>CM018031.1:52675595-53944087 GCA_008638375.1 Nyssa sinensis | reverse complement strand
TCCTTGGTAAGTTGGGTGTCATTAAATCCATTCCAACTTAAGGGGGGAGTGTTAAGGTCAACACAACAAGATCTCAGGGCAAGAAGAGCACCAGAGACATGGGTTGAAATCAAGGGATTTGTCAGCCATCATTTTTGAATAGATTGATTTTTTTTGTGTATAAATAGGACCTTCGGGTCTTTGTAATAGATATCAAGAAATATACAATTTCTTCTCTTCTTCTGTTCCCATCTATATTTCGATATTCTGATTTTCTTCAGAGAGTTACACCACCTTCGAGCAGAGATATATTGTGAACTCTAAGTACTGGGGAGGACCAAATGCTAGCTCTCCTATTTTTGTCTTTACAGGTCATGAGGCTGATATTACTGGAGTGTTATCTATTGCTGGATTCGTCGTTGAACTTGCTTCCCATTTCCAAGCTCTTCTGGTGTACATAGAGGTACTTAATTCAGCATATGCCTTTTTTAAATATGTATTTGATTAATTGCAAGGCTCTTCATTTTATTTGAAATGGAGAGTGTCTATTTCTTGTTGGGGCAGACTAGAAGCAAAGTGGACAAAACAGAGTATTTTTTTACAGAACAGAGTAAAGGGAAGTTTTGGAGCTGCAGCTCTAACAATGCATTTTTTAAATTCTGATTTCTTACAAAACATCTATCATAACTCTGCTTATATAGGAAATTACATAAGAGATTAAGAAGACATTAATCACAGCCACCTAAACACTTTGGGAGATGAAAAGACCTTTGAGAAGACTCAAGCATGAAACTTCTAGACTTTAAAAAATTACAAATTAATTTCTAACATTTCTCTCCCAAGATGAATCCCACCGGAAGTGGGTCACAGGCGTGATGAGACTCACATTGTGAGAGAAATGGTACGCCTCTGTTACAAATGAAATGAAGAAGTCTCCGATCCGTATCTGATGTTACTGCCTTACTGGTCTGAAAAAAAAAAAAAAGCATTTCATTGAAATGGAAGTGTACGTGAAGACATATATCCTCTTTGGCAGCTACTGTGTAAAGCACTAGTCTATAAAGCTGCATTGAAGCTGACCGTAATTTGTAGGGCCTGAAAGATATAGGATATAGCTAGCTAGGACACAATAATTGGCATCGTCATTCTGTCCATAAAATGGGATATTGATTGCACATTGATGAACTATTATAGCATCGCTACTATGAGAGATTCAATGCCCTTTGGATCCGAATATGAAGCTTTCCAAAATGCTAGTACCCTTGGATTCTTTAGCTCAACCCAAGCTCTGGCAGATTATGCACAGTTGATCACTGATCTTAAGAGGAACTTGTCTGCAGAAAATTGCCCCACCATTGCTGTTGGAGGATCTTATGGTGGAAGTAAGTTGCACTTTCAGAATTATCATATAAATCATTACTTTCTTCATATTGATATTCTTTTCTCCCCCTTATTTTTAGTGCTTGCATCCTGGTTTCGTCTGAAATATCCACATATTTCTTGCGGTGCTTTGGCATCATCGGCTCCAATTCTTTACTTTGATGATATCACTCCCCAAAATGGATACCCTGTCGTTGTCACCAAAGATTTTAGAGTAAGATTTGAAACAATGTAATAAATTTCACGATTTTATCACTTGAATTGTCTAAAGAATGATCTGCTTGTGCTGCTGCAGGATACCAGTGAGAGTTGTTACAACACCATAAGACAGTCTTGGTCTGAAATTGATAGGGTTGCTGCTGAACCAAATGGTCTTTCAAAACTCAGCCAAATTTTTGCAACGTGCTTGTAATCCTTAAGAGCCTACTGATCTTCCCTTTATTTATTTGTGGAAATTCAGATCTATAGGCTTATTATCCTCGAATTCTTATAGCTATTTTGACTTCCGCTACATTTTGAAGGCCTTTGAACTCATCTGAAGAGCTCAAGTCCACCTTAGAGGTTCTATTCTGGGTTTCAGCTCAGTATGACAACCCTCCAGATAATCCAGTGGAGAATTTATGCAATGCCATCGATCGAGCAGCAGAAGGGACCGATATTCTTGGCAAAATTGCTGCAGGTCTCAATGCTAGTATTGGTCCACCATGCCACGATATGTTTGATCTTAAACCAAGCAACAAGGATGGATGGACATGGCAGGTATTCTGGTTGTATAATCTTCTTGTTCATTTCTACCACCACCATCATTATTTTCAGCTCCTTGCGAGTGGGCTTTCAAAAACTTGGGAGGGACTGTGCTGAAGACTCTAATCAAACCAAGTGTTCCAAGTTGCAGCATTGGAACAATTTGTATCAATGATTTATGTTTTTTTTGTTTTTTGAAGAAAAACAAGCAAGTTGTCCTCTCCCATGACAAAGCAATTCTGGACCAACCATTTAGCCTCATTATTTTTTTTATTTCTTATTTTTAGGATAGTTGTGATTTTTTAACTTAATGTCATCACTATGATAATGACTCTGGTTTATGCCTTCTTAATTCTTATATCTTCTTCCTCGCCGCAATTTTTTTTTTTTGGTCTCAAAGACATGTACTGAGATGGTAATACCAATTGGAAATGGTGACAATGATACAATGTTCCAACCATCGCCTTTTGACTTGAACAACTTCACCAGGACATGTGAAGGTCTTTTTGGTGTCACTCCAAGACCTCACTGGATCACAACAGAATTTGGTGGCCATGTAAGCTTCTCTTAATCTTCCATATATTTTTATATTTCTCGACAGATTTCCTAATGTTTAGTCATCATTTCTCTGGACTAGCCCAGAAAACGTGTCCGGGCCTTACATCATCTTTGCTATTTTAACAAAGAAAACTCACAATTTAGAGTTCTGATGAGAACTGCAGGATATAAAATCTGTGCTTGGAAATTTTGCAAGCAACATCATTTTCTCCAATGGACTCAGGGACCCATACAGTGCAGGAGGGTATGGAACCAAAACTTCTCAGCCATTTCATACTTAATCAAATTATGTTAAGCTTTTCAAATTTTACTTTGAATTACAGAGTTCTACAGAACATATCAGATACTGTCTTAGCTGTATATACAGAAAAAGGTATCTGCTTTGTCCATTTTTTAAGTGTTTGGGTTGTTGGTTAGTTACCAGTTTTGATTGAGCTTTCTTATGGTAATTAGGGGCTCATTGCTTGGATTTACTTACTCCAATGGCAAGTGACCCTGACTGGTTGGTCTCTCAGCGAGACACAGAGATCAAAATCATACAAGGATGGATTGCAGAATACCGCGCCACTCGTGCTAGTTAGACCCAATGACTGTGCAATGCCAGAGGAATCATGTTGATATGAGGAGCAATAATTATAAATCTATGAAACCAAATAACATAACACATTAGTAAATTAAAAGTTATGATCTATCAATATGATCTGAAATGGAGCAAGTCAATAAGCAGAATCATTTTCAGAACTGGTTCAAGTGTTTATTAGTTCATGGAGAGGTCTTTCAAGCAAGTCCATTAGATTCTTCAATTGAGCAATCTAAAATATCTGATATGCATTAGTAAATCTTTATACATTTTAATGCTATTTGCTGCTACATTAATTATGTTTAATGCAACAATAGTGGTCATGACTGGGATTTGCAATTCCCAAATTACCAGAATAACTCGTTGCTTTTTCACACTAACAACTGGCGCAGAGTAATTGTCCCACAACGAAAAAAATTGCAGGTAAAGTGATCGCTTACATACAAAAAATAAAATAAAATTGTCACGTAAATGTCTTAACCAATTATAATTTATACCTAAAAATAAAATTAAAAAATGTTAAAAAGTCAACCGTCACTTTACCATTTTGACACTTTTAATACAATGAGTTCTCTTATGTATTATATCTTTTACTCTCCTGTATTATTTGAATATCTCTCTCCCTCTCAGCTCTCTGAAGTAGGTGAGGAGACTAGGCCATTTCTTTAGCTCAGAAGTCATATGCCCTTTACTTTGTTAAATAAACCTGCAAAACTTGTAGAATAATCATGGTCAAAAAGATTTACATCTAACAGGTGACTTTAGCTCAACATAATTACAATAATACAAGGTATTTAATTTGACCGGGTTATCATAATCATTATTATAATCATCTCAATTAACTTATCGGTTCAGGTAGTTGTAAATTACCAAGTCCACAATGCTTTTGAATATATCAACTTGTATAGTGGGTGTCATCATCTGATGTGTTAGAAAAAATGTGGTTTGAGACTGTTGAATAAGTAGTCATGGAAAAGTGATGTTTGATAAATGTATTTGATAAATACTTAAATAATATTATATTGTTTGAATCAGTTATAAATAAGTGTCATTAGACTACTTTTTAAAAAAATTTCTACTTGACAATTTTTCAAAATGTTTATTTTAAGCGTGAATTCATTAAGTGCGGCTAATAAGTCGAACCAAATACTTTATAAATTATAAAATTGTATTTTAGATTTTAAAAAAACATTTAAGTCCAGACAATAAGTCGAAAAATACAATCAAACACAACCTTAATAAGAAACTATTGTAAGTAGATTGACCTATTCAAGATGAAAAAATACATTTCTCTTTTATACTTGACTCTGATTCGAATTATTACACATATACATAATATTAATAAAATCTCTTCTCTATCACTTGTATTGGGAGAAGAAGAAAAAAAAAAAGCAGGAAACCATTGTAGTGAGTCATTGCAATCTTCTAGTCAAAGCATGAGACACGCATGATATGTGAACAGGATTGTTAACTGAATCAAAATACTTATGAACAACATGGGGTTGATTCCTTAACGAAGAAGCAAAGTTTTAACTGTTAGCCTGCTCTTTAAAAAGGATATATATATATATATATATATATATATATATTAATGCTGTACTTTTTCGTCTTGTCACATAGTAGGTTTCACCGCGTGCACCATATTATCCGCTTTGAGTTTAAGAGTTCTCACAACTTTGTTTTTTCTGAGCAGAAAAGGCCTGATGTAAGGGAGAAGACGACTGGAGCTTATAAGCGACACCAGTGTCCAACTCCTATTCGATGTGAGACTCAAAGTGGCACAACATATAATATATATATATAAGTTTTATTTTGTTAGCCTGCTCTTTGTAAAGTCATAAATTCAAGCATACCACAAAATTTTTAAGAGTATGTTTTATAAAACTGTGAGCAAGAAGAAAAGGTTGATTTAGCGACGGCCAAATCAAAACGCCATAGAACATACACTCTTCAAGTGATGTTAAAGCTATCAAACAAAGCTCAATCATGGCTAGAAACAAACAAAAAATATACTAAGAACAAATGCAGTTGATGTTATACAATTTTAGGCATCATTTTGTATACGTTTTCAAAATTAGTAGGCAAATTGATGTGATTTTACCATCACAGTTTGAAAATCGATAAAAAACTATAATCAAGCACATATTCAATTTTTTGAAAAGCAAAAATAATTTCTAAATACTATTCTAATAATAGATTTTAATATTATTCTCTGACTTTAAAAAAATATTGGTTTAGACAGATTAATAAGAGTTGTTCTAATTCAACAATCATTGGAGTTTGATATCTTCAATATTGACAATCACTTAAAAAAGTAAGTTCCAATGATTTGTCAATTATTTTTTCAAAATTTGAATTTGTCAAACTTTCTTTCAAATTTGAGAAAATTTTTTTAGCATACTCATAAATTGAATGACACAGATCTTTTTAATCTAACATGTCTTAAATTTGATCAAAGTTATTTTTTTAATATTATAATACTGATAAAGTTTAATTTTAACCTGATTAAAATTTTTTTTTCATTGGAGTTCCATGACCATATATATATATATATATATATATATATATAAGTTATATGAAATTGTCATGAGATATGAAGAGTTCCATGACCATCTAGTTCATCAGTTCTCCATGAATTTGGACTCGAGATGTTTATGTCCATGACTATATACAAAATCAAATTAATTAAGATATAAAATCACCTGATCTTAGTTGTATACTCACAATCAAATCATAAAAAATAAAAATAAAATGATAACCAATGGCATTCATATGATGACACATGCCATAATTTGGGCCCTTGACTGAGTACTTGTCCGCGTCATTCATTAATTTGGATACAATCTCAATATCAAATTTTTAAATGTTAAAATAATTTTTTTAGTATAATTTAATTTTAAAAAATATGTCAAAGATAAATAAATTTTTAAATTATAAAAAAAAATTATAATATTTGTAAGAAATTCTTATTAATGAATGATAACTAAAGTATAAAAAAATATAATATATAAAATATTGAGTTTGAACTTGAATTTTAAAATTTAAATTTAAATTTAAATTTAAATTTAATTTATATAGAATTTGAATTCTTTTACTTAAATATATCAAAAAAAATAAATATTTAGACCATTCAAACTTTATTTCATACAATGCTCTTCACACCTGCCTCAATTCAAGTCAAATATACTTACACAAATTTAAATTGATGGGGGGGAGGGCCAATTCTTAATTTTCAAAAAAATATTGCAAAAAATAAAAATAAAAATTTTTAAAATTTTAGGAGACGATGGTCACTCTTAACCCCCTTATATCTTCCAATCAATCAATGTAGAGATAATATATACACACATACATTATATAAAAATGCCCTTGATTGAAATTTAAAAATAAAAATAAAATATTCTGATTTGTGAGTAGTCACAAATCTCCAGAATTTACCTGATTATACAAAATATGGTGGATATATATATAAAGGTTATATATAAAATTGTCATGAGATATGAAGAGCTCCATGACCATCTCGTTCATCAGTTCTCCATGAATTTTATATAACTTGGACTCGAGATGTTTATGTCCATGGCTATGTACAAAATCAAATTAATTAATTTAATTAATTAAGATATAAAATCACCTGATCTTAGTTGCATACTCACAACCAAATAATAAACAATTAAATAAAAAGATAACCTATGCAGTGACGCATGCCTGTGATGACTGAGTACTTGTCCGTGTCATTGACTAATTTGGATACAATCTCAATATCAAATTTTAAATCTTAAAATAATTTTTTTTAATATACTTTAGTTTTAAAAAAATGTCAACGATAAATAAATTTTTAAAATTATAAAAATATAAATTATAATATTTGTAAAAAATTTCTATTAATAGAATGATGAATAATTAAAGTATAAAAAAATATAATATATAAAATATTAAATTTGAACTTGAACTTAAATTTTAAAAGTCTCAATTTAAATTTAATTTTATTTTATATAAAACTTGAATTCTTTTACTTAAATATATCTAAAATATTTATAAAAAAAAATTCAAGCTGATTCGGATTGGCCCACCACCGCCCACCCAAATTGCACCCTTAGAAGAAAAAGTGAGATTTTGATTTGAAAATGAACGGTTTGGGGGCATATTAGTCATTTCAAAGAAGGCAATCCCACTTTCCTTTTGGGCAGTAATTTAGAAAGCAAAAGATGTGGCGACTATTTTGCTTTCATAAAACCGACCATATGAAGTGGATAAAAATTGGGAAATAATTGAACACTTTGGTTTGCTAAAGAACGCAGTCAGAGCGCAAAGAAATTCCATTATTATAAAGTAGAGCACAAGAAGGAGAAGGTTCAAAGCTCTCATGGTTTCTGCTTTAGCGTCTCAAAAGGGCAGACATAAGAAGATGTGACTCAATTATTTGGATGTTTTGGCCATGGGCCACCAAAACCTAGCTCAGAGAAACTAAATTTGGTATGGTCAATGAAAGTTCATTCTATTATAAAGTTGATTATAGTAACTTCCTATTTAATTTATGCATTTTTCATTTTATTTGGTAATCACAAGATTAACCATCATTTATATATAGGACGAAAAATTATTTTATTGGTTCCGATATAATATTTTCAGGTCAATAAATAAATGACACATAAATAAATTATGTAATTTAATTCACTTAATTTGTTTATGTGTTATTTATTCATTAGTTTAGGTGCATAGTGTAATACACCCGAGATCAATAATTTTTTTCTTTTTATAGAGGACAATTACAAAGAAATTACAAATTGATGTCTGAAATTTGAAATGCAAGATTTTTAGACTTGCTTACAATGACAAAATCATCCTTGTGCTCTTTGTTCTCTTATTTTTTGGTTGGCAAGTTGTAAGTTTTCAATGAAATCTTTAGTACTAATATTATTCTAAAAAATTCTTGATTTATTCGAGAGAAAAAATTCTAACTGATAAGGTTAGTCTATCCTCTCTTTATTCATATTCCAAAATAAAAATATCAAAAACTGACATTTAATTTAAGAAACACTTTGGAAGTGTTTTTGGATCAGAATTCAATAATAATCAAACACATGGAGCCATCTCCTCATCTTTTTGTTAAGCAAAAAATGTAGTGAACTAACTGATATTTACATCAATTAATGAAAGAGTATCTATATACGCACTAGAAGAATTTTGAAATGGGTTTTGTTTATCGTACTAAATTTTATTGTGGATTGGACTTTTTGTTAACTTGAAAAATTAAAAAAAAAAAAATTGTCAAACTACGAACTATCCTCTAACAATCAAGTCAGATTTGATTTTAAAAGTAAAATAAAGAGTCAAAGTTGTGCCCATTTCTTCATATATTTCACTCTTTTATAGAGGTTAGTCTGACCGCTGAGATGATTCATCGATATTATAGATCCCTAATTTTTTGAAATATTATCCATGAGTTTCTCTTTTTGTTTAAATTCAAGATAAGGTCAGTCCGTCAAGATCATGTTGATATTTTCCATCCTTCATTTCCTCAGTTTATGAATTAAAGAAGTGATTCTATGTCCAGAGTGCTAGAGACGTTAGATCGTTCGCTAGTCTCAAATTTTAGCAAATACAAGAGGTTCTATCGTCAAAGAGACATATGTTATATCTATATATATATATATATACAGATATATATATATATATGAAAATTGCATTAGCCGTATTTATTTGACATTTTGTATTTCACTTTTTTTAGTTAGAAAACAGAGCATTTCAAGAAAAATGTTTAGGACTCAACCGAAGGGGTCACTCTCAAAGTTTGAAATTTTCACAAGAAAGCGTCAGTTTTCAAAAAATGAAAAATGAGTTTTGTAACAAATATATAATCAACCTTACCTTTCCGCCGGGAGAGTGTGAAGTTAGAAATACAGAGGTCACGGTGGAATATTTCCAGAATTAGGAATCAACATGAAAATTTTGTGCTTTGTGGTGGTGGGCTGTCAAGGTATGTTTATTCTCAATTTATAATTAATTTATAATTGAAATGACTAGATTGAGTTGTAAACCCTCACTAATTAGAATTTTTACGAGATAAACATTCATAAAATTCATGAATTTATTTTTTATTCTTAAAAATAATTACATTAGCTTTTTATGTAATATCTGATAATTAAAATTATTTTTTTATTAATTTTTTAAAAAAAATATGAGATATTAATATAATATATAAAATATTTAATCATATAAAAAACATTTGATTGAAATCATAACACTATCAACGATAATTGTGTACAGAAAGAAGAAATTATGCATTATCAATATAATAGAAAGGAAGTTGGTTAATATCAAAAAATATAAAATATTTTTTTTTTAAATGTCAAGTAATTAAAGAAAAGTCAATATAATTATTCCTTTTATAATTTGAAATTTATCACATATTTTCATGTAAATAACAATTGTTATGTAAAAATTAATTGAAAAGTAGACTTTTAAGGTTGATCAAGCGGTGAGTTTAAAATTAATGCTAGACTTTGTAACAAATTATTCAAACACCCACATAAGTCCAACTTGATAAATGTTAGAATAATTTGTTAGGAAATCTAACATTATTGTCAATCTTAACTATCAAGTTTAAAAAAAATTATTCATTACTTTCAGTATAATATATTCAGATAAATAAATATCTGTCATATTAACAAAATATGTAAATCATATTATTATGTAATAGATGTTTAGTAGTTCGAATGCATTATAACCGAAACCAATAAACTAAGCTTGAATTTGTGAACTATTATTTATTGGTCTCGGTTACGATGCAATCGAACAACTAAACATATATATTTTTTTTTATATATATATATAATGATGTCAAATTGAAAAAGATTTGTGTCAATTCATAAATGTGCTCATATTTGTGTCAAATTCATTATTTATATATGTCAAATTCATTATATATGCTACTTTAGATATATCAGCCAATCAAAATTAAATTCAATTTTAGACCTATCAAATTAGATGTAAGACGATAAATTGTTGCCTTTAATAATATGACACCCCTTATATATATAGTAAACTTCACTCTACTTAATAATAAAAAAATTCAACTCAAATAAAACCAAAAAATTCAACTCTAGAGTTAAAATTCAATATAAAAGTATTTTTAATGTTAAATAGCATTTTATCTATATTAATTCTATAATTTGATAAAATATCATTTTATCTATATTTTACGGTACAAAAATATTAAATTTTGATAGTTTTATTTTAATGATAAGATGTGAATTTTTGCAACATAATAATTATTATTTTTTAATAAAATAATGTGAGTCTCATCACATTTATTTAATAAAGTGAGGTGGGACCTCTTATGTTATATTATAAATGGGGTAAATTACACTTATCTCCCCTGAGGTTTATTGATATTACACATGAATCCCTTGTGGTTTGAAAAATTACACTGACCTCCCTTATACTTTAATGTCAGTATCAAAGACCTCCCCTCCGTTAGTCAACCGTCAGTTGACTAAACGAAAAATGCTGACATCATCTTAATTTTTTCAAATACCAAATTTACCCTGTAAGTTTACTCATTTTAACAAATTTTTTTTTTCCTATCTTCTCTCTCTGCAAGCTTTCCTATCTTCTCTCTCTCTGAATTACTCCACCGCCATACCCCAATTTCAAGCCTTTAGTAAAGTTAACAAAATCTTACTAAAGATTTTGAAAGATGAGATCTTACTAAAGATGAGATCAATGGCTTCAGCTAAACTGCAAAAGCAAAAAAAAACAGAGATTGAAAGTTTGAATTGGTAACTGGGTTCGTAAGATTTTCATCCCAATTCGGATGTAATAGTGAAGTAAACAATTAATTATAAATTGGAAACTCCTCCATTAAAGTTTACAATGACAAAACAGAGGAAATTTATGAACAAGATAGAAGGAAGAACCAAAGCTGCAATCGGCAAAAAATTAGATCCACTGCCAAGGCATCACCACCACCAGTGCCGTAGCCACCATCGTTACCAACCCCACTGCCAATCTCCATCGCCAGAGGCTTTACCAATCCCATAGCCATAGCCATAGCCACCACCGTCACCAACACCACTGCCAGAGCCATGAACCCCACAAATCATCTCTCTCTCTTGCCATTAAAGAAGCCTTGGATAACCCCTCGAAATCAAACAGGCCCGATCTTCCAACATGTCTGTGGTTCAATCCAAAAATAACACCAATTTACAAACCCAAGCCGATTCAAATCCTTCTTTCTTCCGCACCAGACCGAAATCCACTTCTGAAAATCGGTAACCGAAGCCCCCGAAATCCCCGAAAATTGTCCAAAAAGAAAAAAGAAAAAGGAAAACCTATTCAGATATAGAGAAAATTTGGACTTTTTATGAAAACAAAGAAGAAAATTTAGAAACCCCAACTGTTCATCATCAGGGCATCATACACGCTGTGGAGGGCTGGAATCTTCTTCAAGTTTTAAAGGTTAGAGCAGGAGCATGTACTCTGTTGAGATAGATAGCATTTGGTCTTAGGATTGGTACTGACCAAGTGATCAGAGGGGTTCATGGTTTTTTGATGGTTTTTCCGCTTCTCATAGTTGCTCTTTCCACACCTCCGGATATCTGGTGCCAAATCAGCCCCGTCTCTTCTCTCTCTTCCATCTCAATTTGTTCCATAGCCAATTGGAAACCCCAATTTCAAGCCCCAAAACCAAACTCGTCCAACACGAATCCAGCCGCCTCCCCCACTTCGAACACATCGTCGAGCGCGACGCCTTCAAATTCCTCACCAAATCCAAAGATTTCCTCTCCAAGCAGCCCAAACACGTCCTCCGCCTCGACGACGCCGGGAAGCTCTACCGGGAGCTTGGCTTTCCCCGCGACCGCAAAGTGCTCGGCTCTATACAGCACCACCTCCTCCTTCTCGAGCCTTACCAGAATCATAGAGTGCTTCCATCGCTTTCCATCTCTGCCACCGTCGCCGACCTCCGCGCTGCCCGATTCCGTGAGATGGAGAAAATAAGAGAGAGAGAGAGAGAGAGAGAGGGAAGTGAGATGGTCCATCGCGGTGGTGGTTACGGTGGTGGCGGTGGATACAGCCGCGGTGGAGGCGGTGGTCGTTACGCTGGTGGTGGTGGTGGATACGGTGGCGGCAGCTATGGCGGTGGACGTGACCGTGGGTATGTGTTACGGTGGTGGCGGTGATACCTTGAGGTTGAGAAATGGAGAGAGAGATGAGAGAGGAAGAAAAAGGTTAGGGTTAAGAAATTTGTCTGTGGGTAATTTTGTCATTTAACCATGTTTTGTAAGGATAATTTGGTAAATGGATCAAATTCGTTAACGGCGTTTAGAGACAAATTCTAACAGGAAGGATAGTGTTATTTTTTAAACCATAGAAAAAGTTTCTGTAATTGTCAGAAACCTCATAAAAGGTAAGTGTAATTATCTCCATAAAATGAGATTATAGTTCTTTTGAATGCCAAATATGACAATGTTTTCCTCTGGTGTGAAGTCGGCATCCCCGGGTGTGAAGTTGGAGGGTTTTGAATTCAGAATCCGGGAAAAGAAAAAAGAAAAGAAAAGAAAGGAAAAAGGCGTGTGAAATACGCGCATGACGTAATTTACCAGGCGCCAACAAAGCCGTAAAGAGACAGAGTCAATATATATATATCTATATAGACACACACTCATATATATACATACAACGTAAACCAACTTTGAAATCTTCTGTTTCCGGTTGTTGTGTCTCGCGGATTCTCTCTCTCTTTAAAACTCTCCTTCTCTCTCTAAAGATGCAGAAAAACTCGCCCCTGGATCTTTGCCTCCTCATTCTCTTCGTTCTTCTCTATTAATTTTAAAAATATTATACATATTATACTGTATATATATACTATTTAGCCGTTAGCGTTTTGGTTGGAGGTGAAAGTAAAAAAGCAAGAGAGAGAGTTAGAGAGGAGAGGATAACAAACCCAAAAGCAATGCCGGCGTCTTTTCCCGCTGGATTTCCGATCTTCTTGGTGTTCGCCGCCGTGGTGCTACCGGCAGCGGTAGTGCTCTGTGGATTTCCTACGACTCTGACGCTCGAGCGAGCTTTTCCGAAGAGTCACGGAGTCGAGTTGAGTCAACTAAGAGCTCGTGACAGCGTAAGACATGGTCGAATCTTGCAGTCTTCCGGTGGTGTTGTCGATTTTCCCGTCCAAGGCACATACGATCCCCACCTTGTTGGGTAATTCTATGAATTTTCTTTTCGTTTGTGTAACCATGCATGGGTATCTTTTCTTTATTATATAATTGTGATATATGGTTCAGCTCGGCTCAATATAATTGGAAGCATAGAGTCCGAAGTTAAAGAAGATTTTTTATATTAATATAAATTTTTATTTTGTTTCTTTTATATATATATATATATTATATTAATTTTTGTAATATAAAATTTATTTATTTTTTAACAAGAGAGATTTATGTATTGAATAAAACCCTACTAATAAATATTTTACATAATTTTTTTATCTTAATAGATAATAATAAAAAAATTAATTATAATAAGAGTAAAATTCTAGAATTAAATTATTTTTATAAAATTTTTATTGGGCTTTTTTTATAAAGTTAAATTTTTATTTACTTTAAACTTCTAATTTCATTATACGATAAATATATAAAATTTAGAACATTTTTATAGAATTAGACTTTTATTTTTTATTAATCTTATACTTTTAATTTTATTATATTATAAATACCAAAAATTTGAGTCTTTCTTTAGGTGAGGCTTAAAATGATTTTGGGCTCGCCTTTTTTGTACCTTTAGAGTTTTATTAATTTTAAATTTTTAATTTTATTATATTATAAATACCTAAAATTTAAGTTTTTTTTGTAGGTGACCTAAAGCGAATGGTTTGTTCACCTTACCCTTGAGCCGGCCGTTATATGGTTCCATATAATCAGGAAATTCTGGGTATACAATTGATTTTTGGATTACGGGTATTTAAATTTGATTTGTCTACTCTGTTTTCTATAATTTGATTCATTGCCAATTGATAGGTTCTTTATTTTTCGTGTTTGTTTCTTTGTGTTGGTTTTTTGCCCCTTTTTTTTCTTTTTCTTTTTTGTTATCGTATTTGAAGTTGACAGGTTTTGATGTTCTTTGCTTATTATTATTATTATTCTTTGATTAGTGTCGTCGGTATGGTATTTTTAATAATATCTTCTATAGTGTCTTTTTCGTTCTTTGGCAATGAATTGAGGAAATCTTAGTGGTCTTGTTTTTTTGCTTTTGTTCTGTTTTTCATTCTGTTTATTTGGATAATAGGTATCTAGCATTGCATCTTCGTGTTTGATCCAATATAGCATTTGTTTCTTATTAGAACTTGTGATTTTTCTTCAGGCTTTATTTTACAAGAGTTCAATTGGGTTCTCCTCCAAAAGAATTCTATGTCCAGATTGATACTGGAAGTGATGTTTTGTGGGTCAGTTGCAATGCCTGCAATGGTTGCCCCACAGCAAGTGGACTCCAAGTAAAATTACTACTCCTTACCAGTGATCCTCCTTTATTCTGTTGCAATATTGTTGAGCTTGTAGAATGAGAGTGGGACAATTTTATTTTATTTGTTTTACAGATTCCGCTCAATTTCTATGATCCTTTGAGCTCATCAACAGCTTCATTGATCTCTTGTTCAGACCAGAGGTGTGCTCTAGCAGCTCAATCTTCAGGCTATGGCTGTTCTACTCAAAATAATCTGTGCAATTACACAATCGAGTATGGAGATGGCAGTGGGACATCGGGTTATTATGTATCAGACTTAATGCATTTCGACACAATTGTTGGGAGTTCATTAATTTTAAACACTTCGGCTCCCGTTGCCTTCGGGTGAGCTATCACGAATCTTTCAAATTGAACATCATAATACTCTTCTTTTGCAATTGTTTGATAACCCTGTTGAGCTATCACAAATCTTTCAAATTGAACATCATATTTGTCTTCTGTTGCAATTGTTTGTTAACCTTGTTGGCTTGGTTGTTGGATTATGAAACAGCTGTAGCACATCACAGACTGGGGACTTGACAAATCCAGATATAGCAGTTGATGGGATCTTTGGGCTTGGGCAGCAGGGCTTGTCTATCATCTCACAACTTTATACCCAGGGCATTACTCCAAATGTCTTCTCCCATTGCCTAAGGGGAGATAGTGGCGGTGGGGGTGTATTGGTTCTTGGTGAGATTGTGGAGCCGGATATAGTTTATAGTCCACTTGTTCCATCACAGTATGTTTTCTAACTGCTAAAAGAGAACTGTTACGGCTCATTTTTGTCTGACCCCTCCTCAATTTTTTTTATTTTCATTATTATGGGACTTTGATGAGTACCATGCTATTGGGTTTTAATTTGGATATAATAAATCTAGCAGTTAATAGGTTTTGTTTCCCGTCAACACCTTTTTCCAATTTGCTTCACCTTGCTGATATTGCATATTACAGCATTATAAGATCAATTTCTACATTGATATTTTCTTATATCAGCTTGTTAAGAATTAAGATAATGATACTGTCTATGTTATATTGTTCATAACCAGTAATAATTTCATGTGCTTGGTTTGATTATTACAACATGTCAAGAATTGCTTCAAAGTTTCTTCAATCATGTCTTTGTATTTACATTCTGATGCATTATATTATTGCTTGATATAATATTAACATCATATTTGATCATTTGGGCTTATTTTTTCTTCATCAATTGTTTTAATATATTGAGGTCATCGCCTATGACTGGCTTTAGATAATTTGCTAATGAGAACCATGTAAACTTAGACGAGTCTGGAATGCTTGGAGATTTTCAGAAGGGAGGAACTTGCATCAATATCTCAATTTCAATTTAAACATGGGTTTATTCACACTCCATTTTCTAAGAAATATCTACCATCCACAAACGAGGAAAAAACAGAGTCTGTCTTACATGAAATGCATATAAAATTCGCGAAAAGCGGATGATAGAGTGCCAAGTTATGCCAGAAACGTTGCAACTTTACCGAAAGTCAGGGATACTGGTTCATACTCTGTTATAATATCCACTTGTCTTAAAAGAGTTATAATTTAAAATTGTACAATCCCTTTGAGTTAATGGAGATTTTAGTCATCTTTTGATGTGTGGAAATGTTGACAGTTCCGGGAATAATAATAAATAAAAATTAGACAGAGTTCACAGAATTAGCACATCATAGTGTGATAAGAAATAAGAACACTTTGATCCTCATGTTAAGTTTTGAAGGATTGGGATTCTGTCTTTGATAAACTGACTTCTAGCAAATTGTCAGGCAAAAAATAAAATAGAACTAAGAGGCAAACATGGGTCATCTTCCAGCAGCGGAATTCCCCTTGTAAGAAATGTCAACTTATCAAATATTTTAAACTGTCATGTTTGGTAATGCCTTAAACTATGCGATTGCCTCAAAATGTAGCTTGGGGACCTTAAATTATCATGCTACCCTAATAGATTGTTGCTTCCAAATATGGTTTACTTGCTCCACAAGCTAGTTGCCTCTGATTTCCTTGATGTGAGGCCTCAATATATGAATATATATGATTTTGTAAGACCTCAAGCTACTGTGTCAGTGTGCCCAGACACATGGTTTGGAAGAATTTTAAAGGCATAAGTTACAGTTTTGGTTTGATAAGTAGCTGTTTTGGTGCCAAATGTGATGCCTTATTATATGGTCGCTGGTTGGGAATTTACGCTACCATGTTACTCGGTTGTTGCCTCGATGTATGGTCCGTTGAATTCTTAAAACTATAATGTTGCCTTGGTATGTGTTTTAGTAGAACTGTGAGAACAATGGCTTCACACTAGCTACCTCAATATGGGTACAAGCTTAAACTATTATCACTTCAAAACAGAGTTTCGAATTGTCCTCGTCTTTGTTTATGGAGTACATGCCAATTTTTTTGTTCCTTTCAAATGATGTCTTATGAAGATCTTCAATTGTCATCTTTCCTTATATTTGGTCGGGCCTTTGCAATGTTGCATTGCCTCAATGGACTTCCATGTTGACTTGATATGTGGCTTTGGAACCATAGACTATGATTCTGCATCAATTTGTAGATGTAGCTGTCTTGATATACCCCATTTACTTGGTAGGACCTTAGACCATGATGTTGTCTTCAGTGTCGGCTCCTTAATAATTAGTCTGGACACTAGCGGATGTCTTTATAGATTATTTACTAGCAGATGCCTGATTTAATGGTTGCTTTGGTGTATATATGCTCTTGTGGGGTCCTAAACTAATGCATTGCCTCAAGATAAGGTAATCTCAATATATATGATTTGTGAGGACCATAATTTCTCTTGATTTATGGTCACATGTTGAACACCCAAAAAAAGAATGTCCAAATTTTTTTATATTTTTTCTGAATTTCAAACACATTTTTTTCTTCATTTTTCTCCGCCTTTTCTCTTCTCCTTAATTCTTTTTTTTTTGGTCACACACACACACACACATATATATTAGTACATTTGTTTTGAAAGTTGAATCATGAATATTGATGATTAAATAAAGTTCTTGAATTTTTATTTTAGGCTTTGTTATTTTAATATCTTAATAATATTTTTCTGATTTGTGTGTTTTTATTACAATAATGTTAGGTTTTTTATTATATGGTTATAAAAAAATTATATATATTTAATGTATCCCTGAGGTGTCCATGTCCTACTTTTTGGAGAAATGACGTGTTTGAATGTCCATGTCATGCCGTATTCGTGTCTTGTGTCCTTATCGGTGCTTCTTAGACCTCTAATGCTGGAAGAACAAAGGTTGAACTGATGAATAAGTTTAGTAACTAAATGCCTGTTGTTGGTTTCTCAACTGTTTTACTGAATTTGGGATGGTATTCTTTTCAGATTTTGTTTGGGAAAAACTTGTGGATTTAGTATAAATGTCTGATTTGCTTCATTATAAGTTTTGATATGCTTATGGAGCCTCCCCCCACCCCCACTCAAAGAAAAAAAAGTGACTAATTTTGTCTTTTGTAGTGCAAAGCTTTTGGCATGTCTTGTACAAGAACTGCGGTGATATGTACTTGATTGTTTCATTTTGAGTACATATCCTTACATTAGTACATGGTACTTAATAAGCTGTGACTTATTGACAAATATTCCTAGAGTTGTGTATAATTTCTGAATTGTTGGTGAATGTCCTGAAGTACCCAATTCCACAAGGAAAACCCTGAAGTTATTCGGCTTCTGAATTTTGTGATAGTAGGGTGAGGAATTGGGGACGGGAGAGGTTTATGACCTAGAAGTTGAAGCGGATTTTGATGTTTGGTCTCCAATGAAAGACCCATTAACTTATGGTGGAAATCTAGGCGTTTGCTTTGTATGGAAAAGTTATGCAGGATTGATATTGTTAACACCAGATGGATGAAATGGGTTACTCAATTTTGGGTAGTTGCGTTAGTTATATTTGGAATCTCTACTAGATCAGGTTATTTTCTGGGTTTTGTGTTGCAGCAGAGGGAATTGTTTCCAATTCTTTCTATGTAGTATTTTAGCCGCCTTCATTCTTGGAATGGTGCTCATACCAAGTTTATATCCTCAAATAAGTCATGTTGCTACTAAACAATAGGCCAGATTAACACTAGGGCTTTTTCTGTAGTTGATGGCTTACTGGCCTTCTACTATGTTGTCTTTTTTTATATTATTATTATGATTTATATTCTTTTTGTTTTTTTATCATATCTAAGACAGATATAACTGAGAGACAATTTAAAAGTTCTGTTGGTGAACAATGTACTCGTAAAAAAAAAAGTTTTGTTGGTGAAAATTTGCAGAAGACTGCTGAAAGCAGTGATGTAAATTTTAAAACCAAATTTCAAGGTGTCTCAATTATCATTATCCATGAATCAGGTGCAGTTTTTATTTCTGATAGTTTCTAGTTATTAAACTCTATTAGATGCTGCTCATTGCTTTCCAACAAAAGAGTAGATGTAAATTACTGCTGGACTGCTGAACAATTGAGCTGCTCGTGAGCAGATCAAATTCAACTTGAGGAGGCAGCTCAAATTCAGCTCGAGGAGGCTTGTTTAGGCATGTTCACCAATCCATCAGCCAAGCTTGAGCCTATTTCTTAGTGATCTGAGCTTGATCTTCTCAAAGCTTTACTTGATAGGCTTGTGAACACACAAGGACACATAAAATTAGACTTGTGGGCTGGTAAATGTTGAAGGCATTCACTAAAAGATTGAGCTCAGCACTTGTTAATTTCCTTTTTTTTTTTTAGTCCATTCACTAGTCTAAACAAGCAAACTTAGGCTTAATCTCAAGTTTGATTGCTTAGAAATTTGATCCTGATCAAAATCAGGTTAAGTTTGACAGTTGAAATATGCTTCTGGCTATAGGACCATAAATGTTGAACAGTTTGGTGGCACCTATTTTTCTTTTATTCTTTTTGGTCAGTACTGGAGCATGTTTGTTGGTCTCCGACCTCCAAGGTGGTGCTTTTCTTCAATAGTATTTGTTGGTGCGATATCTATTGAAATTTAGGGATTAGAAGGCCATGTATGAACTCCCATTTTTCTTTGAATTCTTCACAAATATATCTATCGACTGCTCAACCTTTTTTGGCCCAAATAAATGATATTTCTAGCAAAGAATGGAGCCTAGTAAAAGACCCTGAACCAATGTTACCAGGAACACGGATTGTTATGGTACATACAACGGGTGTGTGAATGTAGATCGTCAATTGTTAAGAATGCAGTACATCGATGGTAGAGTTCTTCGGATTACTTTGTCGAAAAAAATTGATTTATTCGGAAGGAGAGGTTATCATCTTCCTAGCCGTTGTTGTTTGTGCAAGGAATCGGAGGAGTCAGTGGATCACCTCTTCGTGCATTGTAGGATTGCAAGAGATGCATGGGATTTGGTTTTTTCTCTTTTTGGTTGTAGTTGGGTCATGCCGACCTCTCTAAAAGAGATTTTTTTTTGGAATGGAGATGCAGCCGTTTGAGGAGGGAAGTGAGAAAGGCTTGGAGGATGGCTCCTTTATGCTTGATTAGGTGCGTTTGGCAAAAGAGGTACATGAGTATTTTGAAGGCATTGAACCTGCTTTGAACCTGCAGGTCTCTGAACATAGTTGTTTATATGTGTACGAATCTTTTGTTGTGGAATTATGAATATTTTAGCATGCCCCTAACTGTTAATCAACTTCATTTTCAGTTTAGCTCTGAATATGTCCGATATTGGGGTTCATTCCCTCCTGTTGTTACTCATGAAAGCTTGAAGTTTGAAAAATGTAGTTACTGACTCTGCAGTAAGTTTGATGATCACCTTCTATGTTCAAACTTTCAGGTCACATTACAATTTGAATCTGCAGAGCATTTCTGTCAATGGGCAGACATTGTCCATTGATCCAAAAGTGTTTGTTGCCACATCAAACAACCAGGGAACGATAGTTGATTCTGGAACAACTCTGGCGTACCTTGCAGAAGAAGCTTATGATCCTTTTGTCAGTGCTGTAAGTTCCAGTCAAAACAATTTTCAAATTTTTTTTTGTTTTGTTTTTGCTCATCAAAAAATTTCTCTAATTTTATTAATCTGTCTCTGGAACTTGTTACGATGCCTGTCAAGCAATGTTTAAAAATGTCATAGTATTTATTTTCAAATATCCAATGGATTTTTGTATACTCAAGAAATAATGCAAAACTTGTTAGCAATGCAATTTGAAGTTTATAAATCTTCTTGTCTGTGCAGATTACAGGGGCTACTTCACAATTTTCACAATTCGTTCGCCTTCTTGTTTCCAAGGGAAACCAGTGTTATCAAGTCACCTCCAGGTCTTCTTTAAAATTTAATATCCTAGTTTGCATCTTATTGATATCATAGTCTTTTGTGATGACTCCTCTCTTTTTCTTTTCCTTGTTTTGACATCTGAAATATTTTTATAATCTGTTCAGCATCTCTGAAATATTTCCAACAGTTAGTTTAAACTTCGGTGGTGGTGCATCGATGATTTTGAAACCTCAGGACTACCTTTTACAGCAGAATTCCACTGTAAGAACATTGTTATTTGAACATCAGAAATATTTTTGTATTATATTTTTAATTGTTAAGGGGATGTTGGCATATGTGTTTTTTCATCACTGACCCTGGTTGAAGATAGGTTACACCCTTCCCCTCACCACCACCCTGCCCTTTTTTCTGGGGCAGGCTGATTGATTCCAGCTTCTAGTTACACAATGCAGTTTCTGTCATTTACTGATCCTTTTGTTGCCCAAGAAAATATTAGTCTTATTAGATGTGATTGCTCAAGATATCATGGCAAAGATTGCCAATACCATCTGCACCCTATTCACTTCTTGATGTACCTGTCGGTCCTAATGCTTCTGAATGTAGCAAGCCTACTGGCATGATTAATCACAATTCATGCATACTTTTATATATAATAAAACACAACCAAATATGGATTATAAGTATTTATGACATATTTATATTATACTGACACTCCAACCAAAGAAGAAGATGCTGGAAACACAAGGGGAGAAGATGACGAACATAGAGAAGGGGATGAAAAGGGGGGAAAAATAGAAAGAAGAAGAAACAGATGCTGGAAACATAGTCCAACCAGAGAGAAGGAAGAGGTTGTAGAAAAAGAGGGAGGGGGGGGGGGGGATAGAAAAACCAAAACTTACGTCAAAATAGGAAGAACACACCGGAAATCAGCCCAATGGAAATTGGCCAGCAAACATGCCAGAAGTTGTGCTCCGATAAAGCTCTTGGATCGGGAGAGAAGTGAGGTTTCTGGTTTGTTGGTCTCTCATCAAAGTGGGTCATTGGGCTTTAAAAGTAAACCCCGTAACCATTGTTTTATAAACAATTGACTTTTTTTCTGTTGATAGATAAGTGGCCCTTGGGGTGGGAGTTGAACTTGGGACCTTGGAAATATTACCCAAGTCTCTTTCCAACTCATCTTAAAGATTAACTTTGGTTGGCTTTTTTAACCATGGGAAATGGTAAAAATAATAAAATAAAGAGGAATAATTGTCTGCCCTCATGAGGTGTATGCCTCATCCATTTAGGTGCTAAAAAGCGCGTCTTATGTGCCTGAAGCATGTGTCAGCCCTATAAATAGTGCCCCTTTCAGGAACCCATCTAATATATTATGTCAGCATGCCTCAAAAATGCCTTTTAAAACCCTGCTTTGTATGCAACCCAATGCTGTTTTTTTCACCATTTCCTTCGTTGGAGTTACTATGAAACACTCAACTGGGAGATTCTGTTGCAAAGCAGAAAATGTATCCAAACAACCTCAGTTCTTTGCATTGATTCTAACACAGGTTTCTTTGATAGTGCAGTAAAATATTGTGCTATAGAATCTTTAACTGGAACTGCCATTCTACAGGGTGGTGCTGCAGTGTGGTGCATCGGCTTTCAGAAAAGTAAGGGACAAAGGACAATTTTAGGAGGTATGAGCACTGAACAGAAAGGCTTTTCAGTTAAATACTGGGAGACTTCAGTTAAAGATGCAGTATTGGAATGGAAAAGAACACGTGTCTCATGCTTAACTATGCTTGCAATTCTAACAGAAATATTATAGTTGGCATACATACTTTACTCTCCTTATTACACACACATGTATCTGTGTATCTAATTATCTATATACATCTGCAACATTGTTATCTTTTCCTGTCACACGAATAGTATTAAATTCCATGTAAAACTACCAAAGTTCGATTTGAAGTTGGTGACCAAAATGCAACTCATTTAAGTTCATACTTTGCTCGCTCCCCTTGCTCTTGTGGCATCTTTTGCCTGTTCAGCACACTCCCCACTGCCATAGATCTTTTGCACGTGTGATCTACTGTCATCAGTTCTCTCTCCCTTGTTGTAACAGATTATTGGGGTTTCTCTGTTTCCTCTCCTACACTTATAGTTTTAATTCCCCCCCAAATCATTTGACTTGCTATTTGTCCAACTACACATTACTGTCTCAGCTATGCTTCTTCTTCTTTTTGAATATATTGCATCTTGACTACCAAAAACTGCTGTAAATCATGGCATTTCTTTTATGAACATATTATTTATCTGCTTCTTGTTTTCTTGCTGCATGCAGTATTCTTTTGTTTTTTCAGTCATAATTTCTGAAGATTTTCCAACCCTTGCTTTAGTCCATTCTGTTACTGGGTCCTTTCTAAGAATTTTCTTGCTAACTGCACTGCAACTGTCTTATTTGAAGTCTCCTCACTTTCACAGAGTGAGGCCATCTATAGAGGACAATACTTACATCCTCTTTCTAGGTCTAGTGAGGCATGTAAAAATCATTTGCCTCTAATTTTACTCGGAACAAATTATGTTAGTAAAGTCCCATATTAAGCTTTAGGATACTGATTCAACCTAGGGGTATCACCCTTGCTAGATTGATAGGTTGGATAGACATGCAAGTAGAAAACAATATCGTTCAATCATTATTATATGTCCTTCAGTCCGCTTATTTTAACTCCATGACCATATTAATTTCCATGGTCCAATTTGCAAGAGTCCTACTAACTACCCTACAAAACTATTTCATGCCATTGTTCACTCTGTTGTTGTCTTGTGAGATTAATTTGAGACAGATATCATCATTTTTTTTTCTTGCAGATCTTGTGCTCAAAGACAAGATCATTGTTTATGATCTGGCTGGCCAACGTATCGGATGGGCTAATTACGACTGTAAGTTTCAGTGGTCCCACTCTAAAAGGAGCATTTGGATATCTCATGGAAATGAAACTATATAACTTTGGTTTCCCTAGGAATTCAACATGTCTGTGTTGGTTGTGTTAATTGGATTTACTATGAACTAATATTACAAAAATAAAAATGAGATTTTATTGATATCTTTAAATGCCCAAATTTTACATGGAACTCGGACATATAAACTCATCCAGATGCAAAGGAAATCTAAAGTGAACTTGTTTCTGATGCCAGTATTGTAAACAAGTAGAATGAATTCGTTCATTCTTTGTGGTGTCAGGTGTCATCTTGAGTTAATTATTCTATACTGGTACGGTATTCTAACTCAAATTTATCTGAACTTGTCATTAGGTTCATTGTTGTAAATGTCTCTGCAACCATGGGTGGTGGTAAAAAGTGAGTTTGTCAATGCAGGACAGATAGGTGAAGGCAGTTCATCACCAAGTACACCTTACAAGTTGATAACAAGTAGCATTATGGCTTTCCTATTGCATGTATCAGTTCTTGGCAGTTTCTCATTTTTGTAACATCTAGCCCACGCCACGAGTTTTAAACTACCTTTCTTTGTTCCATGTATAGTGCCTTGCCCGATATTTATTTATGGCAATCGGCATGTCTGTATCAGTTCTTGGCAGTTTCTCATTTTTGTAACATCTAGCCCACGCCACGAGTTTTAAACTACCTTTCTTTGTTCCATGTATAGTGCCTTGCCCGATATTTATTTATGGCAATCGGCATGTCTGTATGTTGTTATATGGGTTGCAGCTTTTGGCTGCTTTATTTAGTGTTGGCATTAGATTTTTGGTTCTTAGTTGGGACCGCTTCTTTCAAAAAAAAAATTTCTTTGGGTATGAATTTTATATGCTTAATATATTGTCTTCCTCCCTCTCTCTATCCTGTTATCAGGAATTTTTGGTCCACTACCTCTGAGATGTTTACCATAAGAATCAGTGCCTGGATGATAAGGTCATGGAGTCATACTTTATGCCCTATACAGCAGTAGTGCTTTCATCTGGATGCAGAAATGGAGAATTTGCAGAGTAGATATTTTTGGCCTAGAATTTGAATATTGTGTGAGTGACAAGAGGCATGTTAAAAGGTAGCCCTCTCCTTGATTGCCCCCACCCCCAGCTGTCACGACCCGAAATCCGGCTTATGTGGATCCGGGGTTCGTTATCGGCCACCGAGGCCTTTTCACTGTTCACAATACTTTTCTCATTCATATTTAACCAAACGTAGCGGAATAAAATTTCTTTTTCAATTGCGGAAGCGTCGATACACAATTCAACATCAGTCATCCATATTTATATTTCATAAACTACAAAAGTACATGACGTAATTTTTCAAAGCCTGCTAATGTCATGTTCGATATACAGTCCAAAATTTTCAAAAGTAACTACATTATGTCTTTAAAATCTTAATACAAAAAGTTCATAGCTTATAAGCCTTCAGCTATCTTGATTGAACTCGATATTCCCTTGCCAATATCGTCACCTAAAATATATTGGATAAAAATCCTATGAGCTCAACAGCTCGTGAGTATTTCATAACATAGCAAGGGTTTCAAAATTACTATATAATTTTATACTGAAATGTCAATTATCAGATATCATATACTATCTTGATTTACAGTACAAGATAATGGCATCAAACTCACTTCCAATAAATCTCGTTTCAATGATAATCGTAAATCGATAATCAATCATATTCAATATTCATATTCAAATAAATCATATATTTCACTTCTATGGCTAGCAAATTAGCACCTCGCTGACTAAGATCAATAAATTAGCTAGTTCGATATGCCGTATCAACACCGGCTCACCACAATATACCCTGTGGGAAGGGTTCGATAAATCACAACCTATTCGATAGTGACCAATCATAAAAGAGTGTTCAATTCAAAGCATCAAAATCATATCCAAATCGTATCCAAAATCAATAATCATCAATAGTAGTTCAATTACTTAAATCAAAGTTCTTTATTTGATATTTAGTTAAAACAGTTCCATATTTGTGAGAAAATCATATAACGTTTGAGGATCTTACAAACACATTTTCTTAAGTCAAAGAAGACAATATAGTTGTTAATAGATCATTCAAAACGTATACAGTATAACTGTTAAACAAAGGCTAAAAAAAAATGATATCATATGTCGATACATCATAAAAGAGTTCAATATTTATATCTATACTGAAAATGTCTACCTCAATATGGTATGAAACACTCACTTGAAGTCCATAAGCTTATCCAAAAATCCTTCCTCAACGAGGGTCCCTATAATCACAATTCAAGATCCTGTTACTTTCTTGTTCTAAGTATCACATAATTTAATCAATCTAGATCCCTCTTTATTCCATTTACCCTCTCTTTATAGTTTCATTAGGTCTTAGGGATGCACTGGTTATTTTCTAGTTTGTTGTCGGGTCATATTTTTCTCAAAAAGATATCACCGTTAGGTCTAAAATATCGAAGATAATTGGTTTAGAATTTTCTAGATTTAAATTTGCGTATCTACAGTTTATTTAAGCCTAGGGCGATTTTTGTGATTTTATGTTTTTACGTGTCATATTTTTTGGTATTTTTTTTGCCAAAATGGACTCTACCGTTGAGTCCGGATTGCCCAAAATAGTCAAGATAGACTACCTTTTATATTCAATCGGCCTTGGGTATCATTAGGGGTAAAATAGTAATTTTACATTTCACGTGTCTTAATTTTCGGTACTTAATTTCACAAATCGG
Source organism: Nyssa sinensis (assembly GCA_008638375.1). Classification (NCBI taxonomy): domain Eukaryota; kingdom Viridiplantae; phylum Streptophyta; class Magnoliopsida; order Cornales; family Nyssaceae; genus Nyssa; species Nyssa sinensis. The sequence goes on along the minus strand of CM018031.1, from coordinate 53,917,417 downwards.
ACTCTGCCGTTGAGTCCGGAATGCCCAAAATAGTAAGATTACACTATTTGTTTACTAAATTTGGACTTCCTTTGACCTGTTAATGACCTAGGGGTAGATTAGTCATTTTTTTAAAAAATTTAATTAATAAAATAATTAAATAGTTTATTTTATTAATTATTAAGTCTTCAGGGCTTAAATGTAATAATTATTTCAGAAACTGGGCCAGAACAGCATTCCCCAAAACTCTTAGGGTCAAACGGCAAATTTCCAAAAGTATTGAACTGAACCAAAGGGTTCAGTTCACATTTAAGTGAACCGGACCGAACCAATCCGACTTTAACCAGTTCAAGGAACAATGCTGACGTCATGATTACGTCAGCCCTAGAGATTAAATTTAAAATTTACTTATGTCAAAACGGTGTAGTTTCGGTTTAAACGGGTTAACCGTTTCTCGGTCGGGTTGGGGTCCGACTCGACACTCGGTCCATGACCCGAACCGTACTGTTCATCGTCCCCAACGATCTAGAGTTACTGTAGCCCTAAAATTTCTAAAAAATATTTCTTCATTTTCGTGGGATTTCAAGCATCGTTCCTCTCTGTTATCCATCCTAATCGATTTCTAGGAATTATACAAACGTCTTAGCATCTATTTGATGCATTTAATCAAGCTCTAATAGCTCTGTTTCAAAACGATATCTGAAACCTGCAACTGGTTCTAAAATGCCCATTTTTGGTCCATTCCTCGTGGGGTTTCTTGCATTGTGACCCTTGCATCGTGGGGTTCAAGTCCATGCCCAAAAATCCCAGTTTAACCAAGGTTTTCGTGAGTTTGGGTTTTAAACCCGAACCTGCAACTCGCGGTTTGGTGGTCGATTTTGAGTCTTTAGGGTCGCGTGTCTAGGTTTTTGAGGTCCCCTTGAGGTCTATTTTAAGTCTAAATAATCCAAGCCAAGCTTGGTGAAAGATGGTTCAGACCGAGCACCTAAGGTCATCAATGGTGGTTGGTTCGGCCAAGGTGGGTTCTTGGGTCTTGTTCAACCTATTCGTTCCATTTTGCTTCATATTTCATCCCCCTTAAATTTTAAATGCATGCATGCCAACATTAAACCCCAAAACAGCATAAGAATAAGGAAATTTAGAGAGAGAAAAATTTGTAGGTTTTGTGTTTCTTACCTTCAATGGAAGTTCCCTATTTAGCTTTAGGCTACTGGTTCCTCAAGGCAGCCTCACGCACAAATCTCCCTCTGCTTCTCTTCTTCCTTTCTCTCACTCTCTCTCTCTCTCTCTCTCTCTCTCTCTCTTTCACTTTCTCCCTCTACCTCACTCACTCACTCTCTCTCTCTCTAATCTCACATGCACACACTCACTTTCTGTCACACAAAATCAGACCCATACACAAATAGATACACAAACGTATACACTTGCACATATTAGGTAAGGGTGATGTGTTGCATATGTTGTGATTGGGTCATTTGGGAGGTGGGGCTTCATTTTATGTATACATCTACATATAATTTGTAACATTTTTCACAAATGGTGGGTAGCCCAAGTGGCTCAATTTTTTTTTTTTTTTTGGTTTGAATTCTCCTTAGTTTTTGGGTCAAGGGTTCAAAACTTGGCCACTCCATTTCTCCCCCCTTTTTGTTTTATTTGTTTATCTATTTTATTTTATTTATTTATTTATTATTATTATTATTATTATTATTATTATTATTATTTATCATATATATATATTTATTATTTTTTTTCCTGGTTTAATTTTCCATAACGTTTTATTTCATCTTATAAAACTCCTATTACTCAAATTCGTAGCTAAATTTTCTGGTAATCAGGTTAGGGCGTTACACCAGCTCTGCTTCTAGCATAACAATTGTTGGTTGAGGGTTCCTGGTTGCCTCATTGGGTAATTTTGGCTTATGAATTGGTGGAAGGGAGGCATTTCCTACGCCTAAAACATGGTCACCTATCTGACAATTAAGGATGGCTAGGGATGGCAACGGGTGACTCATCCACCTCCCCCCTGCGGCGCCGAGCGTAAAATAACTCTCTGTTCCCACCCTATCCCATTTAGAAAATTATACAGGCTGGTTAATTAGATGACACAAAATATATAATAAAAATAAAAACAAAGTATAACTTGGACAAATATTCAATGGTATTTTTGAATAAGAGCATTTTAATAAATTAAGGGAGGCATCATTTTGTGGGGGTTAACCTTTTCCCCAAGCCTATTTCTACCCCATTTACAACCCCTTACAATGTTGATTTACAAATTAAAAAAAAAAGAAAAAAAAATTGTAGAAAATAACTACAGGACATAATAGAATTCAAACCAAGTTTTCCTTTTCTTTTTTATTTTATTTTTCTCTCAAAGGGATGTGTTTTGAAACACCCATACCCATATACAAAGAGTACTCCTCTTTAGTTTTGTCCTTCTTTCTTGGTAAATGTATTATTTAATTTATCGTTTAATAACACTTTTTTAAATAAAAAATACTTTTGAAAGTTAAATAAGTAACTTTTTTGATATACCACAAACCGACAGACCAATCTTCTTGGGACACGTGTACTCACAGACCTAATTACGCTCGATCATCCCGAGCAGGATATGCCTACAGAGCAGGTTTATGCACATAGACTTCAGAACTCATGCTCAAAGCGAAACTCCTCCAAAGCATTCTTTATATTCCAGATCTCATTACCGCCTTGCGTCCCTACCGAGCAGAGTATAAGGAAACCGTCTTCTACAAGGAGACTGCCACTTATGGTTATCTCAATTATGGCTATATTCAACAAGGTAACTGCTATCTTCGACGATGCAATCCCTATATTCACGGCTCCGAATCCTAATCAACTTGGGAGAGCCATTACCTATAAATTAAACCCTAGAGGTACGCATTATTTTCTATGCTTATTCTTTGGGTTTCATTACAGTCTTTTCAATTCAGTTTATTGACTTAAGCATTGAAGCGGCTACCACTGGAGCCAATCCAGTGGCCCTCTGATTCCCTTTCTCTGAGTGTTCTTCAGGTTGCGGAGCCCCGGTTTCTTGTGAGCCAAAAAGTGCAGCATCAGTTTGGCGCTGTCTGTGGGAACGACAATCTCCAAGTGCTCTATTCACAAACTCATCCTCCTTCCTATTGGAGAACCATGACCCCCAACCTTCGACCAAGACAGAACGCTCAGAATCCTCAAAACTCTCAACAACGAAGCTCTCAACGGCGGCCGCCTATCGGACGACCACGAGGGCCAACCATCGATCCCTTACGACAGGAGATCTACTCAATCAAACGGCACAATGAGCTAGTGCAAGAACAGCTACTAGCCATATCCCGAACCCTGGCAATGCTTACGCAAAGTCAGGGGGAAAATCCTCCAAGCCCGCTGGTGAATACTGCTGCTCAGGGGACTCAACCCCCTATTATCGCTACAACTGAAGAGCCCCATAACAAGGCTCCGAATAACCGGCCCGGGCACCCCCAGAATGTTACTCACATCGGTGGAGATCCACAGCCATTAGCAGCCCCCGGCTGGGGTATACCAGCCTTTATACCTGATGTACATTACCGAAGCACTACTAGAGCTCCAACTCCAAGGGCTTCGGGAGCACATCCGGCACCACAGGAACTTCAGCCCCAAGCTCCAGTCCCTCCAACTCAGAACCCTCCACCATCCGAAGGTCATGTTCAGCCTGACTACCCTGAGACCGAGGCCTTAAGGTAGGGTTCGCAAGGAATTCGACTTAGAGACCCCCGGAGGGTCGAAGAAATGGTAGAATCGGAAGACAGAACAATAGCCGCGAAAGGTGTCCAGAACCCTCTAGAGCATGATGAGTTGGTTAGGCTGCTCGAGAGACTTGCTACCTCATTCACTCCAGCCATCATGTCAGAAGAAAGACCAAGGAAATTCACTGTGTCAAAATTCACCCTATATGATGGGACTGGCGATCCAGGAGACCATCTGTCACATTATCAGCATACAATGGCCCTTCACGGGGCCTCTGATACCTTCATGTGCCGAACTTTCATCACTAGTTTAAAAGGTACCGCCTTGAAATGGTTCCATCACCTCCCACCGAACTCGGTTGCTGGCTTCTACGAGCTCGGTAAGCGATTCCTGGACAGGTTCATGACAAGCAGAAGGCTCAGAAGGGGACCAGAGTTTTTACTAAACGTCAAACAGACTAGGAAGGAGTCCCTCAGAGCCTACATTGCGCGCTTCAATGCCGAGCTCACAGAGGTTACCGATTGCAGCCCAGGTTTTCTCGTTGTTGCCTTAACTTCAGATCTTGCTCACGGTGGCTTTAGAGACTCCTCAACGAAGAGTCCTCCAGCCGACATGGCGGCATTGATGGACAGTGCCAAAAAGTATATCAACTTGGAAGAAGCTAACCGCCCGGCCCAAAAAGGCAAAGAGCAAGCGCAAAAGGACAATCCAAGGAGGAAGGATCATAAAAAGGACGACCATAAAAGGGACTTGGGCAAGAAAAGGGCCAGGAGTAGAGAGAAAGAGCAGCACCCCGAGCTGTTTATAACTCAGGACCACGGGAGCTTACTAACTATACTCCTCTGAATAGCACACTGGCTCAGATACTTCAGCAGATCTGAGGTTGTAAAAACCTGAGATGGCCAGAGCCAATAAAGGGAGATCCCAGTCTTCGGGACCAGAATAAATACTGCCACTTCCACAAAGACCACGGGCATACGACTAACTCCTGTAAGACCCTCAGGTATGAGGTTGAGCAGCTCATAAAGAAAGGACGCCCTCAGGAGTTCATGAAGCAGGAGGGGAGACAAAACCCCCACGAAGACAAACCTCAGCACAGAATTGATCAGAGGCTTGAGCAGAGGCAAGAACCAAGGGAAGGACGTAATGAGCCCCAGAGGCAGAACAACCACTTGATTTACGTCCTCCACGCAGATACCCTTGTTACGGGGATGTCAAACAGAGCGAGAAAGAGGTACGCTCGAGAGGCTCGGGCTACCCCAGATGTCTTACAGATTGCAAGCATTGAGAAAAGACCCCGGCCCATACCAGAGATCCAATTCACAGAGCAGGATCTGGCCGGGGTGCACTGCTTTCACAGTGATTCCCTCGTCATCAACCTTAAAATTGCCAACTTCGAGATTAGAAGAGTGCTGGTTAACACCGGTAGTTCTGTCAACATATTACTTTATGAGCCGCTCAAACAGATGAAGATTGATCACAGCAATGTCAAGCCTACCACTGCTGTAATGGCAGGATTTAATGGCAATCTCAGCACCCCACTGGGAAGAATTGACCTACCCACCACTATAGGGGAAGGTGAAGGACAGAAAACCACTATTTCATAATACATGGTGTTGGATACGAGATCTCCTTACAATGTCATGATCGGGAGACCATGGCTGCATCAGATGGAGGCCGTCACCTCGACCCTTCATCAGTGCTTGAAATATGTCCACAATCAGATCGTCTTTTCCGTCAGAGGGTGCCAGCCAACTTCTCGGGAGTGCCACGCCATCGCACTCAAGGAGAAAACTGCTAAATAGCAATTATAGTACGCTCGAGACTGTGATGATCCAACCTTTTCCCACAATCCCGAAGAAGAAGGACTCCCTTCCAAGATTGAGGAACCCCTAAGCCCTAGAGGACGGGATAGCAGGGCTAAAACTATTGGGGAACCCCTCAAAGTACTTGTTAGCTCCGAAGCAGAAGGGCGTTATTTGTGCATAGGTCCAGATCTAACACAGGCCGAGCAAGAAGAGTTGGTGAGATTCTTGAAAGACAACCTCTCTGTGTTTGCGTGGGAGACCAAAGACATGGAAGGTATAGACCCAGACCTCATGACTCACAAACTGGTGGACCTAGACCACCTACCAGGTAGACAAAAAAGAAGGCTGCTTGCTCTAGAGGGGCATCAGATCATAAATAAGGAGGTTCGAAGGCTGCTTGAGGCAAGAATGATACGCGAAGTATTTTACCCAGACTGGCTGGCCAATACCGTTCTGGTCAAGAAGAAAAATGGCAAGTGGAGGGTTTGCGTTGACTACACAGACCTCAACAAAGCATGCCCAAAAGATAGCTTCCCACTACCAAGGATAGACCAGCTGGTCGATGCTACTGCGGGCCATGAACTCATGAGTTTCATGGATGCATACTCCGGATATAACCAGATCCAGATGTACCCCTTAGACCCGGAAAAGACAGCATTCATAACCGAACGAGGCCTCTACTGCTACAGAGTTATGCCATTCGGTTTGAAGAATGCTGGTGCCACATACCAGTGGTTGGTCAACAAGATGTTCAGCCCACTGCTCGGCAATACCATGGAAGTATACATTGATGACATGCTGGTCAAGAGCTTACAAAGGGGCAACCACCTCCAGCACTTATCTCAGACCCTTCAGCATCCTAAAGCAACACAAGATGAAGCTCAATCCCTCAAAATGTACCTTCGGGGTAACGAAGGAAAAATTCCTGGGATATATCGTTTCTCGGAGGGGTATTGAGGCTGATCCTGCTCAGATCCAGGCTCTGATCGGTCTAAAATCACCTAAGACCAAGAAAGACATTCAGGCACTGAACGGCAGAATCGCGACACTGAGCAGATTCATTTCCAAGTCCACTTATCGCTGCCTACCGTTCTTTAGAGCCCTAAAAGGTAATAGGACTTCACAATGGTCCGAGGAATGCGAAAAGGCTTTTCAAGAACTCAAAGAACACCTTGCTTCTCCAGAACTCCTGTCAAAACCAATTCAAGGAGAAAAGCTTGCAGTCTCTGAAAACGCGGTCAGTTCCATACTAATCAGGCAGGACAGGGGAGTCCAAAAGCCCATATTCTACGTCTGCAGAGCACTGCTTGACACAGAAAAGAGATACCCAGAGATCGAAAAGCTGGCCTTCGCTTTGATAATATTAGCTCGGAAACTCCGACCTTATTTCCAAGCCCATTCAATCGAGATCCCAACTGCCTATCCCCTAAAGTCAATATTGAGAAAGCCAGAAGTCTCAGGAAGATTAGTAAAATGGTCTATGGAGTTAGGTGAATTTGATATATCCTATGTATCCCGGAACGCCATCAAAGGGCAAGCCTTAGCTGATTTTGTTGCTGAGTTCACCCCGGTACTTCAGGACAAAGCACAGCCCTGCGAGGCGTCAGTAACATGGCAACTCTATATTGACGGGTCATCTACAGATCAAGGCTCGGGAGTAGGCCTAGTACTACAGTCCCCAGACGGGCTCCTTTCTGAAAAACCGGTTAACCTGGGATTCAGAGCCTCCAACAACGAAGTAGAATACGAAGCCTTGATACTAGGCATGAAGTTAGCTCTAGAATGCGAGGTTCAGAACCTCGAAGTCTTCTCAGATTCCCAGTTGGTGGTAAGCTAAGTCCTGGGAGAATTCTCCATCAAAGATGATAGGATGCTGCGGTATTCCGAACTGGTGAACTTGTTAAAACATTCCTTCCAGACATTCTCCATCCAAAAGATAGAGAGGAGCCAAAATAACAGAGCGGATGCCGTGGCAAACATGGCGTCCCGCCTAAAGCCAGAAGGAAATTCTGCAGTGAAAATTTCCCATCAGCCAAGGCCCAGCATAGAGGAAGTTCAGGTTGCTCAAACTACTGAACAACCCCAGAACTGGATGGCCCCAATCCTCCAATACCTAGAGTCCGGGCTCCTTTCGGAAGATAAAAACAAGGCGAGAAGAATCCGAATCAGGGCAGCTCGGTACCTAATCCTGAACAACAGACTTTACAGAAGGTCTTATTCTCAACCCCTGCTAAAGTGTTTAGCTCCAAAAGAGTCTCAATACGTCCTGGCAGAAATTCACGAAGGAATTTGTGGGAACCATAACGGGGGCAGAACAATAGCTCATCGAGCTCTAACACAAGGCTATTACTGGCCTAGCATGCTCAAACAGGCTAAGGAGTATGTCCACAAGTGCGACAAATGCCAAAGGTTCGCTCCTTATCAACACCAGCCCCATCATGAGCTGATCCCAATCGCTAGTCCATGGCCCTTTGCTCAATGGGGGATGGGTATTGTGGGCCCATTGCCTAAAGCCATACCAAACAGAAAATACCTTTTGGTGGCCGTCGATTACTTCTCCAAATGGGCTGAAGCCAAACCCCTAACGCACATTACCGAAAAGGAAGTAGAAAACTTCACTTGGAAAAACATCGTTTGTAGGTTCGGCATACTACGCGTGATCATATCTGATAATGGCACGCAGTTCACTAGCAAAGTCTTCAACAAATTTTGTGAAAACCTCAACATCAAACAGCACTTCGCTTCTCCAGGCCATCCACAATCAAATGGGCAAGCAGAAGTCACCGACCGAACAATCCTTGAAGCACTAAAGAAAAGGTTGGAGCAGGCCAAAGGAAAGTGGGTAGAAGAGCTTCCCAGTGTTCTCCGGGCTTACAGAACAACCAGAAGAACTCCCACCTCCAAAACTCCCTTCTCACTAGCCTACAGTACAGAGGCAGTAATGCCTGTCGAGATCGGAATGCCCACTTTAAGGACAGAAGCCTTCAACCAAGAGTCCAACGATCAACAGCTTGTCGAAAATCTGGACTTGCTTAAAGAAAAAAGGGATCAAGCCAAGATCAGAATGGAAGCTTATCAGCAAAGAATGGCCAACAACTCCAAAGTAGGGCTCAAGCCTGTCAGCTTCCAAGTTGGGGACCTTGTTTTAAGAAGGGTCTTCCTTAACACCAAGTATCCCACAATGGGAAAGTTATCACCCAACTGGGAAGGCCCCTACCGAGTGACAAAGGTTGTTAGGCCCACTACCTATTGGATGGAAGACATGGCTGGGAAACCCATTCCTAGACCCTGGAATGTGGAACATTTACGGAAGTATTATCAATAAAGGTGCTCCTTTTCTTACCTCCACAAAATGTTCATTACTTAATGCACAGGCCTCCAGTGCCTGGTCCATTCTTAATGCACAGGCCTCCAGTGCCTGGTCCATACTTAATGCACAGGCCCCCAGTGCCTGGTCCATTCTTAATGCACAGGCCTCTAGTGCCTGGTCCATTCTTAATGCACAGGCCTCCAGTGCCTGGTCCATACTTAATGTACAGACCTTCAGAGTCTGGTCCATTCTTAATGCACAAACCTCAAGTGCCTGGTCCATTCTTAATGCACAGGCCTCTAGTGCCTGGTCCATACTTAATGCACAAGCCTCTAGTGCCTGGTCCATACTTAATGCACAGACCTTCAGAGTCTAATCTATTCTTAATGCACAGGCCTCTAGTGCCTGGTCCATATTTAATGCACAGACCTTCAGAGTCTGGTCCATATTTAATGCACAGGCCTCCAGTGCGTGGTCCATTCTCAATGCACAGGCCTCTAGTGCTTGGTCCATATTTAATACGCAGACTTCATGGTCTGGTCCATTATACTTACAAGTTCCATGATGCAGTCCAACCAGAAAGACAGAAGATCAAACTACTTCTCTATCATTATTTGCGCAAGTCTCCTAGATCGGCAGATCTTCGGAATTAATACTTAGATTATTCGGCTTATGATCTACCAAGCAAACATCCTTACTATACCAAACTGGTGTATAACGATTCAATTTAAGATGTGAGTTCCTTTGATCGGTTCTCAGGACAAACAAGCAGAGTTATTGATCAGAAGTGCTCGGAAGGGCATTCTAATCTCAAAGGAACACATTCAGACACAAAAGAACACCAGATTTGAGGAAAAGAAATTCAGTTTTATTGATAATTCTTAATAGTTACATCGATACAAGAGGGTTAAAGAGAAGACAAATACACAGAAACTACAACAAGACATCAATCAGTTTCGCGCCATCATGGCTTTCTTCCTCGAATCTTTTTGATGCAGGGCATCAGGGGCCAGAGTTCCAAACCACCATTACCGCCGCCACCGGCTTCCATTTGAAAGGAAGGAACCCTGAACCCCAATCTGCATCAAGAAGCACCTAGGCCATCTTATCCTCACTGTCACTTATCTCAATACCAACGGGGGATGAGGGCTCTAGGTCTCAAGAGACTTTTCATTCTCCACCTTTGTTTTCCTCAAATTCAGCACAACACCCAAGCTAACTTGAGCAGGGGTCTCTGCCAAGTCACAAATGGGATGAGGCCTCCCACCTTCATCTTCATCACCAATGCTCCAGGCCTTGGTTGAATCAAGGAAGGTGCACCTCCAATCGGGGAAATCTCGCCCGACTGCTAAGATGGACGAAAGGGTATTCGCCTTCCTTAATCGTTCCTTGGAAACTGAATCAAAGGTGTGGATAACTCTCCGCCACAGTTTAAACATTCCCAACCCGGACTGAAAATCATCCATCATCTCCTAGCAAACGGCAAAAGGACATCCAAATCTTCTTCAAAGAGGAACAGTTTAAAGACAAAGAGTAGCAGATTAAGAGCACAACAACATGCCCCTATCTTATGTATATATATAGACCCTCGAATTTCAAAGTCCACCCACTCAGACCGTCACCACGGTTTGGGGAAAAAGTTGGCTCTGAAAACCCAAACGACGGTGGTGTAATAAATGGCGCATTAAAACCACCCTCTCAAGAAAACAAAAGACAAGGGCCACGTGTGCGATAAATAGACTCTTCAGTCTTATCTACATCATTAACCCCTGATAAGCCATGTGTGTGGCAAAAGAACATCAACTCTGATATACTCCGATCTTGACCTTAAGGATCCAGAAATAGAAGTTTCAAGCATCAGAACAATGGTCGCATGGCATACAGTTAACATTATAAGCCTTTGGATTAAGACAATCTGCCTCGGAATCCTTCAGAGCTCACTTCCATCCCACATTTATTGCGAGTACAACGGCTCGGAAAATGGCAGCCAATAGTAGTATAACTGGTCCAATGAACGACAAGCTCCAGAACAACTCTACTTACAACAATTTTCACATCAACCATAAGTCGAAAAACTAAAGCATTACTGAACAGTATAAGGCTATACACGGAAAAGAAGACAAAAACATCGAACAAAAAGACTGTTTCATTAACGAATATGATCCATTACATTGGAAGTCCAAAGCAACAAAATACACATTCTAAGCCTGGTCTATAGGGGCAGGCTCATCAGCTAAGGAAGGTTCGGCAGGAGGGACGTCAGCTACTTCACTCTGGATAACAGCCTCGGGAGGATCAGATCCAGGTGGCATAATTGAGGAAACGTCAAAGTCAGGAAATTTGGCAAGGAACCTGGATCGAAAGTTGTTAAAGCCGAACATAATCAGGCGGTCAGCTATCCCTTCAAGTCCCGTCTTCATTGCCGCCTCATTTTCAGTTCTGGCTTTCTCCATCTCCTCCTCAAGCTTTTGATGATAAAGATAATGCATGCCGTACATTTCCCTCTGGAGTCTCTCCGTCTCCAGAACACGAAGATTCTTCTCTAACTCCATGACGGCCAGAGAATTTTATGACTCCTTCAGCCTCTCCCCAGCTTCGTGAGCCTCAAACCTAGTAGTACCGAGCTGAAGCCTGACCTCATCCAGCTCAGCTTGAAGATGGTCAATATCTTCTGAAGTTGGTGAGACCTCCATTAGAGCGGAAAGAATGTACAAGGACTGCAGCAAATAGAACAAGCAGGTCAGTGTTCAGTTAAAGGCATTCAGAAAAAGGGAAAAGAAATGGAGAACCCGAAGAGCTTACTTTGACTTAAAGAGAAGCCAGATCAGCTAAAAGCTTCTCTGACTTCTGTGGCTTGAGTTTGAGGGAGCCCTTGGCCCAAAACTCCCTCAGAATCTTCTTTGCCGCTTGATTGACAGTATCAGAGGCCTCTGAAACTAACTTCCCCTTACCTGTCTTCTGGACAGGGGCTGGGGGAACTATGGAGATAGGAGTAGGAACATCCCTCTCCCCCTCAGCTGGTTCAGCAGAGTTCGAGATTAACCTCCTCCTTTTTGTTTGGAGGGGAGGATCCACTGCAGGGGAAAAAGCCTCCCCCGCTGCCGGAGATAGGGATGGCTCAAACCCCCACCTTGCCATTACGCCCTGCGCCAGCTCCTTAATACGACCCTGTGCAGCCATCAGATTTGTAGGGTTGATGATGGCGGAATGATCCTGATCGTTGGTTTGTAAAAGTTGGCGGTATTGCTTCTAGAGTACGGGAGTGAATTCAGGCCTCTTCCACACGCTTTGAACTGCATAAAAAAGCACAAGTTGATCAGCTCGACAGCCAACGCACGAAACAGAATTAAGACAGTCGCAAGAAAAATTGGCTCTCACCCTTTGGTCTAGTGGTTCGAGGGAATACTGAGGCCTGGTTTTGAAAGTCTTCAAATTCCCATCCTCCTTTTATGAAGAAATACCACTTCTTCCAAGTTTGGTTGGAAGAGGGCACAAAAGAGAGGGGTCTGAACCCACTATCAAAGGATATATAATAAAGGCCCTCCGACTTCATGTACTTGAGATCCATATTGCTACGGACCAAGTCGAGAGACACGTCAACATTATTCATTTACCCTAATACTATGAAGCTCAACAGATGCCTCCAACTATTGAGATTGAGGTCTGTAGGGCAGAGGTTGAACCAGCAAAAGAATTGTTTTACAAGGTCAGGAAGGGGGAGTGTCAATCCCATTTCAAACCAAGCTAAATAAACACAAATCTCTCCCGCTCTAACATCATGGGGACGATCCATGGCGTCCGGAATCCTAAAACTGACATTTGAAGGGAGTTTATATTTCTCCCACAACTCCTCTAACATACTCTCTGTGATCACACTCTTGCCCTCCTCTCTACCGGCGGGTCGACCTGAGGTCTCTCCAGCCCTATTTGGGGGCTCCACAAATGCATCGACTATTCTAACTTCGGGGCTGGAAGGGGACCCTACTAATCTATGTTCAACATCAACAACAGGAAGAATATCCATGGGTTGAGATTCAGAAATCGTCCTGGAAGAACTTCTCGAACCAGAGGGGGACCCAAGACTAGACATGGTTAACAAAGAGAAAAGTAAAAGCAAAGCAGAGAAGGGAGAATAGAAAGGGGAACTAAAAGTCGAACTTGAAATCAAGAAAAGGAAAAGAAGCTTCAGACAACGGACGCTCTCCAAACTTCAAAAGCGCACCAATCTTTCTGAGTTGACAATAGCAGGGCTTCTGATACAGTAAAAGTAGGAGAAGAAGAAAGGCGTAATAAGCCCTTTCCCTCTCTTTATACAGATATTCGAAATATGGGCCCCCTAAGCCGAATCGGCATGACGGTTAAGTCCAATGATGATTTCGAAAGCCCAAGCATCGGCTGCGCAATAAATGGCCTGTCAATCGGTCGTTTGGGAAAAAGGGAAGACCAGGCGTACAACTTTTCATAAAGCCCGTGACCCTAGTTACGTGTCAAGCCCAAAACTAGGGCTCGGGGGGGGACTAGCTGATATACCACAAACCGACAGACCAATCTTCTTGGGACACGTGTACTCACAGACCTAATTACGCTCGATCATCCCGAGCAGGATATACCTACAAAGCAGGTTTATGCACATAGACTTCAGAACTCATGCTCAGAGCGAAACTCCTCCAGAGCATTCTTTATATTCCAGATCTCATTGCCGCCTTGCGTCCCTACTGAGCAGAGTATAAGGAAACCGTCTTCTACAAGGAGACTGCCACTTATGGTTATCTCAATTATGGCTATATTCAACAAGGTAACTACTATCTTCGACGATGCAATCCCTATATTCACGGCTCCGAATCCTAATCAACTTGGGAGAGCCATTGCCTATAAATTAAACCCTAGAGGTACGCATTATTTTCTATGCTCATTCTTTGGCTTTCATTACAGTCTTTTCAATTCAGTTTATTGACTTAAGCATCGGAGCGGCTACCGCCGGAGCCAATCCGGTGGCCCTCTGATTCCCTTTCTCTGAGTGTTCTTCAGGTTGCGGAGCCCCGGTTTCTTATGAGCCAAAAAGTGTAGCATCATTTTTATAATTTTTTTACTTTTTACTTTTTACTTAAAAAGTGAAAAATAAAATACATTTAATAATTGTCTCTTAAAAGTGAGCTTAACTTCAAAATTATACTTTTGAGTGAATTTGCAAAAATCATTTTTTTAGATATACATTACAAGTATACGTACTTATAAATATAAATAAATATATATAAGCATATTTATTTGTATATAGAACCGTATATAAGTATATAGTTGTACATTGAGGCGTATAGACATATAAATAACTCGAAATTTAGAAGAAATATGAGGTAACATCTCAAGAGAGTTTGTTTGGCTTTCCCTGTTACATCACATCATCAGACATACTCAATCCTTATCATCGACATTGTAATGCAACTCCATCACGTATGACTCCGATCTTTATTACTAGTGAAGGGGAATGACAACGGGGCTGTCCCTACCCGGTCCCCGCGCCATAAAAACATATATGGCTTCTCGTTTCCGTTGCGCCTCTTCAATCCCTATCTCCACTATTTTTTTCGTTCTATTTTCATTTAAAAATTAATTTTTTTAATACTTATAAATAAAAATTAATCCATTAATATATTAAAAATATAAATTTATATTTATATACATATATATATATATACACACAAATAATATTTATATATAATATATATACACATATTTAGATTTATATATATGAGAATATTTAATAAAATATTAAAGAGTTTTATATAATTTAAATATATAATTAAGACAGGTATATCATTTCCATATCCGTCTCGAATCTTGTTGGATTTTAATATCTCTTCCCATCTCTATTCCATTCCAATTATTTTCTCCCAAATCTTTTTTATTAGAGATGGGCGAGGCATACTCTTAAATAAAAAAACTGACTAGAAGGAAATATATATATATATATATTCAGATAAAATAAGAAAAGTTAATGTAATTTTAAAAGTTTAAAAAAAAATCAGTATAATTATCAAAAATCTAATAAGAGATTATTGTAATTTACCCTTAATTTAATTACTTAAAAGACGAGTGTCTAAGCAAAGAACTTGGGCCAAAAAAAAATTATCTCAAAAAGTTTAGAAAGATTACTGTGGAGAAATTTGTTGGTAATATATATCAGTATTACTGTCAGAACAGAACTGAAATAAAGAACAGAAACTGAAACACAGTAAAATTAGAACCTGTTTGCAGAATACGAAATCGTAGAAATGGAAATTTGCCGAATACAAAAAACTGATCAAGTCTTGTGTTGGACAAAATTTCCTTAAGACAATTTATTGCCCTCTCAGTGGTGCTAAAGAGTTCTTGGCAACTTGTCTCCCAGGATAAAATGATCTCCCAACACAAAGGCAAGCACTACCAATGGTTGTCTGTCGAACCAGAACTTGTGCAGAACTCTCTCTCTTGAAATATGAAGACACAAATGAATATGTTATGAATGGATTCGATGCGATGCAGAATGCTTATGATCGTGTCCTATGTATAGACTCGCTCATGACTGTTTGGTACAGGCATGAAGCTTGGGTCGTGTCCATTCATGACGAACAGACACAGTTGCGACCGTGGAGAAGACGCCCTTTCAGTCAAACGATGTTTCCAAAACGACAGAGTTTTTGGACTCCCAACGGTAACTATACGCATGCCGCAAAATGACAGCGTTTCAGTATTGGAAAATTTAAATAAATTTTCTCTAAAAAGATATATACACAGCAAGCCCAAGACCCAAACCCGAGCCCGGCCCGGTTCGGTGCGGGGCGGGGCGGCGGCGCGCGCGTGTGGGGAACCAAGCATGTGCTAGGTCCTCCCCCTTCCACAAAACTGGGGTGCCCCTTGGGGCCCAAACCCCACTCCAAGGTAGGTGTATATATACTCTTTAAAAGTCTTGTTCCCATCCTATGTGGGACACAAGCTTTTGCACAAGCTTTAAGCTTTAGTTACCATTTTCAAGTGGTGATGTTTGGATGCAATTTCTCATTCACTCCTTAATAGTTTTGAGCAACCCAATATATAATCTTCATCTCCTCATGGAAAAGAACACATTCCTATGTGGACCCACCAAAATTAATTTGTGGGACCCACTTTAATTTTAGCTAAAAGATAGCTAATTTAATATGCTCAAACCCATTTTTCCAACAATCCCCCACATGAATGAAATTGACTGAAAGTAATGTAAATGACATGCAGACACTAAGAGAGAGTTCAGTTGAAAATTTTCTGCATAGAGGAAGGTAGCTTGTGGCCTTGAACCTTCCCTTGTGAAATGCTATCGGGGTTACTGATTGATCAGTGAACATGATGTCTTGAACTGTTCAATCGTTTGTGTAAACCAAGACAATAGCATTCACACAGAATCTTTCCTAACACAGTTGGTTCTCACGATTATGTTCATTTTGGCCCTGAACAATTCCTGGTTTCATGAGTGCTCCTAGAGAATTTAGCCATTATCATTCTTATAGAACCGGCCCAGTTCACACTCACATAGGTGACTTCTTATGAAGAGTATTCTGCTATACCCCACTTGTCTTTAACAAGATATAAGAATCATTAAAAGCTTAGCTTACCCTGTTCAACGCTGCAGGCATCACTATTCTGATCATAGGAATGAGTAGGAGATTTGATCTCCATAGTGATCTCAATGAGTCACACACAATTCGGTTGTCCCTTTGAACCTAGATCTTGGGATCTCCAGTCAGCTAGGTTGGGTTGCCATTATGGCGACTCTTTAGTGTATAGGCTTTAAACCCATTCCCCTCGATGATTTACTTACTTGCTCTCTGGTCAAACCTTTAGTTAACGGATCCGCAATGTTATCTTTTGACCTTACGTATTCAATGGTCATAATACCATTTGAGAGAAGTTGTTTCACGGTATTATGTCTTCGACGAATATGTCGAGACTTACCATTATACATATGACTCTGTGCCCTACCAATTGTTGATTGACTATCGCAATGAATACAACCAGCAGGCACAGGTTTTGGCCACATTAGAATATCTTCTAGGAAATGACGAAGCCACTCTGCTTCTTCCCCAGCTTTATCTAGTCCAATAAACTCAGATTCCATCGTGGATCTAGCAATGCACGTTTGCTTAGAAGATTTCCAAGACACCGCTCCACCACCAAGTGTAAATAGATAGCCACTTGTGGACTTCGAGTCTTTGGTGTCGGATATCCAATTTGTGTCGCAGTATCCTTCAAGTACTGCTGGATATTTTGAGTAGTGTAATCCAAAGTTTTGGGTGTATTTTAGATACCTCAAAACCCTAACAATTGCCTTCCAATGGTCTGGACCTGGATTATTTGTGTATCTACTCAATTTGCTGACAGCGTAAGCTATGTCTGGACGGGTACAATTCATGACATACATTAGGCTGCCAATTATTTGTGCATATTCTAGTTGTGATATGCTTTTGCCATTATTCTTGGATAAATGTAGATTTACATCTACAGGTGTTTTCGCTGGACTGCTATCATCTTGTTTAAATTTCTTGAGAATTTTCTCAATGTAATGTGATTGAGATAATATCAGTCCATCTGATGTTCTAGAGATCTTTATCCCAAGTATAACATCGGCAACACCTAAGTCCTGCATGTCAAACTTATTGTTTAACATTTTCTTGGTAGTTTTAATGATTTCATTATTACTACCCATAATGAGCATATCATCAACATAGAGACAAATAATGACAAAACCATGTTCGGTGTTCTTGACATATACACATTTGTCACACTCATTGATTTTGAACCCATTTGACATCATTACATTGTCAAATTTTTCATGCCACTGCTTTGGTACTTGCTTTAATCCATAAAGAGATTTGACAAGCCGACAAACTTTCTTTTCTTGACCTGGAACAATAAACCCTTCGGGTTGTTCCATGTATATTTCTTCATCCAAATCACCATTTAAGAAAGCTGTCTTTACATCCATTTGATGTATCTCAAGATTGTGTATAGCTGCAATAGCTATTAACATTCGAATGGATGATATTCTCGTAACTGGTGAATATGTATCAAAGTAGTCCAAGCCTTCCTTTTGGTTGTAACCTTTGATAACTAGTCTAGCCTTGTATTTATTAATAGATCCATCTGCTTTCATTTTCTTCTTGAATATCCACTTATATCCAAGAGGTTTAGAACCTGGTGGAAGATCCACTAGTTCCCACGTATGATTTTGCAAAATGGATTCTACTTCATCGTTTATAGCCTCTTTCCAATATGGAGCTTTAGGGCTTAACATTGCTTCTTTAAAGCTTTGAGGCTCATCTTCTAACATATATGTTAGAAAATCTGGTCCAAAAGATTTTGATGTTCTAGCTCTTTTGCTACGTCTAGGTTCATCATCATCTTGTTGGCCTTGACTACTGCTTATTGTAGTATCATGAGTTCTTTTACTTGAGTTCGACTCCTGTGTGGATTTGTAAGGAAATACATTTTCAAAAAAAGATGCATTCCTTGACTCGATAATAGTATTGACATGCATATCGAGAATTTCTGATTTATGAATCAGAAAGCGATATGCACTACTATTATGAGCATACCCAATGAAAACACAATCAACTGTCTTTGGTCCTATTTTAACCTTTTTAGGTATAGGTACCGCCACTTTAGCCAAACACCCCCACACTTTTAAGTATTTGTAAGAAGGTCTTCGACCTTTCCACAACTCATAAGGGGATTTATTGGTTTTCTTTTGAGGTATTCGGTTGAGAATATAATTTGCGGAAAGAATTGCTTCCCCCCACAAATTCTGAGGTAGTCCAGAACTTAATAGTAATGCATTCATCATTTCTTTTAAAGTTCTGTTCTTACGTTCAGCAACCCCATTTTGTTGAGGTGAATAGGGTGCAGTAGTTTGGTGTATTATACCATGTTGTGAACAAAACTCACCAAAAGGTGCTTCATATTCACCACCTCTATCGCTTCTCAATATCTTGATCTTCTTATCAAGTTGATTCTCAACCTCATTTTTGAACTGAATAAACATTTCCAATGCCTCATCTTTACTTCTCAATAAGTAAACATAACAGTATCTTGTGCAATCATCAATGAATGTAAGAAAATATTTCTTACCACCTCTTGTTTGAATATATTTCAAATCACAAATATCTGAATGTATCAATTCTAGAGGTTCACTACTTCTTTCAATTGATTGAAAAGAAGTTCTTGTTAGTTTAGATTCCACACAAATCTCACATTTATGATTTGGATCTATTTCAAATGTAGGTAAACATTCCATATTAATTAATCTATGCAATGTATCATAATTAACATGTCTCAGTCTACCATGCCACACATTTGAAGACTCAAGCATATAAGCAAAAGATGTGGTTTTATTAATATTCTTAATAGGAGGTACAATGGTCATTACATTCATTTTGAAAAGCCCATTACTCATGTACCCCTTTCCCACATACATCTCATTTTTGGTGAGGATAAACTTGTCTGCAACAAACACCAATTTGAAACCCTTCTTACTCAACAATGATCCAGACACTAGATTCTTTCGAATATCTGGCACATGCAGCACATCATTGAGAGTAAGTTCCTTGCCCGATGTCATCTTCAATACCACTTTTCCTTGGCCTTCAACCTTGGAAGAAGAAGAGTTGCCCATGAAAAGTTGTTCTCCATTATCTATGCTATGATATGATGAGAACATCTTTTTGTCTGAGCAAACATGACGAGTGGCCCCTGTGTCCACCCACCATTCCTTGGTATTGCTGCCAATGAAGTTCACCTCGGAGACTACGGCTGAGAGATTCATGTCTGAGACATCGTCTGAAAGACCGTCCATTTCAGTCACATTGGCTTGAGGGCATTTCTTGGTTGGATTTCCTTGGTCCTTGCGACTACGGCAGTCCTTAGCACGGTGCCCTTGCTTGTTGCACACATAGCACTTGCCTTGGAACTTCTTATTAGCACCTTGCTTGGGACCATTGCCATTATGCTTCCTCTTCTTGTTATTGTGAGAACTTTGCCCTTGTTCTACAACATTAGCCTTGGATTCCATAATGGCCTTGCCTGCCTTCTTCTCAGAAGCACGGTTGTCTTCCTCTATTCTCAGCCTCACTATCAAGTCTTCAAGTCTCATTTCCTTTCGCTTGTGCTTAAGGTAATTCTTGAATTCTTTCCATAGGGGTGGAAATTTTTCAATAATGGCAGCCACTTGGAAAGATTCACTCAGAGACATCCCTTCTGCATGTATGTCATGCAAAATCACTTGTAGATCTTGAACTTGGCTGATTACAGTCTTGGAGTCAACCATCTTGTAGTCTAGGAATTTTCCCACTACAAACTTCTTGAGCCCTGCATCCTCAGTCTTGTACTTTTTGTCTAAGGATTCCCACAGTTCTCTTGCAGTATTGAAGGCATAATACACATTATACAATGTATTGTCCAAGCCATTTAGAATGTAGTTGCGGCACAAGAAGTCAGCATGCTTCCATGCTTCCACAGCAGCAACCACTTGCCTATCAGTTTCATTTTCCTTCAATGAGGGAGCATCCTCTCGAAGGAAACGGGCCAAGTTCAAAGTAGTCAAGTAGAACAACATCTTTTGTTGCCACCTCTTGAAATCTGTCCCATTAAACTTCTCTGGCCTCTCTCCATGACTCACAGTCATAGGTGCCATAACAGGCGTAGGAGGAGGCACCACCGTAATGGTCGGGGTAGGAGGAGGAGTAGAATCAGTAGCCATTACTATTTGCATTCAAGATATTCAAATTTAGTAAAAATAAATTTCAGAATCAAATTCTGTAAATAAAATCAAATTCTGTAAATATATTTCTGCACAAAATTAGAATAGTAAAACAAAACTAATATGAGTTCTAGATGTCAGAACTGTAAAACAGAACAGATATGTAAAACAGAACAGATATGAGTTCTGAACTTCAGAACTGTAAAACATAACAGATATGTAAAACAGAACAAATATGAGTTCTGAACTTCAGAACTGTAAAACATAACAGATATGAGTTCTGAACTTTAGAACTGTAAAACAAATAGAACTGTAAAACAGACAGAACTGTAAAACAGAACAGGAACTTCAGAACTGTAAAACAGACAAAACTGTAAAACAGAACAGGAACTTCAGAACTGTAAAATAGTCAGAACTGTAAAACAGAACAGGAACTTCAGAACTGTAAAACAGACAGAACTGTAAAACAGAACAGAAACTTCAGAACTGTAAAACAGAATAGAAACTTCAGAACAGTAAAACAGAATAGAAACTTCAGAACTGTAAAACAGAACAGAAACTTAAGAACTGTAAAACAATTGAATGTTAAGTTCTGAATTTCAGAACAATAAAACAGAACTGAACATTTAAGTTCTGAATTTTCTGAATTTCAAATTCTGAATTTTAAGGTATGTAATTTCTGTATTTCAAGTTCTGTATTTCAAAACTGAATTATAAGGTCTGTAAAATTTTCGAACTGCAAAACTGATATATATATATATATATATATATATATATAAAATAATAAATTGTCTTAAGATTGTTGGTAATATATATCAGTATTACTGTCAGAACATGTAATACCCTGACCCATTGTAACCGAGCCAAGACGGCCTAATTCTACGATAATGCGATAAATGGGTTGAGTTTCAATAATTAGAATATGTGGATGAATGACAGGGCAATTGACTAACGATAATAAGAAAATAATAATAATAATAATAATAATAATAATAATAATAATAATAATAATAATAATAATAATAAGAATAATAATAAAAATAAACAAATAAATAAATAACTAGAGAAATAAAAAGAAAATAATACTACTAATAAAAAATAAAATTTAAAAGGAAATGAAACAAAATTTAAAATAAATAAATAAATAAATAAAACAAGGATTTGAAGGAAATAAAAAAATAGAATTTGGACATATGGACAATATATATATATATATATATGTCTATCTAGATATAGGTGTAAATATATATATAGAGATGTGTGTGTGTGTGATGTAACTGAAGAAAACAAGAAAAGAAGAAAAAACGGATGGGGGAGTTGAAGTCCAGGAACTGGAAGGGCGCGGGAGAGAGAGAGAGAGAGAGAGAGAGAGAGAGAGAGAAATTAAGTGTGGGGCAGTTTTAATAAGCAGGCGTTGCATTAGAATCAAAAGGAAACAAAAGAAAAAAAAAACGGAAAGGAAAAGAGAAAGGAAGGAGGAAACGGGCAACAGAGACAAGGGTGCAAGGGGTAAGATATTCTCTCTGTAATTCAATTTCTGGATTGCTTTACATTTCTCAGTTGGTATGTGAGTAATGAGTATAGAATATTAATCCAAAATAGAAGAGAAGGGGTTTTAGAACCAAACAGAAACGAAAACAACGAAGAAGAGTGGAACGGGCAGGGAGATCGGGACTGCGCACGTTTGGAACGGTGAGATAAATCAATTTCTGTGTTTTCATTTTAAGCATGAATATGAATTTAGAATCTCCTAAAGCATGAATATGAACGTAGAATCTCCCAAAGCATGTAAATTGGGTTGTACTGCAAATTGAATTAAGGAAATGCAACCGGAAACTAGCAGGAAAAACTGGAATTTGCAGAGAAAGATTAAAAATCTGTTTTTGTAATTTTGATCCATGAAAACTAATTTGAATGCTTAGGATTTATGTGTATAAGTTGTAGGAACATTGTAGGGATTAATTGGTGTTGAAACAGTAGAGAAAATGTGAGAAAAATAAAGGAGAACAGGGATGCCGGAAATCGCACAGCCCTGTGAAGTTACGGTTTCCCCATTTTGGGAGTGTTCCGGCACTTCTATTGGAAACCCGAGGATAGATTTGAGTTGCCCATGATCTATAGGTGTGAACCCCACTGAAAAATGCAAGAAAATCCGTCGCCGGCAAGTCGCCGTTGACGGAAAAGATAACCAGCACGCCGGAAATGGTGTTGTGCGGCTGGGGGTTTTGTGATTTTATTTTGGCCAAACCGGGTCGGGTCTGACCCGACCCACCCATTCAGATGACTGCCCAACACTTGTACTTCATGAGTAAATTTTTAAATTTGAGTTTAGATAGTGTTTGGTTAGAAAGGAGAGCTATCCAATGGTTGGGTTAAACTTGAACAGAAAATGAAAAAAAGAATTAAAAACGTAATAACAGGGAATGGAAAAATTGGTATGGGCAGGGAATTGAACGTGTGACCAAAGGGGAAAAGGTGAGAAGCTTAGCCACTGTGCCACCAAGGCACATGTGGTCTGTTTGGGCTCAAATACTATATGTATTAGTTAGATTAATTAATTTAAATAAGTGGTTTAAATTAATAAATTTCAAATTAAATTTCGACGCGTAAATTCGTAGAATGAATAATGAAAACTTATTATTTTGGACCTTCTGAAATTAATGGTGAGGTCCATTTTACAAGACGGAGTCCCGAAAAAATAAAATAACCGTAGAATACCAAAATGACCAAAATGCCCTACGTCAAAGGTAAGTCAAAGGGACTCCGATTTAGTTAAGTAAATAGTGAATTTTTATTAATTCAAACCTAATGGACTCAACGGTGAAGTCCAAATTATGAAAACAGAACTCAAAATGTAGAGACACGTAAATGACCATTTTGCCCTTGGGTAAATTAAGTTTAAAGTGGAAATCGTAAAACATAAATTAGTAAGGGAGGTATTTAGAGTAACGAAGCATAAATTCGGTAAATGATATGAAAGCTGAAACGTGTTTATTGATTTATAGGCAAGTCAAAAGGAAAAGAGAAAGTCACGGGATATTAAGACGTTGATGAGGTAAGTGGATTCCTATCTTTGATACGTGGTTTCCAAGCCACGTTCTTTCCATTACTGCCAATCTTGCACTCATATATGTATTCACTGTCATTGTTCCCACCATGGATATTGCTCTACCTGGTGGATGCCTATTGGTTGATGTTGCATGACTGATTCATTTCACTGATATCCATTTACTGTATGTTACGTTATGATGTTCCATGTTTTGTACATTCATATGGAATACTATAGAATCTTAATTTATGTTAAGTACCGGGTTTTGTGCTCAGTCACATTACCCATCTGATGCTATCTGATTGACTGGGACCTACGGGTCAAAAAGGACATATGGCAATTATGGCGTTTTTACGCATTAAGGATAATGGGCGTTTTATATTCATTTATGTTAATGGGGGGTATGCCGGGCCCCAAATGACCGAGGGTCTGCCAAACCCTAAACAGAGTAAAGGCATCATCCATGTTAATTGATATAGTTCTATGTTGATTGGTTTTGTTTATTGGACTTGATTGTGACCGTTTCATTGTGGCAGTATTTATATTGATTGTATTCATTGAGCCTATTCTATATTCATGCTATGTTGTTACTCTTGACGATTATTGTACGTTGTCATTCATTGGTTACCCTTGACTGTTATTGTACCTTGTCATTCATTGGCCATTGTGGCATTTTACAGTTGACTGGAATCGTTATCATGACTGGCTATCATGTTACCTTGACTTGTATTCATTTATGCCATTCCCACCCGTGTTGGGGATAGGCTTCTACTTACTGAGTTTGTAGTTCACCCCTTACTAAATTTTTTTCAGGTGAGCATGTTATGGAACCACAATAGGAGATCCAGAGCGTAGGGAGACGGTTAAGGAGCACAGTAGAATACAGTAGTTCTTCCATGCATTCACCACCTAAAACGATGGTTTATGTTTAAGTTATGTTGGTTTACATTTGGATTGTCAGACTTATTTAGTTTTGAAACAATGATGTATTAAGACTTCCGCACTTTAATGTTATGGTTATATTTCTTATTGTTATCATTGGTAAAAGAATGAAAAAAGTAGGGACGGCCATTGGGTCGGCCCCACGACACGAGATCCGCATAGGGTGGGTTTCGGGTCGTGACAGCTTGGTATCAGAGCACGGTTTTAGGTGCTAGTGAGTCATGAGAGACAGGACTAGGACACTGCACTGTTACATCGAGACATAAAGCGATAATAATACCAATACCCTTATAGTAAACCTTACGTAACTACTGACCGTTATCTTATATAAGTGTACAGAATGTCTTTTTCAGCAATGGTTGACACAAGGACTACTACAGCTGCAATGGAACGTATTGAACGTTTGGAACAGTTGATCGAGAGGGTTATCGAGGCCTTACCCCACACTCAGGCAGGTACGAATCAAACGGGCACCAGCCAGCCAGGACAACAAGAGCCGCCTGTTAACGTGGCCGCTAATCAGTCGGTACAGCAGGATACTAGCCAGCCAACGTGACAGGGGCGGCCTGTCAACAGAGGTAACTTTCAGAGGGATGAGTATGATCCGGTGTTTCTCTATGAGCGATTCCAGAAAATGAAGCCGCCATCCTTTGACGGTACCCAAGGAGCCATAGCTGTAGAAGAGTGGCTCTTGGAGATGAACAGACTTTTTTGCATCTTTCCATGCAGTGAGACGCAGAAGGTGGCCTACGCCACATATCGGTTCAAAGGAGCTGCCCACAAATGGTGGATGCTTGAGGAGATTAGGGAGCCGAACATGGATTGGCAGCGTTTTACGACAGTGTTCAATGAGAAGTACTTTCCTCGTGAAGTGAAGAATCGAAAAATTGCTGAGTTCATGGTACTTCAGCAGGGCAGTATGACAGTGGAGCAATATGAGGCCACATTTAATGAGTTGGCCAGATTTGCCCCAAATGTTATTAACAGTGAGGATCTTAAGGCCCGAAAGTTTGAGGAGGGGCTACGATGGGCGATTAAGGACAGAGTGAGGTCCCAACGGTTACCTACTTTCAATGACGTAGTGGCCACCGCCAAAATTGTTGAGATGAGTGGTGAAGAGTTCGCCAAGAGACGGGCCAAGTAGAGGCCAGGTGGAGGTCAGAATCAGAGGGCAGGGTCTTTTTCCTCTAGGCAAGGGCCCTCATTCACTAGACCCGGGACTGGATCCCGAACTACAGGGCCCAGTTTGAGGAGGCCAAGCAAACCAGAGGGGACCGCAGCTAAATGCCCCAACTGCCAGAAGGAACACAAGGGCCAGTGCTTGAAGGACAGTAATGTTTGTTATTATTGCGGCCAGGTAGGACATTTTGCTCGGGAGTGCCCTCAGAATAACAGAGCCACTACCAGTATTGCTTCGGTTAGGGCACCAGCACCAGCACCAGCACCGGCATCAGCACTCAGAGCACCAGCACCCAGATTTACAGCTACAACGAACAGGCCACCAAACCGCAGAAATGGATAGGGGAATGTTCCACAACAGGCCGGACGGGTGTTCGCCTTAATGCCAGGGGATATGCAGGCTTCGACTTCTGTGGTGGCAGGTACTCTTTTAGTTTGTGCACAGCCTGCACATGTTTTATTTGATACTGGTTCTACGCATTCTTTCATATCCCCTACATATGCTGCTAAGTTGAATAGATCAACAGTACCCCTAGGATACTTACTTAATGTAACTGTACCATCGGGGCAATCATTAATGGGGGAGGCCATGTATAAGAATTGCGAGATACAGATTATGGGGGTGCCTTTAATTGTCGATCTGATACCATTAGAAATATGTGGGTTTAACGTTATTCTCGGAATGGATTGGTTAACTGCAAATCATGCCACGATAGATTGTGTGACCAAGAGGGTGTTTATCCAGAGCCCCGGAGTTCCGACTGTTGAGTTTAAGGGGACTGGAGTGGTTGCTCCACCTTATTTTATTTCTGCTATACAGGCTAGTTGTTTACTCCGCAAGGGGTGCCATGGGTTCTTGTGTAGCATCCAGGACATCGAGCCACAGCAGCCAGTGTTAGACCAGATTCGCATTGCCAGAGAATTTCCTGAGGTGTTTTTGGATGATCTCCCAGGGATGCCTATTGATCGTGAGATTGAGTTTAGCATCGATGTATTGCCAGGCACTACACCGATATCTAAGACACCCTACCGAATGTCCCCAGCTGAGCTCAAGGAGTTAAAGTTACAGTTACAAGAACTATTAGACAAGGGTTTCATACGACCCAGTTCATCACCATGGGGTGCACCTGTACTGTTTGTCAAGAAAAAAGATGGGACTATGAGATTATGTATCGACTACCGAGAATTGAATAAGGTCACCATCAAAAACAGGTATCCACTGCCAAGAGTAGATGATTTATTTAACCAGCTGAAGGGGGCCCAAGTGTTTTCAAAGATTGATTTAAGGTCCGGTTACCACCAATTGAAGGTTAGACCTACAGACATTCAAAAGACGGCATTCCGAACACGATATGGACATTATGAGTTCTTAGTCATGCCTTTTGGAGTGACTAATGCTCCAGCCGCATTCATGGACCTAATGAACAGAGTATTCAAGCCGTACTTGGACAATTTTGTGATTGTATTCATTGATGATATTTTGATCTATTCTAAAAACCAGGAGGAACACGAGGTGCATTTGAGAAAGGTCCTACAGATGCTAGGGGAGCAGAAGTTGTACGCTAAGTTGAAGAAGTGTGAGTTCTGGCTCCCAAGCATCTCCTTTTTAGGGCATGTAGTCAGTAAGGATGGGATCTCTATGGACCTCCAGAAGATAGAAGCTATTACCAGTTGGCCTCGACCGACTACTGTCACGGAGGTTCGTAGTTTCATGGGTTTAGCTGGCTATTATCGGAGATTTGTCAAGGATTTTTCCAAGATAGCCAAGCCAATTACCCAACTGACTAAGAAGAATACTCCATTCATCTGGACTGAGGAGAGGGAGCAAAGTTTTCAAGAGCTAAAGAACCGATTGGTTACAGCTCCAATCTTGAAAGTACCAGATGGGACGGAGGGCTTTGTGATCTATAGTGATGCCTCACACCAAGGCTTGGGGTGTGTTTTGATGCAACAAGGGAAGGTAGTAGCTTATGCTTCACGGCAACTGAGGACACATGAAAAGAACTACCCAACTCATGACCTTGAGCTTGCAGCTATTGTTTTTGCATTGAAAATATGGAGGCATTACCTGTATGGAGCTACCGGTGAGATTTTCACTGATCACAAGAGCCTCAAGTACTTGTTTACGCAGAAAGAGCTTAATATGCGCTAACGACGTTGGTTGGAGTTAATCAAGGACTATGAGCTCAATATTCAGTAGCATCCAAGGAAAGCGAATGTAGTGGCTGATGCTCTAAGCAGGAAGTCGTCAGGGACTCTTGCTTACCTGCTGACTACACAGGAAGAGCTACTACAAAATTTAGAGGCGATGGAGGTGGAGGTGATTTTTCCAGGTTCTAGGGCGATGTGTGCCAATGTCACAATCAGTCTTTCAATTGTTGACAAGATCAGGGAATTACAGGCGCACGACAATAAGATTGTTAAGCTTCGTCAAGAGGTCGAGACTGAAGGGAATACAGAATTCTCTATACGAGATGGGGTGTTATACTATCATGACAAGATGTGCGTGCCAGACGTACCTGAGATTAAGAAGGAGATTCTTGATGAGGCACACAGTTCTAGATTTGCTATACATCCAGGAAACACAAAAATGTACCACAACATGAAGGGCACTTACTGGTGGTCAGGAATGAAGAAGGATATAGCTGAGCACATTGCACGATGTATGGAGTGCCAGCGAGTTAAGGTTGAGCACCAAAAGCCAGGAGGGCTTCTACAGTCACTGTCGATACCAGAATGGAAATGGGAGCATATCACGATGGATTTTGTATCAGGGTTGCCGAAGACATCGCATGGGAATGATTCTATATGGGTGATCGTCGACAGATTGACCAAGACAACCCATTTTCTTGCAACCAAGACGACTCAGACTTTGGAACGATTGGCTGTGCTTTATATCAAGGAGATCGTTCGATTACATGGAGTCCCTGTATCCATTGTATCCGATCGAGATCCACGATTTGTATCTAAGTTCTGGAGGAGTCTACAGAAAGCTATAGGCACCGAGTTGAGTCTTAGCACTGCATACCATCCCGAGACAGACGGACA
The DNA here is from genome assembly GCA_008638375.1 of Nyssa sinensis. NCBI lineage: Eukaryota > Viridiplantae > Streptophyta > Magnoliopsida > Cornales > Nyssaceae > Nyssa > Nyssa sinensis. The sequence goes on along the minus strand of CM018031.1, from coordinate 53,888,612 downwards.
GTCTGAGAGGACGATACAAACATTGGAGGACCTATTGAGATTTTGTGTCATTGATTTTAAAGGAAGTTAGGAGGATCAGCTACCGTTAGTAGAGTTCACGTATAACAACAACTACCAATCCAGTATTGGTATGGCACCGTATGAGGCACTATATGGCAGACAATGTAGATCTCCACTATGCTGGACAGAAGTGGGTGATAGGAAGCTATTTGGGCCAGAGATAGTAGAGCAGACCACTGATAAGATTCATTTGATCAGGCAGCGTTTACTAGTAACTCAGAGTCGACAGAAGAGTTATGCTGACACGAGGAGGCGAGAGTTGGAGTTCACGGCAGGCGACTATGTGTTCTTGAAGGTATCACCAATGAAAGGAGTGGTCAGATTTGGCAAGAGAGGGAAACTCGGACCACGATACATTGGACCGTTCAGGATTGTTGGACGAGTCGGACCAGTAGCATATCAGCTAGCATTACCAACTGAATTAGCTCATGTACATGACGTGTTCCATGTTTCGATGTTAAGAAAATGTGTGCACAACCCAGATCAGATAATCGAACACGAGCCGCTAGATGTTCAAGAGGATTTGAGTTATGTTGAGCAGCCAGTACAGATCTTAGATCGACGAGAGCAAGTTCTACGGAACAAGACCATTCCATTAGTGAAGGTATTATGGAGGAATTCTCGACTAGAGGAAGCCACATGGGAACGAGAAGAGGAAATGCGTACTCAGTATCCTCATTTATTTGCATCATGATTTAGTTAAGTTTGGGGACCAAACTTATTTAAGGGGGGAAGAATGTAATACCCTGACCCATTGTAACCGAGCCAAGACGGCCTAATGCTACGATAATGCGATAAATGGGTTGAGTTTCAATAATTAGAATATGTGGATGAATGACAGGGCAATTGACTAACGATAATAAAAAAAAAAAATAATAATAATAATAATAATAATAATAATAATAAGAATAATAATAATAAAAATAAACAAATAAATAAATAACTAGAGAAATAAAAAGAAAATAATACTACTAATAAAAAATAAAATTTAAAAGGAAATGAAACAAAATTTAAAATAAATAAATAAATAAATAAAACAAGGATTTGAAGGAAATAAAAAAATAGAATTTGGACATATGGACAATATATATATATATATATGTGTCTATCTAGATATAGGTGTAAATATATATATAGAGATGTGTGTGTGTGATGTAACTGAAGAAAACAAGAAAAGAAGAAAAAACGGATGGGGGAGTTGAAGTCCAGGAACTGGAAGGGCGCGGGAGAGAGAGAGAGAGAGAGAGAGAGAGAGAAAGAGAGAAATTAAGTGTGGGGCAGTTTTTATAAGCAGGCGTTGCATTAGAATCAAAAGGAAACAAAAGAAAAAAAAACGGAAAGGAAGAGAGAAAGGAAGGAGGAAACGGGCAACAGAGACAAGGGTGCAAGGGGTAAGATATTCTCTCTGTAATTCGATTTCTGGATTGCTTTACATTTCTCAGTTGGTATGTGAGTAATGAGTATAGAATATTAATCCAAAATAGAAGAGAAGGGGTTTTAGAACCAAACAGAAACGAAAACAACGAAGAAGAGTGGAACGGGCAGGGAGATCGGGACTGCGCACGTTTGGAACGGTGAGATAAATCAATTTCTGTGTTTTCATTTTAAGCATGAATATGAATTTAGAATCTCCTAAAGCATGAATATGAACGTAGAATCTCCCAAAGCATGTAAATTGGGTTGTACTGCAAATTGAATTAAGGAAATGCAACCGGAAACTAGCAGGAAAAACTGGAATTTGCAGAGAAAGATTAAAAATCTGTTTTTGTAATTTTGATCCATGAAAACTAATTTGAATGCTTAGGATTTATGTGTATAAGTTGTAGGAACATTGTAGGGATTAATTGGTGTTGAAACAGTAGAGAAAATGTGAGAAAAATAAAGGAGAACAGGGCTGCCGGAAACCGCACAGCCCTGTGAAGTTACTGTTTCCCCATTTTAGGAGTGTTCCGGCACTTCGATTGGAAACCCGAGGATAGATTTGAGTTGCCCATGATCTGTAGGTGTGAACCCCACTGAAAAATGAAAGAAAATCCGTCGCCGGCAAGTCGCCATTGACGGAGAAGATAACCAGCACGCCGGAAATGGTGTTATGCGGCTGGGGGTTTTGTGATTTTATTTTGGCCAAACCGGGTCGGGTCTGACCCGACCCACCCATTCAGATGACTGCCCAACACTTGTACTTCATGCGTAAATTTTTAAATTTGAGTTTAGATAGTGTTTGGTTAGAAAGGAGAGCTATCCAATGGTTGGGTTAAACTTGAACAGAAAATGAAAAAAAGAATTAAAAACGTAATAACAGGGAATGGAAAAATTGGTATGGGCAGGGAATTGAACCTGTGACCAAAGGGGAAAAGGTGAGAAGCTTAGCCACTGTACCACCAAGGCACATGTGGTCTGTTTGGGCTCAAATACTATATGTATTAGTTAGATTAATTAATTTAAATAAGTGGTTTAAATTAATAAATTTCAAATTAAATTTCGACGCATAAATTCGTAGAATGAATAATGAAAACTTATTATTTTGGACCTTCTGAAATTAATGGTGAGGTCCATTTTACAAGACGGAGTCCCAAAAAAATAAAATAACCGTAGAATGCCAAAATGACCAAAATGCCTTTAGTCAAACGGACTCCGATTTAGTTAAGTAAATAGTGAATTTTTATTAATTCAAACCTAATGGACTCAACAGTGAAGTCCAAATTATGAAAACAGAACCCAAAAAGTAGAGACACGTAAATGACCATTTTGCCCTTGGGTAAATTAAGTTTAAAGTGGAAATCGTAAAACATAAATTAGTAAGGGAGGTATTTAGAGTAACGAGGCATAAATTCGGTAAATGATATGAAAGCTGAAACGTGTTTATTGATTTATAGGCAAGTCAAAAGGAAAAGAGAAAGTCACGGGATATTAAGACGTTGATGAGGTAAGTGGATTCCTATCTTTGATACGTGGTTTCCAAGCCACGTTCTTTCCATTACTGCCAATCTTGCACTCATATATGTATTCACTGTCATTGTTCCCACCATGGATATTGCTCTACCTGGTGGATGCCTATTGGTTGATGTTGCATGACTGATTCATTTCACTGATATCCATTTACTGTATGTTACGTTATGATGTTCCATGTTTTGTACATTCATATGGAATACTATAGAATCTTAATTTATGTTAAGTACCGGGTTTTGTGCTCAGTCACATTACCCATCTGATGCTATCTGATTGACTGGGACCTACGGGTCAAAAAGGACATATGGTAATTATGGCGTTTTTACGCATTAAGGATAATGGGCATTTTATATGCATTTATGTTAATGGGGGGTATGCCGGGCCCCAAATGACCGAGGGTCTGCCAAACCCTAAACAGAGTAAAGGCATCATCCATGTTAATTGATATAGTTCTATGTTGATTGGTTTTGTTTATTGGACTTGATTGTGACCGTTTCATTGTGGCAGTATTTATATTGATTGTATTCATTGAGCCTATTCTATATTCATGCTACGTTGTTACTCTTGACGATTATTGTACGTTGTCATTCATTGGTTACCCTTGACTGTTATTGTACCTTGTCATTCATTGGCCATTGTGGCATTTTACAGTTGACTGGAATCGTTATCATGACTGGCTATCATGTTACCTTGACTTGTATTCATTTATGCCATTCCCACCCGTGTTGGGGATAGGCTTCTACTTACTGAGTTTGTAGTTCACCCCTTACTAAATTTTTTTCAGGTGAGCATGTTATGGAACCACAATAGGAGATCCAGAGCGTAGGGAGACGGTTAAAGAGCACAGTAGAATACAGTAGTTCTCCCATGCATTCACCACCTAAAACGATGGTTTATGTTTAAGTTATGTTGGTTTACATTTGGATTGTCAGACTTATTTATTTTTGAAACAATGATGTATTAAGACTTCCGCACTTTAATGTTATGGTTATATTTCTTATTGTTATCATTGGTAAAAGAATGAAAAAAGTAAGGACGGCCATTGGGTCGGCCCCACGACACGAGATCCGCATAGGGTGGGTTTCGGATCGTGACAGAACATAACTGAAATAAAGAACAGAAACTGAAACACAGTAAAATTAGAACCTGTTTGCAGAATACGAAATCGTAGAAATGGAAATTTGCCGAATACAAAAAACTGATCAAGTCTTGTGTTGGACATAATTTCCTTAAGACAATTTATTGCCCTCTCAGTGGTGCTAAAGAATTCTTGGCAACTTGTCTCCCAGGATAAAATGATCTCCCAACACAAAGGCAAGCACTACCAATGGTTGTCTGTCGAACCAGAACTTGTGCAGAACTCTCTCTCTTGAAATATGAAGACACAAATGAATATGTTATGAATGGATTCGATGCGATGCGGAATGCTTATGATCGTGTCCTATTTATAGACTCGCTCATGACTGTTTGGTACAGGCATGAAGCTTGGGTTGTGTCCGTTCATGGCGAACAGACACAGTTGCGACCGTGGAGAAGACGCCCTTTCAATCAAACGATGTTTCCAAAATGACAGAGTTTTTGGACTCCCAACGGTAACTATAAGCATGCCGCAAAATAACAGCGTTTCAGTATTGGAAAATTTAAATAAATTTTCTCTAAAAAGATATATACACAGTAAGCCCAAGACCCGAACCCGAGCCCGGCCCGGTTCGGTGCGGGGCAGGGCGGTGGCGCGCGCGTGTGGTGAACCAAGCATGTGCTAGGTCTTCCCCCTTCCACAAAACTGGGGTGCCCCTTGGGGCCAAAACCCCACTCCAAGGTAAGTGTATATATACTCTTTAAAAGTCTTGTTCCCATCCTATGTGGGACACAAGCTTTTGCACAAGCTTTAAGCTTTAGTTACCATTTTCAAGTGGTGATGTTTGGAGGCAATTTCTCATTCACTCCTTAATGGTTTTGAGCAACCCAATATATAATCTTCATCTCCTCATGGAGGAGAACACATTCCCATGTGGACCCACCAAAATTAATTTGTGGGACCCACTTTAATTTTAGCTAAAAGATAGCTAATTTAATATGCTCAAACCCATTTTTCCAACAAAATCACCAGCCACAAACTCCACCCAACTGAGCTAATCTCCCAAGCTTTGATAAATTGATACTACTTGTTTAACACCCAAATGACAGTGAAACATATCCTTACACTCTTAAGACAAATCTTATCACTTATATATATATATATATATATGAAGAAAACAAATTTAATCTAAAAGTAAAAACAAAACAAAAAAATTAAAATAAGAATTGAATACCAGAATGGCACATTTCTGAGAAAGGAAAACTCTATGCATATCAACATAAAGGTTATGCAGTATCTCCACAATCAAAATATAAAAACAAAATCCAACATAAGTACCGTACCAATATTTGTCAGCTCTACCCAAAAAAAAAAAAATTGGAAAAATGGAACAGACCATTTTCTACCAAAATCAACACTTGCTGGGCAACAAAAAGGCTAAACATATACATCCTAATCCCGGGAATACCAAAAAAAGAAACAGGAGGGTACCAATCCTCTCAGCAGTAAAACATCACATCTTTGACATTATCTTTGATCACGGGTAGTGGTCGCACTTCCACGTTCCTATCCCTTGTAGCCCTAATACCTCCACTGGCTGATCCTGATCCACTATCTGATACATCACCCTCTATATAGTATCGAGCCCGGAATGCTGCTAGATGGGCATAATAGGCCGGAGGCACTGCATAAGTAATCAACATCTCTATTAAAACCAGAAGGAGAAACAGGCACAAGACTTCATGGGTTAGAAAAGATAAAAAAAAAAAAAAACTGAAAACAATCAATAGAGGGTGATGTATCAGATAGTGGATCAGGATCAGCCAGTGGAGGTATTAGGGCTACAAGGGATAGTTGTATACTCACAACCAAATAATTAAGATATAAAATCAAATTAAATTAATTTAAAATTTACTTAGCTTGTCTTGTTCTTGAGGGATGTGGAATCCCTTGGCTGAGATTGTTTGATCTTGAGAGTATGCTATTTCTTTTACCCTTTGAGGAGTTTTAGGCAGGACTTGTTGTGTGATCAGTATCCGTTGCTGGTCTTGTCCCCTGCCTCTAGGTCCTAGATTCCCAAGAGCAATTTGTCTAGTGTTAGTAGGAGGATGCTGCTCTCTTCAAACTGGCAGAACTAGAATCTCAGGAGGTTGGAGTTCCTGCGGTGCTGGATTAGCTCTAGAGGCCACTCGAATTGGTATCCTTGTTCTGTTCTGGTAATGGACAACAGGTTGAAACATTGGCATTCCTCTCCCTATAACTGCTGATGACTAAGGTCGGTCCCCATATAGACGGTACCATGGGGGTACAACGGTGCTATAACAAGTGCAGGCGGCACAACAATAGCAGTAGGACTTAGGGTTGTTTCAACTGCCATTTAATAAACTACAATACAAATTTTTTCCACTGATTAAAATTTGTAAAACAGATGTATAGTATTGTGAACAAAAAATTCTGCAGTAAAGAATACTGCAAACTAAAACAGAAAATAAAACATCTGAAAAAATAAAACTCATTTGGAATGATATTCTGTCTTAAAATTGTTAATCATTATTTTTCCAAAATTCATTTTATTTTATCAATAGAGTAATAAAATGAAAATACAAAACTTTTTTTCTATATTCTGTAAATACAGAATTATTTTTTCTGTATTCTATAAATATAGAGAACCTGAATTTGCAGAGAACAAAAAGAAAAAGAAAATTAATTATGTTCTAAGGTTTAAACAAACTGATTTATGATTTTGTAGAATTAAAACCCAGAACAAAACTACTGTTTAGAAACAGTATACAGATTTGACCAAAAGCAAAAAATCAGAAATGGAAGAAACTTACAGGTTTCTGGAACAGACCAAGTCTAGTGTTTGACGCTATCTCCTTAAGACAGAATACGCCACCGTACTTGGTGCTTACGATTGAATGAACGTCTACCTCCCAAGATGAAATGGTTTCACACAGAGAATAAGCATTGTAGTATCTGGGTACAATGAATCGGGCTTATGTTTCATAACTCTCTTAAACTGTATGAAAGCACAAAAAATGTAATGAATTCAATGCAATGCATATAGATGTGTAGGTAGTGTTTATATAGAGCATTTGTGTCTGTTTGGTACACACACGAAGGCTTACAGTCACAACTGTTTAATAAATAGTCATAGGGAAGAAGACGATTCAGTTAAAATTCAAACTAAAGGTTTAATCGCAAAACAACGTCATTTTTTGGATTTCAACCAAAACCAAATGCAATCGCCAAACGACAGCATTGGAATTAATTAATCTGATAACTTAAACGACAACGTTTTGGACTGTTTCTAACAGTAACAGAAACGGCAGCATTTTGAAAAATTATTTAAATGAATTTTCTCTTAAAAGATATATACATAACGGGCCGAGGCCCAGACCCCGGTTCGGTACGAGACGGGGCGGGGTTACGGCACTTACGCATGTGTGGTGAACCAAGCATGTGCTAGGTCCTCCCTCTTCCACAAAACTTGGGTAACCTTCCTTCAAAGTAATTGTATATATACTATTGAAAAGCCTTGTACCCATCCTATGTAGGATACAAGCTTTTTCACAAGCTTCAAACTTTTGTTACCATTTTCAAATAGTAATGTTTGGAGGCAATTTTTCATTCACTCCTTAATGGTTTTGAGCAACCCAATACATGATCTTAATCTCCTCATGGAGAAGAATACATTTCCATATGAACCCACCAAAATTAATGTATGGGGCCCACTTTAATTTTAGCTCAAAGATAGCTAATTATTATGCTCAAAAACTCACTTTTTCGAACAATTTTCTCCACTTCAATTATAATGTGTTGGACGACATTACAGACACTCTTCTTATTGTTTATACTTTTAATGGTATCTCCTCAATTCTATCCATACAAATAATTTATATATATACATATATATATATATATCGAATTTGGTTACGTATTTTTGTTCACTTGTTGATGTATCAATTAATGTTATTTTTAAAATTAATAAATACATTTTATTCTTTTATTTAGATTTAAAGAATGGTTATAATAATTCATGCACATTAATAGATAGATAAATTCAGTGAATTTTTTAGTAGAATGTAATATTTCTCTTGATTTTTTTATTCAATTCATTTCATTACCAAAATACAAATGATATACGATAAAGTGACAAACATATTTAAAGCATGACATGTGTATGTACAGAGCTATTCAGCATACAGATCAAAAAATATTATCTTATCCAGATCAAACAGACGCAGAGGGTTTAAAGATATATGGTTCAGAACATAGCACCGCCTTCTATATCTTACCGACCTCAAAATAAGGAAACAAAGTTCAATATGGCAACTACTATTTTTGGATATCTTCAAATCCATACTTTTATGGCTCATAATCCTACTCAACTTAGGAGATCTATAATCTATAAATAAGATCATAAGGTATCCTTTCAAGTCATGTTCAATTCTTCTTTTTAATTACAGCCTCTTTTTATTTGCTGACTTTATCATCGGAGTGGCTATCATCAAAGCCTTCTCGGTGACCCTCTGATATCGAGTTCTTGATAGGTAGAAAAGGATGGGAGGCCAATCTGATAAAAAAATAGCAACATCAGTTTGTCACTGTCTGTGGGAATGACAATCATTCTTAATGTATTTTCTTTGAAACAACAAATCTTTTGTCTTTTTCTTCCAAAAGAAAATGGCTCCCAGCCTTCATCCTAAAAAGAATTCCCAAAACTCTTAGAATCAACCTATTGCTAGAAAAAGAAAGGGACAAACACCCAATCATTTATAATAGCAGCTTGATCGGATTCAATGACAGTTTGATCAGATGTAGGAACAACTCACTGCAATGTCACAAGCTCTAGCTTCACTGGCCCAGAGCCAGCGGAGCATCCCTCTTCCTTCTCCTACTAACGTTGTTCATAGAGGACCTCAGCCTCCCGCCACCACCACGGGCGAAAAATCTCCCAACAAGGGATTTCCTGACTTGCAGTTGGTACACCCCTATGGTACTGCTCATATGAAGGCTGATCCCCAAACGTCAACAACTGTGGGGAAAAGGATGCCCATGGTTTCATCCAGCTGTCCACTATCAAAGTAGAACGAGGATTCCTACTCCAATGGCCTCTGGGGCCAATCCAGTGCCTCAGGAATTCCAACCTCCTGAAACTCCAGTCCCCCCAGTCTTAGGAGGGTAACATCCCCCTGCTAACACGGAAAAAATTCCTCCCTTGAGTCGAGGATCTGGAGGTATAGGACAAGATTAACAACGGGTATTGATCCCATAACAAGTCTTACCCAAAGTCCCTCTGAAGGAAGAGGAAATAGCAGACTCTCAGGATCAGACAATCTCAACCAGAGGGTTCTATGCCCCTCTAGAGCAAGACAAACTAAGTAAATTTCTTGGGAGGTTCTCCATGCCATTTACCTCTGCCATAATGATAGAAAAACTGTCGAAGAAGTTCGTTGTCTTAAAATTCACCCTATATGATGCATCTAAGGACCCTAAGAACCACTTATCTCACTACCAACACACAATGACTCTCCATAGAGCTACTGATGCTTTCATGTACCACTCATAAATAGTTTCATAACGTCCCCCAAAAATTGATCAGTAATATTTATGAGCTCAATAGGCTATTTCTTGACCGATTCTTAACCAACAGGAAGTTAAGAAAATGATCAGAATTCTTGCTAACTATAAAGCACACAAAGTGAAAATCACTTCAGAAGTACATAGCTCGTTTTAACACTGAGCTCACAGAGATAACCGTTACAGCCCAAGCTTCCTAGCGGCCGCCCTTACCTTAGGCTTGGGCCTGGACACTACTAGGATTCCTTGACCAATAATCCTCTCATCGATATGATGTCACTCATAGAACAAATGCAGAAGTATATATTAATCTTGAAGATACAAAAATCTCTTTTCGAAAAGTAAAAAAACAAGCTCAAAAGGATGAGCAAGTTTAGAAAAGGGATAACAGCGCTAACAATAAAATGATCAGGAGCCTTGACAAGAGAACAACACCCACAGCCCAAAACAATTCTAGCTCTAAGAGGTATAGGACTTACACCCCTCTGAATGTTTCTCTTACCCACATACTCTAACAAATCCTAACTCGTGAAAACTTGAGGTGGCCAGAGCCACTAAAAAGCCACCCCGACTCAAGAAGTCAGAACAAATATTATGATTTTCATAAAGAGTACGGACACACAATAGAGGAATGTAGAGCTCTCAAGCAAGAAATAGAACATGTAATCAGAAGGGGACAACTTAAAGAGTTTGTCCGCCAAAACAGGAGCTAGAACCTCCATGACAAAAGACCACCTCAAAGAAAGCAAGAACAAAGGCCTGAACAGAGAAAAATTTAAAATGATCAACAACTATAAAATAATCAGGTCATCTTTGTGCTTCACGCTGACAATACGATGGTAATGATGTCAAACCAAGCCAGGAAAAACTATGCTCGGGAAGCAAAGACAGAACCTCCTGTCATCCAGATCTCGGCCATTAAGAAAAAGATAAATTCAGAACCTCAAATCCAATGCTTTGAATTAGACCTCATTGGGATACATTGTCTCTACAGTGATGCTTTTATCATCTCGCTCAAAATCGCTAATTTTGATATCAGAAGGATTTTCGTGGATAGTAGAAGTTCCACCAATGTATTATTCTATGAACCCTTCAAACACATGAAGCTCAACTCTAATGACATCAGAGCTACCGCCACTACCATGGCAGAATTCGATGGGAATCTCAGCATCACAATAGGTAGAATTGATCTACCAACCACGATAGGAGAAAGGGATGGACAGAAGACACTAATCTCTGAATACATGGTCCTAGACACTAAATCTCCCTATAATGTCATTATTGGCAGGCCTTAGATCCATCAAATGGGAGCCGTTACTTCAACTTACCATCAGTGCTTGAAATATGTCCAAAACAACAAAGTTCTCACCATCAAGAACTGCCAGCCTACAACCTGGGAATGGCATGCCCTCGTACTAAAAGAAAGACCTTCCAAATAGCAGTTACAGTACCCTCATGAGAGAGAAAGTTCCTCATCTTCGAACCATCATGAGGTAGAAGAATGTCCTTCCGAAATTGACGAGACACTAAGTCCCAAATGAAGGGATAGCACAGTCAAAACAATGAAGGAGCCCATCAAATTCCTCATCAACACTAAAGGAGAGGGAAAATACGTACAAGTTGGCTCAGCTGTATCTCCTTCCGAGTAAGATGATATGTTTAAATTTTTAAAAGACGACCTTTCGGTATTCGCTTAGGAAACTAGAGATATGGAAGGGATATATCCTAATTTCGTCTCTCATAAACTGATAACATATCCAAGCCATCCCCCAATAAGATAAAAAAGAAGGACATTTGCCCCTGAATGCCACAAAATTATCAATGAAAAAGTCCAGAAGTTGCTAAATGCTGGAATGATAAGAGAAGTATTTTACCTAGAATGGCTTGCCAAAACAGTTCTTGCAAAAAATGAAGAACGGTAAATGGAGGCTCTGCGTTGACTATATAGACCTTAATAAAGCTTGTCCTAAAGACAGTTTTCCTCTTCCTAGGATTGATCAACTTGTCGATGTCACGACAGGTCACAAACTCATGAGTTTCATGGATGCTTACTATAGATATAATCAAATTCAAATCTATCCTTCGGACCAGGAGAAAACAGCCTTCATATCAAAACAAGGTTTCTATTGTTATAGAGTGATGTCGTTCGGTTTGAAGAACATTGGAGCTACGTACTAGAGGCTTGTAAACAGAATGTTTGGCCCCCAAATTAGGGATACAATGGAAGCCTACATCGACGATATGCTTGTCAAAAGTGTTCAGAAGGGTGACCACATCCGGCACTTAAGCCAGACGTTCGACATCCTAAAAAACATAGAATGAAGCTTAACCCATTAAATGTACCTTTGGGATCACAGAAGAAAAACTCTTGGGTTTTCTAGTTTCCCACAAAAAAATTGAGGCAGATCTTTCACAAATCAAAGCTCTGATTGAGCTAAAATCACCTAAAACTAAGAAAGATATCCAAGGGCTAAATGGAAGGATAACAACACTAAATAGGTTTATCTCTAAGTTTACGGATCGGTGTCTCCCATTCTTTAAAGCCTTAAAGGGGAGTAAAGCTCTAAAATGGACCTCTGAATGTGAAAAAGCCTTTCAACAACTCAAGCAATACCTAACCTCCCCTGAACTACTTTCAAAATTAGTGCCAGGGGAAAAACTACTCATGTACCTAGTTGTGTCAGACAGTGCCATCAGCTTTGCGTTAGTCAAGAAGACAAGGGAACTCAGAGGCCCATCTTTTACGCCAGTAAAGAACTTCTGGACACCGAGACGAAGTACTCCGAAATTGAAAAACTGGCCTTAACCTTGGTAACATCTTCTCGGAAGCTCAGACCATATTTTCAAGCCCATCCCATCATAATCCCTACATCCTATCCTTTAAAATCAATCCTACAAAAACCCGAAGTTTCGGGATGACTGGTCAAATAGTCAATAGAATTGGGAGAATTTGACATATCCTATATACCACGAACTGCTATTAAAGGCCAAGTATTAGTAGACTTTATCGTAGAATTCACTGGAACACAACATTCGAAAGCTCAAACTGATACAAACACTTCGGTATAGCTACTTTACACCGATGATTCGTCTACCGACAAGGGCTCTGAAGTAGGTATAATACTTCAGTCCCCCAATGGGATCGTAACTGAAAAAGCCATCAACTTGGGATTCAGAGCCTCTAATAATGAAGCCAAGTATGAAGCATTTATCCTGAGGATGAAATTGGCTTTAGAATGTGAAGCTCTGGATTTTGACGCATTCTCAGACTCTCAACTTGTGGTGAGTCAAGTTTTAGGAGAACTTTCCACCAAAGACAACAAAATGACCAGTTATTCAAAGCTAGTAGAATCACTAAAGCAGTCTTTCTGTAAATTCACTATTCATAAGATTGAAAGAAACCAAAACTCTAGGGCCGACACTTAAGCAAATATGACCTCCCATCTCAAGTTGAAAAGGGACTCAATGGTAAATATCTCCTACCAAGCAAAACCTAATACTGAGGTAATGCAGTCCCTTCAAATTTCAGAACAACCTCAGAATTGGATGACTCTCATCATCGAGTATCTAAAGGAAAGATTGTTTCTAGAGGAAAGGAATCATGCTAGGAGAATTAGAATTAGAGCAGCTCGTTATTTAATTATTAAAGAAAAGCTTTACTGAAGGTCCTACACACAGCCCCTCCTACGATGCTTAACTCTAGAAGAGGCTCACTACGTCCTAGCCAAGATACATGAAGGGATCTATGGCAACTATAATGGCAATAGAACTATAACCCACCGAGCACTAACTCAGGGCTACTACTGGCTCGGTATGCTAAAACAGGTTAGGGAATATGTATATAAGTGTGACAAATGTCAATGTTTCACCTCATATCAACATCAACCTCATTACAAACTCATCCTTATCGCAAGTCCCCGGCCCTTCGCCCAATAAGGAATGGGCATTGTAGGGTCATCGCCAAAAGCCCCTCAAAATAGGAGATTCCTACTAGTTGTCATTGACTATTTTTCTAAATGGGTAAAGGCTGAAGCACTAACCCACATAACAGAGGTACAAGTAAATAATTTCACTTGAAAAAATATAGTATACAAATTCGATATATCCCGCGTCATTATTTCGGATAATGGAACGCAGCTTGTTGGAAATGTATTCGGGAAATTCTATAAAGACCTGCACATCAGTCACCACTTCTCCTCTCTAAGGCATCGTCAAGCTAATGGGCAAGCCGAAGTTACCAATCGCACCATTCTCGAGGTACTTAAGAAAAGGTTAGAGGAAGCCAAGGGAAGATGGGTCGAAGAACTCCTCGGAGTACTGTAGGCCTACCGAACTAGTAAAAGAGCCCCGACCACCGAAACGCCATTTTCACTCGTCTATGGAACTAAAGAAATCATTCTTGTCAAAATTGGCATGTCAACCCTTAAAACAGATTGCTTTGACCATGAGGCCAATAGCCAACAACTTGCAAAAAACCTGGACCTACTAGAAAAAATGTGTAAACAAGCTCGGATTAGGATTGAAACCTACCAACAGAGAATGGCTAAATACTTCAACCAAGGGTTAAAACCTATCAATTTCCAGCTCAGAGATCTCGTCGTAAAAAGGGTGTTTCCAAACACTGAAGATCCCACCATGGGAAAGCTCTCCCCTAATTGGGAAGGATCTTACAAAATAACCAAGATCGTCAGACCTATGACTTATTAGTTGGAAGATTCATCTGGGAAGCCTATACCCAGACCTTGGAACATCGAACATTTACACAAGTATTATCAATAAAAAAACGTTACATTTGATTCACTTCAGAGTTTGTTTGTTATCAATGCACAGACCCTTAAAAGCCTTGCATCCATTACAAGTGCTACAGGTCTGGTCTATTTCACTCAATATACAGACCCTTAAAAGCTTTATATCCATTACAAGTACTACAAATTTGGTCCATTTTACTCAATGAACAGGCTCCTAAAAGCCATGTATCTATTACAAGTGCTACAGGTCTGGTCCATTTTATTAATGCACAAGCCCTTAAAAGCCTTGTATCCATTACAAGTGCTACAGGTCTAGTCAATTTCACTCAATGTACAGACTGTTAAAAGCCTTCTATCCATTACAAGTATCGCACGTCTGGTCCATTAAATCAATGTACAGACCCCTCAAGACCTTGTATTCATTACGAATGTTATGGGTTTGGTCCATTTTTCTCATTCTACAGATCTCTAGAAAATCCTTATTTTATTTACAAGTGTTATAGGTCTGTATATCATGAATCATTAATACGCAGACACTTGAGAAACCTTGTTTTAATTATAAGTGTCATGGTTCTGTATATCTTTCTTTTTAAACCTTTGAAATATTTTATGAGTGCTTTGGAGTCTCTAACGAGCTTATGTTTTCTACAGGCCCGGCTACTGAGGAAATTATTTTGAAGACATATATACCACAAAGATATAAGTTCTGGAATGAGTGAAATTTCATATATTAGCCCAAAAAAGGGAAAATTATAAGGTCGAAAGAACAGAAGAAAGAAAAAAGTTACTAAAATCCTAACTAATGATCCTCGGTAGGAGGGCCTTCTCCCTCGGGATCTATAGATTCCATTGGGGCAACCTCAGGAGGGCTCGTCGCATGTTCATCCACTGAAACCTCATTTACTCCTGACATGTCGAGATCAGGATACAACTTCTGGATCTTTCTCCTAAAAGTTTCATACCCATGATCTGCAAACTCTCCACCAAGCCCCTGCACCTCTTCCCGAAGGGCCTTTTCTGTCTCATCTCTCGCTACCTACACACTAATGGCAAGCCTCTGAGCAGCAGTAACATCAACCTCTTCATTCTCTTTCCTTAGGGTCTCTAACTCTGAAGTCAAAGAGTTCTTCTATGACTCTAGAATAGCGACAGTGGTTAGAGACTCCTTTAGCTTCTCCTCAAAAGAAAGAGATGCAAAGCTAGCGGTCCCGAGCTAAAGCCTAGTTTTGTCCAACTCAGCTTGAATTTTGTCTTCCCATTCTGATTCTTTGGGGCAGTCCATAATGGCAACCATGGCATGAACCGCTTATGAACAAATAAAAATTAGATAAGTCAGTAAAGACAAAAGTTAAAGAAATATATGAAATTGACTAAGGCACAAGGTAGGACAATCTTACCCTTATATGGGAGACCAAGAGGTCTGGCAATCTTCCGAGGCTTTAGACCTTTGAAACGACTGGCAACCAAGCTCCAAGCCTCCTCGTAGGCCTTCTTTATAGCTACCTCCCCGGTTTTAGCCATGGCCACCCCTAGAGGAACTGCGCCGATCTTTCCTTTTCATCGGGAACCAAAATGCACTATGAGGGCTGGAGGTGGTGGAAGTTCATGCTGTACGATAGGCAGAGCCAACTCCTCTGAGACCATAGGTTCAGGGAAACTGGATCCCCCTACCTTGGTCCTCCTCTTTTCTAGGAAAGAGCTTGTGCAGCAGAGGTGGACGTTCCCCCACCTTCTTTGATCCAAGCATCTAGCCCGTCAGGACGGTCTTCTTCAGAATATATGACTTATCCTTCACCAGTCCGGCGTCCATGAAGTTCTAGAGGGTATGAACCTTGTCGTGAGGATAGTCATAAGGGTGAAAAAGTCTCATGTATTTTTCTTGTAGGTCGGGAGTGAAAATCGACCTTCTTTAAACCTTCTTATCTGTGAAAATGAAAATTTTGGAAAAAATGTTAGTCAAGTCAAAAGGATAGTAAGGTGTTAAAATTAGCATTTAGAGTTCCGTAGGCTCACCTTTAAAATCGATGTGCCAAGGAAAGAAGTTGTTTCGGTTCTCGAAGTCTTCATATTCCCAACCACCATTGACAAAGAAGTACCACTTCTTCCATGTTTTATTGGAAGTAGGCACCGAGATCAATGGCTTAAACCTCTTATCAAAGGACATATAAAACATCCCATCTGACTTCAGGTATTTCATATCCATGTTACTTCTAATAAGGTTCAGATCTACTTCGACTACGTTTTGGTGACCTAGGATGTCACGACCCGAAACCCACCCTATGCGGATTAAGGATCGCAGGAACGGTCCTCAGACCGTCCCTAACAATTTCATATTAAGGATCAACAATAATAACAATGTAAAGTTAAATAAATAAGCAGCAAAAAGTATAATAATTTTTTACAGACCATCAAAAGTTTAGTGTTTAAGTTACAGATCCTTAAAATAAAAATAAAACATCCCCAAGACGTGGACACATGGGAGAATTGAGACAATACTAGTCACAATCTATTACAATTAGTCAAAAATGTCCACTAATTTCTGCAATGACAGATCTGCAGCAAAAACTGACGCCTACTTGTAGGGGATCCCCCCTTACTGTCCATCTACAACATTCCTTCCTAAAAATATATATATATATATATATATAAAAATTAGAATGAGCTAACTTAGCTCAGTAAGTAAATTCTCTTGCTCTGCCATGTAGACAAGCAAAAGATATGGAGATACAATAGCCAGTCACAAAAGCAACAAAGATGACCCGAGGGTCCAACAGGCACGTCCCATGAGAAAATGATACAAGTGAATGACAAATCAACAATGGGGACTTGGCCTATATAATAGTTAGCTGCTACAATTCATAAGTATCACAAATAGCCAAATCAGATCAATGATAGGCTTGCAAGGCATAACAGAAATCAAAAGTACTAGAAATCCAAAGTATCAATAAACAATGATAAATCATCATATAGTCAAGACAGGCATAGCAAGCATATCAATAATGAGAGAGTATAATATCAGAATGTCAATAAATGATATGAATACTAAAAGATTATATGTGAAACAGATAGGGCCCGGCATACCCTTAGATGTGCTTATCCACGTTTACCCACCATCGGGCTCCTGTATAACACTAGACCTCTTTACATACATCAGGTCCATTATGGACTCCGACCCGTCGGTCCAGGAGCATCTAGGAATCAGACGGACGTTATGAAAAATCACAACCTCAAGCACTCATATTAATAAAACCATGATCATCAGTATTCCACAAGCGATGTACATAATTGTAGAATAGTAAATCCTCAGCAATGAGGGGCATAAAGATTTTCCAATATTCATGCAAGTATAGAAATGAACAATTACTCATATGGGATATTGGCAATCAATTTCACCACAGGTTCACAAGGCAGAATGGCATCAAATTGGAAAAATTAATAAGTGTTAGGCATGTATAGGAGTACAAAATTTGGCAACATAAAGAAATGACATTGTGACATGCCTGAGAATTAACACATGTTAGAGTTTGAGTTTTTACTTACCTTGTAACGTTCCTTCCTTCCTTAAAAGGTCCTTTTGACATCCCTACAAATCAGGAAGCATTTGCTTACTTCAATATTGCGTAAAATTTTAATATGAGTTTATTTATGAATCTATGGTCTTGCTTTGACAAAACAGACTCCATTATTAGGTCCAGAACTTCGAAGAAAGTCAATTTAGACCCTCTCAGCTTTTTATTTGGCTTCGGGCATATTAGGGGTAATTTGATAATTTATACTTTTACGTGTCTTAATTTTTCAGAGTTATGTCTCGTAAAATGGACCACATCATTGGATCCAGAATGCTCAAAATAGTTAAAATATACTATTCATTTATTCAATTATATATTATATCTTATTTATGTTACAAATTAAAATTGGTGCTACGTTGACACAATGGCAAAAGGTGGAGGGTTTTAGGTCTTAAGCGAGTGGAAGGTCACACGTTCAAGTTTGGGGAGCTACGGCTCCTCACATTTTTTTCTTATTTATCCCAAGCCAAACAACGAACAGGCAAGGCTAGGATAAGACAATATCTCTGCTCGATACGTGGACATCAAATTGAATTTATTATCTCAGTAACCAAACAACCCATTTCTGTTTTAAATTTTAAAAACATAACACACAAAACGGCACCGTTCCACTTAAGACCTTATATGCGCTGGGTTGGGTCCCGACCCGAACCCAGATCCGACCCACTCTGATCATCTTCTTCCCCAAACCTCAATTGTGTTGCCCTAGTTTTAGTTTTATTTTTCTTTCAGTTTCGTAAAGTTTGAGAGATTAAATTTCTCTGCTTTTGGGTGGTGTAGGTTACTGGATGTTTGGGAAAACATTTGGCATTCAGTTTGTGCCTCAAATCGAGCTTAAAGCTCGATTTTTTTCTTCACCATGGTCGTACCTGCAATTTGGTTATACATGCTTATTTTTTGCCCAAAACTCATGGGGTTTCTTCCATTGTGGCCTAGTCATCATGGGGTTCAAGCCCCCATTCTTAAAATCACCTTTTGGGGCAGTTTTGTGACATTGACTTTAAAACCCGAGACCTGCACCTCTAATTTTCTTGGGTCTTCTCTAGGTTTCTAGGTCGCGGCTTGGTGCTTCTTGAACGTTAGTAAGGTCTATTTTGGGTTTAAAGTGTCAGAAACAGTTTCATGAAGGTCGTTTCAGACCTGCACTGTTGGAGGTTCAACAGTGGCAGTTTCTTCATGGATCTTGTGTTTTTGCACTATTTAGGGTCCTATTTTCATTCCCTATTCAAGATGACACTCCCTAAATGGCATGCATGCACAAAAAGGCTTAAAACAGATTGTATACATATACAAGTTTTAGAGAGAGAAAAAAAATGGGTTTGGTGATTTTACCTCAACAATGGAACTTCCCTCTCCTTTCTTTGATTCTAACTCCTCTTCTAATGCATCTAGGGTCAGGTTAGGGTTGCATGCAGCCTTCCCTCTTCTTCTTCTTCTTCTTCTTCTTCTTCTTCTTCTTCTTCTTCTTCTTCTTCTTTTTCATCCTTCTTCTTCATTCACTCTCTCTCTCTACCTTACTTTCTCTCTCTACTCGAGCCCATACTCACCATGCAAGTCTAACTTGCATGGCTGCTCCTCACACTATTTTATGCACACAACACACTCATTTGTCCACCTTTCACACGCAACCCCCTCCCCCTAGATAGGTTATAATCATTAGGCCTTATACATAGGTGTATATATATATATATATATATGTATATATTGCTGCATGAAGGATGATTGGTGGAGGAGGGCGGTAGCCAATAGGATGCTGCCACTTCATTTTTGAGTGTGCTGAATTTTTAAACTTTGGTTGGACATATGTATATATCCTATGCATTATTTAGCACAAAACTATTTGTAGCCCAAGTGGCTTTCTTTTTGGGCTTTTAGTTTCTCTTCATTCTTGGTCTAGGGTTCAAGTCCCTTGGCCTCATTTTTTCTATTTTTCTTACTTATGCCTTGTTTGGCATTTTAGGCATCTTTCATTAGACTTTTAAGTTGTGCCTTAATTATTTTAAAAAAATCCCTTCATATTCCCCCTTTATTTTTTTTATTTTTTTAATATCATATGTTTAATTTCTATGCCGTAAATTTTTATTTTTAATACGTTACATATTATATTAAAAATATTTCATATTCATTGGCGATTAAGTTTCATAAATTTTTCACTCACTCAAATTTGCCAAATCTCTTTCGTGTAGAAATTCTTAATACGGCCTACTTGACATAATCTAGAACAAAGAAATCATTTGATATTTAATCCCAAAAAGAAACATCATTACAATTATTATCTTCATTTAATTGGGTCGAGGTATTACATAGGACTAAGAAGGCCTTTAATTACCTCCAACTGTTAATGTTCAATTGGTCAGGGTAAATCTTGAACCGGCTAAACAATCGTTCACTAGAGGGTGGAGAGGGAAACGTACATCGACCTCAAACCATTCGAAATAAGCACAGATATCTCATCTCTCTCTCTCTCTCTCTCTCTCTCTCTCTCTCTCTCTATATTCGATGGGCTATCTACAGTCCTCGGTATCTTACATGACACATTTGGAGGAAAATCAAAATTGATTTTAAAGGAATCTAGCATGCCCTCAGTCATGGCACTCTCGCTTTCTTCTCTCTTATGAGGTTTGCCTGACGAGCCGACCTCTCTATCACTAGTCTTAAGGTGCACTTCAATTAGAAGCACTCCCGAACTGTCACCTGAAGCATTCCCACCTTCATCACTCAAAATAGGGCCTAATGCCCCTTGATCCCCTACTTCTACCACTTCCTTCTCGTCCTCTCCCATACTTGAATAAGCATCAGAAGTAGACATGCTCACAAATAAACCAAAAAATGAGGCAAAGGACAAAAACAAAAGACAAAACAGAAACAAAAAAATATGAAAAGGTATTTTTTCACAACTGACCGAAGGCTTGAAGGTTGATTGCTCGAATAATCTTCAGCTACACCAGAAATCACCTTGGGGCCTTCTTTTTGCTCAGAATTACACTTGGTATGTTAGAGAGTTTGTAAAAGACTCTTCTTGGATAGGTTTCTTCTATTTATAAAACCACCTAAAGAGGGTCAACATTTATGGGCCCAAAATCCCAATCGACGGTTGGCTGATAATGGCCTCAGTTATCCAATCGACAGCTAACACAATGATGAGGCCTTAACTGTCCCATCAACGGCTGTTTTATTAGAATGTGTAATGGTGCATTTATGAAAATACGTGTGACTCTTCAGAAACTCTAACCTCAGTTTTGCACGAGTCCCCTAGAACTGAGGCTTGGGGGGAAGTAGCTGGTATACGATAAAGTGACAAACATATTTAAAGCATGACACGTGTATGTGCAAAACTCTTCAAGGTACATATCAAGAAAGATTATCTTATCCAGATTAAACAAACGTGGGGATTCAGAGGTATATGGTTCAGATCATAGCACCGCATTCCATATCCTACTGACCTCAGAATATAGAAAAAGAGTTTAATATAGCAACTACTATCTTCGGATATCTTTAAATCCTTACTTTTATGGTTCCTAATCTTACTCAATTTAGGAGATCTACAACCTATAAATAAGATTATAAGGTATGCTTTCAAGTCATGTTAATTTTTTCTTTTTAATTACAGCTTCTTTTTATTTACTGACTTTATCATCGGAGCGGCTACCACCGGAGCCTTTCCAGTGACTCTCTGATCTCGAGCTCTTGACAAGTAGCGAAGGACGAGATGCCCTTTTGATAAAAAAAGAGCAACATCAACAAAGTCATGGGATTCAGCCAGGTATATTATATTTAGTTCCACTCTTATATTTTGAAGTGAAAATTGAGTGAGAAAAAACCTTTGTGCATAATATTTTTTTGATACAAAAATTGGGGAGGGCGAACTTAATTACTATTAGTATGAGTGTATGCTACTGTGAAGAATCGAAGATAAACTAGCTATGTGGAGAATAGACACTACACTACTTGAATAGGATCTTAATTCTTGTGCGTAATATTTTTCAACAATTATTTTAAGTTGATATTTGTGGAAATTATTTGCAGGATCTCACGGCTTGGATTTACATGCAGCGAAGCAAAGTGATTCGCAGTGGCTAGTCAAGCAACGACAGAGAGCTTGAGATCATTGAAGGATGGATCACGAAGTACTATGTTGATCTTCTTGCATTCAAACAATTGAACAATCTTAGTTATAGAGATCTACTCAAAGTTTAAGTGAAATATTGTTGACAATAATAAAAGTCTCATGTGAGAAGTTTTCAAGACAAATTAAATTTCATTTTGGTAAAAAAAATGCTGTGCATCTTAAATTTCATTTCATCAAACACTAGACTTGAGTTCTATCTTTTATTCAAACTTGCCTTCCCAATGTGGCATTAACAGTTGGATGATTGTCATTAATTTACTCAAATTTTTGACAACCCGATGTAACCCATCTTTGGAAAAAGAAATTAACCCATTATTTTAAGGATATTTTTGACCCAATTCATCTCTTACATTGTAATTCGTAGATATAAGAATGTTATTTTTAAGATTTTTTTCTTACGAGAGAATAAACATTTAAGTGAACCGTCATTAGACACAAAAAGAGATGTTAGATTTTGCTCTCATAATCTTCTGAATACGTAATGAATTGATCTGTCTTTCTCAGTCCAATTGGTATTACAAAACTAATGCTTGATAATGACGACCTTAGCTGGTTATGCAATGCACTATCCCACAAGTCAGAAGCTATCTCCCAAATTTTACATGCAGCACTGTCACACAATTCAGAAGCTATCTCCCAAGTTTTACATACGTCCAGACAATACTAACAAATAATGGCTTAGTAAGTCACGTAGCCAAAACAAGGTACTAAGCTAAATGCTAGTATAATAACATCTAAAAATCCCAATATTTTCTTGGGAAATTGCAGTGTCTGAAGCCCAAAAATGGCGCCACAATTATCATTCCAACTAGTGTCATTTCTGCTTCTGCTAGCAGGAACATCTGTTGCAGCAACATATCCCAAAACAGCAGGGTTGGGTTTAGTCAGAAGGTCGATGATCAGCGGGTATGATGTAGATCTCCCACCAGAGTTTGTAACATATTATTATACACAGACGCTAGATCATTTCAATTATAAACCAGAGAGTTACACCACCTTCGAGCAGAGATATATTGTGAACTCTTAAGTACTGGGGAGGACCAAATGCTAGCTCTCCTATCTTTGTCTTTACAGGTCATGAGGCTGATATTACTGGAGTGTTATCTATTGCTGGATTCGTCGTTGAACTTGCTTCCCATTTCCAAGCTCTTCTGGTGTACATAGAGGTAATTAATTCAGCATATGCCTTTTTTAAATATGTATTTGATTAATTGCAAATCTCTTCATTTTATTTGAAATGGAGAGTGTCTATTTCTCTCCCAAGATGAATCCCACCGGAAGTGGGTCACAGGCGTGATAAGACTCACATTGTGAGAGAAATGGTACGTCTCTGTTACAAATGAAATGAAGAAGTCTACGATCCGTATCTGATGTTACTGCCTTACTGGTCACTGAAAAAAAAAAAAAAAAAAAGCATTTCATTGAAATGGAAGTGTACGTGAAGACATATATCCTCTTGGCAGCTACTGTGTAAAGCACTAGTCTATAAAGCTGCATTGAAGCTGACCGTAATTTGTAGGGCCTGAAAGATATAGGATATAGCTAGCTAGGACACAATAATTGGCATCGTCATTCTGTCCATAAAATGGGATATTGATTGCAAATTGATGAACTATTATAGCATCGCTACTATGGAGATTCAATGCCCTTTGGATCCGAATATGAAGCTTTCCAAAATGCTAGTACCCTTGGATTCTTTAGCTCAACCCAAGCTCTTGCAGATTATGCACAGTTGATCACTGATCTTAAGAGGAACTTGTCTGCAGAAAATTGCCCCACCATTGCTGTTGGAGGATCTTATGGTGGAAGTAAGTCGCACTTTCAGAATTATCATAGAAAACATTACTTTCTTCATATTGATATTCTTTTCTCCCCCTTATTTTTAGTGCTTGCATCCTGGTTTCGTCTGAAATATCCACATATTTCTTGCGGTGCTTTGGCATCATCGGCTCCAATTCTTTACTTTGATGATATCACTCCCCAAAATGGATACCCTGTC
This sequence comes from Nyssa sinensis, assembly GCA_008638375.1. Taxonomy (NCBI): domain Eukaryota; kingdom Viridiplantae; phylum Streptophyta; class Magnoliopsida; order Cornales; family Nyssaceae; genus Nyssa; species Nyssa sinensis. The sequence goes on along the minus strand of CM018031.1, from coordinate 53,864,497 downwards.
GTTGTCACCAAAGATTTTAGAGTAAGATATGAAACAATGTAATAAATTTCATGATTTTATCACTTGAATTGTCTAAAGAATGATCTGCTTGTGCTGCTGCAGGATACCAGTGAGAGTTGTTACAACACCATATGACAGTCTTGGTCTGAAATTGATAGAGTTGCTGCTGAACCAAATGTTCTTTCAAAACTCAGCCAAATTTTTGCAACGTGCTTGTAATCCTTAAGAGCCTACTGATCTTCCCTTTATTTATTTGTGGAAATTCAGATCTATAGGCTTATTATCCTCGAATTCTTATAGCTATTTTGACTTTCGCTACATTTTGAAGGCCTTTGAACTCATCTGAAGAGCTCAAGTCCAACTTAGAGGTTCTATACTGGGTTTCAGCTCAGTATGACAACCCTCCAGATAATCCAGTAGAGAATTTATGCAATGCCATCAATGGAGCAGCAGAAGGGACCGATATTCTTGGCAAAGTTGCTGCAGGTCTCAATGGTAGTATTGGTCCACCATGCCACCATATGTTTGATCTTAAACCAAGCAACAAGGATGGATGGACGTGGCAGGTATTCTGGTTGTATAATCTTCTTGTTCATTTCTACCACCACCATCATTATTTTCAGCTCCTTGCGAGTGGGCTTTCGAAAACTTGGAAGGGACTGTGCTGAAGACTCTAATCAAACCAAGTGTTCCCAAGTTGCAGCATTGGTACAATTTGAATCAATGATTCATATTTTTTTTTTTTTTTTGAAGAAAAACAAGCAAGTTGTCCTCTCCCGTGACAAAGCAATTCTGGACCAACCATTTAGCCTCATTATTTTTTTTATTTTTTATTTTTAGGATAGTTGTGATTTTTAAACTTAATGTCATCACTATGATAATGACTGGTTTATGCCTTCTTAATTCTTATCTCTTCTTCCTTGCTGCAAATTTTTTTTTTTTTTTTGGGGTCTCAAAGACATGTACTGAGATGGTAATGCCAATTGGAAATGGTGACAATGATACAATGTTCCAACCATCGCCTTTTGACTTGAACAACTTCACCAGGACATGTGAAGGTCTTTTTGGTGTCACTCCAAGACCTCACTGGATCACAACAGAATTTGGTGGCCATGTAAGCTTCTCTTAATCTTCCATATATTTTTATATTTCTCAAACAGATTTCCTAATGTTTAGTCATCATTTCTCTGGACTAGCCCAGAAAACTTGTCCGGGCCTTGCATCGTCTTTGTTATTTTATCAAACAAAACTCACAATTTAGAGTTCTGATGAGAACTGCAGGAAATAAAATCCGTGCTTGGAAATTTTGCAAGTAACATCATATTCTCCAATGGACTCAGGGACCCATACAGTGCAGGAGGGTATGGAACCAAAACTTCTCAGCCATTTAATACTTAATCAAATAATGTCAAGCTTTTCAAATTTTACTTTGAATTACAGAGTTCTACAGAACATATCAGATACTATCGTAGCTGTATATACAGAAAAAGGTATCTGCTTTGTCCATTTTTTAAGTGTTTGGGTTGTTGGTTAGCTACCAATTTTGATTGAGCTTTCATATGGTAATTAGGGGCTCATTGCTTGGATTTACTTACTCCAATGGCAAGTGACCCTGACTGGTTGGTCTCTCAGCGAGACACACAGATCAAAATCATACAAGGATGGATTGCAGAATACCACGCCACTCGTGCTGGTTAGACTCAATGACAGTGCAATGCCAGAGGAATCATGTTGATACGAGGAGCAATAATTATAAATCTATGAAACCAAATAACATAACACATTAGTATATTAAAAGTTATGATTTATCAATATGATCTGAAATGGAGCAAGTCAATAAGCAGAATCATTTTCAGAACTGGTTCAAGTGTTTATTAGTTCATGGAGAGGTCTTGCAAGCAAGTCCATTAGATTCTTCAATTGAGCAATCTAAAATATTTGATATGCATTATTAAATCTTTATCCATTTTAATGCTATTTGCTGCTACATTAATTATGTTTAATGCAACAATAGTGGTCATGACTGGGATTTGCAATTCCCAAATTACCAGAATAACTCGTTGCCTTTTCACACTAACAACTGGCGCAGAGTAATTGTCCCACATCGAAAAAAATTGCAAGTAAAGTGATCGCTTACCTACCCCAAAAAAAAAAAAAAAAAAAAAAGATTGTCACTTAAATGTCTTAACCAATTATAATTTATACCTATTAAAAAATAAAAAGTGTTAAAAACTCAATCGTCACTCTACCACTTTAGCACTTTCAATACAATATGTTCCCTCATTTATTATATCTTTTACTCTCATATATTATTTGAATCTCTCTCTCTCTCAGCTCTCTTTTTTACTTTAATTTTATTAAATCTCTTTAATCAAATTGAGAAATATACAACATTCTCTCAATTCATCGCAATGATCTCAATTTTTTATTTAATATTTTTGCATCTCAAAAAATGAGAAAAATAAATTTTAAATTTAATATTAAAAATTAAAAAATCTCATTTAAAATTTTCATATTAAGTCTCAAATTATCACAAGTCGACCGTGCCGTGCATTGTCGACGAATCCACTCCCTACCCATGAGATATATCCGAATTTACCTGTCCTTCAAGTCAGTTCGTTCACCACCTAGACTTAGTTGATAATATAAGTATCTTTCACTTTTTTTAACACATAAATATAGAAACTCTACTAAGTTTGCATTACAGAAAATCTAAGTTTAAATCTCTATAAACATTTATCTTTTTCATGACTCATGAGATAGATCAGTACCCATTAAGATAGTCCAATTCTTAATTATTAGCCTTAATATACCTATGTAATGACCTAAGTGGCCCCTAATTTTTTTGAAATTGTTAAACTTTAAATTCTTTTTTTTTTTTTTTGCATGTTTCAAGATTACTCAAAATAAAATTAGTAAATTAATATGGTCATACATAGGCTAACATGGTTGCAAAATAATCAAAGGTATTTGTTCCAAGCTCAATACGTTTCTAACAACTTAAATTTACATCAAAACCACTATAACCACATAACCTTAAAACTTACCTTATTCAATGACTTTCTCCAAAATCTAGCTTCCAAGTTCTCCAATGTCCAACTTAATGTGATTTTGATTCTAATTTTGATTGTTTGGGGATCAGTGGCACGTTGCTTACAAGAAAAGTACAGCATCAGTAGGTGGGGAGAAAAGTTGAGCAAAAGAAGTAGGTGAGGAGACTAGGCCATTTCTTTAGCTCAGAAGTCATATGCCCTTTACTTTGTCAAATAAACCTGCAAAACTTGTAGAATAATCATGGTCAAAAAGATTTACATCTAACAAGTGACTTTAGCTCAATATAATTACACTAATACAAGGTATTTAATTTGACTGGGTGATCATAATCATCTCAATTAACTTAATGGTTCGGGTAGCTGTAAAATACCAAGTCTACAATGCTTATGAATATATCAACTTGTAGAGTGGGGGTGATCTTTTGATGAGTTAGAAAAAAATGTGGTTTGAGATTGTTTGAATAAGTAGTTGTGGAAAAATGATGTTTGAGTTAAGTTATTAAGTGTTTGGATGAATGTATTTAATAAATACTTAAATAATATTGTATTGTTTGAATCAGTTATAAATAAGTGTCATTAAGCTACTTTTTAAAAAAGTTTCTACTCGATAATTTTTAAAAAGTTCATTTTGAGTTAAGTGTGGATTCATTAAATACGACTAATAAGTCAAACCAAATACTTAATAAATCATAAAATTATATTTTAGATTTAAAAAAAATCTTTATGTCCAGACAATAAGTCGAAAAATACAATCAAACACAACCTTAATAAGAAACTATTGTAAGTAGATTGACCTATTCAAGATGAAAAAATATATTTCTCTTTTATCCGTGACTCTGATTCGAATTATTACACATATACATAATATTAATAAAATTTCTTCTCTATCACTTGTATTGGGAGAAGGAAAAAAACAAAAAAAAAAAAAGCAGGAAACCATTGTAGTGAGTCATTGCAATCTTCTAGTCAAAGCATGAGACACGCATGATATGTGAACAGGATTGTTAAATGAATCAAAATACTTACGAACAACATGGGGTTGATTCCTTAACAAAGAAGCAAAGTTTTAACTGTTAGCCTGCTCTTTATAAAGGATATATATATATATATATATATATATATAAGTTTTATTTTGTTAGACTGCTCTTTGTAAAGTCATAAATTCAAGCATAGCACAAAATTTTAAAGGGTATGTTTTATAAAAGTGTAAGCAAGAAGAAAAGGTTGATTTAGCGACGGCCAAATCAAAACGCCATAGAAACGTACACTCTTCAAAGTGTGTTAAAGCTATCAAACAAAGCTCAATCATGGCTAGAAACAAACAAAAAATATACTAAAAACAAATGCAGATGATGTTTTACAATTTTAGGCATCATTTTGTATACGTTTTCATAAAATTACTAGGCAAATTGATGTGATTTTACTATCTCAGTTTGAAAATCTATAATAAAATCGATGAAGTTTAATTTTAACATGATTAAAATTATTTTTTTCATTGGAGTTGCTTTAGAGAGAGAGAGAGAGAGAGAGATAGTTATGTCAAGGCATCAAAGAAGCTCAATCATCGCATGGCCAGAACCAAACAAAGCCATGCTAAAAACAAAACTTGGTGATGTTAACATAAGTTTGAATAAATTAAAAAAATTGAACAGCTCCATTGGGCCAATTCTTTAACACCGGCACCATTAAAAGGTGCCAAGTGTTTGGCTTGGTGTGCCCACTCTACAGTCTACATCCCTTAGCTTTTTGGAAACTTCACCGGTGACTCCAAACATGTCTTATAGGAAGCTTCCTTTTGAATATAATCTGGGACCCACACGTGTCAAAGGGCAGGCTCAGGTTCCACGTATCTGTGAAGGTCCAGATTGCTGTGCCTGTGATGGTTGTTCAACTATGAACTATCTCAAGGGACATTGGCACAGCACAAGCTCTTCTACAAACTTATTCTCAAGCCTGTGATTACTCACTTGGTGTCCTAAACCTTGGAAAAACCAAGTCAACAAATAGATAAATAGGGCTCATTTCATACAATGCTCTTCACCCTTGCTTCATTTCAAGTCAAATATACTTGTACATATATATATATATATATATACACACACAATTTACACACATGTTGTGATGGATTTAGACCATTAACAAAGAAGGGGCCAAAAAAGAAATTTAAATTGAGAGGGGGAAGCGTAATTCTTTATTTTCAAAAAAAAATTAAAATATCAAAATTTTAAAATTTTAAGAGATGATGGTCACTATTAACCCCCCTTATATCTTCCAATCAATCAATGTAGAGATATGTATATATACACACATACATTACATGTAAAATGCCCTTGATTGAAATTTAAAAATAAAAATAAAAATAAAAATATTCTGATTTGTGGATAGTCACAAATCTCCAGAATTTATATATATATATATATAAAATTGTCATGAGATATGAAGAGTTCCATGACCATCTAGTTCATCAGTTCTCCATGAATTTGGACTCGAGATGTTTATGTCCATGACTATATACAAAATCAAATTAATTAAGATATAAAATCACCTGATCTTAGTTGTATACTCACAATCAAAGAATAAAAAGTAAAAATAAAAAGATAACCAATGCAGTGACGCATGCCTATGATGACACATGCCATAATTTGGGCCCCTTGACTGAGTACTTGTCCGCGTCATTGATTAATTTGGATACAATCTCAATATCAAATTTTTAAATGTTAAAATAATTTTGTTTAGTATAATTTAATTTTAAAAAAATATGTCAAAGGTAAATAAATTTTTGAAATGATAAAAATATAAATTATAATATTTGTAAGAAATTCCTATTAATGGAATGATGAATAACTAAAGTATAAAAAAATATAATATATAAAATATTGAGTTTGAACTTGAATTTTAAAAGTTTTAATTTAAATTTAATTTATATAGAATTTGAATTCTTTTACTTAAATATATCAAAAAAAAATATTTAGACCATTCAGACTTTATTTCATACAATGCTCTTCACCCCTGCCCCAATTCAAGTCAAATATACTTACACAGACACACACACACACATATATATACACACACACTTTACACACATGTTGTGGTGGATTTAGACCATTAACAAAGAAGGGGCCAAAAAAAATTTTTAAATTGATGGGGGGGGAGGGCCAATTCTTAATTTTAAAAAAAAATATTACAAAAAAAAATAAAAATTTTTAAAATTTTAGGAGACGATGGTCACTCTTAACCCCCTTATATCTTCCAATCAATCAATGTAGAGATAAATATATACACACATACATTACATATAAAACTCCCTTGATTGAAATTTAAAAATAAAAATAAAAATAAAAATATTTTAATTTGTGAGTAGTCACAAATCTCCAGAATTTACCTGATTATACAAAATACGGTGGATATATATATATATAAAAGTTATATATAAAATTGTCATGAGATATGAAAAGCTCCATGACCATCTAGTTCATCAGTTCTCCATGAATTTGGACTCGAGATGTTTATGTCCATGGCTATATACAAAATCAAACTAATTAATTGAAATCTAAATCACCTGATCTTAGTTGTATACTCACAAACAAATAATAAAAAATAGAAATAAAAAGATAACATATGCAGTGACGCATGCCTATGATGACACATGCCATAATTTGGGCCCCTTGACTGAGTACTTGTCCACGTCATAGATTAATTTAGATACAATCTCAATATCAAATTTTTAAATGTTAAAATAAATTTTTTAGTATAATTTAATTTTAAAAAAATGTCAAAAATAAATAAATTTTTAAAATTATAAAAATATAATTTGTAATATTTGTAAGAAATTTTTATTAATGAAATGATGAATAATTAAAGCATAAAAAAATATAATATATAAAATATTAAGTTTAGACTTGAATTTTAAAAGTCTTAATTTAAATTTAATTTTAATTTTAATTTATATAGAATTTGAATTCTTTTACTTAAATGTTGTGCCACTTTGAGTCTCATATCGAATAGAAGTCGAGAACTGGTGTCGCTTATAAGCCTCAGACTACTCTCTTTCTTGCACAAGGTCTTTTTCTTCCTAGAAGAACAAAGCCGTGCAAGCTCAGTCCCAAAGCGGACAATATTGTGCACGGGAGCCTACTGTGTGTGAAAAAGTGTAGCATCAGTTTGGTGCCGTCTGTGAGAACGCTTAGGCCATGTGCCTCGTTCCTGTACTCCACAAGTCCTGACTAGGGGGAGTAGTTGTTGTGCCACTTTAAATCTTACATCGAATAAGAATCGAGAACTGGTGTCGCTTATAAGTTCCAAATTGCTCTCTTCACTGGTGTCGCAGGCCTAAAGTGGATAATATTGTGTACAAAAGTCTATTGTGTACGAAAAAGTACAGCATTATTAAATATATCAAAAATACATTTATAAAAAAAAAAAAAAATCAAATCTTAAAAAATTCAAAAGCTGATGTGGGTGGGCCACCACCGCCTACCCAAATTGCACCCCTTGCAGAAACAAAACTCCAAACAAAAACAAAAGTGAGATTTTGATTTGAAAATGAATGGTTTGGGGGCATATTAGTCATTTGAAAGAAGGCAATCCCACTTTGCTTTTGGGCAGTAATTTTAGAAAGCAAAAGATGTGGCGGCTAATTTTGCTTTCATAAAACCGACCAAATGAAGTGGATAAAAATTTGGAAATAATTGAACACTTTGGTTTTGCTAAAAGTACGCAGTCAGAGCGCAAAGAAATTCCATTATTATGACCTTAAAAGTAGAGCCCAAGAAGAAGAAGGTTCAAAGCTCTCATGGTTTCTGCTTTAGCATCTCAAAAGGGCAGACATTAGAAGATGTGACTCAATTATTTGAATGTTTTGGCCATGGGCCACCAAAACCTAGCTCAGAGAAACTGAATTTGGTATGGTCAATGAAAGTTCATTCTATTATAAAGTTGATTATAGTAATTTTCTATATAATGTACAAATTGATGCCTGAAATTTTGAAATGCTACATTTTTAGGCTTGTTTGTAATGACAAAACCATCCTTGTGCTCTTTGTTCTCCTATTCTTTTGTTTGGCAAGTTGTAAGTTTTCAATAAAATCTTTAGTACTAATACCATCCTAGAAAATTCTTGATTTATTCGAGAGAAAAATTTTAACAATTGATAACGTCAGCCTATCCTCTCTTTATTCATATTCCAAAATAAAAATATCAAAACTGGCATCTAATTCAAGAAACACTTTGGAAGAGCTCTTGGATCAGAATTCAAACAATAAATCAAAGCACATGGAACCATCTCCTCATCTTTTTGTTAAGCAAAAAATGTGGTGAACTAGCTGATATTTATATCAATTAATGAAAGAGTATCTATATACGCACTAGCTAGAAGAATTTTGAAATGGGTTTTGTTGTCGTCCTAAAATTCACTGTGGATTGGATTTTTTGTTAACTTATAAAATTAAAAAGAAAAAATTATCAAACATAGTCTGACGAACTATCCTCTGACAATCAAGTCAGATTTGATTTTAAAAGTAAAATAAAGAGTCAAGTTGTGCCATTTCTTCACATATTTCACTCTTTTATAGAGGTTTAGTCTGACTGTTGAGATGATTCATCGATATTCTTAGATCCTTAATTCTTCAAAATATTATCAATGAGTTTTTCTTTTTGTTTAAATTCAAGATAAGGTCTGTCAAGATCAGGTCGATATTTTTCATCCTTCATTTTCCTCAGTTTATGAGTTACAAAAATAATTTTAAGTCCAGAGTGCTAGAGACGTTAGATCGTTCGCTAATCTCGAATTTTACCGGACACATCACGTTCCATCGTCAAAGAGACACACACACACACACACAGATATATATATATATATATATGAAAATTGCATGAGCCGTATTTATTTGACATTTGTATTTCACGTTTTTTAGTAAGAAAACAGAGCATTTCCAAGAAAAATGTTTAGGACTCAACGTAACGGGTCACTCTCAAATTTTGAAATTTTCACAAGAAAGCGTCAGTTTTCAAAAAATGAAAATGAGTTTTGTAACAAATATCTAATCAACCTTCCCTTTCCCCCGGGAGAGTGTGAAGTTAGAAATGCAGAGGTCATGGTGAATGTTTCCAGAATTAGGGATCAACATGAAATTTTGTGCTTTGTGGTGGTGGGGCTGTCAAGGTATGTTATTCTCAATTTATAAATGGAATGACTAGATTGAGTGTAAACCTCACTTATTAGAATTTTTAGAGATAAACATTCATAAAATTCATGAATTTATTTTTTATTTTTAAAAATAATTACATTAGTTTTTTATGTAATATCTGATAATTACAATTATTTTTATAATAATTTTTTTAAAAAAAATATGAGAAGTTAATGTAATATATAAAAATATTTAATTATATAAAAAAAATTGATTGAAATCATAACACTATCAACGATGAATTATGTATAGAAAGAGGAAATTATGCATTATCAATATAATAGAAGGAAAGTTGGTTAATTTCAAAAAATATAAAAGATTTTCTTTTAAATGTCAAGTAATTAAAGGAAAGTCAGTATAATTATTCCTTTTATAATTTTGTTGCCATTCAAAATTTATCACATATTTTCATGTAATTAACAATTGTTATGTAAGAATTAATTGAAAAGTGGACTTTTAAGGTTGATCAAGCGGTGAGTTTAACTCATCCATCTTAAATTAATGCTAGACTTTGTAACAAATTATTCAAACACCCACATAAGACCAACTTCTATAAATGTTAGAATAATTTGTAAGGAAATCTAACATTATTGTCAATCTTAACTATCAAGTTTAAAAAAAATTATTCATTACTTTCGGTATAATAAATTCAGATCAATAAATATCTGTCATATTAACAAAATATGTGAATCATATTACTATATAATAGATGTTTAGTAGTTCGAGTGCATTATAACCGAGACCAATAAATAATAATTCTCGAATTCAAGCTTAGTTTTTATATATATATATATCTATATATATATATATATATATATATATAAAATGAATGTCAAATTGAAAAAGATTTGTGTCAATTCACAAATGTGCTCATATTTGTGTCAACTTCATTATATATATATATATATATATATATATATATATAAAATGAATGTCAAATTGAAAAAGATTTGTGTCAATTCACAAATGTGCTCATATTTGTGTCAACTTCATTATATATATATATATATATATATATATTCAATTTGACATTCATTTTATATATATATATATATATATATTCATTTATGATTCAGAATCTAGTACGTTTTAGCTTGAGGGTTCCAAACACAATGTATCAACAAAAAAACAAAAAAAAAAAAAAAAAGGACTTAAATGCTTCACCTGCATTTTAGTTTTTATGGTTGAGTGATGTTAATGTAAGATTAATCTCGTATGATATAGAGTGTTTTTTTTATTAAATTTTTTCAAAATTAGAGAACTTTAATCCCAAAACCATTAAATGGTAAATCATTATTTGTCATATGAAACTTCAATCCCAAAACTATTTCTCAGATGGTAAATCATTACAATAGTATTACCCTGTTATTGTGTACCAACAAAGAATGTTAATGAACAAATTTTTTTGGGTAAGACATTCCACTCTTTAGACAAGGAGTAAGTTTAAAAAATAGATGTTTAGACTCATTCTACCTCAATTATTGTATAAAATTAATTAAATAACTCTTTATGTATTTTAAAATTTATTATATTTATGAATATACACAATAGTGTAATAATAATAGTAAAATTAAAATTATTTATTATTTTTAATGAGGATAATAAACTTGAGTAAAATTAGAGTAATATTTGAGGCAAGACAGGATGAGTATGAAAAAAGTATTTTCTAAACAGAATGAGTTCGGCACAGCGTGCCTCGTCGCGTATATGCTTCATTGATATCCTATTTATCAAAACTTGGTTTAAAAATAATATTTTAGGTTATTTAGTAAGGGACTTTGCCATTGCAAATGCACAACGTTAGTGTCAACCATTCAAACTTTATTTGCTAGGCAATTAAGCTTAGCTTGTTTTATTATTGAACTTTCAATGAGTCAAATTTAAGTTGTTCACAATTTTTTTTTTGGCCTCCAGAATGTATATAATTCTATGTATTAAGAGGCATTTAGACTTGAAAATAAGTAAAATAAAAAGTGAAAGGTGTGAAATAGCTAAGGAGTAGGGATGCAAAATGATTTGGTACAACTTGATAACTGAAGCAACCCAATGATTATTGGTATAGTTCGGCTTGATTCTCAATGTATATTGGTCTGAATTTGAGTCAAAAATAATCAAATCAATTAATTTTGGCTTGGTTTAAAATTAAAATGGTTAATAAATTCAACCAATCTAAAATTAATCGTATAATTTTTATGTATATGTTGGTGAAGAAAACTCTTTGTACCAAGTGACACGTTCAAAGGTAATCAACTCATATGACATGCTACTTCAAATATACCAGTTTCAAACAATCAAGTTAAATTTAAATTCTGGACCTAAATCGTTAAACTCAGATTATAAACTAATACCTTTAATAATATGACACCCCTTATATATCTATATATATATATATATAAACTTAACTCTACTTAATAAAAAAAAAATTCAACTCAAATAAAAGCAAAATTAAAATGAGTTGATTTTGTTTGGTTTAAATAGTTATGGGATTTGTCTAGAGTTATAAAAAAAAAAAAAAAGAAACAAACTTAAAACCTAACAAGATCAAGGGTTAGAATAAAAAATCAATATAAGAGTATTTTTAATACTAAATATTATTTTATCTATATTAATTCTATAATTTGATATATTACAATTCAAAAATATTAAATTTTGATATTTTTATTTTAATAATAAGATGTTAATTTTTGTAACATAATAATTATCTTTTTTAATAAAATGATGTGAGTCTCATCACATTTATTTAATAAAGTGAGGCGGACTCTGTTATGTTATATTATAAAATGAGACTATAATTATTTTTAACGCCAAATATGACAATTTTTTTCTCCGGTGTGGAGTCGGCATCCCCGGGTGTGAAGTCGGAAGGTTTTGAATTCAGAATCCGGGAAAAGAAAAAAGAAAAGAAAAGAAAGGAAAAAGGCGTGTGAAATACGCGCATGACGTAATTTACCAGGAGCCAACAAAGACGTAAAGAGACAGAGTCAATATATATATATATATATATATATATATATCTAAATGGACAAACACACACTCATATACATACAACGTAATCCAACTTTGAAATCTTCTGTTTCCGGTTGTTGTGTCTCGCGGATTCTCTCTCTCTCTCTAAAACTCTCCGTCTCTCTCTCTCTCTAAAATTCTCTTTCTCTCTCTAAAGATGCAGAAAAACTCGCCCCTGGGTCCTTGCCTCCTCATTCTCTTCGTTCTTCTCTATTAATTTTAACAATATTATACATATTATATTGTGTATATATACTATTTAGCCGTTATTGTTTTGGTTGGAGGTGAAAGTAAAAGCAAGAGAGAGAGTTAGAGAGGAAAGGATAACAAACCCAAAAGCAATGCCGGCGTCTTTTCCCGCTGGATTTCCGATCTTCTTGGTGTTCGCCGCCGTGGTGCTACCGGCAGCGGTAGTGCTCTGTGGATTTCCTACGACTCTGACGCTCGAGCGAGCTTTTCCCGCGAGTCACGGAGTCGAGTTGAGTCAACTCAGAGCTCGTGACAGGGTAAGACATGGTCGAATCTTGCAGTCTTCCGGTGGTGTTGTCGATTTTCCCGTCCAAGGCACATACGATCCCTACCTTGTTGGGTAATTCTATGAATTTTCTTTTCGTTTGTGTAACCATACATATTCAATTATGGGTATCTTTTCTTTATTATATAATTGTGATATGTAGTTCTATATAATCAGGAAATTCTGGGTATACAATTGATTTTTGGATTACGGGTATTTAAATTTGATTTGTTTACTCTGTTTTCTATAATTTAATTCATTGCCAATTGATGGGTTCTTTATTTTTCGTGTTTGTTTCTTTGTGTTGGTTTTTTGCCCCTTTTTTTTCTTTTTCTTTTTTGTTATCGTATTTGAAGTTGACAGGTTTTGATGTTCTTTGCTTATTATTATTATTATTATTATTATTCTGTGATTAGTGTTGTCGGCATGGTATTTTCAATAATATCTTCTATAGTGTCTTTTTCGTTCTTTGGCAATGAATTGAGGAAATCTTAGTGGTCTTGTTTTTTGCTTTTGTTCTGTTTTCCATTCTGTTTATTTGGATAATTGGTATCTAGCATAGCATCTTCCTGTTTGATCCAATATAGTATTTGTTTCTTATTAGAACTTGTGATTTTTCTTTAGGCTTTATTTTACAAGAGTTCAATTGGGTTCTCCTCCAAAAGAATTCTATGTTCAGATTGATACTGGAAGTGATGTTTTGTGGGTCAGTTGCAATGCCTGCAATGGTTGCCCCACAGCAAGTGGACTCCAAGTAAAATTACTACTCCTTAGCAGTGATCCTTCTTTATTCTGTTGCAGTATTGTTGAGCTTGTAGAATGAGAGTGGTACAATTTTATTTTATTTGTTTTACAGATTCCGCTGAATTTCTATGATCCTTCGAGCTCATCAACAGCTTCACTGATCTCTTGTTCAGACCAGAGGTGTGCTCTAGGAGCTCAATCTTCAGACTCTGGCTGTTCTACTCAAAATAATCAGTGCAGTTACTCATTCCAGTATGGAGATGGCAGTGGGACATCGGGTTATTATGTATCAGACTTAATGCATTTCGACACAATTGTTGGGAGTTCATTAATTTCAAACACTTCGGCTCCCGTTGCCTTCGGGTGAGCTATCACGAATCTTTCAAATTGAACATCATAATTCTCTTCTTTTGCAATTGTTTGATAACCCCTGTGGAGCTATCACAAAACTTTCAAATTAAACATATTTGTCTTCTGTTGCAATTGTTTGTTAACCTTGTTGGCTTGGTTGTTGGATTATGAAACAGCTGTAGCACATCACAGACTGGGGACTTGACAAAATCAGATAGAGCAGTTGATGGGATCTTTGGGTTTGGGCAGCAGGGCTTGTCTATCATCTCACAACTTTATACCCAGGGAATTACTCCAAATGTCTTCTCCCATTGCCTAAGCGGAGATAGTGGCGGTGGGGGTGTATTGGTTCTTGGTGAGATTGTGGAGCCGGATATAGTTTATAGTCCACTTGTTCCATCACAGTATGTTTTCTAACTGCTAGAAGAAAACTGTTACAGCTCATTTTTGTCTGACCCCCTCAATTTTTTTTATTATCATTATTATGGGACTTTGATGAGTACCATGCTACTGGGTTTTGATTTGGATATAATAAATTAGCAGTTAATAGGTTTTGTTTCCTGTCAACACCTTTTTCCAATTGGCTTCACCTTGCTGTTGTTGCATATTACAGCATTATAAGATCAATTTCTACATTGATATTTTCTTATATCAGCTTGTTAAGAATTAAGATAATGAAACTGTCTATGTTATATTGTTCATAACCAGTAATAATTTCATATGCTTGGTTTGATTCTTACAACATGTCAAGAATTGCTTCAACGTTTCTTCAATCATGTCTTTGTATTTACATTCTGATGCATTATATTATTGTTTGATATAATATTAACATTATATTTGATCATTTGGGCTTATTTTTTCTTCATCAATTGTTTTAATATATTGAGGTCATTGCCTATGACTGGCTTTAGATAATTTGCTAATGAGAACCATGTAAACTTAGACGTGTCTGGAATGGTTGGAGATTTTCAGAAGGGAAGAACTTGCATCAATATCTCAATTTCAATTTAAATATGAGTTTATTCACACTCCATTTTCTAAGAAATATCTACCATCCACAAATGAGGAAAAAACGGAGTCTTTGTCTTACATGAAATGCATATAAAATTCACGAAAAGCATATGATAGAGTGCCTAAGTTATGCCAGAAATGCGTTGCAACTTTACCGAAAGTCAAGGATACTGGTTCATACTCTGTTATAATATTCACTTGCCTTAAAAGAGCTATAATTTAAAATTGTACAATCCCTTTGAGTTAATGGAGATTTTAGTCATCTTTTGTTGTGTGGAAATGTTGACAGTTCTGGGAATAATAATAAATAAAAATTAGATAGAGTTCACAGAATTAGCACATCATAGTGTGATAAGAAATAAAAACCCTTTGATCCTCATGTTAAGTTTTGAAGGATTGGGATTCTGTCTTTGATAAACTGACTTCTAGTAAATTGTCAGGCAAAAAATAAAACAGAACTAAGAGGCAAACATGGGTCATCTTCCAGCAGTGGAATTCCCCCTGTAAGAAATGTCATCTTATCAAATATTTTAAACTGTCATGTTTGGTAAGGCCTTAAACAATGCAATTGCCTCAAAATGTAGCTTGGGGACGTTAAATTATCATGTTGCCCTAACAGATTGTTGCTTCCAAATATGGTTTACTTGCTCCACAAGCTAGTTGCCTCTGATTTCCTTGATGTGAGGCCTCAATATATGAATATATATGATTTTGTTAGACCTCAAGCTACTGTGTCAGTGTGCCCAGACACATGGTTTGGAAGAACTTTAAAGGCATAAGTTACAGTTTTGGTTTGATAATTAGCTGTCTTGGTGCCAAATGTGATGCCTTATTATATGGTCGCTGGTTGGGAACTTATGCTACCATGATACTCGGTTGTTGCCTCAATATATGTCTGTTGAATTCTTAAAACTATAATGTTGCCTTGGTATGTGTTTTAGTAGAACTGTGAGAACAATGGCTTCACACTAGCTACCTCAATACGGGTACAAGCTTAAACTATTATCATTTCAAAACAGAGTTTTGAATTGTCCTCGTCTTTGTTTATGGAGTACATGCCAATTTTTTGTTCCTTTCATATGATGTCTTATGAAGATCTTCAATTGTCATGTTTCCTTATATTTGGTAGGGCCTTTGCAATGTTGCATTGCCTCAATGGACTTCCATGTTGACTTGGTATGTGGCTTTGGAACCATAGACTATGATTCTGCATCAATTTGTAGATGTAGCTGTCTTGATATAACCCATTTACTTGGTAGGACCTTAGACTATGATGTTGTCTTCAGTGTCGGCTCCTCAATAATTAGTCTGGACACTAGCAGATGTCTTGATAGATTATTTACTAGCGGATGCCTGATTTAATGGTTGCTTTGGTGTATATATGCTCTCGTGGGATCCTAAACTAATGCATTGCCTCAAGATAAGGTAATCTCAATATATATGATTTGCGAGGACCATAATTTCTCTTGATTTATGGTCACATGTCGAACACGCAAAAAAAGAATGTCTAATTTTTTTTCTATTTTTTCCAAATTTCAAACACATTTTTTTCTCTTTTTTTCTTCCTTTTTCTCCTCCTTTTCTCTTCTCCTTAATTCTTTTTTTTTTTTGCTTATACACACACACACATACATATACATATATATATATATATATTAGTACGTTTGTTTTGAAAGTTGAATCATGAATATTGATGATTAAATGAAGTTCTTGAATTTTTATTTTAGGCTTTGTTATTTTAATATCTCAATAATATTTTTGTAATTTGTGTGTTTTTACTGAAATAATGTTAGGTTTTTATTATATAGTCATAAAAAAATATAAAAAAATTATATATGTTCAACGTATCTCTGACGTGTCCGTGTCCTACTCTTTTGAGAAATGACGTGTATGCATGTTCGTGTCATGTCATATTCGTGTCTTGTGTTCATATCCGTGCTTCTTAGACCTCTGATGCTGGAAGAACGAAGGTTGAACTGATGAATAAGTTTAGTAACTAAATGCCTGTTGTTGGTTTCTCAACTGTTTTGCTGAATTTGGGATGGTATTCTTTTCAGATTTTTTTTTGGAAAAACTTGTGGATTTAGTATAACTCTCTGATTTGCTTCATTACAAGTTTTGATATGCTTATGGAGCCTGCCCCCACCCCCACGCAAAGGAAAAAAAGTGACTAATTTTATCTTTTGTAGTGCAAAGCTTTTGGCATGTCTTGTACATGAACAATGGTGATATGTAGTTATGTACTTGATTGTTTCATTTTGAGTACATATCCTTACATTAGTACATGTTACTTAATAATCTGTGACTTATTGACAAATATTCCTAGAGTTGTAAATAATTTCTGAATTGTTGGTGAATGTCCTGAAGTACCCAATTCCACAAGGAAAACCCTGAAGTTATTCAGCTTCTGAATTTTGTGATAGTAGGGTGAGGAATTGGGGACGGGAGAGGTTTATGACCTAGAAGTTGAAGAGGATTTTGATGCTTGGTCTCCAATGAAAGAGCCATTAACTTATGGTGGAAATCTAGGTGTTTGCTTTGTATGGAAAAGTTATGCAGGATTGATATTGTTAACACCAGATGGATGAAATGGGTTACTCAATTTTGGGTAGTTGCGTTAGTTATATTTGGAATCTCTACTAGATCAGGTTATTTCCTGGGTTATGTGTTGCAGCAGAGGGAATTGTTTCCAATTCTTTCTATGTAGTATTTTAGCCGCCTTCATTCTTGGAATGGTGCCCATAGCAAGTTTATATCCTCAAATAAGTCCTGTTGCTACTAAACAATAGGCCAGATTAACACTAAGTGACTTCAAGTTAAAAGGTTGAAAACTCAAGGTTCCAGGCCAGCTGAGTTAGGAAAGTGTTGTGTTTATTTTTCCAACACACTAATGTTTCAATATTCTCAGTTGTGCCTAATATGAAAAATCTTCAGTCGCATTTGCAACCAAAGTTGATTGTCCTGATCCTTAACATCTGTGCTAAGGATTTTTCTGTAGTTGATGGCTTACTGGCCTTCTACTATGTTGTCTTTTTTTATATTATTGTTATTATTTATATTCTTTTCGTTTTTTTACCATATCTAAGAGGAATATAACTGAGAGACAATTTAAAAGTTCTGTTGGTGAACAATGTACTTGTAAAAGAAAAAAATGTTCTGTTGGTGTAAATTTGCAGAAGACTGCTGAAAGCAGTGACGTAAATTTTAAAACCAAATTTCAAGTTGTCTCAATTATCATTATCCATGAATCAGGTGCAGTTTTTATTTCTGATAGGTTCTAGTTATTAAACTCTATTAGATGCTGCTCATTGCTTTCCAACTAAAGAGTAGATGTAAATTACTGCTGAACAATTGAACTGCTCGTGAGCAGATCAAATTCAACTCGAGGAGGCAGCTCAAATTCAGCTTGAGGAGGCTTGTTTAGGCATGTTCACCAATCAATGAGCCAAGCTTGAGCCTATCTTAGTGATCTGAGCTTGATCTTCTCAAAGCTTTGCTTGATAGGCTTGTGAGCACACAAGGACACATACAATTAGACTTGTGGGCCAATAAATGTAGAAGGCACTCACTAAAAGATTGAGCTCAGCTCTTGTTAATTTCCTTTTTTTTTTTAGTTCATTCACTAGTCTAAACAAGCAAACTTTGGCTTAATCTCAAGTTTGATTGCTTAGAAATTTGATCCTGATCAATATCAGGTTCAGTTTGACAGTTGAAATATGCTTCTGGCTATAGGACTATAAATGTTGAACAGTTTGGTGGCACCTATTTTTCTTTTATTCTTTTTAGTCAGTACTGGAGCATGTTTGTTGGGCTCCGACCTCCGAGGTGGTGCTTTACTTCAATAGTATTTGTTGGTGCAATATCTATTGAAATTTAGGGATTAGAAGGCCATGTACATACAACGGGTGCGTGAATATAGATTGTCAATTGTTAAGAATGCGGTACATCGATGGTAGACTTCTTCGGATTACTTTGTTGAAACAAAATAGATTTATTCGGAAGGAGAGGTTATCATCTTCCCACCCGTTGTTGTATGTGCAAGGAATCGGAGGAGTCAGTGGATCACCTCTTCGTGCATTGTAGGATTGCAAGAGATGCATGGGATTTGGTTTTTTCTCTTTTTGGTTGTAGTTGGGTCATGCCGACCTCTCTAAAAGAGATTTTTTTTTGGAATGGAGATGCAGCCGTTTGAGCAGGGAAGTGAGAAATGCTTGGATGATGGCTCCTTTATGCTTGATTTGGTGCATTTGGCGAAAGAGGTACATGAGTATTTTGAAGGCATTGAACCTGCTTTGAACCTGTAGGTCTCTGTAAAATAGTTGTGTATATGTGTACGAATCTTTTGTCATGGATTTATGAATATTTTAGCATGCCCCCTCTAACTGTTAAACAACTTCATTTTCAGTTTACTTCTGAATATGTCCGATATTGGGGTTCATTCCCTCCTGTTGTTACTCATGAAAGCTTGAAATTTGAAAAATGTAGATACTGACTGCAGTAAGTTTGATGATCACCTTCTCTGTTCAAACTTTCAGGCCACATTACAATTTGAATCTGCAGAGCATTTCTGTCAATGGACAGACATTGTCTATTGATCCAGCAGTGTTTACCACATCAAACAACCAGGGAACCATAGTTGATTCTGGAACAACTCTGGCGTACCTTGCAGAAGAAGCTTATGATCCTTTTGTCAGTGCTGTAAGTTCCAGTCAAACAATTTTCAATTTTTTTTTTGTTTTTGCTCATCAAAAAATTTCTCTAATTTTATTAATCTGTCTCTGGAACTTGTTACGATGCTTGTCAAACAATGTTTAAAAATGTCATAGTATTTATTTTTAAATATCCAATGGATTTTTGTATACTCAAGAAATAATACAAAAATTATTAGCAATGCAATTTGAAGTTTATAAATCTTCTTGTCTGTGCAGATTACAGGGGCTGTTTCACAATTCGTACGCCCTCTTGTTTCCAAGGGAAACCAGTGTTATCTAGTCACCTCCAGGTCTTCTTTAAAATTTAATATCCTAGTTTGCATCTTATTGATATCATAGTCTTTTGTGATGACTCCTCCCTTTTTCTTTTCCTTGCTTTGACATCTGAAATATTTTTATAATCTGTTCAGCATCTCTGAAATATTTCCAACAGTTAGTTTAAACTTCGCTGGTGGTGCATCCATGATTTTGAAACCTCAGGACTACCTTTTACAGCAGAATTCCATTGTAAGAACATTGTTATTTGAACATCAGAAATATTTTTGTATTTTATTTTTAATTGTTAAGGGGTTGTTGGGATATGTTTTTTCCATCACTGACCCTGGTTGAAGATGGGTTACACCCTTCGCCTCACCACCACCCTTCCCTTTTTTCTGGGGCAGGTTGATTGATTCAAGCCTCTAGTTACGCAATGCAGTTGCTGTCATTTACTGATCCTTTTGTTGCCCAAGAAAATATTAGTCTTATTAGATGTGATTGCTGAAGATATCATGGCGAAGATTGCCAATACCATCTGCACCCTATTCACTTCTTGATGTACCTGTCGGTCCTAATTCTTCTGAATGTAGCAAGCCTACTGACATGATTAATCACAATTCATGCATACTTTTATATATAATAAAACACAACCAAATATGGATTATAAGTATTTATGACATATTTATATCCATGTTTTCAGACCCTAGCCCGTTCATCAAACTGAAAAAATGTCCGGGTTATGGGTTATCGGTTCAACTGGAATCAAACCGTGATGTCATAATTATGTAATTAATAAATTTAATAATACATATTATTGATATTTTAAATTTAAAAAATTAGGCAAAAATTACTAAAAATTATATAAAAAAAATTTACAAAATATGAATTTTCTTAATATGTAAAACTTCAAGAAAAAAAAATAAAAAAAGTATACTAGACATACCTTATTACAATGTTGAAAGTTGAAACTTCATTGCCATTTTTCCATAATCGCAAGGACCATAACAAAAATCATTTTAACATCAAATCCAAGCATAATCCAATAATTTAGTCTTCAACTACATGAAAAAAAAAAAAATACAAACACTAATAATCATGCATAAAATAAAATAAAATAACACATGATACAAATATAGACAAGAATCGGTGTGAACCGATGACCCAGTACCGGGTCACCCGGTTCGACGGTCCGACCGGCCGGTTTTAACGGTTTTGTATTTTTAGAATGGTTTTGAACTATAAGTGGTTTTATGGATTAAACCGGACCGTTTAATGAACCAGTCGACGATTCAACCGGTTGAACCGGCCGGTCCGGTCCGGGTTTTAAAACATTGATTTGTATTATACTGACACTCCAACCAAAGAAGAAGATGCTGGAAACACAAGGGGAGAAGATGACGAACATAGAGAAGGGGGTGAAAATAGAAGGAAAAAGAAACAGATGTTGGAAACAAAGTCCAACCAAAGAGAAGGAAGAGGTTGTAGAAAAAGAAGGGGGGGGGGGGGGGAACCAGAACTTACCTCAAAATAGGAAGAACACAGCGGAAATCAGTCCAATGGAAATTGGCCAGCAAACATGCCAGAAGTTGTGGTCTGATAAAGCTCTTGGATCGGGAGAGAAGTGAGGTTTCTGGTTTGTTGGTCTCTCATCAAAGTGGGTCATTGGGTTTTAAAAGGAAACCCCGTAACCATTGTTTTAAAAACAATTGACTTTTTTTTCTATTGATAGGTAAGTGGCCCTTGGGGTGGGAGTTGAACTTGGGACCTTGGAAATATTACCCAAGTCTCTTTCCATCTCATCCAACCTTAAAGATTAACTTTGGTTGGCTTTTTTAACCATGGGAAATGGTTAAAATAATAAAATAAAGAGGAATAATTGTTTGCCCTCATGAGGTGTATGCCTCATCCATTTAGGTGCTAAAAAGCGCATCTTATGTGCCTAAAGCGTGTGTCAGCCCTATAAATAGTGCCCCTTTCAGGAACCCATCTAATATATTATGCCAGAACGCCTCAAAAATGCCTTTTAAAACACTGGTTTATAGACAACCCAATGCTGTTTTTTTCACCATTTCCTTCGTTGGAGTTACCATGAAACACTTGACTGGGAGATTCTGTTGCAAAGCAGAAAATGTATCCAAACAACCTCAGTTCTTTGCATTGATTCTAACATGGGTTTCTTTGATAGTGCAGTAAAATATTGTGCTATAGAATCTTTAACTGGAACTGCCAAATTTGTTTCTACAGGGTGGTGCTGCAGTGTGGTGCATCGGCTTTCAGAAAATTCAGGGACAAAGAATAACAATTTTAGGAGGTATGAGCACTGAACAGAAAGGCTTTTCAGTTAAATACTGGGAGACTCCAGTTAAAGATGCAGTATTGGAATGGAAAAGAACACGTGTCTCATGCTTAACCATGCTTGCAATTCTAACAGAAATATTATAGTTGGCATACATACTTTACTCTCCTTATTACACACACATGTATCTGTGTATCTAATTATCTATATACATCTGCAACATTGTTATCTTTTCCTGTCACACTAATAGTATTAAATTCCATGTAAAACTACCAAAGTTCGATTTGAAGTTGGTGACCAAAATGCAACTCATTTAAGTCCATACTTTGCTCGCTCCCCTTGCTCTTGTGGCATCTTTTGCCTGTTCAGCGCACTCCCCACTGCCATAGATCTTTTGCACATGTGATCTACTGTCATCAGTTCTCTCTCCCTTGTTGTAACAGATTATTGGGGTTTTTCTGTTTCCTCTCCTACACTAATAATTTTAATTCCCCCCCCCCCCCCCCCCCCCAATCCTTTGACTTGCTACTTGTTCTCAGCTATGCTTCTTCTTTTTGAATATATTGCATCTTGACTACCAAGAATTGCTGTAAATCATGGCATTTCTTTTATAAACATATTATTTATCTGCTTCTTGTTTTCTTGTTGTATGCGGTTTTCTTTTGTTTTTTCAGTCATAATTGCTGAAGATTTTCCAACCCTTGCTTTAGTCTATTCTGTTACTGGGACCTTCTAAGAATTTTCTTGCTACCTGCATTGCAACTGTCTTATTTGAAGTCTTCTCACTTTCACAGAGTGAGGCCATCTATAGAGGACAATACATTACATCCTCTTTCTAGGTCTAGTGAGGCATGTAAAAATCATTTGCCTCTAATTTTGCTCAGAACGAATTATGTTAGTATAGTCCCATCTTAAGCTTTAGGTTACTGATTCAACCTAGGGGTATCACCCTTGCTAGATCGATAGATTGGATAGACGTGTAAGTAGAAAACAATATTGTTCAATCATTATTATATGTCCTTCAGCCCGCTTATTTTAACTCCATGACCATATAAATTTCCATGGTCCAATTTGCAAGAGTCCTACTAACTACCCTTAAAAACTATTTCATGCAATTGTTCGCTCTATTGTTGTCTTGTGAGATTAATTTGAGACAGATATCATCATTTTTTTTCTTGCAGATCTGGTGCTGAAAGACAAGATCATTGTTTATGATCTGGCTGGCCAACGTATCGGATGGGCTAATTACGACTGTAAGTTTCAGTGGTCCCACTCTAAAGGAGCATTTGGATATCTCATGGAAATGAAACTATATAACTTTGGTTTCCCTAGGAATTCAACATGTCTATGTTGGTTGTGTTAATTGGATTCACTATGAACTAATATTACAAAAATAAAAATGAGATTTTATTGATATCTTTAAATGCCCAAATTTTACATAGAACTCGGACATATAAACTCATCCAGATGCAAAGGAAATCTAAAGTGAACTTGTTTCTGATGCCAGTATAATAAACAAGTAGAATGAATTCGTTCATTCTTTGTGGTGTCCAGGTGTCAGCTTGAGTTAATTATTCTATACTGGTACGGTATTCTAACTCAAATTTATCTGAACTTATGTCATTAGGTTCATTGTCTGTAAATGTCTCTGCAACCACGGGTGGCGGTAAAAGTGAGTTTGTCAATGCAGGACAGATAGGTGAAGGCAGTTCATCACTAAGTACACCTTACAAGTTGATAACAAGTAGCATTATGGCTTTCCTATTGCATGTATCAGTTCTTGGCAGTTTCTCATTTTTGTAACATCTAGCCTACTCCACGAGTTTTAAACTACCATTCTTTGTTCCATGTATAGTGCCTTGCCCGATATTTATTTATGGCAATCGGCATGTCTGTATGTTGTTATATGGGTTGCAGCTTTTGGCTGCTTTATTTAGTGTTGGCATTAGATTTTTGGTTCTTAGTTGGGACTGCTTCTTTCAAAAAAAAAATTTCTTTCATCGCATAGAATTTCCTTTCCTAGTGGGGGCTCTATGTAGCATTGTACATTACATTCATAGATGATTATATTACATTACACATACATAATTGTTAATTTAGAGATTCCACCATCTGAGGTGCTCTCTTTTCAGCATTGTATGTTATACACATTATAGAAATGCTGATTTCAATCTTCAATCTGGTCTTAAGTTTGCAAATTCTTCTTCTTTGGGTATGAATTTTATATGCTTAATATATTGTGTTTCTCCCTCTCTGTGTCCTGTTATCTGGAATTTTTGGTCCACTACCTCTGAGATGTTTACCATAAGAATCAGTGCCTGGATGATAAGGTCATGGAGTCATACTTTGTCCTATACAGCAGTAGTGCTTTCATCTGGATGCAGAAATGGAGAATTTGCAGAGCAGATATTTTTGGCCTAGAATTTGAATATTGTGCGAGTGACAAGAGGCATGTTAAAAAGGTAGCCCTCTCATTGATTGCCCCGACCCCAGCTCCCCAGCTCTGCTTCTAGCATAACAATTGTTGGTTGAGGGAGGGTTCCGGGTTGCCTCATTGGCTAATTTTGGCTTATAAATTGGTGGAAGGGAGGCATCTCCTACCTCTAAAACATGGTCAACTATCTGACAATTAGGGATGGCTAGGGTGACTCACCCACCCCCCCCCCCCCCCCCCCCCCGGCAGGCGCCTAGCGTAAAAATAACTCTCTCTCTCTCTCTCTCTCTCTCTGTTCCCACACTGCCCCATTTAGAAAATTATACAGGCTGGTTAATTAGATGACACAAAATATATAATAAAAATAAAAACAAAGTATAACTTGGACATGTATTCAATGATATTTTTGAATAAGAACATTTTAATAAATTAAGGGAGGCATCACTTTGTGGGGGGTAACCTTTTCCCCAAGCCTATTTCTACCCCATTTGCAACCCCTTACAATGTTGATTTACAAATTGAAAAAAAAAAAGAAAAAAAATTTGTAGAAAATAACTAAAGGTTGTGATAATTATATGTAGTAGTCGGACATAATAGAATTCAAACCAAGTTTTCCTTTTCTTTTTTATATTATTTTATTTTTCTCTCAAAGGGATGTGCTTTGAAACTCCCACACCCACACCCATACCCATATACAAGGAGTACTCTTCTTTTAGTTTTAATAACACTTTTTTTAAATAAAAAATACTTTTGAAAGTTAAATAAGTAACTTTTATAATTTTTTTACTTTTTACTTAAAAAGTGAAAAATAAAATACATTTAATAATTGTCTCTTAAAAGTGAGTTTTATCTTCAAAATTATACTTCTAAGTGAACTTACAAAAATCATTTTTTTAGATATACATTACAAGTATATGTACTTATAAATATAAATAAATATATATAAGCATATTTATTTGTATATAGGACCGTATATAAGTATATAGTCGTACCTTGAGGCTTATAGACATATAAATAACTTGAAATTTAGAAGAAATATGAGGTAACATCTCAAGAGAATTTGTTTGGCTTTCCCTATTACATCACATCATGAGACATACTTAATCCCTATCACCGACATTGTAATGCAACTCCATCACGTATGACTCCAATCTTTATTACTAGTGATGGAAATGACAACGGGCTGTCCCTACCCGGGTCCCCGTGCCGTAAAAGAAAATATATATAGCCTCCCTAGCTCCACTTTTTTTTCGTGACGTTTTCATTTAAAAATTAATTTTTTTAATACTTATAAATAAAAATTAATCCATTAATATATTAAAAATATAAATTTATATTTACATATATATATATATACAAATAATATTTATATATAATATATATACACATTTAAATTTATATATAGTGAGAATATTTAATAAAATATTAAACAGTTTTATATAATTTAAATATATAATCAGGACTAGTATATCATTTTCATATCGTTCCCGAATTTTTGTTGAATTTTAGTATCTCTTCCCATCTCTATTCTATTTCAATTATTTTCTCTCAAATTTTTTTTATTAGAGACAGGGTGTGGCAGACTCTTGAATAAAAAAACTGACTAGAAGGAAATATATATATATATATATATATATATATATATATATTTTTAGATAAAATAAGAAAAAATATAATTTCAAAAATTTTAAAAAAAAAATCAGTGTGTCAAAAATTTCAGAAAAGATCATTGTCTAAGCAAAAGAACTTGGGCCAAAAAAAAAATATCTTCAAAAAGTTTAGAAAGATTACTATGGAGAAATCAACAGCCACAAAGCCCACCAAAAACTGAGCTAATCTCCCAAACTTTGATAAATTGATACTACTTGTTTAACACCCAAATGACAGTGAAACATATCCTTACACTCTTAAGACAAATCTTATCACTTAATTAGCAAGAAACCTATTTGATAACCAAAAATTCTATTATCAAGATAACCCAGAGAGTATGCCAAGTGCTAAAAGGAAATGAGAACAAGTTATAATAATTCTTAACAATTACTGCTTCAATTGAGTAATGAAAATTTTAGTCCAGTATGTGCCTGGAAAAATGTTATAATACTCGTCTCCTGGTGCTCATCTTGTGCCTAAACGGCTGACAAGTTACTCTCTCTCACACACACACTCTCTCCTCTCTCCTCTCTCCTCTCATTTGTGTATTGAAAATGAAAGTGAAAGCAATTCGAAACCTCACTCTGGTTTTGGTAATAGAATGTAGTTTTAGTCTCGTTAATCATTTCGAATGTTGGTCTATCTAAACTTCATATCTGTTCACAGATATAATAATGAGGGAAAAAAAAGCAATAAAATATATTGATATTTTAAATTTTCAAATATATATATATATATATATATATTTATGAAGAAAACAAACTTAATCTAAAAGTAAAAACAAAAAAAAAAAAAAATTTAAAATAAGAATTGAATACCACAATGACACATTTCAGAGAAAGGAAAACTCTATGCATATCAACATAAAGGGTATGCAGAGTATCACCACATTCAGAATATGAAAACAAAATCCAACATAAGTACCGTACCAAATTTGTCAGTTCTACCCAAAAAAAGAAAAGGAAAAATGGAGCAGACCATTTTCTACCAAAATCAACACTTGCTGGGCAACAAAAAGGCTAAACATATACATCCTAATCCCGGGAATACCAAAAAAAGAAACAGGAGGGTACCAAATCCTCTCAGCAGTAAAACATCACATCTTTGACATTATCTTTGATCACGGGTAGTGGTCGCACTTCCACGTTCCTATCCCTTGTAGCCCTAATACCTCCACTGGCTGATCCTGATCCACTATCTGATACATCACCCTCTATATAGTATCGAGCCCGGAATGCTGCTAGATGGGCATAATAGGCCGGAGGCACTGCATAAGTAATCAACATCTCTATTAAAACCAGAAGGAGAAACAGGCACAAGACTTCATGGGTTAGAGAAGATATAAAAAACTGAAAACAATCAATAGATCACAGACAAACCTATGGAAACTGATCGAGTACACCTTGCATACCTAAAAGAAAATTTGATGAGAAAGAATTACAAACCAAATCTTAAGTGGGTAATATTCTAGCAATGTATATGAGAAAAAAATTAAAGTCAAGAGAAAGGAAAAAAGTACGTGTAACACAAGTTGTTCGTTAGAATTTGCAAGGCATCTGCAGTAAAATTGTTCTCATCATACAAGACATGGTAATGTGCAGGTCGACTTGTTCCCTGCTCAAGACAACACAAATTACAGTGACAATTATTAATCAATGCATCTTTCTGTGTGCGCAACAAGAACTTCTGGCAAATTGATGTTAGAAAACAGGACAGCAATAACTCGAACTCACCTGAATCCCTGCATGGCTGCAAAGGTAGAAATCAAACTCAGAAGGATTGCAAATCTTGGTATCGACAACAGTTCCTGATAAAAAAATATGAGGACAATACCCAATGTTAGAGGATAATTCTTCAAAAAGAAAAAGAACAAACTGTCACAAAGAATGAAACCTGGTAAAATATTGCCACTCCTGTCAGTCAAACTGCGGTTGGAATGATCAACTGGGAAAGAGGCGTGTATGGTGTCTCTTCTGCACCACCACAAAGGTAACCCGTGGAAGATAATTCTCCTCTAACGAAACACAAGCCTGACCAAAGAAAGTTTTGAGTAAGAAAACAAAAAAATAAAAAAGCACAAATTGGGAACCAAAATTCAGGTCAGATTAAGACGCAGTTCAAAAAATAATATTGAGAGCAGCGAAAAACATATACTTTTCTAATGGCATCCACTTCAAGCAGCAAAACTTGATTAAATTGACCTTCACTTACTCCATCTCTGCCATAGGAAAAAAAAAATTCACCAAGTCTGTGTTTTTTTTTCAAAAAAAAGAAGTGTTACTCAAACAAGATGCAATGACCTGTAGAATATGATCCTTTCGGGTTTGTGCTTAGTTGATTTCCAAAATGCAATTAAGAGCTCCCTGCCAAAAAAAATAAAATAAACAAAAAAATTGACGGACGAAAAAAGAAAAAGAAAAAAATGTTTATCATGGCAGATATGAAGTAAACTGTTGAAGAAAAAAATGTTTACAATGGCACATATGAAGTAAACTGTTGAAGAAAAAAGGTTTACGATGGCACATATAACTGTCGAAGAAAAAATGTTAATGATGGCACACATGTAGTAAACTGTTACATTTACCTTATCATGCCACCATGTGAGTGAACTTCAGTTTTTTTATACAGATCCTGGATAATTTCTTCCCTATGGGGCTGTGCAGAGACCAGTCCCCTGTATTTCGTAATCTCTGGCCAGTCCATTGAGGCCACCACCTACAAATAAAAATTCAAACTTCTTAACAGAATAAATCCATTACTAATAGAATCAACAACTGGGAACAGAAGATGAATGATAACATACTGCAGCAATTGATGGGCTGGAATCCTCCCCTGGTTGGGGATGGGTCACATCAGCACCAAAGATAATCATGGGACGTTCAGTGACAAGAGGAATAGGATACAACAACTTAGTGTTTCGCCCCCCAGCCTAGGAACATCATTAGTCAGAACAGAAAAATGCAAAATGTAAATTTCAAATTGAAAAATCAACAAGATCACGAGTACATGAGAGAGAGAGAGAGAGAGAGAGAGATAGAGCAAACCTTCACATTGATCTTGAGTGACACATTTTCAAGATATTGCTTGTTGAGTCTCGAAACTTGCCTGGGCTGACAACATTGTGATACAATACCCAATTCTGTTTCACACACTCGCTTGATCCTTCCTGTGAGAAGCAACATTTCATTTAAGCTGGTAGCCGCATACTTTCACAAATTTCAAAATCTAGGTTGCATGACTAACCATAAGACCCACTGACATCAGGCAAAATGATAATCAGCAACTGAAGTTGTTTCCCCTTCTGCTCAGACTGGGTGTGAATATTAAAGAGGGCCTTCTCAATATGACCTGGATGAGCTGATTGAATGGGAAGCAAGGGCATTGAATTGAAATCCTTGCAAAATATAAGGGAAAATCAAGAATGTCAATTTCTTAAAATAATGGACAAATTAAAATTAAAAATAGAAACTGCATGTGAAGAATGATTGATACGCACTATCCCTTTATCAATACACATAGAAACCAAATCCTGACAGAATTGAACTGCCAAATCATGTTTCGTCCGAGAAGAGAAGTTCACACATGCCCAGGCCTCAACCCTACCTCCATTAACCATTTTCTGAAAAATAACAATTTCAAAGGATCATATATCATATACAAAGCAAAAAATAAAAATAAAAAAATTCTGCAAAACTAATACCTAAAAACATACAAGAATAGTGCATTCAGAACCAAAATAAGTATTGTACCATTGAACATCAGAAAAAAATTTAACACAATTTTTCATGTCATTACTACACCTCCAACTCAATGCTTGACAATTTTTAAGCATCATAACCATTAAAGCTAGGGTTTCAGAAGTCATCCCCGAATAGATATGAATTATGAGATCTTGGTTTTTCCTAGGCATTTTCCAGCAGTCACTAACCAAGTAAATGAATAACTGCTACTCACCTTGTTAATCATATTCCATTGCCCTACTGATGGATCAACCCTTTTCTCTCGCCCAGTATCATGATACTTAAGCTGAATCAACCAAAATGGAGGTGGAAGTTAAACAGACATGGAATGTGAAAAGATTTGATCATTCACAATATATTAGAAAACGAACACATACCGTAGGAGGTGGAAGAACTCGTGCATCAATAGATGTAAGTTCAGCCCCTACTTGAAGCCCAAATTCCTTAACAAATTTATCCCTGTTATAATTGTTATTTGCTACCATCTGCATGGTAAGCAATGTCAGAGTAAAAAGAATGATGTCAAATCTTCTAGCAATAGAAAGTATAGATTCTTTCCACATATTCATACCTTCTTAATACTATTTTCCCTCTCAGCAGGACGTTGGCAGGTAGCTCTTAGTAGGGCAGTAACCTGCTTCTCATTCAACTTTTTGGAATATCTTTGTCCTTCTACAATTTTGCAAACCTGGAGTGAAATAAAAAGCCATTGTAACAGGGGTAACAGGGTTCACAAGAAGTAGAAGAAACAGTTAACATTGAGTAATGAAGAAAAAAGAGAGTAAAAAATGGGAGAACCTCCATGGGCAGATAAATAGGTTTTGCATCACTGCCAGCTTGAAGTGCAGGCAAATGTGCATATCTAAGATTAATATTGTATCTCTCACGGAAGTATTGAACAATTGACTTCTTTGCTCCCGTGTCATCAAGTTGAAACCTATTTAAAGAAGAAAAAAAATGTTAAAGAGTACTATAGAAATTGAACAAATAAGGAATTAAAACACGATAAAATTTTCAATAGATTACAACATTGTAACCAAACTATAGCGAGGGGGAAAGATGACCAAATCCAAGTCACATGGCTCGTGATTTAATCACCAAGTTCCAATCCGGCTCTATTCTCAAAGACATGAATTGAGTGAGAAAGTAGTGTCTCAAGCAATTCAATTCAAACTACCAAACACTAAAATGCGTTTAACAATATATATAATGCATGTGACTCGGTTTGGTTGGCATGCCTCAAGAAAACCAATAAGTACTGAACTTCTTGACAGTAATCAAATGCAATAATCATTATAATGAATCTAACTTCCCTTTCAAAAACTAAGTCACATCATTAATATTGAAATGTATGAAAGCCATCCAATTTCTAGCATTGAACCAACCTCGAAAACCAAAACTACCAATATATTTGGAAGTTAAGACAAAAATTACAGATAGAAAAGACTTTTTTGATAATTATATCAAAGATTCAAAAATTAAATATTTAGGCCTCAAGACAATGGTGTTCACTAATCGAATAGTTTTATACATCTTTACATTTTTATCTTAAAGCCATTTAATAGGAAACATCACAGCTCAGTCACACAGATTACAAACTCACGTCAACTGGCTTGTTGGTTGCATGGATATGCCTGAGATCCTGTATCGCCTCACATGCTCCCTATGAGTAACTTCTACCTTAACACCTTTTAGTGCTCTCTTAACCTGGACAGAAAGGATAGGTTGAATTTAGAAGAAAAAACGTGAGAATTATGTGTAACACCAAAAACAACACTTCCATTTTTTACATTTCTTATTTAATCTAGCAAAAGGTACCTTAGTCCCTGCTACCATTTACTATGACATTCTCTAAATAATGGAGGTACCTTAACACGATCTTGATCAGACAAATGCCTTGTCAGATCTCTACCATAGAAATATTTTGCAACAAAATCCGAAACAAGAATAGGCTCAAAAAATGCTCTGGCTGACATATCTGTAACAAGAGAATCAGGTGTTCCGATATAAAGAAATATCAAAATGATTATAATTGGATAAAGAAAAAGAGATCAAAATTATACCAATATTGAGGGAAAGGCCCATTTGGGTCGGGCGCAGACTTTGATAAAAACCTTTCCAATATTGTAGACCATTACCAAGTTCACCTGTATCGCCCAGTTTGGGAGCAAAGAATGACCTTCCTACAACAGTATAACTGCAAAAAAAATTTGATTTGTTTTTATGATGAGAAAATCAAGCTACAACATAATAGAAATGATTGGAAATGCTAGTGAAGATGAAATTTCAGAGTGTATGAGCAGATTCACAGGCCATCAAACTTCCAACATTGATAGCTTGATATCGACAAGAAGATAAAATAAACAAATATATATTTATCCTAGTCGTAGGAGATATCTTACTCATTTGATGGTGCTGCTCTTAGAACCACATCAAGCACTTGTATGGTTTCTTGTGGGGCATCACGTTGTCTACTGCTTAAGTACTGTTTCAAATGAAAAAGATCAGCTTTGGCAGCAAATTTGATTGCCACCTTGAATTTACGTTCCTTCCTGCCATTCAAGCAAGCAAAAAATTAAGTCCAATTAAATTAAAAAATAAATATAATTTAGGAGACTTCATTCTATTGCTGCAACTTAAACTGCCTGCCACCTTTTGACACAAATGTAGTGTCCACTGGGCCCAAGACTCATTTTATCACTTGTACAAGAGCCTACCTTTGCTTAACTAAAGAAACTACAGAAGTGCAAGGGAAACTAAATAGTATATACATCATCTGTGCCTTTTGTTCACTCAAACATTCCTGCAAATGACTACTGAAGAAATGCTAAAGATAAAAGAAGGGACCACCTTGCCGGACCATCTTTGACATCTAAAAGGACATTGAATTCCTTTGAAGAAAAGGGCAATGACCCTGCCGTGTAGATACTCTTCCTGCCGTCATAAGCAGGCCAACGTTCACCCAAGTCTGACAGTCGGTACTGTTCAACAAGTTTGTTCATTATGTCCCGGCAGACTTTCTTTGATGAAACCTCGGGAGTGATTGACACCTAAAACATCAATTGAAACTCTAATGTAATCACAATAGAAACCACATACTGCCAATTGATGGTGATGCCAAAAATCAAGAACTAATTATGGCTAACACTTCCAATCACCGCTTAAAAATGATATAGATATTCCCTTCTTGTGCAGTGGAATCCCAACAACTTTCACAAAAAGCCATTGGCACCACAGAAGACTGCATATGTCATAAAATAATACACATACACCTGTGAGATGTGTATATATATATATATATATATATATAGTAATATTACAAGAGATAGAAGCAGGATCCCTTTGTGCTCAATTCTGGTTAATAAAATAAACATTTTGAAAATTCAAGAGAATATATAATAGAGGGAAACTATGAGCATGGCTTAATACATGAGACTAGCTTCTACGGCTACCAATGGAACTACATGAGACTAGCTTCAACAGCTACTATTGCATCTCAAACACAATAACTAATCAGACAGACGAACAATGAATTTATGACATTTTGTACTCTTGTTCGGCATGTGCTACTCCACATATATCTTCATATCCAAGAAAAAAACTTGGAGCTAACAGAAATACAATCATAAAACCATTTAAATGTGTGTTTGTGTGTGTGTATATATACACAAGTATACACGTAATACAGACGTATCATACACGCAAAGTGTATGAAATCGAATTTGCGTGATATATTTTTATCAAAAAATATATATATCTGTGACTGATAAGAAATAATGTCCGAAAATTTTTATAAAAAAAAAAAAAAACTTAAAAATTATTCCTAACAAGAAAACAAACAAACGCGTGAATGAATAAGAAAAAACAAATATAGTGAGCATTTGAACAAACACAAAATAAAGAAATGAGTCAAAATCAGTAACAGCCAGGTTATTAAAAAATAGAATTGAACCAAAATAACAATCATTAATACAAAAGAACAAATCAAAAATAAAAGATACATAAACAGATTGAAGCAACTAAGCACTTAATCTACAGATCTACTACTTAATAAGTCTCATAATAAACACACAAAAAATGTAAGCATTCACATATTCACAGATATATGTACATATGCTAGTATATAATGTATATTGGCACACGCATACAAGATAATGAGGTTTCTCACATCGTAATGGTTGAGATCTCTGTCTGCAACTTCAACGAGGAAGTGATTAGCTCGAACAAGACATTTCCGACCGACCGTACCGTAGCCCGGCCTCGCCGGGAATGAGAGAGCCTTGGACGAAGTCGGCGGCAGACCAACGGAGGATGAGGGAACTGTTGGTGCTTGTACGGACTTCGGTTGGGTTGGTGGCTGCACTGGCGTCGGCAACGGAGCCGGAGCCGGAGCCGGAGATCCCAATGTGAGTTTCTTCTCTACATCACGAGTGAGAGAAGGCCCCGATGGCGAGGGAGCCGATGAAGACGTTAACTGAGAGCGAGAAGGGATTGAAGTAGGAGCCAAATGCGACTGGGACTGCGACGGCGCCGACGGGTATCTTGCTGGTGGCTGTGCTGCCTGAAAGTCGTTTGATCGGCCACCACGACGATTTCTCCCGCCGTCTCGTCCAGACGAAGGCGCTGGCGACTGTTGCTCACGATGTGGTTGACCACGCCCGCCTCCACTCCGCCCTCGCCCACGGCCAGACATCGTCGTTGATCGATTGTATAGAGGCTTTTGCCAGGGAATCAAGAATCAGGTGGAGGGAAGCTAAGGAGAGAAATGGATTCTGTTGGGTATGTTTCTATATATATATATATATATGGGATCACTATTGGCACTCCCTAAAGTCCAAAATTCAGGAGTGCCAATAATATATTTGCTGAGCGAGAGAGGGAGAGAACGTGTAGTGAGAGGGAGAGTATAAAGGACATGGAATGTAATAATAAGTGATCTGGCGGACGGTTTTACCCTATTTTCTTATTCGAATTACGACGATGTCCCTACTATTTTCTGTGGAATTTCAACCGACCTGTGGAGAATTAGAGAGATACCACAAAAAGGAAAAATAGTATGCCACGTGGTAAAATATGGTAGTTCGGCTTTCTCCAGGTCCGGGTCGAGCTGGCGTACCGTATATATTTGGGCGGCGCTCTGAGAGTTCCCAGAAATCGAATTATCTTTTTTTCTTTCTTTCTTTCTTTTGAGGTAAAAAGGAAAGGATAAAATCGTAAATTACAGAGATACGATGGAAGCGGAGGCGACGCTTCCCATGTAGTTTGGTGGGAGGGAAGCCAGTTAGTGTGAGGAGAGAGAAAAGCAATATGAAACGGTTGTGGGCCCACGTTCTGTACGGGGCAGATTTGCATGGCCACCATCGTCACGGGGCTGACTCTTTGAGGTGTCCCTCTATTTAGTATTTACGCAATTACATTAGTACTTGAATTTTTTTATTAAACTCAGGTGAGTGTTTTTTTATTTAATTTGACATAAGTTAATTTTTATTTATCTATTAAATTTATATTATTTTTGAAATTATATTTTTAAAATCAATTTTTTAACAAAAATATATTTTCAAGAGGCGAGTTTGATTGCATCTTATAATATTTTAAATGACTTGCGCAAACCAATAAAGATTTGAGATGACTCTCAAATTTTTGTTAGTTTGAAATCGCATCTTCAAAATACGATTTTAAACTTGTATCTTGAATATGTGATTTCGTTAAAAAATTAGTTTTGAAATCGTATCTTAAAAATAAAATTTCAAAAATTACATAAGTTTGATAAATAAATAAAAACTTGCGTAAATCATATTAAATCAAACCCACAAGGATTTGGTAAAAAATTCTAAGTATTGGTAGAGGTTTTTGTAGAGAATAATTATTAATTAATATTAGAAAATACATTCTAGAGAATTAATTACAAGTACAGTCAGTTTATTATTTAGATGTGTTGAAATACTTATGTAAAGATAATTCTTTATTATGAATTCTTTTAATTTTTTATATTTTTTAAATAATTATCTTTTATACTGTATATATTAAGTAACGTGAAAGTAAGAATTTTAACATATGCTTCTATGAGAATTTTCAACCATTTCTAATTTTTTGTTTTGCGAACGGAATTTGATAGATATCATCATAAGTTATTAAATTTGATGCGGACATTGACTCAATAAAAAGATTGGTCTTTTTATTAAAATATTAAAAATAATTATAATATTAAACACTATATTTTAAAGTACATCCTAGAGTAAATTAAAATAAATAAATAATAAAATATGAATATAACATGTTAACTAACATATTATTGTATTATCATATCTTATAAATTAATATTGAACAAAAAATTTAATATTATATGAATTCATATATTGTCATTCCTTATTTTAATTACTAAATTATAGTTAAAATATTAAATTTATTGTTAAAATTTATGTTAAATATTACATAAGTATGATAATAAAAAGTAAAATACATCATGAATATATTAAATATATTTTAAGGATATTTTAATATCATTCATGATGATAAACTACTTCAAATTTTGATTATTTAGTCATTTTTTTATAATTATTTACAACACAATTGGTTCTCACAAATCCGGTGAGTTAACCAGTTTTATCAGTTCATAATCTTAAATTGTTCAATAATAAAATCCAGACCGATCGAGCCTCCAATTTACCTGAATTGACCCATTAGATCGGAATCGAGTTTAATAACACTATGTATCTTAACTAAAATTACATTTTAAGAAAATATCAAACATCTACTATTTTGACCAAAATCACATTTTGGTCCCAAAATTCCATTGTGGACAAGGCAAATGCCCCATTAAACACCCACTCTTTTTTCATACAAAGATGTAGAGAGTGGCCATTAAATTTAGGCCATTTGCATGGGGAATGAATATTTGTATCACTTGGATAGTATATTAGTTCCAAACACTCACTTGGTATGGACACTATGATTTAGACCATAGTTATCATCGGTTCAATTGGTTGAATCAAGGAATCGGATATTAAACTGGTTCGGTTCTATTAATATACTATTTTTGCTAAAGAATCAGTTGAACCGATCAATTTTTAAAAAAACATAGTGAATCGATTGATTTTAAAAAAAAAAAAACCGATTGAACCACTTTTTATCTTTTTATCACCTATAACTTTTTTTTTCACAAAATTTTTTATATTTGATGATTAAATGATGAAATTTAGATATACATTAAGATAATTTTAATGATTATGCTTATATTTTATTATTTATCAATAAATAATTAAAAAATATATATTTTTTATTATTTTCTTAATTTTTAATATATTTATTGATG
This sequence comes from Nyssa sinensis, assembly GCA_008638375.1. Taxonomy (NCBI): domain Eukaryota; kingdom Viridiplantae; phylum Streptophyta; class Magnoliopsida; order Cornales; family Nyssaceae; genus Nyssa; species Nyssa sinensis. The sequence goes on along the minus strand of CM018031.1, from coordinate 53,827,231 downwards.
TTTTTAATATATTAATTATAAAACTAGTTGAACCAGTGAACCGTAAACCGACCCCTTCACCTGGTTTATCGTCCGGTCAGGTTTTGATAACTATGATTTAGACTCGTATACTTCCTACAAACACCTACTTAATATTTGAGAGGCTTCTGGGTTTAGTGATTTAGTTGGTTGGTGGTTTGTAATTATATAATATTATTAAGTTGAGTTAATTGTAATATTATAATACATATCGTTTTTTTCAATACCAAAAAAAAATAATAGAGTGAAAATATTTATTTAAAAAAAAAAACAATAAAGACTGATTTATAAAAATTGCACACACAGAGGCAATCCCTTGTCATCTTATCAGAGAAGAAATTAGAGCAAGCTTATTTTGTAAAATTTAGTTAATAAAAATAAATTTCAATCATTTACGTTTTATAAAAATAAATTTTAGTTTAACATAATACGTTAAAATAATAAGTTAGCTAAACAAATTATTTATTCAGCTTGCTAATTTAGTTTATCTGAACTTTTAAAAATATTTTTTAATCAGACAAAACAAATTGACGTGATAAACAAACTAAAGACACAGAAAAATTATTCTGTGATTTTTTCTGAGGTTTATGACAATTATACTGACTTCTTCTGTGATTTCTAAAATTATACTGATATCTCATACTTTACCTGAAAATATGCATATACCTTCTTCATGCCATTTTTTCCAATAAAATGACAAAACTATCTCTTTCATATTTCTTTTTTAAATTTTGACCATTTTTTAAAAATAAATATTGATAAAACCTTAAATTTATTTTTATATAAAATAAAAATAAGTTATTTACTTTAAATTTATTTTTAAATAAAAAAATTCTCTAAAAAGAAGTTAGAAAAAACTAGTCAAAACGAAAAATGCAAAAATAAATAAATAAAATTGTCACTTTCGTCATTTTGAAAAAATAAATGACAAAAGGGAGATATCTGTATATTTTCAAGTAAAGTAGACGAGATCAGTGTAATTTCAAAAATTTCAAAGGAGGTTAATGTAATTATCATAAATATAAAAAAAAAGATCAGTGTAATTTACTCTTAAAAAAATCAAATAATATATTTGTGTATCACTTAGAGTGTCGTAAATCATTTCAGTGACAGATCTACTCCCAAAAAAATTGGAAGAAAAAAAAGTTTTGAGAATTGTTTTTTTCTTTTACTCTTATTTTTTATACAATTTTTTTTTTAAAATTAAGATTGGCCCTCTCAAAAATTTTCACATATTTACATAAAAAATTTCTTAAATTTTAATTTTTATATTTTTGTCTCCTATTTTCATGGGCAAGGTCCGCCACTGGATCATATAACATAATCATGCATTATTATATAATTTCGGGTTTAAAATTTGGGACAAATATTAAAACGCTTAACATTAGTCTTCAAATTTCTCAATTACCCCCTCCCCCCCCCCAAAAAAAAAAACACTTATAATTACACTAGTAATAAGAAATAGATTCATTCAAAGGTGAGGACCACTTGAATTAATGGGCATTTCAAATTTCTTTATTATTTTCATTTCTCATTTTCGAAAATAAAAATTGAGAATGAAGACAAGCCTTTATATATATATATATATATAATGTGTGTGTGTGTGTGTGTGAAATAGTAGTGCATACTGTATAGGTCCACGATGTTGGCAAGGAAGGAACAAAATGTCCATGTCGAAAATATTTGGCTTTTACTTCAGGAGAGGGGTTTTCTATGTTTGCAAAAGGGTAATACCACATAAACCGGAGACGTCACCGGAAAGCACGGTTGCCGATTCGTGGGAAGGCTTTGTGGACCCCAACGAAACGTCATAGCTTTGCTCCTACCCAATCGAGACTCTTGGCTAGTAGCGCTATATATAATAATATATATATAGACACATACATTTATTAATATATTATTTTATATATACGTCTCTATATAATATATATATATATATAATTCATCACTGTACACTATATTAGATTATATGGTAAATTACATTTACGTTCTTGAGTTTTTTTTTTTAACAATTATATTGACATTTCTTATTTTACGTGATAATATACATATATTTTTTTTAATCAATTTTTTCTTTAAAATGAAAAAATTGCTCCTATATTTATATATTTTTCATTTTTTAATTTTGATTAAATTTTTAAAACTTTTTTTAAAGATTATTTTATTATTTTATTTTTAAAAAAATTAAGGTAAATAATTTATTTTTATTTTATATAAAAATAAATTTAAGATTTTTATCAATATTTATTGAGAAAATAAAAAAAATGTAAAATTTAAAAAATTGAAAAAAAAACATAAAAATTATAATTTTGTCATTTTGAAAGAGGGTATCAGAGGTCAGTATAATTTTAAAGACTTTAAAAAAGTCAGTATAATTATAAGAAAACTTGACGTGATATGCTATAATTATGACGCAATACAGTGGAATTACGTTTTTTTTTTTAAAGAAAGATATTTTTTAATGATTCTAAATGTATAAATAAATTTGCTTTGTACTTATTTTAGTAATTAAATAAAATACTAGATATTTACTTTCTAATTTAATCTTAGATTTTAAGTGAAGGTAATTGCTCATATATTATATTTACTTTCTAATGATTCTAAAAATATATTTCAAATGAAAAGTAATATCACAACTAAAATGATTAAAGTAAGATATATTTAAATAAGCTAATAAAAAATCATCCATTGAATTTAATTAAAGTCTTCTTTCCAAAACTTTAAACTAGCTTATAACAAATCGAGCTTTAAACACTAGTCTCTCTCTCTCTCTCTCTCTACTTTTCTCTCACCTTTTTTTATTCTTATTTTTCCTTTAAAAATATTATTAAAAAACCTTACTCACTTTATTTGCAGTCTTAGCCATTATAATTACTTGTCATACTTATCTGCATCTTCTTTTTTTCAAATTTGTTGGCTCTTAATTAAAACAATATCAACACAAACATTCCTTTTATTTTGTTCAAATGTTCTAAAATGATATTTACGATATGAGAAATTCTATCTAAGTATATGAACGTGTATGTATTAAGTCTTAAACTTGATTGGTGTCCGTGAAAACAATGATGGATGGTGAGGAGCCTTGGCCACCTAAAAAATTTTGAAATTACATTTTTTATTCCTTAATTTGTTAGAATGTTTTTTAAAAAATTAAAACTTCACCTCCCAATTTTTTTTTTATATATTAATAAGAAACTTTCTTAAATTTTATTACCTACAATTTTGCCCCCTAAATCTAATTTTTGGATTAGCAACTGCCTGAAAATATAGGACTTTGTCATCACCTAATAGTAACTCTAAGAGTGACTTTAAAAGGGGAGTCATCTTGTCCAACTACCAATATAACTTTCATTAATGCATTATTCATATTCCGAGAACACCTATCCTAGCACCTATTTTGAATCAGGAGAGATAAAAATGAGAGAAAAATATATATTAAAATATTAAATGAATGCTTTTTTGAATAACACTGTTAAAGTTATGTGTAATAGTAAGATCTTATCTTAGTACGTGTCTCAATCATAATCTGTCACATATGTAATGTCTATTTGTTTTTTAACTTTTTTTTTTTTGGTTAAAACTAAAGAATCATATGATATACATGTAAGTACATGCGCGACACGCTAAGATTGTTATACCTATGTAAATAAGACGAGGCTCCCCCTACTTGATTTGGAGTCGAGCCCTACCCTCGACAAAATATTAGATATTATATTTGAAATACTAATAATGATTTAATGTCATATTATTTGAAATACAAAATTTAATATGTAAATGGGTTGCTTGTATCCTACAAAACCAAAAATACACTGAAATTTGGTTTTTGGGTTATTCTTTTGTACATATAAAAAACATTTATTAGCCTAAATTAATGATTCAAGATCACTAAATAATTTATCATTTTAGAGCCGATAATGACCTCAAATAAGCATTTTTCCATTTTTAAATAAATGAATTTTGTTTAGAAGTATACCAAGTTACCAACTATTCAAATAAAAGTAATTGAGAAGTTAATTATTACTCTCTTAAAAAGTTTATATCCACCTTGCTCCAATTCACATGACACATTCTTTCATCTCTACCGTGAGGTGTAGATTTTTTAGCCAATTTGAGGGTTTGTGACTCATGAGGAAGCTTCTACTGGAATGTTGCTTTTGTCTTTTTTTTTTTTGGTAATCCGAACTACTCCATTGATAGTTATTTTCAATCGCGTAGTTGAATCATAATAGGAGTGTCTTTCACAAAAAGATCCTCCAAGAGAAGTTACACTTTATACTATTTGAATTAAAAATTTAGTACTTTTTAAGTGTTTATCCTTTAATTCATTGTTAATTGAGCTAGGATCAAAGGCCGAATCAGAAAAATTATTAAAGGAGGGCTGGAAAAATTTTAGTTGTGTCAAAAATTTTGAATTGACTCATTTTAGAAAATCAAAACTTTATATGTATAAAAAAAAATTATAATTTAGGGGCTGGAGTCCGGCAGGCTCCATGTACTACCGCCCTTGGCTAGGACCTCCCTCACACACACACACACATATACAATAGTTGGATGCTCGTGTGTCATGTACGAGATTAATATGTTACTCGTCTCATGAAAAAAATACATGAATAAATGCTAAATTTATAAATATATAATAAAAAATTAGATAAAATAGTATATCAAGTCTATAAATACAAATAATAAAAATTAAATAAAACATCTATAAAAAAAAACGACCAACTGATAATCCCATACATAAAAAATGGATTCATAAATGAAGAGTAAAAAAAATAAATTAGGGATGATGAGATAAAATTAAAAATTAGACACAATAAGAAAGTGAACAAAATAAATGATAATAAATTAATGACTGAGAGTTAAAATTATCATTTTAAGGTAACAAATAAATCTCACTTTTATATAAATAAATATAGTAGATAATAGATAATATATATATAAATAAATAAATAAATAAAGGACTCCCCCATACTTAAAATTGAAAAAATGAAAGAAACCCCCGCACCCATATGTGGGGTCCCGTGGTGGTCGCATTTGATCAAGTGGACTTCACTAAACTACGACACTTTTTTTTTTTTTTTGGGTTGTTTATCATTTCTTTTAAAAAAAAAAAAAAGCCATGCATTTTGGAAGCAAAGTAAACAAACTGATTGGATTGGACTTTTGAATGTCTCGTCATCTACGCATAGACAGCAACCTTTGTGAAAGTGATTTGGCAGTCAAAGGGGTGGCATGCCCTGTCACTTCTTTCCAATGCCCAATTGAAATTGACACCGACATTGGAATTGGAATACTGAAATCCTTGCTAACTTTCTGTACATGGGTTATGAATATTACTCCCATGCACTAATATGAATGGAAGCCGCTTGTGGAGCCAAGAATAATGGGTCTCTCTTTCAAACGAGTGTACAGATAATATATGAATATTAAAATATGAGTTATGAATCAATATTTTGAAAAAAATTATTAATATGGAAAGATACCATTTTATAATACTTAATTAGGTAAATTACAGATTTTTTTTCATGTTTACGAGAATTACATTAATTTTTTTTTTTAAGTTTTTAAAATTATATTAACTTCTTATATTTTATAAAATAATATACAGATACCTCATTTCAGTTAATTTTTTCTTATGACAAAACTACTTTTTTCATTTTTTTTTTTATTTTTTTAAATCTTGACCAATTTTTTTTTCATTTTTAAAATAAATATTGATAAAAATATTAAATTTATTTTTATATAAAATAAAAATAAGTTATTTACTTTAAATTTATTTTTAAATGAAAAATTAAAATAATTTAAAAAAAGTTAGAATAAATTGGTCAAAATGTCAACAATAAATAAATAAATAAGATAATTTCATCATTTTAAAAAAAAAATTTGACAAAGAGAAAGTATCTGAATATTATTTTATATAATAAAAAAATTAAAATAGATTAGTATAATTGTCATAAATATAAAAAAAAATTAGTAGTAATTTACCTTACTTAATTTGTACTTAGACTTTGAAACTAAATAAATCTATTCTAAGAGTTTAAAGAGTGAAAACAATCACGCTTTATACTTAATACAACTCAAATCACTCACGTCCCTCGTTAATGCCGTCCCATGACTGATATACTTGATTGATACACACATCCGTTATCATCTCCGTTCCACTAGGGTTTAGTTAGCTTTCAGCAGTAGCAGCAGCAGCAACAACAGCTTCCATTAGTGTTGATTCGACCAACGTTTTTATTTCCAAACTAAGAACTGAGTTGTGCCTCACTGCCCATAGTGCACTGAGTTGGTATCTTACATAATTATTGTTAAATTTGTTGCATTTTTATTTATATTCATTGATGTAAGATAGTATTACAAGTTGTTAAAACTTTGATCCTATAATTGATTTTGTGATGAACTGCATATTTTGAGGTTTTAGCAAGTGAAAGAAACCAATTTTTTTATGTTATTTTCTCTCTCTTTTTTTGAGGAAAAATAATATATTTAATTTTTTTGGTAGTATATCCTCATGAATAATATTAGAAATTTAGTCTAGAAGTATTTTAATGTCTTCATTAGGTATTTTCACTTTTTATTATCATTTAGATATAGTATTTGACTTGAGAAATTAAACTGACCATTCCTTTGCTTTCGTTGTTGTCTAAGATATACCCCTGTCGTTAGAGTTGTCAATGGAGCGGATCGCGATCCGATCCGAGATCCAATCCGCTAAGTCTGAATATGATTTTAGAAATAGTGACCCGTGACCCGTGACCCGATCCGATCCGATCCCAATCCGATTATTCCAAATATAAACGGAACAAATATGATATAGGCTGATCCGATCCGTTTACAATCCGATTCGATCCATTTATATATGTATGTATATTAATTTTAATATTATATATATATAAATATTATAATTTTAAACGGATCGGAGATCCGGTTATTAAATGAATCCGATACGGATTAACATTCGAATAATCCGTCGGATAAACGGATTAGAGATCCGGTTATTAAATGAATCCGATACGGATTAACATTCGAATAATGCGTCGGATAAACGGATCAGATCGGATCGGATTTTCTATTAAACGGATCGGATTCGGATCAGCTCTAATCCGGTCCGAATCCGATCCGTTTACAGCCCAACCTGTCGTTATCTGTTAAGGTGTGTGACGGAAATTATTTTTTGCATTTTGCTATTGCCAAAACTACCCTTTTGAATTAAAATGACTAATATACCCTTTTAGAATTATATAAAATAACTTTTTATGCCCAAAGTGTTTATTGAGAACTCAGATACAGCCTGTCCTCCATGTATTCTTCAAATTTTAATAATAAAACTTATCTGAATCATGTAGTCCCATTAACACATCATTAAGTTTATTCGCACATGATCACATTCTCTTCACTATTGATAAAGCTTTGCCTTATCTTTTTTAAAACACATTCAGATCTCTGGTGCAAAATCTAGAGCATGTGAAAACAGAGCACTAACAAAACACAAAATAAAACATATTGACCAAGGAATATGTTGTATGAAAGCTAAAATTCAGTCCAAATTTCCTAGTTAAAACATGTCTTGTCAAGTGGCATTGGAGATATCCTTAAAACCACCAAGTTCAACAATCTTTCTTTTTTCTACTTCTCATTCTAGTATTTTTTCTTGAACTAAACATGGTGGGCTTGTAGCAAAAACTGCAAGCATTTCTTTTTATTAAATTATTTTTCTTAACCTAAGATATATTTTCCGTCTTATCTATAGATTCAAGAAACCGGTGATTGTCAATTTTTTTAATTTGACACAAATTTAAAATGACACAGATAAGTTGGACATTTTGTTAGCTAATCTTGTAATTAGCCTTCTGCTTCCTCTTATGCTTTACTCAGGATGCTATTTTGTTATCTTCAACACAAAGTAGTTTGTTTCACTGCAAACAACAAGAATTCTGTACTTGATTTATGAGGGAATGATGACAGGAAAAATGGGATTCCAAGGCCTGAAAGGGTTTCAAACTGGAGGTCTGTGTGAATATTTCATTTTTATCCCTAATTTTTGAATTATTTAACAGTTAAAATACTATGTGTCACATATATATATATATATATATATATATATATATATAAACTTACAATAACATCAACCTTTTATATATATGCACACACACCCAGAAGACGGGCGCCAATGAAGTCTTGCAAGTCAACTATCCTCCTCAATTTTTTTGTTTAAAAATTTTTAATACTTTTTTTAAAGAGTTTCAAGGGTATCCTGCTGAAAAAAAAAACTGACATAAAAAAATTTACGTAAATTATTTTTTGAAAGGAATTTTAATTTATCAAATAAACTAAATCCAATAAATTGTGATAAGAAACCTACTTAAATTTAAAGTTTCTGTTTCTCCTCTTTTTTTCTCCATGAATAATATATCACCAGGTTTATGTATTGTTTGAGGTTCTAAAAAAATTATTTACTATCTGATATATCATAAAGTATAAATATATTTGAAGCATGACACGTGTCTGTACTGAATTTTTCACTATACAGATAAAGAAAGATTAGTTTTATCCAGATCAACCAGGCATTAGAATTATTAATTATTAAATTAAGATATAATTTTTATCAAAAAAAAAAACTCTCATCAACATATAAATCTTGTATTAAAATAAATATGCATGTATATTTTTAAGGGTCGTTCGGCCACAAGTCCATAGAAAGTATGAAAATTATCATAAGATCCACACTCAAACGTATTAACCTTACAAGTCCTTTAATTATGTTGTAACTAAAATACCCTTTTAGTGTTTTTTTTTTCCAATTCAGTGTCACCGAATTCTGTGAAAATTCCTAGCGACTAAGAAAAAAATTCAAAAACTCAAAAATCAAATACTCACAATATATAAATCTATTTTAAATAAAATTTATATATTTATACTCTAAAAATTGAGATCTATCAACAAGATCTATATTGAATATGAAATTTTACAAGAAAAAATTCATTTTTCAACTGCAAAAATTTGTCTAAGCAAAAGTGTAAAAATTTACACTTCCAAGTGAAAATATTCGTCCTAGTGAAAATGTAAAATTTATACTTTTCTAGTGTAAAATTTCGTCTCACCAAAAGATGTCAACTTTTACAGTTTGTTTGAATGTGCTTAAAAATTCACAAGTTGTGGAAGTACAAAATTTTATCTTTCTAGCAGTTTTGCTTGAATGTGTTTAAAAACTCACTTACTGTGAAAAGTGTACAAGTTTTATACTGTCCTAACCGTGTAAAATTTTTCAAAAAACCTACCTTGTCCAGTGTACAATAGCAAACAAAAATACATTTAGTGAGTTTTCATGCACACTTAGGCAAAATTGTCTAAAAGTGTGAAATTTTACACTTTCAGGTAAATTGCTTAATAGTTTATGATTACCCTTTTAGCTCCACTTTTGGATATGCTCTAACAGTTAGTTGAGTCTAAACACTCACTTCATATTTTATTCAAGCTTTTTTTTTTTCAAAGGATAAAAAAAAAAAATAATTAATGAGAACTGTAAATATGTTGTAATACCCCAACCCGAGTTACTCAGTACTCGACCCGGGTTGGACCGGACCATAACATGTAAACTCGAACTGTAAGCCAAAGTACTACGTGAATAAAATCGGATGTATATTTGAATGACATGTTCGATAATTATATTAAATTATGTATATATATATATATATATGGATAATGAGATGTATAGGTATTATACATATATATATATATATATATATACGGATGATATATATATATTAATGTAATTAAAATGAAAAGAAAACAAAACAAAAAGAAGAGATAAGAAGTTGAGAGAATTAAGTAGAAGCTGATGGAAGTAATTAATTAGAAGATTATAGAAGAGTGGAAGAATTGAAAAGTGGAGAGAGAGAGAGAGAGTGAGTGGAGGTTGCAATGCAGCCGTGTGTGCGTGGGTGGCTGCTTAACATTTAAATAAACCAAAACCAAAATTTAAGTTGAATACAGAAACTCAGAACCGACAGAAAGAAAGTGAGAGAGAGAGAGAGAGAGAGAGAGAGAGAGAGAGAGAGAGAAGCTGAGGCATAGAAGAATAGAAGAAAAGGAGGAGGAAAAAGGGAAAAATTCTGAAATTTTGAAGAAGGGAGAAATCAGCTAAAACAGGTACCAATTTAAGTTAATTGCTTGCATTTGTACTGTAGGATGTTTTAGATTAAGTACTGAGAAACTTAGAACAAAAAACATGAAAGAAAATAAAACTGTAACTCTCGGCCAAACGTGGTAAATTTTTATATGTTAAATCAAACTCGATTTTGGGGCTAGAAACAGGTAGGTAATTCTTTCAGGAGTCTGAAACAACTTACGTTGTGAGAAATGGTCCAAAAATGACCATTTTATAGCCAAATTATCCCTACTAGTGCATAATCAGAAAAACCCATGCGAGTGTCAGAAAACTATGTTATTTGAGGTTTAAAGTTGTTCTACAAGCTTTGTTGAAGTTCTAGAATCAACTTGATGTAAAAAAACAGGAAAAATGGACGTAAAAAGTGTAAAAACAATAGGGACATTGTGCAATTTTGGTGACCGGTGGCGGAAGAAGCACTAGAGAATACAACGGAAAGTCATGGGGGTATCGAGTCAAGTTTGATCGGGTCTTAGGCCTGGTCGGGTCGGGTCAGAACCCGACCGGATATAAATGGGGTAAGTGACACTACGTCGTTTTAGGCATGAAATGTTTAATTTTAAAATTGAATTCAGGTTGTTTGGCGACAGAAATAAGAAATTGAAATTGGGTTTAAGGGTTAACCCAAACTGTGGATAAGATAGGGAATTTAGCTATCTTATTCCGGTTCTCTAAGATAAGCTGAACTGGCTGGTTTAGTGGCTATTGGACCGGTTTAAGGTTTTAAGTTAAAAACCCACTGGTTCAGTGTTTTAATTAAAAAATGGTAAACTGAAGCTTTAGGAAATCACAGTTTGACCCCAAAAATTATGAAAAATCCCACCAAGGCCCAAACAGTAAATTAAATAAAATATTCTTATAATATTTTTAAAAAAGAAATTACTAAAATGTCCTAAGTAAAAAATGGGTCAAACGGACTCCAAACGAGACAAACGAATAGTCAATTTTTATTATCTCGGGCATTTAAAACCCAATGGTAAGGTCAAATTTATGAAAAGAGGTCCCGAAAATAAAAGACACGTAAAAGTACAAAATGACCATTTTGTCCTTTTCACTCCAAGAGTCCAAATCGAGATCCGTAAAAGTCTAAACTAATTTTATTCAACGTTCTGGACTCAATGAAGAGGTACAAATTAGCAAATAAAATACTTATAGCCATGATAGATATATTTGAATATGTAACGTAGATTGATTACGACTATAAACTGAGTTGTATTTTTCGAATGAGAGGACCATCTAAAGGGAATGAGAAGGAAATCAACATTAAGTAGCAGGAAAGGAAAAGTAGCTTGATTCCAAGGAATAGTAAAGTGTAAGTAATATCCGATCTCTGCATGTAGTACACTCTCAGCTATGTCACAGTTCTTTCTATACGCATTTGTACTCTTTATTATCATATCAGATCCTTTAAGATTCCACTTATGTGATATTGCTTATCAGTGGAATAAATTAGTTATGACGTTGTATCTTGCTCTTGAGTTTCATATGTATTGATGATGTTATATCTTAATCATGAGTTCTTGTACATTTGTGTAAAGGACCATTCTGTATATTTGTACGTAGGGGCAAGAGGGGCCAGTAGTTATTGTTCTTGGCAGCCCCGTAACATAGCTGTAAAAAGCTATAGTTATATTATGTTGCCTTGAACTAGTTATGATCCATATTTTTTTCCGTGGAGATAGCATGATCTTGATATTTATCAGTGTCGGATTTGTGCTCAGTCACAAACTCTATCTAGATGCATAGTATGACCCGAGTACGGGGACCTGTGTCCATCATGGCTATGTCGAGGCATAGTGCATGACAGCAGTCCTAGAGGACACAGTTACATTATTGAGCTCAATGCTTATACACGCAGGGGGTAACCGGGCACTGTAGTTTATTACATCCTCTAGTTTTAACATCATTATCTATTTATTGGGATTTATTGTATGATCATGTTCTTGTATGAATGATCAGGCACTTACACAACTTTATTTGAGTACTCATTGTGATCATATATTTGCCAGCTTCTGTCCGTAGTATATGATATTGTTATTCAGACTAGATGTTCTTGATTATTATATGTATTCCTGATCATTGATTGAGACTACATGTTCTTTGATTATCATTTGTATCCCTGATCATTTGATATTCATTGATGAACTATGATTGTAATATGATATTGACTGGCTATCATATCCTTGTTATTGGATTATTCATTTTCTTTCCAGATCTTGTACGCATGGCATAGCAGGGGACTTACTTACTGAACTTAGTTTAGCTCACATCAAACTGCGGCTATAGATTGGACATTTTTGGCAAGTTATGGTAATTGTAGTACAGTCTTGTAGTACTCCCATGTATTCAAGTCCTGGGGACGAGATGATGACTTAGAAATTTTACAAGCTATATTTTTGTATTAGCAGTATGATATGTACATGTAACCCTTTTCTTTATTGTCTTTCGCTATGTTTATATATGATGATGTATGTGGTTACATGTTAGTGACACTGATGATAGTGTAGCAGGGTTATCAAGTTCGGTTCGACGAAAGGGCTGGGTCGGATGGTTATGATCTGCTAATCCGTAGAGAGTGGGTTGTGGGTCATGACACATGTAATGTGAATAAGAAAAGAAAATCAAAACACGTAAGACACTGCTTAAACCTCCGGTTAACCTACTATACTAATCATTGCTTGGGGCTTTTGTTATGAGTGTCCAAATCAAAACCTTGTCCTCACCTGTGTGTCTCCTTATCTACTTCAACATGTGCAGTAGCTTTTTGTTCACCTAGATCAATCCACATTATCCAAGACAAACCCACTTTTCAAAGACCAAGGAAAAAACATAAAAGAATGAGTTAAAGAGAGAGAATTCAAAGAACCACAAAGTGGATAAATCAATAGGGAACTCTTTTTTAGAGAAGAAGAAATGGGTGAGCATATAAGCAACGAGATGCAAAAGGCTATGCATATATATAAACCTAGACCCGAGTTCCATTTCGTCTTCTTCTAATAAATAACCTAACGATAATGTTGTCAATAATGAAAAAATTACCTATTCTCATATCACATTAATGGATCTAAGCTCACAATTTTAAAAAACATAGTTCTTTACTTTAAAATTATTGAAAACGCGGATCTTAAAATAATTTAGGCCTTATTCAGGGACATATGCCTGATTAACCCTATTTTTAAAGAGAATATATCATTTTAAGAGAAAGTATTTATTATACATTTTTAACAAATTTCAATTATAAAAATATTCTAATAATAGTTTATTTCTTGAATAAATAAATGGCACATAATAATATTCTAAGACGGATAGCTGTGTGATGCTTAAGTATTTCATTATCACATAATAATAATTTAATAAACGGCACACCATGATTGTAATTAAATTGTTATGAATGGTTGCTTTGCCCTACATGGAGTTGGTCACTTTAAACAACTTAATTGGAATAAGATAAAGGATCAGGGATTAAGAGGTTGTAATCCCTAGGCCCATAGGTATGGTAATATTTCTTTTTAGTAATAGAATTTATTAGTCTTATTATATGCTTAAAAAGTAAAATCTAAATTGTGATGCAACCTTGCCCACATGTAGGTTTGGATTTTACTTTCTAAATTTGACATTGGTTAATTTAGACTATGGTTATTGTTTCGATGCATGAATATATGTTCTTGGTTGTTACATGCTCTTATGTTGAATGATATTTTTCCCAAGTTATATGAATTTGTAGTAATTTTGTGTAAGAACAAAATTATTTTGACATTTACGGTATACGAAACTCAATTTTGTAATTCGTATAAATAAATGCCTAGAAATAATGGAAGCGATTTAATTGTTTAAGTTAAATGCTCATCAACTTTACTTTTAGTAAGGGCATTAAAGGTTTCAATCCTACATTTTGATAAAGTAAAGGACTACATAAAGTTAATTTGTTAGTTCCAATAAGGCAAAGCTAACATGCCTTAATAAACAACAAATAAGGAATTTGTTAGTTCAATTCAAGTCCCTAAGATTGAGAACTTAGAGTCATTTATTGTCAATTTCAAATTCAACTATCTCCTTATGGAATATGAACCACTTAATGATCTTTTAACACATGCATATAGTGATTTGGTCCATCAGTAAACTTTTAGTTGTGTTTAAGAAGTATAGAGATTAAAGAAAGAAAATAAAGAGAGTGCTTACTTGATGACACATAAAGGATGACGAGGGTATAAGATGTCACGACCCGGAATCCACCCTGTGCGGATCTGGCATCGCGATGCCCATCCGACCCAACGGCAGAACCTGATTTTTTTACTTTTTACCTTAAGTCAACATTTATAGGTAAGTTATTAACATGCATCAGAATTTAAATATGCAGTGGAAGATTTGAATAAAATTTTCTTTCATTTATAACGCTAAAGTTTATATAGTTTTATAGACCCAAAAATTTCCAAACATAATTATCCCCAAGACGCGGAGTGATGGGAGAACATAGGGCAAGTACTACACTTACTACTGAAATAATCCTTGCAATATATCATCTGCAACCACCTTACGCCTATTCAGAATTTCAATCCCTACTCCGAGATGTAGCGTCTCACCTGAAATAATCAAAATGCGTGTAGTATCTGTGTGAGCTGTGAAAGCCCTGTAAGCATGTCTTTACTCTGTCAAGGACAGGTCAACATATGGGGGTTCACATAACAAGGTGCACAGTTCATTGTAATACAATAACCACTCAAGATGATACAATATCAACAACGATAAGTCACATTAAATAATAATCAATAGTAAGTCACATCATATGATAATGGTAATGACAATGATTTTCCAATCTAATGTAATGATGTGTAGAATGATCCCATGGTCTGACATATATATACGTAGAACTCAGCATACCCTGTTGCAAACAGGTCTCACCACCTAACTTGCTCATGTATACCCAGTCTGCTGTAGGACTCAGCATACCCTGTTGCAACCAGATCTCTCTATCTGCCTTGCTCATGTATACCCAGCCTACTCCTTTTAGTAACGTCCAGCCATACCCTTTTGCAATCAGAAACTACCGTCTGACTTGCTTATGTAGACCCGACCTACTTCCCATAACAATAGTGGATTGTAGTTATTTACTAATGTATGAAATAATCATAACTCTCGTTCAGGGTATAACATATGACGATGCAATATTCAGGCATCATAATTCAATAGTATAATAATCACATGCTCAAGACATAGTATTTGATTCAATAATCCTTACGAACTACAACAAGCATCAATGTAATTCAATAACATTTGATGGCATAACACAATACAACAATTAAAAGCAACACATGCATAACACAGTTAGGTCTTTGCCACGTACAGAGATCGGATTACTTACCTCTATTTCATGATCCAAGATCAGTATCCCGTGAGTTTGCCTTCCCTTTCGAGTTCCCTATATATCAATAGATCCGTCTCAGGATTAATGTTATTCATCAAATTTTATGCCTTGTTATTATAAGTATCTCTACCACTAATTTAGACTCTATTATTGAGTTTGAAATGTCAAAGAAAGTTGGTTTAGGCTTTCGCGGAATTCCATTTGGACATTTGTACTAAAAAGGGCAAAATGGTCATTTTACACTTTTACGGATTTTTCTCTTTTTGAGACCTCTTTTCACAAATTGGACTACACCGTTGAGTCCGGAATACTCGAAATAATAAAAATTCACTATTCTTTTATTTTAATCGGAGTCCGTTTGACTACTTTTTGACTCAGTGGCATTTTCGTAATTTTTTATTATTTTAAATTAATTAATTAAATTAATATTTAATTAATATTTTATTCTGGGGGTCAAATCATAATAATTAATAGTTGGGGGGTCAGTTTACAAATTTCGTAACTTCTGGGTTCAGTTGAAATTTCAGAAAATCCTATTCTAATTAAGGATGGCTAAACAGTGAATAATGACAGAACAGGGATAGGATATCCCTATTCCTATTTTAATTTCAATTTCAATTTCATAACCCCGTAGCCAAACACTCCCAATTCCCAATTAAAAACTTTTTAACTTAAATGATACGGTGCCGTTTCAATCTAACAGTTTCTGTGTTTGGTTGGGGCCCGACCCGGATCCGACCCATGACCCGAACCCAAACCTTAAACAAACAGTGTCATCTTCTTCGTTCTTCCGGTGAAGCTCCGGTAGGTTTCTGGTGTGAACAGTCGCCTTCTCTAGCGACAACGACTGAATTTCAGTCGAATTTTAATACTTTTCAAATGCTATTTTCTTCTATTTTTCATATAGGTCCTATTTCTAAACTTAGTTTTTTGATATACACATCAAATCTTCACGAATTTAAGGAAATCCGTAACTCCGGCCAACTGAATATTTTCATTTTCATGCCAATTTCTTAACTGTTTTCACTTCTTTCTTTTTCATTTCATTTTCTGCACTTCATAGGGAAATTTCTAGACCATTTAAACAATGTTTCATGCATAAAATGTTAAAAATTCGATTATTCTCTCACACCTGCAACTATGAATTTCTAACTGGTTTCTGAACCATTTTAGATGGTTCTTTTTGCATTTAAATCCTTATTTCATGCTCAATACAACCTTATAATTCAAATTAAACGAATCATGCTAAATTTGAAAAACAGAATAATTTCTTATCTTTTAAATTTCTGATTTTCTCGGTGCAGCACCCTCCTTCTACCTCTGTATTCCTCTTGGTTCACTTCTGATTTTCTTCTAATTAATTTCCCAAGTTTTTGAGACACTCACAGTTACCAATTCTCTCTGATTTCTATCCTCCCGTAACATGTATATATATATATATATAACCTGCTCCACCGCCCCTGTCAATCCCCTCTTAAACCTCCCCCCATCTAGAGCCCCTTTTTTTGACTTATCTCTGATTTTCTCTCTTCCAAATGCAGCTTGCATTTATGGTTTGGGAGATTTTTGTGTATATATATATATATATTATATGTTTACACACATAACACACTCCAACACACACACACAGCCGACACACACAAACACACACCGCTTACATGCATTTTGTTTCTTTCCTTTTCTTTTTCTTTCTTTTCATTTTACTTGTATTTTGATATATATATATATATATATACATATATGTAAAATATACTATAACATACATAGGCACATGTATAAATACATAACTAATACATATTTTATACATATATATATATACTCACATAAACACGTATATACAAATTTTTGAGCACATATGCATACACTAATATTTCATAATCTATATGTATACACATATGTATGTATGCATAGAAATGCGTGTGTGCACGTATTTCGAGACATAGTTCTGAGTTACTCAGGCGTCGCCCGTACTGACTACTCAAAATAAACTGTTCACTTTCAAGATCCCTCAGTCTAATGAAATAAAATGACACAGAGCTTAACAGCTCGGTTTTCAGTTGATAGTATTTCACCCGACCCAATCTACCTCGGTATGAGTGCTAACCCGGGTCAGGGTATTACATAAGATATAGGTGTTTAACAATGAATAAAGAATAAAAGTGTGCCACTCAAGTAACATAGAAATAAAGATATTTTCTTTGTTATCAAGAAATGAAAAATATAAGAAAATTGTCACGCCCCGAATTCCAGCGAACCCAAGGCGCGACAATGTGGTATCAGAGCCTAGGTTCGAATACCTAGGGACAGTGGGATGAGCTTAGGCTTTCAGTTTAGTTGGGAGAGTTTGGGTTGTATGTTTTATGTGTGCGTGTTGCACGAGTGTGCACGAGTGTACACTATACTTAACTTCCCGATAGATAGGGAGCTTGTGAATTGTTTGATAGCGTAATTGACTGAGATCAGAAATGCATGGCCGTATACCTTATAGGATAGGCCGTGTGCCTAGTTATTGAAATATAGGTCGTGCACTTAGTTATCTATACGGTAGGCCGTATGCCTAGTTAATTATGAGATAAGTTATGCACCTAGTTATCTATATGATAAGTCGTATACCTAGTTATTTATGAGATAGACCGTGGACTTGGTCATATGCCTAGTTGGTTGTGTTCCCACATGTATTTGTGTGTTCTTGGAATGGATTGTATATTTGCATGTTCATGTGTTAACTGTTGATTGTGGCTTGTCGATTTTATATATGTGTGCTAGGTTAGTAACTGATTTTCATGGATTATAGTATTATGATTATGATATTTATACAGACTGGATTGGTCTCAGGTCTTGTGTTACAGTTGATGGATGGCGCCCCATCAGCCAGTAACAAAAGGAGCTGTGATCCATGAAGGGTTATCACCTAGCTATGAAAGTAAGAAATAATGAAAGAATTTTAAAATTTTAAATGAACAGAATTCTAATAAGGTAGAAAACCTTAAATTAAAAGACAGATAGAATCTTAGAAATAAGAATTAAGACTTGTGAAAAATTTTGTGTATAGACCGGATGATAAATACTTAGAGTTTTTGTACTCAGAGTATTGTATTGTTTAAATGGATTTCTTCCTTACGAAAGACTGTGTTAGAACTCGGTATTAATTGTTTAGCATAACCAAAGGGTAAGGATAGTTGATGTAAGTTATGTAAGTGTTGATTAGGTAAATGTGTCACAACATGTTGTACATGTTGCCTAAGGTTAGAAATAGACCGACTAGATCTACCATTACAAGTTGACACACCAGTTGGGGGGTAAAGTGACCCTAGCAAGGATCCGTAGAGATCGTTCGATTGAGATAGCTGATGGTATCCTTTCATTTGACTTCGTTTTACTTGATATGTCTAGTTTTGGTATTACGTTGGGGATGGATTGGTTATTTACGTTTTGGGTAAGTATAGGCTACTGTAGGGAGAGAGTGTCGGTGTGTGCTCTTGAGGGAGATGTTTTTTCTTTATTTCACGGGGTATCCGTGGGTCCTTCTAGGGTGGACTTTGTCATGAGTAGGAGAGGCTAGACCTCGACTAAATTGGGTTGGTTTGGGTTACGTGATTAGGTGAGTGCTTGTTGTTTTAGTGTGTGAAATTTGTACAATGTGTGGTATGCTTGGTTATTGATGAACTGGGACTAATGCTTATACCTATGTAGTAGACCGAGAAAAAAAAAATTTTAAGAGGGAGACTAGGTGCTTGTTGTCAGTGAGATAGACTATAAGCCTGGATATCGATAGGGTTGGATGTATACCTAGTTACCTATACAGCTGGTTATATGCTTATTTATGTACACGTATATTCTTGAGATGGATTTTAATACTTGAGTACTGATGTGATAGGTTATGTGTTACCTATTGGATGTTGTTTGATTGATTTTGAATATACATGCTAGTTTAGTATCTGTTATAGTGCTGTGACTATGATTTTATATACCGATTGGTTGTCATAAATGCATGCATAAGAAAATGCTTAAACATGTTTATATGTATATATGTGTTTAAATACAGATGGGTAAAGATTGATATGTGTTCCTGCTTTAAATTGGTGAAGAATTTGACTAGTGTTTGTTCTTTTGAACCTTGGTGCACTGCTTTAAGTTTCATGATAGTAATGCTATGAACTGGGTTATTGAATTGCATTGTAATACGGGTGATATACGGATGATGCCATTGTGAAAGAATCACTAGGTGATTTCATGGCTTGATTTGAGATTAGTTAGATGGTCAGCAAGCATGTAAGAGACTTTGAGGTGTCCTTGTGAACATTGAGGAATTTTCTTTTATTTTTGTAATTATGTTGAATCATTAAGGTGGGTCTTAATGCTTAGACAGATTTGAAAAAAAAAATTGGCATTGAGGAGCCAACGTGTTTGGGGATTTCATTATGCGTTGTGCCATGTGGAGTGAGCCGTTACAAATAGGATCAGGACCAGACCCTTGCTGGGAGTGTGAGGATGTCTGCACGCCGCTGCACGTCCGCCGGTGAGGCTGAGCCTAAAGGGGAGATGGTAATGGGAGAGGGTAATGCATTCCACATTGCCTGGCTGAGGGAGAGGTGGGTGATCCATAGGTAAGGCTACACGTCTCCATGACACAATAACATTTTGAGCTAATCATTCTAATTTTTTTTTTTTGAGGATATTAAGTTGTTAAATTGCATTATAGTACAAGTGATGTATTGATGACATTGTGAGGAACTATGAAAGAATTGCATAGTTTGATTTGAGATTAATTGGATGATCGTCGCGTACATAGGAAATCTTGGAGTATCATTGTGAACATTAGGTTTTATTTTATTTTATTTTAAATTGCGGGACGAAATTTCTTTAAGGAGGGAAGGATGTAGAGACATGGAAAATTGAAGAAAAACTTTTCGTTTTGACAGTAGGGTTGTAATACCCTGAACCGGGACAAGACGCATGAATCGAGGTAGACCGGGCCGAGTGTTGTGACATTGACAGTAGTGACCCGAGCTGTTTAAGCTCAATATTATTATATCAGATGGACCGTACGATCTTAGAAAGTGAACAATTTATTTCGAATAGTCAGTATCGGGCGACACACGGACAACCCAGGACACAGTATCGTAATACGTGCATGCACGCATCTCCATGCATGTGACTGTTTGCATGCATGCATGGCTCGGCGTAAATTAGTGTATGTGCGCGTGCTCGGAACCCGGTGTATACGTGTGGATGAGGGTACATATGCATGTGAAATGTGTGTATGATATACGTATATGTTTATGGTATACGGTATGTATATATGTATATCATTTAAATTAGAAATGAAAAAGGAAAGGGGGAGGAAGGTTCCTGTGAGTGTGTGACAGCATGTGTGTGTGTGTCGGCAGCAGTATGTGTATTGTAGTGTGTTTTATATTATATATGATGTAAAATATCACCAAGACATTAAATGAAAAGCTGAGATGAGATAAAGTGGAATTAAATGGATTTGAAAAGGGGCAGAACTGGAAGTCAAGGAAAGCAGAATGGGAAGAGAGAGAGAGAGAGAGAGAGAGAGAGAGAGAGAGAGAGAGAGAGAGAGAGAAAATAAAGAGAGAAAGTAAGCAGTTGATATTTTCATACATATGGGTACGTGAATTGTGAGAGGAAGCAGGGAAACAAAGGAGGAAACTGAAAGGAGATTCTCCCAAAGGTTTAGAAGCAAGAGTTGAGAGGATCTAAAGGGTTACAACAAGCTAAACTAAGGCAAATAATGTGAGTTAACCAGCTACTGTTTTTATGGTTTAGAGCATGAATAGAAAATATGATATTAGGATTTTATAGAGCATGCAAAAAGGGTTTTATTGTAAAAAGAATCAAGCTAAATAGTTGAAAGATGAAAGAAATATTTACAGTTGCAGGTTAGGGTGGTTTAGGTTTTAGTTTACACTTTCTGCATGAAATTGTGATTAAATAACCAACATGTGATCCTATGGAGTTTGGGAAATGAATAGAAGAAGAAATAAACTGAAACAGTGAAGGATAGACCATGAAATTCAAAATAATCAGTCGCTGGAGAACTGATTTGGGTTTTGGAAACCCAGGCTGTTCGAGGTTTAATGTAGAGACATGGAAAATTGAGGTTGAATTTTTCATTTTGCTAAGAGGACTGTGGTACCCTGACCCAAGACATGACACGTAGATCGCGGTAGACTGGCTAAGTTGTGTAGTACCCAGGTAACCTGAGCTGTTAGAGCTCTATGTCGGGATATTTTAGAGACTAGAAAATTTTGGAAGGTGAACGGTTCATTTTAAATAGCCAGTACGGGCGACGCTCGAGCAAACCAGAACCATGCCTCGTAATACGTGTACGCACGTAATTCCATGCATGCATACATTACATGTATAAGTATAGGCCGCGAAATATGAGTATATGTGTACGTGCCCGGGATTTAATATATATATATATATGCGTGTATGAAAATATATACATGTATAATATGTTTATTATGTATGTGTAGGCATAAAGTGTAATACATGTATATGCGTATATTAGTATTTAATATGTATGAATGTGTGCATATATATATATATATACATATGTGGACCACCGTATGTGTGCACATGGGTGTATGTTATGTGTATGTATGTATGTGTATGTGTGTATATATAAAATACATTTAATATATATATGAGTATATATATATATATATTTATATATAAATGGCAGGTGCATGTGGTGCACGTGATTGTGTGTGGCTGTGGGTGTACGGTTGTGTTGGTGTGTGTGTGAGTGTGAGTGTAATATAATATACATATACATAATACACAAATACAAGCAACATTAAATGCAAAGGGAGAAAAGAAAGAGTAGGGGAGAAAGTCAGAAGAAGGGGCTACTGGTTGTGTGTGTAAGAGGGTTTTCAGAGGGTAGGCAGGTCTGTCATGAAGAGGGAGAAAAAGCAGATAGAGAGAGAAAAGGGCAATTGTGTTTAATGTGTATATGTGTAAGTGTACATTGGTTAGAGGAGAGATCTGAAAGAGAGAAGCCGAGTGAAGGAGTGGTGAGCACTGGAGAGGAACCTGAGCCAAGCTTGAACCGAGAGAGGAAGAAGGAACCTGCAACCAGAGAGAAAAACCGAAAAGTTGGTAAGCCATATTCAGTTCTGCTTTTCCAAGTTTTAAGTATGTTGCTTAGCTTTAATTATGGGGCCTTGTGGGGTATAGAAAATGGGAAATAATGCAAAAAGAATGGGGTGAAACGGTCGAGAAATCAGTGAGATAATGTGAGTTGCAGGTTAGGGCGATAATAGGCTGTCCATGTAGTTTGTGCGTTAAAAATCAAAACAAACAATGGGGAACTAATCTCCTTTAGTGCAGAAAAGTTGTAGACAAGGATTAGGACCAAAGCAATGAAGGAACAAGCTCAAAAATGAAAAAATTTCAATCGACCGAAAAACCGGAGCTACGGCTGCAACTCTTTATTCAGACACCTAACTCTAGGTTAAATCCAATTTTGAAGTGATATATGGAATCGCCACGTAAGAAGGAATAGAACCACGATGGGAAAAAGGTGAAAAATTGGCCGAAGTTAGGTCGCCGTCGCCGGAGATGGCGACGGAAACCTAACTGTGCTCACTGGATGGTCGCGAGGAAGAAGAAGACGAAGGGGGGCGACTTGGGCTGAGGCCTTTGGGCCTGTTTTATTTTAAAACTCTTGGGCCCCCTGTTTATTTCAAAACCCTTTGGGCCTGTTTCAATTTTTGGGCCTGGGCCGTTTAAGTGGTTGGGCACAGTTATATAATTGAAATGGAAATAAAAAGAAAAGCAAAGAAAGGGAAAAAGGGCGCAAGCCCTAGGGTTCGAACCCCTGACGCACGCGCCCACACGCCCTTTCTTCCCACTCGGCCACGCACTCGCGTGTGTCATATATGGGACCAAAATATATATATATATATATTGTGTATTAAATAAAATCAAAAAAATATAAAAGGTGCACTGCACCCGGTGGGACTCGAAGGCAGTATCTATTGGGAGGGAGGTGACACGCTGGCCAGCGTGCCACCCATTTCATCCAGTCTTTTCATGCAACAAATAAATATATATATAATACTTTATTCTGTTTTTTCAAATTAAATATATTTAATTAAATTAAATGCTCTAAAATGGTCCGACGCCCAAATGAGACAAGCCTTATATGTTTTCTAACTATTTTGGACCTACTAAGACCAATAGTGAGGTCTGTGACGTGATACGAGGTCCCAAAAAATAAAAGACACGTGGAACCCTTAAAAATTACCAAAATGCCCCTGAGTCAAAACACAGTCAAACGAACCCCTATTAAAATAAAAGAATAGTGGATTTTTATTATTTCAAATGTTTTGAACTCAACGATAGAGTTCGATTTACAAAAAGAGGCCTCGAGAATTGGGAATTCGTGAAGGAGCAAAATGACCGTTTTGCCCTTTTAAGTACAAATATCCAAATTGAATTCTGCGAAAGCCTAGACCTATTTTGTTCGACGTTCCGAACTCAATAGTAGAGTCGGTTTAAGTAAAAGCGATACCAATCATAAAGAGACATAAAATTTGATGAATGGAATGAATTCAGATAATGATGTATTGCGACCTAATTGTGAATTTTAGGAACACTAGAAAGGGAAGGAGAAGGTGAGTTGATTCTTTAGACCGACACAGTGGGAGGGCAGAGTTACTCATTGGTGGATGGAACTGCATTGTGGACACAGCTTACTAGGATTGTGACCAACCCTATCAGGTACGGTGTTTTGCTAATGTAAGAAGTGGGGTTAAGTTTAGGGACATTTCATGGGTGAATTGAATGATGCATATGCTTAACTGTTGTTGGGAATTATTCAAATCGTGATTTTTTGATGACTTGAGATTTGGCTGTTTATGTGTTTTGTACTTCTTATATTTTTGAGATTCGATGAAGTAATGAATGAGAACTATTACTATGTGATTGGATTGATGACATGGGTGTGACATGGTACTTGCATGGGTGCGTCATGCATACTGTTCATGTAATGCATTAATGATATTGCATGGCATATAGAAATAAATGTACACTTGCACATGCCACGCCTTAGCTTTGCTTCTTGTATTAGTATTGCATTGTACCAGCAGTTGAGCTGACCCATTCGTGGGCAACATTTTTCAGATGACACTCCAGGCACCTGAGACTTGAGGAAGTCTCACAGAGTGGAGGAGACCCGAACTTAGAAAGATATTTGGCCCATGAGGCATGTATTGTGATGTACGGGCTTAAGCCCAAATGATGTATTATATGTGTATTGACAGAAGTGAATGTAAGTTAAGTTGAACAAGTTAGATTGTCCTTTATTTACTTTATATTTTATTTACTTTCCGGTCGTTCAGTCGCACCTCGGGTTCGTTGGAATTCGGGGCGTGACATTTAAAGTAAGTCTAAAAGATTTCGTAAAGTATTAGGATTGATTTAGTACAAAAACAGTGGAAAACGACGTCGAAAATAAAAGGAAAATTAAAGGAAACTGTGACTTTCCAGTGACCGGCGCCGGCCAGGTCATCGGAGAAGATGACCAGAAAATCGCGGAGGTGAGGGCGCCGAGACTTGGGCCTGATGAGTTGGGCCTATTTCATTTTAAACCATTTGGGCTTAGGTTTAATTACAAGTCTTAGGCTTGTTTTAAAAATTTAAAAGTCATTGGGCTTGACTATTAGGTTAAAAGAGAATTTTAAAGAAAAGAAAAGAATAAGGAAAGAGAGGCACTGCCTGAGTTTCGAACCCCAGACCCCCTGAGCCAAAAACCCCTCCTCGTCCCAATTGGCCACGGCTCACGTGTGATCTTTTAGCCAACCGATATATATATATATATATATATGTAATAAAATACATAAATCAGAAAATTCAAAAGAAAAAGGTGCGCAACACCTAGGAGGGGGGAATCGAACCAGTGACCGTTTAAGAGGAGAGGTGGCACGCTGCCAAACGTGCCACCCATTTCTCACCCAATATTTTTGCACAAGATATGTATATATATTACACATAAAGAATTTAATTTAATTTAATTGTTTTAATTAAATTAAATATAGATAAATGGCCCGGAGTCCAAATGAGACAATTCATTAGTGAATTTTGACTATCTCGTACCTACTGAGACCGATGATGAGGTCCGTTTCACGAGACAAGGCCCCAAAAATTAAAAGACTCGTAGGAACATTAAAAATTACCAAATTACCCCTGAGTCAAGGACTAGTCAAACGAACCCCGATTGAAATAAATGAATAATGAATTTTGATTATTTCGAGTATTTTGGATTCAACGGTGGAGTCAGTTTGAGTAAAAGAGATACCAATCATAAAGAGACATAAGCTTTGATGAATAGCATAATTTCATAAATTGATATATTGAGATATAATTTGTGAATTTTAGGAACTCTGAAGGGGAAGGAGAAGACGACTTGACTTCCTAGACCGACACAGTAGGAGGACTGAGTTATTCACTGAATTGATTGGACTGCGTAGTGGACACGGCCTACTAGGGTTGTGACCAATCCTATCAGATATGGTATTTTGCTAAGTAAGGAATATGATTAAGTTTAGGAATGATTTGCATGTTGATTGCTCTATACATGAATTGATTTGATGATTAGGGAATCACGTAGAATATAATTGCTTGAAGAACCTAGAATTGATAACTTATGTACTCTGATATGTGCTTTGAATTGTTTTATAATTTGTTGCTATAGTGAAGATGGATCGTACTTCTGAGTTTGGATTATTATGTTTTGGCTTACATTCGTGTTGATATATCATATGTTTGGGAAGCTGTGATAGTTTGATGTATTGGTGCTTTATGGAGTTATGTGTTCTTTGTGAATTGTTGAGATTGTGAATGTGTGAATCGAGCATGTGTTTAATTTGACTGTTCATAGCATACAGGCTTGTGGAAGAAGTTTTGAGATTCAGATGATATTGTTGCTTTAAATATGTTGCATTATTTAAAGCATACTGCATGTGTTGGCAAGAAATGTTTTATGGAAATTGTGGCATTGCATGGTGGAATCATGGCATTTGGCATAGTGTGATTCATTGATGACATAGTGTGGGTGAGCACGAGGTGCTATGCATTATGAGGGTGCAGATCCTGTGGTGAAAAACCCAAAATTGGCCATTGCATTAGTGCCTACAACCCAACGGGAGCGATCTGTGAACAGGTGTTGGTTACTCGGGTACCCATCAGGAGCGATCTGTAAATCAAGACATGACATGCATGGTGTTGACATGGCATGCATAGAGTGGACATGGATGTGGCATAGAGTTGTGTGGGTGGTTCATGTGCATTGTCATCACATTGCATGGATAATTGGATGGCATATGGATTCATTACCATTATATGGTATGAATGATTTGGAAAGCATGTGGATTATTGTCGTTATATTGCATAGATGATGTGGAAGGCATGTGGATTGTTATTATTGCCGTGCATAGATGATTTAGAAGGCATATAGAGATAAATGTACACTTGCACATGCCACGCCTTACATTTTGTTTCTTGCATTAGCATTGTATCATACCAGCAGTTGAGCTGACCCATTCGTGGGCAACATTTTTCAAATGACACTCCAGGCACCTGAGACTTGAGGAAGTCTTACAGAGTGGAGGAGACCCGAACTTAGAAGGATATTTGGTCCGTGAGGCATGTATTGTGATGTACGGGCTTGAGCCCGAATGATGTATTATATGTGTATTGACAGAAGTGAATGTAAGTTAAGTTGAACCTGTTAGATTGTCCTTTATTTACTTTATATTTTATTTACTTTCCGTTCGTTCAGTCGTGCCTCGGGTTCGCGGGAATTCGGGGCGTGACAAAAATGACTCAAAAGTAGTATTGTGTTATGATTTTAAATTGTTGATACTCATCATAATAGTTAGTGAATTGATTCCGCTATTACAATTCACATTGCCAATATCATGGGAAGTGAGTAAATCATCCATCAAAGAAATGGGATACTTTCGCACATCAATGTTGTGGAAAATAAGAAATTTGTTTTGAAAAATATTTTGAGAATTTGGCTTCTTTTTAAAAAATAGGACCATTGGATTTTAGATTGCCTTTGCGAGCCCAAAAATTTGATTAAAGGCTTTGTTATCATTAGTTTTGGGACCTCATATACTGGTTTATATTGAGTTTTGATTTTATTCTATAAGCATAGTCTTTATGTCTTACATGATGATATGGTCATCAAGTGTAGTATAAAAGAAGACGCTTCTCCTATAACTTGGTCTAGGAGATATTAACATATCTGCGTAAAGAAGATTCTTAGAATCTCTTTGGTATTTGGAGGACTACATAAATCTAAGGTAGACCAACAAGACCAATAAATATATGAGGAAAAGTAAGAAAATACTTGGAATCATATACACTATATGTGGGATAAAAGTTAGGTTCAACTAAAGAAAAAGGCAAAAGTTTCTGAGCATAAAGTAAGCACCACCTCATAAAGTGTTGCTTGAAGTAAAATATTTTTGTAGACTATGGATTTAAGGACAATAGTGTATGCCTTAAACAACATTTCATTTAAGGTTATTCCATAGACACCATTTGAGTTATGGAAAGAATGGAACCTAGTTTAAGTCATTTATACATTTAGAATTGTCTTATCATAGTGTATCCATAATTAAAAAATTGAATCCAAGGCCAATCAATGGAGACATACTTAAGAATTGTCGAGGTCAGAAATGTTAAATTTATAGGATGTTAACTTAAGTGTGAGGAATCACAAGATCAAGATTTGATACTTGTGAATATAGATGAATTGTGAGTCAATTCAAGAGCCATTGCATACGAACAAGTCAACATACAATCTACAGCCCAAGTTTCACAAATGTAGTTAAAGCTATAATATAAATAGATCCTTTAAGGTGAAAAACTTAACCATTTTTAGTGATTTATTTATATGCTCATAAGGCTATAACTTTGATGTTAAACATTGGGATGATTCCATGTAGTTTTCATATAAGCCATGACTATAAGAAATTCTAAATATTTGGTGTGATATAATCTATAGCTAGATTCAAGTTTGGAAAATCAAAGTGTTACTTATAGGGGTCAAGGCCTTTAGCCTTAAAAGGGTTTATGAGACCATGCGGGACGCAATTAATAACATTAAGTGATATAAGGAGCATTGGGCTCCATTTTGCTACAATGCAAGCATATTGACATAAAATATCTTGCTATTGAGATAAATGCAATAAGTCAGTGTTGAGCATATATGTAAAAATATGATATTGTGAATCACAAGGTAGAAAAGTTCTTATAAAGATGTTTTGTAGAGCGCATGATTGATTAACTCATTATTTTGGTTACTTTCTTATTTTTTGTTGATATTTATCTTTATTGATAAAAAAAATGTATGTTTGTTTTGTGCACATACAATATTGCCTTTAAGATGTAGTCCATTGAGACTATTGGACCCAGAGTAACTTATAGGAAGTTATTCATAAAGTATGATATCACATGAAGTTTTGATAGGATGGTACATCATGATTCATGGAATGAAATGTCCCAAAC
This sequence comes from Nyssa sinensis, assembly GCA_008638375.1. NCBI lineage: Eukaryota > Viridiplantae > Streptophyta > Magnoliopsida > Cornales > Nyssaceae > Nyssa > Nyssa sinensis. Next base: position 53,798,126 of record CM018031.1, on the reverse strand, counting down.
ATAGGGCAAAAATGTAATGACTTGTGCATTGTTTCTCTCATATAAAGTTTGGGTAGTTTCAATTATTTGGTGTATTTAGTTTCAATCTCTATTGCCTAGTAAGTCCTAAGATGTGTCATGTGTGCCAAGTGAGAAAATATAAGCATGTCTCCATTAGGAGACTTAATGGTGACCCACATGTCACATCAATTTCTTTACCAACATTAATTATATATATATATATATACATATTTTGTGTGTCAAAATTATGGGTAATTGAGTTACGGTTAATAACATATTATCTAATTACGCAAGTGGTTATCATAAGAATTTAAATTATTAACCAGCTTTCTTGATGGGAGGAAATTGATAAGGTTTGTGTCTCTAAGTCTAAGGATAAGGGTACCTGCCTATCTATAATATGACTGTGATTTTCATCGTGTTGTACGCCTTTAGCATGTAGAGTAAGTAGTAAACCCTAATCATTATCTCACCATCTATAAATAATGTGAAGGGTCATGCAGGATGTTCGTGATTGTTTAAGACGAGATGATATAAATACTGAATCATGCAAAAAAACTTAGAATGTATGGTAGAAGATAAGTATCATGTTGCTTCCACTTGTTATCATATATGGATATACTCCCAATATTACTTACAAGGGGCGCAAGGACTCCTTATATAATACTGAAAATAACTCTATAACATAATACTCATATGTAATCTGTCTTGGCATTACTTACATTTTGGCATGAGTGGCTACTTCAATCTGATTGAGTCATGATTATGATTAGGATGGCCAATCTAACTTCATGGATCATAGCTATATGTGAAGTATATCTTAGTGGTGTAATACCCCGAAAATCCGACATGCCTTAGACTGCACCCGACCTAATAAAAATAGGTCATGTGAGGTTAACAATTTAGTTCAAAATATAATAAGCCATGACGAGACTAATTATTAAAAAAATATAAAATTAATCCAGACCATTGAGAATAATATAGGCTCGGAAAATAGACAACTCGGTCAACCGAGTGCCGAGATGGATGAGTGGACCGATACGAATAATTAATTATAAAATTATGTGAAAATAAATAATTAAGATACCGAGTTTTAGTTTTAAGGCAGATTCTATATTATTTCATAAATTAATATTTTATAAAATAAAATATTAATACGGTAAAAGATACCCCGACTTAATGTCAAATTTACTAACATTATATAATTTAATATTTTATGAAATAAGGTATTCATAAAATATTAGATACGATAAATGTACCAAAAATATATTTATATTTATATATGTATATAAGAAAAATACAGCCGCCCCTTCCCCTTTTCTTATACTAATAGCTATTTATTTATATATATATATTTCTTTATATATTTATATATATTTATAATGCGGGAAGTGGGTGGAAGGGAAGCAAATTCTAGAGTAATAGATCATTCTAGAATCAGCAGACAACCGATTAAGGGGGAAAACCCCCTAGATCCTTCTACTATTTATAAATTCCACTGAACAGTGCCTAAGAGGGAATTTTGATCCCAGATCTCCAAAAGCTGATCTGCACTTTGCGTTCCTCATCTATTTTTCTGATTTTGCTGCACTCCCCTTCTCTGTTGCTGCATTAACAACACTGATTCAAGCCATCTGCTACTCTCTGATAAATCTCTCTATAGTCGTTTGAGGGTTGGCCAAATTGTAGGCTGAAATATTACAAATTAGTGAGTTAATACGGCAACACAAATCAAAGTGGGGGCGTGGGAATCAGCTCTCGGCTGGTATTTGAAGCAGCGCAGAAGCGGAGCGAATGTAGCTCCAGTTTTCTGGATTTTCTTTCCTCTCTAACGACCCACCTGATGGTCTGAAAGCAGGTATGATTTTTATTTTCTAATTTAGTCTTTTAATGAGGCTACATGCTAAGTATAACAGTATGTAATTGTTTGGGAAAACTGGAAACCATATTTAATTCGGCGGCAATAGGAGATATAAACCCTTTTGAAACTTTCCAGTACGTGATTTAGGAATCCTGTTATAACCTTTGGGTGCTCTCTTTAAAATATGTATTACACATTAGTTAACTGTCACAGGCCTTTGAATGAGGGAAACCCACTCAGCCATAACCTGTTGGAAAAGTAAGTCCTAGAACTAATTTGTTCTCGAAGTTAGATGTCGGCTGGGAATCACCTTGTTAAGTAGTGCTGAATTGATTCTTTAGGTAGCTTAAGATTTAAGTGAAATTATGTATGGAGATGTGTGGATTTGTTGTGCTGTGCAGAAGTCCAAAATCAGATCACGCTCAAATGGTGAGCTGATCTGAACCGAGCCTGTTGTGGAGGTTCCCGGGCCACGTTCCAGCAGTATACTACTCATAAATAATTACCCCAAGTATAATTAAACTCATACCTGCTAGCTATTGGGTGGAATCACATAAAAAGTGAACCTGTACAGCAGTTCTGATAAGAACACGCCCCTAATAGGGGCTGATCCTCAACTTCAATAAAACTCCACCAAAAGAATATATTTACAAGTGAAAATAAAGTAAAATAATGGTCTAGAAAAATCCTTATGAACCAATATAAATTTTTGTTGATATGTATTGGTTTTAAAGAAACTGATTGTAGAAGAATATAATATATATTATATTATCTTGATTGTGTAAAGGACCTTGTAATTAGTTTCATTTGGAGCAGCCGCATTCCGTGCTCAAGTGTTTTATGTGATGCTATTTTTTTGACTGGTTCAGCTCATAGAGCAGTCTCAATGACCCATAGCCCACTTGATCAATCCACTTCTATTTTTTTTCATGTGAACTTGTGTCTTTCCAGTTCTGTTGCACCGATAAAGGGTAATTGGACAAGCCCAGCGGTAGATTTGCTGCAACTAAAAATGTCCCTGACTATTAATTTGTTCCCCACACGCAACTGCCATGAATTAGTCATGCACATTCTGATACTTTTCCTCACAATTACCTTGTACTGGGACTGAACCGATATAGGTGGGTTAGCTAAAGAAATGTCCTGATTTTGAGCCACAATAATGGTGGCATTGAATTGAATCCATTTTAATTTGATTAATATATAATTTATAATTGACTAAACAACAAGTTGCTATTTAGTGGCTGCAGGAAATTAGAGAAATAGGTAAAATATATTATCACCAATAACTGATGTCTGTGATTACTATTCTAGGACTTTCGAATGTAGAATCAGCTGGAAGGAAATCTGAATTGGTTGCAACGAATTGTGAGTAACTCGGACTCCTGACTTGGTGTATATTATCTGTATGCTATACTGCTTTATATACTGAACTGCTTTATACTCTGTACTGTTTTAATGCATACTCTTTACACTGCATTACATGTGGCAAGATCCTATCCTGCTTCTTGATATCTTCTGTTCTGATTTTGTTGGAGTCTGTTGTTCTAACTTCTCTATGCTATTGGAGTCTGATTCGTGTTTATCTTGTTATGTTGAGTCTGTCTTGGGCCCACTACGGGATTGAGTATATCAGTAGATGGATAGCTGGCTCTGTGGGACGCCCAGAACTCAGCATCCGCTCAATCATATTTGATCTGTTTCGCTCTGATACCGACCCCAACCGGTAGTGTGCTGTGGGGACATGGGCCTCCATGTGTGGGGTGGGTGACTGACGGATTATCTTGTGCAGCATCCCACACTGCCTGGGGAAGGTTCAGGCACTTTGAGCTGTATCTGTTCTATTTGAGCTGTATCTATTCTACTTGAGCTGCATTGTTCTATCTGAGTTACATTTGAGCATGCATATATATATATATACATATGAACTGGTTTTGAAACCCATGGCAGGAACCTATGTTACTCACTGAGCTTGTTTAAGCTCATTCCATTTATTTAACATTTTTCAGGTTGTATCTCCATTGGATTAGAAGGCACAAGGACATGAAATTAGTAGACTGAGAGGCATTTCCAAGTGAGGATCTGATGGCAATAATATGTGGAGACTTGGGTTCTGATTGACTGATACTAGCTATTCAGGTGAGAGTGATGATATAGTTAACTTTATTCATATGCAATAGATGTGTAGGGACATGGCTCATGGTAATGGTACTCTAGAGAGATTAGATATGTTCTGTGCTCTCTGACTAGGTGATAGATGTGCTCTATGGCTTAGAGTTATTAATTATTTGATTATAGACTTGCTCTGTGGTACATACCTTTAATTGTGGTATATTGATGAGTTGTATTTCCGAGATAAAAAGGTTTTAAATTCTGTTGTTCTGACCCTACATTTGGAATGCAATTCATCGTAAGGTTCAGAAGTTTGCCTTTGGTTGGTCGCATTGTCGGTCGGATACTGGCAAGGCGACTAACTGGCATCACATCTTTCGCATCCGCATAGGGTGGGGTGCGGGATGTGACAAGTGGTCTATGGGCATGATAGTTATGGGCAACTTCTACTCCATTTTGACTATGGGAAAATTAAGAATGTTGTTCTTTTTAGCGACCTATCTGCGTAGGATAACTGAAAAGTTATTTAACTACCATACTTCTATATTAACTAACCAGTTAAGACACGTAAAAACAAGTAAAGTTTGAAGGGTTATGGCCTAATGACGGATTGCAGCATTTCGGCACAAGCAAATCTATGACCTTATGTTTTTTACTTATTTGTCATGCACATGCCAAAACATATATTCTTGGTGTTTCTTGAAAATAGCTCATCCATTTAAATGATCACCCTAGACCCAAAAATAGACCAGGGTAGGAGGAAATAACTTTACCTCTTATAAAAGATTCCATATCGAAAAATTGGAGTCATTTTTATTGATCAAAGTAATATAACAGTACATAGAGTTAAGGTTCTTATTTACATGATATCCGACTCTATCTATTATCAATTGGAACAACAACGTCTAATTAACCTATGAAAAGTTAGCTAGAATAAGCCCAAAAGTGGATTTGATATGCTTTCAACTGCTATATTATGCAATGAATGATATCTTCATGTGTTGTGAAATTAATGATTTATGCAACAAGAAATAAAGAGAAAGAGAGAAATCAACACAAAGAATTTATGTAGTTTAGCAATGTGCCTACGTCCATGGGTGCGGCTATCTTTTTTTCTATATAGAAAATATTGTTACAATGTATTTATATTGCATTACAGTTAAATCCTAACCTAATTGGATACATTGAAATTTTTGCTACGCTTTGCACAATATATATATATACCTACTTTACATTTACAATAATGCAAGCCATATCTCTAACATCATGTTTAAATTCAGGATATAGAAAACCTCTTTCACTGAAGAGTGCGTCTGTGATGTTCTCTTGTGCATTTTGTGTTACATTAAATATGTGCCAATGAGTGTATGTTAAAGGATTGAAGTAGACTGGAATGCCTTGATCTACACTTATGAAAACTCTAAGGACCACCAATTCCACAACAGGATTTCATCAACAATTAGTTTTTGAATCCTAACATAAGTGGTTGTGAAAAATAGTCATGAAGGCCTTATTAGTTTGCATACATAATGTGAAAGTGAGGGGGGTTCCAATCTTAGCTTCATAATTGTAATGAAATGGATCGCCATTGTGAAATAGTGTCACGAAGCTAGGGAGATACCTATTTGGAAGGCTTGCAGTGATAACAAACTAGTTGCACCAAGTGGAGTTAGTACCACCATAATCTTCGCATATGAAAATTAAATTAGCATCTAAATAAAAATTGATTTTATAATATTACTCAAAACTAAATTTCTTTATAAATAATTACTGAGGTTAAGCATCTAAAACTTTACAACCACCATGAACTTTTCTTCTTATGTCCACAATACAAATGCTTGTTGCAATATTTGAGGCGATTTCCATTGTCCGACTTAGGATTTTTGTCCCCACATTCTAGTTATCTTATCAAATCTATCAATTAGTAAAGAGTTGGGGTGAGTTCTCATCCTTGATCATTATTTCCTCTGCATTTTATTGCAACATGGAAACATTAGAACAATTGTCTTCTCTACATTGAAGATAAATAATCACTAAATAACACCATTTTTGTTTCTTTCCACAAAATTTTAGGAGCTTCAATTGTGGAATAATTGACTTGTGAGTTGGTCCTTTATAGATAAAGACAACCCATCATCACTTGTGGCCCAATTCTCAACAGTCAACTGGTGCATGCCTCTCTTGTAGTTTTAGTCTTTTTCCTAGTCTAAACCATCAGATTTGATCAACAAGTTCAATGTAGAGTTTTTGTTTCTTTCTTGCCTCAAGCTGTAGACATCAATCCCTTTTTTTTCCTATCATTTTCATTTTTGAAACCTTACTATTTCAATCACACTTATCAATTCCCAATTTTCTTAAAAGCAAAATACCATTTCAAACCCCAAGTATTAGCTCCACAATATGTATCTAATAAGGGACTGGGGCAGAGCCAGGATTGTTTACAAGAGGGGTTCAGTCTAATAAAATAATATTATTACTCTACAATTTCATAACATTATACAAAACAAAAAACAAATTTCAATGAAATAGGCTAATTAAAACCCTCTATCAGGTACAAAGTGAAATTTTATCAGTATATTCATTTTTTTTTTTTTGTTTTTAAGAAAAACAAAGTAGCCAAATAGGCAATTGTACACAAAAGAACATATTCAAACAGCCAAAAGGAAGGTCCATTGACATTCATTTAAGTTCCTTGTAATTTAAAAGATAAAGATAGTCATGAAGCTTTCACATGGGACCATAAAAAGATGAGTTTATTAAGAAACTTAATCTAATTGAAAATTAAATCTCAATAAGAGTCAAGTAAGATTATGAAAAAAACTAGGTTTATAAATTCAAATTTAGATAATTAGCAAAAGAAGTTTTGGTTGTAATATTTTTAATAAAAAGAGAGAAATAGATGAGTGGAGAATACTTGGTGGTCTTTGGAATCAAAAACAAAACAAACTTAGAAGCTAAGAGTGTTGGAGAATTGACAAGGCTTCTTTAAACCGCAGAGGAAGCCCAAGGAAAATGGGACAATATCAAACCCTAGTTTTGTTTTGTTACTAATGCGGAACGAAAACGTGAAAAGGAGAATCGAAAACGTCGAATTTCTTAGAAAACAAGTAACACGAGAGGACTCCTCACCCAACAAGAGAAAATAATTCTCTAAAATTCAAAATTGAATATTATTGATAAAAAAACATCTCCATAAAAAGACCAAGTACATCATATTTATAGTGCTAGAACACTACTACTTTGACTTAGAAACAAGAAACTCTTATTTTTATATTAATCCTACTATAATAAAGACTAGTAATTCGCAATTATGTAAAAATAATAAATATAATTACAAAAATATGTCATAAATAGAATATGTACTAATTTGTGTGATTCTCATCCCCAAAGAAAAAGTTCTTTACATGTAAGCTCGGGTCCATTTTTCTTTCACTTTCAATATACCTTGCAACCAAGAATTTGGTTGAACATTATACTTCAATAGCATGGCATCTCAAGCATCAAGAAACTTTGTTTCATTGTTGAAGTCATACATAAATGAACTAAGATCTTGAATAAGACTCATCCAATCCTTCAACAAATTTCCCAGGTGCTTCACGACATTTCTTAGTATGTGCTTCTGCAATGGTTGGATCTTGATAATTGAATATTGTTTTAGGGTTTTTTATGACATAGCCTCTAAAAAAGTTTCAAATAGCCTTTCAAAAGATTCTGATTTCATCATATAAAAGTGCCCCTCCAAATATAACAACTTGCCACTAGTGATTAAATCCAACAAACACACCACAAGGTCGATATGCTTTATTTTTCTTGTATGTAGTGTCAAATGTAACCACATCACCAAATTCACCATAGTCAATTTGCATTCTTGCATCAGCCCAAAAGGTTTATTTAATTTGCTCTTCATTATCTAATTGCACAACACCCGCAATTTTCTCTTTCACCTCTCGAAAGATCCAATTGTTGTTGAAGTATCTTAACAAACCTGCAGCTTCCGCATATTTCATGTATTTTTGTTGCTTGCTTCGAAGATAACTCTTTGGTCTGCTCGAGTATAACCAAGGTTTTCCCTCCCTCTATCTTGTCTACCCAAACTCATAGGCTTGCTTCAATGTTAACCCAGAAATGTTTGCCGACTCCACTTCACAAAGCTTGTACATCTAACATTTTTCTTTATGATGGCATCATATGCACACATTCTGGAATATGCAGTGGATGGTTGTGATCTTCCACAAACATTGAAACTCGGTATTTTTTTACTTTTACGATCAAGTACAATAACCATTTTGCAAGACAACCACTTCTTGTTTCAGGTCAACAATTTTTTGTTCTATAAACTTGCTTGTCCTTCCCTCAAAAACCCTCTATACCACATACAAATTTCCTTGATGTTAGTTCTCCAGCCTTTTATCTATGTTCCCATACTCTTTTAGAATGCTAAATCCAAATTTGCAACCATATTCATTGTAGAATTGAATTCTTTACCCTCATAAGGTGTCTAAGATTTAGTAAAGCCATCATTTAGATTTTAGATTCCCATCTTCCCACATACAAACAAAACAATGCATAAGTACTAAACAGAGAAAACAAGGAAAAAAAACCAAAAGAAGCTCTGGAACCCCCAAAAGACTATTGGTTAATTACAAATATTCAAATATATTTAAAGTTTGTTGCTTAGATAAACATCTTTTACTTTAGACCTACTACATTCAAGTGGGTTGTGATTTATCATGCCCTAGAAAAAATTGAAATTCAAGAGGAAACAGTATATATACAGAGAAAGGAGAAAAAAAAGTTTTGAAAAGCCAAAAAGACTATTGGCTAATTACAAATATTCATTTATATTTAGAGTTTGCTACATGGATATATAAACATCTTTAACTTTAGAGCATTTTTTTTTTTCGAATGAGGTTAAAGAAATCGTGATGGTGATTATTAAAGTTTCATTACACAAATTCATTTCGATTATTTATTCACAATAATTGTTGCTCACAATTCTCTTAAAACCAAAATCAAACATGTTTCAATCATTTAACATCACAAAAAAAAGGGAGTCTTAAGACTCCTCCGTGACCCACCTACTCACAAAGAGTCTTTGATTCCACATCTAACAATGAAAACAAAATCTTAGTGGTAAAAGGCATTAGAGTAAACTTAAAGAAGTTAGATTATTGGATGTGTTTAACCAAACCTTATTCAGATGATTGTTCCAATCTTAGAATCCATGTTGTATTTAAAATCTTCGAACTCACGCTTCTACCAGAGAGAAGACACAGCGAGAAAAGCTTTGGGATGCCAAAGAAGTTGATGAGTTTTGGCACCATTAAAGCAACTCCAAGGGGGAGTTGCATCTGGGGTGCCAACCCTGTAACTGCCGAAATGGCACCTTAAATTTGAAAATTTTCACTCCAACGGGAGTGGCATCCAAGGTTGCAAAATGGCATACATATTCTTGAGGTGGCATTTATACGAACTTTGGAGAGAGAAAATGGAGAGGTGCCAAATGAACCATTTGGCCATTTCTAGCCATTTCCATTTCTACTGTTCCAATGGCACCATTCTGCTATTGCTGCCGTTGCCGCTGCTCTTGCCACCGCTGCCGCTGCTCTTGCCGCTACCGCTGCTCTTGCCGCTACCGCTACCGCTGCTGCTCCTGTTCTTCCACTTTCCTTTTATTCTTTTCTTCCTCTTTCCTCTTTCCTCTTCTTTACTTCTCTTTTCCTGCGCTGCTGCTTCTCACGTTCTTTCTCTCACTTTCACAGTTTCTCTTCTTTTATTTTTTTCCAATCTTCTACACTCTTCTACTCTCTTATTCTTTCTTCTGTTTTCTTTTTTTGGTTTTCTTTTCTTTTCCTTTTATTTACTGAGTTGGATATATATATATATTTGTTCATATATATACTTTTTCTTATATACATTTATATAATTATATGCCTTAGCATATTTTTATTTATTTATTTTTATTCATTATTTATTTATTTTATTTTATTTTTTATGTCATGACGCGGTCCAACCTGGTCGGGCACTGTCTAACTTGGGTTGGGGTGTAATGTAATGTCTTAGAGAGAAAAGTATAGACGGACAATCCTAAATCTCCTAGGTTAAATCTTGTGCCAAGGTGAAACAATGGACAATCCTACTCTCTTATATAATATTAAATTATTTTTTATTTATTAAATTAAAAAAATAAATTGATAAATTTTAAAAAATGTTCGATCTTAATAAATTATAAGCTATAGATTGGATAGAGGTAAAAAATAAATTAATTTTTTAGTATATATAAATTCAAATATTATTATATCCAAACACATTTTCACAATTTTTAACTCAAAAATTGAATTCTGATTAGCATAATCAAATGCATTTTCGCAATTTTCAAAAAATCAAATACAAAATTCTGAAACACATTTTAGAAATATTTTTCAGAAAATCATATATGAATCACTATCCAAACGTATATTTAATGTGGTGTTGAAAATTGATTGACTGAAATAGAGACACGTTGGACCGTTCGGAAAAAGTCGTGCCATCTCAATATCACATCATTTGGGAATTTGAGAAGTATAGCATTATTCTTACAAATAAATGTCTATTTCTGTATGTTAACGAACTAATGGAATCAGGGCATTTTTCATATATTAACAAACTAATGGAATGAGACCATATCCAGTGGTGCTATAATGGTAAAAGGGTTAGCCAGTCCATGTAGGTAGAGATGTCAAATAGGCCAGCCCGATTGATTTTAGCTGGCTCATTCGATCCAACAGGCCGGGCTGGCTCACCAAGCGGGTCGTGTCGTACCAAACTCATGTTTGAAACCATTAGGTTCAGCCCAGCCCGCGAGCCTCTCAGTTTTTTTTCACTCTTTTATTTTTATTTTTTATTTTTAATGACTAACATGGATTTTGATTTTTTAAAATGTTATATTTTTTGTTGTTCTAATTACATAATATCACTATTTTTTATTTGTAATTATAATATTTTGTTTAATTTTTGTATTTTTTACTTTTTTAGTTGTTAGTTTAATATTCTTTTTATTCACTTTATTATTAGTTATTATAATATTTTATTTATATTTGAATTTTTTCAAAATTATTATAATATTTTGCTTGAATATATTCACATAATAATAATAATAATAATAATAATAATAATAACAACAACAACAATAATAATAAATGACAATAAAATAAAAAATAAACTAGGCCTAAATTGCCGTGCCAATGGGCCGCTGTGCTGGGTCGTGCATGTGCTTATGAAAACTCTTATTTTTATACTAATCCTACTATAATAAAGACTAGTAATTCGAATAGGAAACTACTAATTCCTATATTTTTTATACTAATCCTAATAAAACAAGGAAACTAGAAAAATTAGGAATAAATCAAAATTGTAAACTAAACAATTCTAGTACAACTCTAAAACAACTTTTCTTATTTTTAGGGTCCATATTTATCCTACATTACAGTTCGTTTGGATAAGTAGGAGGGAAAGGAAAGGAAAATAGAATATTAGTTCTGAGAGAGGAGAGAGGAGAGGAGAGGAGAGACTAATCTCTCCTTTATGTTTGGATAACTAATGAAAGGAAAGGAGAGGAAAGACTAATATAATCTTTTTATCTTGTTTGGGAATGATAAAAGAGAGAAAGGAAAGGAAAGAATTTTATATTATTTTATTATTATACCCTTTGGATTCCTTAGGATAGAGGTGTCATTTTTATTTTGACTTTTATAATTTTAAGGGTAATATTGGTATTATTAAAAATTTATTAAATCTTTATTTCCTTTTCCTCCATTTCCGTCCACTTTTGGAGAGATAACAAAATTGCTAAAATGAGGGTTAAGCTCTCTCTCCCTTTCCCTTCCTTTCCTTCATAATTTTTAAAACAAACATGATATAAGCTCCCATTCCTTCTCCTCCCTTCCCTTTCTTTCCAATTCCTTCTATCCAAACATAATGTTAGTCTCTCCCACTTGAAAACAAATCCTCCTCGAGTTGACTGGATGTACGTGACCACAAACTCGTTCATAAATTGGCAATAATAACTGAATATTTTCAATGACAATTGAAAACTCAAAAAAAAAAAAAAATTTCTTTCGCATCTTCCACGAAGTCTGTAACTTGAGGTCCATTTTCTGATGATAATAATGTTCCTGCAATAACAAAAATTATCTTTTTTTTCTATTACAATTTTAATCTTCTTGTAAGCATCATCATCCTTTGCGAATTCAGGTTCTTTCTTATCTGTAGCATTGACTATCTCCATGAGAATTTCTACTTTCTCTTCCATAAAAGAATTTATGAAATCTATTAAATCTGAATTTTCTTCTTTTTTCTCCACAATAGAATTTTCAAACAATTCATTTTATTTATCATTCGCACCAATTGTTTCAGCAATATCAGTAGAGATAAATTAAACTTTATTTTCTATTGATTCCTTGTGGTCATCTTCAATGGATGAAATAACTTGATCTGCATCTCCTATAATAAGAGGGTCTTATACAAGAAAGTTGACTTCTTTCAATGGTTCATTATGTGTAACCTTATCAGTCAAAGCTGCTTTAGCAATATCATATTTTCCTTATGTTTTTTTCTTGGTGCTTTCCCATGATGGTTTGTATCTATGTTCTAAAATTTACAAATAATTTCTTGGCAAAAATATATTCATCAACAAGTTCATCATTCTTGGTCATGAATGAATGCATCTTTTTCTTCGCACTTTTCTATGCCTCTATAAATCATGCCACCATATTTTTGCAAATCCAATGAGTTTACCTTCTGCCCAAAAATATTCTTTTTCATCTAAAATTCTCAAATCATAAAGGAAATCATCCAAATCATAAGTCTAATAAAAAGTCTTTAAAATAAAAATTACCATCAAAATCTGGAAGTCTTTCGTAATTTCGCATAGCTCTCTCTTCAGGTTGGTCTCAGGCAAATCCTCTAGCGTGATTCCTGTCAACTTGAGGGTATCTATTAGCATTGATATTAAATCCCATAAGCATATCGTGGATCTAGCTAAGCTGATCGTTGACTTGTTGCTTACGTTCTTTTGTCGTCACCCATAAAGCCTCCGTCCCATGACGAATGTCAATGGAATTTTTGATTCCGTCTTCACCAGTTGTCATTAAGCTAGGCGAATCCTCGCTCTGATACCAAATAATACAGAATGAAAACGTGGAAAGGAGAATCGAACACATCGAATTCCTTAGAAAACAAGTAACATGGGGGTACTCCTCACCCAACAAGAGAAAATAATTTTCTAAAATTCAAAATTGAATATTATTGATAAAAAATATCTACATAAAGACCTATTACATCATATTTATAGTGCTAGAATACTACTATTTTGACTAGGAAACAAAAACTATTATTTTTATACTAATCGTATTACAATAAAAACTAATAATTTGAATAGGAAACTACTAATTCCTATATTTTCTATACTAATTCTAATAAAACAAGGAAACTAGAGAAATTAAGAATAAATCAAAATTGAAAATTAAACAATTCCAATACAACTCTAAAATAACTTTCCTTATTTTTAGGGCCCCATATTTGTTTTACATCGGTTACATCATAGTTAGTCATGCAACTATGTTTAGAAAGGGAGGGAGTCTCGGCTGATTCTATTTAATTTTTGTAATCTTTTAGAATGCTGACATGGAGAGGAATTGATTGCAAAAATATTGAATTAGGATACAGTTATACAACTATGAGGATTTGGAAATATAGGAGATTTGTTAGGTCAGGTCTCTTTCGATTTATATATATTATTGATGGAAAGGTTTTTGAGTCAGTGGTCAACTCTTAGGGGGGACCACCTATGTAGAAGAGTTTTATGCTCAAAGAAGGAAGTAGTATATACATTTAACTCTCTTGTAATTAATAGATATGAGAGATTGAAAATTTATTAATTATTAAGTTTTTTAATACTTTCATTAACCAATTAGTGTTTCTTACTAGTAAATAATTTTCGCTACAAAATTTGATCTTATATGTAACTTTTCAATGACATTTTAGTTCTTCATAAAAAAATACATATAATGCGCAACTAGTGACAAAAAGAACTTCTAACGTCCATTTCAAGTAAAGAAGTTGTATTTCCTGAAATTATAATTTATCTCATTTACAATACTTTTGACTTCAATTATTTAAAGTAATAAATATAATCGCAAAAACATGTCATAAATAGAATATATAAAAATACTTTATATAACTATTTTATCTCTCTAATAATTAATATTATAAAGAGTTTTTTCTGAAAAAAAGTATTAATTATTAAGTAATAGAATTATTAATTATGCACCGTGGAACCAATTGGTTTCTTAAAAAATTATTAATTATTAGAAATTATTAATTTATTGAATATTAATTATAAGAGGATCAATTGTAAGGAGTTTTTTTACAAAACGTTGAGGGGGCCATGGCCTTGCCTGCCCTCCTTCCTCCACCCCTGATAGGGGAGTTCAAAGAAATATATAACATGTACAATTTCTCCCAAATTTGAATCCAAGAAACCAAAACCTACAAGAAGTACCAGCTCTAACTTTGGACTAAGATGAGAGAATTGGTTTATAAGAAGAATTATTATAGAGAGAGTGTAGAATACTAAAAAGGTTTGGAATAGTTCAAAAACTCGTTCAAAAGCAAACGCCATTTGGCAACCTAAAATGTGGGACAAGATGTTCTATCATCCACTAAACATAAAAGCACCACATAATTTCAAAAGTTACCCACACCACCTTCATTTAACAAATTCCCTATTGTTATATTTTGTTATCACAACCCTAGAAAAAAGTAAAGAAGTCATGTCTTCCTTTCCATCATTCACAACTAGAAGAAGATTTTAACAACTTGGTAAAATTAACTCCTAAAAACCCAATCTAACATGCTATTTTCTAGGTCTTTAAATAAATTGAGATTTTTGACATGGTTATTCTTATTTGAAAGTCAATGTTATTGACCAAAGAAAATAAAAATAACATAAAATTATGCATTGAATTTGGATTTTAAGGTAGTAGTAGGTTCACAAAATCCATCTGTGGACACTAATATGGAAAAATGTAGGTATAACTAAATGATTTGAAATTCCATTTGTGACTGCCATAATTTGAATTTGATCAATGGCTAATTGATGGCCTTTATTTTCGGTTCCCTATCTAATTGGTTTGGCCTTTAACTATTGTTCTTGAGATTGGAGCATCATTGAGCACTTAAATTTTAGTGTAGAACATCGAAGCATCATTTAGAGTGAGCAAGATTTTTGCTTGATTCAGGTTTTGGTTTGCACATAATAAAATTTCCCTATCTTTTAAAAAATAGTGAAATTTCACTCTATTAAAATAATATAGTGAAATTTCACTATTTTTATTTGCATGATTGTCTATTAGATAGTAAAATTTCAATACCTTTTAAAAGTCTTTGTGAATGGTATTTTAGCAAAGCATTTCTTGTTAATATTGGCCTTTGGTTGAATGTTTTTAGAAGGTAAATTTTTGAAGGACAATGAAATTTAGTGTCCAAAATAATGAAATTTCATTATGTTTTAAAAGCACAGCTCTAGATTGCTATTCTCTAATCATTCTCTCTCTTAGTCATTTTTTTTGTGTCAAGTTTATTGGCTTAACATAGTGAGATTTCACTGTCTCATTGGGACAAATTTTCACTATTTAAAGCAATTTTTTTCTTCAAAATTTCATATGCAATATGGATATTGTTTGATAGAATTCAATTTTTAGAGTACAAATATATAAATTTTATCAAAAATGAATTTATAATTTGTAAGTTATTAAATTTTGAAATTTGAAAACACTTAATTCATAGTAGGTAGTTACAAAGATGGAGGTGTAAGAAAAATCACTCACTTGGGTCGATGTCTTGGACTTCAACATTTTGTATATGAAAAAAAATAGAGAGTAGATTTAGGAGTAATAGCCATATCTACCGAAACACATATCAAAAGATACTCAAAAAATGGAGAGAAAAAAAGATAGTTTAACTCCTTTCTTCGAAGTTGGTCGAACAAGAAGAATCTGGTAGAAAGAGAAAGAGGAAGGAGATACGTGAACTCTGTTATTGTTAGACTTGGTCGAAGAAGGACAAAGATAATCGTAGAAGTATGAACATGACTGGTGTTGCAATCGAGTTGACAAGTTTTGTGCTCAGATCTAAGAATTTCGAAGGGAATGAAGGACCTTCAGTAATTGAAGGAGATGAATGGAGGATTGGTAATCAAAAGTGAAGAAGAAAGGTTCAAGGACTTAGACATATACCATTGTTGGGATGGCCACGGAGATTGAGTAGTGGTGTTGCATGTGGGGCTACGACTATGTTTAAGAATTAGAAAGGTTGACTTAGATTTTTATCCAAATTTAAGTAAGAATTTAGTAAAATCTGAATTTGAGTTTCATGCCATGGTCATTTAAATTTAGGTTTATGAATAACAATGCACTGATTTGAGTTTGAATTTGAGTATGAGTTTAAGTAATCACTAAAGAACATTTTTGTGAATTTTAAAATTTAAATTTGAGTCAAGATTTGAGTCACCACTGAAGATGCTCTTATATATCATATCAATTGATGGTTTAGATCTCATTCATAATAATCTAATGGTAGATGAATAAAAACTATATACAAAATATGAATCGGGCTCGGGTTTCTTAAGATTGAACCCAAATCCAACTTGAATTAAATTCGGACTTAAAATTTCTTATCCGAGCTTGTCCCGAATTTACATACAACACAACCTATGCCCTGAAAAAATCGGACCGGGCTTGGATTGGCCCGCTCGAGTTGCAGCCTACCGATTGCCGCCTTTCCGCGGCCATTGTCTGCGTGCAATTTGACTCTCTACTACCCAGTTATCTCTGCTGCCATTTTTTTTCTCTCTCTCTATTCTCCTTTCCTGCCATCGCCGTCTGGCTAGGTTGGGATTCTCCACCATAGTCCCTCTACTGCGGCCATCGCTGTCGAGCACCACCAACTTAATCCGTGATTGAGCCGCCACATTGTCGAGCACAATCGCCCTTCATTCAATACCAGTCCACTTCCACGACTGCTGATCATCACCAGTTGTTGAGCACCACCACTATCCACCCACCACCACCACCACCACCTCCACCTCCACCTCCACCTCCACCTCTTCTTCAAGCACCACCCAGTCCCACTCACTCACCACCCTCTCTTCTCGTCTCTTTGAAAACCTAAGTTTGGGAATTTCCCCAAATTTGAAAAGTACTACTTTTTTTTGTCGATAAAATTTGAAAAGTACTACTTCTCTTATTCTCACTTCTTATTCTGTGTTTGTTGAAGTTCCAGATTGGGGAAATCCCCAAATTGAAGCTCCTCTGTCTCTCTTTCCCACTACCGTAGAACGATACTGAAGCTTAGGTATGTTTGCGTTTTTTTTATCTTATTTTATTTTTCATTTCTATATCATCGAATTCTTTATTTTTTTTTAAATTTTACATTTGAGGTGAATACTATACATGTTTTATGCAGAATTTTATTTGAATGAATTCGGGGCTTGCACATTTTCTTGGATCAATTATCTCGGCACTGTGAGTATATATTTTTTTTCTCATTTCCTTTGGAGATGGTTGTATTGAATAATCATGAATTTGCCCTTATTCTTATTCTTTTTCCATTTCTATGCTTCTCTATTTTTTCTATTTGTTTGTTTCTTGTATAGTGAGTGAATGATTTTTTTTTTTTTGTTAACAAGAGTTCTGTCTGTTTTTGTGATTTTCTATAGGCAGCATTTTGGTTTATGGTAGCTCCATCATCTATTCTTCTTTTCTTCTCATTTATTTGCCAATCACAGAATTCAAAACGAACAATGAACTTTAGTTGGTTTGAAAAAGCTTGATAATTGCAATTTAGGTGTTGCAGTGTTTTTTTTTTCCCCTTTTCTTCTCTACAGCCAGTTATGCCCTAATCTTTGAAATTGGGTTTTCTTTCTGTTGTTCAACCATTTTTTTTCCTCTTCTGGTTGGTTTGTGTTCTTCTTCATCTTTGTTCTGTCTTCTTGAGCCTTTGAAGGATGTAATGGAAATGAATGTTTTTTTGGTGTTTTTTTATAAGGAGTGTTGTGTTGAAGAAGATGGTTAGGACACTTGGGCAGCAAGGTGTTTTTTGGTCAATGGTACGTGTTGGCTGTAGTGTCTTTGATTGACAAACTGATCATCTATATCTATATCTTCTATAATTACTAAAAAAATATTTAAAAAATAAATAAGGCACTCTCTTTGTTAGAATTTGTTGCTGCTTTTGCGTCATTCAAGTTGCTCCTAGTATATCATTCTGTTCAAGAGTCAAGACATCCTCATCAAATAATTAAAGAATCCCTATTTCACCTTTGATTTTTTTGATATATTTTCTAATTTAATTTATTTTAATATTTATAAATAAATATATTGGGATGTAATGATGATATCACAGTTTGATTCTGGTTTGGTTCAACCGGTGATCCGTGACACAATCATTTTTCCATTTTAATGGATGGTCTGAGTTTTAAAACATTTCCCAAAAGTATAGAACTTAGGAAAACAAAAAAAAAGAAGCTATACTTTAACCTAAAAAGGGGAATTGATTCCCCTATAAAAATTGTAGGGATAATTACACTCACCTCTCCTAATATTTCTAACAATTATAAACAGTACTCCTGTGAATTTTGAAGTAACTTTGTGGCTCCTGTTAGTCTTGTCGGGTAAACGACAATGGCAGAAAATGTAAAGTTACCAAACTACCCATATAATTAAATATCATTTTATAAAAGGTAAAATTTGTGAAATGTCAAATATATGCATCAGTTAAGACAATCACTTCCACAATTGGGACTTGGACCCTCAACCTCCTGTTGGGAGGTGAAGGAGATGTCACTTGAGCTAACACTTGGTGGTAACAAAGCTTGTTTTTTCAGCAAATCAAATGCAATTCATCTTCAATAAACATTTTGTGTGAGAGAGAGAGAGAGAGAGAGAGAGTAGCATGACCTAATTTTACAGCAGGCACTTAAAACAATGTTTTCCAAATGTAAGCAAGCAACAAAAAGTGCTGCAGAAACCACACCTCCAAGGGAAGGGGAGAACCAAAAAACCCAATAGAGGAACATCTTTTTGATAGGTAGAGTAAAATATATTAGCAAGAAAGCCCATTGGTAGTCAATATTTTTTTGATGAATATGGCAGTCAATATTTTTTTGATGGATAGAACTTGGAGAGTCACTATAGTATGAGAAACTAATAATGAATCAGAAAATATAGGGAACCCATGAATTCAATTATTTAGATCTCATTTATGAAAATTCCAAACCATCACTTGGATTGAGGGATTTGGAAGAAAATGGGAGGAAAGGGAAAGGAAGGAGAGGTTATTTCTTACTTGGTTTAAAATTACATAAGGAAAGGAAAGGGGATGGAGGGAGAGGAAGGGCAGAGGGGTTTCTTAACCCTTATTTTATCCAATTTTCTCTCCTCCCAAAAGTGGACGGAGATGGAAGGAAAGGAGAGAGTCTTTTAATGAATTTTTTATAATACCGATTCTAATTTTAAACTTATAAAGGAAAAAATAAAAAAAAGACACCTCTATCTTAGGCTGTTATAGTAAATATATATAATAATTTCTTTTCCTTTCTTTCTTCTACTGTTCTAAGCAAGATGAGAAGATTATTCTCTTCTTTCCCTCATTTGTTATCTAAGCATGAAGAAGGGATTACACTCTCCTTTCATCTCCTCTCCCACATAACTAATGTTATTTTCCCCTCTCCTTTCTCTCCTATTTATTCAAGCATAGTGTTTGTGTTCCCAAAGCTCTTTGAACCAAACCCTAAATCCCCTTTTGAACTCTCGCACAACACTATGTTGTTCTCTGGCAGAGGATTTGGTCCCATATGAAGACTACCCTTGATCTGGGTCACAACTGCACTGAAAAGTACTTCGAGGGAAGATGATAGATTTCCAATGGAATGGTAGTACACCATTTAAAGGGTTACCTCCTTTGGGATATTCCTGGATATCAAAGACTCAAAGAGTGGATATGTTGAAGATAGTAAATGGAATAGTAGCTGTAAGGTAGTTTTCAACTAGTAGGGGTATCTCCATATTGTGAAGATTGCTTAGCTCCTTTGGGATATTCCCTTGAAAGCCATTTGAACCAAATAATGCATTGAAGCCACTGATCACTACATGTCTCGTCATTTAACTTCTATTTTTATCACCTCTACACTTTGATCATCTTAATTACTCAGGGATGTGGAGCTATTCGTTCGATCTTTGTTCAGTTCAGTGGTGACGACACTGACACTTCGTTCTTCAAATATTTGAATGCGGTGAGTCGTTTGTAGACAGAAAGGCGGAGCAATTGATCAATTTAATTTGTTAAATAGCGATCAATTAGGATTATTATTCTTCGTCAATCGAATTCTTATTTTTATGCGGATGTGATGGACAGTAATTGAGATTTAACCGAGATTTTGTCTTGTTCTTTTTTTGGTTCTTGATTTAGTAATTGATATATAACTAGGATTCTTTCTTGTTTCGTTTATGCTGTGTTGTTGGTTGTGTATAACTCCTTTTTATTCGGAGAGCAGGATTTTAGAGTTTTTAAAGAAAGAATTATATTTTTTTGATTAACTTAAATTTAGATATGTGTATATATATATAACCTTAATATTTGATTGTTGGGATTATTCTCTATTGGCTGCTACTTTGCCAATTTTGTTGAATTTGATAGAAATTTAAGAAAGAGAGAGAGATTTTAGGAAGTTTCCTACATGTCATTGGGAACTTGAATGGAAGGAAAGCAAATTTGTCCTTGTAATTTTTTTTTTTTTTTGATAAGTAAAGAAGTATATAAAAGGTGCCCAAGGGGGGCAAACCCATTACTTGTCCTTGTAATTCTTACGACCAATATGCCAAAATTTTCATTATTTTTGTGGCATACATTTTGAATTTCTTCCTTTTGTAGTGCTAAGATAACGTGGCTATTAAAGATTTAGGGCCAAACTCTTACCTGATCATCTTTGGCAAGTCAGTGTAATGCAGTCTATTTGGTCAACTTAATTTTTGGGTCAAAATCATTATTTGAATTTTTTTTACTCAGCCATTTGCTTTTTTATTTATTATTTTAGGTGGCATTTGAATTTTTTTCTCTATTTAACTTTTCTTTAGAGAGAGGAAGAAGTGATAGAGAGAATGATAATGGGAGAGATAATTTTAGAGAGAATATTTTTTATAGAGAAATTTGGAGAGAGTATTTTAGAGAGACCATATATAATTTTAATTTTAAGAAATTTTTAGAAAGAGAAATTAATTTAAGAAATATGTTGGATAAGATTTTAGAAGAAAAGAAAGAAGAATTTTAGAGAAATATAATGTTTTTTATGGAGAGAAATTAATTTTAGAAATATTTTTGATAAGCTTTCGCGCGCTGCCTTTGGGGCGCGCGTCTTTTCTCGCTGCCTTTTTCGCGCGCCCCTCTGCCTGTCGCGCGCTTTTTCCCCGGCCCCTTCCTTTCCGCCCTCTTCTCGCTTCGGTTTCGCTCGCCCCGCTTTCCCCCTCTCTCTCCCCTTCTTTCGCCGCGCCTTCTTTCCGCGCTCTGTTCGCTCCGCTTTTCGCCCCGCCTGCCGCCTTTCGCGCCCTCTCCTGTTTTTTTTTCTGCGCGCCCTTCCTTTTCGCCCTCTTTTTGCTCCGCTTTCCGCTGCGTTTGGGGGCGAGCGTCTTTTCGCGCGCTGCCTTTTTCGCGCGCCCCTCTGTCCTTTTCGCGCGCTTTTCCCCGGCCCCCTTCCTTTCCGCCCTCTTTTCGCTTCGGTTTCGCTCGCCCGCTTTCCCCGGTCTTTTCGCTCCGCTTTTCGCTGGCGCCCCTCCTTTTCGCGCCCTTTTTTTGCGGTCGCCCCTCTTTTTTCTCGCGCCCTTTTTTTAGAAATTAAATAATTTTAGAGAAAAAAAAGAAATTTGGTTTAGTTTTCTTTAAGTTATTAGTTAAGAGTCAAAAAGGGATAATTGGTTTAAAATAAGGTAAAATGTGTCATTTACATTATTTTATGAGGGCAATATAGTCCTATTTTTTAAGGGCAAAATGGGCATTCCAAGAATTTTTTTTTTTTGGCTTACATGAGCAATTTCTGTCTGTCACTAACAACATTTGATGGCAGGTAGAATCTAATACAGACATTGAAACCAAAAGGGAGACAATATTATTTCAGAAATCATAAGGATACTATCTGCAATTGCTAAAACCCCTGGGGGAGGTAAGTGTATCCCAAAATCGTGCTATTTCTTTCATGCCATAAGCATAAAAAAGACAGAGACTCAATATCCCAAGCCCTTCTAACACTACATTTTACACGGGTTCCTCTCCAACTCTTTTAGGAATTGCATCACCAAACATGCCATTGTCTAAGCACAAACAACAAGAGAAAAGAGGGCTCCATAACTTCCTCACAACCGAACAACAAAGAAACAAATGGCTAATGGTTTCTTCCTCCACTTGACACATGTAGCACCAATTTACCAACCGGAATCCCCACTTCTTGTGGTTATCCATCGTCAAAATGGCTCCCAAGCAACAGCCCAACCAAAATCCACCTTTCCAAGAACTTTGGTCCACCAAATTGCTTTTCATGGAAACTCTCTAGATCCTCTAGGAGCCATCTCCATATAGAAAGATTTAACTGAAAAACTTATCCTCCCTCCACACATCATATAATATTATCTTCCTCAGCTGCTACTGCCTTGTGACGATTTAGAAGCTCTATGAAGCTCATTGCCTCCTCTACTGCTCAATCCTGAAATTTTCATCTAAACAGGTGCCCACACAACACCATTGTCATTGCAATATAAAAAACCAAAGCCTGCTGTTTCAAGTAATATGGACTAAATGAGGGAAACAAACCTCCAAAGCTACATCCTCACACCAAACATCCTCCAGAATCTAATCCTTATCCAGTTATCCCATTACCCACTTTACAACTAGTACATTTGAAAAACTCCTCAGCTCCTTTCCTAATTGATATTTATAAACCCACGCCATAAGGATCATCATCCCCCTCCTTTGTAATGCAACCCTTTCATCATAACCAAATTTGGCACCTTCATCTAGCAAAAGGCTCCTTCCATGGTTCTGAGCCTCTAAGAGGATACAAGGCTGGCGAACCATCTGTTTATGGAAGTTTACATTCACTATGATTTTTGTTCTAAAACTATTGGTAAAAGTGGTTGTTTGGGCTTTGATCATAAAAACTAAAGGCTCCATATGATGGCACTGTCATCCCAGTGCACACTAGAGGGCTCCACCTTGTTAATAGAGGAAGA
The DNA here is from genome assembly GCA_008638375.1 of Nyssa sinensis. NCBI lineage: Eukaryota > Viridiplantae > Streptophyta > Magnoliopsida > Cornales > Nyssaceae > Nyssa > Nyssa sinensis. The sequence goes on along the minus strand of CM018031.1, from coordinate 53,774,840 downwards.
AATATGCACAGGAGGTTGGGTACGAGGCCAGGATACATCCATGGGTTTGGGCATGGCATGATGGCCCCTCCATCATCTTCATCTAAACGGTACAACTTTAAACAAGTGGATGAACTTACCAGGAGAGTCATGGCAGCTAAAGGACAAGCTCAAGAGTTGGCTGAGCAAAAAACGAAAAAAAGAAGATGGTGGCTTAATAATAGCATATAGAGGCTCAGGTGGGGGCTAAGGTGGAGGCTCAACCGTTGCCAATGATGTTATGGCAAAAGAATATAGAGGCTGTGATGCAGTCCCTAATTTTGCAAAATAGGAGTACTCCTTCACGGTAAAACATTTATAAATTACTTATAAGTTCTTAAATAACTGAACTGCATATAGGAAACTTGTACAGACAAACGAAAATAGAACCTTAAGCTTGAAAATAAGTCAAGTATAGGATTTCAGGGGGCAAAGTAGTCCAATATTGGTCCGAACACACTCAAACCAGAACAAGAACCTCGTTTGTGCCTAAAGAAACTCTTAGGAATAAATGAAATAAAAAAGGACTACCTGTTTACAAAATATGCAAAAAGGTGTAGGAAATATAACTAATATAACTTTAAGTTTGAAAATAACTCAAGTGTAGGGTTTTAGGGGCAAATTGTCCAATATCGGTACAAAGGACTCCAAACTGGTACAAGCACCTTGCTCATGCGTAAAGAAACTCTTAGAAACAAATGGAATTGGAAAAAGACTACCTGTTTAGAAAGGAAAATTCTATGCTTACCAATTTTTTTTTTCACTAAAAATTGTTTACCAAATGATGTGGCAAGATTGTATTGGATGTACATCATTTCATTTCATAATTTGATGTGCTGCAAATGAGATGTTGCTGTTCATATCTGAGATTTTACTTTTGAATTTTTTTTTTGGAAAGAGTAGCATTGCTCATTTTCAAAATATGCATACTTAAGTTGTATTAAAAGTTTGTTCATTATATTTATTTCTCATTCTGTTACATTTTTGAATTAATTATCTCACTATAGTTTTCTACTTGCACAGTAAAGTTTTATTACAAATTTGTTCATTATATTTATTTTCATTCTGTTACATTTTTGAATTAGTTCTCTCACTATGGTTTTCTACCTTTTGTTTGCCGACCGTCTGTCTAAAGACTTTTTTGTTATTTCCTTTCTATATATATTTTGTATTTCATTTGTACATGAAATATTTAGTGTTATGTACTGCTTTAACACAATTTTTAATGTAATGTAAATTTGAATTTAATATTGCATTGCGAATGGATGATTGTGATGGATGCTGGGATGGTATTATATATATTTGTATTGGTAGGTTATTATTAATACAAATATATATATACATATATATCTATCTATCTATATATATATATGATAAGTAAATGTCATTTATTGAAAAGGAACCCAATGGGAAGGTAATCCCATGTACATGAACCTGGTAACAAAAAAATACATTGGAAGACTTGTCAACATACTTTTGATGAGAGTAAGTCTGCTCCCTTTTGACAAACAATACCGCTTCGAACCTGGTAACTGTTTCTAGAAACTCTCCATAACTCCATTCCAAAATGCTTTCGTCTTATATGAAGATCCCAAAGGAAAGCCCAAGTCCTTAATTGGAAAAAAACCGACTGCACAATGCATAACCAATACCAAAGCCGCCGTATTCCGGATCCCACCTATAGGAATTAACTCACTTTCCCCCAAATTCATATGAAGGCCAAACACTGCCTCAAAGCATAACAAAACACATCTGACATTTGTAATCACTCGCCTTATCTCCTTACCTTGGGACAACACCTACTCTTCAATTATGATTGTAGAAATTCTGTTCCTTCTACTATGGGCACCATCAGCTCTATGGAAGCACGGACATTTTATTTTGGTTCAAATGACTGTGTCAGACAACACTCTCGGACACTTGAAAAAAAGTATTCAAATTTTTAATTTTTATGAATTTCGAACACGTTATTGCCATGTTAGGACAACTTAGCACACATTTTGAACTAGTTTTTTTTCTTTTTTGGATTTCCCCCCTCATTTTCTCCTCTTTTTTTGGGGTTATATATACATATATATGTTATGTAGTAGTTAGTAAATTTGTTTTAGAATTTGAATCATGGATGTTGATGATTAAATGAAGTATGTTCTTAAATTTTTATTTAATGACTTTGTTATCTCTTAATAATAATTTTTTGATTTTTGTGTTTTTATGCCAATTTTAATTGAAATAATATTAAGCTTTTATTATATTGTCATATAAAAAATAATATTACCGACATGTTCTGGCTTGATTGGTACCTTTTTTATCTATCCATATTAAAGTGTGTGCGTGTGTTATTTACCTATGAGAAAAAAAAATAAAAAAAAATATTCAACGTATCCCCAACGTATGTATGTCTTACTTTTTTGAAAAATGTCATGTATGCGTGTCCATGTCATGTCATATTCGTGTTTCGTGCCCTTGTTTTTTAGACTAACGAGATTGAGACATGAGGCATAAAACTAAAATGTCTTATCTTTATTTTTTACTCATTTGAGATTGAGACATAAAATTTGGAAGTGTTATCTTTACTTATTTCTCATTTGTTAAATATTTATATTCAAAAATAAATATTCATTGACCCTAGTAAGTTATTTGTTTATTAAAATTTGTACAAAGTGAAATAGACTAATAGGTATAGTGACCAATTTTATGTCTTTATTTATTACTCATTTGTCAATTATCTATACAAATTCTCATTCACCCTTAAAAATGACTTGTTCATTAAAAATTATACATAAATCAAATATTATTTTCTTTTAGGCCATTGGGTTATTCTACAGTGGGCATGGTACTTAAGAAAAGGCTTACATTATGGTTCAATTCCTACCTTTGTTGGAAGATACATTTACAAAAAAAAAGAATTTTCCTTCTCTCTTCAAAAAAATTAGCAGTAAGAAGCATGGCTTCAAATTACATTTAGTATGTATGTTTTTGTGTGTGTGTGTGTGTGTGTGTGTCTATTAAGAATTAATTTAGCTCGTATATTTTGTGCACTATATCTTACACGATATTTTATATAGTTGGCCCTGTCATAATTAATATTCATTAACTTAATAATCTCATTAATTAATAATTTTTTGAGAAAATAACTTTGTTCCGGGGAGGATAGTTATAATTCTATTACTCAATGATTAATAATTTTTTGAAAGATCCTCTACAATATTAATATAATGCATTTTGTTTGTGGAAAAGGCTCTTCACCATTAAAAATACATATATATGAATGTCCTCTTTTTATTTTCAAAATCATATACTTGTAAGAAAAAAATTTTAGCAATAAAAATCATTGAGAAACTTAATAATTCTACTAATTAATAACTTTTATGTTTCAAAAATTATTAATTGTTAAAGAGTATTGACGCTGCCAAATTTACACCCTTAGCTATGACTGATGCAAAGTAATGAGATTCTTTTGTGGCCTTATTATCAAAGCGAACATGTCTTTTAATAATGTACAATTATTGAAACATTAGTACAATTATTATTGCATTAATTGCTATAAAAAATTACTATCTTTATCTTTTTATATCCTTGATTCTTATAAATTTTTGTCCTTCAATATTGCTCTTAGATTTTGTTTGGGCCATCAGATCTCTAGTTTGGCATGAAATACGAGCCTTTGTCCTCATCTCTGCTTCTGCTGACTGCCAATCTGCCGTTTGTCTCTTGCACCACCACCAGGACTTGCAGATGCGAGTGTTAACTATCATGGCTAAACTGCGTAGACCACCCCTGAGTTGCTATTTGAAACAGCCAGAATCATAGTAAGCCGTCGACCTTCATCATAGCTAGGGTGCTTTCATAGCTGCAAATTCCATTGATCAAGTCAACTCCAGTTCCGCTGCTGCCATCTCTCGTTCACCAGGTAGTTCTTCTCTCTCTCTCTCTCTCTCTCTAGACGAATGAGCAAGACTGGGTTTAACTGGAGTTGGGTTCAACTCAAATTGGTTTAGGGACTTAAGGGATGCAGCTATCTTATACCTGGGGTAGTTAACCCCCCTCAACTATTAATTCTGTTAGATCACCATTTGCTCATCTATTAATTTTGTTAGATCACTATTTGTTCTAAAAGCTTAAACTGTTAGAGAATGGATCAACAATGTATATTAAACTCTCAACACTCCCCTTCACGTGTGACCCCGGACTCGCATGTGAAGAGACAAAGAAACCACGGACAAATGCAAATGAGAGGAGAGTATAAATGCAAATGGAGAATAAATGCAAATAGAGAGACTTGAACACAAGATCTCTTATAACCACGGCTCTGATACCATGCTAGATCACCATTTGCTCTAAAAACTTAAGTTGTTAGACAATGGGCCAACGACGTGTATCAAGCTCTCAACAAATTTATTATTATTATTATTATTTTTATTTTTCTTATACTTTTCAAATGTTTCTCAAATATACCTCTTTAATTTATGCTCTTGCCTTCTGGATTTAAAGTTTTTCACACTTTACCCATAACTTAATTTCAGTTTGACTGGCTCAATAGTTCTTTTATCGATTTTTTGGACTTTTTTTTGTATAATTTAAAGTGTTTTGAGGGTCTTTTTTTTTTTTAAACTAAACTTATTGCCTAATTTGTAAGCTCCTTTGTATCAATGAATATTAAGTTTTATACTTTAATTGTTAAATTTTTGAATGAACATTAAGTAGAGTAAATTTCTGGTTTTGTCCCTGAGCACTTGCCAATACCAAAACTACCCGCAGAGTTCAAAGTTCAAACATTGAACTCTCTCCCTCTCTCTATCTTCATTCCCTATCACCAAAAAAGCCAAATAGCCAATTTTCCTTGTTTATTGGCGATCAATCGTTTATATAGGCATATATATGGTTTCACAGGAGTTCTTTTTGGTCCATTTTGATGTTTTTGATTCATCATTTTAACTAATTATCTTTTTTTTTTATTTTTTTATTTTTTTATATTGATAATTTAAATAACCAATTGTGGATTTCTTAGTCATATTGACTAGAGCAAATTGCAATGGATTATTGAGATTGGAATTCCTATATGACTATTTGAAATCCAAATAACTCATTTTCCTTATCTTATAATTAATAATTTTTATTGGCTATGAAGCACAGATACTATTTTAGCTCACATATCCATGTCAAACACATGAAAAAGAGTGTCTAAAGTTTTTTCATTTTTTAATTTTAAATTTTGGATATCTTTTGGGCACGTTTTCTTTCTTCTTTTTGGGATTTTTTCCCATTCTTTCTTTTATTCTTGTCAGCTGTTTTTTTGGGGGTTTATTTATATATATATATATATTCTAGGTAATAGTTAGTAAATTTGTCTTGAAACTTGGATTGTGGACATTGATGATTAAATGAAGAAGCTTTTGAATTTTTATTTAATGGTTTTGTTATTTTGATATCGTAATAATATTTTTGATTTTTGTGTATTTTTATACCAATTTTGATTGAAATAATATTAGATTTTAACTAGTCATATAAAAATATATATATATATATATATATATATATATTCAACATGTCCCTTGGGTATTTGTGTTTTACTTTTTTGAGAAATGTTGTGTTCGCATGTCAATGTCGTGTCGTATCGGTGTCCCATGTTTGTGCCCTTGTTTCTTAGATTATTGGGAATTGATCATTTACGTAGTTATATAAGGTTTCGCAAGAATTCTTTCTGGTCTGATTTTTGTATCACTTTTTATAGAGATTTTTAAGGCCATGAATTGATACATTTGAATATTTTGATTGCGAAGTGATGTTTAAAATCATAATTTGATCATATCGATATAATCTAAAAATAACCATATAGGATGAGAAAGGCTTCATCCAAGATAATAGATTTTTACATTAATATCTATGTAAATTATGAATGGAATCATTCAAATTCAACAGATGTCCAAACATGTACCGAGTAATTGAAACAGTTGTACAAACTTATCTACACTTGCTACTAATCTCGAGCCTTGTTTAAGGGCGTTTCTTAATTGCTTTCTGTGAGTCACTGGTTATAACAACACTCACCTTTCATCTATTCTATTTTAACAGTGACAGTAAAGTTGATTGCAATGTTGAGGTCAGCAGCAATGGCTAAACTGGTTGGACGAATCACTCAATTTGGAATGGTTAGAGTTCAGAACCTGAGTTACAATTGCAGTACAATGGTGCAAACTCAAATTCCCTACCAATGCAATGCAAGCACAATGGCATCAATGGAGGATCAAGACAATCAAGCTACCTTTCAGTATTCAGCGAAGGATGCTGGTGGAGTACGCAAGCACCAAATAGGAGAGAACATGCCAAGAAAGGATAAGATTAACTTTCTTGTTAAGATACTTCTTGATCTCAAGGATAATAAAGAAGCTGTCTACAGTTCACTGGATGCCTGGGTTGCATGGGAGCAGAACTTCCCTATTGGGCCGCTAAAGACGGCATTGGTTACTCTCGAGAAAGAGCAAGAATGGCATAAAGTTGTTCAGGTTATTAAATGGATGTTAAGCAAGGGGCAGGGCACCACAATGGGAACATATGGGCAGTTAATACGAGCATTAGATATGGATCACAGGGCAGAAGAAGCACACCAGATTTGGGTAAAGAAAATTGGTAGTGATTTGCATTCAATCCCTTGGAAGTTATGTAATCTTATGATATCTGTTTATTATCGAAACGGCATGCTGGAGGAACTTGTAAAGCTTTTCAAGGGCCTGGAAGCTTTTGACCGTCAACCCCCCGAAAAATCAATAGTGCAGAAAGTAGCCGATGCATATGAGATGTTAGGCTTACCTGAAGAGAAGGAACGGGTGTTGGAAAAGTTCAATGATTTATTTACAAAGACATCAAAAGGAAGCCGCAAGAAATCTAGGCGGACTCCTTCCAAGAAAGAGGAGAAATCAGGGTGGAGAAAGCCTGCCTCAAATCCAGATAGTCATCTCAATGCCGTAGTAGGTAGACACAAAAATTAAAGACGTTCCTGGGGAATAATTTATTCTTTTCATGCGTATAATCTCTGAATCGTTTCTTCTTTCTTTGAAGAGGGGTTGTTTCCTAGTTATTTACCATAGATGGGCTCTTTACTATCTTTCAGTTGCAAAACTATCCAATTAGAGATTTTTATGCTTAATGTTCTCAACTTGAGGCATTTTAATAACTTGGATGGCTAGAACGGAGGACTGTAGTAATCATAGCTCTCGGATAATCCGTTAGGATTGTTTCGTTGAGAGATGATGGTGCAGATGGTTCAAAAAGATCTCGGCCTCCAGATGAGTTGAAATTGGATGCAGAAGTGACTGGGGATCCGCAAAGCAGCCTGCTCTTACTATTAAAGTGCCTGGATTGTTCAAAGGAGAACCTGTATTATATTTCTCATTAGATGAACGTTGAATTGCTCTCTAAGGCATTTCAGTACTCTGCAGTGGGGAAATTTTTCACAAGGTCACTTTGTAACGCAGAATGTGATGGAGAATCAAATACGTTGAATTTTTTTATGAAACAAATAACACAGGAGATTCTTTATCTAAAGAGAATAAATTTTAAATTTTTAAATAAAAATATATTATTAATAATTTATATAATAGAGACTAAGTTATATCATATATATATATATATATAGATTATGACTACTACTAATTTGAATAGTAATTTATTAATTTTTTATACTAGTAATATTACAATTAAGAAATTATAATAATTGCGAGAGGGAAAAAAATTGAAATTAATAAAAATTAGGGTTTTTTAGAAAATTAGAAACCTTATTATATTAGGTAACTATAGTTATAAGTAGAAGTTAATTTGGATTTTTTTAAATAAAGTAATTGCAAAAATAAAATTTACTGTAAGTGACAAAAAAATGAAATTGAAAACATAAACGAAGTCGTTTAGTACCGTGACAGCTTCGGTTATGGTGGAGTTATAAGTATTGTCTATTTTATCGTTTTGGGTTAAGATAGGGTTTTCGTTTTTAAAAACTTGATTGATCAACTCTGTGTTTACTAATAATTTTTTCTTGGAATGGGACTTGAAACATTTTCATTATTCTTCAAAAGCTTCTGTCACTTGTTCTACATTACTTTGAAGATTCCACTCAAAATCTCTTACATTTGGTATACATTGAAGGGCAAGTTTCTTTCACCATGTACTGATAAAATTCGAACAAGAAGAAGATTGTTTGGCAGTGTGGCTAAAAGGAATAACTTGGCAAATAAATGTTTATACCATTAGACTTTTTCATTGGTACAAGATTGGCGTCTTTTTGTTGACAGTTTAATGAGCTCTTCTTAAATGAATATATATATATATATATAATATATTTCTCTATGAAAAAATTGAACGTTATGTAGAAGATTGTCGGGCTACTCTATGCTCGTTCAAGGTTTCTGATATACCATAAACCGACACACCAATCATCTTGAGACATGTGTGCTTACCGGTCTGATAAAACTCGATCATACAGAGTAGGATAAAACTCGATCATCCAGAGCAGGCGAAGCTTTCAGAGCACTCTTATGCACTTATCCCCCAGAGCTCATGATCTGAACGATATTCACTCAGAGTAGTCCACAAGGTTCAGACCTCGTTTTCCCTTAACATCCGCCAAGCAGAGAATAAGGAAACAGTCTTCTACAAGGAAACTGTCACACATGGTTGTCTCTATTTGGATACAATGTCTAACAAGGTAACTGCAATCTCCAATGATCAAATCCCTATTTTCATGGCTCCAAATCCTAATCGACTTAGGAAGGCCATAGTCTATAAATTAAACCCTACAGGTACGCTTTATTTTTATGCTCATTCTTTGGCTTTCATTACAGTCTTTCCAATTCAGTTTACTTACTTAAGCATCGGAGCGGCTACTGCTGGAGCCAATCCGGTGGCCCTATCATTCCTTCTTTTTGAGTGTTCTTCAGATCGCGGAGCCCAGATTTCTTGCGAGCCAAAAAGTGCAACATCAGTTTGGCGCCGTCTGTGGAAAACGAAAAATCTCCAAGTGCTTTATTCGCCAACTTATTCTCCTTCTTACCGGAGAACCTTGGCCCCTAATCTCCGACCAAGGCAGAACGCTCAAAATCCTCAAAACTCTCAACGTCGGCCGCCTGCCTCACGAGCAAGAGGACCGACGGTTGATCTTATACGACAAGAGATTGAGTCAATCAAACGACACAACGAACTAGTACAAGAACAACTACTAGCCATATCTAAAACTCTGGCAATGCTTACACGAAATCAAGGGACGAGTCCGCCAAATCCGCCGGTCAATGTTGCTGAGGGAACACAACCTCCTATTATCACTGAGAATGAAGAGCCCCATGAGGAGGCTCCAAATAACTGGCCTGCACACCCCCAAGGTGTTGCTCACGTCGGTAGAGATCCACAGCCATCAGCAGCCCCGGGCTGGGGAACACCAGCCTTTGTCCTTGACGTCCATTACCGAAGCACTACTAAAGCCCCAACTCCAAGAGTTTCGGGAGCATATTCGGTACCACAGGAGCCTCAGCCCCAAGCGGCACCAATCCCTCCAGCTTGGGACCCTTGGAACCCTCTTCCGTCCGTGGGACATGCTCTGCCCGACTACCCTGAAATCGAGGCTGTAAGGCAAGGTTCACAAGAAGTCCGGCCTAGAGACCCACGGAGGGTCGAAGAAGTTGCAGAATCAATGGACCGAATAGTAACTGTGAGAGGTGTCCAGAACCCTCCAGAGTAGGATGAGTTGGCCAGGTTGCTCGGAAGACTTGCTTCCCCATTCACTGCTGCCATCATGTTAGAAGAAAGACCGAGGAAGTTCGTTGTGCCGAAATTCACCCTAGATGATGGGACTGGAGACCTAGGAGATCATCTATCGCACTACCAGTATACAATGACCCTTCACGGGGCCTCTGATGCCTTTATGTGCCAAACTTTCATTACCAGCCTAAAAGGTACCGCCCTAAAATGGTTCCACCACCTCCTACCGAACTCAGTTACCGGCTTCTATGAGCTCGGTAGGAAATTCCTAGACAGATTCATGACAAGCAGAAGGCTCAGAAGGGGACCAGAGTTCTTACTGAATGTCAAACAGACCAAGGAAGAGTCCCTCAGAGCTTACATTGCACGCTTTAATGCCGAACTCACAGAGATAACCGACTGCAGCCCAGGTTTTCTCGTAGCTGCCCTAACTTCTGGTCTTGCTTATGGAGGCTTTAGGGATTCCTTGATAAAGAGCCCCCCTGCCGATATGGCGGCATTAATGGATCGGGCCAGGAAATATATCAACTTGGAGGAAGCTAACCGTACATCCCAAAAAGGCAAAGAGCAAACCCAGAGGGACAATTCGAAAAGGGAAGATCACAAGAGGGATGACCATAAAAGGGACCGTAGTAAGAAGAGGGCCAGAAGTCCAGAAAAGAGAACGGCACCCAGGGCTGTTTATAATTTCGGACCAAGGGAATTTACTAACTTTACCCCTTTGAACTCTACACTGGCCTAGGTACTTCGGCAGATCTGAGATCGGGAAAACCTAAGATGGCCAGAACCGATTAAAGGAGATCCTAGCCTTCGAGACCAAGGTAAATATTACAATTTTCACAAAGATCACGGGCATACGACTAATTCATGCAGGTTCCTTAGATATGAGGTTGAACAGCTCATAAAGAAAGGACGTCTTCGGGAGTTCATTAAGTAGGACGGGAGGCAGAACCCCCATGAAGACAAGCCACAACAAAGGATAGACCAGAAGCCTGAGCAGAGATAGGAGCAGAGGGAAGGACGAAATGAGCCTCAAAGGCATAACAACCATGCCATTTACATCCTCCATGCAGATACCCCTATTACAGGAATGTCAAACAGAGCAAGGAAGAGGTATGCTCGGGAGGCCAGGGCTGCCCCAGATGTATTGCAGATCCTCAACGTTGAGAAAAGGCTCAAACCGGAGCCGGAGATTCAGTTCACAGAACAGGATCTGGCCGGGGTGCACTGTCCTCACAGTGATGCCCTTGTCATCACTCTTAAGATTGCTAACTTTGAGATCAGAAAGTTTTGGTTGACACCGGCAGTTCCGTTAATATACTGTTCTATGAGCCACTCAGACAGATGAAGATTGATCACAACAGCATCAAGCCTACCACCGCCGTAATGGCAGCATTTGACGGCAATCTCAGCACCCCTTTGGGAAGGATCGACCTGCCTACTACTATAGAGGAAGGTGAAGGACAGAAAACCACCATATCAGAATACATGGTGTTGAATATGAAATCTCCCTACAATGTCATAATTGGGAGACCGTGGCTACACCAAATAGGAACGGTCACCTCGACCTTCCACCAATGTTTGAAGTATGTCCACAATCAGAATGTTTATTCTGTTAGTGGGTGCCAACCGACTTCTCGGGAATGTCATGCCATTGCACTCAAAGAGAAGACCAGTAAATAGCAATTACAGTATATTCGGGACTGTGCAGATCCAATTTTCTCCCACAATCCCGAGGAGAAAGGTTGCCCTTCCAGAATAAAGGAACCCCTAAGCCCAAGAGGACGGGACAGCAGGGCCAAACCCATTGGGGAGCCCATCAAAGTATTAGTCAGCTCAGAATCCGAGGGGCACTATTTATACATTGGTCCAGACCTTACACATGCCAAGCAAGAGGAGATAATAAGATTTCTGAAAGACAACCTCTCTGTATTTGCGTGGGAGACCAAGGATATGGAGGGGATAGATCCAAACCTCATAACTCACAAACTGATGGTAGATCCAGACCACCCACCAATGAGACAAAAAAGAAGGCCGCTAGCTCCAGAGTGGCATCGGATCATAAATGAGGATGTCTAGAGGCTGCTCGAAGCCAAGATGATACATGAAGTATTCTACCCAGACTGGCTGGCCAATACCATTCTGGTCAAAAAGAAAAATGGCAAGTGGAGAGTCTGCGTTGACTATACAGACCTCAATAAAGCTTGCCCCAAAGATAGCTTTCCACTACCAAGGATAGACCAGCTAGTTGACGCTACTGCAGGGCATGAACTCATGAGTTTTATGGATGCCTATTCTGGATAGAACCAAATCCAGATGTACCCTTCAGACCAGGAGAAGACAACCTTCATAACCGAACGAGGTCTCTATTGCTATAGAGTTATGCCGTTCGGTTTGAAGAATGCGGGGGCCATATACCAGCGGTTGGTCAACACGATGTTTAGCTCACTGCTCGGCAATACAATGGAGGTGTACATTGATGACATGCTGGTCAAAAGTTTACGGAAAGGTAGCCACCTCCAACACTTACCCAGACTTTCGACATCCTAAAACAGCACAAGATGAAGCTTAATCCCTCAAAATGTACCTTTGGGGTGACGAAGGGAAAATTCTTAGGATATATTGTCTCTCAAAGGGGTATCGAGGCAGACCCCACTCAGATTCGAGCTCTGATTGGACTGGAATCACCAAAAACCAAGAAAGACATTCAGGCACTGAATGGCAGAATCGCAGCACTGAGCAGGTTCATTTCCAAGTCCACTAATCGTTGTCTACCCTTCTTCAAAGCTTTAAAAGGTAACAAAGCTTTACAATGGATGGAAGAATGTGAGAAAGCTTTTCAAAAACTGAAGGAATACCTTGCCTCTCCAGAGCTCCTGTCAAAACCAGTCCAAGAGGAAAAGCTACTCCTCTACCTTGCAGTCTCTGAGAACGCGGTCAGCTCCGCACTAGTCAAACAGGACATGAGACTCCAGAGGCCCATATTCTACGTCAGTAGGGCAGTACTCGACACAAAAAAGAGATACCCAGAGGTTGAGAAGTTGGCCTTCGCTTTGGTAATATCAGCTCAGAAACTTCGACCTTATTTCCAAGTCCATCCAATTGAATCCCAACCGCCTATCCCCTGAGGTCGATATTGAGGAAGCTTGAGGTTTCAGGAAGATTAGTAAAGTGGTCTGTGGAATTAGGAGAATTTGACATATCATATGTACCACAGAACTCCATCAAGGGATAAGCCTTGGCAGATTTCGTTACTGAGTTCACCCCGGCACTTTAGGACAAGGCACAGCTCTTTGAAACTTCAGGGACATGACAGCTCTATATTGATGGATCATCCACCGATCAGGGTTCTGGAGTGGGCCTGGTATTGCAGTCCCCTAACAGGCTCTTATCAGAAAAAGCAGTTAGCTTGGGATTCATAGCTTTCAACAATAAAGTAGAATACGAAGCCCTAATCCTAGGCATGAAGTTGGCTCTAGAATGCGAGGTTCAAAACCTTGAGGTCTTCTCAGATTCCCAGTTGGTGGTAAGCTAAGTTCTGGGAGAATTCTCCATTAAAGATGAAAGGATGCTTCGGTATTCCGAACTAGTGAACTTCTTGAAGCACTCCTTCCAGACGTTCTCCATCCAGAAAATAGAAAGAAGCCAGAACTGCCGAGCAGATGCTTTGGCAAACATGGCATCCCGCCTGAAGGCAGGAGAAGATTCTGCAATAAAAACTTCCTACCAACCAGGACCCAGCATAGAGGAAGCCCAAGTTGCCCAAATTGTTGAACAACCCGAGAACTGGATGACCCTAATCCTCCAGTACCTAGAATCAGGGCTCCTCCCAGAAGATAAAAACAAAGCAAGGAGAATCCGTATCAGAGCAGTTCGGTACCTAGTCTTGAACAATAAGCTTTACAGAAGGTCTTACTCTCAGCCCTTGTTGAAATGTTTAACTCCAGAAGAGTCTCAATACGTCTTGGCAGAAATACATGAAGGAATTTGTGGCAACCATAGCGGGGGCAGAACAATAGCTCACCGAGCTCTAACACAAGGCTATTACTGGCCTAGCATGCTGAAATAGGCTAAGGAGTACGTCCAAAAGTGCGACAAATGCCAAAGGTTTGCTCCATATCAACACCAGCCTCGTCACGAGCTCATCCCAATTGCTAGTCCTTGGCCCTTTGCTCAGTGGGGGATGGACATTGTGGGCCCATTACCTAAGGCCCCACCAAACAGAAAATATCTTCTGGTAGCCATTGACTACTTCTCTAAATGGGCTGAAGCTGAACCTCTAACGCATATCACAGAGAAGGAAGTCGAAAACTTCACTTGGAAGAACATTGTTTGCAGGTTCGGGATACCACGCGTGATTATCTCTGATAATGGGACGTAGTTCACTGGTAAGGTCTTCAAGAAATTTTGTGAAAATCTCAACATGAGACAACATTTTGCTTCTCTAGGCCATCCACAAGCAAATGGGCAAGCAGAGGTCACCAACCGAACGATCTTTGATGCATTAAAGAAAAGGTTGGAGCAGGCCAAAGGAAAGTGGGCGGAAGAACTTCCTGGGGTTCTTTGGGCCTACGAACAACCAGAAGAACTCCTACATCTTAAACTCCTTTCTCACTGGCTTATGGTACAGAAGCAGTAATCTCGATGGAGATCGGTATGCCAATTTTACGGACTGAAGCCTTCGAACAAGAGTCCAATGATCAGTAGCTTGCAGAAAATTTGGATTTTCTTGAAGAAAAAAGGGATCAAGCCAGGATCAGGATGGAAGCCTATCAGTAGAGAATGGCCAACAACTCCAAAGTGGGACTCATGACGGTTAGCTTTCAAGTTAGAGACCTTGTCTTGAGAAGGGATTTTTCAAACACCAAGGATCCCACTATGGAAAAGTTATCACCCAACTGGGAGGGCCCCTACAAAGTGACAAAGGTTGTTAGGCTTACCACTTACTGGCTAGAGGAGATGGCTGGGAAACCTATTCCTAGACTTTGGAATTTAGAACATTGACGAAAGTATTATCAATAAAGGTTTCTTTCTTTTTAATACCTCCACAAAGTGTTCATCTCTAAATGCAGAGACCTTCAGGGTTTGGTCCATCTCTAAATGCACAGACCTTCAAAGTCTGGTCCATCTCTACATGCACAGACCTTCAGAGTCAGACCTTTAGAGTCTGGTCCATCTCTACATGCACAGACCTTCAAAGTCTGGTCCATCTCTAAATGCACAGACCTTCGGAGTTTGGTCCATCTCTAAATGCACAGACCTTCGGAGTCTGGTCCATCTCTAAATGCACAGACCTTCAGAGTCTGGTCCATCTCTAAAAGTACAGACCTCATAATCTGATCCAGCAAGTATTCAAACCTGATGACTCAGTCCTTTTAAAAAGGCATCAAGTTTCGATATCTACAACTACTTTCCAATTATTATTGTTTACACAAGTTTCCTAAATCGGCATACCCTCAGAGCTGATTTTTAGATTACTTGGTTTATATACTACCGAGCAGTAGCACTACATTGCCTTAGCATTTGCAGCAGCTCAAAGTACTTCGGTTCAAAACACAAGTGTTATGTTTCTTTAGTCTACTCCCAGAGCATACAAACAGAACTATTGGTGAAAAGTAATTATCAGTAGTGCTCGGAAAGGTGTTTTAACTCCAAAAGAACACATCCAATCAAAAGGTACATCAGATTTAAAGAAAAGGGATCCAATTTTATTGATAGTTCATAATGGTTACATTGGTACAAGAAGACTAGAAAGAAAACAAATACACAGGAGCTATAACAATTTCAGACAAGACATTGTTTTGTTCTACAACAGCATGGCTATCTTCCTCGAATCTTCCTAGAACAGGGGAAAGGGCTTAGAGTTCCACACCACCATTACCGTCGTCACCGGCTTCCATTTGAAGGGAAGGAACCCTGAACCCCAATCTGCATCATACCCAAGCCATTTCATCATCACTGTTACTGGCATCAATACCAATGGAGGATGAGGGCTCTGGGTCTTAGGAAACCTCCATTCTCTACCCTCGTTTTCCTTAAAATTGGCACGACACCCAAGCCAGCTTGAGCAAGGGTCTCTGCCAAGACACAGAGGAGAGGAGACATCCCACATTCATCTTCATCACCGATACACCAGGCCTCGGTTGAATCAAGGAGGGTCCACTTCCAAACGGAGAGATCTCGACCGAATGCTGAGATGGACAAGAAGATCTTCCCTTCCTTTAATCCTTCCCTGGAGACTAAATCAAAGGGATGGATGATTTTCGGCCAAAGTTCAATCATTCCTAACTAGGACTGAAAATCGTCAATCATCTCCAAACAAATAGCAGCTTCTAAGGACATTCGATTCCCTCTGATGGGAAAACGGTTTGGAAGCAACAAGCAAAAAGATTAGGGCACAACAGCATGCCCCTCTCTCATATATATAGACCCTCGAAGTCCAAGAGCCGTCCATCTGGACCGTCGCAACGGTTAAGGGAAAGGTTGGCCTCGAAAACCCAAAAGACAACTGTATAAATAAATGACACATAAAACCGTCCTCTCGGAATTCTAAAAGACAAGATGCAGGATTTTCCCAAACATACAGCCTTAGTTAAGCAAGCAGAGTCTGGTCTATCTAAATACGCAGGCCCTCTAGCCGATATACAGACCTTCTAGTCTTGGCCATTCCATTGACCCCTGATAGGCCACATGTATAACAAAAGACCATCAGCTCTGATGTATCTTAGTCCCGGTCTTGGAGACTTAGAGGCAGAAGTTTCAATCATCAGAGTGATGGTCACAAGACACCCAGTTATTACTACAAGTTTTTGGTTCAGAACAATCCGCCTCAGAAACCTTCAGAATTTGCTTCCACTATATGTGTTACAATATCAATATCAGATTCCTACTCATTTGATTAAAATTGCCTTCCTATCTTATTCTAAGATGATAAGGCAGTCAAGATTAGTCTTCAATCACTATTTTATTGCAAGTAATGCAGCTCGGAAGACAACTACCGACGGTAAAAGAGCTGGTCTGGCAAGCTCCAGAACGGCTTTACTTGCAACAATTTCCACATCATCCATAAATTGGAAGGACTGATATACTACAGAGCAGTACAACTCAAGGCTACAAGGGTCAAACAGGAATCCACATGAAAGAAAAGGACAAAAACAGTTAAAAGCTTGTTTCATTAAACAATTAAAGTCCAGTACATTGGAGGTTCAAAAATAGCAGAATATACATATTCTAAGCCTGATAAGCAGGAACAGGCTCATCAGTTGGGGAAGGATCTGCAAGAGGGACATTAACCACTCCGCTCAGAATGGTAGCTTCGGAAGGATTTGCAGGAGGGACATCAACCACTCCGCTCGGAATAGTAGCTTCGGGAGGGTTAACCCCAGGTGGCACAATTGAAGATATATCAAAATCAGGAAATTTGGCAAGAAACCTGGATCGGAAGTTGTTGAAGCCAAGCATGATCAGGTTGTTGGCCATCCCTTTAAGTTCCATCTTCATTTCTGTCTCATTCTCTATTCTGGCCTGCTTAACTGCATCCTCAAGCTTTTGGTGATAGAGGCACTGCATGCCGTCCATCTCCCGCTGAAGTCTCTCCACCTCCTGAACATGAAGATTTTTCTCTGACTCCATGACGGCCGGAGAATTCTGGGACTCCTTCAGCCTCTTCGCAGCTTCGTGAGCCTTAGACTTAGCAGTGCCAAGCTGAAGCCTAACCTCGTCCAGCTTGGCCTGGAGCTTGTTAACTTCCTCTAAAGCTAGAAAGACCTTCGTCAGAGCAGAGAAGGTATGCAAGGTCTGCAATACATAGAGCAAGCAGTTCAGTATCCAGTTAAAAGCACTTAGAAAAAGGGAAAAGAAATAGGGACCCGAAGAACTTACTTTTACTTGAAGAGAAGCCAGATCAACTAGAAGCTTCTCTGGCTTCTGTGGCTTAAGTTTGAGGGAGCCTTTGGCCCAAAAGTCCCTTAGAACCTTCTTAGCCGCCTGGTTAACAGCACCAGGGGCCACTGAAGCTAACACCTCTTTGCCTATTTGTTTGAAGGGGGCTGGGGGGACCATGAAGATAGGGGAAGGTTCCTCCCTCTCCCCCGAGACAGGCTCAGGAGAGTTCGAGAGTAACTTCCTCCTTTTTGTTTGGAGGGGAGGGTCTACTAGGGAAGGAGCCTCCCTCATTGCTGCAGATGAAGATGGCTCGGTCTCCCACCTAGCCATTAAACCTTTTGTCAGCTCCTCTACACGACCCTTAGCAGCCATCAAGTTCTCAGGATTGACGATGACAGAATGGTCTCGATTGCTGGTTTGTAAGAGCTTTTTGTATTGCTTCTGAAGCATGGGAGTGAAGCTCGACCTCTTCCACACACTCCTATTTGCACAAAAGACACAAAGTTAATCAACTCGGCAATTGATGCACGAAACAGAATTAAAGCAGCCATAGGAAAAATTGGGTCTCACCCTTCAGCCCAGTGGTTCGAGGAAATGTTGAGAAATGGTCCTGGAAATCCTCATATTCCCATCCTCCTTTTATGAAGAAATACCACTTCTTCCAGGTCTTGTTGGAGGAGGGCACAAAAGAAAGGGTTCTGAACCCACTGTCAAAAGACATGTAATAGAGGCCTTCCGACCTCATGTATTTCAGATCTATATTGCTACGGATCAAGTCGATGGACACGTCAATATCGTTTAGATGCCCTAACACTATGAAACTTAACAAATGCCTCCAGCTATTGAGATTGAGGTCTGAGGGGCAAAGGTTAAACCAGCAAAAGAATTGTTTTACAAGGTCGAGAAGAGGGAGAGTCAGTCCCATTTCAAACTAAGCTAAGTAGACACAAATTTCTCCTGCTCTAACATCGCGTGGGCGATCCAGAGCGTCCGGAACCTTAAAAGTAACATTCGAAGAGAGATTGTACTTCTCCCACAACTCTTCTAGCATACTTTCAGTGATTGCACTCTCACCCTCCTCTCTACGGGCGGGTCGACCAGAGGTCTCTTCGGCCCTATTTGGGAATTCTTCGAACGCGTTGACTATCCTAACCTCCGGACTGGAGGGGGCTCTACCAACCTATTTTCAGCATTATCAGAAGAAGGAATGTTCGCAAGTTGAAATTGAGTAATTGCCCTAGAAAAATTTCTTGAACCAGAGGGTGACTGAGGGCCAGACATGGCGGACAAAAGGAAAATGACGAAGCAAAGAAGAAAGAACAGTAAAAGGGGTTAAAAACCAAACCTGAAATCAAGTAAGGAAAGGAAAGCTACGAACAACGGATATGCTTTGAACCTCAAAACACGTCAATCAGCAATGACAGAGTTCCTGATAACAGTAAGAGCAAATGCAGAAGAAAGGAGTAAAAAATCCTTTCTCTCTCTTTATATACATATTCAAAATATGAGCCCCCTAAGCCGAGTCGGCATGATGGTTGAGGGTAATGATGGCTTCTCAAGTATTGGCTGTGCAATAAATGACCCATCAAACTGACGTCTTGGAAAGTGGAGAGACAAAACGTGTGACTCTTCATAAAGCCCATAGCCCTAGTTACGCCCTAGGCACTAACTAAGGCTCGGGGGGGGGGGGGGGAGTAGTTGACATACCATAAACCAACACACCAATCATCTTGAAACACGTGTGCTTATGGGTCTGATAAAACTCGATCATACAGAGCAGGATAAAACTTGATCATCCAGAGTAGGCAAAGCTTTCAGAGCACTCTTATGCACTTATCCCCCAGAGCTCATGATCTGAACGATATTCACTCAGAGTAGTCCACAGGGTTCAGACCTCGTTATTTCCTTAACATTTGCCAAGCAGAGAATAAGAAAACAGTCTTCTATAAGGAAACTGCCACACATGGTTGTCTCTATTTTGATACAATGTCTAACAAGGAAACTGCAATCTCCGGTGATCAAATCCCTATTTTCATGGCTCCAAATCCTAATCGACTTAGGAAGGCTGCAGTCTCTAAATTAAACCCTACAAGTACGCTTTATTTTCATGCTCATTCTTTGGCTTTAATTATAGTCTTTTCAATTCAGTTTACTTACTTAAGCATCGGAGCGGCTACCGCCGGAGCCAATCCGGTGGCCCTCTGATTCCTTCTTTTTGAGTGTTCTCCAGGTTGCAGAGCCCAGATTTCTTGCGAGCCAAAAAGTGCAGCATCAGTTTCTTTCATACATTACATACATCATTAGTTATAAAGGAAAATCGATTCTAGCTTCAAAGGGGACGTCACTTTTGATGAACAAATGAAAGTGTTATCTTTTTCGTTTGTAGCAATGTCATTTTTACATGTGATCTCAACCGAGAAAGATTTCTATAAATAAATTATCCAATTATTCCCTCAACTTTCTAGGCTATTTTTCAAGTGTTCAACTACACCTCTCAAAGGTAGAGGGAGCCAACCATATAGAAGACACATGATTACACAATCCCAATTCTATTCTTTATTCTTTGTAATATAGGCACTTGTCATGTTTATTAATCTTAAACTCAAACTCTAACATCACCTTATTCAATTTTTTATGCCATTATTTAAGGGCTTGATTAAGTCTATATAATGATTTGACTAATTCACATTAAAGCTATATGAGCTTGTTTAATATACTTTTCCTTTTCTAAATCTCTATATTTTAAAAATGCAGATTTGGCATTCATTTGATGTATTACCGTCATGATAAAAAAAAAAAAAGTTCTTGATATACCATAAACCGACACACCAATCATCTTGAGACACGTGTGCTTACGGGTCTGATAAAACTCGATCATCCAGAGCAGGATAAAGCTCGATCATCCAGAGCAGACGAAGCTTTCAGAGCACTCTTACGCACTTATCCTCCAGAGCTCATGATCTGAACGATATTCACTCAGAGTAGTCCACAGGGTTCAAACCTCGTTATTTCCTTAACATCCGCCAAGCAGAGAAAAAGGAAACAGTTTTCTACAAGGAAACTGCCACACATGTTTATCTCTATTTTGATACAATGTCCAACAAGGTAACTGCAATCTCCAATGATCAAATCCCTATTTTCATGGTTCCGAATCCTAATCAACTTAGGAAGGCCACGGTCTATAAATTAAACCCTACAGGTACGCTTGATTTTCATGCTCATTCTTTGGCTTTCATTACAGTCTTTTCAATCCAGTTTACTTACTTAAGCATTGGAGCGGCTACTGCCGGAGCCAATCCAGTGGCCCTCTGATTCCTTCTTTTGAGTGTTCTTTAGGTCGCGGAGCCTAGATTTCTTGCGAGCCAAAAAGTACAACATTAGTTTGGCGCCATCTGTGGGAACGACAAATCTCCAAGTGCACTATTTGCCAACTTATTCTCCTTCTCTCTGGAGAACCATGGCCCCTAATCTCTGACCAAGGCAGAACGCTCAAAATCCTCAAAACTCTCAACGTCGGCCGCTTGCCGCACGAGCAAGAGGACCGACGGTTGATCCCATGAGACAAGAGATTGAGTCAATCAAACGACACAACGAACTAGTGCAAGAACAACTACTAGCCATATCTAGAACTCTGGCAATGCTTACACGAAATTAAGGGACGAGTCCTCCAAATCCCCCGGTCAATGTTGCTGAGGGAACACAACCCCCTATTATCAATGAGAATGAAGAGCCCCATGAGGAGGCTCCAAATAACAGGCCTGCACACCCCTAGGGTGTTGCTCACGTCGGTAGAGATCCACAACCATCAGCAGCCCCGGGCTGGGAAACACCAGCCTTTGTCCCTGACGTCCATTACCGAAGCACTACTAGAGCCCAACTCCAAGAGCTTCGAGAGCACATCCGGTACCACAGGAGCCTCAGCCCCAAGCGGCACGAATCCCTCCAACTCGGGACCCTCGAAACCCTCCTCCGTCCATGGGAGATGCTCAACCCGACTACCCTGAAATCAAGGCTGTAAGGCAAGGTTCACAAGAAGTCCGGCCTAGAGACCCACAGAGGGTCGAAGAAGTTACAGAATCTATGGACCGAACAGTAGCTGTGAGAGGTGTCCAGAACCCTCCAGAGCAGAATGAGTTGGCCAGGCTGCTCGGAAGACTTGCCACCCTATTCACTGCTGCTATCATGTTAGAAGAAAAATCGAGGAAGTTTGTTGTGCCAAAATTCACCCTATATGATGGGACTGGAGACCCAGGAGATCATCTATCACATTAGCAACATACAATGGCCCTTCACGGGGCCTCTGACACCTTTATGTGCCAAACTTTCATTACCAGCTTAAAAGGTACCGCCCTAAAATGGTTCCACCACCTCCCACCGAACTCAGTTACCGGCTTCTATGAGCTCGGTAGGCAATTCCTAGACAGGTTCATGACGAGCATAAGGCTCAGAAGGGGACCAGAGTTCTTGCTGAATGTCAAACAGACTAAGGAAGAGTCCCTCAGAGCTTACATTGCACGCTTTAATGCCGAACTCATAGAGATAACCGACTGTAGCCCAGGTTTTCTCGTAGCTGCCCTCACTTCTGGTCTTGCTCACGGAGGCTTTAGGGATTCCTTGACAAAGAGCCCCCCTGCCGACATGACGGCGTTAATGGACCGAGCCAGGAAATATATCAACTTGGAGGAAGCTAACCGCACATCCCAAAAAGGCAAAGAGTAAACCCAAAGGGATAATCCGAAAAGGGAAGATCACAAGAGGGATGACCACAAAAGGGACCCTAGTAAGAAGAGGGCCAGAAGTTCGGAAAAGAGAACGGCACCCAGGGCTGTTTATAATTTTGGACCAAGGGAATTTACTAACTTTACCCCTTTGAACACTACACTGGCCCAGGTACTTCGGCAGATCCGAGATCGGGAAAACCTAAGATGGCCAGAACCGATTAAAGGAGATCCTAGCCTTCGGGACCAAGGTAAATATTACAATTTTCACAAAGATCACGGGCATACGACTAATTCATGCAGGTCCCTTAGATATGAGGTTGAGAAACTCATAAAGAAAGGACGTCTTCGGGAGTTCATTAAGTAAGACGAGAGACAGAACCCCCACGAAGACAAGCCGCAACAAAGGACAGACCAGAGGCCTGAGCAGAGATAGGAGCAGAGGGAAGGACGAAATGAGCCTCAAAGGCAGAACAACCATGTCATTTACGTACTCTATGCAGATACCCTTATTACAGGAATGTCAAACAGAACAAGGAAGATGTATGCTCGGGAGGCCAGGACTGCCCCAAATATATTGCAGATCCTCAACGTTGAGAAAAGGCTCAAACCAGAGTCGGAGATTCAGTTCACAGAACGGGATCTGGTCGGGGTACACTACCCTCACAGTGATGCCCTCGTCATTACTCTTAAGATTGCCAACTTCGAGATCAGAAGAGTTCTGGTTGACACCGGCAGTTCCGTTAATATACTGTTCTATGAGCCACTCACACATATGAAGATTGACCGCAACAGCATCAAGCCTACCACCACCGTAATGGCAGCATTTGATGGTAATCTCAGTACCCTATTGGGAAGGATTGACCTGCCTACTACTGTAGGGGAAGGTCAAGAACAGAAAACCACCATTTCAGAATACATGGTGTTGAATATGAAATCTCCCTACAATGTCATAATTGGGAGACCATGGCTACACCAGATAGGGGCTGTTACCTCAACCTTCCACCAATGTTTAAAGTATGTCCACAATCAGAATGTTTATTCTGTCAGAGGATGCTAGCTGACTTCTCGGGAATGCCATGCCATTGCACTCAAGGAGAGGACTACCAAATAGCAATTACAGTATGTTCGGGACTGTGCAGATCCAACTCTCTCCTACAATCCCGAGAAAGAAGGTTGCCCTTCCAGAATTGAGGAACCCCTAAGCCTAAGAGGACGGGACAGCAGGGCCAAACCCATTGGGGAGCCCATCAAAGTATTAGTCAGCTCAGAATCAGAGAGGCGCTATTTATACATTGGTCCAGACCTTACACATGCCGAGCAAGAGGAGATAATAAGATTCCTGAAAGACAACCTCTCTGTATTTGCGTGGGAGACCAAAGATATGGAGGGTATAGATCCAAACCTCATAACTCACAAACTGATGGTAGATTCAGACCACCCACCAGTGAGACAAAAAAGAAGGCTGCTAGCTCTAGAGTGGCATCGGATCATAAATAAGGAGGTCCAGAGGCTGCTCGAAGACAAGATGATACGTGAAGTATTCTACCCAGACAGGCTAGCTAATACCGTTTTGGTCAAAAAGAAAAATGGCAAGTGGAGAGTCTGCGTTGACTATACAGACCTCAATAAAGCTTGCCCTAAAGCTAGCTTTCCTCTACCAAAGATAGACTAGTTGGTTGACGCTACTGCAGGGCACGAACTCATGAGTTTTATGGAAGCCTATTCTGGATAGAACCAAGTCCTGATGTATCCTCCAGACCAAGAGAAGACAGCCTTCATAACCGAACGAGGTCTCTATTGCTACAGAGTAATGCCATTCGGTTTGAAGAATGCTGGGGCCACATACCAGTGGTTGGTCAACACGATGTTCAGCTTACTGCTCGGCAATACAATGGAGGTGTACATTGATGACATGCTGGTCAAAAGTTTACGGAAAGGTAGCCACCTCCAACACGTATCCCAGACTTTCGACATCCTAAAACAGCACAAGATGAAGCTCAATCCCTCAAAATGTACCTTCGGGGTGACGAAGGAAAATTTTTTAGGATATACAAAGGGGTATCGAGGCAGACCCCCCTCAGATTCGAGCTCTGATTGAACTGGAATCACCAAAAACCAAGAAAGACATTTAAGCACTGAATGGCAGAATTGCAGCACTGAGCAGGTTTATCTCTAAGTCCACTGATCGTTGTCTACCCTTCTTCAGAGCATTAAAAGGTAACAAAAATTTACAATGGACGGAAGAATGTGAGAAAACTTTTCAAGAACTGAAGGAATACCTTGCCTCTCTAGAGCTCCTGTCAAAACCAGTCCAAGGGGAAAAGCTACTCCTCTACCTTGTAGTTTCTGAGAACGCGGTCTGCTCCGTACTAGTCAGACAGGACAGGGGAGTCCAGAGGCCCATATTCTACGTCAGTAGGGCATTGCTCGACATAGAAAAGAGATAACCAGAGGTTGAAAAGTTGGCTTTCACTCTGGTAATATCAGCTCAGAAACTCCGACCTTATTTCCAAACCCATCCAATTGAAATCCCAACCGCCTATCCCCTGAGGTCGATATTGAGGAAGCCTGAGGTTTCAGGAAGATTAGTAAAGTGGTCTGTGGAGTTAGGAGAATTTGACATATCGTATGTACCACGGAACTCCATCAAGGGACAAGCTTTAGCAGATTTCGTTGCTGAGTTCACCCCGACACTTCAGGACAAGGCGCAGCTCTTTAAAACTTCAGCGTCATGGCAGCTCTATATTGATGGATCATCCATCGATCAGGGTTCTAGAGTGGGCCTGGTATTGCAGTCCCCTGACGGGCTCTTATCCGAAAAAGCAGTTAGCTTGGAATTCAGAGCTTCCAACAATGAAGAAAAAAAAGAAGCCCTAATCCTAGGCATGAAGTTGGCTCTGGAATGTGAGGTTCAAAACCTTGAGGTCTTCTCAGATTCCCAGTTGTTGGTAAGCCAATTTCTGGGAGAATTCTCCATTAAAGACGAAAGGATGCTTTGGTATTCCGAACTAGTGAACTTCTTGAAGCACTCCTTCCAGACGTTCTCCATCCAGAAAATAGAAAGAAGCCAGAACTATCGAGCAGATGCTTTGGCAAACATGGCATTCCACCTGAAGGCAGGAGGAGATTCAGCAATAAAAATTTCCTACCAACCAGGACCCAGCATAGAGGAAG
Organism: Nyssa sinensis; assembly: GCA_008638375.1. Classification (NCBI taxonomy): domain Eukaryota; kingdom Viridiplantae; phylum Streptophyta; class Magnoliopsida; order Cornales; family Nyssaceae; genus Nyssa; species Nyssa sinensis. The sequence goes on along the minus strand of CM018031.1, from coordinate 53,749,302 downwards.
CCCAAGTTGCCCAAATTGCTGAACAGCCCGAGAACTGGATGACCCCAATCCTCCAGTACCTGGAATCAGGGCTCCTCCCAGAAGATAAAAACAAAGCAAGGAGAATCCGAAGCAGAGCAGCTCGGTACCTAGTTCTGAACAATAATCTTTACAGAAGGTCTTCCTCTCAGCCCCTATTGAAATGTTTAACTCTAGAAGAGTCTCAATACGTCTTGGTAGAAATACATAAAGGAATTTGTGGGAACCATAACGGGGGCAGAACAATAGCTCACCGAGCTCTAACACAAGGCTATTACTGGCCTAGCATGCTGAAACAAGCTAAGGAGTATGTCCAAAAGTGTGACAAATGCCAAAGGTTTGCTCCATATCAACACCAGCCTCGTCACGAGCTCATCCCAATTGCTAGTCCTTGGCCCTTTGCTCAGTGGGGGATGGACATTGTGGGCCCATTACCTAAGGCCCCACCAAACAGAAAATATCTTCTGGTAGCCATTGACTACTTCTCTAAATGGGCTGAAGCTGAACCTCTAACGCATATCACAGAGAAGGAAGTCGAAAACTTCACTTGGAAGAACATTGTTTGCAGGTTTGGGATACCACGCGTGATCATCTCTGATAATGAGAGGCAGTTCACTAGTAAGGTTTTCAAGAAATTTTGTGAAAATCTCAACATCAGATAACATTTTGCTTCTCCAGGCCATCCACAAGCAAATGGGCAAGCAGAGGTCACCAACCGAATGATCTTTGATGCATTAAAGAAAAGGTTGGAGCAGGCCAAAGGAAAGTGGGCAGAAGAACTTCCTGGGGTTCTTTGGGCCTACGAACAACCAAAAGAACTCCTATATCTGAAACTCCCTTCTCATTAGCCTATGGTACAGAAGCGGTAATCTCGGTGGAGATCGGTATGCCAACTTTACAGACTGAAGCCTTCGAACAAGAGTCCAATAATCAGCAGCTTGTAAAAAATTTGAATTTTCTTGAAGAAAAAAGGGATCAAGCCAGGATCAGGATGGAAGCCTATCAGCAGAGAATGGCCAACAACTCCAAAGTGGGACTCAGGACGGTTAGCTTTCAAGTTAAAGACCTTGTCTTGAGAAGGGCTTTTCCAAAAACCAAGGATCCTACTATGGGAAAGTTGTCACCCAACTGGGAGGGCCTCTACAGAGTGACAAAGGTTGTTAGGCCTACCACTTACTGACTAAAGGACATTGCTGGGAAACCTATTCCTAGACCTTGGAATGTAGAACATTTACGAAAGTATTATCAATAAAGGTTTCTTTCTTTTTAATACCTCCACAAAGTTTTCATCTGTAAATGCACGGACCTTCAAAGTCTGGTCCATCTCTAAATGCACAGACATTCAGAGTTTGGTCCATCTCTAAATGCACAGACATTCGGAGTCTGGTCCATCTCTAAATGTACAGACATTCGGAGTCTGGTCCATCTCTAAATGCACAGACCTTCAGAGTCTGATCCATCTTTAAAAGTACAGTCCTCATAATCTGGTCCAGCAAGTATTTATACCTGATGATTCAGTCCTTTTAAAGGCATCAAGTTCCGATATCTACAACTACTTTCCAATTATTATTGTTTACACAAGTTTCCTAGATCGGCATACCCTCAGAGCTGATTCTTAGATTACTTGGTTTATGTACTACCGAGCAACAACACTATATTGCTTTAGCATTTGCAGCAGCTCAGAGTACTTCAATTCAAATCACAAGTGTTATGTTTCTTTGGTCTACTCCTAGAACATACAAACAGAACTATTGGTTAAAAGTAGTTATTAGCAGTGCTCGGAAAGGTGTTTCAACTCCAAAAGAACACATCCAATCAAAAGGTACATCTGATTTCAAGAAAAAGGATCCAATTTTATTGATTATCCATAAAGTTTATATCGGTACAAGAAGACTAGAAAAAGAAAAAACAAATACATAGAAGTTACAGCAATTTCAGGCAAGACGTTGTTTTGTTCTACAACAGCATGGCTATCTTCCTTGAATCTTTCTGGTACAGAGGAAAGGGTTCAGAGTTCCACACCACCATTACCGCCGTAACCGACTTCCATTTGAAAGGAAGGAATCCTGAACCCCAATCTGCATCGTACGCAGGCCATTTCATCATCACTGTCACTGGTATCAATACCAACGGAGGATGAGGGCTCTGGGTCTCAAGAAGCCTCCATTCTCCACCTTCGTTTTCCTCAAATTTGGCATGACACCTAAGCTGGCTTGAGTAAGGGTTTCTGCTAAGACACAAAGGAGAGGAGGCATCCCACCTTCGTCTTCATCACCAATACACCGAGCCTCGGTTGAATCAAGGAAGGCCCACCTCCAAACAGAAAGATCTCGACAGGATGCTAAGATGGACAAGAAGATCGTTGCCTCCTCTAATCCTTCCTTGGAGACTGAATCAAAATGGAGGATAACTCTCGGCCACAGTTTAATCATTCCCAACTCGGACTGAAAATCGTCAACCATCTCTAAACAAACAGCAGCTTCTAAGGACATTCGATTCCCTCCGACGAAAAAATAGTTTGCAAGCAACATGCAAAAAGATTAGGCCCCAACAGCATGCCCCTCTCTTATATATATAGACTCTCGAAGTCCAAGAGCCATCCATCTGGATCGTTACAACAGTTAAGGGAAAGGTTGGCCTCGAAAACCCAAAAGACAGCTGTATAAATAAATGACGCATAAAACCGTCCTCTCGGAAGACCAAAATGTTGGATACAGGATTTATCCAAATGTACAGCCTTAGTTAAAACGCTAAAGCTTTCATGATGATGAAATAAGCAGAGTATGGTCCATCTTAATACGCAGGCCCTCTATCTGATATACAGACCTTCCAGTCTTGGCCATTCCATTGACCCCTGACAGGCCATGTGTATAACAAAAGACCATCAGCTCTGATGTATCTTAGTCCTGGTCTTGGAGACTTAGAAGCAGAAATTTCAATCATCGGAATGATGGTCACAAGGCACCCGGTTATTACTACAAGTCTTTGGTTCAGAACAATCTGCCTCAGGATCCTTCAGAATTTGCTTCCAATATATGTGATTCAAGATCAATATCAAATCCCTACTTATCTGATCAAAATTTCCTTCCTATATTATTCTAAGATGATGAGTCAGTCAGAGTTAGTCTTCAATCACTGTTTTATTGCAAGTAATGCAGCTTGGAAGGCAACTACCGACGGTAAAGGAACTGGTCTGATAAACTCCAGAACAGCTTTACTTGCAACAATCTCCACATCAACCATAAATTGGAAGATATACTACGACGGGTCAACCAGGAATCCACATGAAAGAAAAGGACAAAAATGTTTAAAAGCCTGTTTCATTAAACAATTATAGTCCAATACATTGGAGTTTAAAAATAGTAGAATATATATATTCTAAGCCTGATAAGCAGGAATAGGCTCATCAGTTGGGGAAGAATCTACATGAGGGACATCAGCCACTCCGCTTGGAACTGCAGCTTCGGAAGGATCGGCAGGAGTGACATGAACCATTCCGCTCGGAACAGCAGCTTCGGGAGGATTAACCCCAGGTGGCACAATTGTAGATATGTCAAAATCAGGAAAGTTTGCAAGAAACCTGGATCAGAAGTTGTTGAAGCCAAACATGATCGGGTTGTTGGCCATTCCTTCCAGTTTCATCTTCATTTCTGTCTTATTCTCTAGCTTGGCCTGTTCAACTATGTTCTCAAGCTTTTGGTGATAGAGGTACCGCATGCCGTCCATCTCCCTCTAAAGTCTCTCCGCCTCTTAAACATGAAGATTCTTCTCTGACTCCATGACGGCCAGAGAATTCTGGGACTCCTTCAGCCTCTCCGCAGCTTCGTGAGCCTCAAACTTAGCAGTGCCAAGCTGAAGCCTAACCTCGTCCAGCTCAGCCTGCAGCTTGTTAACTTCCTTTGAAGCTGGAGAGACCTCTGCAAGAACAGAAAGGGTGTACAAGGTCTGCAATATACAGAGCAAGCAGTTCAGTATCCAGTTAAAAACGCTTAGAAAAAGGGAAAAGACATGGGGACACGAAGAACTTACTTTAACTTGAAGAGAAGCCAGATTAGCTAGAAGCTTCTCCGGCTTCTGTGGCTTAAGTTTGAGGGAGCCTTTGGCCCAAAAGTCCCTCAGAACCTTCTTGGCCGCCTGGTTAACAGTACCATGGGCCATTGAAGTTGACACCCCTTTGCTCGTTTGTTTGGATGGGGCTGGGGGGACCATGGAAATAGGGGAAGGTTCCTCCCTTTCTCTCGCGACAGGTTCAGGAGAGTTCGAGAGTAACCTCCTCCTTTTTGTTTGGAAGGGGGGTCTACTGGGGAAGGAGCCTCCCCCACTGCTGCAGATGAAGATGGCTCGGTCTCCCACCTAGCCATTAGACCTTTCGTCAGCTCCTCTACACGGTCCTTGGCAGCCATCAAGCTCTCGGGATTGACGATGACAGAATGGTCTCGGTTGCTGGTTCGTAAGAGTTTTTTGTATTGCTTCTGGAGCACGGAAGTGAAGATAGGCCTCTTTCACACACTCCTATCTGCACAAAAGACACAAAGTTAATCAACTCGGCAATTGATGCACGAAACAGAATCAAAGCAGCCACAGGAAAAATTGGGTCTCACCCTTTGGCCAAGTGGTTCGAGGAAATGTTGAGAAATGGTCCTGGAAGTCCTCATATTCTCATCCTTCTTTTATGAAGAAATACCACTTCTTCCAGGTCTTGTTGGAGGAGGGCACAGAAGAAAGGGGTCTGAACCCACTGTCAAAAGACATGTAATAGAGGCCTTTCGACCTCATGTATTTTAGATCCATATTGCTACGGATCAAGTCGAGGGACATGTCAGCATTGTTCAGATGCCCTAACACTATGAAACTTAATAAATGCCTCCAGCTATTGAGATTGAGGTCTGAGAGGCAAAGGTTAAACCAGCAAAAGAATTGTTTTACAAGGTTGGGAAGAAAGAGTGTCAGTCCCATTTCAAACTAAGCTAAATAGACACAGATTTCTCCCGCTCTAACATCGCGTGGGCGATCTAGAGCGTCCGAAACCTTAAAAGTTACATTCGAAGGGAGATTGTACTTCTCTCACAACTCTTCTAGCATACTCTCAGTGATTGCATTCTCACCCTCCTCTCTACGGGCGGGTCGACCAGAGGTCTCTTCGGCCCTGTTTGGGGATTCCTCAAACGCGTTAACTATCCTAACCTTCGGACTAGAGGGGGGCTCTACCAATCTATTTTCAGCATTATCAGTAGAAGGAATGTTCGCAAGTTGAAATTGAGTAATGGTCCTAGAGGAACTTCCTAAACCAGAGGGTGACCCAGGGCCAGACATGGCGGACAAAAGGAAAATGACGAAGCAAAGAAGAAAGAACAGTAAAAGGGGTTAAAAACCGAACCTGAAATCAAGTAAGGAAAGGAAAGTTACGAACAACGGATATGCTTCGAACCTCAAAACACGTCAATCAGCAATGGCAGAGTTCCTGATAACAGTAAAAGCAAATGCAGAAGAAAGGCGTAAAAAGTCCTTTCTCCCTCTTTATATACCTATTTGAAATATGAACCCCCAAGCCAAGTCGGCATGACGGTTGAGGGTAATGATGGCTTCTCAAGCATCGGCTGCACAATAAATGACCCATCAAACCGACGTCTTGGAAAGTGGATAGACAAAACGTGTGACTCTTCATAAAGCCCATAGCCCTAGTTACGCCCTAGGCACTAACTAAGGCTCCGGGGGGGGAGTAGCTGATATACCACAAACCGACACACTAATCATCTTGAGACACGTGTGCTTACGGGTCTGATAAAACTCGATGATCTAGAGCGGGATAAAGCTCGATGATCGAGAACTGGCGAAGCTTTCAGAGCATTCTTACGCACTTATCCTCCAGAGCTCATGATCTAAACGATATTCACTCAGAGTAGTCCATAGGGTTCAGACCTCGTTATTTCCTTAACATCCGTCAAGCAGAGAATAAGGAAACAGTCTTTTACAAGGAAACTGTCACACATTGTTATCTCTATTTTGATACAATGTCCAACAATGTAACTGCAATCTCTGATGATGAAATCCCTATTTTCATGGCTCCGAATCCTAATCAACTTAGGAAAGCCACAGTTTATAAATTAAACCCTACAGGTACGCTTGATTTTCATGCTCATTCTTTGGCTTTCATTATAGTCTTTTCAATTCAGTTTACTTACTTAAGCATCGGAGCGGCTACCGCCGGAGCCAATTCGGTGGCCCTCTGATTCCTTCTTTTGAGTGTTCTTCAGGTCGCAGAGCCCAGATTTCTTGCGAGCCAAAAAGTGCAGCATCAGTTCTCTTACCTTTTTTTTTTTTTCTAAAATTTTCAGATTCCCAAAAAGGTGGATTTCTTTTCCTAATGCTTATGAAGGGGAATTCAGAGTATTCGGTGCCAACGAACCAAGGAATTTTTTCAAAACGTTTTCTGGAATGTCAAGGCAGGGGAAGATAAGGTCTAGAGATGGAGTTCAAGGTGCCATCTACTAATTCAAAGCTTTTTTTTTTTATCAGCAAAATACCCGCCCCTCGTTCAACTAGTGTGAGTTCAATTCTCTCTTTTCACATCGTTCTATTAATAAAATAAATAAATAAGATTGTGAGAAAATAAATGTGAATGTTATGATTTGCCATAAAAACTAATGATAGTACTTGCCTATCAAAAATGAAAAAATATTTATACCAAATTTTAATTAATTAAATCATTACTTAATTAAAAAGGAACAATGATTTAAAATATTCTTATTAATTAAAATGAATTGCTATTGAAGATATTCTTTTGTTAAATATCTAAGATTTCAAGTTCATGAAATTATCACGATAGTAATAACAACGATAAATCATGTAACCACAAAAAATAGAGACACAAAGCCTTCTTGGAGAATAAATTATACTAACTTTTCCTGAGGTTTATGACAATTACACTAACCTCTCTAAGGTTTTTGAAATTACATTGATCTCTTTTATTTTACCTGAAAATATGCAGATACCTATCTCTTGTTAAATCTTTTTTCTTTCAAAATGACGAAACTGTCAATTTTAATTATTTATTTTTATATTTTTTTAATTTTGATCAATTTTTTTCAACTTTTTTAAATTTTTGTTATTTTTTTATTTAAAATTAAATTTAAAATAAAAAATTTAATTTAATTTTATATAAAAATAAATTTAAAGTTTTTATTAATATTTATTTGAAAAATAAAAAAAATTGATCAAAATTTAAAAAATTGAAGAAAGAAATATGAAAAGGGGCGTTGGCTTGCAAGTGGGAACCGAAGTTTTGAGGATCATCGGATAAGGGTCAAGATTCCTATTTTTAATGAAAATCTTAACATTAAAAATTCTCTTGAGTGAATTTCTAAGACTGATCGATTTTTAAAAGTGCCAAAGATTTCCCGTGTGAATGAATTAGTTAAGCGATAATGCTATCCATACACGTGTATGGATAGCATTATTGTTAGTTAAGAGGAAGTTTGGGAAGGTGTTGAGAGCGTAGGCCTCAAAAGAGAAACGTACTTCTTCTGGAATGAAATTAGAAAGGGACTGCATTTTATGTCAAACATAAAGTTCGTAACAGGTACATCTTGTATGTGAAAAATTAAGTCGAGTCAAAGTCAAGTCAAGTATTTAATAAAATTACTTGTTAAAAATATAATTTTAAAATTATATAAATTTAAAAATAATTAAAAAATTACATAAATTTAATTAAATAACACTTAAACTACATGGTTAGAGAAAAATATCTGGTCTCTTGTATAGTTTTTTGGAGTTAAATCCTAAACTAGGGTGGAAAAAAAACTTATTTTCCAAAATAATGTCATTCTGAACTTATTTACCAAAATAGGGTTGTTTTTAAAAGCGTCTTTTGGAAAGACGCTTTCAAAAACGTCTTTTCAAAAGACGCTTTGAACTGGTATTTTTTTTTGCACGTTCCGCTCAAAAGCGTCTTTCAAAAAGACGATTTCTTAAGCATCTTTTGCAACCTCGCAAAAAAAAAAAAAAAAAATTGAAAAACGTCTTTCGAAAAGACGATTTATAAAGCGTCTTTCGAAAAGATGCTTTATAAATCGTCTTTTCGAAAGACGTTTTTCAATTTTTTTTTTTTTTTTTTTGTTTAGCAACACGCTGATGACACAGAATGCATATTTTATGAAGAAGACTGCAAGTATTAGAGCAATGCAACTAAATATATGATTACGGGGTTACAACTCAAGAAAAAGAATGTGTAGAAAAAGAATGCCCGCAGAAGAGGTATTGTTTTACAAGTCTATAATTGGTAGCGTTATGTTTCTCTTATTGTACGAATTCTTAAACATCCTATGTTGTGTGGCTAGAAGGCTGAGTGCTGTATATAAAATGCTTTGGTGGAAACAAATAGTCAAATAGACACTTATAAGTTGATTTGGAGATGTTCACGTTGGTTTGTTTGATTTAAGTGGGATGAAACCAATCTGGGTCATGTTCAATGCATTGGACACATCCTGTGTTGTGTGGTGAGAAGGCTGAGTGCTGTATATGAAATGCTGTGGTGGAAACAATAGTCAAATAGACACTTATAAGTTGATTTAGAGATGTTCACGTCTTGTTTGATTTAAGTGGGATGAGACCAATCTGGTTCATGTTGAATGCATTAGAGGAAATTTTATGGATTTTTTTTTTCTTGTTCTTTTCACTATATATATAAATATAAATCTATCTTGTTGGCTTATAGATAATGATAAAAAAATCCCTTCTCATAACTTTGATGAACTTGTTATAAATGGGCACTGGTACTTGCATAAAGGAATATTATGGGGGGTCACACCCATCATAGATGTTGATGTTCCCTTTGATTTTACATTGTCAATTGACTCATACATATAACAGAGACTCTCAGAAAGCCGTGCACAAACTGCTAACATCCTGGTTCTGTTCCTTGTGTTCTTATCTAGATCAAAATCCAGATGTAGAGATCTAACTAACTGCAAGTGTAAATAACATGGTTCAAAACTATGACCATTGAACCTCAAAAACGAGTAGTGATTTGGGAGAAGAGAGCCTTAAAATCCTTTGTTGGTGTGCCAGTTCCCTCCGGCTTTGAGGACAGATCAAATGCCTTGAATTTGGCCTCGTCAAACTGTAGTGCCTGTTCATAAGAGAGCATATGATATGCTACTCAGTCAAGATAATGCACAACCAAAAGATCCAATGCAGCTTTAACAAAAGAGAAGAGAAGGGTTGCAAGTAAATATTTGCAAAAGCACAACCCCTAATGAATGAATACCTGAATGCAGACTTCTGCGACATCAGCCCTGGCAATAGTTCTCGTTTCTGTTTGAAGAAGCTCATCATCCTTTCCAACAAGTAATTCCCGGACACCGCCTTCTTTATCTTGCAAGCCTCCAGCCCTATTTAACCAGATAGATGCAAGTCAAACACTCTAGTCACAGAATAAGTAGCAAGAACAACAATCAAATTACAGGAAAAAATAGAGATAAATCAAGGTCCAGAATTATTCAGTACTAGGAATAGTTGGAATACTAGAACATAATCATGGAAACCCCCATGGAAATTCAGAAAACAAAATCTAAGAATGAAATTTCAGTTTGAAAAGATCAAAGAATGTTACAGAATTTCCGTTACTTTGATATCATATATGTTTGTTAGATATTTCATAGATAACCTGGGAATTGTTGAATGTATGGGATGAAAAATGGGATTTAATAATAGGAATAAATTGAGGACTCTAAAATTATTCCATCATTAAGAATAGTTAGAACATCAATGCTTAACCATCACTAACCACCTATTCAGAATGTCCTTAATTTCTTCACTGCAAACAGCCAAGATTGAGACACAAATGAGAATCAACTAACTTAAAACCTAGGTATTCATTTTGATTGGTCATTCGAAAACTGCAATTATAAATAAGATATAGAGAAAAGGCACTGTTTGATTAATATTCTGAATGTAACTTTCTCTCTAAAAATAGTTATCAACTCAATTCAGAATTTCACTTCTAAAGGCAAGCACTTAAAAATTTCCATACCAAATGCCAAATCAGATAATAAAACAGCAGTATAGGGAGATGAAAAAAGAAATCAAAATTGTACCTGCAAATGCCATGCTTGTAGAATCTACCAATAAAAAAACAATTAGACTCGTGAAGACAACCAAGGCAACCGAACTGCAAATGCCATGCTTGATGCTTATCAACCCTATTGCTGTAACCAGAAAAACATGAAAGCAATACTGCTAAAATAATATATCCACAACTTAACTTACAAAACTCCACAGAACCTCCTCACCCACCAATCCACTTCCCAATTCAGAATTTTCCCATTTTAAAACAATTTTCATTCACATAATCGATTGAATACTATATTTTCTGTTTCCTTTCTTCCATTATGTAGCATTTAAGAGCAAAATAGATTCATTTGCAAGCCAACTAAAGCACCAACAATTAATTGGGTAATATATACATTCTGATTTTTATTTTTCCAATATTAAAAAAATACACCAATTATGATTATGGTGACATCAACACAATATCTCTGTGGTTGAACATACTAAATAGTTTGTAAGACATGGAAGGTGTCACCAATAGGCCCTTGTTTATCTAAATTTTGAAAGATTGTGATGCCCCACACTTACAACCTTCTTTTTTCTTGGATTAGTGATGTCAGGTACTTAAAAACCACAATTAAAACATGAGCTAAAATTTTGCTACTTACTAGGGTGTAAGGTCTTTTGTAATCAATATTGTAAAATGCATTGTAGCAAAAGAGCTATGGGTAATTTGACATAACCAAAAAGTTAATAATCCTTCAGAAACAATGCAGGTGAATAGATTGCACAGATGAACATATTATCGACATAAAAACTTGTTCCAAATGTCATAGGTGAAATGATTTGTACCAATTCTTAATTTGTGATACATGAAATCTAACATGACAAACATAAGTAATTTTACGTCAACCGAAAGACATACCTGGAAGACCCCAAGATTTCTGTTGTAGTCTGATTCCGGCAAAGTCAACGAAATAGTAACCTGCAATTTGTGATTCAAGGCTCTTTTGGTCTTGCCGAACCACTTTGGCGCATTGTTTGCTTGAAGTACTCAGATTCTGAATAACTAATAAAGAGGACAAATCATGTTTCAACTAATCATAAAAGATGCATGAAAGACATAATGCAAGGAAATGAAAAATCACTATTACTTGCGCTTCCTCTCTCTTTTTGGTGGTTCAATCCAATTCTCACTGACAATTTTCTTGAAATCTAACTTGTTCTCATCCTTTTCGTCATCAAAATCATACAAATCAACAGCTGCACACAGCCAGATAAATTAAATTTAGCCTTATTTAGCAAGAGGAAAAAAAGAAAAAAGAATAAAAGAGAAGGCTTAATGGTACCATCAATCATTAGCTTGAATGGTATCACCTCCACCTCCCAAAGAGGAGGTTGACAGTTCAAGTCCCAATTGGGACATTGTGGGTGTTTGTGTCTTATCTATCAGAGAGAGAGAAAAGGCTTAATGGTAATTGGTATATCCACATACTATCATCCATCTTAAATTTGATGGCATCTTCTGTAAATTTCTTCATCTTTCCATCCAGCTCTGCTGTTGCCTCTTCTCCTTTAGCAATGATCCTAATCCTCATCCGTAATTGTGCTATCCTTGGAACTAAAAACCATTTCAGCACCAAACCTCACCATTTGCAGTAGCTCATCTTTATTAACAGCTGCCCAAAAAAAAATGTATCATGATATTTTGCTTACACAAATTACAAATATTTAAATCATGATAAGAATGTAACCATGGATGCATTAGAAAAAGTGCTAGCATTGTTATAGTTATAAGCATCATCAATCTCGTTCTCATTTTGTAGTAGTAGCAGCAGTTGTCAGTAACATATGAAATGTATACATGGGAGTAATCTGGAAATCAGTTGATGAAAGGTTTGATAGAAAAAAATCATTAAGGAAAACATTAGAATAGGAAACACATTTTGGGGACTTGGCCCCAAACTAACAAGTCATAAAACCACAACCACTAAAGAGCATACAACATGCTAAATTGAAATTTGCGAGTATAAGATGTACACATCAGTTGGCAGAGACGAGAGAGAGAGAGAGAGAGAGAGAGAGAGAGAGAGCTTCAAGAAAGAATTGACTCTCAACACCAAACTTTCAGAAAGAAACATAGTAAAATGACAAACAATTTACATACAAAATTTTTGGCTTCTCCAGTAACTGGAGAAACTCGATGAACTGTCTCACTCAACAGCATGTAGCTTGCCACTAAACAAAAAATTTGAATTGTCAATCTGAACCAGAGCTTCATTCCCATCAGCTAGAAACATGAATTGTTTCTTGTGCTTCACAGAGAATCATACCAGAATCAGCACCACAGCCTCTGATCAAGCATCAAGAATTGGGAACCAGCGTTGTGTCCACTTGGGATAAGTTCGCTTATACAAACTCATGCAGATGGTGTCGTGCTGCTGGAGAACCCCATTAAAGACGCACTTCATTGCCCCTGACAACAATAAAAATAATGAAAAATGATTAATATACTCCAGCTCCCAGCATACTGGAAGAATGACAACCTTAAATTTCCACCCAACAAAACAGGAAAAATCACAACCATACAAGTAAACGACCATAATTTCCAATCATCAAAGCATGTTAGTTTATAACATCTATGTAATAAAGGAATTTGTATAAACAGCGGGACATGGAAGGAAAATTTTGTAGATGATAGAATGATTCAAGGACTATATTTTCGCTTTTAACTGTAGAATATAAAAGAATGACGCACAGCTGATTGTGCTCCTAGAAGAGCGAAGGTCAACATCTGCAGTGGAGTAAAAAACCCATGGAACAATGGTCACGCCCCACAGACTAGTCCTGCAGTAGTCTTACAGAGAAATTACTCAATGGTCCAGTTGTGCCCCACTAGCGGGAGACAAAAAAGAATTGCAGTTGTTGGCAGCAACTCTCAACTGGTACATCTAAACCTAGTCCTCGCGGAAGCATGGTATTTAATGTGCAATTCTTTCTTTCATTGCTAGAATAAATCCTCAAGTACATCACTACAAGTTCCCCAAAAAAATAAATAAATAAAAATCCCCTGCCTTTTTGGCAAACAAAAGATTATCAAAGGATCGCCATTGCATGTCAAAATAAAATGGAGGGCTCTTCCTTCTTTTCCATCATGATGCTTAATAAATTACGACCACTCTGTTCACAATAATCTTCACAAAGCAATGTGAAGTGTCACGTTCCAGAGTACATTTTAAGTGATAGTGGCCCTAAAAGATTATAGAGGACATTTTTCTTGGGGGAAGTACCCCCACATATAGACATCCAAATGATAACACATACAAAATGTAGTTGAAGAGATGATGCAATAGAAACTTCAAATGTGTATCATATCAACCCAATGCCCCTTTTTCTTTATAAGAAGATTTATCTATGGTATAATGAGCAGCATACCATGTGTACCAACAGGTTCCTTAATACGACCACGGCGACCACATTTTGTCCACACTTCCACAGGCTGAAACAAACACAATCACCAATAATGATAAATATAAATAATTCTTTGACATGATGAACCACCAGTAAAACAAGAAATGGAAATATGTGTGCGCGCATATGTATGAGATACAGAATTTGCTAACCTTGAACCATTTCACGTCCTCTGGATTATGAAACATATATCTGACTGAGGATTTCAATTTTGATACTCGTTGAGGGTAACTGCAGCAGATACACTTTATTATAGCAAATCAAATATAAAACATCCATGCAAGGGGGGGGGGGGGAAGAAAAAGTAGCCCAACTCAAAAATAAAAAAACAACATTCCACGTGACCTCTATTGAAGAAGTGTCCAAGTTAGAGCTTCTTTCTAAGATACATAAAGATGATTGAGGGTGTCATTATTGCAAAACCCTATACGAATCACCAACTAACCTTGTGACAAAACAAGACCTAAATAGAGTCCAGGAACTAAAGTTTTAGGAACTCTTTTTGGCATTTTGGAAGTAAGTAACTTGCTTTGGTACTTCACTTCTCAAAAAAAATAAAAAAATCTTGTTTTTGGTAGCAAAACTTTGAATTTTGCTCTCAAAAGCAAAATAGTACTCTACCATTAAGTATTAGCTTAAGTGGTATTTCCACTGCCTCTTGAAGAGCAGCTTGAGGGTTCGAGTTTCAATTGGGACTATTGAGTCTGTCATTCGAGTTTCAATTGGGACTATTGAGTCTGTCATACCTTAAAAAAAAAAGACAAAATAAGTAATCTAGATTAATGCATAAGAATTAATATTAAGAAGCAATCTAGATTACAAACTGGTAAACCGTAAGAGTTTAATATGTGACAGGTACACTGGGTTTCCACTTCTATTTTATCTTTTAGACATGATTGATGAACTAGGTTTCGTCATCCTAAAATTCACAAAATTGCCTCAACATGGTGAATATTTTAAGAAACAATTGAAACTGATAAATGAAGCAACTAAAAATAATAGACTATCCAAACATCTAAAAGAATCATTGAGACATAATATTCAACCTTCTTCATGAACTCCAAACAAATGGCACGCTTCCAGCAAACAACATTGACAGGCCTGGCACAAGACAATCACGATCAGCTCTATGTGAGTCTTCTAACAATTTTATAAGAAAAAGAAAGTTCTTAAGCTTCCAACAAGTGTTTTTTACAGAATCTTCAACCATATAAACAAGAATTCATGCACTGAAAAATATGTAAGCGTAAGTCAAAACTAAAGAAAAAATTCAAAAACCAGAGAGAACCATTGAAACAAGAAAGATTTTTTTGGAAATCAATGAAACAAAATAACACAAAAGGGGAAATTACTTGGCCCATCCATGTCACCTAGGCAAATCCCTGAAAACACCCTATAAAACTGCAATATTCTGATTTTGTTTTTCCAAATTAGAAAACAAATGTTTATATATAACATGCATTTGTCTATCAACAAACTAAAATTTTGTACATTTATCATTACTAAATTAAGGTAATGTGGAAATTGATTTGGATTTATTGGATCGAAACAGGAAATAAACGGAAGATGTTTGTTGCAGGAATACCAGGAAAGAGTTTATTTCCTCACCCTTGCAGTGTTGAAAACTACATTTTTGCAGTCAGGGAGAATGCTGACAGACCAAGGAGGCAGATCATACTGCACATTTTCGAAGGTCACTTTTGTTGAAGATTCCGGGTCATAGTTTGAAAGGGATGCAGCACAAGGCCCAGACTCTGACTTAAATACATGAGCCTAGAAATAAAAAAAAATGAGAAGAGAAAATAGTTGAAAAGAAGAACAGAAGAAAAAAAAAAAAACTGATATATCATATTTGTATATGCACGGGTTTCTCTTAGCCAGCTGAACAAAACTACCTCCAGATTTTTGCCAAGCTAGGTCAGTGTAGCATATGAAGAAACTAAAGCCGGTTCACATTGCTTGATGGCTTTATGCAGATCTCTCAAATGTCCCCATTTTGGTTCCCTTAGTAGTCCTAGTGCATAACAGATAGACAGTCGTGACTACTATAGAACATATTATAATTTGCATGAATGTGTGCATATATAATGCTTGCAACTCTAGCACAAGATAATCTAGTTTGTAATCTTGCATATTTACCATATTCATCAATTGGAGCATCATAATCATAGCTAGTGGCAATGAAGCCACCACCTGTTCTGCCAAAATTTGTTCCTCCGTGGTACTGGAGCCACTAAAAAGATAAATTAACAACTAGATGAATTAAACTTGAACTCATAAAAAATTTATAAATCACCCGATGAATTAAACATTCTTTTAAACACAACAAAAAATAGACTTACCATATAGTAATTAAAAGATGAACCATTATTCTATATAAACCTTGCAACTGAATATGCTAAGTCTTCTACTGGTCTATAAGGAACTGAACCTCCAAACTCTGTATACCTAGAGGTTCAAGAGAGGAAATGAAAACGGTTAGAAAGGTGTCTCTATGAATGATAACACAAATAATAAGAAAAATAACAAGGCGATGTCATGAAAATTTATTTTCTTTTTGTTTCACCCGAATATGCTGGAGATCTACCTACCTGATCGACCCATCATAAATGGTTGAAACCGTGCAAACACCAGCCGATGTGGTGAATGGCACATCTTTGTAGCAGGCCACCAGTTCCTTGTCAGTGTGCAGATCCACTTGAACTGTTTCCCAGATTTTCTTCTTTGGGTTTAAAACATCATCAGGCTCACCTTCAAACCCAGGAAACTTGACTCTCTCTCTAACAGGAGCAGATTAAGGGGGGGCAACCAATTCAACCTGAAATTGCACCAACAGCAATAACCTCATAACACTTAACTTTTTCCTGAGCCATCCATTCATGTCCAATAATCCAATCTTAACATGATAGAACTATCTATGAAACACCTCATACTATTTACTTGACAACCCTAAAATCTTTTCTATGAACAGATAGCAAGCTAAAATGTTCACCAAAACAATTCTACAGATCAAACAGAAATTATTATGTTGCATTTTAATTTACAAATTGAAAAGTGTTTTAACTTAATATGCTTGTAGAAGATATGGGATGGAACATCAAATGAGGATAACACTAAAGCAACAATTTATGTCCATGTTTGGGTACAACATTTGTTTCTTTCTTAGCATAGAAGGGCTTGATTGCAAGTATTATTCTTTTCCTTCAGTTCATTAGGGAATGATTACAGGCATTACATCCCCCATTCTCAAGCAGCACTGAAAGATGCCATCACTTTGAGAAAGGAAAACAATGAGATGAAGATGCTAGTTCAAAGGAAAAACTAGATTTACTTACCTTGGTGTGATCATTGTTGGAAGCAGCAAGAACCATTGCTTGTGATTTTACACCACGCATGGTCGCTGGCTTCAGGTTGCAAAGAACGCAGACCTTCCGATTCTGACAAAAGGATCATCATTGTGAGCAAACCAGTCGACCGATGTGCACTTTTTCCACACAAACACATGAAAGGAAAAAGAAAAAAAGGAAAAGAAAAAGAAAGAGCAAATCTGGAAAAGCAGAGAACAGATACCTATATTTCTGCAAGGGGAATATAATTGACAAGGCCACTAACAACAGTTCTAGGTTGTCCTTCACCCACATCAATCTCTTCCACATACAAGGAATCAGCATCAGGATGTTTCTAAGCTTTTGTAATAAGACCAACACGGATATCAAGTCTACTTATGGATTTATAAATTGCAATGTCCGAAAATACCCACACTTAAACTTAAGGGTTAAAGAAGTCAAGAGAATGCTAATGGGATGCTGTTCTTAGCAATTGGACAATATTAAAATGTGAAACTTACCATTTTGTAGATATATTTCATACAAAAACAATGATAGTCACACAACATAGAGGAAATTCAGCCCCATGCATATAAAAAGGGAGAACATTCTGAACTGATTCTATCAGCATTATATGGCATGCAGTTGAACAATCAACAAAGATGTAAAAGACTTGTGGGGAAAATTATATTCCATCTCAGCAACCCAAATCTAGATGTGTTTGAGGGGCTACACTTTCTGAATAAAGGCCCCATTTGGCTTTCATTGTGGCACAAACACATCTGCAGCCCAAATGTAGTTGGCTGCCACCCACACTAAATAACATAAAGAAAGAAATACCCCTCCCTCCCTCCATGTCATGACCCAAATCCCACACAGGTGGAATTAATGTGCATGACCGGCTATGAGGCATTCAAAAGCAACTGGGTTGGCACACCTGCAAAAATTTTCTTTATTTTCATCTACATAGTGGAAGCTCCATACCTGTCAAACACAACACTCCTAGTACAATTCCAATTGATTAAAGCACACCACATTCATATTCATATTCATATTCATATGCTTTAGTTTCCTTAATTTTAGGATTTCATTGAGTTTCAATAGTTTGAATTTACCTATACCGAGGCATGGGATGCAATGGATTGGTACCTTTGATTGAATTGAATAACCGAATATCATTTTTCTTCCCTTTTGATTTCTATCTCCTCTCTTTCTACCTGTTTCTTCTCTCTTCCCTTCCCTCTCTTCTCTTCTTTATTCTTTCTCTTCTACTGGTTCTGCATCAGGAGATGGCCCTCTTTCCAGAACCTTTCCTAGCATGTTCAGACAAGCGGTTGATAAGCAAGCAAGCTTGCTAAGAATGATATTAACAGCTGCCCAAAAAAAAAGGTATCATGATATTTTGCTTACAAAAATTACTAATATTTAAATCATGATAAGAATGTAACCTGGTCTTCTTCTTTTTTCTTTTTCTTTATTTTTTTTTTTTTTGGGGGGGGGGAGTGTGTGTGGTGTAAAAATAAATATGTAAGAAACATGTACACAGAAACAATAACCTGAAATTTGTGATTAGCAGGTATGATCCGTGCCAAACCAAGCTTTCCTACTTCAATGTTTTCCATACAATGCAGACCACAAAAGACATCTGGACAAGATATTATGGGCACAAGTGCAACAGGACTATTTTTAGTATAATCAAAATTCACTTCTGTCACAAAGAAGAACTGATCAAGGACATCAAATCATGCTTATATCAGGTTTTTTTTTTAATGGATATAAAATTTAAGAATTGAAAACACTTGAGAAGCAAAGTGGTGAGATAACAATAACCTCTCAGACAACTTTCTGTTCTTCTCAACCAAACAAAGTGTCAGCCTGAAATCTGCAACCAAATATATGACTTCCGGTGTTAGAACTTCCATTTAACTTTGAGAGGGTATCATAAATCTGAGTATTACCATTGCCTTCAAATCATTTCCTTTAGGCTTTTCACTGAATGAAATGATCCTCCCTTTACTGTCTATCTTCATCAAACCAAAAATCTGAGGCACGACTATCATGGAAAGAAAGAAAAAAGTTAAAAGGGAAGATTTTTAGCTATAATTGAACCTCAGAAAGAATAAACTAAAAGCATGCATCAGTTGCTCTAATTTATCATACAACAGTAGACTTTTGAAGGAGAAAAAATGAACTACCTCATAAATTTAAGTCCCACATCCAGGTTGTCTCCTTTGACGAATTGGCCTTCTACGTGGGCGTTCAAGTTGTTGCTCAACTTGTGTGACTTGAGAAGGACCACCTACTTCAAATTGACGACGAGTACGATGAGTACGTGTACCTCGTGGTATGGCATCAAGATGAAATCCCCAATCCATATCTTCACCCATACCACCTACGTCATCTCCATCGTCGTGAGCCACTGTCAACCCCTCAATGCCCATGTCATCACCTATCCCACCTATTTCAATTGCTTCTGTGTGCATAGGTGTGCCAAATGCATAATCATCATGGATGGGCATTCTAGTGGAGGAGGATGGAGCTGCTACTGATGATGAAGGGGCAGCCGAAGTGGAAATGTCCCTACGATGACGTCTCTGATATACATTAACAATGGCACGAGGTCGCCCATGAGGCACTGAGGCCGACTGCGACGGGACTGAATCACATGGGATTTCCTCGGAGCCAATACGCTGATGGGCCTGAATTCCTTCTAAGGCAGAATAACTAAGTGCCTTGATATCAGCAAAGGCTTGGTGTGATTCAACTCGATCGCCATAACCCTCGTCAGCCTTCATATGTATTTTGGTAAGGGTACTTGACTGCAAGTAATATTAACAATTCAAAGTATGTTTTGAATATAAAAATGTAATATAATTAAACATAACACATCAAACAAACTTATACCAGCATCTCCATAATACTACCAATGGGTTGAAATCCAACCAATGGCCTAATATCTGGTGGCCCAACCAAGCGACGAGTAATTCGTCGATACCACACCATATAGGGATCCATATACCCAAGTGGGTGATCCAGCGGCTCGACAGATACAATATGATCACGATGATGACTCCATAGATCAATATATGGCTGATGCACAACGTCCCACTGATATAGTGCCCTCCCTCGTCGATCAGTAGCGTGAAGCTCGACACTTGTATCGCGTGGCAATGGTATCTCCTGGCGAAGTCCGAATTGACGCATGACCCGATCTGGGAAGTGCCACTCAATAACCTCAAAACAAATGAGTGGTGATACAGTCAGCCATATATCCTCCCTAACAAGGCAATATGTAGGTAATGTCGCGATGACATCATCTGTATAGGGCTGCCATGCCATCTATAAACCAATAAAAAAATTATTCAAGGTTAAGTAAACGATACAATGGGTCAACTTAATTTATACATGTAATAATAATCATTTATAAGCATATAATAATAAGCAATTATAAACATGTAACAAACCTGGTGATCTTGCATTTGGTCAAGCTGGTCCCTATAATGGCGAAGTACATAGGTCGGTGTCTGCCTAACAGATAACGTGGCTCGCCACTTATGTCCTAAAGGCAATGACTCCTCCTCATTCTCCCGAGGGAGCTGTCTCTCAGGTCTTATGTGTGTTAGCCTCTCCCATGCCCATAACTGTTAAAATAGATTTAAAATGTGTTAGTAACAATCTAATATAATAGTGTGACAATGATAATAGATTTAAAATGTAATTTAGTACCTGCAATAAAATAAGTGGGCCACCTATCTCAGAGGCAGTAGGCCTAGTAGCTTGACACATCTCACGATAAAGACATGCGAGGATGGCACTCCCCCAACTAAAGCTCCCTACATTTTCTAAATCCCTAAGCAAATTAAGATACATTAATTTTACTTTATTCCCTGACTTATCTGCGAATAAAGAACCTCCAATAAGCATCAAGATGTAAGCCCTAGCATGTTGACGTATAATATCGTCGTCTGCAGGCTCGGGTAACTCTCTAAAATGATTAACAAGCCATCTAAGCTTCAGTCGTGATCTATCAAGATCAGACTGAGCTGGTGTAATCCCCAACAACTCAAGGCAAAGTTGCTGACACATGGGCACCGCTGAGGCAACATCACGTCCTGTGACAGGTGCCCCATCTATTGGCAAACCTAACAATATTGCGACATCTTGCAACGTGATGGTACACTCTCCCACAGGTAGATGGAATGTGTGGGTTTCCACACGCCATCTCTCAATAAGTGTTGTAATTAGAGCCCAGTCAAGTTGGATAAAACCAACTCGATAGGCTCCATAAAATCCAGCCTCGAGTAAGTATCTCTTTATGCGCTCATCTAGTTGGCGAGGTCGTCGCAGTAAGTTGTCGCTCCTACGACAATGAAACACTCCAAGATCCTGCCATTAAAATGCACAAGTAAATACAAGTTTTATAAGTGAGATAAAAAGCATGGATTTCAGTCAATTTTTATATAATTTTAAGTAATCAGATAAGACATTCAAACCTGCCCCTCCCATATTGGACTACTTCTATGTGTAGATTGCATGTAAAGTACAGATCCATCTATTGGCCCAGGATCTACAACCTCCTTATGAACGGTCTCCATCTGTTATTAATAAATTATAAATGACAAATGAGATAAAAAGTTAGCAACTTAAAAACCTTGATTTAACATGTCATTAATTACACTTGTAAAAAAGTAAGCATACATGAAAAGATGAAATAATTAAGTTGTAGCATTGGACGATCTATTATTGGATTCAAAACAGCAAATGAAGTGGCATAACAACAAGTATAACTAGACCAAAAAACTGTTGGGCTTTTAAACGGATGAAATTTGGAGATGGCTGCTTCACATAATCAGTTACTACAAAAAAAAAAACCAAATCTGATTTTCATGTTTACACTAGACCAAAGCTGATTTTCTGTTCTACCTCTATAAAGTCCCTTTAAACAGAACTTGGGAATTGAT
This sequence comes from Nyssa sinensis, assembly GCA_008638375.1. NCBI lineage: Eukaryota > Viridiplantae > Streptophyta > Magnoliopsida > Cornales > Nyssaceae > Nyssa > Nyssa sinensis. The sequence goes on along the minus strand of CM018031.1, from coordinate 53,727,479 downwards.
CCCTCATTCCATGTATATTAAAAGAACAAACAACCACAAAAAAAAAAAAAATATATATATTTTCAAATGAATAGTATTATGTAATCCAGTAGCTAAAAATGAACAGTAACTTTCAAAGTTACTGTTCACCTGGAGCAAAATTTAAATAGTTATCACTAAGCAAGCATTACAACCTTGAATGATCCAACAATTTTTTAAGCAAAGGTTTAAACAAATCTTAAATAAGAAGAACATGAAGTAAAGAAAGGAAAGAAATCAGCAAGAACCATCCATTAAATAATTATCACTAACCAAGCATTACAGTCTTGAATGATCCAACAATTTTCTGTTCAAATCATTAATAAATTTTTAAATATATTAAATCTTGCTTTATTTCTCTTATGCAAATATATTAAATAATCCTTTAATAAAATTAATTATAAGTCAAACTCCAACAGTTGGGTTCATTTCACAACCTCAAATGCATGGAAAAGATTTTTTATCACTTCTCCAAAACTTAGAATCAGATCTGACATAGTAACTTCTCACTTTGACAATGACATAGTAAACAGCCTGACTTTTGTGTCAAATAAGAGCATTTCTATTTCATGTAATGTTTAGCAAGAAAATAGATTCTCCACAGTTATAAAAAGGGTCACTATCATTTGGATTCATGTATGATAAAATACATTGGTTTTGTTTGAATTTTTACTTAGAAACTTCAATTCAACTAGTGATCAAATATTGAAACTCTAGAGATTTTAGATTCAAATATCTGATTTTTTGAAGCAAATTTTTACTTGTTCATATGCTTTTAAGAGTTTTGAAGAGCAGTAATTTGGAGAAGCTACACACATAGGATGGTTAAAATGAAAAATTGTAGAATAGGCCACTACAAAACATTCTTGTAGCAGTCATAAGAATTCATTCAAGTTGCTTAAGACATAAAAACATATTTTCACACTCAACAGCATAAATATGTAATTTTCAGCATGACATAGAAACATCTTAACCAATTTATTTTCAAAGCATAAACTACATAAGCCAGGAATGAGATAAGAAGTTCTAAAAAAACTCACAATATATGCCCTGTAAGCAGTTTGAAATTTAATGGCAGCCAAGTTTCGAATCATATTTTCACATTCATGTTAAGATTGAGGAACAGCCGTAAGCCGGACAACCTCAGCTGCAGCATGGACAGCAGCAACAGCAGCGTCGGCTGCAGCTGCTGTTGCAATCAGAACAGCCAAAGCATGTTTCCCATGCTCTTCTTGTGCTTCTCTCAGTGTTAACAAACAAAATTTTAGCCCAAAAACAATTAGCCCAAAAGTAACTTGAGTTCCACATAATCAGCTACTTAAAAAAAAAAATTTTCGGATGAACAGTAATATAACAAACCAGTAGCTAAAAGTGAACAGTAACAGTCAAAGTTACTGTTCACCTAGAGCTGTAAACTCCTGCTTTCAATTTTTTTCTTTTCTATTTGTAATTTTTTTTTCTTTTCTATGATGGATTAGTGGGACAATGAAAGGAAAATGTTATTCATTTTGGTTGAGAATGAAAGGAATGTGCAAACACATCAATTATTCTGCTTTGAAATTAAAGGGAAGGTGCTAGGTGTATACTGCCAAAATTGCCAAACCAAATAATGCCCCTCTAACTCAAACTCTGCTTCTTAAACCAGCTACTAAGGTATGTATGTCTAAGTCTAATATATCCCTATTTTCCTTTCTTTCCCTCTTCCCATAACTATTACAAAACATACATAATTTCTGTAGTAACCAAGGAACAAAAAGAGAACTAGACAGAAATCCCTTCCATAAGTTCAATTCCAACCATCAGAGGCAGTAGGCAAATAGAGATATTTCTAAAACATTTAGCAAGAAATACACCAATTGATAGAACTATCTAATACAGAAGTTTTTCACAGAGGAGCAAAATCATCCATCAAGTGTATCTAAAAAACAGTCACATAGAAGTTCCTTTGCAAGTTGTGAATATCAAGTTGAATATCATCGTCAGGAGAGAGTTAGAACTGACTTGAAAATTAGATTTTAGATAGGTAACAAATGAAACCTTGTGACATTTTGATTTTCTGTTCTACCTCTATAAAGTCCCTTTAAACAAAACCTGGGAATTGATCCCTCATTCCATGTATATTAAAAGAACAAACAAACACAAAAAAAGGAAAAAAAATCAGATTTGGATGAACAGTAATATGCAATCCAGTAGCTAAAAATGAACAGTAACTTTGAAAGTTACTGTTCACTTGGAGCAAAATTGCAAACCAGTTCTGACCAAGCTTTTACAAGCTGTTAGTACTGCTGCTGCTTCTTCTTTTCTTTTTATTTTTTATTTTTTTTTAATTAGCGATTGCATTTATGGCTGCCTATTTTCATTCCATTTCACTGCTTGACATAACAATTATCAGTACATAATTATACATCAATCTAAAGTTTTCAATTTTGAAGATATTATATTGTGTAGGTTGTGTTCTTATGGAATGTATGAATTGATGGGTAACATTTTCATATCCTTTGCGTAATCTAAACTATTTTACTTCAACTCTAAACATATATTATGACACTTATGCATCTGATATCTTTTTAGATCAACATCAACCAATGCATCATTTTTTACTATGAAATTTTATCGAAATCTAAATAAGGTTCATTGGCATGTGAAATACTACATCTCGAATTAGGTAAATATGTTGTGAAGCATAACATCTTGCCTTTTTTATGTTTTCTCACATGCTTGCCACTAAAAGCATGGGATCCTTTCTAGATTTGGTTTTTGAAGTAGTTTATCAGTGGTCATTTTAAATTTCCCCGCAGTGGGTGATACCTCTCATTGTTGACTAGAAAAATGTCATAAATATTGTGGGGAATAGTAAATAGTTTCACACGTGAACATTCTCTTTTTATCATCTTTAATTTGATGAAACAAAAGTAGATTAAGGAGCTACAAGAATCAAAGAGGAGGTTTTTTTTTTTTCCTTTTGCAAAATGAGCAAACCTCAAGAAAAGAGTGGGAGTGCTGCTCATTTTCAGTATTTAACTCATTTAGGATGAACTGCATTTTATAACTAGGCAGTGATTTGAAGCTTTTATTCGAGAATATAATGGGTTGATAGCATTGTTATTATGATGGTCTGGTGCCTGTTTTATGTGTTATTTTAGATCCTATAACCTTGTGCAGTGAAGGATATGAAGTTATTTATCTTGGGTTAAGAGGTGGGACTGGAAATTTGTGGTGTGCAAAAATAATTTGATTGTAAAATTGGAAGAATGTATTCTTCATATAAAAATCTACTTGGATTTGCATTTGTATTTGTATTCCTGTTGTGGAGAATTATATAGATGGTGTTTGATAACACATTTTTTAAGTACTTTTTTTTAATTATATAGTAGGAAAGTCTTCTAGCTCAACAATCAGTTTCTGTACACCTAGTTATACCTAGTGCCAGATTCTGACCATACACGTAGGAGGGGTGAAAATAGAATTTTTAAAAATTTTGGGGCCACTCTGCCTACTGCCACTGGCAGTACCTATTAGGCCTTCAATCCAATGAGATCTATGCACCATTGGGGTCCAAAATTATGGATCAAATGATGAAGAAAATTTAACATCTGATTTGACTTTAAGAAGACTAAATCATATGATATGTGGAGTTTTCCCTATTCCAGCTTCCCTATATATCCTAAAAAACGATTCAAAAGAAAACAAAAAAGATTAAATTATAACAAGATGGAAAGAATTTGACTGTTTCACATAATCAGCTGCTACAAAAAAAAAAAACAAATTTGATTTTCATGTTTACACTATGACATCATTCACAAAAAAAAAAAAAAAAAAGAGAACAAAGACAAAAAATCTGATTTGGATATCCCTTCACCCACTACTCAGGAAATTAGTATTGCCCAACCACATATAATTGCCCAACCTCATATAAACAGATGAAAAGAATTGCCCAACCTCATTTTTTTCTTTTCTATTTTTAATTTTTTTTTCTTTTCTATGATGGATTAGTGTGACAATGAAAGCAAAATGTTATTCATTTTGGTTGGGAATGAAAGGAATGTGCAGACACATCAATTATTCTGGTTTGAAATTAAACAAATCTGGTTTGCCACTAGTCTTATCTTCCAAATCCTTTCCAAAAAGAGACATCCCAAGTCCAGCCTTCCTCTCAGGAGACTCAGAACCAGGCAAACCAGGTCTTAGCTTAGTTTCCTTAAGGTTGAGATCTTTGATGGAGCAGCTCTTTAGGCTATGCATTTCGCACAAAATCCTTGATGGAGCAGCTCTTTATCGGAATGTTTGAACAAGTAACAAAAAAAAAAAAAAAATACTTCCAATGAACAGTAACCTCCCAAACCAGTAGCTAAAAATGAACAGTAACATTGAAAGTTACTGTTCATTTTCAGCAAACTTTTACTACAAAAAAAAGGCTGCGCGTAAACCTTTTATTCAAATTGATGTTTCTCTCAATCTACAAATCCAAATGTAATGAAATGTGTACCAAAATCATCCTCATTGAGTCTAGTTTCTACACCATTTTGAATCACTCAAAAAATCCATGTAAAACTCAAGTTATGATAAAAACACTACCCATAGGTCAGATTTTTGCACACTTGAAGAAAATGCAAGATAACTTTCTCATTTTAAAAGCTTTCAAAGTCCATAATATATAAAAAGAAAGCTAGTACAAGAGATGATAAAATGACATAATACAAATGAAAAGAAATTCCCATAACTATTACAAAACATACATAATTTATGTCATATCATTAACAAAAAAAAAAAAAAATTATCCAAGACAAAAAATCTGCTCAACATCTACTTGAGTAGCTAAGTTAGTTCCCCGTGGGTTGCTGCCTTCTTGCTGGACAAGTTCTTTTATCATGTCCCCTAACCTTACAATACCCACATTGTTTTGGCCTACGACCTTCCTCCGTATCCATTTCATTTCGAATGCGTGTCGACTGCGGACGACCCTTGATTCTTTTCAAAGTAGGATTGGGGCACAAAGATGGACCAGTGGGCTCATCCCAATAATCTGGATGGTGAAGATGGTGGAATTCAGATGCGTATATAGCCATATTTGTTGACAACTTGTAACATTCATCTATGCAACTCCATCCATCAACTGAAGCTTGTGCAAACACCGCTAAGGCGTGAGAACATGGAATTTTGTAGATGACCCATTTCCCACATGAACATATACCATCACGTGTTAATACCGCGTGTGAGTTACCCCTCCTCGTCATCACTGCAGCCTCACCGGAGTTTCTGTTGAAGTCGATGATGCGATGTCCACCTAACTTAGATTGGTAACGCAAAATCTTTGTAACAGCAAAAGGAGTATATGTGGAACCATCGGAAACAGCTTGCTGGCCAAAAGCTCATCTACCACAAAAGTATTTGACAAGACGATAAAAAATAAGTTATACACACGCAGATATTGGCAAATTTCGTGCACCTTTCAACACACCATTAAAAACCTCAGAGATGTTGGTAGTCAAATGTCCATACCGTCGACCACCATCATGTGAAATTGTCCATTGTGTTGCAGGTATGTTATTCAACCACTCCCATGCCTTCGGATTTATGGTTTTAATTTCTTCCATAATGGAATTGAATTTGCGTATTTGATGTGCACTCCCAGCAGCCCAAACAAGCGACTTCAGATGGGCATCTTTGAATTTGCTATTGAAATTGCTACGCACATGTCGTAAGCAAAACCTGTGATATGCATTAGGCTCCTGCCATCCAGAATTGACATTATTAACTGCAGCAATTATACCCTTATGTCGATCAGATATCAAACAAATGTCTTGCCTCATTCCCACAACATGTAGCCTTAGTAAACTAAGGAACCATAACCAACTGTTGTAACTCTCCTCTTCAACAATTGCAAATGCAAGGGGAAAAAGTTGATTATTACCATCAATAGCCATTGCAATTAACAACTTTCCCTTGTATTTCCCATACAAATGTGTGCCATCAATACTGATAAGTGGCCGACAATGCAAAAATCCCTGAATTGATGCACTAAATGACCAAAAAATCCGACCAAATTGTAGCACATCTTGGTTGTCAGTATTATAATGTAACCATTTCACAATTGTGCCTGGATTATATTTAAGAAGGGCTCCCATAAATTTAGGCAACAACCTATACGAACTTTCCCAATCTCCAAATATCATAGCAATTGCTTTCTCCTTTGCAATCCAAGCTTTTCTGTAGGAGATACTGTAATTGTATTTTTCTTGCATCAGCTCCACAATTGAATCTATCTTGATTGCAGGATCAACCATCACTGCATCTTGTATCTCACTTGCAATTAACTTGGAATCTAATTGCACATGATCCAAGTTCATCCGCGGGTGTAAACAAGTGTGTGGGCCCTCATATCTTGTGATTTCAAATCTTCCAGTCCTTTTTCTTTTAATAGCACGTAACCTCCATTTGCACCCACACTCTTCATGCAATTTACACCTCACAACCCAAACTTCACTATTGCTTTCAACCACCTCGTACTGATGGTGCGATCTTATTGAAAATTCTTTGACAGCATGTTGTAACTTTTCTTTATCATTGAAAACAATGCCTTTAGCCAACTCATTGCGCAATGGATCCCAAATCTGAGTATGGTGTGGAAGGGTTGAACCACTACTACCAACATCATCTCCAAAATCCACATTTAAAAAAAATGGGGAATCAGCCTCATGCCTGCTATGCTCACCGGGTTCATTCATGTCATCATTATCAGCCAATCCATCATTATCATTGTCTTCATCCGAGATAGCAGCACAATCATTTAAATTTAAGTCATGGTTGCAAATGTCCTCACTCTCAACCTGAACAAGATGCTCAATAAGAAACGACACATGTTCTGTATGACATGTATCATTTATCAACACAGGACTTGCAGTTTGATGTGCCATGGGAATAGAGTTGGCAATTGGGTCATCATTATCCTGTGTGAGCAATCGAGTATAAGAACCAGATCCCATCTCTAGCGGTTGAGAGACTGCACAAGGATAATGCACATTTTCCTTCTCCACATACAAGTCGATGCCATATAAGGCCTGATTTCCTATAACAACTTCAATCATTGTTTGCACAGTCTCATCATTAACTACTTGTAATGATATGTAATTGTTGTGGTTGATTGGAAATCGGCAGATCATCTTTAGGGAGAATTCTGTTATATCCACCTTCATGATATCATACATCTTTGCCAAAAGTTCAGCATAAGTTGTTCCCCTCGTTAACATAATGCTTCCTTGAGCATTCATATCATACCATATATTACCTTGTTCCCCATAACAAATATTTCCTCCCCAATAACATAATACAGGTATTGATATTCCAGCCATTTCTAACCTTCAAAAAAAAATATACAAGGCATCAAAATTTGGAAATAACTAAATAAGTGTATGTTGGGATCAAACTCCATCTTTGAATGTCCTAAGCTAAAATGGTTCAAAGAACATCTTTGAAATTAAGCAAAACAACATCTTTTGAAATTAAGCAAACATAGATTCAATAAGCTAAAATGTTGTGAAAGTCACAAACATGAGCAAAACATCTTTGAAATTAATCAAACAATATTTAGACGGGAATTAATATATATTTATAGAACTGATTAGCTTTTGACCTAGAAAGGATTCCTTATGCCTATGTATTTTCTTTTTCTTAAAAAAAAAATTCTTTAAAGCACAAAAAACCATTCTTCAATCTGATTTCACATAGATGATGAAGGAGCACCATTCTTTCAAAAGCGTCTTTCCAAAAGACGCTTTCAAACCAATTTTTTTTTTTTCATCTTTTAAGTGAATTTGATTTTGAGTGACGTGTCTCCACCTGTCTCCACTTCATATAATCACTTATGAAATATATTCATTCAAACATTTAATAGCTTAATTCAATCAACATTTTTTTACAATTATTTTTCCTCTCTTAATTCAAGTTTTCACAGCTCATAGGTACTATTTATGAACTAAATTGATTTTTTATTTTGTTACATTTCTATGCATTTGGGGAAGTAATCTCAAACACTCACAATGGAGTTTGGGTTCAAAATATTTTTGTCTATTTGTTTTGAGTTGAGTCAAAGAGAGAGAGAGAGATTTATGGACTGATTTACATTTTTTTAAAGAACAATTCTATGCATTTGGGAAAGTAGAGAGAATCTCTTCCAAGGACCATTACAACTCTTCTATAAAGTCCATTGTTGGAACTTTTCTTTCGTGATGGAAAGAAGGCAATGCCCTACTTAAATTGGTCAGCCATTGCTTTATGTAAACAATCATTGTCCTGTTTACTTTAAAAGGTTTATGCCATTTTAAAGAAATTAAAATTCTACCAAACAAGTGCAAAGTTGAGTATCAAAGTAATGGTGTTCATCTTGTGTATAGTTGTAAATTGTAAGAAACGGAGGAATCAAAGGTTCTAATTTTTCCCTTATAACATCTTAATAATTTGATGATACAATTTCATATGGATAAAATTTATTTGGAGTTATGAATACCAAAAGAAATAATTTTGGGATGGGAATCAAATTTATTTATAAGATGGGGGAGATCAAAGTGAAATTATGCAATTTTTTTTATGGATGCCACGGAAGCCCTTTTACCACCATGAACAATTTCATGGTGAATGATCTTTGGGGGGGGGGGGGGGGGGGAAGTATATGAGCACCGCCCTTGCATACAAGTTCAACAAATCTCACCAATACCAATGCCTAACTTAATGGATCCTCCAAGCTATTGACATGGAACCCATTCAAACGACAATATTCTAACAGCCACAATAATAGTTCAAGATATCCAATTGAGGTTTTCACAATGGAAAAATAGGGGAAGCATGGAAAAAAATTTCAATAAAGTTACCCTTGTCAATCCCAAATATTTTCCTCTCAAATGATGTGATATTAAGAGAAAAAGTTAAGAAAGAGAGGTAGGATATTTTATTATTTTTTTATCAGTAAAGTATCACTAAGAAGGGATATGACATATTATTAATGTGACATAATTAAGAGTTGGGATAGACATATTGACATAATTAAGAGCACTTCACAAGGAGTTAAGACATTTTCCTTCTTAATTCTAGGGGTGCAACTTGGATGGGCTAACCTGAACCCCATTCGAGTCCGGCCCGAATTTTTTTGGGTTTGGGTTTCATTTTTTATACTTTGAGTTGGACTTGAGCAAAAGAACTAAACCCGATCTAAATTAGGGTTGGACTTGGATTGAGACTTTGGAAACCCGAACCCAACGTGAACCCGAACTTAATATTTTATATATTATATTTTTTATATTTTAGTTATAAACCACTAGATTAGTTGAAATTCCTTACAAACATTACTATTTATATTTTTATAAGTTTTAAAACTTGTTAATATTTAACTTTTTTTTTTTTATAATTAAATTATGTTGAAGAAATTATTTTAACGGATTTGTTTTTTTTTTTAAAAGAAGAAACTAAGAGAAATTATTAAAACTTTTAATGTATAATCAAGATAGGAAAAAGATGACAATTTATTGATGGGACTAGGTTCGTGTTCGGGCTCGAGTTGAACTCGCTACTAATGAATTTTATTTCGGGTCGGGCTTGGGTTGACTATTTTAAAGCTTGGGTTAGGCTTGGGCTTGGCTCATCCCGAGCCCGGCCCGCCTGAGTTGCACACTTACTTAATTCTCTTACTAGTTGCTACTTCCTGTCCCAAGAGAGTCAAAAATAGAAAAATCAGTGTCTTCTTTCCCTTTCTTCTCTCTTCTTTATTTTCCCTTCTCTTATCTCCTTCATGGTGAACCAAACTACAAACTTCAGAATCTAAACATGAATCTTAATGAAATCAGCGGAAAAAAAAAAAGCAATTCTCACAAAAGGTTTTAAAATAAGATTCTCTCAGCTTCCATAACTACTACCCAAAAAAATAACACACAGACAACCAAAACCAGCAATCAAAATCTCAAAATTTCTTAATCAATAAATGAAATAACAACAAATAAATAAAATCATATAAACTAAAGACCAGTAACAATATATGAAAACTTTCTTAAAGAAAATTGATAGCATGAAGATATCACTAAACCAAATCACCTAAAAAAAATTATACTTTATAATATATGTGCATTATTATATATGTATATAAGCACATGTATGGTTTCATTTGAAGTATAGATCCAAACCAAATCTGGAACACATCAAAAAATGTTATTTCATTACTTTAATTCCTCCAGTTGAGTATGAGTTCTGAAAGCAGAGAACCAGACTTAATATTGTGCCTGCCTTAAATGTTCTAGGGAGATAAATTTTCTCAAATATTATGAGAAATTACTGAGGTACTTGTACCTGCCAGCATGAAAACCAGATTCCATAATAACACCACTTAAGGACATTCAGTGAACTTCTGTCAACAACTTGTGCTTAATCATGGCAGCTACAATAAATACTGAACATTTGAAACCATGTTTAGTTCAGAGTTTTAAATTTATTTGGAAGTTTACTATTACATATGATTTTTACTATTTATATTTTCAATAGATCCCTAAAGATTTATTAGGCATGAAGCTTTTTGTTAGGCTAATTATGATTCATGAAGCAGCCAACATAAGAATGCATTAAAAAAAAAGGACCCGTGAACAAAAAGCCGCACACGTTTCAACAAAAAAAATAGTAGCAAGAAATTTTTTCAAAAGGAAATTATATATTTGACCTAAAATTTGTCTTTCCTCTGCTAACAATTTTCCCGGCAAGTATTTTCTTGAAACAGTGGTAAACAAAAACAGAGGAGGCCAAATGCCACCAAAAAAGTGAGTTTTTCACCCCAATATCAGTATACAATCAGCCAAATCAATTTCTGCATGCACTAGATTTCTGTGATTTTCACATGGTAAGGTGATCTCAAACACCCCAATATCACTATACTATCATTCAACCCAATATCACTGGCACTGGGAATGGGAAAATTAGAAACAAAACAATCACAACTTAAAGATAACTTCTCAAATCTGGAAAAAAAAAAAAACATCATTTTTTTTTTACCTCAGATCTGATGAGATCACTGCACCGAGAGAGACAAGTGAGTCGGAATGGTCGTCAAAGACAGGTCTGATGTCTATTACCTCAGATCTGATGTTTATACACGATGGGATCAGGTCGGAATGGTCGACCAAGGTCGGCAATGGTCAGCACTGAGTCGGTGAAGAGAGGTTGAGAGATAGAGAGAGACGAGGGTCGGTGAAGAGATATGACAGAGACGAGATGATGGTCGGTGAAGAGAGGTAGAGGCCACTATGGAGACGAGTCGTCAAGGAAATTGTGAAAACGAGAGATATGATAGAGACAACGGCTGTATCTGTTTTAGAAACATTGTTCTTTTGCCCTATTTAGAAACATGGAAATCGTCTTTTCAAAAGACGATTTCTCAAAACGGCATTATTTTGGTAAATAAGTTGAAACTAACCTCATTTTGGTAATATAGTTTTAAAATGGCATTAAAATGGTAAAAAATTCTAGTTTTTTGTTATATGATAAAAAATTGATGTGACAGAAAGTGTGAAAGTTCACAGAAAGTAACTAAAAGTTGGTTTTCAAATTTTTTTTCTTTAATTTTTAAATTTTAAAAATCCAAAAGGACGTGACTAGATGCTGACATTATGTCACATAATGAAAGATAATGACAAAAGCCTGACTCATGTCGCACCAACATCTTTTTTATTGTAAAATATATTAAAATAATACAAAAAAATACAATTAAAAATTAAAAAAAATTCCAATATCAGGCAAAAGAAAAATGGGATGAGATGGGACTTAAATCGGATTACATTACTCTTACTCAAGTTTCCACTACCATGATGGCATAAAGATGATTTTTAACATGAGTTATTATCATATGAAGCGGTTATATGCTACTCTATTATGTTTTATAACCCTATTGGCATAATCTCTTAATGTTATTATATCTTTGAGAAGAACTTTGTTTACATGCTTTGTACTTTGCTAGTAGACTCTATTAAATGTTTTGTAATGTTATCCAGGAAAATCTTTATTCTATTGTCAAAACTCATGACAAGACATTCGTGTTATTCATGGAGTTTATTGAAGCTCACTCCAATTTACCCCACATTCAGGTATGCTCGATAATATAACTAAGACTTAGATGATAGCAAGTTATGAGCTGAAAAAAACACTAAGCAAAGATGGAATTTGAAGATGTGTAGCATTTAGATATGCTTTAAAGTTTTAAAGATGACATGTGCCCGGAATTTGAGGGGCAACGTAGAGCAAGATGAGATAAGGAATGACTATCAAACATGAAGTTAAGTTTGTTTAGTCATTGAAATGTATGGTAAGGGCTCATTTGATTGTACTTTAAACTGTTGAAAATTTGTGCAAGATTTGAACTTGATTTGCTTTGCTAAATGTGGTTTGAAATGCGACCTATTTGGATATGCTTTGAGGCCTTGTAGTCAATTGCATTCTCCGCATTCCAAGCAGGCATGGGGTGTGGGGATATGACAAATTTATTTACTATTAAACTGTTATTGTGATGTTGCGTTCTTGCTTGAGTGAGAGGGAAGAGAGAGAGTTGATGAACAGTAAAAGAAAGAGAGGATGATTACCTTTTTTATAAGCTAGTATGGGCATATTGGTCATTGTATTTTGGAAAAATAGGAATTTTGAAGGCCTTTCAAATGGTATTTTAAACAATTTGGAATTATAAGGGTAGTTTTGGAAGTCTGAAATAAATACACAGATCTTCTGTCAAGAATAATAACACCTATTTAATAGTGAAGAAGAATCTGAACTGATAATAAAAGTAGAAGGAATGCCAGTGTCATTTTCCAAACTAGAGAGAATTTATTTGTAATAACGTTAAATCTCAAGAGAGGTCATTGTAATTTACCCTTCTTTTTTTCAAAGCATTTTGGTCAAGTTACATTACTACACCTTCCTTCTTTCCACACATGTCACGCTGCATAGTATAGACACACACCTTGTCATTATTCTTGTTAAGTGAATCATCTAAAAGTACTCTAACTCCCCTGTCATCTTTTGATTCTTTTTTTTTTCCCATATAAAACTTATAGGACCTACTAAAAGAGCCAAGAACTTGTAAGCTCCACCTTGGAACCAAAAAAAAACAAAACAAAAAGGCTAAAGCTTATAGGCCCTACCTAGGAATCTAAACCAAAACAAAGGGCCAAAACTTGTAGGCCCCACCTAGGAATCCGATGAAATGCTTTTGAATGAGTTTGGTATTATGATGTGACTGTTGTGCGAAAGTAATTAAACAAACAATAAATCGATCTCAAACGAACAAAAACAAAACAAAACGAACAGAGAAGACACAAGATTTACGTGGTTTGGTAAGATGCCTACATTTACAAGCAGCGCTAATCAGTTCATTATGTATTAAAGAGATTACAAAGAGCAAAAAACTCCCAAAACCCAAAACCCTTTATTCCCCAACAACGACTCTCCTCTCTCTACTCTCAAAACCCTAAAAAAAAATACCCATACATTGCCCATTTTTTTTGTTGTCTTAGGTCGCAAACGGGTCATCAAGAATCTGAGTGAATTCATGACAACCACCTAACAAATCTCCACCTTGGCCTGAATTATTCAAACCATGCAAAACCAAGTAAATGGATCATAGTTGCCTCCAAATACGCACTTAGGTGTCATGCACCTTTTGGTGCTCGAACATGGAAGATATTGATCAAGTCTAAACAGTGCTTGAACTTGATCCTAGTTACTACCTTAGTAAGCATATTTGTAGGATTATTTATAGTCTCAATCTTATGAAGAAGAATACCCCCCTCATTCATAACTTCTCGAACAAAATGGAAACGAACATAAATATGCTTTGTTCGAGCATGATGAACCTGATTCTTTGCCAAACAAATTACACTTTGACTGTCGCAGTATACCTCAACATGCTTCTAAACAATCCCTAAATCCTTAATCAATCTATGTAACCAAATAACTTCCTTAATCGCCTCTGACACCGCCATATACTTTGCCTCAATAGTAGACAAAGCAACTATTGACTGTAACGTTGATCTCCAGTTCATCGGTCCCTTAGCAAGAGTAAAGACATATCCTGTAGTTGATCGACTTTTATCTAAATCTCCAGTATAGTTTGAATCCACATATCCATCCACATGTTGACCAAGTCAATCATCCCTCTCAAACATTAAACCAATATCCATTGTACGCTGAATGTATTGTAGAATCCATTTTACTGCCTACCAATGCCCTTTACCCAGATCATGCATATATCTGCTCACCATACTGATAGAGTGTGAAATATCAGGTCTTGTGCACACCATAACATACATCAAAGCACCAACTGCGTTTGCATACGGAATATGAGCCATATATTTACGTTCCTCATTTGTGTGAGGAGACATCAAAGCACTAAGCTTCAAGTGAGAGGCCAAATGTGTACTAACGGGTTTTGTATTACCATCCAAACCAAAATATTGTAGCACTTCCTTCAGATATTGTTTCTGTGACAGAAAAATTATGCCCTTCAGTCTATTTCTTTCAATTTCCATGCTAAGTATTGTCTTAGCTTCACCAATATGCTTTGTTTCTAACTTATTTCTCAACTGTGTCTTCAACCTTTCTATCTCTACCTTACTTTTAGATGCGATGAGCATGTCATCCATATATAAAACCAAATATATAAATGAATCATCACAAAGCTTAAGAAAATACATACAATGATCAAAATGACTGTTTGTATACTTCTGCGCTGTCATAAACTGATCAAATCGCTTGTACTATTGTTTTGGAGACTGTTTCAAACCATACAACAATTTTTTTCAATTTGCAAATCCAGTTATATTTTTTAGCAACTTTAAATCCATCTGGTTTAGTCATGTAAATCTCATCCTCCAAATCATCATGCAAAAATGCAGTTTTGACATCGAGTTGTGCCAACTCGAGATCAAAATGTGCAACCAAAGCTAACAAATTTCGAATAGAAGAATTCTTAACAACTGGAGAAAATACCTCATTGTAGTCTATCTATTCTTTTTGTGTGTAACCTTTAGTTACCAATTTAGCCTTGAATCTCACATTGTTTTCCCTTGGAGAACCTTCCTTTTTGGTGTATATCCACTTGCAACCAATTGCATTCTTTCCCTTTGGAAATTGTACCAACTCCTAAGTCTGATTCTTATGAAGTGATTGCATCTCATCACCCATTGCATCATTCCATTTAATATTTTTTGAATGTTTCATGGATTCTTTATAAATTAGAGGAATATCATCATCAACAGCTGGAAGTTCATATGCCACCATGTCAACAAACCTAGCAGGTTTGCGAATCTCTCTTTTCGATCTACTAGCTGCAATAGACTCTAGTTGCTGTGGGATCTCTTAAGCTTCCTTCACATCTGAGCTTGAGCCCTCATCTTCTGGATTAACAACAAAACTATCGACTATCTGAACAGTTTTCGTTGCAACCACTGGAGCCTCTAACTCCACCTGCTGTGAAATACTCTCCTCTTGAGCATTTCTTTGCTTAATTTGATTTAATATCGTAGACTCATCAAAAGTAACATCCCTACTCATAACAACTTTCTTTGATTCGAAACACCACAGTCTATATCCCTTGACACCTATACTAAAGCCCAAAAATATTACTTTCTTCTCTCAAGGGTCCAATTTAGTTTCCTTCACATGAAAATATACTAAACAACCAAATACATGCAAAATATCATAATCTGTAGCAAGTTTTCCAGACCATACCTCTATAGGTGTTTTTCCATCATTTGCAGCTATAGGCAACCTGTTGATGAGATAGCATGCATATGTCACCACCCCAGCCCAAAATGCCTTGCCTAATCCAGCATTCAGCAACATACATCGCACCTTATCAAGCAAGGTATGATTCATACGTCCTACCACCCCATTTTGTTGCGGCGTGTCTCTAACTGTGAAGTGTCTAGCTATACCGTCATCCTAGCATGCTTGTTTGAATGGATTTGACTTGTACTCACCATTATTATCTGATCTGAACCTCTTGATCTTTTTACCTATATAAGTTTCAATCATTTTATTCCAATTAAGAAACACATCCAAGACTTCGTCTTTATGTCGCATAGTGTACACCCAAACTCTCCTTGAGAAATCATCAACAAAACTCACAAACCAATGCTTACCTCCCCAAGGTGTAACTCTGCTAGGTCCTCACACATTAGTGTGAATATAATCAAGAGTCACTTGAGTATGATGAACCGTTGTGCCAAACTTAAATCTAGTCTGCGTGCCAAACTTAACTCTAGTTTGCTTGCCCAAGATACAATGCTCACAAAATCCCAATTTCCTAGTCGTGGCGCCCTTTAAGAGACCCTGCTTTATCAACCCCTACAATGCCTTCTCCCCAGCATGCCCTAAACGCATGTGCCATAACCTTAAAGTATTAGAAACACTATTCTCTAAACTGTCAGAAATAACTGCTTTTCTTGTGACTATTTGCCCATCCAAAAAATACAAATTACCCTTTCCAGTATCCTTTATCACAGCAAGTGCACCAAGTACCACTTTTAGAACTCCACATTCCATAATAACTTTGTAGCCCTTTGAGTGTAACATTCCTAGTGAGATAAGGATAACGAACATTTGTAAGAATCTAGCTGCTCCATCATGCATCTTCAATCAGATGTTTCCTATCCCTCTTGTTTTACAAGTATTATAATTATCCATTAAAACAACTCCTCCATCTAACTCATGGAAGCTAGAAAATAAATCCATACGGGGACACATTTGATAGGAACACCCCAAATCCGAAATTCACTCATCAGAATGACCAGCCAATGATAAAACAATCAAAGCAAAATCTGTATCATCATTTTCAACCTTTGCTACATTAACATTTGGTCCCTTATTGATCTTGTTCTTCATAAGACAATCCTTTTTCCAATGTCCTGTATCACGACATAAAACACACTCATCCGTCTTGGGAATCCTTCTATAAGACGATACTCCTTGAGACTTACCCCATCCACTGTAATTCCTGTCCTCTGTCCTACTCCTTACTATCAAAGTCTCAGATGTTGAGTCCCTATAGACATGTAGATCCCTTTTCCGATACTTATTATTCATCAAAGCATTAGATACATCATCAACTATAATTGTATCTTTCCCATACAACAAGGTAATGGTTAAATGATCATAACTATCAGGTAGAGAATTTAACAACAATAATGCCTTATCTTCATTTATAATTTCAACATCAAGATTTTACAAATCAGCAAGGATTTTATTGAAACTATTCAAATGTTCAGACATCAAAATACCTTGCTTATATTGGAAACGAAATAGTCATTTCTTCAAATAGAGTCGATTTTCAATGCTCTTGGTTATAAACTTATTTTTCAGTTTCTCCCACAACTGCTTAGCCGAAGTTTTCCTCATAACAAAGTATTTCTGATCTTTAACGAGGCAAAGCCTAATGATGCCCCAAGCATAGTGATTGATCTTTACCCAATCTTTATCTTCCATATCATCAGGTTTATCCTCCAAAATGATATCTAGTTCTTGTTGAACTAGAACATCCAAAACTTCGCATTGCCACATGCCGAAATTATTAGTTCCATCAAATTTTTTAACTTTGAATTTTGCATTCCAAACCATAGGTCTTACCACCGATGGATTTTTCAAAGACGAAGTTGTCAAAGACGGAGTGCTAGAAACTGATTTATCCATTAATCAAATCCATACTCATACACCAACAATAAAAAAATCCAATACCAAGATCGAAAATCTTGACTCTGATGCCAATTGTTGTGCGAAAGCAATCAAACAAACAATAAATTGATCTCAAATGAACAAAACCAAAACAAAACGAACAGAGAAGACACAAGATTTACGTGGTTTGGTAAGATGCCTACGTCCACGGGCAGAGACAATAAGTTCACTATGTATCAAAGAGATTACAAAGAGCAAAAAACTCTCAAAACCCGAAACCCCTTATTCTCTGATGATGACTCTCCTCTCTCTACTCTTAAAATCCTAAAAGATAATACCCACACATTGCCTATTTTTTGGGTCGTTTAGGGTCGCAAATGAGTCATCAAGAATCTGGGTAAATTCATGACAACCACCTAACAATGACAATGTGTCATTTTAATAATACTTTATCATGTGTGATATGACTCATCTTTTTTAATGGAACATCATATATATGATAGAGTGCTATTAAAAAAACATATGCTCACGTGATTTACCAGATTTTGAAAAATATCTCAGAATACAATACCAACATTGGTATTAGAGATCTTGTCTTGAAATCACCGGACTTGTAAATCGGTAAGAAAAGATAGGTTAAACTGACAAGTAAAAAGAAAGGCCAATAATACATATGTGTGTGTGTGTGTGTGTGTGTGTGTGTGTATATATATATATATATAATAGGAAACATGGCATAAGAAACTATTATCTGTCAACTTTGAAGTTGTACAGAGAAATTACCAGGTCATTCTTTTTTATCAACTGGCAATTTAATATGTTACATATACTTTAACCCAATTTATTGTATCATTGAGCAAGCAATGACCCACAATTCTGGCTAATATATTGATAAATTATGACTCCCAATGATGACAACTTGGGCATTGAGATATGTTAATTGATATATCTGTGTAATGGTCATATAACGTTATTACATAACGATCTTTCACAAAATTTAAATTTCTTCATAATTTATTAGAATACTTTTTTCTTCAATTCTATGAAATTTTCAAATTTTATGAGAGGCCTTCATGGTATTATTGAATATTTTTTCTTGTATAGTGTGTGCATAAATTATATAGCTACCACTTTTTATAATTACATTATTAGTTTTTTTTCATACATCATATGCCCACATGTTTGATTAGTGAAATTTAATAGCTTCTACGCAACTTGCTTTAAATTTTAGTGGGGTAAGCTAAGTTTAACATTGATATTATAAAGAGATTACATGGCTATATCAAATTGTATTCTAATTCTAATTAAAAATAAGATATAATTGGTCTATATAATATTATGATATAAGATATAGATGGTTAGATTTAGCATTTTATTTTTCTTGGACTTTATTTATGAGGCTTTTTATCTTAGGCTTTTATGTGCTTTGAGGTTTTCTATCTTAGACTTTTATATACCTTAAACTTCTAGTTGGATTATAAAGTTATACTTTTAGTTGAACTGTAGAGTTATACAGAGTTTGGGGCTTTCTTTATAAGTGGGACTTAAAGCTATTATTTTTCTCGCTTAATGGTAGAGCCGGCCCTGGTGTGACTGAGCGGTATAGACGTTGAGGAGCGTCTCGAATTCGAGTCCCCTCTGCATCGATCATTGGAAGTTAAACTTTAAAGGGTGGAATTGACCATCGCGGGAAATGATTTAATCTAGTGCACATAAGTTGGTTCAAGATATCCATTTTTGTCACAAGTCTAAAGTAGATTACTTATGTATGTATATATGTATACATATGTATGTATGCATTTTACCAAAAGAATATTGATAATTCAAAGTCTGTGATCTTGAAAGGGATTGACTTGTCATGACTATAGATTGAAAAAGAATACATACATATATATATATATATATATATATATTTGGAAGCTAGAGAACTAACAGAGTAGTGCTATCTATTTGGAATCTTCACACCAACAAACTGTTATTCAAGATGTTGATGATTTTATTAGAATAAGAAATAATATAAATGTGTAAATATAAAAAAATATTCTATTAGAAGCCTTCTTTATTAAATTATCAAAAGAGTAATTTCGAATAAAAAAATGTATAACACTTAGTGCATTTATATTTATATAAATATATATCAAATAGGCCACATCGTTTTGAATAAAAAATTCATGAATGGTACATAGTATGTACTGCTAGAAAATCCTCTTCCCTTTTACATTTCCAATTGACTAGTAGTTATATGAACCTTAACTCCAATAATCTTTATGGTTGTTGCACTTCATTATTTTCCCAAACTCGCTCAATTTCACAAGAAATCAATTATTACTATATGTATTGTGATAGTTATTTTGGCACCACAATTTTTTTTCTTTCTTTTCACATAGCCGAGACACAAACAGGCAAGCTGCTCCCAAACACAGAAAGAGATGAATTCAAGGATAGTTTCTTCTAATAACCAAGAAATAAAGGAACTCATTATTCAAAAAAAGACAAACTCTCAAATTTCCCCTCCCCCCCATTTTTTTTGAATTTTTTTGTTGCTTAGATTATGATTAACATGGTACACCATCTTGACATCTTCATCATTTAGTGCAAATGGCCTCTCCATTATTCTCGTTGTGTGCGGCCATGAAAGGCGAATTGGCTATTCCTCTAATATATAAGCAAAGACCTATTTATATTCAAATCTTCCCATTTTATAACACTTTCCATGTGATCATTTACACCATCAAGCAAAGCCATGATGAGAAAGTTCATTGCCAGAGTCCATGCATGTAGGCACACACACAAACAGAGAGAGAGAGAGAGAGAGAGAGAGAGAGAGAGAGAGAAATGCATAAGTGCCCCTAGTATGAACCATGAACTCAAAAGGAAATGAATCGGCAATCATTAAGGTCTAAAATATAGGATTAATTAGTGTTAAGTCCCTCCAATGGATGTCTTATTAGTTTAGAGTCCATGGTCGATTTTTTATTGGTGTAGAGTCCATTTTGTTTTTTTTTTTAAAACCTGAGATCCTTTTTTTATGAGCTGGCACCAACTAATTTTTAATATATGAATTTTTTGTCCTTAGGTCATTTATCATATTACATATTTTCCAATCACATTCACGACTCTCTTAACTTTCTCATCCCTGATATAGCCTAATAGGCTGGAGATACTCAATCGGCGAATCAACTTCGACAACACCAGCAACCCTATCGCCACCATCAATTTACAAAAAACTCATTGTAGTCTCACTTTTATATCTCAAAAATTATGATCTTGAGCCAGATCCATATTTGATAGAGGGAGTAGTAGATGGGAACAAAATTCCTATTGAAGGTCTACCGGTAATGACTTCAAAAGATATTAGAAAATGATGCATTTTGTTTGTAGCATTTTTTGAAAGGTGCCAGATCTAGTAATGGTTATCATTAATGATGAAGGATGCATTTTGCTTGAAGTTGCTATAGATCTTCAAAAGATTTCAATTGAAGCAATGGTTATTATTAATGCAACATGGTAACTTTGATTGGAAGAACAATATATCCGATTGAGTCATACTCCATCAAAATATATAAGTTCTGTAAGTTCTATTTTTGAGAGAAAAAATAGTTGAAAGAAATAAACTGGAGGTGCAATTTTGATTGCTTTGCAAATATAATTATTGTTTAATGAAGCTTATAAACTTTTACACTGGTCTAACATACTGTAAATTTTTACAGTCTCTCCCTTTCACTATCTCACTGATTCTCCCCGCTCTCATTAATCGGTCTTCACTTTTTTTTAGCAGTGAGGCCCGTTTTGTTAGTCTTCTTGCAATCTAAGCCCTCATTCTAATCATAATTTGTGTTGGAGAGTGTGTTTATTCATAAAGGAACGAAGTGTAAAATTTTACACTTCGCTGCTTTTATGTCCAAACTGATATTTTTTTGTTGTAATTTTTATTACCTTAAAAGATTCTTTTTGACATCCAAAATGCAACTCAAAAATTAAATAAAACTGGTAACAATAGAGAAATTCATAGTGAAATTGAAAATTTCACTACCTTGTTTTTAAACTGTGAGATTTACCTTTGAAAAGTAAATTTTATTTTTTTAGAATTTCATATTTCATATGGATCTTGTTTGATAGATCTCGAATTTTAGAATCAAAATATATAAATTTTATTAAAAATGGATTTATAAATTACAAGTTAATGAATTTTGAAATTTTGCAGGACTTTCTCATAGTGTTCTAGTTTTTACAAGAATTGAGTTTGACTAGTATGAAAAAAACAATGGAGGTATATTTTATTCACAAAATAACTAGAGGACTTATTGGGTTAATGTGTTTGGGACTGGACCCGGTGATAATTTTTACTCTTTTGTGGATTGTTGGCTAAATCACCCTAAAATATGTAAACCTCAAAGACTACTTCAATTATTTATAAAATCCAAGTTTAAACTCTCAAATTTTGAAATTGAAATATTATTGATAATGTGAAGAATAAGGGCTACTTTACATCATATTTATAAGTTAAGACTACTACTAATTCAAATAGGATACTAAATCCTTCTACTAATATAATTAGGAAACTATCAATTTCTTGTACTCGCGAGATAAGAAACTACTAATAATAATTCAAAACAACTAATACTAATCTGAACTCAATTAGGAAACTGAAGTTGTTTTGAATAAAAAAATTTATGAATGGTAAGTAGTGTGTATTCCTAGAAAATCCTCTTCCCTTTCACAGTTCCAATTGACTAGTAGTTACATGAACCTTAACTCCAACAATCTTTATGGTTGTCACACTCGCTCAATTCCATTATTTTTCCAAACTCGCTCAATTCCACAAGAAATCAATTATTACTATATGTCTTGTGATAGTTATTTTGGCATCATAACTTTTTTTCTTTCTTTTCACATAGCCGAGACACAGACAGACATGCTGCACATAAACGCAGAGAGAGATGAATTCAAGGATAGTTTCTTCTGATAACCCAGAAATAAAGGAATTCATCATTCAAAAAAAGAAAAACTCTCAAATTTTGAAACTAAAATGTTATTGATAATATGAAGAATAAGGGTTGCTTTACATCATATTTATAAGCTAAGACTATTCCTAATTCGAATAGGATACTAAGTCGTTCTACCAATATAATTAAGAAACTGCCTATTCCTTGTACTTATGGGATAATAAACTACTACTAATAATCCAAAACTACTAATAATAATCTGAACTCAATTAGGAAACCGAAGTCGTTTTGAATAAAAAATTCATGAATGGTACACTGTGTGTATTCCTAGAAAATCCTCTTCCCTTTCACACTTCCAATTGACTAGTAGTTACATGAACCTTAACCCCAACAATCTTTATGGTTGTCGCACTCTCTCAATTCCATTATTTGTCCAAATTTGCTCAATCCCACAAGAAATCAATTATTACTACATGTATTGTGATAGTTATTTTGGCACCACAACTTTTTTTCTTTCTTTTCACATAGCCGAGACACAGACAGGCATGTTGCACACAAATGCAGAGAGAATGAATTTAAGAATAGTTTATTCTGATAACCAAGAAATAAGGGAACTTATCATTCAAAAAAAAAAAAAAAACAAACTCTCAAATTTAGAAACTGAAATATTATTGATAATTTAAAGAATAAGGGTTGTTTTATATCATATTTATAAGCTAAAACTACTACTAATTCAAATAGGATACTAACTCCTTCTATTAATATAATTAGGAAACTTCCAATTTCTTGTACTTGCGGAATAAGAAATTACTAATAATAATCCAAAACTACTAATATTAATCTGAACTCAATTAGGAAACCAAAAAAAATACAAGGAAAAAAATCAAAATTGGTAGGTTAAAAACATTTTGGGTCACATTTGTGTCATAATTGATCCACTCATGATATTGCTTCGAATGACCCTTGGCACACTCCCGTTGATCCATGAAACCAAAGCTCATTTGTTCTATATCAGTCTCCTTCACTTGAAGAAAACTCGACCTTGAGTTATAATCTGAATATACTCTTCTACATGGTATTCATAAAGATCAACAATATTGAAAGTCTTCGAAATACGCATGTCTTCTGGCAAATCAACAACATAAGCATTATCATTGACTTTGTGAATAATCTTGTACAGTCCATATTTCTTTGGCTTTAGCTTATTGTAGCTCCCAACTGAAAATATCTTTCTACACAAGAAGACCATAACAAAATCTCATTCTTTGAACACTTTAGCTCGTTTATGCTTATCTACAACTTTATCGTATTTGGCATTAGTCTTTTTTAATTTTTTGTTTCACCTCAGCATGCACTGCTTGGCCTTTTCCTGCCATGTTTTCTGCTGCAACACGCATGCTATGATTTTTAGGCAATCGAACCAAATCAATTGCATGCTTTGGTGGAGTGATGTAGACAACTGCAAAATGTGATTTTCCTTTGGCACTATGAACAACACTACTATATGCAAACTTAGTTTGTCGCAAAGCATGGTCCCACTGCTTGGGTCTATCTTCACAAAATACTACAAACTAGGTTGCCCAATGTTATGTTCGTCAGCTTAGTCTGACCATCAATTTGGGGATGGGCTATAGTATTGCGTTTTAAAGAAGTGTCAAACATCTCTCACAAATTAATCTAAAAAAGTTGAAGGAATTTTGTGTCTCGATCTGAAGTAATGGACTATGGAACTCAATGAAGTCTTACAATCTCTCGAAAGAACCACCGTGTAATGTGTGAAGTATCTGAGGTCTTTTGGCATGGAATAAAGTGTGCCATCTTAGAGAACTTATCAACAATTACAAAAATAGAATTTACCCCTTGTTGTGTTCGTGGTAGTCTCAACATAAAATACATAGACAAATCTTCCCAAACAAAATTAGGAACTATTAAAGGAGTATAAAAACCAGTGTTTTGTGACTGACCTTTAGATACTTGGTAGGTATAGCACTTTTGAATATAATTACCAATGTCTTTATTGACTTGTGGCAAAAAATATCGCTCTTCCACACTTGTTATTGCCTTGTCTCTACCCATATGCCCACTTAAGCCACTGCCATATAGATCACGAATAACCTTCTCTCATAGTGATGTTTGAGAAATGCACAAACGGTTGCCTTTAAACAAGTACCCATCATGCACATAAAAATCTGCAACAACTTGAGACTTTTTGCACTTGGCCCAAATTTTCTTGAAATCTGCATCTTCTTAATACAATTCCTTTAGGAACTCAAATCCCACAACATCTTGAGTTAATGTAACAAGAATATTAGTCCTTCTACTTAAGGCATTTGTAACTCGATTAAAGTTCCTAAATTTGTGTTTGATGACAAAAGGGAACTTTTGAAGGAATGTGGATCATCTCATATGCATTTTATTCAAGTGTTTCTAGTTGTTGATGTAATTTAAAGCTTGGTGATCTGTGTAAAGTACAAACTCTTACTACACAAAATAATGCTCTCATTACTTCAAAGATCTAACAACTGCATAGAATTCTTGATCATAGGTATTCCGCTTTTGGCAAGTCCCATTCAGCTTCTTGCTAAAGAATGTCATTGGTCTCTTCTCTTGAGATAAGACTACCTTAATGCCAACTTCACTTGCATCACACTTTACTTCAAAAACCTTCTCAAAACTAGGCAAGACCAAAACTGGAGCAGTGCAAAACTTTTCTTTAATCAAGGAAAATATTTTTTTTTGTCTCTTCACCCCAATTAAACTTTCCTTTCTTCAAACATTTAGTAATTGGATTTTTAATTGCATTGAATTTATAGATAAATATGTGATAGAATGTCGCTAGGCCATGAAAACTCCGCACATTGCCAACTATTTTGGGTGTTGGCCACTCACGAATGTTCCGCACGTTCTCATCATCTATACGAATGTCATTTGCGCTAACCACATAGCCCAAAAACAATAAACTATTAAAAAAATATATTTTTTAAGGTTGATGTACAACTTACTTTCCATTAGCACTGTTAGGATCTGCCACAGATGATCAAAATGCTCCTCTTCAGATTTTGTGTAAATAAGGATATCATCAAAGTAAACAACAACAAACTTTCCAACAAAAGGCCTCAAGATTCGGTTTATGACTCACATAAAAGTATTGGGTGCATTGGTTAAACTGTAAGGCATCACCAACCACTCATACAAGTCATCAGTTTTCTTGAACGCAATTTTTCATCCATCATCTGGCCTAATCCGAATCTAATGGTAGCCACTACGAAGATCAATCTTGGAAAACAACTTTGAACCCTCAAGCATATCAAGCATGTCATCCAAGGGTGGAATAAGAAATCTGTATTTGATGGTGATCTTATTAATGGCTTTGTAATCTATGCACATACTCCAACTGTCATCCTTCTTTGGCATCAACAAGGTTGGGACTGCACAAGGACTTATGCTTTCTTGAATGAACCTCTTTTTCAGCAAGTCTTCTACCTTTTCTTTTAGAAACACATTCTCTTTTGGACACATTCTATAATGAGCTAAATTTGGAAAACTTACACCAGGTTCTAGATCAATGTGGTGCTGAATGTCCCTCATTGGAGCCAAACAATTAGGCAGATTATCAAAAACTAACTCACTGAACTCTTTTAACAATGGCTATAATTTTTTTGGCTCAAGCACAATTGTTTTTGCCTTTAGATCCTTAATCACCAATGTTTTAACCACTAAAGCATAAACCTCATTTGCCTCCTTAGATTCAGCCACGATCTTTGCTTCAGACTTGGATAAAACTAACATAGAATGCGCCTCCACTTTAGAATTTTTAGTTATAAAATCAGATTGTGAAGGGGTCATGGAAATTTTATGTGCTTCCATGTGAACATATAAACATTATCCTTACCTCTATAAGTAATATTAACATCATATTACCATGGTTTACCTAACACATGACTAGCATCCATATCAATTACATCACAGAGTACTTCATTACAACAATGTTTACCAATTGAAATAGGAACACGACAGATTTATATTACCTTTATCGTTGGTCCCTTTTTAATTCAGCCAATTGTGTAAGGAGAAAGATGTTTTATGTAGGCATCTTTATGTGATCTACCAGCTTCTTAGCCACAAAATTCTAGCAGTTTCCACTATCAACAATTAAATTATAGACCTTTTGATTAGTTATACAACATGATCGAAAGATGTTGTAGCATTGGCTTGTGTTTAACTGCTTTGGCGCGTACATCAACCGCTACACCACACAGTTGACTCGCTCTCCATCTTCTTCTACGAATTCTACTCCTTCATAGAAATCATTTTCTCCAACAAATTCCTTTTCATCTACTTCTTCCACAACATCCTCTTTTTCAATATAGTTAAAAGGTCATTGATCTAGACAGATATTAGAGTGATGTTTATGATTTCCATTGCGATAGCACTTGCCAAATGTAGGCTTGGCATAGGAATTTGTATTCATAGTGAGAATTGCTTTCTTTGGAGGGCTTTTACTAGTACTGCCCTCTACATAACTTACGACTTGGTCTGGAGAAGTTGAATGAGAGATTGAACTTTTGTTGTTTGAACACCCTTTCCTTTATCACTTACTACATATGATGACTCTCGGTAATTCTTGCGAAAAGGTACTACTACACTTGAACTTCAAGTCATTCTTTGCCTTTCTAACAATTCTGCCTCCAGCGCCATGTCATAAGCCCTATCAACAGTCCACAAAACCTACAATCCAATTTTGTCACCGATTAAAAGCTTGAGTCTATTCAAAGATCGTGTCATCTTCTAAGCTTCTGTCTTAGCCATATTATTATGAATAGATAATTGGTTAAAGTTTGTTGTATAATAAAAAATTGAACGGATTTTGTAGAGATCTAAAAAAAAAATGAGAAATTTTTTTCGTTTTTTCCAGTAGGACATTTTTCATGCATGGTTTGCCGGTAGGGCGTTGACCATGTTTCGTTTAACCGTAAGTCATGTTTAGAAGTATATTTGGAGTGTGTTATAGAAGAGAAATATGCTTAAAATATTAAAATGTACCAGTTGTACAAATTTGAGCCAAAACAGAAATAGTTTCAGAAATTGGACCAAAAGGGCATCCGGGTAGAACCGGTCAAACCCGGCTGCTGGAGAAAATTTAATTTTTTGAAAATTTTCATTTAAAATTTTTTTATGAACATTGGTTAAAACAAAATGTCAAATTGAGGTGTTTCGGCAAGGGTTGTAGAGTAACGGGGCCCCCGGGCTCATTAAAGGCAAAAGGGTCATTTTGCCCCTTGCCCCTTTGCCCCTCCACTATAAATACAACCCTTAGAACAAATTAGAAATATAAACAAGTCTAAAATTCAGAGCAGTGGGCGTCTATAGAGAGAAAGGGAGAAAAAGCCCTAGTTCCTTCAAGTTTCAAGCTTCCGAAACACACTCTTCGAGTTGGATTTTCGTCAAGGTTCCTTCTGAGAAGTTGTTCCTCTCATTGAGACCTATATTGTCACAGAACAGTTCAGCCATGCAGTGATCACAGCTTCCAAATTTTGAGAAAAACTGATCTAGGTATGATGTAGTGATAAGCTAGCAATAGGTTTAAGCTTTCTTGTATTTTTTCATGTTGTTGGACTGTTTAGGGAGTTTACTTGAGGTTAGGAAATCACCTAGAAGGTAGTTCCTTTGAAAAGCTTAGAGTTGGTAGTTTAGGGATGTATGTATTCTTGATGTTATTTGATGAATTGTTGCAATGATTAAGGTGTGTTCTATTGATAGGATTGTCTTGTTACATTTTTGGCTTATATGCATGTTGACACACCTTGTGGTTTGGACCATGTGATGAATTAGTGCCTTGGTGCTTTATGGAAATTTTATGTTCTTTGTGAATTAGTAGAATTGTGAAATAGTGGTTTGAATATGTGTTGATATGTATAGTTATGCCATATATTATGTGAATGATGTTTTGGAGTTTTAAAGTTATGAATTATATGGGATAAAATGCATAACTTGAAATGGGACACCACGTGTTTGATAAATTGTCACATTGAGATTGCATGATGAGATCGTGGCATTTTGGCATAATGTGATTCATTGAAATCATGATGTGGGTTGAGCACGTGGTGCTATGCATTATGAGGGTGTAGATCCTGTGGTGAAAAACCCAAAATTGGCCATTGCATTGGTACCCATAATCCAACGGATGTGTTTCGTGAATGGG
The DNA here is from genome assembly GCA_008638375.1 of Nyssa sinensis. Taxonomy (NCBI): domain Eukaryota; kingdom Viridiplantae; phylum Streptophyta; class Magnoliopsida; order Cornales; family Nyssaceae; genus Nyssa; species Nyssa sinensis. The sequence continues at coordinate 53,698,628 of CM018031.1, read as the reverse complement.
TATTGGTACTCAGGTTCCATCGGATGTGTTCCGAAAATGAGACATGGGTGTGGCATAGAGTGGCATAGGTGTGTCACGCATATTTGCATAACATCGCATAAATGAATTCACGGATGTGGTATAGAGTTTATATGAATCTTGTTTATGCATTGTATGGATGAATTGGATAACATGTAGATTAAAATTGTACATGTAGATATAAATATACACTTGCACATGCCACGCCCTTAAACTTGTTCCTAGTCTTAGCATTATGTTATACCAGCTGTTGAGCTGACCTATTTGTGGGATATCATTTTTCAAATGAGGCCCCAAGCACTTGAGACTTGTTTAAGTCTTGAAGAATGGAAAGAAATGGATTATGTTGAAGATTTGGCCATTGGGGCATGTTTTTGAATATATGGGCATAAGCCCAATTTATTGTATTTAGACTTGAACAATTTGTGGACAATAGGCCTTGGGCCATTTTGAAATGTATGGGTTAAGACCCAAATGAATGTATGATGTTATTGGCTTAATGTATACTAAATGGATATGTTGAAAATAGTGGATGCATGTTTAAATTTGATAAACTTGTGGCCACCGAGTGAGGGTGGGTTGTTTGTGAATTTATACATTTGGATGTTGTGAAAATTAGGTGAGAAAACACTTGAAAAAACAAAGGAGGTTATGTCCAAATTTTTTAAAAAATAAGGCATTAGATAAGTGTGTAAAACGCCTTTGAAATGGGTGAGAAAAATGCTTAAAATGGTAGCTTAGAAACTAGGGAAAAGTGGACTGAAAATGGGTGAAAAGTGTTGGAAAAAAATTTAGAAATAGAAAGAATTAGGTTGCAGCCATGAACAGTAAACCTGAAAAAAATCAGATTTTAGCTTGCAGTAACTGCCCTAGGAACAGGCCTGAACTGCCCTAGTCGCGTGCGCACCAGCCCTTGCGCCTGCCCCAGCTGTCGCACCTACATGGGCGTGCTGCCTGCCTGCTGCCCCCCTCACTCGCCCTGCTACGTGCCCATTGCTTGGCTACTGCCTTGCGCTGCTGTGTGGCCCTGTTGCCCAGCCACTCGACTCTACCCTGTTAGCCACCTTTTCGAGTCATTTTTGGGATACCTTTTAAGCTATATTGGGGCATTATTTTGGGACATGTTTGGCCAATTTTTAGGCCATGTTTGGCCCCCATTATGGGTTGTTTTAGTAACCTTTTTGGGCCACGTTTGGCCAACAAAATGGGCTATGTTAGGACCCCGTCCCTTAGACGAATTTGGTGGGTTTCTTGACCCATTTATGGACCATGCCTTAGGCCATTTTTGGGGCCATCTGAGACATCATTTTAGAAAAAATTTTGGGGACATTTTAAGGCTGTTTTAGGAGCTATTTTGAATATGACTTAAACCAATTTGAACATTTATTAGGAGAGGGACTTGAACAACATTTAAGGGACCATTTTGAGTTAAATTAAATGACGGGTCTTCATTTAAATTTTTGGGGAGAACTTGAGGAACTGATGAGGGAGATTTCAATTAAATTTATTTAATTATCGTTTACAAACCCTTTTTAATTTTCATTCCCTCGTGCCTCGGGTTCGCGAAAATTCGGGGCGTGACAGCTTCCCTAGGTGCAATTCTAGTATACCTGGAACATGTATTGCTCATAATTTGGAGGGAGAAATCTATCCATCATGTACTGTTTCATCTTCCTCCAAGTTTGAACTCGCAGCTTGTCTCGCTGTTGTTAATTTCGCTACAACTGGTTCCACCAAACTACTGCTCCACCTTTCAATTTAAACGCGACAAACTTGACCATCTTATCCTCTAGAACCTCCATCATGTTCAAGAATCGGTCAGCCTCAAAAATCCAATCAAGGAATTCTTCAATGTTAAGATTTCCATTAAAGGCAGTGATGTCAGCCTTCATTTGATAACCTTAAACTCTCGGTTTTGTCTTGTAGGCTTATAAATCTCGTAGTCCTCTTCATCGTCCGAATTTGATATGCCTCTATAGGTAGGTTGCCTTTAGGGACGTTGATCTAGTATAGCTCGGTCTTTAGGATGGCCTCGAGTAAATCCTCCAACGCAGTTCCTATTGACTAAAAGGTCTCTACAGGCATTAAGATTGAGTCCCATAAGTGCCTCTTGTAGTGCACCAAGTTGTTTGTTGATCTCTATGAACTGTTCTCTGTGTTCATCAATTGTCGCCCGTAAAGTATCCGTCCCACGACGAACATCAATGGGATTTGGGTTCTTAACTCCGTCATTTGTCATTGAGCCAGACAAATTCTTGCTCTGATACTAACTAACACAGCACGAGAACGTAAAAGAGAATTGAACATATTGAATTCCTTAGTAACCAAGAAACAATGACACTCATCACCCAAAAAGAAAAAAACTCTCAAATTTTGAAACTGAAATATTATTGATAATCTGAATAATAATGATTACTTTATATCATATTTATAAGTTAAGATTGCTCCTAATCTGAATATGATACTAACTTATTTTACTAATATAATTAAAAAATTATCATTTTTTTTATACTTACAAGATAAAAAATAATTAATATTAATAATAATCCAAAACTATGAATACTAACCAAAACTTGGTTGGGAAACGAAAAATACAAAAAAAGAGTGGGTCAAGCTTGACGACTTTGACTCGGCATTGGGAGGAACCTCGGGGCGGGAGAGGGGGACAGGCTTCTTCCTCGATTGTTCATCCAGGGTAGGTGAAACCCTGTGCAAACTGTCCTAAAACATAAGAAAAGACTTGAATATAAGTCAACAATTTATTTTATATATATTTTGAGAGATGGGAGTTCTTTCTCATCTGAATTTCTCATATTGAGAGAGATGGAGAGAAAGAGAATGGAGCAAAAGCTCTATGAAGCCGCAGTAGAAGGGAAAGTAGCATCATTGCAAGCAATACTTGAAGAAGACCGATTGGTTCTCGAGAGAGCAATGGTGACTTGTTTCAATGAAACTCCATTGCATATAGCAGCTATGTGTGGACACACAGATTTTGTAAAGGAAATTTTAGGTCGAAAGAGTGGGCTCGCCGGAGAGTTAGACTTGCAACGTTCATCCCCACTTCATTTGGCATCGGCTAATGGGCATGTTGAAATAGTAAAAGCATTGTTGTTGGTTAACCCAGACATGTGTTTGGTTGGTGATGGAGAAGGTAGAAATCCCCTTCATCTTGCAGCCATGAAAGGGCGAGTGGATGTCTTAAGAGAGTTGCTTCGAGTCGGACTCAATGCGGCTCGAAACACAGTGGACCATGGTGAGACCATATTACATTTATGTGTGAAGCAGAATCAATTAGGGACTTTGCGGCTATTGATGGAAACTCTGAATGACCATCAGTTTCTCAACTCTACTGATGAGTTTGGCAATTCTATATTACATCTTGCAGTCTCACACAAACAAATACAGGTATGAGAATTATTTCTTTTGAAGAAACATATATATATATATATATATATATATATATATATGACCATATTTAAGTTTTTGATTGATTAATATAAGAAATTGCGGATTTGTTTGGGGGAGGGGGGCTTCAAAATTTTATAATTCTTATGGACTTTTTTTTTTTTTTTTTGTTGCAAAAATTTAAAAAGTTTTTCCCAATAATTTTTTTTATATATTTTTCACTAGGGTTTTCCTAAATTTTAATTGTGTTTTTTTTTGGCTCCTTCTATGTCTATATTCTAAATCTTGTCACTAAATATAAAGGTTAGCCAACTAGCTATAGCCTACACATATTGAATTATTTCTCATTTAAATTAACACAAATTGAACAATAACACACACACACACACATATATATATATATATATATATATAGACAGAGAGAGAGAGAGAGAGGGCATACATATGACCTAGCGTGGTTCCAATTTAGTTGGTGGAAATAGGGTTGGTATGATCGATGATTCTGATGAACTTTTCGGTATGAAGCTAAATCGACACTTTCTAAGTTTCTTCACCACTTGGGGTTAAGCTAAAAATTATTACTGTTAGTCCAATCTGAACTTGTTTTTTCTAGTAGCTAGTGACAATATATATAAAATTAAATGTGTGCAGATAATAAGATATTTGGTTACAAGTGTGGGAGTAAATGTAAATGCAATTAATGCAAATGGGTTGACAGCATTGGATATTTTAGCACAAAGTGGAAGAGATGTGAACGATTTTGACATTGCAGACTGCCTTGGAGAAGGAGCCTTAAGAGGCAGAGATATTAATCCAACATTGTTGTCTAATAAGCAAACTAGAGTACCAATACTTGCAAAACTTACTCAAAGTGAGTGGCTGGAAAAGAAGCGGGACATATTAATGGTGGTGGCATCGCTTATAGCAACAATGTCTTTTCAAGCCGGGGTAAGCCCTCCAGGCGGTGTTTGGCAAGATGATTCTGAAGGTAAACACAGAGCCGGGGAAGCTGTAATGGCTTACAATTATCCAGATTCATACCCATATTTCCTTCGTTTTAACACCATAAGTTTTGTTACATCTTTAAGCACAATCTTGCTTCTGATGAGCGGATTACCCTTCAAGCGCAAGACCTTTATGTGGATATTGATGGTGATTATGTGGTTGACAATTACCTCAATTTCACTAACATATGCATTTACTATAGTGGTAATCACACCAGTGAAGGACAGGGAACCGCTCAGTCATGTAATTAAAATTGCAGTCATAGTGTGGTGTTGTGTGATGACGCTTCTTCTAGTAGGACACACAATTCGCTTGATCGAAAGGTGGTTGAGGAGTCGTGGAATATTTATATGGCCCAGCCCAACAACAACAACAACTTCAAATTTAAACCAATCCAATGCCAACAAAGAGGCTCATCAAATTCAGATGACCTAAACCATGACCAATAATGTCTCATATATCTTTGTGTTTGTTTATTGTTCAATTTTTGCTTGCATATTTGTATCTTATGTTTTCAAATCTCTGTCTCAACACTTCGAATGTTTGTGTTAAGCTATCCATGAATTAGAATTAGAATTATCTCTTAAATTTTATATTTTTCTCTTTTTATTTTATTTTAATATATATATATATATATTTATGTGTTTCTTTTCTTTACCAGAAAATTCATATTAATATCACAAAATTAGGTTAGAAATAAATCCTAAAATTTTTCTTTTTTTATTTATTTTACATATATATGTGTTTCTTTTCTTGCATATATGTTATTTTTTTGTAACACAATATTTGCGACGCATTAAGATTTTAGAGGTGTCAAAAAATAGTGGCTTTGATTTCGTCGCACAAAAATTTGTATTTTAATATAAAAGTTTATTACGCGGTATAAGCGTCGCAAATATTCCTAAAATTATTAGTGACACATTGACTGCATTGCAAATAGTAACGTGTAAGATGTGCCATAGAAAGAATTCCATTTTAAGCTATGCACTACCACGTCGCAAAAAAATGAAATTTATTGATACGATGTCGTTTCTCCCAATTTCTCTTATTTCCTATCATAATTGCGAGAATGGTCTGCTTTGTTGTTTGAATGGTCTGCATCGAATTCTTCTCCTAAAAATTTCTCATTCTCTTCTTCAAACCGTCGCTACTCATCTCTTTTTTGTTGTTTGACTGCATCAAATTCTTCTCGTATCTCTCTCTCTCTCTCTCTCCCAGAATCTAGGGCTCTTATATTTGCTCGCTCAAATGTATCTCGCCTTATGATGTTTGCTCTCTCGATCTCAAGTTGCACAATTACGTTTGCTCATTCTCTGAAGTCTTAGATTTCAACAAGGTATGCTCCATAATTCATATACACACACACACACACACACACACACACACACCCTAATGGAGATGCACGTGAGTAGGTTTCATGACAATTAAGCATTTAAATGGGGTGATTTAAGAAGAAATTTGATGAAAAATATTTCATATTTCATAATTCATAATTTCACACATGCACTTTTCTTCATTTAGTTGAGAGTAAATTCCAACATGCTACAACATGCAACTCTAGTCCAGGATGTATAACTAAAAATACAAGTATGAAATGTCAACACATTTTCACAACAAAATATGGTTCTTGAAATCACAGTTGGAGCTGTTCAAGCTCCTATTATAGTTTTATGGAGCAAGTGGAAAACATAAGATTTGTATCTTGCAGATCCCTAAAGATACAACAAGAAACAATATGACAACAATCTCATCATTTGTTCATCTTAAGAAAGAAAACCTACAGGGAAGAAAATGATATCTTCTTATCAAGGAAGGCTCTAATTTTTGACTCAGTAACTTCTTCATCATCCTCACCTGCTAATAGCCCACTCCGAAGTGTGGAATCATTAACCCCCATATCAAATGTTCCAGGGCTATCAGTAGCCTTATAAATTGTTTGACCAGAAAATAAGTTCATAATACTTCTCTTCAGTTCTGGGCTTTCATCAAACTTGCATAGGTCGACGCAGACATTGGATCAAAACTCTACATTTACACCCATTAGTTGTCAGAGCTTCTTTTTTTTTTTTGCTGGTAAACACCATATTTACTCAAGGACAAAAAGGCAACCACAATTAAGATCATCTTTATCATCCATCTGACACACGTCATAGTAATAATTTTTTAAACCCCAGTGAACACCCTTCAATCCTTAGTTGTAAGATCATCTCACACTACCCATATCAAGAACATCCTTTAATCCTTCAATACGAGCATTAGATATGGATCACAGGGCAGAAGAAGCACACCAGATTTGGGTAAAGAAAATTGGTAGTGATTTACATTCAGTCCCTTGGAAGTTATGTAATCTTATGGCATCTGTTTATTATCGAAACAACATGCTGGAGAAACTTGTAAAGCTTTTCAAGGGCCTGGAAGCTTTTGAACGTCAACCCCCTGAAAAATCACTTGAATGATGATGAATAAATATTTTCATTCATATTTTTTCCGTTTACACGAACCACCCTTATATAGGATTTACACACTATAATTTCTAAAATAAGAAAAGGAAAGAATCCTCAGAGTTCTAGGAAAGAATCCTTACAGATCTACATTCCTAAAATGGGAAAGATTTACAGTTAATATCCAGGTAATTCAACACTCCCCCTCAAGTTGGTGCATAGATGTCACATATGCCCAACTTGCTTAAGAACTTTGAGAATAATCGGTTTGATACTGCTTTGGTGAGAATGTCAGCCAACTGGTCTTCTGATTGAATCACTGGTAGTTCCAAAATCTTCTCTGCCAATTTTTCTTTGATGAAAAATCTGTCAACCTCCACATGTTTTGTTCGATCATGATGAACAGGATTATAAGTCATGTCACGTGCTGACTTATTATCACAATATAATTGAATTGGTTTCTTTGGTGAATATCCCAAATCTTGTAGGAGAAACTTTAGCCATAATCCTTCACAAATTCCAAGTGCCACTCCCCTAAGTTCAGCTTCTCCAATTGAGCGAGCAACAAAATTCTGCTTCTTGCTCCTCCATGTGACAAGATTGCCACCTACAAATGTGAAGTAACCTTGAAATGGATCGCATATCGTTCTTGTCTCCAGCCCAGTCAGCATTAGTGTATGCATCTATGGTTTGTTCCACTGTATTTTTAAAGAATAAAATTTCTTTTCCTGGAGCAGACTCCAGATACCTCAAAATGCGCATAACTGCATTCATGTGTTGTTTGCCAAGATTATGCATAAATTGACTAACAATGTTTAACGCATATGCAAGATCTGGTCCTGTGTGAGCTAAATACATCAACTTGCCAACAAGTCTCAGGTATCTCTCCTTATCAACTGGAACTTGATCACTCTTAATACATAATTTTAAGCCTTCTTCAATAGATGTATTAGCTGGTTGACACGCTGACATTCCTATTTCTTGTAGAAGGTCTAATACATATTTTCTTTGGGACAAGTAAATGCCTTTACTTGATTGTGACACTTCTATCTCAAGAAAATATTTCAAAGTACCTAGATCCTTCATTTCAAACTCCTTGGCCAAGTATTCTTGTAAAACATTTCTTTCCCTCTGGATCATTTCCTATGACCACCATGTCATCTACATATACAATAAGGACAGTGATCTTCCTTTGTTGCTTCTTCAGAAACAAAGTGTGGTATGAGTTGCTCTGTTGATATTCAAAGTTTTTCATGGCCTTTGTAAATTGTCCAAACCAAGCTCTTGGAGATTGCTTCAACCCATACAGTGATTTCTTCAGTTTGCAAACCTTCTAATTATGTCTTCCTAGTATCATGCATCCCAGTGATAGATCCATATAAACTTCTTTAGACAGTTCTCCGTGCAGAAATGCATTTTTCACATCAAATTGTTGCAGTGGCCAATCTAGATTTGCTGCCAGAAACAATAGGACTCGCACTGTGTTGATTTTGGCTACAGGTGCAAATGTCTCTGTATAGTCAATCCCATAGGTTTGAGTGTACCCTTTTGCCACCAATCTTGCTTTCAAACGTTCAATAGTGCCATCAGCTTTGTATTTGACAGTGTAAATCCACCGACATCCAACTGGTTTCTTCCCTGGTGGAAGATCAACAAGATCCCATGTTTCATTTTTCTGTAGAGATTTCATCTCCTCATTCATAGCTGTTTTCCATCTGGGATCAACTAAGGCTTCCTGCACACTGTTAGGAATAGATACAGCAGATAATTGATTCACGAATGACATATTTGATTCTGAAAACCGATGGTTAGACACATAATGGCTCATAGGATATTTGACTTTACTAGATAGTTCAAGTTTATATGTGGGTTTAGGAATACCTCTGGTGTGACGTTAGGGTAGCTGTCTCTTGCGTGTCTTAGGAACATCGTCAGTAAGCGATTGGTGTGGTATGTTGGATAAAGGTGGGACCATATTTTCAAGACTTTCAGTTGTAGGCTGCACTGGAGATAGATCCATTTCTTCAATTATTGGGTGTTTATCCCCACTATGATTTGATATCATACCACTTAAATCCAATTCGACAACATCCTGGTCATCATTTTCACCATAGTTGAGAGTTTGAATTTCCTTCTAGTATTCCCCCTGAAATTCAGGCTCAGGAAAATACATGATGTTTTCATGAAAAATGACATCCATTGTGACAAATAATCGATGTGTGGGAGGATGGTAACACCGGTAGTCCTTTTGATGTGTGGCATACCCAACAAAAATACATTGCAATACGTGATGAGTTAATTTTGTGCGTTGATGCTTGTGGAAATGAACAAATGCCACACATCCAAAGACATGAGGGGTTAAATTGGGAATAGGTGAGGCAGTCACTACTTTAGTGAGGGCTTGAAACGGTGTTTTGAGATTGAGGGTGCTTGAGGGGACTCGATTGACTAAATACGCTGTAGAAGTGAGTGTTTCTCCCCAATAAGATAATGGCATGTGAGTGTTAATTAGCAAAGCTCGGACGACCTCCAGTAAGTGTCAATTTTTTCACTCAGCCACCCCGTTTTGTTGGGGGGTGTTGGAACAAGTAGTTTGATAAATCATCCCTTGGTCTTCCAAATATTGTTGAGGTTTAGTACTCTAATATTCTCCACCATTATCACTGCAAAGAACTTGAATCTTGGTTTGGTCCTGAGTCCGAATTATTTTATGAAACTTTTGAAATAGTGAATTTACTTTAATTTTGGATTTCATCATGTACACCCATGTCATCCGAGTACAATCATCAATAAACGTTACAAACCATCATGATCCACCCAAAGTAGTAACCTGAGATGGACCCCAGACATCAGAATGAATAAGTATAAAAGGAAGCAAACTTTTATTCAATTGTAATGGAAATAAAGTACGATGACTTTTCACCAGTTCACAAACATCACACTAGAAACTAGACACATCAACTTGTAGAAATAACTTGGGAAATACTTTTTTTAGATAACCAAATGAAGCATGCCCCAAATGGCGATGCCATAGCCAGATTTCTGCTTCTTGTTTGTTCCTCTTAATGCCTCCCACTTGAAAAGCTTGTCGGTGGCTTTGAATGCTCTGTGATTCCAAGTCCAAGTAATATAGCTTCCCCCTGCCTAATACCACAACCAATCGTCTTTCTGGTTTGGATGTCCTTAAACACACAAAAATCGGACCAAAAAATTACAACACAAGATAAAGTAGTTGTTATTTGAGAAATAAACAACAGATTATAATCTAAAGATGGAACAGCTAACAAAAAATCTAAATTTAAGGTATTAGTGAGGGTCAAAGATCCTTCCCCAATGATTGGGGTTGAAGTACCATTTGCAGTAGAGACAAATTTTTGGTTGGAGGAATGAAGTAATGAGACCTGTCTAGAATCAAATGTCATGTGATCTGTGGCACCAGAATCAATTATCCATGTACTATGCGAAACAGGTGTAGAAATATTTAAAACCTTACCACCATTATTTGAAGAAATCACCAAGGTTAAGGCTTGTTTAGTTACTGCATCTTCAGTTTTTGTTGCAACAACTGCCGTAGTAGAAGGACTTTTTTGAGTTTTTTTTGAGCGATTATGATCCCACCAGTCTGGATAACCCACCAGCTTGAAACATTTGTTCTTTGTATGACCAGTTTTTTGGTAGTGGATGCACTTGAGGATTGACTTATCTATGTTATTTTCAGCTTTCGAATGGTTGGGTCGATTCCTGGTGACTAACGCGGAAACTTCAAGATTTGTAGAGTTTAGGGTGGTTTGACGCACTACTTCCCGTCGAACAATAGAGTAACATTCTTCTATATCAGGAATTGAATCTCTGCGCAGAATTTCTCCACGAAGTTCTTCAAAATTGCTATCTAATCCTACATGAAAAATATGTACCCTGAGCCGGTCAATGGACTTTCTGTATGCTTGAATATCATCAGGGTACTTCATGATGACTTTATCACGATGGTTAAGTTCTTGGAATATTTTGGTCAACTCTCCATAATAGACCGAGAGTGGTCTTCCATTTTGTTTTGCAGCAAAGGCTCTTTGATTCAAGGAAAAGACTTGCAATTCATCACTGTTATCAGAGAATGGTTTTGCTAGGGCACTCCCAATGTCACGAGTAGTAGATAAATGTAAATAACGCTTTCTAATGTTTGGAGACATTGACAGTAATAACCATCTCTTGACTTTTTGGTTCTCAGCTTGCCATTTCTCATAACCATCATCTGATTCTGCAAGGGGCTCTTTCTTCCCACGAATGTAGGATAATTTCTCTCGTTTAGCAATGTGCATCTCCATAATTTAAGACCACACGTTATAATTTGATTCTGTAAGAATGATCCCTGCATTGAACACACTTTCTGACTGAACAACTACATGAACAAATTTTATTCCTAAAGATGCACTCATTTTTTTTTAACAAGAATATAGGCGCACAAAGCAATACGAAAAATAGCGTGTTAGGGGTTTTTTTCTGCCTTCAAAAATAGGAAAGAATAGGATGCAGCGGCTGCGAGTTGGGTTCCTTGAACAGCGGCTGCGGCTTGGCGGCAGAAATTTAGGAAAAGGAAGGAAAAAGCTGTAGCTTGGGCAAAAGCAAAAAAGAGAGAAAGAAAGGAGGGCTGCGGAGAGATTTGGAAAAATAGGAAGTTGCGGCAAAAAGAGTTCCTGTTTCTGAAAAAATAGGGGCTGTGGAAAATTTAGAAAAGAAAGAAAAAGGTTGCGGCTTGGGAAACTAGACAAAGAAGAAAAAGTGAAGGTTTAGAAAAGGCGCGACTGTGGCAATGGGGTGGTTGATGATATCCATTAGGATTTCATAATGGGTCATATATGGAGTTGACGATCTAGAGATGGTTTTCATAATGGGTCTAAACATTCAAGGGGCGACTGTGAAAAAGAAGAAGACTGCCAACGAAAAATACAGCAACTGGGCTGCCAATACTGATCCGGTGATCAGCCACCACAAGAATTGAAAAATAAAGCAAACTAGTATTCTGACTGATTGGCTCTAATACCAACTTGAATGATGATGAATAAATATTTTCATTCATATTTTTTCTGTTTACATAAACCACCCTTATATAGGATTTACACACTATAACTTCTAAAATAGGAAAAGGAAATAATCCTCACAAGTTCTAGGAAAGAATCCTTACAGATTTACATTCCTAAAATGGGAAAGATTTACAGCTAATATCCTAGTAATTCAACAAAATCAATAGTGTAGAAAGTAACCGATGCATATGAGATGTTAGGCTTACCTGAACAGAAGGAATGGGTGTTGGAAAAGTACAATGATTTATTTACAAAGACATCAAAAGGAAGCCCCAAGAAATCTAGGCAGGACTCCTTCCAAGAAAAAGGAGAAATCAGGGTGGAGAAAGCCTGCCTCTAATCCAGATAGTCTTCTCAATGCTGTAGGAGGTATACACAAAAATTAAAGACATTCCTAGTGAATAATTTATTCTTTTCATGCGTATAATCTCTAAATCGTTTCTTCTTTCTTTGAAGAGGGGTTGTTTCCTAGTTATTTACCATAGATGGGCTCTTAACTATCTTTCAGTTGCAAAATTATCCAATTAGAGATTTTTATGCTTAATGTTATCAACTTGAGGCATTTTAATTACTTGTGTTAGATTTGGTGGAATAATATAAAAGTGTGAGACAAGAAATAGAGAAAAAAGAGAGACGAGGGAGAAGGAAAAACACAGAAAATTACATTGTATTAGACTGAATTATTATGAAACTATACAAGAGAGCGCCTTATATAAGAGAGTGATGAGGTTGTACATGGAAAGTGTAAATAAAGGAAATAAACTATGAAATCCTAATCGTACTAGAATTACACAATACTATAAATGTAACCCTAATATACTTTTAACACCCTTCCCTCAAACTCATGGTGGGAGGTAGACCAACTTGAATTTGCAAACAATATCTGGAAGTAGACTGGTTGACTTGTTAGCGTTGTGGCTAAAATATAGATATAACCCAAGTTGACATGGCGGTGGAGCTGGACTCTCAATAGAGTTCATGATGACGCATGGAAGCGTGGAGCTAGAACTAAAGGCAGTGCACGGAAGCGCGGAGCTGGAACTGAAGGCGACGCATGAAAGCGCAAATGATGGTATGCATAGCTGAGGAGCAGTGATGGTGAGGAGCAATGACATGGTCACGACTGAGCTGAATGGTTGATCGAATGTTGACAAAGACGATGAGAGCAGTGACATGGTCACCACTGAACCGGATGGTTGATCGAATATTGACAAGGACGGTGAGAGCAGTGACATGGTCACCACTGAACCGGATGGTTGATCGAATGTTGACAAAGAACCGAATGGTTGATCGAATGTGATGATGAACAAAGATGTTGCACTAATGATTGACGGATGTCGCGGAGGTACAAGGTTGAGATAGGTTGTTGCTGGGTGTGTGATGGTGAGAGTGGAGAAGATGACGACATGGCTGGAGGATTTTGTACGATGATAAGAAGATTTCGGTGGTGTAATAGTGAGTGAGTGAGTGAATGAGAGAGAGAGAGTGAGTGAGACCTTTGGTCTGTGACTGAACAATAGTGAATTAGTGAGTGAGTGCGACCTTCTGTCTGTGACTAGTGGCAACAAGTGCTATAATCTGTTGAAAAGGATGAATAGTTGACTGTATTTTGCAATAGGCTTCAGCTCTAGTGCGAAACACAACGATGATTGAGAGACGATGACCTAATCATATTGACCTGCGAAGACGATGGTGGAGTGTGATAACTTGTTGCGATCTGATTGAAGAATGGTTGGTGTTGGGTTCTTAATGAAACTCAGCTAGGATGAGTTGGAGAGATGGGTCAGCTATGCCATTGACACGGTAAAAAACCCGGTAAGTCACAACGACGGAGAAAACCTTCCATTCCGGGCACACAGGAAATCGGCATGTCCATACCATTGTTGTTCAAGGGAATTTTTCCAGTTTCAATGAGTTCATGGATACGGAAAGAAGCCCAGAAGCAGCAAGAGCTGGTCGTATGAAAATAAATGAGTGGAATTCCCCTCTCTAAAGAAAATTCACATGAAAAACTCAAAACCCATCAGCTATGATGCAAGTAGCCGGCCGATGATTTTCAGAGGCCAAGTAATTGTTGAAGATCATCATCGCCTTAAAGAGTGGGTGGAATGATTTGTGGGTGGATGGTTGATTGAAAGGTAAAGTCAGTTGGGTACGGCACAGACGGTTGACTATGGCGGATGAATGGCAAAGAAATAGAGACTTGGTGGTGGAAGTCTTCACAATGGGCTATGGATTCAGAATTGTAGGGGAAACAGAGATGTGGTTGTCGTCGCTTGATTTTCTTGATGAAGTCGCCATTAGTGGGTGGAATTGTTTGAAGAGAACGGATTAGAATAGCCCCGACCGTGTTTAACTACCGGAACACTTGCTATGGAAACACTAGGATTTAGAAAGCTGGTGATCGACGGCTATCGATGGTGGTGTAGCAGCAATGGTTATTGAGGAAGTCCAACCATTGAAGCTCTAAATTAAACTTGAGAAAGACAGAGTTGAAGCTAGTGCCTATGTTGTTGCTGCTTGACGATGGCTGCGTTGCCTGCGATAGTGGTTGTTGGCTGGGAACAACCTGCAACTATTGGCTAGAACTGGGGCTGTAGCTGTGGTTGTGACTGAGATGGAACCAGTTCGGCTGCTGCTGCGACTGGTGGAACATGGTGGGACTAGATGAGGGGTGCTAGACAGTGAAGGGTGCAGATGATGATTTTGCACAGTCACGTGACTTGGTACTGTTTAGAGTGTTGTTGAAGATGGGTTGTATGTCTAGTAGGAGGAAGGAGTGCAGAACAGGGAAGGTCGGTGTATCAGTTTGGTTCGGGAATCAAATGGGGTGGACGTGATGGTGTTTGTTGTCGCGCGGTGGCTTGGTCGGCGGTGGAGATGAAGTTGATGAACCAAACTATGAAGCCTAATGGAGGAGATATTGGCAGTTGATCGAATGCCTGAACTGTAGGAGTGGGTGCCTGTACAGTGTCCTCGGTCATGCTGTCCTCTGTGATCATCCGATCACTGTTAACTGAGGAGGTGAAAGCCGACATGGAGTTACGAAACACGGGATGTGTTTGGGAGAAAGAAGAAGATGTACTAGCAACAATTGCAGTGAAAAAAAAAATGGAACCAAAGATGGGAGATTTGCTGGGCTGCCTACTGGAACTAGATGTAGAACAAGAGCTGAAGCTAACAGAGTTGGCCTCTGAAGAGGGAACCAAGCATAACTCAGACCAAAAGTAGTGCTTGAATAACCAAGTAGAACCAATGAATAGTGTGACAGAGGTTAACAGTGAAAAATTGATGGAGGTTCTTGGAACATGAAGGATAATTTGGCTCTGATACCATGTTAGATTTGATAGAATAATATAAAAGAGAAAAACAAGAAATAGAGAAGAAAGAGAGAAGAGGGAGAGAAGAGAGAGAAGGAAAAATTCAAAGGATTACATTATATTAGACTAAATTATTATGAAACTATACAAGAAAGCTCGTTATATAGGAGAGTGATGAGGTTGTACATAGAAAGTGTAAATAAAAAAAATAAACTATGAAATCCTAATCCTACTAGAATTACACAATATTATATATATAACCCTAATATACTTTTTAATATACCATAAAAGAGCAGGCCAATCAGCACGTGACACGTATGACCATAATCCAACTCATGCTCGGCCACGCGATTCTCATTCAGCCAATGACTAAAGCTCAAGCATCTAGATCAGCACAAAAGGTCAGAAGTAACCGAACATATGCCTTCAGAGCACATATATCCGGACAAGGGTCTTAGAACTGATCACAAGGTCCGGACCAATATTCCAGACCCCGTCACTGCCTTAGCGGATGTCCGAGCAGGGAATAAGGAAGCAGTCTTCAACAAGGAAACAACCTTCAACAAGGAAACAAGTCTTCAACATGGGAACTACCATCTATGGTTATCTCTATGCGATACTCAACATGGTAACTGCAATCTCCGATGATCAAATCCCTACAATCATGGCTCCGAATCCTAATCAACTTAGGAAGGCCACGGTCTATAAATTAAACCCTAAAGGTACGCTTTATTTTCATGCTCATTCTTTGGCTTTCAATACAGTCTTTCAATTCCTTTTACTTACTTAAGCATCGGAGCGGCTACCGCCGGAGCCAATCCGGTGGACCTCTGATCAGTCTTTCTGAGTGTTATACAGGTCACGGAGACCCACACTTATTGCGAGTCAAAAAGTGCAGCATCACTTTTAACAACTTGGATGGCTAGAACGGAGGACTGTAGTAATCATAGCTCTCAGATAATCCTTAGGATTGTTTCGTTGAGAGATGATGGTGCAGATGGTTCAAAAAGATCTTGGCCTCCTAGATGAGTTGAAATTGGAAGCATTAGTGACTGGGGATCCTGCAAAGCAGCCTGCTCTTACTATTAAAGTGCCTGGATTGTTCAAAGGAGAACTTGTATTATATTTCTCATTAGATGAACGTTAAATTGCTCTCTAAGCCATTTCAGTACTCTGCAGTGGGGAAATTTTCCACAAGTAGGCCACCTTTGTAATGCAGAATGTTAAGGAGAACCAAATACGTTGAGTTCTTTATAAAACAAATAACAAAAGAGATTCTTTATTCAAAGAGAATAAATTTTGAATTTTTAAATAGAAATATATTATTAATAATATTACAATTAGGAAACTATAATAATTACGAAAAAGAGAAAAAAATTGAAATTAATAAAAATTAGGGTTTTTAAGAAAATTAGAAACTTTATTATACTAGGTAACTATAGTCGCAAGTATAAGTTAATTCAAACTTTTTTAAATAAAGTAATTGCAAAAATGCAATTTATTATAAATGACAAAAAAATGAAATTGAAAGTATAAACGAAGTCGTTTGGTACCGTGACAGCTTCGGTTATGATAGAGTTATGAGTATTGTCTATTTTGTTGGTCAAGATAGGATTTTCGTTTTTAAAAATATGAATGATCAACTCTGTGTCTACTAATATTTTTTCTTAAAATGAGATTTGGTACATTCTCATTGTTCTCCAAAAACTTCCGTCACTTGTTCTACATTACTTTGAAGATTCCACTCAAAATCTCTTACATTTGGTATACATTGAAGCGCAAGTTTCTTTCACCATGTACTGATCAAATTCGAACAAGAAGAAGATTGTTTGACAGTGTGGCTAAAAGGAATAATTTGGCAAATAAATGTTTATACCATTAGACTTTTTCATTGGTACAGATTGGCGTCTTTTGTTGACTGTTTAATGAGCTCTTCTTAAATGAATATATATATATATATATATATATTTCTCTATGAAAAAATTGAACACCATGTAGAAGATTTTCGGGCTATTCTATGCTCGTTCAAGGTTCTTTCATACATTACATACATCATTAGGTATCAAAGAAAATCGATTCTAGCTTCAAATGGGACGTCACTTTTGATGAACAAATGAAAGTGTTATCAAGTTCTCTTACCTTTTTTTCTAAAATTTTCAGATTCCCAAAAAGGTGGATTTCTCTTCCTAATGCTTATGAAGGGGAATTCAGAGTATTGGCTGCCAACGAACCAAGGAATTTTTTTAAAATGTTTTCTGGAATGTCAAGGCAGGGGAAGATAAGGTCTAGAGATGGAGTCCAAGGTGCCGTCTACTAATTCAAAGCTTTTTTTTATCAGCAAGATACCCGCTTCTCATTCAACTAGTGTGAGTTCAATTCTGCTTTTTCAAATCGTTCTGTTAATAAAATAAATAAATAAATAAAATTACGAGAAAATAAATGTGAATGTTATGATTTGCTATAAAAACTAATGATAGCAATTGCTTATCAAAAATGCAAAAGTATTTATACCAAATTTTAATTAATTAAATCATTACTTAATTAATAAGGAACATTAATTTAAAATATTCTTATTAATTAAAATGAATCACTATTGAAGATATTTTTTGTTAAAGATCTAAGATTTAAGTTCATAAAATTATCACGATAGTAATAACAACGATAAATCATGTAACCACAAATAATAGACACAAAGCTTTCTTGGGAAATAAATTATACTAACCTCCTTCTGAGATTTATGACGATTACACTAACTTTTCTTGAGGTTTTTGAAATTATACTGATATCTTCTATTTTACCTTGAAAATATACAGATATCTATCTCCTGTTAAATCTTTTTTCTTTTAAAATGACGAAACTGCTCATTTTAATTATTTATTTTTATATTTTTTTAATTTTGATCAATTTATTTTTTAACTTTTTTTAATTTATTTTTTAAAATAAATTTAAAATTAATTAAAATATAAAAAATTAAAGAAAGAAATATGAAAGGGGTCGTTGGCGTGCAAGGCCACCATCACTATCTTTAATAAAATCTTAATATTAAAATTTTTTTGACTGAATTTCTAAAACTGACCGATTTTTAAACGTGGCGAAGATTTTCCGTGTGAATGAATTAGTTAAGAGGAAGTTTGGAAAAGTGTTGAGAGGGTAGACGTCAAGCAGAAAACCGACTGAATTTTATGTCAAACATAAAGTTGGAAATAGGTACATCCTACATGTTAAAAATTGAATCGAATCAAGTTAAGTATTTAAAAAAATTATATATTAAAAATATAATTTTTAAAATTATATAAATTTAAAAAGTAATTAAAAAATTATATAAATTTAATTAAATAACACTAAAACTACATGGTTAGAGAAAAATATCTGGTCTCTTGTATAGTTTAAGACTATGATAAAAAATTGATGTGACATAAAGCTTGAAAGTTCACAGAAAGTAACTAAAAGTTGCTTTTCCAATGTTTTTTCCTTTAACTTTCAAATTTTAAAAATTCTAAAGGCCGTGACTAGATACTGACATTATGTCACATATATCATGAAAGATAATGATAAAAGCCTTGACTCATGTCAGCATCAGCCATCTCTTTTATTGTAAACTATATTGAAGTAATACAAAAAATGTAATTTAAAATTAAAAAAATTTCAATATCACGTAAAAGAAAAATGGGATGAGATAAGACTTAAATCGGAATTACATTACTCATATTATAAATATATATATATATGTACATATACATATAAATACATACTTATTCACGGGTCACATTAGTTGAAGTCTACTTGGAGGGAACTCGGCTCCTTTATTTAACGAGCTCAAATCAGAGCTCGAGATTGGCTTATTAGTTTATTAAGAGTAATGATATTCTGACTTAATAATTTTATTAAAAATATTTATATAATTGATGTATCAGTATTATATTAATTTTATATTACATATAATATGATATAAAATCAATACAATGTTATCACATCAGTTGTGTAAATATTTTTGGTAAAAGTTTTAAGTCAACATAGCATTACTGGTTTATTAAATAAGTTTGAACGCACCAAATTTCGAGCCAAGGTTGAAATGTTCACGAACTGTTTGATTTGTTTACACCCTTTTATATATATAAGTGTCACCTATGTGACTACCTCTACCATGACGGCATAAAGATGATTTTTAACATAAGTTATTATTATATGAAGCTGTTATATGCTACTCTATTATGTTTTATAACCCTATTGGCATAATCTCTAAATGTTATTATATATTTGAGAAGAACTTGGTTTACATGCTTTGTACTTTGCTAAGTAGACTCCATTAAATATTTTGTAATGTTATCCATGGAAATCTCTATTCTATTGTCAAAACTCATGATAAGACATTCATGTTATTCATGAAATTTAGTGAAGCTCACTCCAATTTATCACTGATAGAAAGCACACTCATCTTTTTGGGAATTCCTTCTATCAAATGATGCTCCTCGAGACTTATCCCATCCACTATAATTCCTAGTCCTCTGTCCTACCCCTTGCTATCAAAGTCCTCTGATGTTGAGTCCCTTATAGACATGTAGATCCCTTTTCCAATACTCATTATTCATCAAAGTATTAGATACATCATCAAATATAATTGTATCTTTCCTATATAGCAAGGTAATGGTTAAATGATCATAACTATCCGGTAGAGAATTTAACAACAATAATGCCTTATCTTCATTTATAATTTCAACATCAAGATTTTACAAATCAGCAAGGATTTTATTAAAACTATTCAAATGTTCAGACATCAAAATACCTTGCTTATACTGAAAACGAAATCGTCATTTTTTCAAATAGAGTCGATTTTCAATGCTCTTGGTTATAAACTTATTTTTCAGTTTCTCCCACAACTGTTTAGCCGAAGTTTTCCTCATAACAAAGTATTTCTGATCTTTAATGAGGCAAAGCCTAATGGTGCCCCAAGCCTAGTGATTGATCTTTACCCAATCCTTATCTTCTATATCATCAGGTTTATCCTCCAAAATGATATCTAGTTCTTGTTGAACTAGAACATCCAAAACTTCGCATTTCCACATGCCTAAAATTATTAGTTCCATCAAATTTTTCAACTTCGAATTTTGCATTCCAAACCATAGTTCTTACTACCGATGGATTTTTCAAAGACGAAGTTGTCGGAGACGGAGTGCCAGAAACTGATTCCTCTATTAATCAAATCCACACTCATACACCAACGATAAAAAAATCTAATACCAAGATCGAAAATCTTGACTCTGATACTAATTGTTGTGCGAAAGTAATCAAACAAACAATAAATCGATCTCAAACGAACAAACCAAAACAAAACGAACAAAGAAGACATAAGATTTATGTGGTTCGGTAAGATACCTACGTCCACGGGCAGCGACAATCAATTCACTATGTATCAAAGAGATTACAAAGAGCAAAAAACTTTCAAAACCCAAAACCCCTTATTTTCTAATGACGACTCTTCTCTCTCTACTCTTAAAACCCTAAAAGATAATACCAACACATTGCCCATTTTTTGGGTCGTCTAGGGTCACAAACGGGTCATCAAGAATCTGGGTACGTTCATGACAACCACCCAACAATGACCATGTGTCATTTTAATAATACTTTATCATGTGTGATATGTGTCACGCCCCAAATTTTCACGAACCCAGGGGTGAGCAAAATAAAACAAGAAAGGTAAATAAAGGATAATTACATGCATTTCAATACCAACTCAATTCAGGCTCTGATACAATTCCATAAACCTTACCCATTGTTTCACGACGTACAAATTAAACATGCATAGTTCAGGGCTTATGCTCTTGTACAATATCAACACATGCCCCAAGGGCTAAAACACTTCAAGTTCTTTGTTTCAGTTAGACATCACCGAATCTCATGTAGCCGGAGCGTCATCTGAAATATGGTATCCCATTCGCCGAAACGTCATCTGAAATATGGTATCCCACGAATGGGTCAGCTCTACTGCTAGTATAATAGAATACTAATGCAAGAAACAAAATTAAGGCATGGCATGTGCAAGTGTACATTTATATCTAAATGTCATCCAATATCATCTATGCAGTACATGAACAGCATGCGTGACGCACACATGCAAACTCCATGTCACACTCATGTCTCGTTGTACGGTCCTTCCCCGTTGGCCTGCAAGTACCACAGTATGTCTCGCTTCACGGTCCGGACCCCGTTGGCATGCGAGTACCAATGGCCGATTTTGAGTTTTTCACCACAGGATCTACACCCTCATAATGTACAGCACCATGTGCTCAACCCACACCATGTTCCAAGGAATCACACTATGCCAATATGCTCTGATTCCACCATGCTATAATGTAATCTTAATAAAGCATCTTATCCACATATGAAACATGCTTTAGACAATGTATTACACAATAACATTTCAATCACAAAATCCCTTCATCAAGGGTACATGGCATACATAGTCCATTTAAACACATGCTTGAAGTTACATATTTCATAATCTCAACAATTCTCGAAGAATATAATTCACACATTGCACTAGCACATGGAATATACATATAGTCACGAACCACATTTTTCACTTAACCAAACTTAAAAAAAAAAAAAGATAACAAGAAACACATAAGCACATAAACAATCAAGCAAACATGTGGCTCATTAAGTCAGCATGGCAATTATTCCTAAACTTAATCCTATTTCTTACTTAACAAAATATCATACCTGATGGGTTGGTCTCAACCCTAAGAAATCGTGCTCACGGTTTAGCTGAAGTAACAGTGATAATGTAGAAGGTCAGGCCACCTTCTCCTTGTCTTTTGGTGTCCCTAAAATCATAAAATGTAACTCAGTTTATTGCCACTTGAATTATGCTATTCATCAAATTTTATGTCCTTATTTCATGAGTTTTTATTTTGCTAAAATAGACTCTACTATTGAGTTCAGAACGTCGAAAAAAACTGGTTTAGGCTTTCGCGGAATTCAATTTGGACATCCGAGCTAAAGAGGGAAAAACGGTTATTTTACACTTTTACGGGTTCTTACATCCTGAGACCTCTTTTCCCAAATTAGACTCTACAGCTGAGTCCAGAATGCTCGAAATAATAAAATTTCACTATTTGTTTACTTAAATCGGAGTTCATTTGATTGCATTTTAACTCAAGGGTCTTTTGGTAATTTTTCTTTTATTTTTAATTAATTAATCAAATTAATAATTAATTAATATTTTATTCAGGGGGGTCAAACTATAATTTTTAAAAGTTCTGGAGGTCAAATTAGAATTTCTCAAAGTTCTGGGGTTAAATCAGAATTTCAAATTTTCCTATTCCAAATCCGAATAGCCAAACAGTGGCTAAGTCCCAAAACAGGGATAGGATATCCCTATTCCTAATTTCAATTTCAATTTATTAAACCTATAGCCAAACACCCCAAATCCTATTTTAAATTTATAACCTACGACTGACACGTGGGGTGTGGGTCGGTCTAGCCCAACCCGAACTTATTTGAACCCGACCCGGACCGAACCCAAGACCCAAACAGTGCCTTTTCTTCCCTCTACTTTTCGGTAGGGTTCCGGCGAGTCTCCGGTCACCCTTTCCGGCGACGGTGGCCGAAAACTGTGACATTCAAGTTTTTAAAACCCCATTTCTTGGCACTTTTAAAGTTGTTTTTAATTCCAAATCAATTTACAATGTTTTTAAAACATTTTAACATGGTTTTGAGGCATCCAAACAAAATGAATCAATCCCATTTCCTCATCTCTCAGTTTTTCGGCCGACTGTCAAACTCGTATCGTCGTGGCTTTTGGACCACGGTTTCCACTCCATTTTGACTCTAAATGTTTTCTGCAACTCATCCAAGTGATTCCCCATCATTTATTTTGAGTTTTAAAGCATAAAACTTATGAACCCGATTATCCATATAAACCTGCAACTCCCTTTTTCTCTCTTGTTTTTGAACCATTTAAACTGATTCTTTTTGCATTTTAATCTACATTTCATGCTCTACAAGACCTCAAAAATCATACCAATTATCATGCTAAAAAAATTTAAAAACAGAATTGAGCCACTCACCAAGTATTCTCAATTTTTCTGGTGCAGTCTCAACTTCTGTCCTCCTCTCCTTCGTGGTTTAACTTCTAGACCTCTCCCCCCAATGCTCCAAGTTCTCCCTTTGCTCTCTTTGGTCCCCTTTCTCTCTCAACGTACATCCATACATATACATCATCACCAATAGCCCTTCTCTCTCTCTCTCTGTGGCCAGGTCTGCACACACTCAACCCACCTAACATACACACACAGAACACACCTTCTTACACACACCATCAGTCCACCCACTCCTTTACACACAACAGCCCCCCATACTCCCTTATGTGTTGCACACTTAACCTGTACACACACACACACAGCTGCACACAGCAGCACACACACATAAGTCCACTTGCACACACCTCTGATATATATATATATATATATATATTAAAATGTATTAAACATATATATACATACTTACACATAACATACATATAATATATATATACATATATACATTCCACTACATATACTTACACACACATAATACACATTTTCATAAATTAAAAAAAAAATTATTTATTCCAAAAGAAAAAAAAAAATTTCAGGTCTTTACATCCTTCCCTCCTTAAAGAAATTTCGTCCCGAAATTTAAAAAGAAATACATCAACGAACAAACAACTCGAGATATCTAGCACGGACCTCCGCCTCACGTTCCTAAGTAGGCTCTTCGACCCCATGATGGTTCTAACGAACCTTGACCAAAGGGATGGTCTTGCCTCGCAAAACCTGGTCCCTCGAGTCTAATATCTCTACGGGTCTCTGATCATAAGAAGCATTGCCCTTTAACTGAAGATCTACACAATCTAGTACATGTGAGGGGTTAGGCTCGTACTTCCTCAACATCGACACATGGAAGACATCGTGAACCCTAGATAGCTGTGGCGGTAATGCTAGCTTATAGGCCACCTCACCAACCTTCCCAAGGATCTCAAATGGGCCTATAAACCGTGGCGACAGCTTCCCACTTCGCCCAAATCTCCTCAAGGTAGTCCTCAATCCTCACCGTGGGGCTACCTTGAGGAACACATGTCCCCCAACATCAAATGACAGAGGTCGTCGCCTCTTGTCTGCATAGCTCTTCTGGCAGCTCTGTGCTGTCAACAGACGCTGCTTGATCACCTGTATCTTGTTCGTGGTCTCACGGACTATGTCAAGTTCCAAAACAGCTGTCTCCCCCACCTCAGTCCAACATACTGGTGAGCGGCATGGCCTACCATACAACGCCTCAAATAGTGCCATCTCAATACTGGACTAATAGTTGTTATTGTAGGTAAACTCTACCAAAGCAAGGTAATCCTCCCAGCTACCCCTGAAGTCCATAACACAAGCCCTAAGCATATCCTCTAGGATCTGAATGGTACGTTCTGACTGACCATCAGTCTGAGGGTGAAAGGTAGTACTAAACTGTAGCTGAGTCCCTAAGGCTGGCTGAAGACTCTGCCAAAATCGTGCGGTGAAACGTGGGTCTCTGTCTGAAACAATGGATACTGGAACCCCATGTAGTCGTATTATCTCACGAATATACAACCTACTGAGGACATCCGATGAATCGGTCACTCTAATCGGTAAGAAATGGGCGGACTTCATCAACCTGTCCACAATAACCCAAACTGCATCATGACCTCTAGGTGACTTTGGAAAACCCATCACAAAATCCATGGTCACAAACTCCCACTTCCACTGGTAATGGCTGAAATAAACCTCTAGGTCTCTGGTGTTTAGCCTTCACCTACTGGCACGTGAGGCATCTCGACACAAACTGCGCCACATCTTTCTTCATCCTTGTCCACCAATATTGACGACATAGATCATGGTACATCTTAGTGCCCCCTAGGTGCATTGCTAGGCGTGAGTGATGGAAATCTCTAAGAACGTCAGCCCTAAAAGGCTTTGGGACAAAAACTCTACCCATGTACCTCAAGCTAAGATCAGAATGAACTGTCCACCCCTCACAGTTCTCGGCACTAGCAACTTGTGCTCGGATCTGCTTTGCCTCAGTATCCTATAACTGTGCCTCAATGACTCTGGTCAAAAGTGTAAGCTGTGCACATAAACTAAATAGAGTGGCATGTCCCTCAAACTCAGCAAGGTCCAAATCAAACTCGCCAATGTCTCCCATCATCTCTCACTCTCTAATGACAACAGTGCTCCTCGACCTCCTATTGAGTGCATCTGCTATGACATTGGCCTTCCTCGGGTGGTACTGAAGGTCAAAATCATAGTCTTCCATGTACTTCATCCACCTCCTCTGCCGAAGGTTCAAGTCTTTCTGTGTGAAATGTATCTAAGGCTCTTGTGATCTGAAAACACCTCAAACCTCTCCCCATATAAGTGCAAAGATGACGGCAGCTAACTCTAAATCGTGTATGGAGTATTTCTTCTCATGGCTTTTCAACTGATGAGAACCATAGGCTACTACTCTGCCCTCTTGCATCAATACACAGCCTAATCCCTCTCGGGAAGCATCACAATACACAATATAACCCAAACCTCCCTCAGGGATAATCAAGATGGGCGCTGAAGTCAGTCTCCTCTTCAGCTCCTAAAAGGACTGCTCACAGTTGTCTGTCCACTCAAATCTAATGCCCTTGTACGTCAGACGAGTCATCGGCGTGGCAAGGTGAGAAAATCCCTCCACAAACCGACGGTAGTATCATGCCAACCCCAAGAAACTCCTTATCTCAAACACGTTCTTCGGTCTCTCCCAACTCATAACGGAGTAATCTTAGAGGGATCTACAAATATTCCACTCCCTGACACAACATGGCCCAAAAACTGCACCTCCTAAAGCCAAAACTCGCACTTCGAGAACTTGGCAAATAAGCAGTGCTCCCTCAAAATCTATAACACAGTTCGTAGGTGAAAGGCATGCTCATCCTCAGAAGGTGAGTAAATCAAAATATCATCCACAAATACCATTACGAACTGATCTATATACTGGCAAAAAATACGGTGCATCAAGTCCATGAATGCTGCTGGGGCATTCGTCACGCCGAATGGCATAACCATAAACTCATAATGACCATAGCGAGTGCGGAAGGCTGTCTTCACTATATCCTTCTCCATACCCTCAACTGATGATACCCCGATCGGAGATCATTCTTCGAGAAGCATCTCGATCCCCTTAACTGATCAAACAAGTCGTCGATCCTCGACAACAGGTACTTGTTCTTGATAGTAACCCGATTCAACCTTCTATAGTCCACACACAATCGCAATGTCCCATCCTTTTTCTTTGCAAATAGTGCTGAAGCACCCCACGGAGAAGTACTAGGACGGATAAACCCCTTACTCTACAAGTCAGTCAACTGCTCCTTCAGTTCTCTCAACTCAGCTGGAGCCATGCGGTAAGGTGGGATAGAAATGGGTACAGTGCCAGGAATGAGCTCTATCGGGAACTTTATCTCTCGTCTAGGGCCAGACTAGTCAAGTCATCCGGGAAGATGTCAAGAAACTCATCCACTACTGGTGGTAACACACCCTCCGTAGTCCCACTATCACCTGTAACCAAGCTAAACAACATATAACTATGACCTCCCTAACTCCTAGAGTCGCACAATAGTGGAACCAAGAAATTCCCACGATTTTCTGTGAAATAAAAACTATCTCCCTCAAGAGTGCATACTGTCACCCTTCCTCTATAACAATCTATACTCGCTCGATAGGTAAACAACCAATCCATCCCCAAAATAACATCGAAGCCAGTCATGTCAAACACAATGAAATCAAAGCAAATGGTACGATCAACTACCTCTAGCGAGCAATCTCCACAGATCCTCGTCAATTTCACACTACCCCCAACTGGTGTATTAACATGCAACGGTGGGTCCAACCGATCTATATCCAACCCCAAAGACATGGCAAGCATAGTAGATATAAATGAATACGATGCACCTGAGTCTATCAATACACTGGCCCATGAACTGAACATAAGGAATGTACCTCGAACCACTGAAGGTCCGGAAGTAGAGGCCTCTAGGGTGGCTACTGCATAAACATGGCCCTGGGTAGTTTGACCCTGTCTGCTTCCCCCTCTCTGTCCCTACTGGCCTCCTCCCCTCAGTGCGGGAGCTCTAACACTCAGTGCAGAGGGCGCAGCCTGGTAATATGGTGCCGGGGGTCCATAGCCTGGTTGTGGGTGTGGTAGAGGCGCCTAGGTATGCTGGTAGTACATCCATACATATACATCATCACCAATAGCCCTTCTCTCTCTCTCTCTCTCTTTCTTTCTCTATTCTCTCTCTCTCTCTCTCAATCTTTGTGGCCAGGTCTGCACACACTCAACCCACCTGACATACACACACAGAACACACCTTCTTACACACACCATCAATCCTCCCACTCCTTTACACACAACAACCCCCCATACTCCCTTGTGTGTTGCACACTCAACCTGCACACACACACACAGCCACACACACATACACACGTCCACTTGCACACACTTCTGATATATATATATATATATATTTAAATGTATTAAACACATATATATATATATACATACTTACACGTAACATACATATATAATATATATATATATACATATATCAATTCCACTACATATACTTACACACACATAATACACATTTTCATAAATTAAAAAGAAAAAAAAATTTATTTATTCCAAAAAAAAAAAAAAAAATTCGGTTCTTTACAATATGACTCATCTTTTTTAATTGGACATCATATATATGACAAAGTTCTATTAAAAAAACACATTCTCATGTGATTTACCAGATTCTGAAAAATATCTCAAAATATAATACCCACACTGGTTTTAGAGATCCCGTCTTGAAATCACTAGACTTGTAAATCGGTAAGAAAAGATGGGTTAAACTAACAAGTAAAAAGAAAGGCCGATAATACATATGTATGTATGTTTGTGTATATATATATATATATATATAATGGGAAACATGGCATAAGAAACTATTATCTGTCAACTTTGAAGTTGTACAGAGAAATTACCAGGTCATTCTTTTTTATCAACTTGCAATTTAATATGTTACATATACTTTAACCAAATTTACTGTATCATTGAGAAAGCAATGACCCATAATTCTGGCTAATATATTGATAAATTATGACTCCGAATGATGACAACTTGGGCATTGAGATATGTTAATTGATATATCTGTGTGATGGTCATATTACGTTACTGCGTAACGGTCTTTCACAAAATTTAAATTTCTTCATAATTTATTAGAATAATTTTTTCTTCAATTCTAAGAAATTTTCAAATTTTATAAGAGGCCTTCACGGTATTATTGAATATTTTTTCTTGTATAGTGTGTGCATAAATTATATAGATACCACTTTTTATAATTACATTATTAGTTTTTTTCATAAATCATATGCCCACATGTTTGATTAGTGAAATTTAATAGCTTCTACGCAACTTGCTTTAAATTTTAGTGGGGTAAGCTGAGTTTAACATTGATATTGATGCTGCACTTTTTGGTCGGTAGGGGTTCCGGACTCCGTCGCTTGAGGAACAATCAAAGAGAAGGATCAGAAGGCCACTGGATTGGCTTCGGCGGTAGCCGCTCCGATGCTTAAGTCAATTAACTGAATTGAAAGACTGTAATGTAAACCAAAGAATGAGCATGAAAATAAAGCGTACCTTTTGGGTTTAATTTATAGGCTGTGGCTTTCCTAAGTTGATTAGGATTTGGAGCCATGAATGTAGGGATTTGATCATCAGAGAACGGCAGTTACCATGTTTGATACTACGCTTGAGAGATATCCGCGAGTGGCAGTTTCCTTGTTGATGACTATTTCCTTTTCCTCTGTTCGGTAGGATATTTAAGGCGGTGATGAGCTCTGAACCCTGAGGGAAGCTCTGAAGGCCTTGTGCTCAGACCTGTGAGTTTTGAAGGCTGAGTACCCAAGCCTGCTTTGAATGGCCAAGCTTCTGAGTCTGCTCTGGATGGCCGAACTTTGTAATCACACGTGTGACATGGGGATTGGTCTGTCAATTTGTGGTATATCAGTTACTCCCCCCCAAGCCCTAGTTCGAACTTAACGTGCAACTAGGGCTATGTGCTTCCGAAAAGCCAAACGTTTTGTTTGTTCGATTTCCAAGGCGATTGCTGGCACACCATTTAATGCTCAGCCAACGCTTGGGCTTTCAAGGCCATCATTGCCTTAAACCATCATGGCAGTTCAACTTAGTGGGCCCCAATTTTTGAAAACATATATAAAGAGGAGGAGGGGGTTTGTATGTCTTTTCCTTCACCATTTTTACTGTAGAAAAGCAAAAATTACGCCATTGTCGAACCAGAGCATCCAGTGACTTGTGAGGAGTGCTTGTTGCTTGAAGGGTATTCGCCACTTCGAAGCTCTTACTCTCGGTTGTTCTCAGGTTTTTCCTTCTTTATTTCTACTTGTTTTTCAGTTCTTGCTGTCCTTCCCTATTTCTGCTTTCCTTTCTTTATTTCTTCTTCTTCTTTTCCATGTTTCTGATAATGTCTGCCTCTTCTGCGTCTTCTAATTCTAGTGACGGCACAAGAAGTTCTTCGGAGACGATTGTGTCGTCTAATGTCCAAGCTTTAGATAATCATCCCTCCGATAATACCGGAAATAGGTCGGTTGGGTCTTCTTCCAGTTTGGAGGTTAGGATAATTGATGCTTTTGTGGAGCCCAGGAATAAAAGGGGGGAAGCCTCTAGGAGGTCTTCCCGTAAGGATGAGGGTCAGAGTGCTGTCACTTAGGCCACAATAGATGACTTGAGGAAAAAGTACAATTTCCCCCAAAATGTCATTTGTAGAGTACCAAGTGACCTAGATCGCCAATATAATGTTAAGGCGGGCGAGATTTGTGTCTACCTTGCTTGGTTTGAGATGGGATTGAGACTCCTTCTTCCTGACCTGGTTAGGCAGTTTTTCTGTTGATTTAACATTTGCCTTGCAGACCTTAGTCTTAATAGTTGGAAGCATCTGTTAGGGTTCATAGTGTTAGGGCACCAAAACAATGTTGACGTGTCCCTTGATTTGATCCGTAGCAATATGGATCTAAAATACATGAGGTCGGAAGGCCTCTTTTATATGCCTTTTGATAAAAGGTTCAGACCCCTTTCCTCTGTACCCACTTCTAACAAGACTTGGAAGAAGTGGTACTTCTTCGTGGGAGGTGGATGAGAGCTCGAGGACGTCCAGGATCACATCTTAACATTCCTCCGGAGTATGGGGATTAAGGGTGAGACCCCATTTTCTTGTGACTGTTTTAGTTCTGTCTTATGCCCTCGCTCCCGAGCTGCTCAATTAACCGTTATTCTTATGTCTTCTGTGCAGATAAAAGTGCTTGGAAGAGGTCTATTTTCACAACTGACTTTCAGAATCAGTACTGCCAGCTCCTTCAGACCTCAAATCGAGATCATACAGTTATAGTTACACTGGAGAACTTGATGGCTGTAAGTAACCGCACGGAAGAGATCAAGAAGTCTTTTCTGGAGAGCTGGGTCCTAGAGCCGCTGAAGAAGAATGTGGGGGAAACCTCTTCGCCCGTTGATCCACCACTGTAGGTCAAAAGGAGGAGGTTGCTTTCTAGTTCTCTTGAACATGCCAAGCTTGGGGTGTAGGAACCCACCCCAATCACTGTAGTCATTTCTACCCCTTTAGTTCCAAGCAGACGAGCTGGGAAGGGGAAGGCAGAGGCCAAAACCCCCCAATCATCTAAGGGTCCTAATTACTTGGTTGCAAAGAAGGCCTTTGAGGATTTCTAGGCTGAGGGCCTTCACCGATACATGGGGCAGAAGCCTGACAACTTGATGACCGAGTTGATGAATCTCCAGATGAAGGTAAATACTAAAAGTTTCCTTTTCTTTCTTTTGCCTGTCTACTTTGCACTTGGCTTGTCCTGACTTGCTTGCTTTATATTTTTCAAAGTATGCATAGTCTGGCTGTTCTGATGGTGACTCCTCAAGATTTAGAGGAGGTTGGAAAACTTCAAGCCGAACTGGATGAAGTTAGGCTGCAGTTGGGGACAGCTCAGTCGGCGGCTCATGCTGCGGAGGAGAGTTTGAGAAAGGCTTCCACTTCTCTAGCTGTTCTAGAGTTTGAGAGGGACCTTCATGTTCGGAGGGCAGCAGAGCTTCAGAAGGAGTTTGACGTTTTTTGGTATGCCATCAATCAGAAACTTCAGGATGCAGTCGCAACTGCCAAACTTGAGACTGAAATGGAGATGAGGGAAGAGGTCCAGGAAATGGGTCGGGAGCTGATTCAACATGGATACAACACCTTCAGATCCAAGCTACTAGCCACATTTTTGGATTTCGATTTTTCAGCAATCGAGGGTGTCGCAGCCCCTCATTTCGAGGCTAAGGGTCCGAGCCAAAAAGCTGAAGCAACTCCTTCCGAACTCCTTCCTGCAGTGGGGACTGATGTGTTGCAGCCCCCTTTTTGCTTTCTTCTCTTCTTTTTCATGAAGACTGATGTATTCGTGACACCATAATCAATGCAATTAACTTTCTTCAGAACTTATGTGTCTTCGTCCTTTTGAACTGTAATGCTTGTAAATGTTGAAGATTGTTGTGGGTGCTAAGTAGATTTAGCACTGTCAAGAGCCATTACTATTCTGTAGTATAAGTTGAGGCTCCATCCCTTTAAGCTTGTAATTAGTGTAAGGATAGATGTTCACGAGCTGAATGCATTGCAGACTAACCTCTTAACTGATTATGATCAGAAGCTGTCTTCCGAGCAGAGCAACGTGAGCAGTTTGAGCTTATCTGGCACTGAATAACTTGAGCAGGAGGTCTTGTAATGATCTGTTGGATGATTTGCGATAACAATCCATCCATAGTGTAGATTTGTGTCCACCAGGACTTAAAATAATTGATTTGATCAAATCCTTTGCTCATAACAGAGTAAATAACATGTTTCCTATGATCAAATCTTCTTTTATTGTGGCAGATAAGGTCTGAACGGGAAGCTTCGTAATAACTGAACCCGAATTGGTAGTTGCGCACATGTATTTTGTCTTTAGTATAGGGGGTAACTGAGTAGGTTCATCCTTGTATAGAAATGGTAAAGACCTGTTTTTCGGGGTCTGTTCTTTATAACGGACCAGACCAGGAAGTCTATGCATTGAATGGACCAGGCTTGAAGGACTTGTAATGGATACAAGGCTTTATGGGTCAATATGCTGGACCAGACCTAAGGGTTTGTACATTTAGAGGACCGGGCCTAAAGGACTTGTAATGGATACGAAGCTTTAAGGGTCAATACACTGGACCAGACCTGAGGGTCTGTACATTGAGAGGACCAGGCCTAAAGGACTTGTAATGGATACAAGGCTTTAGAGGTCAATACACTAAACCAGACCTGGGGGTTTGTGCATTGAGATGGACCAAGCCTGAAGGACTTGTAGTGGATACAAGGCTTCAGGGGTCAATACACTGGACCAGACTTGAGGGTCTGTATATTGAGAGGATTAGGCCTAAGGGACTTGTAATGGATACAAGGCTTTAGGGGTCACTACATTGGACCAGACCTGGGGGTTTGTGCATTGAGATGGACTAGGCCTGAAGGACTTGTAGTGCATATAAGGCTTCAGGGGTCAATACGCTGGACCAGACCATGAGGTTTGTACATTGAGATGAATACTTTTCTGAAGGGATTTAGAAGAGAGAAACTTTATTGATAATATTTCCATAGTTGTTCTACATTCCAAGGCCTGGGTACAAGTTTTCGAACTATGTTTTCAAACCAGTATGTGGTAGGTCTGACAACCTTTGTTACTCTATAAGGGCCTTCCTAGTTGAGTGGCAGCTTTTCCATAGTGGGATCTTTAGTATTTAGGAACACCCTTCTCAGGATGAGATCTCCAATCTGAAAGCTGATGGGTTTTAGCCCCAGTTTAGAGTTGTTAGCCACCCTATGTTGATATGCTTCCATCCTGATCCTGGCTTGATCCCTATTTTTTTCAAGTAAGTCCAAGTTTTCTACAAGTTGCTGATCGTTGCTCTCTTAGACGAAAGCTTCAGTCCTCAGGGTAGGCATGCCGATCTCAACAAGGATTACCGCTTCGGTACCGTAGGCAAGTGAGAAGGGAGTTTCAGAGGTAGGTGTTCTTCTGGTAGTTTTGTAGGCCCAGAGAACTCCAGGGAGTTCTTCAACCTATCTTCCCTTAGCTTCTTTCAACCTCTTCTTAAGAGCATCAAGGATTGTTCGGTTTGTGACCTCTGCTTGCCTGTTGGCTTGGGGATGGCTTGGAGAGGCAAATGTTGATTGATGTGCAGGTCTTGACAGAATTTCTTGAAGACTTTTCCTACAAACTATGTACCATTGTCTGAGATGATAATGCGTGGTATGCTGAACCTGCAGATTATGTTCTTCCAAGTGAAGTTCTTGACTTCTTTCTCTGTAATGTGTGTTAAGGGCTCTACCTTTGCCCATTTGGAGAAATAGTCAATGGCCACTAAGAGGTATCTCCTGTTCGGTGTGGCTTTTGGCAGTGGGCCTATGATGTCCATCCTTCACTGAGCAAAGGGCCATGGGCTGACAATAGGAATGAGCTCATAGTGGGGTTAGTGTTGGTAGGGAGCGAACCGTTGGCATTTGTCACACCCTTAGACGTTTTCTTTCACTTGCCTCAACATGCTCGGCCAATAGTAGCCTTGTGTTAAAGCTCAGTGGGCTATAGTTCTACCTCCATTGTGGTTTCTACAAATTCCTTCGTGTATTTCAGCCAAGACATACTTGGATTCTTCTAGAGTTAAACACCTTAGCAAGGGTTGAGAATAGGATCTTCTGTAAAGCTTTCCGTTCAAGATCATGTATCAAGTTGCCCTAATTCGGATCCTTCTGGTCTTGTTCTTGTCTTCTGGAAGGAGCCCTTCTTCTAGATATTGGAGAATGTGAGTCATCTAGCTCTAGGTTTGCTTTGTAGCTTGGGCAATTTGGACCTCTTTTATGCTTAGTTCTCGTTAATGAGAGATTTTCAACGTGGATTCTCCTTTGGCCTTGAGGTGGGAGGCTATATTGGCTAGTGCGTTAGCCCTGGAGTTCTGACCTCTTTCAATTTTCTAGATTGTGAATTTTTGGAAAGATTGCTTCAGTAATTTCATTAGCTTTGAATATCGGAGCATCTTGTCATCTTTGATGGAAAACTCACTCGAAATTTAGCTTACAACAAGTTGGGAATCAGATAAGACCTCGACGTTCTGAGCCTCGTATTCTAAAGCTAGCTTCAATCCAAGGACAAGAGTCTCGTATTCTGCTTCATTATTTAAAGCTCTGAATCCCAGACTTACTACCTTTTCTACCATAAGCCCATCTAGGGATCGTAGCACCAAGTCAACGCCAGAACCATGGTCAGTGGAAGATCCATCAGTATAATGCTGTCATGTACCAAAGATTTCACATAGTTGTGCCTTGTCTTGTAGTGTTGGGGTGAATTCGACGAAAAAATAGGCCAAGGCTTGCCCTTTGATAGAGGTCCGTGGGACATAAGATATGTCAAATTCTCCCAATTCTATTAACCACTTGACCAGTCGTCCTAAGACTTCTGGCTTCCGTGGTATGGACTTCAGCAAATAGGCCGTTGGGATCTCAATGGGATGAGCTTGAAAGTAGGGTTTGAGCTTCCGTGCTGAGGTTATTAGGGCGAAGACTAGTTTCTCAATCTTTGGATATCTTTTTTCTGTGTCTAGTAATGCCCTGCTTACATAGAATATGGGCTTCTGGAATCCTCTGTCCTGCCTGACCAGTACAAAACTAACAGCGTTTTCAGAGACAGCAAGGTAGAGGAGTAGCTTTTCCCCTTGGACTAGCTTTGATAAGAGTTCAGGTGAAGCCAGGTATTCCTTCAGTTCTTGGAAAGCCTTTTCACATTCCTCTGACCACTATAGGGCTCTGTTACCTTTCAAGGCTTTGAAGAACGGTAGACAGCGATCAGTGGATTTGGAGATAAATCTGCTCAGAGCTGCAATTCTGCCATTCAGAGCTTGGATGTCTTTCTTGGTCTTGGGCGATTCTAGCCCAATCAAAGCTATAATCTGAGTGGGGTCTGCTTCAATACCTCTCTGAGAAACAATGTGCCCTAAGAACTTTCCCTTGGTTACACCAAAGGTGCATTTTGAGGGATTCAATTTCATCTTAAGCTATTTCAGGATGTCGAACGTCTGAGATAAGTGCTGGAGGTGGCTGCCTTTTTGTAGGCTCTTGACCAACATGTCATCAATGTAAACCCCCACGGTACTATCAATCAGAAGACTTAACATCTTGTTGATTAGACGTTGGTATGTTGCCCCAGCATTCTTTAGGCCGAACAGCATCACTCTATAACAATAGAGACCTCATTCGGTTATGAATGCTGTATTTTCCTAGTTTGTAGGGTACATCTGGATTTGGTTATATCTAGAGTAAGCATCCATGAAGCTCATGAGTTCGTGTCCTGCAATAGCATCAACCAATTGATCTATCCTCGACAGTGGAAAGCTGTCCTTTGGGCAAGCCTTGTTGAGGTCTGTATAGTCAACACAAACTCTCTACTTTTGTTTTTCTTTTTGACCAAAACAGTGTTAGTAAGCCATTCTGGATAGAATACCTCTCGTATCATCTTGGCTTCCAACAGTCTCTGGATTTCCTCATTAATGATCTGATGCCGCTCTAGAGGGAGTGGCCTTCTTTTTTGTCTCACTAGAGGGTGATCAGGATCTACCATCAACTTGTGAGTGATAAGATTTGGATCTATACCCTCCATATCCTTCATTTCCCAGGCAAACACCGAGAGGTTGTTTCTTAGGAATTTTACCAACTCTTCTTGCTCAGCAGGTGTCAGGTCTGGATCAATCTGTAAGTAGTGCCCTTGTTCTTCTGGGCTGACTGGTACTTTGATGGGGTCTCCTATAGGCTTGGCTCTGCTATCTCTTCCTCTAGGGCTTCGAGGCTCATCAATTCTGGAAAGGCAGTCTTTCGCCTCGTGATGGTGGGTGAGGTTTGGATCCCCGCCTTCACGAGCGTGCAATAATTGCTATTTGGGGGCCCTTTCCTTGAGCACGAGAGCATGACACTCTCGAGAGGTCGGTTGGCATCCTCTGATGGAGTAGACAACATGATTGTGGACATACTTCAGGCATTGTTGAAGGGTCGAGGTGACTGCTCCCATCTGGTGTAGCCAAGGTTTCCCAATTATGACATTGTAAGAGGACTTGGCATTCAAAACCATGTATTCTAACATCGTCGTCTTTGTCCATCTCCCTCTCTTGTTGTGGTTGGAAGGTCAATTCTCCCCAGCGGGGTATTTAGGTTCCCAACAAATCCTGTCATAATAGCAATGGTGGGCTTGATGTCATCGGGATTGAGCTTCATCTGTTTGAGGGGTTCGTAGAATAACACGTTTGCAGAACTTTCTATGTCCACCAAGACTCTTCGGATCTCGAAGTTGGCAATTTTGAAGGAGATAACGAGGGCATCGCTATGAGAACAGTGTACTCCTACAAGATCCTGATCCGAGAACTGGATCTCAGGTACTGGCCTCAGTCTTTTCTCGATATTGCAGAACTGTAGGATGTTGGGAGTAATTCTGGCGTCCTGAGCATACTGTTTCCTTGCTCGGTTAAACGTCCTTGTTGTCGGGGTATCTGTGTGGAGGACGAAGATACCCTGATTGTTCTACTGTTGAGGCCCATACCGTCCTTCCCTTTGTTCTGGTCTTTGGTCCGGCCTCTAGTCCAGCCTTTAGTCCGGCCTTCTCTGCTGGGGTCTGTCGTTGTAGGGGTTCTGTCTTCCGTCTTGCCTGACAAACTCCCGCATTCTTCCTCTTCTTATGAGCTGCTCAATTTCATGCTTAAGGGTTTTGCATGAGTCGGTGGTGTATCCATGGTCTTTATGGAAGTCACAATACTTGCTTTGGTCCCGGTAGCGGGGATCACCTCTTAGTGGTTCTGGCCACTTTAGGTTTTCACGTGTACGGACTCGCCGAAGTATGTGAGTTAGGGAGGCATTCAGATGAATGAAAGTACACTACAACAAAATGCACTATTAGCGACGCGCGTGGGCGTCGCTAATAGTGCCATTGTACGTCGCAAAAGCCCTTTAGCGACGCACAAACGCGCGTCGCTAAGGTGTCACAAAAAATGCCGTCGCTAATACTATTGGCGACGCACAAATCCGTTAGTGTCGCTAAAAGTGTCTATTAGCGACGCACAAAAAGCGTTGCTAATAATTGGGTACGTGCGTTGCCAACAAAACCCAAGGGCGGATTGAGCGTCGCTAATACTCAGTATGTGCGTCGCTAAAGGTCCGTATTAGCAACGCCCAATTGGATGCGTCGCTAATACTCACTTTTTAAATTACATTATGACTTTTAGCGACACTATGGTGTGCGTCGCTAAAAGTGTTTTTTTTTTTTTTTTGGACCCTATCTGCTTTGTTTTATTTGTTGTTTTGTTCCTGTTTAAACCTGTATCAATCATCCATCCTGATATACAATATAATCCAAGCATTCTGAAATGAATATATTAAAAAAGAAAAATACGTTCATATATATATATATTAAACAAATTATGTACAATTGTAAAAGTACAATTCATCAATAAATAAAAAAATTAAAAATTGTCTCCAAAATATTACTACAGATGTCCATGAAAATAAAAAATAAAAATAACAAGTTTCGATGCAAAACATAAAGACGGCGCAGCAATAATCCCCGATCAATCTGAAATAAAGATCAAATGATATATATTAGAACAATTATTAAATATTTATGAACATAGAATTTGAATAGTTTTTTTTTTTTGCATGCATAAATAGTAAGAACGACATAAAGTAGCATAAGTCTATTTTATCATTTGTGAGGTGTGTGAGGTGGTTTCGGTGCAGTTAGGTCGATATCCGGCATTTTGGTCTGTCAGAACCCCAAAATGGGCCTTTTTGGAACTGAAACTTGCATAAGTTTGAAACCGGGCATCGGACCCGAGTGTCGTAAGTTCATGCAAGTCTATTTTATCATTTTTGAGGTGTGTGAGGTGGTTTCAATGCAGTTAGGCCGATATCCAGCATTTTGGTCTGTCAAAACCCCAAAATGGGCCTTTTTGGAGCTGAAACTTGCATAAGTTTCAAACCGGGCATCAGAACCGAGTGTCGTAAGTTCGTGCAAGTCTATTTTATCATTTTTGAGGTGTGTGAGGTGGTTTCGGTGCAGTTAGGCCGATATCCGGCATTTTGGTTTGTCAAAACCCCAAAATGGGCATTTTTGGAGCTGAAACGTGCATAAGTTTCAAACCAGGCATCGGAACCGAGTGTCGTAAGTTCGTGCAAGTCTATTTTATCATTTGTGAGGTGTGTGAGGTGGTTTCGGTGCAGTTAGGCTAATATCCGGCATTTTGGTCTGTCAAAACCCCAAAATGGGCATTTTTGGAGCTGAAACTTGCATAAGTTTCAAACCGGGCATCGAAACCAAGTGTCGTAAGTTCGTGCAAGTCTATTTTATCATTTGTGAGGTGGTTTCGGTGCATTTAGGCCGATATCCGGCATTTTGGTCTGTCAAAACCCCAAAATGGGCCTTTTTGGAGCTAAAACTTGCATAAGTTTCAAACCGGGCATCGGAACCGAGTGTCGTAAGTTCCTGCAAGTCTATTTTATCATTTGTGAGGTGTGTGAGGTGGTTTTGGTGCAGTTAGGCCGATATCTGGCATTTTGGTCTGTCAAAACTCCAAAATGGGCATTTTTGGAGCTGAAACTTGCATAAGTTTCAAACCGGGCATCGAAACCGAGTGTCGTAAGTTCCTGCAAGTCTATTTTATCATTTTTAAGGTGTGTGAGGTGGTTTCGGTGCATTTAGGCCGATATCCAGCATTTTGGTCTGTCAAAACCCTAAAATGGGCCTTTTTGGAGCTGAAACTTGCGTAAGTTTCAAACCGGGCATCGAAACCGAGTGTCGTAAGTTTGTGCAAGTCTATCTTATCATTTGTGAGGTGTGTGAGGTGGTTTCAGTGCAGTTAGGCTGATATCCGGCATTTTGGTCTGTCAAAACCCCAAAATGGGCCTTTTTGGAGCTGAAACTTGCATAAGTTTCAAACCGGGCATCGGAACCGAGTGTCGTAAGTTCGTGCAAGTCTATTTTATCATTTTTGAGGTGTGTGAGGTGGTTTCGGTGCAGTTAGGCCGATATCCGGCATTTTGGTCTGTCAAAACTCCAAAATGGGCATTTTTGGAGCTGAAACTTGCATAAGTTTCAAACCGGGCATCAGAACCGAGTGTCGTAAGTTCGTGCAAGTCTATTTTATTATTTTTGAGGTGTGTGAGGTGGTTTCGGTGTAGTTAGGCTGATATCCGGCATTTTGGTCTGTCAAAACCCCAAAATGGGCATTTTTGGAGCTGAAACTTGCATAAGTTTCAAACCGGGCATCGGAACCGAATGTCGTAAGTTTGTGCAAGTCTATTTTATCATTTGTGAGGTTTGTGAGGTGGTTTTGGTACAGTTAGGCCGATATCCGACATTTTGGTCTGTCAAAACCCCAAAATGGGCATTTTTGGAGCTGAAACTTGCATAAGTTTCAAACCGGGCATCGGAACCGAGTGTCGTAAGTTTCTGCAAGTCTATTTTATCATTTGTGAGGTGTATGAGGTGGTTTCGATGCATTTAGGCCGATATCCGGCATTTTGGTCTGTCAAAACCCCAAAATGGGCCTTTTTGGAGCTGAAACTTGCGTAAGTTTCAAACCGGGCATCGAAACCGAGTGTCGTAAGTTTGTGCAAGTCTATTTTATCATTTGTGAGGTGTGTGAGGTGGTTTCGGTGCAGTTAGGCCGATATCCGGCATTTTGGTCTGTCAAAACCCCAAAATGGGCCTTTTTGGAGCTAAAAGTTGCATAAGTTTCAAACCGGGCATCGGAACTGAGTGTCGTAAGTTCGTGCAAGTCTATTTTATCATTTGTGAGGTGTGTGATGTGGTTTCGGTGCATTTAGGCTGATATCCAGCATTTTGGTCTGTCAAAACCCCAAAATGGGCCTTTTTGGAGCTGAAACTTGCGTAAGTTTCAAACCGGGCATCGAAACCGAGTGTCGTAAGTTCGTGCAAATCTATTTTAACATTTTTGAGGTGTGTGATGTGGTTTCGGTGCAGGTAGGCCAATATCCAACATTTTGGTCTGTCAAAACCCCAAAATGGTCCTTTTTGGAGTTGAAACTTACGTAAGTTTCAAACCGGGCATCGAAACCAAGTGTCGTAAGTTCGTGCAAGTCTATTTTATCATTTTTGAGGTGTGTGATGTGGTTTCGGTGCATTTAGGCCG
Organism: Nyssa sinensis; assembly: GCA_008638375.1. NCBI lineage: Eukaryota > Viridiplantae > Streptophyta > Magnoliopsida > Cornales > Nyssaceae > Nyssa > Nyssa sinensis. Next base: position 53,658,032 of record CM018031.1, on the reverse strand, counting down.
ATATCCAGCATTTTGGTCTGTCAAAACCCCAAAATAGATGGAAGCATTCTAATCTTATGTGCACAGCGAACCAAAACTTGTCCTTGAACTCTCTTAATATACAGACTCACAGAATGCATGAACTTAATTCTAAAACTTTTGAAATTGAATAAATGATGATGAAGGCGAATTGGGTTTATATAGGCGACTTGGTGGCTGTTCAAATAGACACGAACCTAAAAGGTACATCTGTTCATGCGAACAGATATAATGCTTCAATTTGAATAGATGCATCCATTGGTGAACAGACGTACCAATCTGAAAGGACGCACCTGTTCCTAGTGACTGTTGAGCCAAAATTTAAAAACGTACCATTTTGAAAATATAATTTAAATAAATAAATTTTTTTAAATAATTTTTTTCTAAAAAGATATATATACAACGAGTCAAGGCCAAGGCCCAAGCCCAACGCAAGGTAATTGTATATATACTCATTAAAAATTTGTTCCCTACCTATGTGAGACACAAACTTTTCACAAACTTCAAGCTTTGTTACCGTTTCCAAGTGGTAATATTTGGAGTCAATTTTTCATTCACTCCTTGACGATTTTTGAGCAACCCAATATATATGCTCTCAATCTCCTCATGAATGAAAACGTATTTTCATGTGGACTCATCTAAAATAATGTGTGAGATTCATTTTAATTTTGGCTCAAAAATGGCCAAAAATTCTTGCTCAATAATCCATTTTTCTAACAATATAAAGTTTATTGCACACGATTTGCAAAAATATAGTTAGGCATTCAAAAGGGAGTAACCAGAATGGCCTTTGATGTAACGTTAAGGTTTCTGTATTATGTTAGAAGTCACGAGTTCTAACAAATCTCGCAATAACAAGAATCTAGTTTATTAGACTAACCCTTTTATCCAAATGAGTCGTAGAATGGAGAGCCATAGAATGGAGAGGTATTCAGTGAACTGATTTTCTGACTTGTATATTTTGTAGTCAGCTTTCTTCCAATTAAGCAGCAGTACTGATCCAAAGTGATAAGTTTATTCAACCGAAGTTCAATGCTGATGAGGACTTCATTTTCCGATTTGTTTTATGCTTATTGTAACATTTTTCAGTCAATAGTAATTGTATTTCATTAATTCAGCTAAAAATATGTAAAAATATATCAATTTAATTATTAAATAATTTTTCATTACTAAATAAAACTTCTAAAGAATGGAAGTGGTGCAGTTAAGGGTTGTAAGCAAACAAAAAGCAAAGACAAACATGCCCCAAAAAATATAATAATAATGAAAGTGGTTTTAGTATGAGATTCAAAACATTAATAATCAGTAACAAATTTAGCCAAGGGCAGGCATGCCCTATTTTCCCTTTTCCAAGTTCTACAAAGCACCTTGCATATCATATTATTTGTAAAAAGTCCCAAGAAGAATAATTGAATGGCCTCCCAATAGTTTTGACAAAATTTACTAGGCCCCAACCAAAACTTCCCGAGTTCCACATTGTCCATAATTCCTTATTTTTCACTACTTCATGTTTGGAATGGATTGGATTTGGGTAAAGAAAAGTCATATTCGCACTCCTCTTTATCTGTTGACACACCTTTTTTTGGTCCGCGGGACAAAGATCTATTTATAGGTATAAGTCACAAACAATAAGTCTAGCCTATGACCGAGAATCAACATACCACTACATTTCCACTTGAAGATATTTGAAACTGTCACGCCCCGAATTCCCGACCGAACCCGGGGACGCGACTGAACGAAACAAAAGAAGAAAATAAATAGACAAATAAATAAATACATAAAGAAATAACTAATATACTAATTTAGATACATAGATTACAAGCCTATTCCACTATACATCCATATATCTCTATCAATACACATATTCTCGGTTTATAAATTTTCGGCAGCACCTCCTTTGTTTTTCGAACCTTTTTCCCCCTGATAAACACAATACATCATATATATATATACAACAGTCACAATCCATCCTCACTCGATGGCCACAACTCTATCAAAGTTAGATTTACATCACCTACTTATACAATCCATCACATCTACTCCTACGCTTAAACTAAAAGATCACAAATTCATTATTTATTACAACATACAATGTCATTTTCATTCTTTTCAAAAACACACCAATCTTTTTATAACATCTAAATACGCCCCAAGGGCCCAAATACTCTTCCAAATTCATTTCTTCTCCTTTCTCCAAGAGTTCATCAAGTCCCGCGTACCAAGGAGCTTTATCTGAAACCTGTGCCCACGAATGGGTCAGCGACAACATGCTGGTATGGTACAATACTAATGCAAGGAACAAAATTAAGACGTGGCATGTGCGAGTGTACATGTATATCTACATGCCTCCCTAATCATTCATATAATATAATGGCAATGTACAAACTACATCTGTATAAAACTCTATATCGCGTTCACAAATTCATCAACACAATGTACAAGCAATCATGCGTGACACACCCATGCATCTCCATGTCACACCCATGTCTCGTTTACGGGTACTCCCCGATGGCACGAAGTACCAATGCAATGGCCAATTTTGGGTTTTTCACCACAGGATCTACACCCTCATAATGCACCAGCACCTCGTGCTGACCCACACTATGCTTTCAAGGAATCACACAATGCCAATATGCCATGATTTCATCATGCAATAATACAGCTCAAATGAAACAGTCACTTTCATAAGCATATGCAACATGCTTTACATAATGTATTACATTTAAAATTAAATCACAAGACTTCATCCACAATCTACGTGTCATACTCAATCAATCTCAACACTTACGCAAGCCCACGTGTCACAATATCAATAAACCGTTTAGAACATAAATCACATATGATAATAACTCAATGAAGTAAATCACAACTCCCAAATAATCATAAAGAACATGGAAACATATAAACAATCCACTCAAAGAAGCAATCATTCCTATGTGATCTTCTATCAGCAGACAAGCACAAAAAGCATTCAAGCAATATGCATATCAATCCTAATTTAATTCTATTCCTTACTTAGTAAAGTACCATACCTGATCGGGTTATCTCAATCCTAAGATGCTGTGTCCACTATGCAATCCAAATCAACCAAGTTCGTCTTTATTCCACGGTTCCTTCTTCAGCCTTTTTCCCTCAAGCAGATGATGATCCTGACAGATTCTGATCCCATCCATCTTATCATCCCATCCATCAGATATTGAAGAACTTTCCTTTCTTAATCTTTTACACATGGCTTCATTCAACTCCTCACGTATGCTGGGAACAGCTCTATGTAACGATCCCCCAAATATTTTCGAACACCTCCTCAAACTTATCTAAATAAATCCATTGGTTCAACTCACGACTTGTCTTGTGTACGAGATCCAGTAGACATGACCATGTCTCCATTGAAAAACTAAAGAACAAAACCCACTCGAAAGCATATTTATAATCAACTACTGCACTTCTGTACGGTGAACTGCAACAGCCCCGCTTGCTCTTGCTCTCCTAGATATACCATTGGTTCTCCTGTTCTGGTGCAAGCAGCTTCCCTTTGTTCAGAACTCCGGCTGCTTTACTCAGCCTGCTACAACTTGAACCATCAGCCCTACTCATTCACAAAGTATTAATCCTATGCTGATCCAAAACTCACAACGATAAGGTACATCAAATCATTTCCAAACACGATCGGATCAGCAATTTCAACCCACACGACACCGCCGCTGTCGACTACCCATTCTGCTTAAACTAAAATCTGTATCCTGCATCTTGCTGGAGTAACACCCAACTGAACCCATCTAGCCCTGTAACAGCTGCAGCCACGGCTACAAATACTGCTTCCCTGAACCGCCCATTTTCCCTGGCAGCAAACTGCTTCTCCCTTTAATTTATCACAGCAACCAATCAGCTCTTCCAAACACCAACCCTACTGTCTGGTAAACTAACAATCCCACTAACAGCACCATCACTGAACCCCCATCGTAGCTGCCGCTACTGCACTTTCATCTCTCCCAATTTCCCTTTTTCCTTTTCCAGATTTCTTCACAAAAATCCAGTAGCTTCTAGTGTACAATTCTCCCTCTTGGCTGCTCTTCCTCTTTTCTCCATTTATTTACAATAGCATCATGTCCCTATTTAACTCACGGCATCATCACTTGAACTCAGCCCATCCACTTCAACATTAGTAATTCCCACATTTTCACAATTCCCAGGCTCCACGAACCCATTTGAAAAATGAGAATTCAGAGCTTCTTCTTTAGCTCCAAGCGTTGGCTTAGAATCCATGACCACCCGATGCCAACAAAGCTTAAAGCAGAAATCAAATGCGAGTCACAATCTAGCAACATCTTTATACAAATCAGACCTCTCAATCATCCATCCAAATTCAGAACTCTAACCACAGATTTCCCCTTTTTCATTTTGTGGTCATCTGAGTTACCAACGCACAATCTGGCAACACTAATATTACATTGTCTGATGCACAACTCAGAACAGCACAGCAAGTAAAACTCCACCTACGTACACAATTCGTGATTTCCTCTGGTGTCGCAAATCAACATAGACATAGGTGCAGTCACCACCTCACCCAGGTCTCTTTCGTCAATGCCGAGTGAGATGGAAAATCAGCAGTGACATGCTTTCTGTCCAGGAATGCTGCTTCGTGTTCCCCTTATCCAACACACTGTTGCACCGTCACATACACACGCCCATATACACACAACCAACACAACCCATTCTCTTATTCCGCGCCGCTACCCACAAAATCGCAACATCCATTCACTCTTCTTCTCCTGCACTCCGTCGCTACGCAATACACATACATATACCTGCTGCTACACATATATACATAAATCTGTTGTTCCATGGTCGGACAGTGGTTCTGTCGCTACACTCGCCCCCATCTCAACTCCAGTAACAGCCACACACACACACACACCCAACGCGATTCAGCTCCTTGACAAAACTCCAATTTCATTCTCAATTTTTTTCGATCTACACCTGAACCATCCCACAAAACCGCTACAATCACACACAAATTTATGCCGTATTAAAATCCCCTCTGCCTGAATCTGCACCGCTACCTAATTCGAACATACCCATTAGGGATTCTTTGTAGATTCAAACGAATCTGTACAGACAAGTAGAGCCAGTGGATCGGATATGGACATAAAAGACCCGTCTTCCTCTCTCAACCGTAGCCACTGCCCCCCCTTCAGCGCCCTTGATCTCTCTTTCCCTCTTTCTCTCTCTTTTTCTCTTTTTCTTCTTTTCTTCCCACGGTTCTCACGCGACCAAGCCCCCCTCTGTTTCTCTGTCTCTCTTTCGGTTTCCCCTCTTTCATTTTTTCTCTTTTCCACCGACCTACACTCAAACACACACCTCACAATATATGTCCCTCCCAAGGCTGCCGACATTATCTTTTTTTTTTTTTTTTTTTTCACTTGAGACATACATATATATATATATATATTTTCATTATTTATTTTATTTTATATATATATATATATATTTTTTTTTTCAAATCCCTACATCCTTCCCCCCTTAAAGAAATTTCGTCCCGAAATTTAAAAATACAACTCTTCAACAAAATGATAAAAGATCGATGCAAAATGCATTGTGTCATGTAGACGTGCAGCCTTACCAATGGATCATTCACCTCTCCCTCAGCCAGGCGATGTGAGACGACTGATCACCTTCTCCCTCCCCCCTTTCCGGCTCAGCCACTCCTGGGGCAGGCAGGGTCCCTCGGCCCGCGCCTCCACACTCCCTGCTAGGGTCTGGTTCCGATCCCATCCGTAACGACTCACTCCACATGGCACAACACATAATGAATTCCTCAAAACACATTGGCCTATCAGCGCCAATTTCCTTTCAATCCATCCGGGCATCACGACCCACTTCAATAATTCAACACAAAAGCAAAATAAGGGAAAAATCTCAACGCTCACAAGGACACCTCAAAACCCCTCACCCATTTGCTAACCTTCCAACTAATCTCAAATCTAGTCATGAAACTATCTAGTGATTTACCCTCAATGGCATCACCTATATACTGTCAGTATCACAATGTAATGCAATAATCCCATTCTCAACATTATAATCATAAAACTTAAAGCAATGCATTTCAATTCAGAAAGATAAAACATTAGTGAGACCTGTCACCAATTTAAATCATGGATATACATCTGTGCTTATTCACATGTACCATATGAACACATTTAAACATTCTCTTAAACATGCCTTAACAATAATCAATTTGCACAAAAATCACAATCACAGTACTGCAACAAGTACTACACTAGCATGCTCACGTAAAATAAACAAATAACATTCAATAATTAGCACATAACTTACTACGTCAGTACCCACGCATAAAATCCATCACCAGAATACACAGATACAAGAATAAACATACAATCCTACCATATAGGTAGCCAGGTAGACATCCAAACCCATGGATATCCAGGTTCACAGCCTATCTCATAAATGACAAGCACCCAACCTACCTCTGAGTTTCACTCAGTCTGCCACACAAATATAAACATCTAATCCCAATGTCATGGTAAACATTGATAAACATGAATGGATGAGATGCACAAGCCTATCAGTCTGCTAGCCCGTGAACTAAAAACAAGGAATATACCTCGAACTATAGGAGGTCCGGAAGTAGATGTCTCGGGTGCAGCTACTGTATAAACACGACTCTGGGTGGTCTAACTCTGCCTATCTCCCCCCTTGGTTCGGCGATCCTAATACTCTGCACTGAGGGTGCAGACTGAAAATGAGGCATTGGAGGTTCATAATCTAACTGTGGTAGTGGCTGTAATGTCTGAATTGACAGATGATGAGACGGTCTCTGCGGGCCCCGTGAAGTCTGTCCCTGAGGACAGTTGGCCCAACATGTCCTGACTAGTGGCACACAAAGCAAAGCCGTGGAGTTCCCCACTCCTGACTCCGTACCTGAGGTGGAAATGATGTCAGACTCGGTCTAGCTCCATGTCCCTAACTAAGGTCTCTTGTGAGGGTAATTGGCGAACCTGTGGTCTGGCTGTCCACAATGAAAACAAGCGACGGTTTCCTGGGATGTCTGTGCAGAAGAAGTACTAGGTCAGTACCTCTTCGGTGGTCCCTTATCGATGTAAACTGGGGTAGATGTGACCTGCCAACTTTTCCTTAATAGGGGTCTTCAACCCCTTAAGAAAATAGAAACCCTCAGTGGCTCCTCCCTAACAATATGTGGGGCAAATCTCCCCAAGGCGGTAAAATGGGACTCGTACTCGGTCACTATCATGTCTCCCTGAATAAGTACCTCAATCTCCTCCCTAAACCCGATCCTGGCAGTCTGTGGGAATTAATGGTCATTGCACATGGCCACAACTGTATCCCAACCCTCGCCAAATCTGTTAATCCTGTCAGCAGCCAATTGCCACCTCTGGCTGGCCATAACACGTCACGACACACTTGCCCAATCAATACTTACATATCTAATGTCAATCATCCCTACCCATTGGTTACACTCAACAATCGACACAAAGTTCTAACATAGCCCTTTATTAAGAAGGATTTTATCTAAACAATGTAATACACGCATACTTAAACCTTGTTAGTGTTCAACTAACTCACAAATGTCCAGCTCCCAGTGAATACTATCCAAAACAATACATCCCTCCACAAACAGGGTTTAACACAAGAACATCTTTAAAAATTTTAAAGATAAACACACTAAGTGTCCATCTATGCATAAAAGGCTCACAAGTCCGAATCCTTATTTTAGCATTTTAAGGTTTGATGTGTCTTTTATTATTTCTTACTTTTATAACTAGGTAATAACCCTTCATGGATCACAGCTCCTTTTGTTACTGGCTGATGGGGCGCCATCCATCAACTGTAACTCAAGACCTGAGACCAATCCAGTCTGTATAAATGTCATAGTCATAATACTATAACCCATGAAAATCGGTTATTAACCTAGCATACACACATACAAATCCACAAATAACAGTCAACAGTTAATACCTATCCCTCTAAATATGCACTCAACCATAGAATCCATCATAAAAATATACCTATACATGAATGAACACAACAAACCAAGTAGATAACTAAGTCTATAACCTATCTCATAAATAACTAGGCATACCGCCTACCATATAGATAACTAAGTACACAACCCATATTACAAACAACTAGGCACATGGCCTATCCCATAAAATATACTATCTATCTCATAGACAAGAATTTCCAATTCCAGTCAACCAAGATATCCAACAACCACGTACCCTCAATCAATCGGGAAATCAAACATGAACCACACCCGTGCACACCAGTGTAGCCCATGTACCTAAGACATACCACTCAAACTTACCCAACTAAACTAAAAGTCTAACTTCTCCCACTGTCCCCTAGGTATTCGAACCTAGGCTCTGATACCACGTTGTCACGCCCCGAATTCCCGACCGAACCCGGGGACGCGACTGAACGAAACAAAAGAAGAAAATAAATAGACAAATAAATAAATACATAAAGAAATAACTAATATACTAATTTAGATACATAGATTACAAGCCTATTCCACTATACATCCATATATCTCTATCAATACACATATTCTCGGTTTATAAATTTTCGGCAGCACCTCCTTTGTTTTTCGAACCTTTTTCCCCCTGATAAACACAATACATCATATATATATATACAACAGTCACAATCCATCCTCACTCGATGGCCACAACTCTATCAAAGTTAGATTTACATCACCTACTTATACAATCCATCACATCTACTCCTACGCTTAAACTAAAAGATCACAAATTCATTATTTATTACAACATACAATGTCATTTTCATTCTTTTCAAAAACACACCAATCTTTTTATAACATCTAAATACGCCCCAAGGGCCCAAATACTCTTCCAAATTCATTTCTTCTCCTTTCTCCAAGAGTTCATCAAGTCCCGCGTACCAGGAGCTTTATCTGAAACCTGTGCCCACGAATGGGTCAGCGACAACATGCTGGTATGGTACAATACTAATGCAAGGAACAAAATTAAGACGTGGCATGTGCGAGTGTACATGTATATCTACATGCCTCCCTAATCATTCATATAATATAATGGCAATGTACAAACTACATCTGTATAAAACTCTATATCGCGTTCACAAATTCATCAACACAATGTACAAGCAATCATGCGTGACACACCCATGCATCTCCATGTCACACCCATGTCTCGTTTACGGGTACTCCCCGATGGCACGAAGTACCAATGCAATGGCCAATTTTGGGTTTTTCACCACAGGATCTACACCCTCATAATGCACCAGCACCTCGTGCTGACCCACACTATGCTTTCAAGGAATCACACAATGCCAATATGCCATGATTTCATCATGCAATAATACAGCTCAAATGAAACGTCACTTTCATAAGCATATGCAACATGCTTTACATAATGTATTACATTTAAAATTAAATCACAAGACTTCATCCACAATCTACGTGTCATACTCAATCAATCTCAACACTTACGCAAGCCCACGTGTCACAATATCAATAAACCGTTTAGAACATAAATCACATATGATAATAACTCATGAAGTAAATCACAACTCCCAAATAATCATAAAGAACATGGAAACATATAAACAATCCACTCAAAGAAGCAATCATTCCTATGTGATCTTCTATCAGCAGACAAGCACAAAAAGCATTCAAGCAATATGCATATCAATCCTAATTTAATTCTATTCCTTACTTAGTAAAGTACCATACCTGATCGGGTTATCTCAATCCTAAGATGCTGTGTCCACTATGCAATCCAAATCAACCAAGTTCGTCTTTATTCCACGGTTCCTTCTTCAGCCTTTTTCCCTCAAGCAGATGATGATCCTGACAGATTCTGATCCCATCCATCTTATCATCCCATCCATCAGATATTGAAGAACTTTCCTTTCTTAATCTTTTTACACATGGCTTCATTCAACTCCTCACGTATGCTGGGAACAGCTCTATGTAACGATCCCCCAAATATTTTCGAACACCTCCTCAAACTTATCTAAATAAATCCATTGGTTCAACTCACGACTTGTCTTGTGTACGAGATCCAGTAGACATGACCATGTCTCCATTGAAAAACTAAAGAACAAAACCCACTCGAAAGCATATTTATAATCAACTACTGCACTTCTGTACGGTGAACTGCAACAGCCCCGCTTGCTCTTGCTCTCCTAGATATACCATTGGTTCTCCTGTTCTGGTGCAAGCAGCTTCCCTTTGTTCAGAACTCCGGCTGCTTTACTCAGCCTGCTACAACTTGAACCATCAGCCCTACTCATTCACAAAGTATTAATCCTATGCTGATCCAAAACTCACAACGATAAGGTACATCAAATCATTTCCAAACACGATCGGATCAGCAATTTCAACCCACACGACACCGCCGCTGTCGACTACCCATTCTGCTTAAACTAAAATCTGTATCCTGCATCTTGCTGGAGTAACACCCAACTGAACCCATCTAGCCCTGTAACAGCTGCAGCCACGGCTACAAATACTGCTTCCCTGAACCGCCCATTTTCCCTGGCAGCAAACTGCTTCTCCCTTTAATTTATCACAGCAACCAATCAGCTCTTCCAAACACCAACCCTACTGTCTGGTAAACTAACAATCCCACTAACAGCACCATCACTGAACCCCCATCGTAGCTGCCGCTACTGCACTTTCATCTCTCCCAATTTCCCTTTTTCCTTTTCCAGATTTCTTCACAAAAATCCAGTAGCTTCTAGTGTACAATTCTCCCTCTTGGCTGCTCTTCCTCTTTTCTCCATTTATTTACAATAGCATCATGTCCCTATTTAACTCACGGCATCATCACTTGAACTCAGCCCATCCACTTCAACATTAGTAATTCCCACATTTTCACAATTCCCAGGCTCCACGAACCCATTTGAAAAGTGAGAATTCAGAGCTTCTTCTTTAGCTCCAAGCGTTGGCTTAGAATCCATGACCACCCGATGCCAACAAAGCTTAAAGCAGAAATCAAATGCGAGTCACAATCTAGCAACATCTTTATACAAATCAGACCTCTCAATCATCCATCCAAATTCAGAACTCTAACCACAGATTTCCCCTTTTTCATTTTGTGGTCATCTGAGTTACCAACGCACAATCTGGCAACACTAATATTACATTGTCTGATGCACAACTCAGAACAGCACAGCAAGTAAAACTCCACCTACGTACACAATTCGTGATTTCCTCTGGTGTCGCAAATCAACATAGACATAGGTGCAGTCACCACCTCACCCAGGTCTCTTTCGTCAATGCCGAGTGAGATGGAAAATCAGCAGTGACATGCTTTCTGTCCAGGAATGCTGCTTCGTGTTCCCCTTATCCAACACACTGTTGCACCGTCACATACACACGCCCATATACACACAACCAACACAACCCATTCTCTTATTCCGCGCCGCTACCCACAAAATCGCAACATCCATTCACTCTTCTTCTCCTGCACTCCGTCGCTACGCAATACACATACATATACCTGCTGCTACACATATATACATAAATCTGTTGTTCCATGGTCGGACAGTGGTTCTGTCGCTACACTCGCCCCCATCTCAACTCCAGTAACAGCCACACACACACACACACCTAACGCGATTCAGCTCTTGACAAAACTCCAATTTCATTCTTAATTTTTTTCGATTTACACCTGAACCATCCCACAAAACCGCTACAATCACACACAAATTTATGCCGTATTAAAATCCCCTCTGCCTGAATCTGCACCGCTACCTAATTCGAACATACCCATTAGGGATTCTTTGTAGATTCAAACGAATCTGTACAGACAAGTAGAGCCAGTGGATCGGATATGGACATAAAAGACCCGTCTTCCTCTCTCAACCGTAGCCACTGCCCCCCCTTCAGCGCCCTTGATCTCTCTTTCCCTCTTTCTCTCTCTTTTTCTCTTTTTCTTCTTTTCTTCCCACGGTTCTCACGCGACCAAGCCCCCCTCTGTTTCTCTGTCTCTCTTTCGGTTTCCCCTCTTTCATTTTTTCTCTTTTCCACCGACCTACACTCAAACACACACCTCACAATATATGTCCCTCCCAAGGCTGCCGACATTATCTTTTTTTTTTTTTTTTTTTTTCACTTGAGACATACATATATATATATATATATTTTCATTATTTATTTTATTTTATATATATATATATATTTTTTTTTTTTCAAATCCCTACAGAAACTGTGACCTTTCTTATAAGGAGATACAAGAGATGCCACTCAATCACTGAGCGCTTCGACTAGCACTCCTTTTGCTAATTTATAGATGGAAACTTTCTAGGGAACTCAAATTTTTCCCAAGAGAATTTAAGGTTCTAGGACAAGAAAACCATGATTTCATCTTTATAAAATGCCTATCTATTATACAACAGAGATCAAATCAAGGTTATCAAATAAATCATTGAAACATGAGAAATAATACCAAGCCTATCAAATGGATCTTCTTAAAACTATTAAGGATATGCATATGCTTAGCCATATAATGATTATGAGCTAATTATACTATGCAAAAGAATAAGTGATTAATGGGATAAAAATTTGAGGGAAAGACGAAATGGAAAATTTGCTACAGAATTTTAGATTCAAAGTGAATGATCCTAAATTAAAACACACCTGCACCTACAATAGTGTGGATTTCATCAATGAATAAAATAATCTGCCCTTTTGCTGCAGAAATTTCCTCCAGAATAGCTTCCATTCTTTCCTCCAAATCTCCAATATACATTGCTCCAGAAATCAGAGAAACTATATTCAATGAGATCATCTGTAGAGGACAAGCCAAAAATGCAAAATATTATTACAATGATGAACACGATAAAGATTACAATTCAATAGAAATTCCGACTACATAATTGAACTAAAATGAAAATTAGTTTAAGCAGAGAAACTGAAACGATATTTTTTTGAAACAAAAGAAAACCATTTTTCTTCTTTACGCAACTACAATCAATAGAAATTACAAATATTTAATAATCTATTCTGGTAGAAAAGAAACTTCCTTCCTTTCACTTCTCATAGCTATCTCATAAAATCACTATCACAACTTTTCCAATTGTTTTCTCATTTTTGTACTATAATAATGTCAAAATATAAATTTGACATAAATGAAATTTCGTTTATTTAGTATCAAAAATGCTCTAATGCCAAGGGGATAAGCGTTGTCATTTTTTTAGCGACCCATATAGCAAGGCATTATTCGATGAAATTGTCACATGGTATGACAGTCTTTATGATTTTAATATTTTGTAGGATCCACGTGGAACTTACTGTGGATTTCAGATGTCATCACTAGGGATGGGTTTTATTATGATTTGTGTTGTAATCTATATGATCTCATTAAATTTATTATTAAATTGATAAAGATGAATTCAATAAAAAGTTTATTTTATTTTTAAATTATTATATCTTTATTATTTTTATATTAATACTTATACTTTTATATTCATGGTTAAAGTTAATAATTATATTAGTTAATAATTAATATATTTTTTAATTGTGTCTGACCTGATTTTGATCCAAACACGATTAAGCCCAACCGTAAACCTTAGTCATCACACACATGTGACAGGATCATGAAATAACTTCTCCCACATAGCAAAGCTTTGGGGAAAAAAAAAACATTACGTCATTTTTTTTTTGGCTTTGACAGGTTAAGATGGCATTGTCATTGGAGATGGTTTTAATGGGTTAGCTTAGATTGTTAAGATTTACTGTACGTTTCAATGATTGTATACATGAATTTGCCTTTCATTATGGACAGTTAATGAGTTTTAGTATGTCTTATATGCGGTTGTATTTATTTTTATTTATTATGTCAAATGTGTAGTTAGTCCCAAATCTGTGAAGAAGAGAATCGATGGGATGGTTGGGTACATTGTCTAATTCCTCTGCAAAATTTAAAACATTTTGTGACCTCAATCTGCATGTCTTTTAGATAATACTAGTCAAAGAAGCAAGGGTGAAGGCAGTGGCATAGCCAGTAAGGACAGGCATTCAATTTATCAGAATGGAACAACAGAACCATGCTATTTTAGCTCATCAATCTACTATGGAGGCCAAGAAATGTATTCACCAACTGGCTTGACCACTGGTTCTCAGCAAATTGTAAGTATTTCCCTTTCCATTCTTTACAAGCTCTACATATTTGACAGTTATATAATTTATGCGGCAAAAAAAAAAAAAACACAAAAAAATCTAAAAGTTCTGAGGATCGTGCGGCAAAAAAAAAAATCTAAAACTATTTCCCTTTCCCTTTCTCAGCAACTGAACCCAGATCGTGCGGCAAAAAAAAAAAAAATCTCCCCACAGTTCTGAGGATCCATCATCCATGACCCACAAAAAAAAAAAAAAAAAAAAAAACAAAAAAATCTAAAAGTACTGAGGATTGTGCGGCAAAAAAAAAAATCTAAAACTATTTCCCTTTCCCTTTCTCAGCAACTGAACCCAGATCGTGCGGCCAAAAAAAAAAAAAAATCTCCCCACAGTTCTGAGGATCCATCATCCATGACCCACAAAAAAAAAAAAAAAACAAAAAAAATCTAACCTGGAAATCGTAGATCTGGAGAACCAGCTTCAAAACCACTGAAGATTGACGAAGAAGACGAAGAAACCGTAGATCAGAGGGAAGAAAACAAACAGATCTGCTTGAAAAAGAAAATACAGAAATTCAAAAACAAAAAAGTATTTCATGTAAAATTTCAGAAAATCAAAAAAAAAAAAAAAAACCAATACTCACCTATTGTCGCTTGCGGTCTCGTCTCCGATGATTGAAGAAAACAACGGACGAAGCTCAGGAACACGCGCAGAAGGAGAGGGAAGGAGCAACGCAGATCGAGAGGGAAGGAGCAATGCTTTGAAGAATGAGCATTGAGCAATGCCGAAGAGGATTTCTCATTAGTGTTGTATAGAGATAGTCCACCCAATTGGAAGAGATCTACGGTCAAGATTAATTTGATGTAATGTTTTTTTTTTTTTTTTTAATGCAATGTTATTTTTATTTTCAATGTTTTTTTTAATTAATGTAATGTTTTTTTTTTCAATGTAATATTATTTTATTTTCAAATTTTTTTTAATTAATGTGATGTTTTTTTTTTCAATGCAATGTTATTTTTTTTTCAATGTTACTTTTAATTAATGTAATATTTTTTTAATGTAATGTTATTTTATTTTTAATATTACTTTTAATTACTGTAATATTTTTTTTAATGTAATGATATTTTATTTTTAATATTACTTTTCATAATTCATTCTTTAATAATCAACTCTTTAAAATTACTCTACAATTTGAAACTCTCCCAAATAGATTTTAAGGTTATGTTTGATACGTATAAATGAAATAGTCATTTTATTAAATAAAATAAAAATAATAATGAATGAAAGAAAAATTACTTATTTATGCTAAAGAATGCTTGGAATGCCTTTCAATAGAATGTCTATTCTATCGAATAGGCATTCTCACTCATACCAAACAAACAGAAGAAATAAAAAAAAATTAAAATGAGCATTCTTGAAATGTCAATTTCATTATACCAAACATAACGTAAGATTAAGTTTCAAGTCTCTAAAGAATGTAGTAACAAAGGAATGGGAGTTAATAGGTAAATTAATACTCGAAACTTAATCTTAAATGGTAATAATATTTATGTCACGTGTTAAATCTTAATATGCATAAACATAGAGCTATTGTGTACTCCCTCTATCCTAATTTAAGATTCTCTTGTTTTATTTTTTCATGTTCTAAAATAAAAGTTTCGTTTGAAAAGTTAATGCATAGAATTATAGTGAAGTTTTCAAATTATCTGTCTTACCAATTTGATGTCAGTGATGTGTTGTAATAGTCAAAGTGAAAAAAAGTTAGTATTATCAAATTATACTATATATTTAAGCGTGAAAGCATTAAATATGTCTTTTTAAAAAGTTAGTTTTTCAAAATGGAACTCTTAATATGAAACAGAGGGAGCATTATCTTTCCACTGAAATCTTTTTCTTTCTATCCACCATTCCACCCCCTACCTCAATCCTCATTTCTATTGCCAATAACGGAAAGACTATTCCCCCGAACAAATAAAAATGAAAAATGATTTTCTATTTCACGGGAGAAAATTAGTTATTAAAAAATATAAAATAAAGTTAGAAATAATTTCTAAGTGAGATGAGGCGGGACGAGAAATTTAAAGGAAATTTGGGAGAGTTGATGATTGAAATTTGAAAATGGAGATTTTGAAATCATTCTGTTAACTCAATTGCCAAATTCCACGATCAAAGCCACAGAATGATGGGTCCAGTTATTGGAGACGCAAAGAGATCAAAATAGCATCATTATTTTCAATGTTTTTTTTTAATTAATGTAATGTTTTTCTTTTCAATGTAATATTATTTTATTTTCAATTTTTTTTTAATTAATGTGATGTTTTTTTTTTCAATGCAATGTTATTTTTTTTTCAATGTTACTTTTAATTAATGTAATATTTTTTTAATGTAATGTTATTTTATTTTTTATATTACTTTTAATTAATGTAATATTTTTTTTAATGTAATGTTATTTTATTTTTAATATTACTTTTAATTAATGCAATGTTTTTTTAATGCACTATTATTTTATTTTTAATGTTTCTTTTAATTAATATAATGTTTTTTTAATGTAATATTATTTTATTTTTAATGTTTCTTTTAATTAATATAATTAAATTAATGTGATATTTTTTTTTTCAATGCAATGTTATTTTATTTTCAATGTAACTTTTAATTAATGTAATATTTTTTTTAATGTAATGTTATTTTATTTTTAATATTGCTTTTATTAATGTAATGTTTTTTTAATGTAATATTACTTTATTTTTAATGTTTCTTTTAATTAATATAATGTTTTTAGAGATAATAATAATACAACATAATTTATTTTTATTTTTTTTTGTCAAATTTATTTGTTTTTAAAAAATATCATTAAATAATAAAAAAAATTAAAACAAATATAAGGAATTATTAGCGACACTCAAAGTGCGTCGCTAATAACCCAACCGAGCGTCGCTAATTGTCTACCCTAGTATTTGCGACGCTCAGAAGGCGTCGCTAAAGCTAACGAACTATTAGCGACGCACGTGTGCGTCGCTAATGGAAAATTGTGCGTCGCTAATAGTTTCGCGCCTTTTTTTACGCGGGAACTGAATTTTTTTTTTTATTTTTTTCCTTATTACTAGCGACGCTTGTTTGTGCGTCGCTAAAAGGCACTTTTAGGGACGCACAAACGGGCGTCGCTAATAATGTGCGTCGCTAAAAAGTGGTTTTTTTGTAGTGATAGTGAATCCCCTTGGAGCAATGCTGTTTGGAGTTCTAGAAGCGGTTCTTCTGTCTGGGCTTCTAGCCCTCTTTCTAATTATATTGGAGTCCTTCTGTTCATCCTGTTGATCTTGTTATTTGGTTTTTTGAGCTGGACTCTTTGCTTCCTCTAGATTTATGTACTTTCTAGCCCGATCCATGAGGGCTACCATGTTAGGAGGAGGGCTCTTTGTCAGAGAGTCCTTAAAGCCTTCATATGCGAGTCCAGAGGTCATAGCAGCTACTAAAAAGCTTGGACTGCAGTTTGTAATCTCCGTGAGCTCGGCGTTAAAGTGCGCAATATAACCTCGGAGGGGTTCCTCTTTGGACTGTTTTACTTTAAGCAGGAATTCTGGGCCCTTCCTCAACCTCTTGCTAGTCATGAACCTGTCTAGGAAGCGCCTGCCGAGCTCTTAAAAACTGGTGACTGAGCTCGGTGGGAGGTGGTGGAACCACTTCAAAGCTGTGCCTTTGAGGTTGGTAATGAATGTATGGCACATGAAGGCGCTAGAAGCCCCGTGTAGCGCCATGGTGTGCTGGTAATGAGAAAGGTGATCCCCTGGGTCCCCAGTCCCATCATAAGGGGTGAACTTTGGGACGACGAACTTCTTGGGCCTTTCCTTAGCCCTAATAGCGGGGGTGAACGGCGTGGCGAGCCTTCTGAGCAGCTTAGGTAGCTCTTCCTGTTCTGAAGGGATTTGAATACCTCTCATGACAATAGTACGGTCCATAGAATCCGCAACTTCTTCAGCTCTTCGAGGTTCCCTAGGCAGGACTTCTTGAGAGTCTTGACTTGTAGTTTCAGCTCCTATCTGAATGGGATGGGCATGTCCCATGATTGGAGGAGGACTTTGGTGCTCCTGAACTGGAGGAACTGGAGCCACTTGAGGTTGAGACTCTTGCGGCGCTGGATTTGCTCCTGAAGCCTTAGTAGTGCTTCTATAATGGACGTTTGGAATAAAAGTCGGTATCCCCCTACCTGCGGCTACTGATGGTTGTGGGTCTCTGCTAATATGGGCGGCACCTTGGGGGTACACCAGTGGATTATTGGGAATCTCTTCTCGGAGTCCTCCGCCCGAGGTAGCGGTAGGAGGTTGTGTCCTTTGATTAGTTGTGCTGACGGGTGGACTCAAAGGATTGGTTTCGAGGTTCTGGGTGAGTACCGCCAGAGTTTTGGACATGGCAAGTAGTTGTTCCTGCATCATCTCATTTTTTTGTTTGACTAAGTTAAGTTCTTGCTACATGGGATCAATCATTCGTCCCCTTCCTCGTTTGACAGGCGGTCGGAGTTGAGGGTTTTGAGGATTTTGAGTATTCTTCCTCAGTTGGAGATTGGGAGCCATGGTCCTCTAACGAGAAGGAAGATGAGTTTTTTCGTAGGTAGAGCACTTTTGTTAAAAGAATGATTGTTATTCCCACAAACGGCGCCAAACTAATGTTGCACTTTTTGGTCAGTAGGGGCTCCGAACTCCATCGCCTGAGAAACACTCAAAGAGAAGGATCAGAGGGCCACCGGATTGGCTCTGGCGGTAGCCGCTCCGATGCTTAAGTTAATAAACTGAATTGAAAGACTGTAATGTAAACTAAAGAATGAGCATGAAAATAAAGCGTACCTTTTGGGTTTAATTTATAGGCTGTGACTTTCCTAAGTTGATTAAGATTTGAAGCCATGAATGTAGGGATTTGATCATCGGAGAACGGCAGTTACCATTTTTGATACTACGCTTGAGAGATATTTGCGAGTGGTAGTTTCCTTGTTGATGATTGTTTCCTTTTCCTCTGCTCGGTAGGATATTTAAGGCGGTGATGAGCTCTGAACCCTGAGGGAAGCTCTGAAGGCCTTGTGTTCAGACCTGTGAGTTCTGAAGGCTGAGTACCCAAGCCTACTCTGAATGGCCAAGCGTTTGAGTCTACTCTGGATGGCCGAGCATTGTAGTCACACGTGTCACATGGGGATTGGTCTGTCACTTTGTGGTATACCAAATATTATAAAGAGATTACATGGCTATATCAAATTGTATTCTAATTCTAATTAAAAATAAGATATTATTGGTCTACATAATAGTATGATATAAGATATAGATGGTTAGATTTAGCATTTTATTTTTCTGGGACTTTATTTATGAGGCTTTTTATCTTAGACTTTTATATGCTTTGAGGTTTTCTATCTTAGACTTTTATATACTTTCAACTTCTAGTTGGATTATAAAGTTATACTTTTAGTTGAACTGTAGAGTTATATAGAATTTGGGGCTTTCTTTATAAGTGCGACCTAAAGCTATTATTTTTCTCGCTTAATGGTAGAGCCGACCCTGGTGTGACTAAGCGATAAAAATGTTGAAGAGCATATCGAATTCGAGTCCCCTCTGCATCGATCATTGGAAGTTAGAGTTTAAAGGGTGGAATTGACCATCATGGGAAATGATTTAATCTAGTGCACGTAAGTTGGTTCAAGATACCCATTTTTGTCACAAGTCTAAAGTAGATTACTTATGTATGTATATATGTATACATATGTATGTATGCATTTTACCAAAAGAATATTGATAATTCAAAGTCTGTGATCTTGAAAGGGATTGACTTGTCATGACTGTAGATTGAAAAAGAATACAAATATATATATATATATATATATATATATATATATATTTGGAAGCTAGAGAACTAACAGAGTAGTGCTATCTATTTGGAATCTTCACACCAATAAACTGTTATTCAAAATGTTGATAATTTTATTAGAATAAGAAATAATATAAATGTGTAAATATATAAAAAAAAAAATTCTATTAGAAGTTTTCTTTATTAAATTATCAAAAGAGTAATTTCGAATAAAAAAATTTATAACACTTAGTGCATTTATATTTATATAAATATATATCAAATAGGCCACATCCTTTTGAATAAAAAATTCATGAATGGTACATAGTGTGTATTGCTAGAAAATCCTCTTCCCTTTTACACTTCCAATTGACTAGTAGTTATA
The DNA here is from genome assembly GCA_008638375.1 of Nyssa sinensis. NCBI lineage: Eukaryota > Viridiplantae > Streptophyta > Magnoliopsida > Cornales > Nyssaceae > Nyssa > Nyssa sinensis. The sequence continues at coordinate 53,637,666 of CM018031.1, read as the reverse complement.
TGAACCTTAACTTGAATAATCTTTATGGTTGTCGCATTTTATTATTTGTCCAAATTCGCTCAATTTCACAAGAAATCAATTATTACTATATGTATTGTGATAGTTATTTTGGCACTACAAATTTTTTTCTTTATTTTCACATAGCCTAGACACAAACAGGCAAGCTGCACCCAAACATAGAAAGAGATGAATTCAAGGGTAGTTTCTTCTACTAGCCAAGAGATAAAGGAACTCATCATTCAAAAAAGACAAACTCTCAAATTTCCCCTCCCCCCCCCTTTTTTTTTGAATTTTTTTGTTGCTTAGATTATGATTAACATGGTACACTGTCTTGACATCTTCATCATTTAGTGCAAATGGCCACTCCATTATTGCCGCTGTGTGTGGCCATGAGAAGTGAATTGGCTAGGCCTCTAATATATAAGTAAAGACCTATTTATATTCAAATCTTCCCATTTTATAACACTTGCCATGTGATCATTTACACCATCAAGCAAAGCCATGATGAGAAAGTTCATTGCCAGAGTCCATGCATGTAGGCACACACACAAACTGAGAGAGAGAGAGAGAGAGAGAGAGAATGCATAAGTGCCCCTAGTATGAACCATGAACTCAAAAGGAAATGAATCGGCAATCATTGAGGTCTAAAATATAGGATTAATTAGTGTTAAGTCCCTCCAACGGATGTTTTATTAGTTTAGAGTCCATAGTTGATTTTTTATTGGTGTAGAGTCGATTTTTTTTTTTTTTTTTAAACCTGAGATCCTTTTTTTATGAGCTAACATCAAAAAAATTTTAATATATGACTTTTTTATCCTTAGGTCATTTAGCATTTGACATCTTTTCCAATCACATTCCCGAATCTCTTAACTTTCTCCTCCCTGATATAGCCTAATAAGTTGGAGATACTCAATCAGCGAATCAACTACGACAACACCAGCAACCTCATCGCCAACATCAATTTACAACAAATTCATTGTAGTCTCACTTTTAGATAATCGTGGGTTCAATAAGATCACTTTTAGATCTCAAAAATTATGATCTTGAGCCAGATCCATATTTGATAGAGGGAGCAGTAGATGGGAACAAAATTCCTATTGAAGGTCTACCGGTAATGACTTCAAAAGATATCAGAAAATGATGCATTTTGTTTGTAGCATTTTTTGAAAGGTGCCAAATCTAGTAATGGTTATCATTAATGATGGAGGATGCATTTTGCTTGAAGTTGTTACAGATCTTCAAACGATTTCAATTAAAACAATGGTTATTATTAATGCAACATGGTAACTTTGATTGGAAGAACAATATATCTGATTGAGTTATAATCCATCAAAATATATAAGTTCTGTAAGTTCTATTTTTGAGAGAAAAAATAGTTGAAAGAAATAAACCGGAGATGCAATTTTGATTGCTTTGTAAATATAATTATTGTTTAATGAAGCGTATAAACTTTTACACTGGTCTCACATACTGTAAATTTTTACAGTCTTTCCCTTTCACTATCTCACTGATTCTCCCCGCTCTCATTAATTCTTCTTCACTTTTTTTTAGCAGTGATGCCCATTTTGTCAGCCTTCTTGCAATCTAAGCTCTCATTCTAATCATAATTTGTGTTAGAGAGTCTGCTTATTCATAAATGAGCGAAGTGTAGAATTTTACACTTCGCTGCTTTTATGTCCAAACTGATATTTTTTTGTTGTAATTTTTATTACCTCAAAAGAGTCTTTTTGACATCCAAAATGCAACTCAAAAATTAAATAAAACTAGTAACAATAGAGAAATTCATAATGGGATTGAAAATTTCACTACCTTATTTTTAAACTGTGAGATTTTACCTTTGAAAAGTAAATTTTATTTGTTTAGAATTTCATATTGCATATGGATCTTGTTTGATAGAGCTCGAATTTTAGAATCAAAATATATAAATTTTATTAAAAACAGATTTATAAATTACAAGTTAATGAATTTTGAAATTTTGCAGGACTTTCGCATAGTGTTTCGATTTTTACAAGAATTGAGTTTGACTAGTATGAAAAAAACAATGGAGGTGTATTTAGTCACAAAATAACTATGGGACTTATTCGGTTAATGTGTTTGGGACTGGACCCGGTGACAATTTTTACTCTTTTATGGATTGTTGGCTGAATCACCTTAAAATATGTAAACCCCAAAGACTACTTCAATTATTTAAAAAATCCATGTTTAAACTCTCAAATTTTGAAATTAAAATGTTATTGATAATATGAAGAATAAGGGTTACTTTACATCATATTTATAAGTTAAGACTACTACTAATTCAAATAGGATACTAAATCCTTCCACTAATATAATTAAGAAACTATCAATTCCTTGTACTCGCGAGATAAGAAACTACTGATAATAATTCAAAACACTAAAACAAATCTGAACTCAATTAGGAAACTGAAGTCGTTTTGAATAAAAAAAATTCATGAATGGTAAGTAGTGTGTATTCCTAGAAAATCCTCTTCCCTTTCACAATTCCAATTGACTAATAGTTACATGAACCTTAACTCCAACAATCTTTATGGTTGTCACACTCGCTCAATTCCATTATTTTTCAAAACTCGCTCAATTCCACAAGAAATCAATTATTACTATATGTATTATGAGAGTTATTTTGGCATCACAACTTTTTTTCTTTCTTTTCACATAGACGAGACACAGACAGACACGCTGCACACAAACGCAGAGAGAGATGAATTCAAGGATATTTTCTTCTGATAACCCAGAAATAAATGTTATAACATGGAAAAAAAAAAAAATTTTTTTCTTTGTAAATATTATTATTATTATTATTATTATTATAATGATAATGTATGTAGGTGTATATATATATATGTGTATATATATATAGTTTAAATTTTTTTTGTTGTGTATATGAATATACATGTTAATGTATGTATAAAAATGTGTAAATATATATAAGTGTATATAAATATATACATGTGTATGAACAGTGTGTGTGGAGTGTGTGTGTGTACCCGGTGTTGTGTGTGTGTGTGAGCTTGAGTGTGATACACTCAAACAAGCATGGGTTGGGGTTGTGTGTGTGAATGGAGTTCAGAGAGTGGGAGGTGCAGATATTGGCAGAGGGTAGTTGGTCTTGGGGGGAGAGAGAGAGAGAGAGAGAGATATAGAGAGAGAAGGTGAAGAGAAAAAGAAGTGTATTCTCGGGTGGAAAGAGAAGAAAAGAAAAGAAGCAGAAAGTGAGAGAGAGAAATAGAGTTTTGAGGAAGAGAATGGAGGCTTGGTTGGGCTCGGAGCAAGAAGGTGGAAGAGGGCACGGCTAGAGAGAGAAACGGCCGAAAAATTGGTAAGTGGGTTGCTTCTGTTTCAATTTTTTTTAGAGCATTTCAATTGATTTAAATTGTAGAATCCTATAGAGCATAACGTAGGGATTAGTTTGCAAAATGAATGAGAAGAAATGGTTAAGGGGAGAGGGAGAACTTCCCTGTTGCAGGTCACGGCCATGGAGTGTTAGGTTCGACATTTTATGTGTAAACCTTGGTTTAAAAAGGGGGAAAAACATGGGGTGAGGTGCAGAAAGTGAATGGGAGCGATTTGGGTTTAAAACAGTGGGGGAAAGTGTGGGAAAACGGTTTGGCCGGAGAGTTGACCGTGGGTTTGACCCTCTATTTCGTGGAGATGGAGGAGGTTTTGAGGGAAATGGAGGTTGGGGATGTGATCTACGTGAGAAGGGGAAGAAAATAGCATTTTGAAACCCCAAAAATCTCACCGGAGATCGGTCGCCGGCGCCGGAGAAGGCGCCGGAACCCTACTGGGCGCCACCGAAAAATCGGGGAAGAAGGGGGGTCTGTCCGGGTCGGGTCGGGTCGGTTCGGGTCGGGCGTGGACCACCCCTGCCACGTGTCGCGTGGTTGTTTTAAATTAAAATGGAATTTGAACCTTTTAGAATTTGAACCTTTTGAATTTGAACCTTAACCCTGAACTTTCGGAAATTACAAATTGACCCCCCAACTGTTGGAAATTTTACTTTTACCCACCTGATTAAATTATTAATAAAATATTAATTAATTAAATTAATTAATTAATTATTTAATTAAATTAGTTTAAGTAATTAAATATTCAAAAATATTCCGGAATCCAAATGGGACAAGTCATTAGTGTATTTTGACTATCTCAGCCATTCTGAGACCAATGGTGAGGTCCGTTTTACGAGACAGGGTCCCGAAAAAAAAAATAAAAGAACCGTAGTAACCCTTAAAATTACCAAAATGCCCCTAACTTGAAACACTGTCAGACGAACTCCGAATTAGGTAAACAAATAGTGAAATTTTATTATCTCGAACATTCCGGACTCAACCGTGGAGTCCGATTTGTGAAAAGAGGTCACGAAGTGTAAGGAAACGTGTAAAGTGCAAAATGACTGTTTTGCCCTTTTGAACCCCGGTGTTCGAATTAAGTTCTACGAGAACCTAAACTTATTTTCTTCAACGTTCTAGAACCAATGGTAGAGTCTAAATTAGCAGAATAGAAACCTATAAATTTAAAGACATAAAATTGGATGAATAGCATAAATTCAAATAACAATGGACTGAGTTGTAATTTCTACTTTTAGGGACACTGATAGGACAGGAGGGGACGATCTGATCTTCTACATTTTCATCCGTCAGTTCAGTTACATATAGTGCACGATCTTCTAGGGTTGATACCAACCCATCAGGTATGGTGTTTTACTAGTGTTAGAAATGAAGTTAAGTTAGGAATATTTGTGAATGACTAGAATGCTGTATGTGTTTATCTGTAATGGGTTTACCTGTTTATTTGGAATTGATTGTTCACATGTTATGTGTTACTTGCAAGTTAATAAAGTGAAGAACATGAATCATGATGTACGAACATATGAGATATGCATGTATATGAAACTGACTAGTGATTTATTTCTTATTGTCCGAGCATGTTATATTATTGAGATTCATGTTCATTGAGATTGCATTGGCATATTGGCATATGATGAATTCCTTGAGAACATGGCGTGGGTAAGCACATGGTGCTTTGCATTATGAGGGTGTAGATCCTGTGGTGAAAAACCCAAAATTGGCCATTGCATTGGTACTTCAAGCCATCGGGGAGTACCCGTAAATGAGACATGGGTGTGGCATAGAGTTGTGCATGGGTGTGTCATGCATACCATTCATATATATTACTGCGATGCTTGAATGTCATTTAGAAATAAATGTACACTTTGCACATGCCACGCCTTAGCTTTATTTCTGGCATTAGCATTTCATCATACCAGCAGTTGTGCTGACCCATTCGTGGGCAACATTTTCAGATGAGGATCCTCCAGCCACTAGAGACTCGGTGATGCCCTGATAGGGTGAAGCCTGTGATGTATTTGTGATTCGTAGAACTTGTATTTTGTTATGTAAGGGCTTAAGCCCGAATGACTGATGAACAATGTATTCGATGTTATTTGATGTATGGATGGTGATGGACGCATGTTTAATGAATCTAATTACTTTTGTACTTTTATTTATTTTACTTTCTGTCTCGTCAGTCGCGCCTCGGGTTCGGTCAGAATTCGGGGCGTGACAATAAAGGAATTCATCATTCAAAAAAAGAAAAACTCTCAAATTTTGAAACTAAAATATTATTGATAATATGAAGAATAAGGGCTGCTTTACATCATATTTATAAGTTGAGACTATTCCTAATTCGAATAGGATACTAACTCCTTCTACTAATATAATTAGAAAACTGTTGATTCCTTGTACTTGTGGGATAATAAACTACTACTAATAATCCAAAACTACTAATAATAATCTGAAATCCATTAGGAAACCAAAGTCGTTTTGAATAAAAAAAATTCATGAATGGTACATTGTGTGTATTCCTAGAAAATCCTCTTCCTTTTCACACTTCCAATTGACTAGTAGTTACATGAACCTTAACCCCAACAATCTTTATGGTTGGCGCACTCTCTCAATTCCATTATTTGTCCAAACTCGCTCAATTCCACAAGAAATCAATTATTACTATATGTATTGTGATAGTTATTTTGGCACCACAACTTTTTTTCTTTCTTTTCACATAGTCGAGACACAGACAGGCATACTGCACACAAATGCAGAGAGAGATGAATTTAAGAATAGTTTATTCTGATAACCAAGAAATAAGGGAACTTATTATTCAAAAAAAGACAAACTCTCAAATTTTGAAACTGAAATATTATTGATAATCTGAAGAATAAGGGTTGTTTTACATTATATTTATAAGCTAAAACTACTACTAATTCAAATAGGATACTAACTCCTTCTACTAATATAATTAGGAAACTTCCAATTTCTTGTACTTATGGAATAAGAAATTACTAATAATAATCCAAAACTACTAATATTAATCTAAACTCAATTAGGAAACTAAAAAATACAAGGAAACGGATCAAAATTGGCGGGTTAAAAAAATTTGGGGTCACATTTATGTTATAATTGACCCACACAAGATATTGTTTCGAACGACCCTTGGCACACTCCCGTTGATCCATGAAACCACAGCTCATTTGTTCTATATCAGTCCCCTTCACTTGAAGAGAACTCGACCTTGAGTTATAATCTGAGTATACTCTTCTACATGGTATTCATAAAGATCAACAACATTGAAAGTCTTCGAAATATACATGTCTTCTAGCAAATCAACAACATAAACATTATCATTGACTTTGTGAATAGTCTTGTACAGTCCATATTTCTTTGGCTTCAGCTTATTGTAGCTCCCAACTGAAAATATCTCTCTGCACAAGAAGACCATAACAAAATCTCATTCTTTGAACACTTTAGCTCATTTGTGCTTAGTTGCAACTTTATCATATTTGGCATTAGTCTTTTTTAATTTTTGTTTCACCTTAGCATGCACTGCTTGGCCTTGCCATGAATTTTAAGCAATCGAAGCAAGTCAACTGCATGCTTTGGCGGAGTGATGTAGACAACTACAAAATGTGATTTTCCTATGGCACTATGAATAACACTATTATGCAAACTTAGTTTGTCGCAAGGCATGGTCCCACTGCCTGGGTCCATCTTCACAAAAATACTACAAACTATGTTGCCCAATGTTATGTTCGTTAGCTTAGTCTGACCATCAATTTGGGGATGGGCTATATTATTGCGTTTCAAAGAAGTGTCAAACATCTCCCACAAATTAATCCAAAAAAGTCTAAGGAATTTGTGTCTCAATCTGAAGTAATGAACTATGGAACTCAATGAAGCCTTACAATCTCTCGAAAAAACTACCGTGTAATGTGTGAAGTATCTGAGGTCTTTTGGCATGTAATAAAGTGTACCATCTTAGAGAACCTATCAACAACTACAAAAATAAAATTTACCTCGTTGTGTTCGAGGTAGTCCCAACATAAAATACATAGACAAATCTTCCTAAACAAAATTAGGAACTAGTAAAGGAGTATAAAAACCAGTGTTTTGTGACTGGCCTTTAGATACTTGGTAGGTATAAAATTACCAATGTCTTTCTTGACTTATGGCAAAAAATATCGCTCTTCCACACTTGTTATTGCCTTGTCTCTACCTATATGCCCACTTAAGCCACTGCCATGTAGATCACGAATAACCTTCTCTCATAGTGATGTTTGAGAAATGCACAAATGGTTGCCTTTAAACAAGTACCCATCATGCACATAAAAATCTATAACAACTTGAGACTTTTTGTACTTGGCCGAAATTTTCTTGAAATTGGCATCTTCTTCATACAATTCCTTTAGGAACTCAAATCCCACAACATCTTGAGTTAATGTAACAAAAAGATTAGTCCTTCTACTTAAGGCATCTGTAACTCGATTAAAGTTCCTATATTTGTGTTCGATGACAAAAGGGAACTTTTGAAAGAATGTGGATCATCTCATATGCATTTTATTCAAGTGTTTTTGGTTGTTGATGTACTTTAAAGCTTGGTGATCTGTGTAAAGAACAAACTCTCACTACACAAGATAATGCTCCCATTACTTTAAAGATCTAACAACTGTAGAGAATTCTTGATCATAGGTACTCGCTTTTGGCAAGTCCCATTCAGTTTCTTGCTAAAGAATGCCACTAGTCGCTTCTCTTGAGATAAGACTGCCCTAATGCCAACTTCACTCACATCACACTTTACTTCAAAAACCTTTTCAAAACTAAGCAAAACCAAAACTGGAGCGGTGCAAGACTTTTCTTTAATCAAGGAAAATATTTTTTTTCTGTCTTTTCACCCCAATTAAACTTTACTTTCTTCAAGCATTTAGTAATTGGATTTTTAATTGCACTGAATTTACAAATAAATATGTGATAGGATGTCGCTAGGTTATGAAAACTCTGCACATTGCCAACTATTTTGGGTGTTGGCCACTCATGAATGTCCCGCGCCTTCTTATCATCTATACGAATGTCATTTGCGCTAACCACATAGCCTAAAAACAATAAATTGTTAAAAAAAAATATTTTTTAGGGTTGATGTACAACTTACTTTCCATTAGCACTGTTAGGATCTGCCGCAGATAATCAAAATGCTCCTCTTCAGATTTTGTGTAATTAAGGATATCATTAAAGTAAACAACAACAAACTTTCCAACAAAAAGCCTCAAAATTCGGTTTGTAACTCGCATAAAAGTATTGGGTGCATTGGTTAAACCGTAAGGCATTACCAACCATTCATACAAGTCATCATTTTTCTTGAACGCAATTTTTCATCCATTATCAGGCCTAATCCGAATCTAATGGTAACCACTATGAAGATCAATCTTGGAAAAGAACTTTGAACCCTTAAGCATATCAAGCATGTCATCCAAGCGTGGAATAAAAAATCTGTATTTGATGGTGATCTTATTAATGGCTTTGTAATCTATGCACATACTCCAACTGTCATCCTTCTTTGGCATCAACAAGGTTGGAACTGCATAAGGACTTATGCTCTCTTGAATGAACCTCTTTTTCAGCAAGTCTTCTACCTTTTCTTTTAGGAACACATTCTCTTTTGGACACATTCTACAATGGGCTAAATTTGGAAAACTTGCACCAAGTTCTAGATCAATGTGGTGCTGAATGTCCCTTATTGGAGCCAAACAATTGGGCAGATCATCAAAAACTAACTCACTGAACTCTTTTAACAATGGCTATAATTTTTTTGGCTTAACCACAATTGTTTTTGCCTTTGGTCCTTAATCACCAATGCTTTAACCACTAAAGCATAAACCTCATTTGCCTCCTTAGATTCAGCCACGAACTTTACTTCAGACCTGGATAAAACTAACATAGACTACGCCTCCACTTTAGAATCTTTAGTTATAAAATCAGATTGTGAAGGGGTCATGAAAATTTTGTGTGCTTCCATGTGAACATATAAACATTATCCTTACCTCTATAAGTAATATCAACATCATATTACCATGGTTTACCTAACACATGACTAGCATCCATATCAATTACATCACAGATTACTTCAATACAATAATGTTTACCAATTGAAATAGGAACATGATAGATTTCTGTTACCTTTATCGCTGGTCCCTTTTTAATTCAGCCAATTGTGTATGGAGAAAGATGCTTTTATGTAGGCATCTTCATGTAATCTACCAGTTCTTAGACACAAAATTTTAGCAGCTTCCACTGTTAATAATTAAATTGTAAACCTTTTGATTAGTTGTACAACATGATCGAAAGATGTTGTAGTATTGGCTTGTGTTTAACTGCTTTGGTGCGTACAAAAACCACTGCACCACACAGTTGACTCGTTCTCCATCTTCTTCTGTGAATTCTACTCCTTTATAAAAATCATATTTTCTAACAAATTCCTTTTCATCTACTTCTTCCACAACATCCTCTTTTTCAATATAGTTAAAAGGTCGTTGATCTAGACAGCTATTGGAGTGATGTCTATGTTTTCCATAGCGATAGCACTTGCCAAGTGTAGGCTTGGCATAGGAATTTGTATTCATAGTGAGAATTTTCTTTGGAAGGCTTTTACTGGTACTACCCTCTATATAACTTACGACCTGGTCTGGACAAGTTGAATGAGAGACTGAACTCTTGTTGTTTGAACACCCTTTCCTATATCACCTACTACATATGATGACTCTCGGTAATTCTTGTGAAAAGGTACTGTTGCACTTGAACTTCCAGTCATTCTTTGCCTTTCTAACAATTCTGCCTTCAACGCCATGTCATAAGCCCCATCAACAGTCCACAATACCTACAATCCAATTTTATCACAAATTAAAAGCTTGAGTCTATTCAAAGATCGTGTCATCCTCTAACCTTTTGTCTTAGCCATATTATTATAAACAAATAATTGGTTAAAGTCTGTCGTATAATCAAAAATTGAATGGCTTCCCTAGGTGCAATTCTAGTATACTTGGAACATGTATTGCTCATAATTTGGAGGGAGAAATCTATCCATCATGTACTGTTTCATCTTCTTCCAAGTTTGAACTAGCAGCTTGCCTCGCCGTTGTTAATTTCACTGCAACTGGTCCCACCAAACTACTGCTCCACGTTTTAATTTAAACGCGACAAACTTGAACCATCTTATCCTCTAGAACCTCCATCATGTTTAAGAATCGGTCAGCCTAAAAAATCCAATCAAGGAATTTTTCAATGTTAAGATTTCCATTAAAGGCAGTGATGTCAGCCTTCATTCGATAACCTTAAACTCTAGGTTCTGTCTTGTAGGCCTATGAATCTCGTAGTCTTCTTCATCGTCCAAATCTGATATGCCTCCAAAGGCAGGTTGTCTTTAGGGACGTTGATCTAGTATAGCTCGGTCTCTAGGATGGCCTCGAGTAAATCCTCCAACAAAGTTCCTATTGACTAAAAGGTCTCTATGAGCATTAAGATTAGGTCTCATAAGTGCCTCTCGTAGCGCACCAATTTGTTTGTTGATCTCTATGAACTGTTGCCTGTATCCATCAATTGTTGCCCGTAAAGTTTCCGTCCTACGACGAACGTCAATGAGATTTGGGTTCTTAACTCCGTCATTAGCCACTGAGTCAGAAAAATTCTTGCTCTGATACCAACTAACACAGCACAAGAATGTAAAAGAGAATTGAACATATCGAATTCCTTAATAACCAAGAAACAATGACACTCATCACCCAAAAAAAAAAAAAACTCACAAATTTTGAAACTGAAATATTATTAATAATCTGAATAATAAAAATTACTTTATATCATATTTATAAGTTAAAATTGCTACTAATCATACTAACTCATTTTGCTAATATAATTAAAAAATTGTCAATTTCTTATACTTACAAGATAAAAAATAATTAATATTAATAATAATCCAAAACTATAAATACTAACCAAAACTTAGTTAGGAAACGAAAAATACAAAAAAAATAGTGCGTCAAGCTTTACGACTTTGACTCGGCAGTAGCAGGAACCTCGGGGCGGGAGAGGGGGACAAGCTTCTTCCTCGATTGTTCATCCAAGGTACGTGAAACCGTGTGCAAACTGTCCTAAAACATAAGAAAAGACTTGAATTCAAGTCAACAACTTATTTTTTTTTATCTATATATATATATATATTGAGAGATGGAGTTCTTTCTGATCTGAATTTCTTATATTGAGAGAGAAGGAGAGAAAGAGAATGGAGCAAAAGCTCTATGAAGCCGCAGTAGAAGGGAAAGTAGCATCATTGCAAGCAATACTTGAAGAAGACCAACTGGTTCTCGAGAGAGCAATGGTGACTTGTTTCAATGAAACTCCATTGCATATAGCAGCTATGTGTGGACACACAGATTTTGTAAAGGAAATTTTAGGTCGAAAGAGCGGGCTTGCCGGAGAGTTAGACTTGCAACAATCATCCCCACTTCATTTGGCATCGGCTAATGGGCATGTTGAAATAGTAAAAGCATTGTTTTTGGCTAACCCAGACATGTGTTTGGTTGGTGATGGAGAAGGTAGAAATCCCCTTCATCTTGCAGCCATGAAAGGGCGAGTGGATGTCTTAAGAGAGTTGCTTCGAGTCAGACTCAATGCGGCTCGAGACAGAGTGGACCATGGAGAGACCATATTACATTTATGTGTGAAGCAGAATCAATTAGGTACTTTGCGGCTATTGACGGAAACTCTGAATGACCATCAGTTTTTCAACTCTACTGATGACTTTGGCAATTCTATATTACATCTTGCAGTCTCACACAAACAAATACAGGTATGAGAATTATTTCTTTTGAAGAAACATATATACATATATATATATATATGTGTATATATATGACCATATTTAAGTTTTTGATTGATTAACATCAGAAATTGCGGATTTGTTTGGGGAGGGGGGCTTCAAAATTTTATAATTCTTATGGACTTTTTTCTTTGGCTGCAAAAATTAAAAGTTTTTCTCTCCCAATAATTTTTTTTTATATAATTTTCACGAGGGTTTTCCTAAATTTTAATTCTGCTTTTTTTTTTTTTGCTCCTTCTATGTCTATATTCTAGATCTTGTCACCAAATATAAAGGTTAGCCAACTAGCCATAGCGTACACTTATTGAATTATTTCTCATTTAAATTAACACAAATTGAACAATAACATATATATATATATATATATAGAGAGAGAGAGAGAGAGAGAGAGAGAGAGAGAGAGAGAGAGAGCATACGGCCTTAGCATGGTTCCAATTTAGTTGGTGGAAACAGGGTTGGTATGATCGATGACTCTGATGAACTTTTTGGTATAAAGCTAAATTGACACTTTTTAAGTTTCTTCTCCACTTGGGGTTAAGCTAAAAATTATTACTGTTAGTCCAATCTGAAGTTGTCTTTTCTAATAGCTAGTGACAATATATATAAAATTAAATGTGTGCAGACAATAAGATATTTGGTTACAAGTGTGGGAGTAAATGTAAATGCAATTAATGCAAATGGGTTAACAGCATTGGATATTTTAGCACAAAGTGGAAGAGATGTGAAGGATTTTGACATTGCAGACTGCCTTCGAGAAGCCGAAGCCTTAAGAGCCAGAGATATTAATCCAACATTCTTGTCTAAGAATCAAACTAGAGTACCAATACTTGCAAAACTTACTCAAAGTGAGTGGCTGGAAAAGAAGCGGGACATATTAATGGTGGTGGCATCGCTTATCGCAACAATGTCTTTTCAAGCCGGGGTAAGCCCTCCAGGCGGTGTTTGGCAAGATGATTCTGAAGGTAAACACAGAGCTGGGGAAGCTGTAATGGCTTACAATTATCCAGATTCATACCCATATTTCCTTCGTTTTAACACCATAAGTTTTGTTACATCTTTAAGCACAATCTTGCTTCTGATGAGTGGATTACCCTTCAAGCGCAAGACCTTTATGTGGATATTGATGGTGATTATGTGGTTGACAATTACCTCAATTTCACTAACATATGCATTTACTATAGTGGTAATCACACCAGTGAAGGACAGGGAACCGCTCAGTCATGTAATTAAAATTGCAGTCATAGTGTGGTGTTGTGTGATGACGCTTCTTCTGCTAGGACACACAATTCGCCTGATCGAAAGGTGGTTGAGGAGTCGTGGAATATTTATATGGCCCAGCCCAACAACAACAACAACAGCTTCAAATTTAAACCACGCCAATGCCAACAAAGAGGCTCATCAAATTCAGATGCCCTAAATCATGACCAAGAATGCCTCATATATCTTTGTGTTCTTTTATTGTTTGAATTTTTTCTTGCATATTTGTATCTTGTGTTTTCAAATCTCTGTCTCAACACTTCGAATGCTTGTGTTAAGCTATCCATGAATTACGATTACAATTGTCTCTTAAATTTTATATTTTTCTCTTTTTATTTATTTTAATATATATTTATGTGTTTCTTTTCTTTACAAGAAAATTCATATTAATATCACAAAATTAGGTTAGAAATAAATCGTAAAATGTTTCTTTTTTATTTTACATATATATATATATATATATATGTGTGTTTCTTTTCTTGCATATATGTTGTCTTCTGTGATAGAATATTTGTGATGCATTAAGATTATTAGAGGTGTCAGAAAATAGTGGCTTTGACTTCGTTGTTTAAAAATCTGCATTTTAATATAAAAATTTACGACGCGGTGTAAGCGTCACAAATATTCCCAAAATTATTAGTGACACATTGATTGCATCACAAATAGCTTTAGAATTAATAACGACATGTAAGATGTGCTAAAGAAAGATTTCCATTATTAGCTATGCACTACTGGCGTTGCAAAAAAATAAGATTTATTGATACGATGTCATTTCCCCCAATTCCTCTTATTTCTTACCGTAATTGCAAGAATGGTATGCTTTGTTGTTCGAATGGTCAGCATCGAATTCTTCTTCTAAAAATTTCTCAATCTCTTATTCAAACCGTCGCTACTCATCTCTTCTTTGTTCTTCGAATGGGCTGCATCGAATTCTTCTCGTATCTCTTTCTCTTTCTCTCTCTCCCAGAATCTAGGGCTTTTATTTTTGCTCGCTCGAATCTATCTCACCTTACAGATGTTTGCTCTCTCGATCTCAAGTTGCACCATTACATTTGCTCATTCTCTAAAGTCTTAGATTTGAACAAGGTATGCTCCATAATCCATATATATATACTCAAGGAGATTTCCACACATGCACTTTTCTTCATTTAGTTAAGAGTAAATTCCAACATGCTATAACATGCAACTCTAGTCCAGGATGTATAGCTAAAAATACAAGTATGAAATGTCAACACTTTTTCACAACAAAATATGGTTCTTGAAATCACAGTTGGTGCTGTTCATGCTCCTATTATAGTTTTATAGAGCAAGTGGAAAACATAAGATTTGTATCTTACAGATCCCTAAAGATACAACAAGAAACAATATGACAACAATCTCATCATTTGTTCATCTTAAGAAAGAAAACCTACAGGGAAGAAAATGATATCTTCTTATCAAGGAAGGCTCTAATTTTTGACTCAGTAACTTCTTTATCATCCTCACCTGCTAATAGCCCACTCCGAAGTGTGGAATCATTATCCCCCTTATCAAATGTTCCAGGGCTATTAATAGCTTTATAAATTGTTTGACCAGAAAATAAGTTGATCGAATGTGATGATGAACAGAGACATTGCACCGATGATTGATAAATGTGGCGGAGGTATAAGGTTGAGATAGGTTGTTGCGGGTGTGTAATGGTGAGAGTGGAGAAGATGACGGCATGGCTGGAGGATTTTGTATGATGATGAGAAGATTCTGGTGGTGCAATAGTGAGTGAGAGAGTGAGTGAGTGAGACCTTCTGTCTGTGACTAAATAATAGTGAGTGAACGAGTGAATGAGTGAGTGAGACCTTCAGTTTGTGACTAAACAATAGTGAATGAGTGAGTGAGTGAGACCTTCTGTCTGTAACTAGTGGCAACAAGTGCTCTAATCTATTGAAAGGATGAACAGTTGACTGTGTTCTGCAACAGGCTTCAGCTTTAGTGTGAAACACAACGATGATTGAGAGACGATGACCAATGATATTGACCTGCGGGGACGATGATGGAGCGTGATAACTTGTTGCGATCTGATTGAAGAGTGGTTGGTGTTGGGTTCTTAATGAAACTTAGCTGGATGAGTTGGAGAGATGGGTCAGCTATGTCATTGACACGGTAAAAAACTTGGTAAGTCACAACGGCGGAGAAAACCTTCCATTCCGGGCACACAGGAAATCGACATGTCCATACCATTGCTGTTCAAGGGAATTTTGCCAGTTTCAATGAGTTCATGGATACAGAAAGAAGCCCAGAAGCAGCAAGAGCTGGCCGTATGAAAATAAATTAGTGAAATTCCCTTTTCTGCAAAACTCAAAACCCCATCAGTTATGGTGCAAGTAACCGGCTGGTGATTTTCAGAGGCCAAGCAATTGTTGGAAATCATCATCGCCTTAAAGAGTGGTCCCGTTGCGGTTTTCATTGACGGGAGAACTTCTATGGCTCACTAACTAGCTCGGGGGTGATCATCTGGAAGACTAGCGAAAATGGTCCTGAAACAAAATCTGGGATAGCGAATAAGACAAGATTCAAGATTGGCATGCTTGAGGAGGCGAGCATGGCTATAATCGGAGACGAGCACAGTGACGTGAATGTCGGCGAGCTAGCAATGATGAAGACAAGAAAAGTGGGAAAAGAAAAGAAAAAATATTTGGGACTGCCAATGTGATTGTGGGTGGAATGATCTGTGGGTGGATGGTTGATTGAAAGGTAAAGTCAGTTGGGTACGGCACAAATGGTTGGCATGGCGGATGAATGGCGAAGAAATAGAGACTTGGTGGTAGAAGTCTTCACAATGGGCCGTGGATTCAGAATTGCAGGGGAAACAGAGATGTGGTTGTCGTCGCTTGATTTTCTTGATGAGGTCGCCATTGTGGGTGGATTGTTTGAGAGAACAGATCAGAATAGCCTCGACCGTGTTTAACTGTCGGAACACTTGCTATGGAAACATTGGATTCAGAAAGCTGGTGGTCGACGGCTATCGATGGTGGTGTAGCAGCAATGGTCGATGAGGAAGGCCAACCATTGAAGCTCTAAATTAAACTTGAGAAAGACAGAGTTGAAGCTAGCGCCTTTGTTGTTGCTGCTTGACGATGGCTGGCGTTGCCTGCGATGGTGGCTGGAATTGAGGCTGCGACTGTAGTTGTGACTGAGACGGAACTAGTTCGGCTGCTGTTGAGACGATGGAACATGGTGGGACCGGATGACGGGCGCTAGACAATGAGGGTGCATATGATGATTCTGCACAGGCATGTGACTTGGTACGGTTCAAAGTGTTGTTGAAGATGGGTTGTATGTCTAGTGGAGGAAGGAGTGCAGAACGGGAAGGTCGGTGTATAGTTTGGTTCAGGAATCAAATGGGGTGGACGTGATGGTGTTTGTTGTTGCGTTGTGGCTTGGCCGGCGAAGATGGAGTTAATGAACCAAACATGAAGCCTGATGGAGGAGATATTGGCAGTTGACCGAATGCCTGAACTGTAAGAGTGGGTGCCTGTACAGTATCCTCGGCCATGCTGTCCTCTGTAATAATCCGATCACTGTTAACTGAGGCGGTGAAGGCTGACATGGAGTTACTAAACACGGGATGTGTTTGGGAGAAAGAAGAAGATGTACTAGCAACAACTGCAGTGAAAAAAAAATGGAACCAAAGATGGGAGATTTGCTGGGCTGCCTATTGGATCTAGATGTAGAACAGGAGCTGAAACTAACAGAGTTGGCCTCTGAAGAGGAACCAACAGAACTCAAACCAAAAGTAGTGCCTGAATAACCAAATAGAACCAATGAATAGTGTGACGGAGGTTAAAAGTGAAAAATTGATGGAGGTTCTTGGAACATGAAGGATAATTTGGTTCTGATACCATGTTAGATTTGGTGGAATAATATAAAAGAGAGAAACAAGAAAGAGAGAAGAAAGAGAGAAGGGGGAGAAAAGAGAGAGAAGGAAAAACCCAAAGGATTACATTGTATTAGATTAAATTATTATGAAACTATACAAGCTCCTTATATAGGAGAGTGATGAAGTTGTACATGTAAAGTGTAAATACATAAAAAGTGTAAATAAAAAAAATAAACTATAAAATTTTAATCCTACTAAAATTACACAATACTATATATAACCCTAATATACTTTTAACAACTTGGATGGCTAGAACAGAGGACTGTAGTAATCATAGCTCTCAGATAATCCTTAGGATTGTTTCGTTGAGAGATGATGGTGTAGATGGTTCAAAAAGATCTCGGCCTCCAGATGAGTTGAAATTGGATGCATAAGTGACTGGGGATTCGCAAAGCAGCCTGCTCTTACTATTAAAGTGCCTGGATTGTTCAAAGGAGAACCTGTATTATATTTCTCATTAGATGAACGTTAAATTGCTCTCTAAGCCATTTCAGTACTCTGCAGTAGGGAAATTTTTCACAAGTAGGCCACCTTTGTAAAGAAAAATGTTAAGGAGAATCAAATATGTTAAATTTTTTATAAAACAAATAACATAGGAAATTCTTTATCCAAAGAGAATAAATTTTAAATTTTTAAATAGAAATATATTATTAATTGATATACCACAAACAGACACACCAATCATCTTGAGATACGTGTGCTTACAAAGCTGATAATCTCGATCATACAGAGCTGCCACAGCCTTCAGGGCATACTCATATATATATCATACAGAGCCGATAAACTCGGTCATACAGAGCAGTGACTGCCTTCAGGGCATTCTCATATATATATCCTACAGAGCCGATAAACTCGGTCATACAGTGCAGGCGGAGCCTCCAGGGCATTCTCACGCACATATTCTCCAGACCTTATGCTCTGGGCAATATTCATGCAGTATTACATATGGTTCCGACCTTATGGTTTCCTTAACAACTGCCAAGCAGGGAATAAAGAAACAGTCCTCAACAAGGAAACTACTATCTATGATTATCTCTATCTACGACACAATACTCCACAAGGTAACTGCAATCTCCGATGATCAAATCCCTATATTCATGGCATCGAATCCTAATCAACTTAGGAAGGCCACGATTTATAAATTAAACCCTAAAGGTACGCTTTATTTTCATGCTCATTCTTTGACTTTCAATACAGTCTTTTCAATTCCGTTTACTTACTTAAGCATCGGAGCGGCTACCGCTGGAGCCAATCTGGTGGTCCTCTGATCATCTTCCTGAGTGTTCTACAGGTCATGGAGCCCACACTTATTGCGAGTTGAAAAGTGCAGCATCAGTTTGGCGCCGTCTGTGGGAACGACTAATCTCCAAGTGCTCTATTCACAAACTCATCTTTTTCCTCACCGGAAAACTATGCCCCCAAATCTCCGACCGCGACAGAATACTCAGAATCCACAAAGCTCTCAACGTCGGCCGCCTGCTCCATGAGCAAGGGGGCCAACGGTTGATCCCATGCGACAAGAGATCAAATCAATCAAACAACACAATGAAGTGGTGCAGGAACAGTTGCTTGCCATCACTAGAACACTGGCAACGCTCACGCAGAACCAAGAGACGAGTCCCCCTAACCCGCTGGTCAACATTGCTGAGGGAACACAACCCTCTATTACCACAGAGAATGAAGAGCCCCATGAGCAGGCTCCGAATAATCAGTCTGGACACCCCCAGGGTGTTGCCCGTGTTGGAAGAGATCCACAGTCGTCAGCAGCTCCAGGCTGGGGAACGTCAACCTTCGTCCCTGACGTCCATTACCGGAGCACTACTCGAGCCCCAACTCCACAGGCTTCGGGAGCGCATCCGGCACCACAGGGGCCTCATCCCCATGCAGCACCAATCCCTCCGGTTCGGAACCCTCTTCCGTCCGAGGGACGTACTCAGCCCGACTACCCTGAAGTCGAGGCTGCGAGGCAAGGTTCACAAGATGTCAGACTCAGAGACCCACAGAGGGTAGAAGAAATTGCCGAATCTATGGACCGAACAATTGCTTTGAGAGGTGCCTAGAACCCTCTAGAGCAAGACGAGTTAGCCAGGCTACTCGGAAGACTTGCCACCCCGTTCACTCACGCCATCATGTCAGAAGAAAGGCCCAGAAAGTTCATGGTGCCGAAGTTCACCCTGTATGACGGGTCTGGAGACCCAGGAGATCATCTCTCGCACTACCAGCATACGATGGCCCTCCAAGGGGCCTCTGATGCTTTTATGTGCCGGACTTTCATTACCAGCTTAAAGGGAACTGCTCTGAAATGGTTCCATAACCTCCCTCCGAACTCAATTACCAGCTTCTATGAGCTCGGTAGACAATTCCTGGACAGGTTTATGACCAGCAGAAGGCTCAAGAGGGGACCAGAATTCCTGTTAAATGTCAAGCAGACTAAGGAGGAGTCCCTCAGAGCCTACATTGCGCGCTTCAATGCCGAACTCACGGAGATCACTGACTGCAACCCAAGATTCCTTGTAGCTGCCTTAACTGTTGGACTTGCTCACGGTGGCTTCAGAGACTCCTTGACAAAGAGCCCTCCAACCGACATGGCGGCACTAATGGATCGGGCCAGGAAGTATATCAACTTGGAAGAAGCCAACCGCACATCCCAGAAGGGCAATGATCAGACCTAGAGGGATAATCCGAAGAGGGAGGATCACAAGAAGGAGGACCACAAAAGAGACTCCAGCAAAAAGAGGGCCAGGAGTCCAGAGAAGAGAACAGCACCCAGAGCTGTGTACAATTCCGGACCAAGGGAGTTCACTAACTTCACCCCATTGAACACTACACCTAACTAGGTACTCCGACAGATTCGAGATCGAGAAAACCTGAGGTGGCCGGAACCAATCAAAGGAGATCCCAGTCTTCGGGCTTCGGGACCAAAGTAAGTATTGCAATTTCCATAAAGATCATGGACATACGACTAACTCATGCAGGACCCTCCGGTATGAGATAGAGCAACTCATAAAGAAGGGGCGTCTTCGGGAGTTCGTCAAACAGGATGAAAGGCAGAACCCCCAAGAAGACAAGCCTCAACAACGGCCAGACCAGAGGCCCGAGCAGAGACAGGAGCATAGGGAAGGACGAAACGAGCCCCAGAGGCAGAACAACCATGTTATTTACGTCTTCCATGCCGACTCTCCTATTACAGGAATGTCAAACAAGGCGAGAAAGAGATATGCTCGGGAGGCCAGAGCTGCCCCGGATGTATTGCAGATCTCCAATGTGAAAAAAAGGCTCAAGCCAGCACCGGAGATCCAATTCACTGAACAGGATCTAGCAGGGGTACATTGCCCTCATAGTGATGCCCTCGTCATCGCCCTCAAGATTGCCAACTTCAAGATCAGGAGAGTCTTGGTTGATACTGGCAACTCCGTCAATATACTGTTCCATGAGCCACTCAAACAAATGGGAATGGACCACGACAACATCAAGCCTACCATTGCCGTGATGGCAGCTTTTGATGGCAATCTCAGCACCCCACTAGGGAGAATCGACCTTCCTACTACTGTAGGAGAGGGAGAAGGGCAGAAGACCACCATCTCAGAGTACATGGTGTTGAATATGAAATCTCCCTACAACGTCATAATCGGGAGACCTTGGTTGCACCAGATAGGGGCGGTCACCTTGACCCTCTATCAGTGTCTGAAGTATGTCCACAACCAGAACGTTCACTCTGTTAGAGGGTGTCAGCCAACCTCGCGGGAGTGCCATGCTATTGCACTCAAGGAGAAGGCCACCAAATAGCAATTACAGTACACTCGGGACTGTACAGATCTAGTTCTCACCCACACTCCCGAGGAGGAAGTTTGCCCATCCAGCATTGAAGAACCCCTGAGCCCAAGGGGACGGGACAGCCAAGCCAAACCCGTTGGCGAGCCCATCAAAGTATTGGTCAGTTCAAAATCAGAGGGGCGTTATTTATACATCGGCCCAGATCTGACGCGCACCGAGCAGGAGAAGATAGTCAGGTTTCTGAAAGACAACCTCTTTATATTTGTTTGGGAGACCAGAGACATGGAGGGTATAGACCCTAACCTCATAACTCACAAGCTGATGGTAGATCCAGATCATCCACCAGTCAGATAGAAGAGAAGGCCGATTGCTCCAGAACGGCATCGAGTTATAAATGAGGAAGTCTAGAGGCTGCTTGAAGCCAGGATGATACGAGAAGTGTTCTATCCCGAGTGGCTAGCCAACACCGTCCTGGTCAAGAAGAAAAATGGCAAGTGGAGAGTCTACATTGATTATACAGACCTCAATAAGGCGTGCCTCAAAGATAGCTTTCCACTACCGAGGATAGATCAATTGGTTGACGCCACAGCGGGGCACGAGCTCATGAGCTTCATGGATGCCTACTCTGGGTACAACCAAATTCAGATGTACCCTCCAGACCAAGATAAGACAGCCTTCATAACCGAACGAGGTCTCTACTGCTATAGAGTAATGGCTTTCGGTTTGAAGAACGCTGGAGCCACTTACTAGCGGTTGGTGAACAAGATGTTCAGCCCGCTGCTCGGCAATACCATGGAGGTATACATTGACGACATGCTGGTCAAAAGTCTGCAGAAAGGTAGTCACCTCCAGCATTTAGCCCAAACCTTCGATATCCTCAGATAGCACAGGATGAAGCTCAACCCCTCGAAATGTACCTTCGGGGTTACGAAGGGAAAATTCTTGGGATACATTATCTCTCAGAGGAGTATCGAAGCTGACCCCACTTAGATCCAAGCTCTGATTGGACTGAAGTTACCAAAAGCCAGAAAGGACATTCAGGCACTGAACGGCAGAATCGCGGCACTAAGCAGATTTATCTCCAAATCCACTGATCGCTGCCTATCTTTCTTCAAAGCTCTGAAAGGAAACAAAGCTTTGCAGTGGACGAAAGAATGCGATAAAGCTTTTCAAGAACTAAAGGAGTATCTAGCCTCTCCAGAGCTTCTGTCAAAACCAGTACAGGGAGAAAAGTTACTCTTGTACCTTGTAGTTTCTAAAAACGCGGTCAGTTCCGCATTAGTCAGACAGGACAGAGGAGTACAGAGGCCCATATTCTACGTTAGTAGGGCACTACTTGACACAGAAAAGAGATATCCAGAAGTGGAAAAGCTAGCCTTTGCCTTGGTCATATCAGCTCGAAAGCTCTGACCTTATTTCCAGGCCCATCCAATCGAAATCCCAACTGCCTATCCTCTAAAGTCAATATTGAGGAAACCTGAGGTATCGAGAAGATTAGTGAAGTGGTCTGTGGAGCTAGGGGAATTCGACATATCATATGTACCTCGAAACTCCATCAAAGGGCAGGCTTTGGCTGATTTTGTTGCCGAGTTCACCCTGGCACTTCAAGACAAGCACAACTCATTGAAACTTCGGGAACCTGGCTGCTTTACATCGATGGATCATCAACCGATCAAGGCTCAAGAGTAGGCCTGGTACTACAGTTCCCTAATGGGCTCACGTCAGAAAAAGCAGTCAGCCTGGGATTCAAAGCTTCCAACAATGAAGCAGAATATGAAGCCCTAATCTTAGGCATCAAGTTGGCCTTGGAATGTGAGGTTCAGAACCTCAAAATCTTCTCAGACTCCTAGCTGGTGGTAAGCCAAGTCCTGGGGGAATTCTCCATTAAAGATGATAGGATGCTTCGGTACTCCGAACTGGTGAATCACTTGAAGCATTCCTTCTAGACATTCACTATCTAAAAAATTGAAAGAAGCTAGAACTGCAGAGCAGATGCATTGGCTAACATGGCGTCCCGCCTAAAGTCCGAAGCAAACTCCACAGTAAAAATCTCCTATTAGCCAGGACCTAGCATAGAGGAAGCCCAAGTTGTTCAAATTACTGAACAGCCCCAGAACTGGATGACTCCAATCCTCCAGTACCTACAATCCGGGCTCCTCCCAGAAGATAAAAACAAAGCCAGGAGAATCCGAATCAGAGTGCTCGGTACCTGATCCTGAACAACAAGCTTTATAGAAGGTCTTATTCTCAACCTCTGTTAAATGCTTAGCTCCAGAAGAATCACAATATGTCTTGGCTGAAATACACAAAGGTATTTGCGGGAATCATAATCGGGGCAGAACTATAGCTCACCGAGCTCTGTCTCAGGGCTATTACTAGCCTAGCATGCTAAAGCAGGCTAAGGAGTATGTTCAGAAGTGCGACAAATGCTAAAAATTTGTCCCATATCAACATCAGCCTCATCACGAGCTCATCCCGATTCCTAGTCCTTAGCCCTTTGCTCAGTAGGGGATGGACATCGTGGGTCCATTACCAAAGGCCCCACCAAATAGGAAGTATCTCTTGGTAGCCATTGACTACTTCTCTAAATGGGCCGAAGCTGAACCTCTAACACATATCACAGAAAAGGAAGTTGAGAGCTTTACCTGGAAGCACATTGTTTGCAGGTTCGGTATACCACGTGTAATTATCTCCGATAATGGGACGTAGTTCACTAGTAAAGGCTTCAAGAAATTCTGTGAAAACCTCAACATTAGGCAACACTTTGCCTCTCCAGGCCATCCACAAGCAAATGGGCAAGCAGAGGTCACCAATCGAACAATCCTTGATGGATTAAAGAAAATGTTGGAACAGGCCAAAGGGAAGTGGGCAGAGGAACTCCCTGGAGTTCTTTGGGCCTACAGAACAACCAGAAGAACTCCCACCTCTGAAACTCCCTTCTCACTGGCCTATGGTACAGAAGCAGTAATTCCGGTTGAGATCGGTATGCCAACCCTGAGGACTGAAACCTTTGAGTAAGAATCCAATGATCAACAGCTGATGAAAAATTTGGATCTACTTGAAGAAAGAAGGAATCAAGCCAGCATCAGAATGGAAGCCTATCAGCAGAGAATGGTCGACAAATCCAAGGTGGGGCTCAAGACGGTCAGCTTTCAAGTCGGAGACTTTGTCTTAAGAAGAGTCTTTCAAAACACCAAGGATCCCACTATGGGAAAGCTGTCACCAAACTGGGAAGGCCCCTACAAAGTAACGAAGGTTGTTAGTCCTACCACTTACTGGCTAGAAGACATGACTGGGAAGCCTATTCTTAGGCCGTGGAACGTGGAACATTTACGGAAATATTATCAATAGAGATATTTCTTTCTTTTACCTCCATGGAATGTTCATCTTTTAATGCACATGCCTCCAAAGCCTAGTCCATAATGTACAAGTCTTAGTACTTGGTCCATCTATAATGCACAGGCCTCTAGAGCCTGGTCCATAATGTACAAGTCTTAGTGCTTGGTCCATTTATAATGCACAGGCCTCTAGAGCCTGGTCTATAATGTACAAGTCTTAGTACTTGGTCCATCTATAATGCACAGGCCTCCAGAGCCTGGTCTATATTGTACAAGTCTTCGTACTTGGTCCATCTATAATGCATAGGCCTTTAGAGCCTGGTCCATAATGTACAAGTCTTCGTACTTGGTCCATCTATAATGCACATGCCTCTAGAGCTTGGTCCATAATGTACAAGGCTTAGTACTTGGTCCATCTATAATGCACAGGCCTCCAGAGCTTGGTCCATAATGTACAAGTCTTCGTACTTGGTCCATCTATAATGCACAGGCCTTCAGAGCCTGGTCCATAATGTACAAGTCTTAGTACTTGGTCCATCTATAATAAACAGGCCTCTAAAGCCTGGTCCATAATGTACAAGTCTTCGTACTTGGTCTATCAATAATGCACGAGCCTCAGTGCTCGGTCCATCTATAATGCACAAGTCTTAGGACTTGGTCTATCTATAATGCACAGGCCTTCCGAGCCTGGTCCATCTTTAATACACAGATTCTATGATCCAGTCCATCCAAAGACAGAAGTTCCGGACATCTTCAAACTAAAGTCTCTTAGTTCGGAATTCCTCAGAGTTGATACTTAGATTATTTGACTTATCTACCAGCAAGCAACAAGTACTACAGTACCGAGCAGGTTGGAAGTACTTTAATTCAAGACTTCTACAAAGTTTCTTTGATCTATTCTTAGAACAGTTAGAAATCAGAAGTGCACGAAAAGGTGTTTTAACTCCAGAAGAGCACATTCAAATACAAAAAATATCAAATCTGAGAAGAAGGAACTCAATTTTATTGATGATTCAAAAAATTTACATTAGTACAAGAAAACTAGAAATAGAACAAGTACACAAAAAGCTACAACAAGGCATCACTACGCTTTTACAACATCATGGCTTTCTTCCTCGAACAGGAAAGGGGCCCCAAGTTCCAACCTCCATTACTGCCGCCGCCGGCTTCCATTTGAAAGGAAGGAATCCGGAACCCCAATCTGCATCAAGAAGCACCCAGGCCATTTCATCATCACTATCATTGATCTCAAGACCAACGGATGATGAGGGCTCTGGTTCTCAGGAGACCTCCATTCATCTCCCTCAAAGCAGTTGCGAGACCTCAGCCGATTTGAGTAAGGGTCTCTACCAAGACACAAAGGGAAGAAGGCATCCCACCTTTATCTTCATCACCAGTGCTCTAAGCCTCGGTTGAATCAAGGAGGGTCCATCTCCCATCAGAGAAATCTCGGCCGGATGCTAAGATGGACAAGAAGATCTTAGCCTCCTCTAATCCTTTCTTGGAGACTGAATCAAAAGGAAGGTTAACTCTCGGCCACAGTTTAATCATTCCCAACTCGGACTGAAAATCGTCAATCATCTCCGGCCAAACGGTAAGCCTCTGAAAGGCATTCAAACTCTCTCTAACAGAGGAACAGTGTGGGAACACAAGTAAAAAGATAGGGCGCAACCGTACGCTCCTCTATCATATATATAGACCCTCGAAGCCCATAAGTCACCCAGATAAACCGTCGCAACGGTTAAATAAAGGGTTGGCCTCGAAAACCCAAAAGACAACTGTCTAAATGGATGACGTATAGAATCGTCCTTTCGGATACCTAGACGACAAGATACAAGGCTTCTCCAAGCATACTGAACTGATCAAAGCAAACAAAGTTCGGTCCACCTTTATATAAAGGCCTCTGGTCCAACATACAGATCTTTCAGTCTTGACCATTCCGTTGATCCCTAACGGACCACGTATACGACAGAAGACCATCAGTTCGGATGTATCTCAGTCCTGGTCTGAATGACTTATGAGGTAGAAGTCTCAATCATCAGAGCAACAGACACAAGACACCGTTTCTACTGGGGTTCAGAACAAACTGCCTCAGAATTCTTCAGAAATTTACTCTCAATATATATGTGACACAAGATCAATGTCAGGTCCCTACATATCTGATTGAAGCTACGTTCTTGTCTCATCCAAAGAGGGAGAAGCAATCAGAACTAATCTACAATCATTATCTTATCGCAACTACAGTTCGGAAGATAACCGCCAACACTTCAAAGCTGATCTAAATGGATCCAGAACAGCCTTACTTGCAGCAATTTCTCACATCAACAACAAATTCAAAGGAAATACTACATCGGTCAACCAAGCACAAGAGAAGACATTTGAGGAAAGAAAAACTGTTTCATTCAAGGAGTCTGTTACACTGAAGTTTAAAAAAAAAAAAAAAAACAGAAAACCTAAACTAAGCCTATTTTCTAAGCCTAATCAGTAAAGGCAGGCTCAATGGCTAGGGAAGGGTCGGTAGGAGCAGCATCAACTGTCTCACTTGGGACGACAACTTCGGTGGGATCGGCAGGAAGAACGTCGACCACCTCACTCGGAACTGCAACCTCAGGAGGGGTAACCCCTAGAGGCATAATCGAAGATATGTCGAAATCAGGAAATTTGGCAAGGAACCTATCTCGGAAGTTGTTAAAACCGAACAAATCAGGGTGTTGGCCATTCCTTCCAGTTCCATCCTCATCTCCATCTCGTTATCCACCTTGGCCTGCTCCACTGCATCCTCAAGCTTCTGGTTATATTCATACCGCATGCCATCCAACTCCCTCTACAGCCTCTTTGCCCGCTGAATAGCAAGATCATTCTCTGACTCCATAACGAACAGAGAATTCTGTGACTCCTTTAGCTTCTCTGTAGAGTCGTGAGCCTCCGACTGAGCAGTACCAAGCCGAAGCCTGAGATCGTTCAGCTCGGCCTTAAGTTGATCAACCTCCTCCGAAGGGGGAGAGACCTCCGTCAGAGCAGAAAAGGCGTGCAGAGCCTGCAGTATACAAAGCACACAGTTCAGTACCAGCCAAAATACTTGAAAAAAAGGAAAAGAGATAAAGACCCGAAGAGCTTACCTTGACCTGAAGAGAAGCCAGGTCAGCAAGAATCTTCTCCTGCTTTTGGGGCCTAACTTTGGTTGAGCCTTTGGCCCAAAAGTCCTCCAGAATCTTTTTGGCCCCCTGATTGATAGCATCAGGGGCCACCGAGGACGACGCCCCCTTACCCACTCGCATAGACGGGGCTGGGGGGACCATAGAAATGGGGGCAGGTGCCTCTCTCTCCCCCTTAGTGGGGTCAGGAGAGATCGAAAGTATCCTCCGCTTTTTCGTTTGGATAGGAGGGTCCACTGGGGAAGAAACCTCCCCTACTGCCACAAATGAAGATGGCTCGGTCTCCCACCGTGCCATCATATTCTTTGCAAGCTCCTCAACACTTCCTCTGGCAGCCATCAATTTATCAGGGTTAACAATAAAGGAATGGTCTCGATTGCTGGGCTTTAAAAGCTTCTTGTATTGCTTCTAAATCGCGAAGGAGAAGCCCGGTCTTTTCCACACGCTCCTAACTGCACGAAAGACATAGAAATTGATCAGTTCAGCAATTGGTGTACAAAATGAAATCAACACAGCAACGGGAAAATTGGGCCTCACCCTTTCGCCCAGTGGTTCGAGGGAATGTTGAGAATTGGCCTTCAAAGTCCTTGAATTCCCATCCTCCTTTTATGAAGAAATACCACTTCTTCTAGGTCTTGTTGGAAGAGGGCACGGAAATAAGGGGTCTGAACCCACTATCAAAAGACATATAATAAAGGCCTTCCGCCTTCTTGAGTTTTAGATCCATATTACTACGGATCAGGTCAAAGGACACATTGACATTATTCATATGCCCCAACACAATGAAACTCAATAGATGTCTCCAACTGTTAAGGTTCAGGTCTGCAGGGCAAATGTTGAACTAGCAGAAAAATTGTTTTACAAGGTCAGGAAGGGGGAGTGTCAGTCCCATTTCAAACCAGGCCAGGTAGGCGCAGATTTCCCCCTCTCTAACATCGCTTGGGCGATCCAGAGGGTCTGGGACCCTGAAAGTAACATTTGAGGGAAGATTGAATTTCTCCCACAACTCCGTCAACATTTTCTCGGTGATTGCACCCTCACCTTCCTCTCTATGACCAGATCGACCAGAGGTCTCACCAGCCCTATTTAGGGGCTCATCAAATGCATCAACAATCCTAACCCCCGGACTAGAAGAGGGCTCTACCAGTCTATTCTCATCGTCATTTACAGAAGGAAGATTCACTAGTTGCAGTTGAGGAACGATCCTAGAAGGACTGCCCGAACCAGAGGGTGACTCAAGGCCAGACATGGCGGACAAAAGAAAGCAACGAAGCAAATGAAAGGGAATGCAAAAAGGGACTAAAATCAAACCTGAAATCAAGAAAGACTATGAACACCGGATATCCTTCAACCTTCAAAATATGTCAAATGGCGGTGGCAGTCTTTGGTACTGTAGAAGCAAGTGCAGAAGAAAGGCATAAAAGACATTTTCCTCTCTTTATATACACATTCGAATTATGAGCCTTCCAAGACGAGTCGACACAACGGTTGAAAATAATGATGGCTTCTCAAGTATCTGCTGCGCAATAAGTGACCCATTAAACCGACGTCTCGAGAAATGGAGAAACAAAACGTGTGACTCTTCACAAAGCCCATAACCCTAGTTAAGCCCTAGCTTCTAACTAGGGCTCGGGGGGAGGGGGGAAGGGAGTAGCTGATATACCACAAACAGACACCCCAATCACCTTGAGACATGTGTGCTTACAAAGCTGATAATCTCGATCATACAGAGCTGCCACAGCCTTCAGGGCATACTCATATATATATATATATATATATATCATACAGAGCCGATAAACTCGGTCATACAAAGCAGTGACAGCCTTCAGGGCATTCTCATATATATATATATATATATATATATGTATGTATGTATATCCTACAGAGCCGATAAACTCGGTCATACAGTGCAAGCGGAGCCTCTAGGGCATTCTCATGCACATATCCTCCAAACCTTATGCTCTGGGCAATATTCATTTAGTATTACATATGGTTCCTACGTTATGGTTTCCTTAACAACTGCCAAGCAGGGAATAAGGAAACAGTCATCAACAAGAAAACTACTATCTATGATTATCTCTATCTACGACACAATACTCCACAAGGTAACTGCAATTTCCGATAATCAAATCCCTATATTCATGGCATCGAATCCTAATCAACTTAGGAAGGCCACGATCTATAAATTAAACCCTAAAGGTACGCTTTATTTTCATGCTCATTCTTTGACTTTCAATACAGTCTTTTCAATTCTGTTTACTTACTTAAGCATCGGAGCGGCTACCGCCGGAGTCATTCCGATGGTCCTTTGATCATCTTCCTGAGTGTTCTATAGGTCACGGAGCCCACACTTATTGCAAATCGAAAAGTACAGCATCATTAATAATATTATAATTAGGAAACTATAATAATTGCGAAAAAGAGAAAAAATTTGAAATTAATAAAAATTAGAGTTTTTTAGAAAATTAGAAACTTTATTATACTAGGTAACTATAGTCACAAGTATAAGTTAATTCTAACTTTTCTAAATAAAGTAATTACAAAAATGAAATTTATTATAAATGACAAAAAAATGAAATTGAAAGTATAAATGAAGTCGTTTGGTACCGTGATAGTTTCGGTTATGGTAGAGTTATGAGTATTGTCTATTTTGTCAGTCAAGATAGGGTTTTCATTTTTAAAAATATGATTGATCAACTCTGCGTCTACTAATACTTTTTTCTTAGAATGGGACTTAGAACATTCTCCAAAAACTTCCCTCACTTGTTCTACATTACTTTAAGATTCCACTCAAAATCTCTTACATTTGGTATGCATTGAAGGGCAAGTTTCTTTCACCATGTACTGATAAAATTCGAACAAGAAGAAGACTGTTTGGCAGTGTGGCTAAAAGGAATAATTTGGCAAATAAATGTTTATACCATTAGACTTTTTCATTGGTACAGATTGGCGTCTTTTGTTGACAGCTTAATGAGCTCTTCTTAAATGAATGAATATATATATATATATATATATATATATATTTCTCTATGAAAAAATTGAACACCATGTAGAAGATTTTCGGGCTATTCTATGCTCGTTCAAGGTTTCTTTCACACATTACATACATCATTAGGTATCAAGGAAAATCGATTCTAGCTTCAAAGGGGACGTCACTTTTGATGAACAAATGAAAGTGTTATCAAGTTCTCTTACCTTTTTTTTTTTTCTAAAATTTTCAGATTCCCAAAAAGGTGGATTTCTCTTCCTAATGCTTATGAAGGGGAATTCAGAGTATTGGCTGCCAACGAATCAAGGAATTTTTTTAAAATGTTTTCTGGAATGTCAAGGCAGGGGAAGATAAGGTCCTAGAGATGGAGTTCAAGGTACCGTCTACTAATTCAAAGCTTCCTTGTTTTTTTTTTTTTTTTTTTTAATGATCAGCAAAATACCCACTTCTCATGCAACTAGTGTGAGTTTAATTTTCTTTTTTTACATCATTTTATTAATAAAATAAATAAATAAAATTGCAAGAAAATAAATGTGACTGTTATTATTTGCATAAAAACTAATGATAGTAATTGCCTATTAAAAGTGCAAAAATATTTATACTAAATTTTAATTAATTAAATCATTACTTAATTAATAAGGAATACTCATTTAAAATATTTTTATTAATTAAGATGGATTACTATTGAAGATATTCTTTTGTTAAATATCTAAGATTTCAAGTTCATAAAATTATGACGATAGTAATAACAATGATAAATCATGTAACCACAAAAAATAGAGACACAAAACCTTCTTGGAGAATAAATTACACTGACCTCTTCTGAAGTTTATGACAATTATATTAACTTCTCTCGAGGTTTTTAAAATTATACTGATCTTTTTTACTTTACCTGAAAATATACAAATACTTACCACTTGTTAATTATTTTTTTTCAAAATGACGAAACTGCCTATTTTATTTATTTATTTTGTATTTTTCTAATTTTGATTAATTTTTTTAAATTTTTTTTAAAGATTTTTTTATTTTTTATTTAAAAATAAATTAAAGGTAAATAACTTATTTTTATTATATATAAAAATAAATTTAAAGTTTTTATTAATATTTATTTAAAAAGTAAAAATAAATTCATCAAAATTTTAAAAGTTAAAAAAAGAAATATGAAAGGAGTCATTGGCCTACATGTTGGAACCGAGGTTTTGAGGAGTACAGGATGAAGGTCAACATCGTTTCCTTTAATAAAATTCTTAACATTTAAGATTTCTTTCACTGAATTTCTGAGAGTGACTGATTTCTAAACATGACGAAGGTTTCTTTTGCGAAAGCTAAGGGGAAGTTCTGGAGGGTGTTGAGAGGGTACACGTCAAAAGAGAAACGTACATCTTCTGGAATGGAATTAGAAAGGGACTGTGAATTTTATGTCAAACATAAAGTTCGTAATAGGTACATCTTATATATGTGTGCGTATATATATATATACTCCTTTCGTCTTATTTTAAGAGCTTTTTATTTTATTTTGAAATATTTTATTTTAAGAATCTCATTTAAAAAATCGACGTATTTTTAACTTATGAATTTTTAAAACTACCCTTTATTACGCTTAATATAAACATGGTTTACAATTAAATGAGATTAATATAAAAAATTTAAATAGTTTTAAAATAATACTTGTTAAAAAGTTAAAATTTCTAAATGAATATTTTATTTTGGGACAGAGAGAGTATATATCAATTCTCTTTCCCCACTCTTGCTTTCATTAAAAAAACTGACGAGCTTGAGTTCAACTTATGCGATTTGGGCTTCAGTCACTAGCTAAGATATCCCAAAATTGAGTTTTGACCCACACAACTGGACACCTGTGCTTGGGATGAAAGAATTTGGTATTGGATTCTCACACCAACCTCAAGAAAGAGGTCAACAAGTTAGAACCATTACACCTTGAGAGATAGGTCACCAACCAGACACGCTGCCACTCACTTGACCAGGGGATGGTTGAGTGCGCATGAAAGAAAAGTAAAATTCAAGTACAATTGAAGATGGAAAAAATGAGAAGGGTTTACTAGAGGAGGAGGGATGAGGAGGATTCATCTAGCGATTGGTTATGTACAATTGAAGATGACATTCGTATAAATGGGTTGATTGAATGGGAAGCCCAGGTCAGATTGGGGAATAAGATTGGTAGTCTCTTGTCCTTTCACTATTGCATTTCAACTTGAGATAATTGACAACCCATTGAAAACAAGGTGTGTGTGTGTGTGTATTATATATATACACACACACACATATATATATATATATATATATATTACCATTATCATAATACATCACCATTATGTGAATATGTAATAAAAAATACAATTTTTGTTGATTAAGTGGGCTGGTATGTGTCCAGGCCCATATGGGTTCCCTAATAACCCAAGGCCCAAACTTTTTATTTGCTCTCCCAAATCCCTAAACGAAACCGTGTGTGGTTTCGTAGAAATTTCCAGCCGCAATAGTAAACAACAGGAAGGAAATACAGAGAGTAGGGAAAAACGTGGAAAGAAGGGGAAAATTAAATGGGTTGGTCTTGAAGCTTTTTCTTCTACTTCTACCACTTCCATTCAAATCTCTTGGAGTAAGAGGTTACAAAGGAGGTTTGTTTTATTCAACTTAATAGTTTGAAGGTAGCTTTGTGGTAAGAATTTGAAATTGTTGAGCTTTGGTGAAACTCTGTAATTTTTCCTTCTTTATTGGGTTAATCTTTTGTTTTGGGTATAAACTTGAGATAGAAAACCATTGTATTCATATTTTGATATAGTGGATTGATCGGAGTTCGTCCCGTGGATGTAGGTTGAGGTTTTCTCGCTGAATCACGTAATTTCTATTGTTGTTTTATTTTTGCTCTTTAAGTATTTGATATATTGCTTCATAGACATACTTGGCTTTGGTATTGATTTAAATTCACTAATAGACTTGGTATTTGTCTTGAGTGAATATTTTCATTATTAATTCATATACTAGGTAATTGTGTTTGTGACCCAACAAGTGGTATCAGAGCTTGGTTGGTTAGGATTGTGATTATCTAGTGTTGAATTAATATGGAAGGAAATCCTAGCACGATGATTAAACTTAACAACATGAATTGGTTGATTTGGAAGACATCCTTTACTGTAAGGATTTATATGAACCAATTGAAGGGGACACAGCCAAGCCAAAGGACATGGATGATGAAAAATAGAAGAGGTTGCATAGGAAAACTATTGGGAATATTAGGCAATGGTTAGATGACAATGTATTTAACCATGTGTCTAATGAAACCGATGCACAAGTTCTTTGGAAGAAATTAGAGGCTAGATATGAACAAAAGACATCGACAAACAAGGCTTTCTTAATTAGGAAGCTTGTTAACATGAAGTTCAAAGAAAGAGGTTCTATTGCAGATCACTTGAATGAGTTCCAAAGTGTTGTAAATCAATTAGCCACAATGTAGATGGTAATTGAGGACGAGTTACAAGCTTTGCTATTGTTGAGCTCTTTGCTGAACAGTTGGGAAACCTTGGTGGTAAGTGTGAGTAATTCTGCTCCTGATGGTAAGCTATCCATGGGACAAGTCAGTAGTAGTTTGTTCAATGAAGAAACAAGAAGAAAGCTAGTAGGTACAGACAATGCTCAAGCTCTTGTCAGTGAGAACAGGGGAAGAAGCAAAAACAGGGGTCAAAAGGGACGTGGGAAATCCAAAGGAAGATCACAATCTAGAGGAAAGTCCACTGAAAGAGGAAAATGTTATCACTGTGGTAAAAAGGGGCACATGAAAAGAAATTTCTATGCTTGGAAAAAGGAACAGAAAGAAGAAAACAACAATTAGAAGAAGAATAAAGAAAAAAACACTACAGCTTCTTTTGAAGGTGATGAAGTAGTGGTCTTATCTTGTGAAGAAGAAGAGTGTTTGCATGTTGGCAATGAGACTGAGTGGGTAGTAGACACGGGTGCATCTTACCATGCTACCTACAACAAACAATTCTTCACATCGTATAAGGCAGGGGATTTTGGTACAGTAAAGATGGGTAACATAAGTCATTCAAATATTGTTGGTATTGGTGATGTTTGCATACGCACTAGTGTTGGCTGCACGATGACTTTGAGGGATGTGCGACATGTTCCTGATTTGAGACTTAATCTTATCTCCGGTATTGCTTTGGACCGAGAAGGATATATAAACTACTTTGGCAATGGTATTTGGAAGCTTACAAAGGGGTCGCTTGTTGTTGCAAAAGGCAAGGCTTGTTGTGCACTCTACAAGACAAGTTTGAAGGCGTGTAAAGATGGGTTGAACTTCATTGAAGATGGTATATCTCCAAATTTGTGGCACAAGCGTTTGGGTCACATGAGTGAAAAAGGGTTGCCAATATTAGCAAAGAAATCCTTTATTCCCTTTGCTAAAGGTAAAGTTCTTAACCCCTGTGATTATTGTTTATTTGGTAAACATCATAGAGTCTCATTTTCTAAATCATCTACAAAGAAAACAAATGTTTTGGAATTGGTTTACTCTGATGTTTGTGGACCCATAGAGGTAGAGTCATTGGGTGGTAACAGATATTTTGTTACTTTTATTGATGATGCATCAAGAAGAGTCTGGGCTTACTTACTGAAGACTAACGATCAAGTGTTTAAGATATTTCAGCAGTTTCATGCTATGGTAGAAAGAGAGACAGGGAAGCTTCTAAAGTGTCTTCGAACTGATAATGGTGGTGAGTACATCTCCAAGTCATTTGGGAGCTATTGTTCTAAAAATGGGATTAGGCATGAGAAGACAGTACTCGACACTCCACAACACAATGGTGTAGCAGAGAGGATGAATCGCACTATTGTTGAAAAAGTTAGATGCATGCTGAGAATGGGTGAGCTACCCAAGAGTTTTTGGGGTGAAGCAGTCCTCACTGCCTACTATTTAATTAATCGTTCTCCTTCAGTTCCTTTGGGATTTGACATTCCTGAGAGAGTGTGGTCAGGGAAGGATATTTCTTATAATCATTTGAAGGTATTTGGTTGCAAGGCCTTTGCACATGTACCAAAGGAACAAAGATCAAAACTTGATCGCAAGGCTGTTCCTTGTATTTTCTTAGGATATGGAAATAAGGAGTTTGGATACAAGTTATGGGATCCAGTGAAGAAGAAAGTTATCAGAAGCAAGGATGTGGTCTTTCATGAAGACAAGATTTTTTCAAGTGAGGAGAGAATTGAGAAACCCAAGAGTACAGTTGATATTGTTGTTGATTTCACCCATAATACTCCTCCACTAATGCATGCTAAAGATGGGGGAGAGGTACAGGAGGAACCTACTAGAGACGAGACACCACTGATGACTGATGATATGCTAGAGTCAGATAATGAGGTTGAGATGCCAGAAAAAGAGACTGTTAAGCATGGGGAGCAGCCCCATCAGCAAGAACCTGTAGAACCTCAAGTTAGAAGGTCTACCAGAGAGCACCGACCATCTACAAAATACTCAAGTTCTGAGTATATTATGCTTACTGATGAGGGGGAGCCAGAGAGCTTCTAGGAAGTACAATCTCATGAGGACAAGAAGAGCTGGATGAATGTTATGTATAAAGAGATGAATTCTCTGCAGAAGAATAATACCTATGAGTCAGTGGAACTTCCAAAAGGTAAGAAAGCATTGAAAAAAAATGGGTGTTCAAGCTTAAGAAGGATAATGCTGGGAAGCTACTAAAACACAAAGCAAGATTAGTTGTTAAAGGCTTTGGGCAAAATAAAGGAATTGATTTTGATGAGATTTTCTCTCCAGTTGTGAAGATGACTTCTATCAGAATTGTTCTGGGTTTAGCAGCCAGCATAGACCTTGAGTTAGAACAGTTGGATGTGAAGACAGCATTTCTCCATGGTGATTTGATGGAAGAGATCTACATGACTCAGCTTGAAGGGTTTGAGGTGAAAGGGAAAGAACACATGGTTTGCAAGCTAAAGAAGAGTCTTTATGGGCTGAAGCAAGCTCCAAGGCAATGGTACAAGAAGTTTGACTCATTCATGGTGAGTCATGAGTACAAAAGAACTGATGCAGATCCCTGTGTTAATTTTAGAAAATTTGCAGATGGCAATTTGATTATTTTGTTGTTATATGTGGATGACATGTTAATTGTGGGACAGAACAAGAAGGTGATTGGTGAGTTGAAACAAGATCTGTTTAAATCTTTTAACATGAAAGACTTGGGGCCTGCACGACAAATTTTGGGCATACAAATTCATCGTGACAGGTTAGTCAATAAGCTGTGGTTGTTATAGGAGAAATTTGTTGAACAGGTACTTGAAAGATTCAACATGAAAAATGCTAAGTCAGTTAGCACACCTCTTGCCAGTCATTTTATGCTTAGTAGAAGCTCATGTCCATCTACTACTGAAGAAAAGGAAAAGATGGCATCTATTCCTTACTCTTCTATTGTGGGGAGTCTTATGTATGCCATGATTTGTACACGGCCAGACATTGCTCATGCTATTAGTGTAGTGACTAGATTTCTCTCTAATCCAAGAAATGAGCATTGGGAAGCTGTGAAATGGATCTTTAGATATTTGAAGGGCAGTTCCAAGTTGTGTTTATGTTTTGGGAGCTCAAAACCAGTGTTAGAAGGCTTTACAGATGCTGACATGGCAAGTGACCTTGATGGTAGAAAGTTGACTTCTGGGTATTTGTTCACTTTTGCTGGGGGAGCTGTATCATGGCAGTCCAAATTGCAAAAGTGTGTCGCTTTGTCTACAACTGAGGCAGAATACATTGTAGCAACTGAAGCAACAAAAGAAGTGTTATGGATGAAGAGATTTTTGCTCGAGTTGGGTTTGAGGAAAGACGAGTTTGTTGTTTTCTATGACAGTCAGAGTGCTATGGATTTGAGTAAGAATACCTCGTATCATTCCCGTACAAAGCACATTGATGTGAGATACCATTGGCTGCGTGATGTTATTGATAGACAACTTATGAAGCTTAAGAAGATTCACACCGACAAGAATCCCTCTGACATGATGACAAAGACTATTCCTAGAGAAAAGTTTGAACTTTGGTCAGAGTTGGTGGGTTTGGACTCTCATTGAGAGCAGTCATTATTTGGTTTTACTCCCTTATGGGCCTGGAGGGGGAGATTGTTGATTTAGTGGGCTGGTCTGTGTCTAGGCCTATATGGGTTCTCTAATAACCCAAGGCCCAAACTCTTTATTTGCTCTCCCAAATCCCTAAAGCAGGGGCTGATCCGTGTGTGGTTTTGTAGAAATTTCCAGTCATAATAGTAAACAACAGGAAGGAAATACAGAGAGTAGGGAAAAACGTGGAAAGAAGGGGAAAATTAAATGGGTTGGTCCTGAAGCTTTTTCTTCTACTTCTACCACTTCCATTCAAATCTCTTGGAGCAAAAGGCTACAAAGGAGGTTTGTTTTATTCAACTTGATAGTTTAAAGGTGGCTTTGAGGTAAGAATTTGAGATTGTTGAGCTTGGGTGAAACTCTGTAATTTTTCATTCTTTATTGGGTTAATCTCTTGTTTTGGGTATAAACTTGAGATAGAAAACCATTGTATTCATATTTTGATATAGTGGATTGATCGGAGTTCGTCCCGTGGATGTAGGTTGAGGTTTTCTCGCCGAACCACGTAATTTCTGGTATTGTTTTATTTTTGCTCTTTAAGTGTTTGATATATTGCTTCATAGACATACTTGGTTTTGGTATTGATTTAAATTCACTTGTAGACTTGGTATTTGTCTTGAATGAATATTTTCATTATTAATCAACAATTTTACAAATGAAGTTTGTAAGTGCCCCTAGTGATACCATTTTCGATTTCAACAATCAAGTTTAGATGTGGGGAACATGTATAAAGTCTCCAAATGGTTTGTGGTCAATCATATATATATATATATATATATATACATACTAGTCACATGCATGTGCTACATGCGGCACATAATATGTTTATTAGGTACAAATAATTTTTTTTTTGTACAAAAATAACTAATGTTAGTGAATATTATATTATACCAAATTAGCACAGAGTAGAATTGAAGTGTATATATAATATATGTT
Source organism: Nyssa sinensis (assembly GCA_008638375.1). Lineage (NCBI taxonomy): Eukaryota > Viridiplantae > Streptophyta > Magnoliopsida > Cornales > Nyssaceae > Nyssa > Nyssa sinensis. Next base: position 53,598,963 of record CM018031.1, on the reverse strand, counting down.
AGGACTTTGTGTCAAAGTTGTTTTGGTTAATCCATGTTGATAAAATTATGTGTTGTAATGTGTTTAAATTCATGTGAATCAGTTTTCAAGTCTTGTGTTCTTCATGCATCCAAGCTATTGTAACAAATTTTATAATATTGAGAATATGAGGTAAATAGATAAATACATTATTTAAGATTTATTATATTAAAAAAATCATACATAAAATATTTTTAATTTAAATGTGATTTGAAAATGTCTTTCTAAAATTTAAAAGTTTGTTTTGAATATTTTTTAAATGGGTTAATTGAATGGGAAGCTCAGGTCAAATTGGACAATAAGATTGGTTATGTCCTTTATCCCTTCACTATTGCATTTCAACTTGAGACAACCGACGACCCGTTGACAACAAGGGGTGTGTGTATATTAACTATATATATACCGTTATCATAATACAACACTATTTTGTGAATATGCAACCAAAAAGAAATACAATTTTACAAATGAAGTTTGCAAGTGCCCCTAGTAACACCATTTTCCATTTTGACAATCATGTTTGGACGGTGGAATTGTTAAATATAAGCAAAAGTGTTTGAAGCAACAACTTGAAGTTTATTGAATGAAAGTGGCTACATATATAGCCTTACAACTGGGAAGGGAAAACTGCTCACGTTCAGTGCTAATTGATGTAGGTAATACATGTAAAGAAAGAGTCAAACTCCTAAACCTATTCCCAAATACCAAGGACTTATTAACAGAACCAAATGACTAAGTCAAACACCATAACAAACTTCAACATTTCCTCCCTTAAACTGATTACATATACAAATCAGTTTAGAGTAGGATTTTTACATACTCCCATCATGCTGCACAGCTTCTCAAAAGAATCTAGCTTAAGAGGTTTTGTTAAAATATCAGCAATTTGCTCCTGAGATCCACAATGTATTAACTTCACTACTCCATCCTTTTTTAGATCTTGAAGAAAGTGGAACCTCATGTCTATATGCTTACTTCGACCATGCAAAACTAGATTTTTTGAAAGTTTAATACTGAACTATTGTCACAGAAGATTACTGTGGACTCTTCTTGAACATGATTCAACTCTTCCAGCAGCCTTCTAAGCCACATAGCTTGACAAGCACATGAAGATGCTGCAACAAATTCAGCTTTAGTGGTGGATAACGTGACTACCGGTTGTTTCCTTAAAGACCACGACATAGCTCCTGAACTCAGCAAGAACAAATATCTCGATGTGCTCTTTCGATCTTCTAAATCGCCAACATAATCACTATCCATGAACGCCATAAGTTTTGTGTTTCCTCCTTTGCTATAGAAAATTTCATAGTCCATTGTCCCCTTCAAATATCTGAGCACTCACTTAGTTGCTTGTAGGTGCAAATCTGTTAGGCGTTCCATGTACCTACTAAACAAGCTAACAACAAACATGAGATCTGGTCTGGTGGCTGTTAGATACATGAGACTCCCAATCATCTGTTTGAAAAAAGTGTTGTCTATGGGTTCTCCATCTCTGTTTTTCCCAAGCTTAGCCCTAGAAACTATGGGATTGAGCACTGAGTTGCACTCTGTCATTCCAAACCTGTCCAGAATTTTTTGGGCATATTTTTTTGGATAAATGAAGATCCCATCGTCTTGCTGCAATACTTCTATACCCAAAAAATATCTCATATTTCCCAAATCAGTCATATCAAACTCCCTTTTCATAGACTGTTTGAAAGCCATGAACATGTCTTCATTGTTGCCAGTAAAAATTAAATCATCAACATAGAGGCATACAATTAGAAATTTACCTCCTGGTAAGGTCTTGGAGAATAGGGTATACTCATGGGGACATTTAGTAAACCTTTCCTTCTCAAAATAGGACTCTATTTTGCTGTACCATGCCCGTGGAGCCTATCGTAATCCATACAATGCCTTTTTCAGCTTGTACACTTTCTACTCATTGCCCTTCTTTTCATATCCAGGTGGCTGTGCAACATAGACCTCTTTATCAATTTCGCTATGCAAAAACGTAACTTCATATCCAGTTGGGAGATTTTCCAGTGCTTTTATACCGCAAGAGAAATCACAAGTTTGATGGTATCAAGCCTGGCTACAGGTGCAAACACTTCTGAAAAATCAACCCCATGTTGTTGGACATAACCCTTTGCGACCAGTCTCGCCTTATGCTTATCGATTTCACCATGCTCATTTAACTTCATTTTGAAGACCCACTTAACGCCAATTTTCTTTCCTCTAACCAGAAGATCAATTAATTCCCATGAAGAATTCCTTTCAATGGCAGCAATCTCAGCATTCATGGCCACTCTCCACTTTTTACTCCTCACAGCTTCTTCAAAAGATAGCGGGTCCCTATCAACAAACAAAGCCAAGAGAGAGTTCTCACCTTCACCTTCTGAGTCTTCTAATTCAGTGACATAATCTCTCATCCAGGTTGGTTGTCTCCGTGTTCTTCTTCTATTTGGACTTGGAGACTCTCCAACGGGTAGATCTCCAACAGCATCTCCAACGGGTAGATCTCCAGCAGCATCAAGATCTTGCGCTGCTACCTCTTGCCCAGTTGCCTCCTTATCCCCGTGTTGCTCAATGACTGCATCCTCAACAGTACTATCATCTTCCCATACCTCACTATCATCACTGTCATCTTCCATATCATTCCAGTGCAGTTCAGTTACAAGACCGTTTTAATTCTCAGCCTAATTCCATCCATCGCCCTCACTGAAAATTACATCTCTACTAACAATGATTTTTTTTGAAACAAGGTCATAAAGGCGATAGGCCTTTGATTCTTCGTTAACTCCCAGCATTACACACCGCAAACTTTTTCTTCCAACTTGGTGCGTCGATGATCAGCTACATGGGTATAACAAATACAGCCAAAAATGAGAAAATGGTCAACTGATGGTCTCAACCCACTCCAAACCTCCTCAGGAATTATGTTGCGCACAACAAGAGTTGGACTTCAATTGAGAATGTGAGCAGTCCACCGAACAGCTTCTGGCCAGAAAGTCCTAGGAACTTGTTTTCCCCGGAGCATATAGCGTACCATGTTCATGATTGTACGGTTTTTTCGCTCTACCATGCCGTTTTGCTGGGGAGTGTAAGCACTAGTGAGTTGTGTTCGTATGCCATTAGAGGAACGGAAGGTGACAAACTCATTTGATAAAAACTCTCCTCCGCGATCTGTTCTTAGACCTCTGATGCAAGTATTCTTCTCCTTTTCAACTAGACTTTTGAATAGCTTGAATGTAGCAAAGGCCTCGAATTTCTCCACCAGAAAATACACCCAAACTTTACAACTAAAGTCATCAATGAAAGTCAGGACGTACCTCTTGTTGCCATTGGAGGTAGGAGAAATCGGTCCACAAATGTCAGCATGAATAAGTTGAAGGATCTCCGTAGCTTGCCATTTGTTGTGCCTTGGAAAAGGATCTCTTGAATGTTTTCCCATAACACAATCTTCGCAAACCACTTTAGGATCTTTAAGCTGAGGTAGACCTGTCACCATCTACTTCTCATAGAGTGTCTTGAGTACCCCAAAATTGAGATGATCATACCGACAATGCCAAAGATAATCCAAGTTATTGGTGATAGAGTGAAAACACTGTAGAGATTGAATTTTTGAGAGAAATATGAACATACGATTCTGAGACATATTGGTTTTCATGATGAGGCCTCTTTCTGAATGATAGATCTTGCACATGTTGTTTTGAATAAGAATGGCTAGGCCATTTTCTTGCAATTGCCCGATGCTCAATAAGTTGTTCTTCAGTTGGGGAACATAATATGCCTTAGTAATAATATGTGTAACGTCTCCGATTTGCATTCAAATACCTCTTTTTCCTATGACATTGAGATCAGTATTGTTCCTAAGCTTTACCGACTCTCGAAAGTCTTCATTCAGAGTATTGAAAAATTCCTTCTTACCACACATGTGGTTACTACATCCTGAATCTAGAAACCAAGCTTCTTTACTGGGGTCTTTTTGTACGTCAATATATGTCATCAGAAGCATTTCTTCACTTGTTTTTACAAAGTGTGCCCTTGACTCCTTGCCTCTCTTTGGACACTCATACTGAAAATGCCTTAGATCATGGCAATGATAGCATTCAACAATGGATTTATTGAAAGCTGATCTGCCACGACCTCTGCCCCTGCCTCGATATGCACCACGTCCACGACCTCTTCTTCCTGTGTCATCAGCGTACTCCACCTGCAAAGCGTGCTCTTCTACAACATGACTGTTCATCCTTTGTTCATGAACCAAAAGACTGCTTTGGAGCTCATCAGTTGTCATGTTGACTAAGTCATTAGACTCCTCAATGGAGCAAACAACATAGTCAAATTTGGAAGTCATAGATCATAGTATCTTTTCAAGCATAACAACATCTTCCATTTTTTCTCCATGAATCCGCATTTTATTAACTACGGTGAGAGTTCGAGCAAAATACTCATTCACACATTCTCCTTCCTTCATGTGGAGAATCTCAAACTCCTTTCTCAATGCTTGGAGTTGTGCTCGTTTGACACGAGCTGTCCCATGATATTTCTTCTTTAAAGAGTCACAAATATCTTTTGAGGTGTCTTTCTTCAAGATGGTCTCTAAAATCGAACGATCAATGGCTTGAAAGAGGTAATTCTTGGCTTTTAGGTCTTTCAGTTTTTGATCTTCGAGTGTCTTGGTCTGGGTAGCGATGAGGATTGCCCCTGTGACTTCTTCGGGAAGACCATTCTCCACCACGCTCCAGTATTCTTTGGAACGCAAAAAGTTTTCCATAAGCATGGACCAGTGATCATAATGGCCGTCAAGACGAGGAATTGCTAGCTGCACATAATTTTCGTTTGATGCCATTGTTGTTACTGCTGCAAGTCAGGAAGTTGTTGCTGTGGCTCTGATACCAAATGTTAAATATAAGTAAAAGTGTTTGAAGCAACAACTTGAAGTTTATTGAATGAAAGTGGCTACATATATAGCCTTACAACTGGGAATGGAAAACTGCTCACGTTCAGTGCTAACTGATGTGAGTAATACATGCAAAGAAAGAGTCAAACTCCTAAACCTACTCCCAAATACCAAGGACTTATTAACAGAATCAAATGACTAAGTCAAACACCATAACAAACTTCAACAGGAATAGGTATAAAATCTCAAATTAGGCTTGTGGTCATACATATATTGGAATGAAAAATGAGTTGGAGTGGAATAAGGTATTTGGTGAAATTATATATTGAAAATGTAATTTTTAAAATTATATGAATTTAAAAAATAATTAAAAAATTACGTAAATTTGATTAAATAACACTTAAAATCACATGAATTAGAGAAAAATATATTTATCTTTTGTGTAGTTCAAGACTATGACAAAAATTTGACGTGGCAAAAAGCTTGAAAGTTCGTAGAAAGTAAACTAAACTTCTCAAATGTTTTTTTTTTTTTTTAATTTTTAAATTCTAAAGGACGTGACTAGATGCTGACATTATGTCACATATCATAAAAGATAATGACAAAAGCCTGACTCATGTCAGCATCATCACCTCTTTTATTGTAAAATATATTAAAATAATACAAAAAATACAATTTAAAATTAAAAAGATCCCAATATCACGTAAAAGAAAGATGGGATGAGATAGGACTTAAATCAGATTACATTACTCATATTATAAATATATATATATATATATATATAAATACATACTTATTCATGAGTCAAACGAGTCGAGGTCTACTTGGTCTGGACTTGGTTCTTATATTTAACGAGTTCAAATCAAAGCTTGAGTTCAGTTCATTAGTTTATTAAACGAGTTTGAACGAGTCAAATTTTGAATTAAGTCTGAATTGTTCATGAACTGTTTGATTCATTTGTACCCTTATGCATATATATATATAGATATATACATACATACAAGTGTCACTTATGTAACTACCTCTACCATGATGGCATAAAGATGATTTTAGACATGAGTTATCATATGAAGCGATTATATGCTACTTTATTATGTTTTAAAACCCTATTGGCATGATCTCTGAATGTTATTATATCTTTGAAAAGAACTTTGTTTACATGCTTTGTACTTTGCTAGTAGACTCCATTAAATGTTTTGTAATGCTATCCATAGAAATCTCTATTCTATTGTCAAAACTCATGACAAGACACTCGTATTACTCACGGAGTTTAGTGAAACTCACTCCAATTTACCCCAAATTTTTCAGGTATGCTCAATAATATAACTTAGACTTAGGCGATAATAAGTTATGAGTTGGAAAAAAACACTAAGCAAAGATGGAATTTGAAGATGTGTAGCATTTAGATATGTTTCAAAGTTTTAAAGATGACATGTGCCAGGGATTTGAGGGGCAACGTAGAGTAAGATGAGATAAGGAATGGCTTTTAAACATGAAGTTTGTTTAGTCATTGAAATATATGGTAAAGGCTCATTTGATTGTACTTTGAATTGTTGAAAATTTGTACAAGATTTGAATTTGATTTGCTTTGCTCAATGTGGTTTGGAATGCGACCTATTTGGATATGCTTTGATGCCTTGTAGTCAGTCTCATTCTCCACATTCCACGCAGGCATGGGGTGTGGGGATACAAAAAATTTATTTACTACTAAATTGTTATTGTGATGTTGCGTTCGTGCTTGAGTGAGAGAGAAGAGAGAGAGTTAATGAACAGTAACAGAAAGTGAAGATGACTACCTTTTTTATAAGCTAGTATGGGCATATTGGTCATTATTTTTTGGAAAAATAGGAATTTTGAAGGCCTTTCAAATGGTATTTTAGACAATTTGAAGTTATAAGGGTAGTTTTGGAAGTCTGAAATAAATACATAGATCTTTTGTCAAGAATAATAACACCTATTTAACAGTGAAGGAGAATCTGAATAGATAACAAAAGTAGAAGGAATGCCAGTGTCATTTTCCAAACTAAAGAGAATTTATTTGTAATAACGTTAAATCTTAAGAGAGGTCATTATAATTTACCATTCTTTTTTTCAAAGCATTTTGGTCAAGTTACATTACTACACATTCCTTCTTTCCACATATGTCACGCTACACAATATAGACACATACCTTGTCATTATTCTTGTTAAATGAATCACCTAAAAGCACTCTAACTCCCCGTCATCTTTTGATGCTTTTTTTTTTCTCATATAAAACTTGTAGGACATACTAAAAGAGCCAAAACTTGTAAGCTTCACCTAAGAACCAACCAAACCAAAACAAAGAGGCCAAAGCTTATAGGCCCTACCTAGGAATCTAAACCAAAACAAAAGGCCAAAACATGTAGGCCCCACCTAGGAATCTTATGAAATTTTTTTGAATGAGTTTGGTATAATGAAGTGACTGTTCTGTGAAAGTGATCAAACAAATAATAAATCAATTTCAAACGAACAAAAACAAAATAAAACAAACAGAGAAAACATAAGATTTATGTGATTCGGTAAGATGCCTACGTCCATGGACAGCGCTGATTAGTTCACTATGTATCAAAGAGATTACAAAGAGCAAAAAAATCTCAAAACCCAAAACCCTTTTATTCCCCAACGATGACTCTCCTCTCTCTACTCTCAAAACCCTAAAAGATAATAACCATACATTGCCCTTTTTTGGGTCGTCTCGGGTCGAAACGGGTCATCAAAAATTCGGGTGAATTTATGACAACCACCCAACAAATCTCTACCTTGGCCTGAATTCTCTAAACCATGCAAAACCAAGTAAATGGATCATAGCTGCTTCCAAATGCGCACTTAGGCGCCATACACCTTTAGGTGCTCAACCATGAAAGATATTGATCAAGTCCAAACAGTGCTTGAACTTGATCCTAGTCACTACTTTAGTAAGCATATTTGCAGGATTATTTATAGTCTCAATCTTGTGAAGAAGAATACCCCCTCACAACTTCTCGAACAAAATGGAAACGAACATCAATATGCTTCGTTCGAGTATGATGAACCTAATTCTTTGCCAAACAAATTGCACTTTGACTGTTGCAGTAGACCTTAACATGCTTCTAAACAATCCCTAAATCCTCAATCAATCCATGTAACCAAATAACTTCCTTAATTGCCTTTGACACCACCATGTACTTTGCCTCAGTAGTAGACAAAGCAACTATTGACTGTAACGTTGATCTCCAGCTCACTGGTCCCTTAGCAAAAGTAAAGACATATCATGTAGTTGACCAACGTTTATCTAAATTTCCAGCATAGTCTGAATCCACATATCTAACCACATGTTGACCAAGTCGATCATCTCTTTCAAACATTAAACCAATGTCCATTGTACCCTAAATGTATTGTAGAATCTGTTTTACTGCCTACCAATGCCCTTAACCCAGATCATGCATATATCTGCTCACCATACTGACAGAGTGTGAAATATCAAGTCTCATGCACACCATAACATACATCAAAGCACCAACTGCGTTTGCATACATAACATAAGCCATATACTTACGTTCCTCATCTATGTGCAGAGACATCAAAGCACTAAGCTTGAAGTGGGAGGCCAAATGTGTACTAACGGGTTTTGTATTGCCATCCAAACCAAAATGTTGTAGCACTTTCTTCATATATTGTTTCTATGATAGAAAAACTATGCCCTTCACTCTATTTCTTTCAATTTCCATGCCAAGTATTTTCGTAGCTTCACCAAGATCCTTCATTTCGAACTCATTTCTCAACTATGTCTTCAACCTGTCTATCTCTACCTTGCTTTTAGATGCAATGAGCATGTCATCCACATATAAAAGCAAATATATAAATGAATCATCACAAAGCTTAAGAAAATACACACAATGATCAAAATGGCTTTTTATATACTTTTGTGCTATCATAAACCGATCAAATCACTTGTACCATTGTCTTGGAGACTATTTCAAACCATATAATAATTTTTTCAATTTGCAAACCTAGTTATCTTTTCCAGCAACTTTAAATCCATCTGGTTGAGTCATGTAAATTTTCTCCTCTAAATCACCATGAAAAAATGTAGTTTTGACATCAAGTTGTGCCAACTCGAGATCAAAATGTGCAACCAAAGCTAACGAATTCTGAATAGAAGAATGCTTAACAACTGGAGAAAATACCTTATTGTAGTCTATCCCTTCTTTTTGTGCATAACCTTTAGTTACCAATCTAGCCTTGAATCTCACATTGTTTTCCCTAGAAAACCTTCATTTTTTGTGTATATCCACTTGCAACCAATTGCATTCTTTCCCTTTGAAAGTTGTACCAACTCCCAAGTCTGATTCTTATGAAGTGATTGCATCTCATCACCCATTGCATCATTCTATTTAACATTTTTTGAATGTTTCATGGATTCTTTATAAGTTAGAGGAATATCATCATCCATAGGTGGAAGTTCATATGCCACCATGTCAGCAAACCTAATAGGTTTGCGAATCTCTCTTTTCGATCTACTAGCTGCAATAGACTCTGGTTATTGTGGGATCTCTTAAGCTTCCTCCACATCCGAGCTTGAGCCCTCATCATCTGGATTAACAACAGAACTATCAACTATCTGAATAGTTTTCGTTGTAACCACTGCAGCCTCTAACTCTACTTGCTGTGAAATACTCTCCTCTTGAATATTCTTTTGCTTAATCTGATTTAACATCATAGACTCATCAAAAGTAACATCCCTACTCATAACAACTTTCTATGATTTCGAACACCACAGTCTATATCCCTTGACACCTATACTAAAGCCCAAGAATATTGCTTTCTTCGCTCTAGGGTCCAATTTAGTTTCCTTCATATGAAAATATACAGAACAACCAAATATATGCAAAATATCATAATCTATAGCAGGTTTTCCTGACCATACCTCTATGGGTGTTTTTTCATCATTTGCAGCTGTAGGCAACCTCTTGATGAGATGGCATGCATATGTCACTACCTCAGTCCAAAATGCATTGCCTAATCCAGCATTCAGCAACATACATCGCACATTTTCAAGTAAGGTATGATTCATATGTTCTGCCACCCCATTTTGTTGCAGCGTGTCTCTAACTGTGAAGTGTCTAACTATACCGTCATCCTAGCATGCTTGTTTGAATGGATCTGACTTGTACTCACCACCATTATCTGATCTAAGCCTCTTGATCTTTTTACTTGTCTGAGTTTCAATCATTTTCTTCCAATTAAGAAACACATCCAAGACTTCATCTTTATGTCGCATGGTGTACACCTAAACTCTCCTTAAGAAATCATCAACAAAAGTCGCAAACCAATGCTTACCTCGCCAAGGTACAACTCTGCTAGGTCCTCACACATCAGTGTGAATATAATCAAGAGTCCCTTGAGTACGATGAACCGCTGTACCAAACTTAACTCTAGTCTGCTTGCCCAAGATACAATGCTCACAAAATCCCAATTTCCCAGTCTTGGCGCCCTTTAAGAGACCTTGCTTTATCAACCCCTACAATGCCTTCTCCCTAGCATGCCCTAAATGCATGTGCCATAACCTCGAAGTATTAGAAACACTATTCTCTAAACTGTCAGAAATAGTTGCTCTTATTGTGACTATTTGCCCATCCAGAAAATACAAATTACCTTTTCGAGTACCTTTCATCACAACAAGTGCACCAAGTACCACTTTTAGGACTCCACCTTCCATAATAAATTTGTAGCCCTTTGAGTCTGACATTCCTAGTGAGATGAGGTTTTTCTTCAAGTCCGGTACATATCGAACATCTATTAGAACTCTAACTACTCCATCATGCATCTTTAATTAGATGTTTTTTATCCCTTTTGTTTTACAGGTATTATCATTACACATTAAAACAACTCTTCCATCTAACTCATGGAAGCTAGAAAACAAATCCATACGGGGACACATATGATAGGAACACCCCGAATCCAAAATCCACTCATCAGAATGACCAGCCAATGATGAAACAATCAAAGCAAAATATGAATCATCATCTTCAACCTCTGCTACATCAACATTTGGTCCCTTATTGATCTTGTTCTTCGTCAGACAATCCTTTTTCCAATGTCCTTTCTTATAACAGAAAACACACTCATCCTTCTCAAAAATCCTTCTATTAGACGTTACTCCTCGAGACTTACCTTGTCCACTATAATTCTTGTCCTCTGTCCTACCCCTTTCTATCAAAGCCTCTGATGTTGAGTCCCTATAGACATGTAGATCCCTTTTTTGATACTCATTATTCATTAAAGCATTAGATACATCATCAAATTTAATTGTATCTTTCCCATATAACAAGGTAGTGGTTAAATGATCATAACAATCAGGTAGAGAATTTAACAACAATAATGCCTTATCTTCATTTAGAATTTCAACATCAAGATTTAACAAATCAGCAAGGATTTTATTAAAACTATTCAAATACTCAGACGTCAAAATACCTTGCTTATACTAGAAACGAAATAGTCTTTTGTTCAAATAGAGTCGATTTTCAATACTCTTGGTCATAAACTTATTTTCTAGTTTCTCCCACAACTGCTTCGTCGAAGTTTCCTTCATAATAAAGTACTTCTGATCCTTGGCGAGGCAAAGCCTAATGGTGCCGCAAGCCTGGCGATTGATCTTTACCCAATCCTTATCTTCCATATCATCAGTTTTTTCCTCCAAAGTGATATCTAGCTCTTGTTGAACTAGACCATCCAAAACTTCACATTGATCTTTACCTAATCCTTATCTAGTTCTTCTTGAACTAGAACATGCCAAAATTATTAGTTCCATCAAATTTTTCAACTTTGAATTTTGCATTCCAAAACATAGTTCTTACCACCGATGGATTTTTCGAAGACGGAGTGCTAGAAACTAATTCCTTCATTAATCAAATCCACACTCATACACCAACGATCAAAAAATTCAATACTAAGATAAAAAAAAATCTTGACTCTAATACCAATTGTTGTGCGAAAGCAATCAAATAAACAATAAATAAATCTCAAACGAACAAAACCAAAACAAAACGAACAGAGAAGACACAAGATTTATGTGGTTCAGCAAGATGCCTACGTCTATGGGCAGCAATAATTAGTTTACTATGTATCAAAAAGATTATAGAGACCAAAAAAACTCCCCAAACCCGAAACCCCTTATTCTCCAACGAAAACTCTCCTCTCTCTACTCTCAAAACCCTAAAAGATAATACCCACACATTGCCCATTTTTTGGGTCATCTTGAGTCGCAAACGGGTCATCAAGAATCCGGGTGAATTCATGACAACCCCCCAACAGTGACAATATGTCATTTTAATAATACTTTCTCATGTGTGATATGACCCATCTTTTTTAATGGGACATAATATATATGACAGAGTGCTATTAAAAAAACACATTCTCGCGTGATTTACCAGATTCAAAAAAATATCTAAGAATATAATACCAACACTGGTATTAGAGATATATCCTGTCTTGAAATCACCATACTTGTAAATCGGTAAGAAAAGATGGGTTAAACTGAAAAGTAAAAAAAAAAGGCCAATAATATATATATAATGGGCAACATGGCACAAGAAACTATTTTCTGTCAACTTTGAAGTTGTACAGAGAAATTACCAGGTCATTCTTTTTTATCAACTTGCAATTTAATATGTTACATATACTCAACCAAATTTAATGTATCATAGAGAAAGCAATGACCCACAATTCTGGCTAATATATTGATAAATTATGACTCCCACTGATGACAACTTAAGCATTGAGATATGTTAATTGATATATCTGTGTGATGGTCATACTATGTTATTGTGTAACGGTTTTTTACAAAATTTAAATTTCTTCATAATTTATTAGAATAATTTTTTCTTCAATTCTAAGAAATTTTTAAATTTTATGAGAGGCCTTCACAATAATATTGAATATGTTTTCTTGTATAGTGTGTGCATAAATTATATCGATACCATTTTTTATAATTACATTATTAGTTTTTTTTTCATAAATCATATGCCCACATGTTTGATTAGTGAAATTTAATAGCTTCTACACAACTTGCTTTAAATTTTAGTAGGTTAAATTGAGTTTAACATTGATATTATAAAGAGATTACATGGCTATATCAAATTGTATTCTAATTCTAATTGAAAATAAGATATAGATGGTAAGATTTAGCATTTTATTTTTCTTGGACTTTATTTATGAGGCTTTGTATCTTAGACTTTTATGTGATTTGAGGTTTTCTATCTTAGACTTTTATGTACTTTAAACTTCTAGTTGGATTATAAAGTTATACTTTTAGTTGAACAATAGAGTTATATAGAATTTGGGGCCTTCTTTATACGTGGGACCTAAAGCGATTGTTTTTCTCGCTTAATGGTAGAGTCGGCCCTAGTGTGACTAAGTGGTAAAGATGTTGAGGAGCGTTTCGAATTTGAGTCCCCTCTGCGTCGATCGTTGGAAGTTATAGTTTAAAGGGTGGAATTGACAATCACGGGAAATGATTTAATCTAGTGCACGTAAGTTAGTTTAAGATACCCATTTTTATCACAAGTCTAAAGTAGATTACTTGTGTATATATATATATATATATATGTATACATATGTATGTATGCATTTTACCAAAAGAATATTGATACTTCAAAGTCTGTGATCTTGAAAGGGATTGACTTGTCACTGTAGATTGAAAAAAAAATACACACACACACACACACACATATATAAATATATATATTTGGAAGCCAGAGAACTAACAGAGTAGTGCTATCTATTTGGAATCTTCACACTAATAAACTGTTATTCAAGATATTGATAATTTTATTAGAATAAGAAATAATATAAATGTGTAAATATAAAAAAAAAAAAAAAATCTATTAGAAGTCTTCTTTATTAAATTATCAAAAGAGTAATTTTGAATAAAAAAAATGTATAACACTTAGTACATTTATATTTATATAAATATATATACATATATATATATATATAAAATAGGCCACATCATGAATGGTACATAGTGCGTATTACTCGAAAATCCTCTTCCCTTTTTGTAAGAATTTGAAATTTTGAAGCAAATTTTTTTTTTATTATTATTATCATTATTATTATGATGCATTTAATTTAAATGTATGTTATGAATAGTGTCTGGTGTATGTATGCATTTATATGTGTTTAATAATATATATATATATATATATATATATATATGTGTTTGTGTGTGTGTGTATGCACAATGTGCATGCCAGCAAGTGGTGTGGGTGTTGTGTATGTAGGCTGCAATGTGAGTGTGCATAGACCGTAGTTTGTGTGGGTGGCAGACTGTGTATATGTGTGTGAGGTATAATATATATATATATATATATGAATAATAGAGAAAGACCAGCAATGCATTTAATGCAAAGCTGCATTGCTGCATGGGACAGGGGCTAAGGTTAAGAAAAAAGGGTTGTGAGTCAGGATAGGTAGAGAGATAAAGAAGAGAGAGAGGGAGAGAGAGAGAGAGAGAGGTCGGTTGTGTGTGTGTTTCATATATGTATAGGTACGTTGAGTTGTTTGAGAGAGAACAGAAAAGAGAGGACCAAAGGGAGAAGCTGTGAGGAGTTTAGAAGACCTAAGAGTGAAGAACTGAGGTGAGAAGCCAAGAGGAGAGGGAGAAAATCAAAGAAAAGGTAAGCCTTACTTAGTTTCTGTTTTAAACTTTAAAAGCACGATAGCTTGGTTTGATTTATAGGGTTCTATAAAGAATGAAACCAGAAATATAATGCAAAAAGAATCATTAAAAATGATGAAAAACTGGATGAGTAAAGTGGAGTTGCAGGTTTGGGGTGGTGGTCGGGTTCTAGGTTGTTAGGTGTTTTAAACTAGTTCGAATGATGAGGGAATCATGGCCAGAGGTGCGGGAACGTGTTGCCTTTCAAATAGGGTTAAAACCATGAAGAAACGTGCATGAAAATTTGAGAAATAGGCTCACCGGAATTTTGGTTTTATGGCCGAAAAACCGAGAACTGCCACTGAACTTTCTTTTTTTCATGAAACTTGAAATGAAATTATGGAAAACTAATATTAGGATGGTAATCTAGGAGGAAAAAGGAAGAAAATAGCGTCGGATTAAGAGGGGGAGTAGGTTGGAATAGTGGTCGAAAACGGAGGGGGTAATCGACGTGTCACTAGAGAAGAAGCCACTGTTTGGCTTTTGATTTGGGTCGATTGGGCCACTGAGTTGTTGGGGTGGGTTATTTTGATTTAAAAGGTTTTGGGCCTTTATTTTTTTTCATTGGGCTTCATGGGTTTGGGCCAACAAGTTTTAAAAAGAAAATAAAAAGGATAAGGAAAGAAAAGGGTGGGGACCGAGGCTAATGGGGATCGAACCAGTGACCGTGAGTGAGAGCCCAAGCCTTTAACCACTTGGACAAGCTTCGCCTGTGTTATAAATGGGGCATAGATATATATATAAAATATATAAAATAAAGTGAAATGAAAAAAAAAAAGGAGGCGGGACTGCTCTCCCCTGGACTCGAACCTGCGACATATTAGAGGGGAGGGTGACACATGGCCATTGTGCCACCCAATACGCACCTGTCTACTAATGCAACAAATAATTATATATATGATGCTTCATTAAATAATTAAATAATTAATTAGATTAATTAAATTAAATAATTAGAAAATAACCCGATGACCAAATGAGACAAGTCATTAGTGCATTTTGACTTTCTCGAACCTAATGAGACCAATGGTGAGGTCCGTTTTGCGAGACGGGACCCCAAAAATTTAAAAGACCCGTGAAAAAATTAAAAATTACCAAAATACCCCTGAGTTAAAGACTAGTCAAACGAACCCCAATTGAAATAAATGAATAGTGAATTCTTATTATTTCGAGCATTTCAGACTCAACGGTGGAGTCCAATTTACGAGATGAGGCCTCGAGAATTAGGAACCCGTGAAGGGGCAAAATGATCGCTTTGCCCTTTTAAGTACAAATGTCCGAATTGAATTCCGCGAAAGCCTAAATCGACTTCATTCAGCGATCCGGATTCAATAGTAGAATCGGTTTGAGTGAAAGAGATACCAATTATAAAAGGACATAAAATTTGATGAATAGCATCATTCAAGTAGCAAACGGACTAAGTTGCATTTTGTGATTTTAGGGACACAGAAAGGCAAGAAGAAGGTGGTCTAATCTTCTGCATTCCACTACTAGTTCACTACACACTGAGTGCATCTCCCCGAGTTGAGACCGACCGTCAGGTACGATATATTGTGCTAAGTAAGAAATAGAATTAAGTTTAGGAATGATTTGCATGTTGATTAAATGGATCATATATTTATTTGTTTAATGTCAGAAAATCACATTAGGAATGTTGCTTTAAAAAGAAACCTTGAGTTGATTGTTTACGTTACTTATGTGCTTCTTGCTGCTCTATGGAGATATGATTTGTTCTATGTGTTGGGTTGTACGTGATCTATATTTTTGGCGAGTTGTTAAGATTGTGAACACATGGCTTGAGTATGTATTTTCGTTGATCATGTATTACATACATTCATGTGGAAAATGTTTTGTTATTCAGATGTTGTGATTGCTTTAAGTGGAATATATTGTTTAAAAGCATGCTCTATGTGTTGAAAAAATTGCTTATCTGAGATTATATTATTGCATGATAGAATCAAGGCATATTAACATAGTGTGATGCATTGAAAGCATAGTGTGGGTTGAGCACGTGGTGCTAAACATGGTACTCAGCTTCCATCAGATATGTTCTGAAAACGAGATATGGTACTCAGCTTCCATCAAATTTGTTCTGAAAACGAGACATGGTACTCAGCTTCCATCAGATGTGTTTCGAAAACGAGACATTGATATGGCATAGATTTGACATGGTTGTGGCATAGAGTGGTGTGGGTGTTTCATGGGCATTGTCACTACATTGCATAGATAATATGGATGGCATGTAGATTATTGCTATTACGTGGCATGGACAATTTGGAAAGCATGTGGATTATTGTTATTACATTGCATGGATGATTTAGAATGCATGTAGAGATAAATGTACACTTGCACATGCCACGCCTGAAATGATGTTAATGAGTTGGATGACATGTAGATTATTGCTAGTACATTGTATGATGATATTGAACGACATGTGGATATAACTGTACACTAGCACATGCCACGCCCTTAATTTTGTTTCTTGCATTAGCATTATATTGTACCAGCAGTTGAGCTGACCTATTCGTGGGACAACATTTCAGATGACGCTCCCGGCACTTGAGACTTGAGGAAGTCTTGCAGAGTGGAGGAGATATGAACTTAGGAGGATATTTGGCCCATTGGGGCATGTTTTGTGATGTAGGGCTTAAGCCCGAATGACATGTTGAATGTTTTGATTGACTGTGCTTTACATGGATGTACATTGAAGGAAATGAATATAAGTTTGGGTTGAATCCGTTAGATTGTCCTTTATTTCTTTATTATTTTATTTTCCTTTCGTCTCGTCAGTCACACCACGGGTTCGCTGGAATTCGGGGCGTGAAACTTTCACACTTCCAATTGACTAGTAGTTATATAAACCTTAACTCCAATAATCTTTATGGTTGTCGCACTTGTTCAATTTCATTATTTGTCCAAACTCGCTCAATTTCACAAGAAATCAATTGTTACTATATGTATTGTGATATTTATTTTGGCACCACAAATTTTTTCCTTTCTTTTCACATAGCCGAGACATAGACAAGCAAGCTACACCCAAACGCATAAAGAGATTAATTCAAGGATAGTTTCTTCTAATAACCAAGAAGTTTTTTTCTTTGTTTAAGGAATACACAAATGGTTGCCTTTAAACAAGTACCCATCATGCACATAAAAATTTGCAACAACTTGAGACTCTTTGCACTTTGCCCAAATTTTTTTGAAATCTGCATCTTCTTCATACAATTCCTTTAGGAACTCAAATCCCATAACATTTTGAGTTAATGTAACAAGAAGATTAGTCCTCCTACTTAAGGCATTTGCAACTCGATTAAAGTTTCTATATTTGTGTTTGATGACAAAAGGGAACTTTTGAAGGAATGTGGATCATCTCATATGCATCTTATTCAAGTGTTTCTGGTTGTTGATGTACTTTAAAGCTTGGTGATCTGTGTAAAGCACAAATTCTCACTACACAAGATAAAGCTCCCATTGCTTCAAAACTCTAAAAAACGTATAGAGTTCTTGATCATAGGTACTCCACTTTTGGCAAGTCCCATTCAGCTTCTCGCTAAAGAATGCCACTGGTCGCTTCTCTTAAGATAAGACTGCCCCAATGCCAACTTCACTCGCATCACACTCTACTTCAAAAACCTTCTCAAAACTAGACAAGACCAAAACTAGAGTGGTGCAAAACTTTTCTTTAATCAAGGCAAAGATTTTTTTCTGCCTCTTCACCCCAATTAAACATTCCTTTCTTCAAGCATTTGGTAATTGGATTTTTAATTGCACTGAATTTATGGATAAATATGTGATAGAATGTCGCTAGGCCATGAAAACTTTGCATATTGCCAACTATTTTAGGTGTTGGCCACTCATGAATGTCCAGCACCTTCTCATCATCTGTACAAATGTCATTTGCGCTAACCGCATAGCCCAAAAACAATAAACTGTTAAAAAAATTTATTTTTTAAGGTTGATGTACAACTTACTTTCCATTAGCACTGCTAGAATCTGCCGCAGATGATCAAAATGCTCCTCTTTAGATTTGCTGTAAATAAAAATATCATCAAAGTAAACAACAACAAACTTTCCAACAAGAAGTTTTCCAACAAAAGGCCTCAAAGTTTGGTTTATGACTCGCATAAAAGTATTGGGTGCATTAGTTAAACCGAAAGGCATCACCAACCACTCATATAAGTCATCATTTGTCTTAAACGCAGTTTTTCATTCATTATCAGGCCTAATCCGAATCTGATGGTAGCAACCACAAAGATCAATCTTGGAAAACAACTTTGAACCCTCAAGTATATCAAGCATGTCATCCAAGCGTGGAATAAGAAATCTGTATTTGAGAGTGATCTTATTAATGGCTTTGTAATCTATGCACATACTCCAACTGCCATCCTTCTTAGGCACCAACAAGGCTGGGACTGCACAAGGACTCATGCTCTCTTAAATGAACCTTTTTTTCAACAAGTCTTCTACCTTTTCTTTTAGAATCACATTCTCCTTTGGACACATTCTATAATGGGCTAAATTTGAAAAACTTGCACCAGGTTCTAGATCAATGTGGTGTTGAATGTCTCTTATTGGAGCCAAGCAATTAGGTAGATCATCAAAAACTAACTCACTAAACTCTTTTAACAATGGCTATAATTTTTTTGGCTCAACCATAATTGTTTTTGCCTTTGGATCCTTAATCACCAATGTTTTAACTACTAAAGCATAAACCTCATTTGCCTCCTTAGCTTTAGCCACGAACTTTGCTTCAGACCTGGATAAAACTAACATAAACTACGCCTCCACTTTAGAATTTTTAGTTATAAAATCAGACTGTGAAGGGGTCATGGAAATTTTGTGTGTTTCGAAGTGAACATATAAACATTATCCTTACCTCTATAAGTAATATCAACATCATATTACTATGGTTTACCTAACAACACATGACTAGCATATATATCAATCACATCAAAGATTACTTCATTACAATAATGTTTACCAATTGAAATAAGAACACAACAAATTTATGTTACCTTCATCGTTAGTCCTTTTTTAATTCAGCTAATTGTGTATAGAGAAAGATGTTTTTATGTAGGCAGCTTCATGTGATCTACCAACTTCTCAGCCACAAAATTCTCGCAGCTTCCATGTTAACAATTAAATTACAGACCTTTTGATTAGTTGTACAACATGATCAAAAGATGTTGTAGCGTTGGCTTGTGTCTAATTGCTTTGGCACGTACAGCAACTGCTGCACCACACAGCTGACTCGCTTTCCTTCTTCTTCTTCTGCGAATTCTACTCCTTCATAGAAATCATCTTCTCCAGCAAGTTTCTTTTCATCTACTTCCTCCATAACATCTTCATTTTCAATATAGTTAAAAATTCGTTGATCTAGATAGCTATTAGAGTGATGTCTATGTTTTCCATAGCGATAACACTTGCCAATTGTACACTTGGATAGGAATTTGTATTCATAATGAGAATTGCTTTCTTTGGAGGGCTTTTACTGATACTGCCCTTTACATGACTTGCGACCTGGTCTGGACAAATTGAATTGAAGACTAAACTCCTATTGTTTGAACACCCTTTTCCTTTATCACCTACTATAAACGATGACTCTCAATATTTCTTAGGAAAAGGTACTACTGAACTTGAACTTCCAGTCCTTCTTTCCCTTTCTAACAATTCTGCCTTCAGCGCCATGTCATAAGCCCCATCAACAGTCCACTAAACCTACAATCCAATTTTGTCACTGATTAAAAGCTTGAGTCTATTCAAATATTGTGTCATCCCCCAACCTTCTGTCTCAGTCATATTATTATGAACAGATAATTGGTTAAAGTCTGTCGTATAATCAAAAATTGAACGGCTTCCTTGGATGCAATTCTAGTATAATTGGAACATGTACTGCTTATAATCTGGAGGGAGAAATCTATCAATCATGTATTGTTTCATCTTCCTCCAAGTTCGAACTGGCAGCTTGCCTCACCGTTGTTAGTTTCGTTGCAACTGGTCCCACTAAACTACTGCTTCACCTTTCAATTTAAACACGACAAGCTTGACCATCTTACCCTCTAGGACCTCCATCATGTTCAAGAATCGGTCAGCATAAAAAATCCAATCAAGGAAATCTTCAATGTTAAGATTTCCATTAAAGGCAGTGATGTCGGCCTTCATTTTATAATCCTTAAACTCTCGGTTCCATCTTGCAGGCCTATGAATCTTGTAGTCTTCTTCATCGTTTGAATCTGATATGCCTCCATAGGCAAGTTGCCTTTGGGGACGTTGATCTAGTATAGCTCGATCTTCAGGATGGCCTCGAGTAAATATTCCAACACAGTTCCTATTGACTAGAAGGTCTCTACAAGCATTAAAATTGAGTCCCATAAGTACCTCTCGTAGCACACCAAGTTGTTCATTGATCTCTATGAACTGTTGCTTGTGTTCATCAATTGCCGCCCATATAACCTCCGTCCCACGGCGAACGTCAATGAGATTTAGGTTCTCGACTCTATCATTTGCCATTAAGCTAGGCAAATCCTTGCTCTAATACTAACTAACACAACCTGAGAACATGAAAGAGAATTGAACACGTCGAATTCTTTAGTAACCAAGAAACAATGACACTCATCATCCAAAAAAAAAGACTCTAAAATTTTGAAATTAAAATATTATTGATAATCTGAATAATAAGAATTGTTTTATATCATATTTATATGCTAAGATTGCTACTAATCTTAATATGATATTAACTCATTTTACTTATATAATTAAGAAACCATCAATTTTGTGTACTTATAAGATAAAAAATAATTAATAATAATTCAAAATTACTAATACTAACTCAAACTTAATTTGGAAACGGAAAATACAAAGAGAATGGGACAAGCTTTACGACTTTGACTCGGCGTTAGGAGGAACCTCGGGGCTGGAGAGGGGAATAAGCTTCTTCCTCGATTGTTCATCGAGGGTAGGTGAAACCGTGTGCAAACTGTCCTAAAACATGAGAAAAGACTTGAATACAAGTCAACAATTTATTTTATATATATATATATATATATATATATATATTGAGAGATGGAGACATTCTCATCTGAACTTCTTATATTGAGAGAGACGGAGAGAAAGAGAATGGAGCAAAAGCTCTATGAAGCCGCAGCAGAAGGGAAAGTAGCATCATTGCAAGCAATACTTGAAGACGACCGACTGGTTCTTGAGAGAGCAATGGTGGCTTGTTTCAATGAAACTCCATTGCATATAGCAGCTATGTGTGGACACACAGATTTTGTAAAGGAAATTTTAGGTCGAAAGAGCGGGCTCGCCGGAGAGTTAAACTTGCAACAATCATCCCCACTTCATTTGGCATCGGCTAATGGGCATGTTGAAATAGTAAAAGCATTGTTGTTGGTTAACCCAGACATGTGTTTGGTTGGTGATGGAGAAGGTAGAAATCCCCTTCATCTTGCAGCCATGAAAGGGCGAGTGGATGTCTTAAGAGAGTTGCTTCGAGTCGGACTCAATGCGGCTCGAAACACAGTGGACCATGGTGAGACCATATTACATTTATGTGTGAAGCAGAATCAATTAGGGACTTTGCGGCTATTGATGGAAACTCTGAATGACCATCAGTTTCTCAACTCTACTGATGAGTTTGGCAATTCTATATTACATCTTGCAGTCTCACACAAACAAATACAGGTATGAGAATTATTTCTTTTGAAGAAACATATATATATATATATATATATATATATGACCATATTTAAGTTTTTGATTGATTAATATAAGAAA
Source organism: Nyssa sinensis (assembly GCA_008638375.1). Taxonomy (NCBI): domain Eukaryota; kingdom Viridiplantae; phylum Streptophyta; class Magnoliopsida; order Cornales; family Nyssaceae; genus Nyssa; species Nyssa sinensis. Next base: position 53,576,572 of record CM018031.1, on the reverse strand, counting down.
TTGCGGATTTATTTGGGGGAGCGGGCTTCAAAATTTTATAATTCTTATGGACTTTTTTTTTCGTTGCAAAAATTGAAAGTTTTTCTCTCCCAATAATTTTTTTTTATATATTTCACTAGGGTTTTCCTAAATTTTAATTCTGTTTTTTTTTTTTTTTGGCTCGTTCTATGTCTATATTCTAAATCTTGTCACCAAATATAAAGGTTAGCCACCTAGCCATAGCCTACACATATTGAATTATTTCTCATTTAAATTAACACAAATTGAACAATAACAAATATATATATATATATATATAGAGAGAGAGAGAGAGAGAGAGAGAGAGAGCATACATATGACCAAGCGTGGTTCCAATTTAGTTGGTGGAAATAGGGTTGCTATGATCGATGACTCTGATGAACTTTTTGGTATGAAGCTAAATCGACACTAAGTTTCTTCTCCACTTGGGGTTAAGCTAAAAATTATTACTGCTAGTCCAATCTGAACTTGTCTTTTCTAGTAGCTAGTGACAATATATATAAAATTAAACGTGTGCAGATAATAAGATATTTGGTTACGTTTACAAGTGTTGGAGTAAATGTAAATGCAATTAATGCAAATGGGTTGACAGCATTGGATATTTTAGCACAAAGTGGAAGAGATGTGAAAGATTTTGACATTGCAGACTGCCTTAGAGAAGCCGGAGCCTCAAGAGCCAGAGATATTAATCCAACATTGTTGTCTAATAAGCAAACTAGAGTACCAATACTTGCAAAGCTTACTCAAAGTGGGTGGCTGGAAAAGAAGCGGGACATATTAATGGTGGTGGCATCACTTATAGCAACAATGTCTTTTCAAGCCGGGGTAAGCCCTCCAGGCGGTGTTTGGCAAGATGATTCTGAAGGTAAACACAGAGCCGGGGAAGCTGTAATGGCTTACAATTATCCAGATTCATACCCATATTTCCTTCGTTTTAACACCATAAGTTTTGTTACATCTTTAAGCACAATCTTGCTTCTGATGAGTGGATTACCCTTCAAGCGCAAGACCTTTATGTGGATATTGATGGTGATTATGTGGTTGACAATTACCTCAATTTCACTAACATATGCATTTACTATAGTGGTAATCACACCAATGAAGGACAGGGAGCCGCTCAGTCATGTAATTACAATTGCAGTCATAGTGTGGTGTTGTGTGATGACGCTTCTTCTGATAGGACACACAATTCGCTTGATCGAAAGGTGGTTGTGGAGTCGTGGAATATTAACATTGGCCAAGCCCAACAACAACAACAACAACAACTTCAAATTTAAACCAAGCCAATGGCAACAAAGAGGCTCATCATATTCAGATGACCTAAACCATGACCAATAATGTCTCATATATCTTTGTGTTTGATTATTGTGTGAATTTTTGCTTGCATATTTGTATCTTGTGTTTTCAAATCTCTGTCTCAACACTTCGAATGTTTGTGTTAAGCTATCCATGAATTAGAATTAGAACTATTTCTTAAATTTTATATTTTTCTCTTTTTATTTTATTATATATATATATATGTGTGTGTGTGTGTGTGTGTGTTTCTTTTCTTTACCAGAAAGTTCATATTAATATCAAAAAATTAGGGCTTTTATTTTTGCTCGCTCTCCTCCTCTCTCTCCCAGAATCTAGGGCTTTTATTTTTGCTCACTCGAATCTATCTCACCTTACGGATGTTTGCTCTCTCAATCTCAAGTTGCACTATTATGTCTGCTCATTCTCTTAAGTCCTAGATTTGAACAAGTTATGCTCCATAATCCATATATATATACTCAAGGAGATTTCCACACATGCACTTTTCTTCATTTGGGTAAGAGTAAATTCCAACATTCTATATCATGCAACTCTAGTCCAGGATGTATAGCTAAAAATACAAGTATGAAATGTCAACACATTTTCACAACAAAATATGGTTCTTGAAATCACAGTTGGTGCTGTTCAAGCTCCTATTATAGTTTTATGGAGCAAGTGAAAAACATAAGATTTGTATCTTACAGATCCCTAAAGATACAACAAGAAACAATATGACAACAATCTCATCATTTGTTCATCTTAAGAAAGAAAACCTAAAGGGAAGAAAATGATATATTCTTATCAAGGAAGGCTCTAATTTTTGACTCAGGAACTTCTTCATCATCCTCACCTGCTAATAGCCCACTCCGAATTGTGGAATCAGTAACCCCCTTATCAAATGTTCCAGGGCTATCAGTAGCCTTATAAATTGTTTGACCAGAAAATAAGTTCATTATACTTCTCTTCAGCTCTGGGCTTTCATCAAACTTGCATAGGTCAATGCAGACATTGGATCAAAACTCTACATTTACACCCATTAGTTGTCAGAGCTTCTTTTTTTTCTGTTTTGGCAGGTAGACACCATATTTACTCGAGGACAGAAAGGCAACCACAATTAAGATCATCTTTATCATCCATCTGACACATGTCATAGTAATAATTGTTTAAACCCCAGTGAACATCCTTCAATCCTTAGTTGTAAGATCATCCCACACTACCCATATCAAGAACATTCTTCAATCCTGTGCAGATTGTTTTAGTATCAAGGTCCATGCTACAGCATTAACACAAAAGATTCATCAGTGCAAATGACTGATTATTAAAAATTCTTGAAAACATCAAAAGCCATTAAATTAAAACGCACACGTGTTCTTAAGGTTGAACATAGGTGTTTCCCGCTAGATTCTAGAATTTTACTTATGATTGTACAGATTACTAAGACTTGAAAAATAAAGATCCAAATAAATCTATAAATTTCAAACTAAGAAGGCATCATGCAAGTATACTGACCATAACTGAAGTGTGAAACACAGGATGGATTTCTTGATACTCCCCAGTAATAAATGGATGTTCAACTTATTAGTAAAAATGGGAAAAACAATCAATGAGGAAATTTTTGTCATTCAAAATTGCCAATATCATGAGCACTAAAGAATAATGCAATACATCATAACAAGTACTTGTACCTTCATATACATATCAGTTATTGCTTAATCAATCAATTAAAAAACAAAAAGGATAGAAAGTAGCCTGAAGTGCAGAAATACTTGCAGCAAATCTGAGACATTGGGCCTGAAGTCTGGTTCCTAGACACCAATTTTGTTCAAAAAAGGATTAAAGAAGAAACATATTAACTAATAGAAAGAAAATAACTAATTATTCTAACCACTGAAAGGAAAAGAAAGAAACACAAATAATAGAAACCATGCTATGCATATGCCCTCTGTTTTACACCATTCATTTTGTCCTTGAAATTTAATTTACAAAAATTCTAAAAGCTAATTGTGGGTGTAGATTGCTTTTCAGGAGTACCATTATTTTCCTTCATTATGTAAGCTAAATCTCAATACCAGCTTCAGGCAAAGATATTTTCGGTAACTCTAGCATGAAATTTCAACTGGTAAAGAGGCAAAATTGTTTATTTAAGGAGAATCTTCAAATGATTTATAGATTTTTCAATATCAATAGTTTAGTGATCAAATAAAAAAAATAATCAGTATCAATAGTCTAGAAACGTCTGCATGTGTGATGCATTTGATGTCACTTGATATAGTAGGAGAATGCAACCTACCATTTAGGTTTTAATGACTTGACAAATTACCCAAAATAACCAACTACGAAGACAGTTATTATGCGTTATGGAATCCCTCTTGTTAAAGAATTAAAATGCAGGGAACGACTGTGTACCTGGGGTTGATAGGACATGTTTGATACGATGTCAGACAGTTCGCAATCGAATAAAAAGAAATTGAGCGGGGATTAGAAAATTCGAGCAACTAAGAAAACAAATCAAAATGCAATAAGATCTAATAGTGAATCTAAACCTGCAAGATTTAGATGCAAAATAAAAGAAATTCAAAACAATTCTTGGTTCATTGACAAGAGAAGGTTAAAGAAAATAGTATCAAGATTCAGATGCAAAATAAAAGAGATTCAAGACAATTCTTGGTTCATTGAGAAGAGAATGTTAAAGAAAAGAGTATTGAATTGATGCAGACACAAAAGGGTTAGAATCATAGTTTTAAATAACCACCATTACGTATCAATTTTTTGACCTTTCAATATCGTTGCAGGTCAATATATCTGCGTGATTAAAATTTACATTTATATCGGCCGATACCGTTGCGTATCACCCTTTCCAAACTATTAAGGGCGTTACAAGACTATTATGATCGTTTTTCAGTTTTTTTTTTTAATTTAAAATTTCAATTTTTTTTCATAATTTTTATGATTTCTATTTTTATAAGATTTATATATAAGAAAGATCCTTAACAAAATAATCCAAAAAATTGGTGACCCAAGCATTCGGATAGGCCTCTTTGCTTCAAAACTTTTTAATTTTTTTATTTCATAACTAATCATACTAAATTGATTTTCATACTTATAATAGTTTTTGTGTTAATATTTATGTTAGTTTTTGTAAATTTTATTCAAATCAAGCAATACTTCTTATTAACTTAACGTTAAAAAATTAGTATAAAATAATAAAATACAGTATAAAATAATAAATATCTTCTTATAAGAAAACATACTTTTTTAGGTAATAGAAAATTAAAAAATAACAATAAAAAATATTTAAATGTAATAAATTGTAGTCAAGATATGCGTATTAGTAACTTTTGAGAGATTTGCTAGCGTTTGAAAATAATTCACGACTGCAGCTTTCGATTCCAATTACGGATAACCCGATACTACCGATACCGTTACACCGCGATCACATATATCCCGCAACTGCAATTTAAATCCTTGGTTAGAATACCTTTACATTCAGAGGAATCTAAAAATTGGCTTGAGAGGATTGAAGTTACCCACTTGATAAATCTATGCATCAAGTAATATAGCAATAATTGCTACAACTACAATCAAGTAATGTTGTTGCCACCATGTCCTGCATCATTTCAAATAAAACCCAATATAGAGGAAATCTAAGATACAACGCCAGTAGCTTTACATGAAGCAAATATGATTTACAGTGTGTATTGTTGAACCTTGTAGATTCAGAATAAACAAATAAACATTAGGTCACACCCACATCAGAGCCTTCTTGTTTGTAGACACATGTTATGACATTTGGGATATGAGCCATCAAAAAATTTAATAATAAAAGATAGTGTGGCTCTCAAAGAATCCATTCTTTCATACACTTCCAAACTATGGCCTAAAATCATAGAGGTCGTCAGATAGATTTATGAAATAACTTCTCACTATGAGAATCTTATCTTCTCTCTTTTGTTGATACTTGTAAAATAATATGTGTTCTCTTTTATCAATAACTGTTCGAGAAGTTATTTCATGAGTCCGTCGTATGCGTGTGACAGTTTCTATGATTTTAGCAATACAATGAGTCTCACATAATCCCTACAAAATACTAAAATTATAGAGATCGTCACCGTGTGATGATCACATGAAATAATTTCTCTGTATCAATTATTACTGTATAAATAGACAGAGATGCCATATGGTCAAAGAGTTGTCACTGTTATCGATGAAATTATTCCAATGAGCTAAGAAGAAAATAGATGACAACAAAGAGAAAGTGCTTTGGCGAGAAATCAAAATCGAAGTGTAAGTAGCTATATATATATATATATATATATATCTACTTAGTAAATAGAGGGTGATGATGAAGCAAAATTAATCTAATCCGAACAAGAAACTAAAAAAAATTCCCCGAACCAAAAAAAAAAAAAAAAGGTCAGCTTTTTTCACCTCGGGTTATAAAAATTCTGAAACATCAATGACCGCTTGTTCTATATCTATTCTTTTCACATAAATAAAGTCTAAACTAATACGAGCTACACCTTCAACACTATCATATGCTTAACGTATGATCAAACAAGAATATGTTAAGTAATTTTGCATCTATGAGAACCCATTGACATATAAGCAACAAGACTAACACCAAACTACTGCAGAGAAGATTGACTAGACTATGTATAGAAGTTTGAAACCAAGCAACTAGAAGAAATAAATATGTTGAAAACAAAGGTTAAGAGTTTCCATCCATACCCTCAGATATGCGTCTTAAGCCCCTCTTGACGACCGATGCAAACAAGTACCATGGCTTGCTTGATGGAACATTTGGAAAGTATAGCTCTGCACCTTTCATTGTGTTCTTTACTTGAGCGCCCATAGTTGTGGGAAACTTGAAACCCCAGCTGGCTTTCAAAACCCGAGCAGTATGGAATGACTGGAGCACATGACCTAGGTGGGTTGGGGGACCTAGATGGGTTGGTTAGCCAGTTCCAATGTTCAGGTATCCCCATTTTCAAGGACTTTTGCTCCTATAAGGGGATAAGAAGACAGTTAAACAATTAGATTAATACTCAACGCAGATGTGAAACAAAACACAACACCCTTCATTTCTTCATGTTTTTATCCACAAACCCCACCCCCCCCCCCCACCCCAAAAAAAAAAAAGATCTCATTTTAAATATAAATCTCAAACAGTAGAAGGAAACCAGGCTTCAAGTTAACATGACACGATCTTATATGTGAAAATAAAAAATTCTTCACAAAATGAATCAATAAATTCATACAAATCTCACATTATTCTTTTATATCTTTTTTCCCATAATTTCCCTTACCTTTTCATCAGATTCTTTGCAAGAATTCAATTCCTCGTTCCATAACTTCCCAATGCCGGTCCATCTATGGCCTGACTGGGAGTAGTGTGGCATGCCAAGGTCATTCAGTGGATATACAGAGCCTCTAATCGTCACTGTGTTACATTAACGATCATGTAAGTACACAAATCAGTTAACAAATTTTAAGTAGTTTGGTTCTCTCATGAAGCACAGGCAATAGTAGTTGAAAACGTAGGACTTGAATTGCTTACCTAAAGGTTTCAAACTCTCCTCAATTAGAAATCTTTTTCAACTACATCGTATGTATGATTAAAGAAAAAAAAAAGAACATTCATCAGAAAATAATTAACCCAATGAGGGCCAGGATAAACTTACCCTACATATCATAACTATTCCAATCAATCAAAGGATGAAATGAAATACTGAAAGAAAATCAAAATAGATGAATGAACAAGGAGTGCAGTTCCCAAACCACGACATATCACTCCAATTGATATCTTGGTTCTCCAAAACAAAGCCTGCTTGCTGAAGCAAACAGGCAACTTCTGTAATTAATTGTTATTTTGTAACCTGAAATATAACACCGGGCAAAAAACATTTAAAAAAAAAAAAGAAGACAAATGCGGTAACCAAAATTAGAAATATATGCCTGAAACCTATAAGTCTATAACATACACGAATTTTATCTTGCTTAATATTTGGCTCAAGAGCATCCCCTGCCCCCTCAAACGCATCAAGTAACTGTAGTGCAGACGTCATCACAGCTTTCTTATCCTCGGGCATAGCCAATGTGTTGCTTTCACTGCTTTTCATTAATCCGGACGCCTCAAGAGTTAATGCATCTAACTGAATCACAATGCATTTGCGGATGGTTGTAAATGGATTGATGAGCTTTTTCCGGGCCACCATCATCAGAATTGCAAGCTTCACTAGTTTCCCATCCCTTGCACAATGCAAAATTTCCTCCTCAGTCTCTTCCTAAGAAGCACGGACACTCTATTTTGGCTCACGTGTCCGTGTCGGACACGTGTCGGACACCGACACTCTCGGACACTTCCCGGACATGTGTCCGGACACTTGAATCATGGATGTTGATGATTAAATGAAGAAATTATTTAATTTTTATTTAATAACTTTGTTATTCTAATATCTTAATAATATCTTTTAAATTTTTGTATTTTTATACCAAGTTTAATTGAAATAAGATTAGGTTTTTATTATACGGTCATATAAAAAATATAAAAATTTATATATATTCAACGTGTCCCTAATGTGTCCGTGTCCTACTTTTTTGAGAAATAACGTGTCTACGTGTCCGTGTCGCGTCGTATCCGTGTCCCGCGTCCGTATCCGTGCTTCTTAGGTCTCTTCTATGTTCCATGCAAGCAACTCAATGGTTTCATGTGCAATTTGCTGAAAGAAGCATTACCCAAACATAATAAGACAATTTCATGTACTGCATTAAAACACAAACTGACACACTTTGCATAAAAAGACATACCAATCTTGGTAGACAAAGTAAAATAAGTAACTTGAAGATAGATTTTTGAGTAGTCCATTCAATCAGAACATCAGCAGCTGCAAGAAAGAAAAAAAGCATAGAAAATTTAGTAATGCATCAATCAAACCACTTCAGGGGGACTGTCAAAAATACAAAAACACCAAGAAAGCACGATGGGCAAAGATGAGAATAATCCACCAAAAAGATTCAAGAGCTACATTCAGAGTGAGCCTGTCATTGTACTCTGGTTCCCTAAGCTTGGCTCTGAGATCAGTTCGAGCTCCATGGAAAAGAAATAATTCAGTTAGTGCTGGAGATAATGTTTCAGCAGCAAGATGGAGCGGAAATAGTCCCTCTCTAGATGGAACATATTAAGATCCACAGTTTGACTGGTCTCTCCATTAATTACTGCAGCAACACAATTAACCGCCCGGTAGTCGCAAATCATCATAAAAAGTTCAGGTTGGTGGAGTTCAAATCAGCTAATCGACGGATATTCAGCAGCCAGTTGGCTTTCAATGAATGAAACAATTCATGCTTGTTATCAGCTGAAATGATGTCTCGAAATTGCATTTGCAGAGAAATATATTCAACATGCTGAGATAAAACATATTTCAAGAGGTCAAAGCAAAATGACTTAACAATAGTATGAGAATGAGAAAGAATTCTCTTAAAAATGGTATGAGAAATTGAGAATAAGGAAAACAACGAGCATAAAGTTTCAAAAGGTTGAAGCCAAGAAAGATGGAAAATAAAGTTTCAAAAGGTTTCTAGAAAAGGTAAGAAATGAGACTAAAAGAACATAATGTGAGCACATCAACATTTAAGCAAAGTTTGAATGCTTACCTCGTCCTCAGACTCGTCCATGTTTACTCAAGCTTAAGAAGCAATCCTACAAACAACTCCAAGACAGTTCCAAGAGAAACAAAAGACATCCCATATCTCATCAAGTGGGCCTTGTAAAATGAAAGAGAATTAGCATATCTTTCCCAGTTTCTTTATTGATTGTCACTAGAGAAGTAAACTTTTTTTCCTGATTAGTAAAGGTATATATATATATATATATATATATATATATATATATAAAACAAGGCGCCTGAGAGGGGCAAACCCATATACAAAAAAGGGAAAGGCCGTTCAATTAAAGCCTTAAGACCCCCAAAAAAGTTACAAAGCTATGTAGGTACAAAGGATATTCTTTTTTAACACAAAAATGAAGCATCTTCAGAAAGTAATCTTTGAACCTCCAAATTGGTATCTCTTCATCTTCAAAAATACGCCTATTGCGCTCATACCACATACACCAAAAAAGACACAAAGCGCCGGCCTAACCTCCCTCCTAAATCGACTGCAATGCCAGCCAAGTAAAATGTCGCAGGATGATTTCAGCATCACCCAACAAAATCCAAAGATGGAGAACACCATATCCCAAAGATCCCTAGCCACTTTGTAGTGGAACGGGAGATGATCCACTGACTCTTCCGCTCCCTTGCACATATAACATATGCTTGGAAGATGATATCCTCTTCTCCTCAAGTTATCTGCCATAAGGATAGCACCCTAGGCCACCAACCAGCAGAAAAACGCAGCTTTCCTTGGAATCGTAGATTTCCAAATGAGTTGCCACAGAAAAGAGACCTCTCTCCGGCCCACCAAGTGCTTATAGAAGGAACGCACTGAAAATTTCCTATTGCCATGAAGTTTCTATATCATTTGATCGTCACCCCCTACATGCACTAAGCAACTCCTCCACCCCTCCCAAGTCCCAACTCCCAATCGAAAAAATAATTCATTTTTTCGATCTTCACCTCCAGGAGGTAGTGGAGCTTTATCATAAGTTGTTCACAGATTCATCCATTTCGGTAGAAGAGGCAGGGCTGATAATTCCATTTCGGACATGGAAGGGTCACTAGAGAAGTAATTGAAGCCATTCTCTTCATTATATAAAGACGCCCATGTGAATATAAGGTTATCTTTGTAATCCTTTTCATCTTATAATGTTAATTTGTGTTTGTCATTATGTAATACTTCATTTTTGTTTGTTTCAGAAACAGGAAAACAATGGGAAGATGTCGAAACTAAAAATGGTGGTGGTTGAATAATAGATCAGTTAAACAGGTTTTAAAACATTTTATAGAACCCAGAAAATAACATTCAAAATTTCAAAAAACACGTGTTCACTATTATGTCAGCACCACACAAACATATTGCATACACTCTTATGTTGCAAATAATTCCAAAATCCAGTGAGCAGTGCACCACCACTAGTCTGAGGAATGGAGCTGGACAACTGGAGCTGATGAAGACTGATATCCCTTTGCCGTTCGCTACAACCGGAGTACGGAGCTGGACACCGGAGATGGAGATAGAAGCTGAGGAGTGACAGAGTGAAGAAGAGATCAGATATGAGAATTTACTCAATTTAGAGGAAGATGAAGCAAGAACCAGAGAAAGAAAGAGAAATCACACCTGTTAGTCGCCGTAGACGAAACAAAGCACCGTCGTCGTCGATGGCAAGCTGTAGTTGCGCCTACGAGTGGTGAAGGGCAGAGAGCGATGATATGCAAATTTTATTTTGCCCAAAATCATGCCCCCTTTTATAGTGCAAACAGAACGGGAGAAAACCATTCAACCCGGTATTGTTTCCGGTTTCTCCATTCAACCGCCGGGTTCTTCCGGTTCTATGTTTCTAGCCGGTTTTTGATTAAATCTGGTTGAGCAATTCAATTCAAAACCATTTCATGGGCCGGTTCCAGTTCAATCGGTTGAACCGCCTGATCCAATCCGATCTAATTTTTAAAATATTACCTATAACTCCTGCCACTACAACTCTGACATTGATATGATGAATACGAAGAAATTTCAATATCTAAAATCTGGAAACAATTAACTCAAGTAAAAAAAATAAATTCTCTAAATTTGAAAATTGAATATTATTGATAAAATCTAAATAATGAAAGTTTATTACATCATATTTATAGGCTTAGGAAACTAATTCATTAAATAGGAAACTTTTAATTTTTATATTGCTTATATTAGTCTTAATACAATTAGAAAACTAGAAAAATTAAGAAAAAATTAAAATTGGGTCTTTTGTTTTTTGCAATTAAGTCTAAAATTGAAAACTAGATAAGAAAAAAGGAGCTCAAAAAGAGTTTTCAATGCAAAGAACTTGCAAAACAAAACTTTTCAAAAATGATAAAAAGGTATAATTGAAACTAGGAAACAATCAACCTGACTAAAAGAATAAATTTTCTAAAATTTGAAAAATAAATATTATTAATAAAATATAAATAATGAAAGTCTATTACACTATATTTGTAGGCTTAGGAAACTAATTCATTGAATAGGAAATTGTTAATTCCTATATTTCTTATACTAGTCTTAATAAAATTAGAAAACTAGAGAAATTAGAAAAAAAAAAAACAAAATTGGTTTTTTTTTTTTTCAATTAAGTCTAAAATTGGAACTAAATAAGAAAAAAAGAAAAGAACAATCGGGACTCAAAAAAAGTTTTCAATGCAAGGAACTTGCAAAACAAAATTTTTCAAAAATGGTAAAAAGTTATAATTGAAAGCCTAATAATGAATTTAACTTAAAAATGAGTTCAATTGTGCCAAAGCGACGAGTTTGGTCTATCTCATCGTTTCGGGTCAAAATAGGGTCATGGATCCCAAAAATTGAGCAAGGCAAATTTGCATCTACTAATACTTTGACTTTAAATGAGACTTGAAATGTTTTCATTACTTTAAAAATTCTTCAACAGCTTGCTCTACATCAAACTCCTGCCCACAAGAGAGAGAGAGAGAGAGAGAATGCCCGGGGAATCAATCAAATTTGAGCTAAAATAACTTATATACGCACAAGAGAGACAACCCATGTCCTTGACCCGTAACTCTCTCCCAACAAAAATATTCAAGTTTAAATTTTTGATGTTGCCAACACACGCACACGTAGTAAATTGACAAAATCAACTTTGTACCTTAAAATAACATGGGTTGGTTAATTAGTCGTATCAATTTTGTTCACTCCTTCTTGTTATACTCAACCTAAACCCACCCAACTTTCCTACAGAAAGTAGAACGAGATAACCAAGTGATGAGGGATGATTTGCAAATTAAAATTTGAAATGAATTGCCACTGATTAGTAGAGATTTTGGTTCCACAACAACTAAAATTAGCTCAAAAAACTTGAAAAAAACTATAATAATAATAAAAATTAATTATTAGAAAATCCCTCAAAATTAATGTGTAAAAGATAAGGTCCAAAGCCAAATATTTTAACCCCAAAAATTCTTAAAATTTTAAATTATTTAAATCTAGATTCAAAAGTGTTGAGGTAACGGTGTTATAATATTTTTTAAATGACTAAATTGGCCCTTGATATACATTCACTTCCGTAACAAATTACTTGTGAGACCATATCCGATTCCTTTTTTTCTCTCTCCCCCTCAAATTGTTCCATCTTTGTTGAAGTCGAAAAATGAGAGGAACTGCCGACCATAGTTTGTCATCCTCTGCCTCCTCTGTGTTTTCCGGCAGCACCGCCTTTGTGTTTTCTTGTCGCCACTGCCAATGATGGATGAAGACTGAGGGGTAATTGATGGTAAAGATGAGCCATTTGTTTTATGGTATGTATATATACATAGGTGTTTGAGATTCGCTGTTCATTGCTTTCTAGTTTGGGTACATAGAATTTCAAGATTAATGGAGTAATTGCCCTAATATCAATTTCAATATACGGTCAGTCGCTTTTGGCTTCAATATTCACTCCCAAAGTTCATCATGTGTGTTGATAATTGGTCCATGTACATCGCATGATACTTAATTCAATCAATGGTTAATTTACTTACCAATCAATATCAAGTTTCCTTGTGTTGCGTTGAATTTAATTTTTTTTGTCAATTCATTTTTGGATATTAGTTTTCAATTAAGGTTTGATTTGATCCCTTAGTTTGCTTTTTGAATGTTGATTTGTCATTGTGTACGTAAATTGCAAGGAAACAATGTATTGTAAAGAAACAATGGTGTCAATCATTGCTTCTTTACAAATTCATATTCAAATTACTCGATACCTTTGTGTTTTACTAGGTACCATCTACTGAATTCAGCTTTTTTTTCATCTTTCTTTGAAAGCATGGACTTTTGCTCTCAATGTTGCTTTGTATATTCTCCAGAAGGATTTTTGTAGCATTATTTTATTGCTAAATAATTTATAATTAAGTTTAAGTTAACAAAAAAATGGAAGTGAGCCACTGTGATAGAGAGGATTCTGGAGTTCAAGTTGATTCTTTCAATGTCACGTCTGGCGTGGAAAAGTGAAGATATTTAGATTTTTGTAATATATAAATACCAATAAAAAATATGTATTCTATTGTTTTTGTTAAATGAATCTACTCTCACCTGTTAGGTTGTTACTATTATAAAATTTGATTGGTCTACTTGGAAGTTCTTATAGTGGACACGTGCTTTAAAAAAAACTCTTCAAAGGGTTAGTTTGACGGGGAAATTCATATATGTTGTTCACATTTCATCAAGTGTGAGATTTCAAGAAATTTTTACAATTTTGTTTTTTGGACAAGAAAATTTTTCGGCAGAGAATTTGCTTTGTTGCTATTTTTTTTTTAGTAATGTATTATTTTCTCTAGTTATTTATTTGTTAGGGAAATTCATATATGTTGTTCACATTCCATCAAATGTTGGATTTCAAGAAATTCTCACAATTTTGTTTTTTGGACTGAAAATTTTTCAGCAGAGGAATTTGCTTTGTTGCTATATTTTTTTTTAGTAGTGTATTATTTTCTCTATTTATTTGTTTGTTTGTTTTATTAATGTTGGAGTATTACTACTTTTCTAAGGAACAAAATTTGTTTGATACATTGTTAAAAACATGTGTAATACTTCTTTAAAACAATCTTGTAAAAGGAATTTATGGTCCCTTAATTGTTGTATAAACCAAGTTATGTCTATGCTTGCAACTCTTTATGCTACATTAACAAGCTCATTCAACTACTAGGTAAAAGCATACATCTCCATACTTAGAAACATGAAAAAAAAAAACAAGAACCAAAGTCCTATACAAGTGGTGCAAGTGTCCCACTCTCCATGCAATTGGCATGAGGTCAATTCTCTTTTCCCATAATGTTATATCAAAAAATGAATAAAACTACAATTGATGATTGTTCTGCCTATGTCCCTGAAATGCTTATTCACTTAATCTAATCAATTCATCATAATCGATATTAGATAAAGAAAAATTATGAACCATGTGTATAAGTTTTACACAGATTGCAGTTTGACATAAATCTGATTAATGATTAGGAAAGAAAAATCCAAAGAAATTAAGGTTTTGTGCCTCACGATTTAGAGCATGAAACTACTATATCCTTGTACACTAAATGATCCATATCCTTCTTATGGTTGCTGCTTATAAATTTCTGCAAAAAAAAAAAAAGCAAATGCATTTATCATAAGCTTCTTTCTATCTACATTACTTCTGTGAGCAATACCAAGTTTCGTTGAGGTATTAAAAAAATCAAAACTATAGTATTTGACTATGACATTTATGCCAACCTCAAATGTAAAAGCTACCACAAGGTTTGACATATAGGCACCATGAAAACCCTTGTTAGGAGCGTGATGGTTGTTGGGCAAGTCGGCATGACCACAGTGTCTAGAGTTTTTTGGAATTATCTTGTATATACTAAAGTCATGTAGAGTTGTCTAGAACACTCTTGAATAATCTAAAGTATTGTAGAGTGCTCTACAATATTGTAGTGGAGTTCAGGATTATTTTATTGTAGAGAGTAGAGGAATATTATAGAGTATTGTAGGTGGGACATATTTGTAGAAGAGTTCTAAAAGGTTCTATAAAAGAGGTGGGGTTATTCTGAGACCCCCTTGTACCGTAGATTAGATTGATCTTAGCCAAGTATAAATAGGAAAAATTATTTCATTTGTAACTAACTCATGAAAATGCAGTAACGATTCAAGAGTGACTGTTCTTAGAGTATCTTTTGTTAACTTTCATTCACTTAATGTGGCCTATGCATGTTTATACTAGATTAATCCCATTAAAAATGATTCATGTACACCAACTAAATGGTGATAATTGATGAATGCACCTTAATATAAACATTGTATGAAAGACAAAAGGTGTATTCATAAATGGTGACTAATGAATGCACCTTGGAATACTAATAGACAAAGATCAATACATTGGCTTGGAAAATGCATAATGTATCTTAATATGAATGTGGTGAGTACATTAAGTATGTAAACATGAATTCGAGAGATACATTAACCCAAATTATGATTTAATTAATAGTCTTTATAATGCTTAAGGTCTTTGATGGGAAGACAACTAGTATAAATAGTGTAAGGTCTCAAACCAGACTCTTTATTCAAATCTTATGATTAACACCACAATGTGGTTCCCATTGCCTAGAGGGAGAGAAGTGGTTTGAAGATCTTATAAAAATAAAGAATTTGAAGATCAAGATCACTTGAAGATCACTTGTGTGAAGACTTTTTTGTCTTTAAGTAATTTTATATTATCATGGATCAAGGTAAGTACTTATCAAATTTATGTTATTTTCATGCATCGAATTGAATTACTAAAGATATTCATGTTAAGTTTTTCGCAAAGTTTTTTTATCATCTTTATCATTGTAAGGCATTCGTGTATTAAAATACTTTTTTCATATCTATCTTACTAAGAAATCTTAAAGAACTAGATAATTTATTGGAATCGTTGAGCTACCCAATTGATCATCAAAGTTCATGTGTCAATTTAAAAGCAACTTGTTCTTATAGGAATGAATGAAAGGTACCCATGTGGAAATTTAAAAGCAATATGTTATTATAGGAGTGAATCAAAGTCACTTTGTATATCCTATCATAAGATTCAGGAAACAAATTACTTGGTCCAAAACTCTCCCATTCAAAAAAACTTGCATCAAAATTTAGTTTATAAAATCCTTCTCTAGAGCTTTCCACACCTAAAACATCCATTTGGCATGCTAACGAACACGACATACTAGGAATGATGTCAACAACTAAGATGTACATTATGTAGATGTCACCATCGTCACTATAAATTTCCATTTTCATCTTTAGAGTAGTTTGGTCTCTTTAATTCATCAAGTTCATGTTTTTGTAACCACAAAAAAAAAAAAAAAGTGATGTCACTTAAAATTAAAATATTGACACTACAAGAAAATGGAGAATATACAACACCTATAAAATGGCAGTAAAAGAAAGAAAAATGTTGTCATAACTTTTACGGGCATTTATGCAACATTTTCGTAAAATGTCGTCAATGCTTGTGTCGAAAATTTTGTGGCATTTATTGAAAATGCTGATGTAACGTTTCATAAAATTGAAAGATACATAAAAGAAATAAATAATGAATAATGTTACTTTTGCATGATAAAAAACCTCACGAACGTAATAATGAGGTGAAAATAATTTAAATAACATAATATGGAGTATACATGGGTGATAAATTAAAAATAGTAAAAATAAGAAAATGCGTAAGTTTTCTAACATTCGCTCGAACGAATGGGCTATTCGTTCCAAAGAATACTAGAGAGTCTACTGTAAATTTTATTTGATATTCGTTTGAACGAATGACTCGTTCGTTCAAACAAACATGCAACAAGACACTTTTAAGTGCGGGCTGAAATGCCATTTTTGCTCAAATTTTACTTTTCCTTCTCTTCCAAACTCTCTCTACATTATGTAGATGTCACCATCGTCACTATAAATTTCCATTTTCATTTTTAGAGTATTTTGGTCTTTTTAATTCATCAAGTTCATGTTTTTGTAACCACAAAAAGTGATGTCACTTAAAATTAAAATATTGACACTACAAGAAAATGGAGAATATACAACACTTATAAAATGGCGGTAAAGGAAAGATAAATGTCATCATAACTTTTACCGGCATTTATGCAATATTTTCGTAAAATGTCGTTAATGCTTGTGTCGAAAATTTTGTGGCATATATTGAAAATGCCGATGTAACGTTTTGTAAAATTGAAAGATAGATAAAAGAAATAAATAATAAATAATATTACTTTTGCATGATAATAAACTTTACGAACGTAATAATGAGGTGAAAATAATTTAAAGAACATAATATGGAGTATACATGGGTGATAAATTAAAAATAGTAAAAATAAGAAAATAACATTCGTCGAACAAATGGGCTGTTCGTTCCAAAGAATACTAGAGTCTACTGTAAATTTTATTTGATATTCGTTTGAACAAACATGCAACAAGACACTTTTAAACGCAGGCTGAAATGCCATTTTTGCTCAAATTTCACTTTTCCTTCTCTTCCAAACTCTATCTAGACAAGAGGAAAGTTAGGGTTAGGAAATTTCTTCGATTTTCATAAGTCTTCAAGCATTGTAAACACATCACACTACAATGATTCAAGTATAAGAAGAATTTATATCAATTAAAAAGTTAGGATTTCAAGATTTCTTCAAGAACACAAGGTAAAATTTAGAGCTTTTCATTTACTTTTGAAATTCTTTGTAGATCTAGCTTGGTTAAGGGAAATAAATGGTGTAAAATCTTTCTTAGGTTCTTTTGGGCAAGGATTGAAGTCAAGATCTTGAAATCTCTTCCTACACACAAATCCACATTTGTTTTTAGAGTTGTATTAAGATTATTTAGTTTCTAATTTTTGTTTATTCTTAATTTTTCAAGTTTTCTAGTTGTATTAAGAGCTGTATTCCTAATTTGTATAGGAAATATAGGAATTACTGGTTTTCTATTCAAATTAGTAGTCTTTATTGTATTAAGATTAGTAAAAAAATATAAATTTTGGTTTCCTAATCAGAATAATAGTATTCTAACTCTATAAATATGATGTAATTTGTCTTTCTGGTAATATTTTTTATCAATAATATTTAATTATGAATTTTAGAGAATTTGTGGAGTCCCTATGTTACTTGGTTTATAAAGAATTCAACATTCTCATTCTTACATTTCTATTTCACATCAGAAGGACGACACTTTTTTATGGCATTTAGAAATGCTGTGAATAATAAGTTCAGATTGACAATTTTAATAGCAATTGTGTATATGTCAAACTTTTGGCAGCATTTATATGAAATGTCATTATATTACATAAACTATTTTTTGACACTTAAATATAAATGCTAAAAAAAATATTTTCAATTTTTTAGGAGACTTATTGTTAAATCATGATATTTAATGATTTGTTTGTAATATTTTGTACCAAATGCCACTATAGTTTAGAAACTTTTTAAGTTGGACTCTTATAAAAGCATTCTTGCTATAATTTTATCAGGTTTGCCAAGAATTCAACTTATCACTCCCCTATATCCAATGTGACACGTCATATAATCAAAATGCTGAGTGCAGATTGTTTTCCCCAAGTTAGTAGTAATAAATGTTATTGGTAGCCCAATGGTAATACATTATCCTTTATGAACCAAAAATAACATTTCATCAAAATAAGAAATGAACTTCAAAAATTGGGCCGTTCAATCTTAGCTACATAAAAAATAACAAAATTATCAACAAATCCAAGTTCAAACTTAATTACCAACCAAGTTCAAACTTAATTACCAACCAAGTTCACCATCTTTTATTGAATAAAAAAGCCCCTTTAGTGTTTTTTTTTCCGAAAATAATGAAACTATATATGCGTTATTTCTGCCCAACCTTCAAGAAGGTGTTTTAAAATTTTAAAAATTAATAACTCAAAATACATAAATCCGTTTTTAATAAAATTTATATATTTGGACTCTAAAAATTGAGATCTATAAAACAATATCCATATGTAATATGAAATTTTGAAAGAAAAAAATTGCTTCTCAAACTGTAAAATTTCACATTTATAAATAAGGTAATAGAATTTTCAATTTCACTATGAGTTTCTTGCTTGTTATCAGTTTTATTTATTTTTTTGAGTTGCATTTTGGATGTCAAAAAGAGTCTTTTAAAGTAGTAAAAATTACAACAACAAAAACTCAATTTAGATATAAAAGCAGTGAGACTGTGAGACTTTATACTTACATTGCTTTATGAATAAGCACACTCTAACACAAATTATAATTAAAAGGAATGACTTAGATTCTAAGGAGGCTGACAAGATTGGCCTCACTGCTAAAAAAAAAGTGAAAACAAATCAATGAGAGAGTGAAAGAGAGATAGAGTAGTGTAAAATTTCACACTTTTTAGTAAAAAAACTTCTTCCTAGCGAAATTTTACACTTTCAAAATTCTCAGCATTACTAATTTTATTGAGCTTTTGGCCACATTTTAGATGCTCAAAACTAAATTTCAAAGTAGTGGGAAATAAAAAAAAATTAGTATTTAAAATACCAAAAATCCATGAAAAAACTTATTTTTTGTCCATAAAATACCAAAACTCCAGCGAAAGATAAAATTTTACTCTACTGATCGTATATTCAATTAATGATAACTCTACTTTTTGTCCATAAAGAACCCAACAAATGAAAAAAAGAAAATGGCTTTACTGTAGCAAATGATGATGTTCACTTTTAATGACAAAAATCTCATATTTATGTGACTCAATGAACAATTGATGTTATGTACATAACATAGATATGGAATTACAAAACCTACACTTCAATCTGCAGGAAGAAGACAAGTATTGTATTTTGTCACCATAGACTAGGAAGTTATATCACTTCAATGATGAATGAAGATCACTTTAATCACAGATCTGCGAATCTGCAAATTGGTTATGGTATGGCGGTTATTTGATAGAGAGGGAAATTGCAAATGGGGATGCGATTTTTGGATGATAGTGTTGTGTGATGACAATCCAGCGGCTACGGGTGGTGGTGTTCGCTAGGTGGGTGGTGGCGTTAGGCGGTTGTTTTGGTAGCAGCAGTGACAGGCATTGGTTTGGCGATGACAATCGGTAACGATTGTTGTGGCAGCAGTTGTGCCTAGACTTGGTGGTTTGCAGTGGTTTATCACAGTGGGTTTTGATGGTGAAATTGTTGGTGGCTATGGGTAGAGATGATGGCAATGACTGGTGGAAAAGTGAAGAGAGAGACGAGTGTTCTAGCTAACTGCAAATCGATGTAACAATGAGGGAATTTCATATAAGGGGTAAACAAGTCAATAATGAAAAACAGTATCTGTCATGTCAGCACCTTAGATCTGTGCTCAATTTAAAAAAAAAAAAAAAATGAAAGTCCTTGACCTTTGATTCAAAAAAAATAGTGAATTTTAAAAGAATATTTGTCTTACACAAAGACTAAAGCCCGGTTAACCCTAAAATATTCTATCACGACATTATGTCTTCTATTCTATTTTGTCTACTTCTGGGGCACTCGAGTAGAAAATTCTTAATTATCGAACAAATTCTCCAACTTCAGTAACTCTATTATGCTTAACATCAAACAAATATATTAAGCATATTTTTATTAAGGGTCGCAACTCGGACGGGCAGACCAAGCCCGACTCAAAAAATATGGAGCTTGGGTAGTAGATTTTCAATATCGAAACGGGCCTGGGCCGAAATCACTAATTCGGGCTGGGCTTGGGAAAAGATCTCGGGAACCTGAGCCTAAATTCAATTTATATATGTCATATATATTTCAAAATGTTAAATAATATACACCTTAGATTTCAATTTACAATAGATCTTGACCATTGATTAGTTGGATAAACAAGCATATTTGTAGGGTTGCAGCAAACCTCATTCCTCTTTTGGACACAGACACATACCTTCTCTGTAGATTCACGACTTTCCCTTATAAGCACAAACCCTTAGCAGCCATAGCCCGCTACCACCTTTAAAACCGAGTCAACTATCGTCTTCTTCAGCCATCTTTCGAGCTCTGATCATCCATTTCTTCAATCATCTCCCATTGTTGAGCAATACGATTTGAAATCATCATTTTCTGCCATCATTGGTACGTTATACTCTCTCGCTTTAGAAGTTTTCGTTTCTTTTTCTCATCGCCTTTTTCCCTCTCTCTCTGTACCAAAAATCTGAATATTTTAGGGGTCTTTGGGTGGATTTCAAAGGTCACGGTCTTTAGGTGGATTTCTTGGCCATTGATTAGGTTTCATTCTGCATGGTCTAAAATTATTATTGCAATCTGATTCATTCTAATAGGGCCCAACTAAGCCCGCTAGAACACCAATCTATTTCATTTGAACTCATGTTGGGTTCTTAGTTCCTGTACTTTATTCTCCCTTTCTTTTAATCTATTTGGCTACACCACACGTTCCTATTTATTTATAAAGTACATAAATTGACAAATAGAACTTGTTACAATGAATTTGGTTTCTCGTTCATCTTGTAAATTCTCTCTCTGTCATTTGCCTCATTAAATTAACTAGTCAGAACAGTAGAATAACCACAACAAATTTGCTAATTTTACTCAAAACATGTTTTGGGGAAATTTAAGTCGCATACATGATATTGTGCTATGCTTCCACTGCTTTTCTGTTTTTTGATTTCCCAATCAAATATGTTGCTTGTTGCGACTTTAATATTGCCATCCCAAGTACTGGATGTCGCGAAGTAATAATATTCTGTGAGTCCAAGGTTGAACCACCGGGACCTTAAGACAATTGACAAAAATAAAAATTTAATAAAATTAAATATGTTTGCTTGGAGAAAATAGTTGGTTGGTTGCTTAAACAAATGAAATAATTAAAAATAATATAGAAAAGTGCTAAGGTCTCAGAGATTCACAATAACAAACTTATGATAATTGTGTGTGATTCTCTTTTTATACTCAATTGAAACTCACACGAAGAGTGATTCCAATAGGAAGATGGAGCCATGATTCTGAAAATACTATTATGTTTAGTTATTTCAAAACTTAGCAACACTAGTTATTTGATTTGCATGAAATTCTAAGTATTTATTGTGCCTTGAGTCTACAATAAATCAAAGAATTATACAGAACAAAGAAACTTTTCCAAAACTTGAATTAAACCAAAAACATTGAATTTTGCATTAAGAACATTGACGAATCACATAACAAAATCATATGGTTGTTGTTACTTCACTCCTAGCCTTCGCCAGAGTTTTAAAAACTTATTACAAACTTAAAATAAAAAAAAAAAAATACAATAAATGAATTGAACATGATAAAAAATCTCTTTTTGTTCCATGAATATCACAATATGATGAGAGATCACCTTCTTCACCTTTGGTTCACAACCCTTCTCATGTCCCCCAGATATAACTCTCAAAGAAAATATCATTTCAGAGATCTATTAGGTATGGGAGACATCTAGCTAAATTTTTCGCTAGATTTGTAAGTTTCTATTTGGAGCCAAATTGACTATAGTAAACGTCACAAATTGAAATTTGCTATTTCAGGAATAATTGTATCCCTTTATGTTATCTTTCCAATCCAATTTGTTTCATGCCAAAAAAATTTCACATCTAAAAGATATGATCAAAATACCACGCAGTGGTCAAACCGTGTCCAAGTCTAGCAGCCACTACAGCGGCAACAATTTTGGGACCATATTTGAGCCTCCAAACGTTCAGATTAGGCTTTGTCCTTGAGACACAACTTTTTAGAAATCTGAATTATATTTCCGACACCACAAAGATAAAAACAATCCGATATTAGAGTTGAAAGATATAATTTTTTTTTACTTTAACTGGTCAGAAATGATCTTATATCCACTCAAAATTATTTTTCATGACTCTAACAGGTCCAAATATCATCTTTTGACACAAAATCATCACTGGCATGCAAAAGATTACAAATGCATCAATTACACTAAATCTAATATATTTTATTAACTAAAAATGTAAATTAAGGGATAATATAGATGATTATTTGGTGATTATCATTGTTTAGTGTGTTCCTTTAGCCAAAACTTTGTTTTTCAAAATTATTTAGCATTTGGGGCTGAAAAAGATTTTTGGTTTGGATTGAACTCGATACTAATATATTTTGCTTTTGGTCGGATTCGAACAAATTATTCAAGTTTAAGGTCGAGCTCCAGCCGAGCTTAGGTTGATTATCTCAAACCTCGAGTTGGGCTTGGACATGTCTCGACTCGAACCCGCCCACTTCGCCCAAGTTGCACCCCTATATTTTATATATGCATGTACCATGTGCTCAAGAAATAAGATTTTCTCGATACAGATTAAAAATATGGCCAAAAGCAATCTAATTACGACAACAATTGAAATCCCTATAATCAATTTGAATGATTTCCCTACCATCTTCATTCAACCATCTAATCCATTAACCAACCTATAATATGGTCAATCAATCAACAAACAAAACTACATAAATAACTTAAAGAATCCTTATACACAAATATATTGCAAAACATTAATAACAGAATTTTTTTTTTTTTTTTATAATTAGTCTACTTCCTCCCCTGCCCTGAAAATCCCAAGTCTTCAATTACAGCTTCCATGGAGAAGTTTGAATGTAGACTTACACAGATTTGCAACCATTCTTAATTAAAATAAAATCTTCAAAATAAATATGTTGCTTAGATAATTACCTTGGAGGGAGGGTGAATAGGTATTTTGCAAATATTTATAATTTTTACAAACTTTAAAAATGAATGCAAAAAATGCACAAATATATAAAAAAGTAGAGAGAGCAAAAATAATGATTTTACGAGGTTTAGAAAATTTCTTACGTCCTTGATTCAAGTTTTTCCGCTTGAGTTTTTCCATTATCTTTATCTCCTTACAGGTGGAAGTCAAACATTTACAATAAGAGCTGCTAACTTTTTGCCCAGTAAAATATCTCATTTTCTCTCATAAGAGTAACACCTATTCACAAATCTCACCGCAATGAGAAAATAAAAAATTTATTTACAAACAAGCACTCTTTTCAAGAGTAGATTGGTGCAATACATGCTTACCCTCTATAGATTTTTCAAGTGTAAACTCAGAGTATTTAAGATGAATAGAACTTTTAGATCTAGATTTTTAATGGTTAGATTTAAAGTGAAGAATAAAGATATAGATGTATAAACTTGTAATGATACACCAATAAATATTTTAGAGAACTTCTATTTATAACCCCCAAATGAATATGGTCGTTGGAATTTAAAATAGAGTTGTTCCCCCATTTTTTATATATTCAAAATATGAATTTTCGATTATTAGATCGACAAAATCAGTTGATTAAATGTCGACTAGATCAAGATCCAGGTGATTGATAAGTTCAACTGATTTGTTCAGAGGGATTGAAGTTCATGTGCTCAAGAAAAATTAGTCAACTAATTCTTAGAGTCAATCGACTAGTTCTGATATATATTATTTTTACCTTTAAAATCCAGTTGATCGAATCTCCATTTAGGTCGACTGTTTTGGACAATGACTTCAGACTGTGCATTTGAATTGGTCGCTTAGCCGACTAGTTTTAGGAATTAGTTGACTAGTTTGTTTAATGTAAAAATCAGGCTTAAGAAATAGTCGAGTGGTTCTTGAAACTAGTCAACTAATTTTGACAGAGTTGACATTCTTGCTTATTTTTCGGTGTTGTATTTTCAAAACCTTTTGATATTTCAAAACTTAAAATATAGTAATGTGTTGTTTTGAAAAATCATTTTAGGATTAGTTCTAGTTGATCATTTTAAATAGTAAGAGCTTACACTTAATGCTTAATCTAATCCTAAATCACTCAAAATAAGGAAAATAAATTTTTTTTTATTGACTTATCTTGATTCTTTAGATTTGAGTATGTCTATTTGCTTGATCATCACGAGAACATTTCACTTGATTAGATTTTAACTTTGAAGCATTTGCTTTGAGTGGAGTCCTTTAAGTTTGATGAAATTTGTCATTTCTTGATTAACAATTTTCTTTAACCTAAATAACTTATTTGTATTTGTATTCGATAAAACGTTAGTTCAATAAATAATACATCATTATTATCAAAATTACTTAAATGCTTCAGTTAAAAACACTCGGGACTTACAAAATGTAAACTAATGAGAAAAATCCTTGAACCATATTTCAATTGAATATTCAAAATGGAAGACTAAAATCTGAAAAAGCACAACATGGTATCCCAATCATATATCATTTTCTTCCTACCAATTCAAAGAATCTGAACCTTAGCCCTTAGCCACCGACGGACTCCAAAAAAATCGTTATTATATTTGGTATAAATAATAGGTGTCAGCATAAACAACAATTGAATTAAAAACATCAAACTAGATCGAATGCAAACGAAATAAAATCCCAAATGAAAATCAAGAAACTAAGGTGCAGAATTACAATAGCTTTTGAGGGACCCAGCAGCAGAGAACCAAAGAGATCGTTGCGCCGTCGTCCGTTGATGAAGAAAGAGATCTAAGCAAGAGACGAGAACGAACATGAAGTCGTGAACCGGAGAACGATCGTGAAATCGTGAACTGATGAGAGTGTTAAATGGCGCAGACTCGGGAAGAACTTTTCACCAGAGATCATGTTACGTTACGAATAAGACCAATGGCTGAAGCCATGTGTTATTGTGACAATTTTTTAAGTAATTTTTTTTTTTACTTATTTAATTAGAAAGTTCAAAAAAAAAAAATTCCTTTTTTAGACTGAAAAATGACTTCAAAAAATAAAAATACTTTTAAGCAAATTATATATATATATATATATATATATATATACTTTTCATAAGAAAAATATTTCATTTTACATTTTATTTATTCTAACCACTATATTGTCACCAGCACTATCCTGCTTCCATCACCACTACTAACCAGTACTACTACTATTGTCTTGTCGTTGCCATTACATCTACCACTACTACTATCACTATACCATTTCTAACACCAACAATTCCGCCACTACTGCATCAACCACCAGGGATGGAGCTACAGTGGGGGCACTTGACCTCACTGAAATTTCTCGAAATTTTTTACTTAATTCAGTATTTTAAAGGTTTTCAAAAATTTTTAAATTTACCCTACTAAATAAACTCTTTTTTAAACTTGCCTCCAATAGATTTGTTTTTACAAACTTTCTAATTAATTATTTAAAGAAAATATTATATGATTAAATAATTAAGTTATTTTATTTTTATTAGATTAAATTTTTTAAAGAATTGGTAATTTAACATGAAATGAATAAGGAAAAGTCTTAATCTCAAACATCACATGCTAATAATTACAATTAATGTACTTAAATAATTTAATTACACCCTCTTTATTACCGATTCCTTCATTTGCTTTATTCTTATTATACTATCATTTCACACTTACGTGATTTAGGATTTCAACACTAAATTTTGACAACTTTTTTTCTTAATTTTATTTATTATAGTTATTTTTTCTCTTTTATTGGAGATTTTTTAATTAATGAAAAAATTAATAATTTTTTTTTCTCAGTTTTTTTAATATCGTTCAAGGATTTGTTTAAAGAAAAAACTCTAATCAAAGGCTTAAAGTATAAAGATTTGACATTCAAAAAAAGAGAGAATTTTATATATAAACAAGAACATATAATTATATATTTCTTAATTTTTCATTTTAGATTTTTTGGTCAAAATCTCAATCGGAAGACACGTCACACAAGAATTCTTAATGTTACTTTTCTTTTACTTTTTTTTATACGTAAAATATATGTATATATCTATATACATTGACAGAGAAATAGAAAAATATTTTAAGGCTGATTGAGAAATGATTGATCAGAAAAATAGAGTAAAAGTACGTTCAAAGCATCTTAAAAGATATTTTATCTCAAGTAGACAATTATCGCGAGTCTTTATCTCATAACTCATCCAAATATATATAAAATTGTAACTTAATTCATGCGGCTATTTTAGAAATGAGAGAGAGAGAGAGAGAGAAATATATGTCTCTCCTATACAAGAGAAGACTCGTAGAGCATAATTATAGAAATTTTATTCATATAAGAATACGAAACAAGAAGTAATATTTTTATATAAGCAATGTCATAATTATAGGCAAATTTTTTTAAAAGTAATATTAGAAATTGTATAAAATGCACTGGTGGAATCCCATGTACAAAGGTTGGAATTTCTTTTATTACAACCAAAAAAAAAGTATAATTAGTTGGATTCAATTTATTCTTTTTTTAAATGGTATGATCAAAAACTCAATTTTTTTATTCTTTTTAATTATTCAAAATACTGCTAAATTTTTTAAATTTTGCATAATCAAATTTAGTTTTATTAGTAAGTTTAGGTACAAAATCCTACCTCTGCCTCTGTCCACCACCACCACCACCACCATTACACCCATCACTGCTAACGCAACACAACCGCTGCCACCACAACCTCACACTATCTCTATGGATTGTACGTAGATTTTCAGAGTTTTCTTGTTAAAAATTCCTAATTGTCAAAATATGAAAGATTGAAAAAATTAAAAGACCTAAAAGAAAGGGCCTAAAAAAATAATGACACACATAAAAATAAATTAAAGGGAGCGGATTTAACACGAGGCATTGAATTAATTAATGGAGGACTTTAACGATTCAGTGGTGGTGCAGCGGTGGTACAATGATCCAGTGGTCTCGATCTTTATTTAATTTTTACAAACAATTTAAAATATACATTAAAAAATTAATATTGAGATAAAAATTATTAGAGTTAATTACACCTACCTCTCCTGAGATTTCTGACAATTACAAAAACCTCCCTTATACTTTCTGAAATAATACTGTCCCCCTTCTAGTTCATGTGTCAGTAACATTTTGCCCCCTGCCGTCCACTACCGTTAATCATAGTGACGAAAATTGATGACATAAGCATAGATTTTTTTAAAAATACCAATTTTACCCTTACAAATGTTACAAAGACAAGATTACCCTGATGTTACTATGCTTGCTAACATGCGCCCGCCTCCTACCATCCACCCCGACAACCCAAACAAGAACCTCCAGATCTGGGTTAAAATTTTTTAATAACAATTCGGACAGTCTTGGGGAGAGTTGGGAACCCAAATTAGCTTAACACCAAAACCCAATTTTTCCTATTATGTGATAACAGAGCGACAAAAATCTGTCTTTGTCTTCTCAATATCACTATTTATTATTCCAATTTTTTTTCTGAAAAAAAATAGATCATCAACATAAAGCTCTGTCTTTGTTTTTAGCTGCAAATTTGAAATGAACAGTTTCAGTTTTGTTTTAGTTTGAATTTTACTGTGGTTTTGGTTATTTCAAGACTTGATAAGCTTCTCAAGATTTTAAATTCAAGGTTTTTTTTAAATTTTTTTTTTTCTGGTGGGTTCTAAGTTGCTTTTTCTTTTTTTCTTTTTGCTGATTTTTTTCCCAGAAAATATTAGAGGTTTTGGGCAATTGAGTTTGAGGAAAATGATGGGTTTTTGATGAGAAGTTGATAGATTTTTTTTTTTTTTTGAAGTTTTGAAATGGAAGGAAGAGAAGGTATCAGTAGTAATGCGGTAACAGTGGTGGGATCAGATGCTCCGTCGGACTACCATGACACCTTTCTTGTGACAAACCTGTGATCTCGTGAATCAGATTCAAAAACCCACCAACCAATTCAATTTCCCCAATTTTACCCTCACCAAAGTCCTTCAGATCCCGAAACCGCTTAACCTAGAGACCCCCCAAAATGCAAAAATAACAAACAGTAAGCCCATTTCCTCAACCTTTCTACAGAGACCCATGAAGTGTAAACATTTAGCAACCCCATAAAAATTTCCTCAACCATCGTCAACATCCCATCTGGTCCGTACTTCCTCAGCCTACCTCTCTTCTTCTTCACTGTCGTCGCTCCTGCCACCCCCGGAGCCGGAGCCGGAGCTGCAACCGCAGGCGCGCCACAACCGGCAGCACTACACCCATTTGAGGGGTCACTGCCGGCGTTGATCCACTAGCCTGAGTAGGGTTTTCTGTCTATGAACAATGCGTATGAAGTTTGATTGCCTCGGAGCAAGGGTGTTCTATGGTTGGGGTGGTTATGGTGATTCTTCAGATTCAGTAGCATTTAATGAAGCTATGCGGGATTGAGAGAGAGATGAGAGAGGAAGAAAGAGGTTAGGGCAGAGAAATTGCGAGAGGAAGAAAGAGGTTAGGGCAGAGAAATTGAGAGAGGAAGAAAGAGGAAGAGAATTAAAATATAAGGGGTAAAGTAGTAAATGAACAAATTCTATTAACCGTCGTTTAATCGACAGGTCTGACAGGGGGATTGTAATATCCCGACCCGAGTCGGTCAGTACTTGACCCGGGTTAGACCGAGTTATGATGTGTAAACCCGGGTTGAACCGAGCCAGGACTTGTGATTCCGAACTGTACCTTAAATTACTCGGTAAATAAAATTGACGCTCGGTTACACGTTGTATTTAGTATACATGCATGAAATAAAAAGCAGTTACGGGTACTAGGTACCGACATATCGAAATACCGACATTATGGAATAATGTGTATTTCCTTATGTATATACATGTATTACATACGATATATATATATATATACGATATATATGTCTGAAATATGGTATATATATGTGTATAAAAACACGGTATATTAATAATATATGTATATTATATATATACGTGTCTTGTATATTTGATATGTATAATCTCTATTGTAACCAAAGAAACCGTGGGCAGAAACAAGGCTGAATCAGTGGGCATTGGTACACTGATTTAGAGAGAGAGAAAGAGTGGAATGTGAGGTGTTGAAGGCTGAAGAAGCTTGGGCTGCATGGCAGCCATTCACGTAACACGTGTGTGTGTGGGTGTCTTGATATGCGACCAGGTGGCAAGACCAATTGAGGGTTGTTCAATAGAGAAGAAAATTAGTAGAGAAAAGTATAAAAATAGGAGCAGAATTTTAGAGAGAAAAAGCGGTAGCAGTGAAGAGAGAGAGAGAGAGAGAGAGAGAGAGAGAGAGAGAGAGAGAGAAACGGATTTGGAGCAGTTTGGAGGAGCAACAATCTATAACAGGTAACCAAATCCATCCTTAATTTTCTTGTATGCTATTATAAATTGTAGAAATGCATGTTAGAACTGGATATACAAAAACGTGAGAAAAACCAAAAACAAGAGAATCTAGCTTCGGTCAACAATGGAGGGTTTTAATGTGTTCAGCTAATCAAACTTTTGAGATTAGGAATTAAAAGGAAATGACCTTAGGAGTCTAACAGGCTTTGAATCACACAAAACGGTTGAGAAACGGCCATTTGATGACTGATTATTCTCTCGCCGGTGCAATGGCCGGAAAAACCAGAAATGGGTGTTGAAATCAGTAACGTTTGGGTCCAAACTTGGTCCTAAAATACTTCTGGAAGTTCTATGGTTCGATTGGTATAGGAATAGTGGAGTTTGGACGTGAAATCCATGGAAAAAAATGAAAGAAACCGTGCGGGTTGCACTGTTCCAGCGACATGGCCGGAAAACCAACCGGAGAAGACACCGGAAAGTCGGGGGCCAAGTTGGGTTAAAACAAGACCGGGTCCAGGTCTAGATCGGGTCGGGACCCGACCGGATCTAAACGGGGGTGACACGTGTCGTGTTATGTTTAAATTTTAAAATTTAAATTTAAACCGGTTGGTTCACCTTAATATTGGACCGGTTCAGGATTTTAGGTCTTGAACCCACTGGTTCAGACCGGATTTAATGGAAATTGCGAACCGGCCCCAGAATTTTGAGTAAATGTCACTGTTTCCCCAAATCAGAAAATTAATAAAATATGAAATTTTTCAAAAATGCCCCTAATTCAAAATAAGTCAAACGAAGTCCAAATGGGGCAAATAAATAGTCAATTTTTATTATCTCGAGCCTTTCAAACCCAATGGTGATGTCAAAATTATGAACAGAGATTTCGTGAATAAAGACACGTAAAGTACAAATGACAGTTTTGCCCTTTTCAATCCGGACGTCCGATTTAAGATCCGTAAAAGCCTAGACTTATTTTATTCGACATCCCGGATACAATGACGACATCTAAATTAGTAATCGAGATACCGATAGCCAAGATTAGTATATTTGAATATAGAGTATGGCTCGATTACAGCTATAGACTAAGTTATTTTCTAATGACAGGCACGTCAAAAGATAAAGGGAAGGAGACTTAAATTAATTGAACTACTGAGTCATTTTGAGGTAAGTAATTCTGACGCTTTAATATGGGTTATTCCCAGCCAGTCACGTTTCTTTTAATATGCTGCCAAATTTGTACTCGATCATTACCCAATGCACTTGATTTGAAGCCAATCGACTTGTAGTTATCGGATATGCTTATTCTTGGATTTGACTTATTTGCTTGCATCGTTGTGGATTCGATTTATGATATTTAAGCATCATTGCGCTATTATATCATGACCTGGTCTTGAGATATATTCCGTTGATATAAAACTTGTTATTCCACACTCTTCATGACTTGTTGAATTTTAATATCAGTTGTTTGGTACTGTTATACATTCCGTGTGGAATTTTGTTGGTCATGATATTTGGTTTGTACCCGGTGTTGTGCTCAGTCACAACGGCCCATCCATTCACAGATTGCGTGGGGAAAAGACCCTTTGGGGTCTGTTGTGTCCTACGGGACTTGTATTGAAAAGAGCTCTA
The DNA here is from genome assembly GCA_008638375.1 of Nyssa sinensis. NCBI lineage: Eukaryota > Viridiplantae > Streptophyta > Magnoliopsida > Cornales > Nyssaceae > Nyssa > Nyssa sinensis. Next base: position 53,544,929 of record CM018031.1, on the reverse strand, counting down.
ACGCTTTTCAGAGAGCCCGAGGAACTGTGGCGGATCTGAGCATACGTTTTAGTGGGGTATGCCGGCCCCGGGAGATTCACGTATATCTGGGTTATTTGAATTCGATGTTGGATTATTCTTGATTTCATTGTATGATCATATTTTTATACCCTGTGAAATGATCATATTGTTGCAAGCATGATATATCTTTGATCGGCTAACGTATTGTTGTGGCAGCAATCCATCATGATAGGCCAGATCCCAATTTCAATTGGTTTTGTTATTGACTCTTAATCTATATTGTGGGATATGCCTTTTGGACCATCGGGTTGATACTTTACACATTTTGGTGACTGGCTATGTTTTCATTATTGCCCATTTGGCCATCCGTTATTCCTTGTTCTATCATTTCATTGGACAAACCCGAACCCATGTTAAAGCTAGGAAATTACTTATTGGGCTATTAGCTCACCCCCCTCCCTTAAATTTTTTTCAGGATAGCAGGATCTAGCAGGACCCTCAGGCGCTCAAGAAGTTTAGACGCTGCTAGTTACTGGTAGCTGTTTTGGCGAGTTTTGTATTAAGTTAAATGTTGACAGGTCTTAATACTCCCATGTCACCACGGTCCTGTTTGTTGGTGTTGTTTTTGAGGATCTGTATTTTGAAACACTTATGTTCTTTCTGACATGTATCTAAATGATGACCTGACTATGCTACCAGGTGTATTACATAATGATAAAATATTTTGCTAAAACTTTACCCAGTATTTCAGATCCTTTTGACGGGGAACGGTCCACGGGCCGCAGACCCGGGTCACGGATCCCTAATCCGCATAGGGTGGGTTTGGGGTCGTGACAGGGATAGTGTTATTTCAGAAAATATAGGGGAGATTTCTGCAATTATCACAAATCTCAGGGGAGGTAAGTGTAATTTACCCAAATTATTATTATTTTTTGAAATGATTATTCATAAGTGCTTTTATTTTAAGGGGATTGAGTAATAGATCTCTTGTAAAGGTCTAATCCCAAAACTCTTAACCCAAAAAATCTTTAAGATTTTTGTTGACAAAAATACTTTTTTAGTGATTGAACTCCAATAAGATCCTGACGCCTTCTCCTACCACATTATCACCTAATTTTTCTATAAATTTCAAAATTAAATAACTTACAATATATAAGTGTGTTTTTCATAAAAATTATATATTTAGATTTTAAAAATCGGGATCTATCAAATAATATCCATATTGCATAAGAAATTTTGACAAAAACGATGTGTGTTATTTCATTATCTGAGAAATTCTCTATCTAACAAAAAATTATGTCCAACTAAAAATTCTCTACCTAACCAAAAATTCTCTGACAAAAAAATTCCTCTATTTGGTTTTTATGCTTGAAATTCTTTTAAAGTTTCATTCACTTGAATTTTATTAAAAAAATTTTCCTTGAAATGCTCTCTACCAAACAATTGGATCAAAAGAATAAAAGACAATTCACTTTTGTACATAAAAGAATAAAATCTCTTTGTATGGAAAAAGACGAAATAACTTTTGTATAGAAAACTTGTATGTCCACCAACGACATCCCTCATCAATTCAACTCTATATCCCCAACGCCCCTTCCTTCATGTGTTGTCAACTCAATTGTGGTACAACAACCCTCCCAACCACACAAAGGAAGCTACTGCTTTAACTCTACGCTATCGATGGAAGAGAAGAGAATAGATAGTGACAGAGGGAACTTGCAGCTGCCATAAAGATGTGATAATTAGCTTTATTAGACTAACATACCAGATTGCATGACAACACAATTATGTTATGCCAATTATGTGGGATCTTTAAGTGGTACTAATCTAAAGGTTTCTAGAAATTGGTTGTCAGAAATATATACATGGCCATCTAATCTTACAGTAGGAAATTTCTCATTTTTGAAAGATACGGTTGTGTGCCCCTTCTGTTATAATCTTCGGTATTGTTCTCTTCTTGTATGGGAAACTTATGTTCTTCCAAATTTCAATTGTTTTAGGTGAACATTTTGATGCATATTGTGGAAATATGGTTAAATGACGAGCAATGCTCTGCAATTGAAAGGTTGAAAAAGAAACACAGAGCTCACGATGAAAGGGAATGCCTTGATCAATCTAATCAGATTGTGACTATAAGCAAACAACCATCTGAAGCTATAATTTATGTAGATGAGTGTGAACAACAATGTCTTGAATGAGAGAAGGCATTGTATGGGTGCCAGCATAAAAAAAAAAAGGAAGATATGTCATCCTTTTTGTAGATTTAGAAGGATCCCGATTGTTTCATTCCTTAAAGGTAGAAAGGAGTGCTTCTTATGGAAGATAGAGAAATTAAAGAGTCGCCAACTTATTTTTAGGCAAGAAACAAACAAACTCGTTACATATTGAACAATACATATAAAAAGAAAAGCCAAAGAAATTAAATGAAATATACATTGCTTTGTTTCTTAAATACATGCTAAAGGATCCCTTGACATTAATCAAATAAGGATAAAGCACTAAAATAAAGTGAAAACCAAAGAAAAAAGGCTCGAGGGTTAAGGTCGGAGTGGGAAGGTGTTAGGCACCCACCCCATCCCATCCGGATGGATTGGCCTCGAATATTCACTTGCAAGACTATTTTGTCATAAGAAAACTGAAAAGAGATATGTGAGTCTAGAAGATATAAATAATAAAAAATCTGATGTGAAGAAATAAAATAAAACAGAAAAGACAAAAAAAAAGGATCTGACTTGGGCCCGAAGGCTTTCTACGTATCCGTTCAGAAAACGGAATTAGAGTCATGTGGTTATCTGGTTACCTTCTTTTACAAATAGTGATAAAAGAAGCGAAATCTACTGGATCTAAAGAAAACTGTTAAGGGTTTGAGGGCGTGCCTTGTTTGATCGTTGGAGTCGAGTAGATCTCTGGCTAGAAAAGTCTGGTTTGGAGGCTTTCGTTGGGCAGATCTCCAACTTGTTCTCCGGTTTGGAAAACGTCGCTTCGGCTTGCTTCGTGAAGGAAGGCTGTCACTTCGGTAAGGCTTCGAACTAGGGAGATGGAGAGTTCTTGTAGAAAGAATTCTAGTATTAAACTAATAGCGTGAGGCTATGAAAATTGTGTCCTTCAAAACTAATGGCCTAGAGGCTCTATTTATAGGAAAATATAAAGATTCGATCTAAGTGTTTAAGATGAAACCCTAGAATAGAGGGTTAGGATCATGTCTTGAGTGATAATTATCTAATTAAATAAACAAAAAATAAATAATTATCCTAAGAAATGATTATCCTAATTAAATAAATTAATAAATAATTATGACACACGAACTAATAACATTGGTGTCTACAAGCAAGAGTCAATAAGATAAAAGAGAATAGAATTTAATTAGAAAATAAATTCTAAAATAAAAATGTCCAAGTTCGATGTATCTTCATTTAAAGAAATATCAAGCAACTCTTTATGAAAACTCTAAAAGTGAAAAGTCCTAATTATGCCTAAATAGACTATTACCACTCAAGATTACCAAATTGCTCCTAATTCGGTGGACAATCTCTAGATTGCTAAGACATGTGAAATGATCAAATTACTCCCGATTTGTCACCAAAGGGCTGAAATTACCAAAATACCCTTAGATGAATAAAATGATATGGAAACTATGAAAATTTTTCTCAAGTGACTAAGAAGCCCTATTGAGGGTAGAATTGTGCCACAATTACCAAAATGTCCTTAGTGGGCAGAAAGGTACCGAAATTACTGAAACGCTCTCCGATGGGCAGAAGAGTCCTAACTAAGGTGGGACTCTATTAGAAAGAGTTCTAACGGGAGTGAGATTCTGTTAGGAAGAGTTCTACTTGGACTAGGACTCTGTCAGAAATAGTCTTACTTAGATCGAGACTTTATCAAGAGAGTCCTAACGGGAATGAGATTTTATTGGGAAGAATCTTACTTGGACTGGGACTCTGTCATGTGAGTTCTAATGGTAATAGGACTCTGTCATGAGGAGTCCTAATGGGAATGAGACTTTGTCAGGTGGAGTCCTAATGGAATTGAGACTATGACAGGAAAGTTTAGTGAGAATAAGACTCTGTTAGAAGGAGTCCTAAAGGAATTAGAACACTAGCAGGAGAGCCCCAAAGAGAATAGGACTTTGCCAGGAGTCCTAATAGAAGTAGGTTTCTTAGCATAACTACCGAATTACTACCACTTAATCAAGGGTCATAAAATGAGGTGTCTATACATTGGTTAATGCCAATGAAGAAAGTGGTGGGCGAGAGGGTTTGGTCGTGATTTTTGGTGAGAGATGGGAAAGATTGTAATATTAAATTGGGCAAAATAAGGTTAATTCAATCATTTGAAAAAAATATAAAGTTGCCATGTCACCACCATTGGATCTGGTACCAATAATTTTAAAAATTGAGAGACTTTTTGGATCAAAATGTTTCTTCTCGAACTTTAACCTCTAAACACTTATTATGTGATACCTTTCAATAATTAGTTCTTTATTTTTTTTAACAAAAATAAAAATTACTGTCTTTTATAAAAATACTCTAAAAAAAGCCTAACGAGAGAGTCTCTTTGTAGATACATATGTGCATACAGGCCATATCCCATCTTCCTTCAGGCTATCAAAACAGCCTTTGAAGTTTGTTATACCTCAAATTGGAAAAAAAAATCAAGTATACCGTCGCACGGTACGAGTGCAAGGACCACTGTGATGGTTGTTGATGATGTACATCAATACCATCACAGTGGTCATCACACCAGGAGACGGCACACTGAAAATTTTTTTTCATCAAGTTGAGGAAGCGGTCTAAGTCTCTCATTTCTTTTGTCTTCCAAGTTTGGTAGCTTGCCCCTTTATTGTCTATTCCTTAGGTAGGTAACAACATGACCAGTGTCATATGGAAAAGCTTCAGTACAGGTTTGAAAAATGGCAAACCAGAAGTCTCCTATTGCATGCATTCTTGTTATGGCATAACTGAACTACAAGCAAGTCAGACTAATATTTAGTATTAATTTGTTCTGATTTATCCTACTATTTCCATCAACATCATTGTTGTTGGAGGCAAAGTGGTGGTCTCTGCCTTCCTCGACCTCACAAACACTAGTCAATACACTGTAAACATTTGATTTTTTAAAAAAAATTATCTTTCTCACAGAAGCAATAAAATATCGACAAAAAAAGATATATTGCTAAGTTTAAAAATATGAATATATTGATGGATATATCACGATATTTTGTATTTTTTTCACATTCAAATATTGTATCACAATAGTAAAAATTGCAATATATCAAACAATATATATTGTGCAAAATGTGATATTTATTCCATGATTTCAGTTGCTTTAATATTTATTATCGCTAACCATGTAACCAATTTAAGGCATCTTCCTCTTAAAAGAAAAAAGTATACAAGAAGCATTTCTTAAAAAAAAATGTCTTTATAGATTGAAAAGTAAGACCAAAACAAACTCTTGGCTAAAATTAGACTTAGGATTTTAACTAAGAAAGAGAGACACCTGTCTCCTAAACAACATGTATTTAAAAAATAAGATTAGAAAGTAAAAAAGAACAAAGAAAAATGTGATTTTGATCAAATCCAGCTTTATTTGTGAAGCCTATATGAGTTTAATCAAATTATTAACACTTCCCACATGCCATATTTGTTGTCCACTCACAGTTGATGCTACGACGATTTATTTTGTATCAGCATCACAGCATGCACAATTGTGTGTGTGTGTGTGTGAGAGAGAGAGAGAGAGAGAGAGAGAGAGAGAGAGAGAGAGAGAGAGAGAGAGAGAGAGTCAACTAAGAAGAAATTAATATGAGTAATCACGGATGCACCCACCACCCGATTGTTTTTCAAATCTAAAATGTTGATAAATGATAAGAAAGAGCATCTAGATGCCGCCTCCCACGTCGTTTTCTTTTCTATGATTTAATCAGCCAATGTTCTGATTTCTTAACCCAACAAGCCCTTTATGCAATATTATCAAGTGTGCTATATTATAATTTTTAATTTTCAATTTTCGGTCTATTTTTAATTTTCAAAAAATTCTATCTTGCCAATTTCTGAGTTAGAGAACATTTTTTTTAATTTTTTTTTATAAAAGTTCAAGGATCATCATAAAAACTAAAAGTACAAGGTAATGAATATAAATTAACCATACACAATTACTCATATTTAAAAAATAATTATATGTAAATTAGTCATATGTAATATCAGGATATCAATGCTAAATACCCGACCTTAATCACCAAAGACATGGTAATTAGTGACATCTACACTATCAGTCTATCTCTTGCTAATCATGGGAAGAGCAAGGATGATTAGAGAAAAATGTTAAATAACGGATTTTCTTATCTTATTTTCTTATTTTTAAATATAAGGTGATAATTAGGAGTTGTGAAGAAATCTTTTTTGTATATCATTTTTTTTAGTAAGAAAAATAACAAAAAGTGGTAATATTGATTTTCTAAATATGTGTCTCAAATTTTATATTTCAAATGATGTGACACTGTAATATTAGTAATGCATTAAAACATGTATGCTACAGGCTTGTCCCCAATGTCACCAGGTCGAAATCTAACGATGACACTTTCTCTTAGGGTCAATCTATACGAGGGGTTGTTCCGGCTTTAATCAGACCTTCCACTAGTGGATGGTGGAATTGATCGTCGCTGATAGTTAGTGTATATGAAACGATGTCGTCTCACTAAACATTAGCAACACGCAATTACTTATTAGCGATGCACATTGTGCATCGTTAATAAGTCCTGTTATAAACTAATCGGCCGCTCCCTCTCTGCGCTGCTCACTATTCTCTCTCTCTCTCTCTCTCTCTCTTGTTCTCTCACTCTCTGCGACGCACCTACTGTTTTTTCGAGTTGCCGTGAAAAATTGATTGATCGAGTGTGCATTGATTTGATAGTGTTTGATCTGATACTATTTTTTTGAGTTGCCATGAAAACAAGGTTCGTTTTCTTATCTCTGATTACTATTTGCTGTGTTGTCTCAATCGATACATGCATGATTGATTCTATGTTGTTCAGTACAAGTTCTAGATGTAAAGGATGATACATAGATTTTACAAGGTTCGTTTAATTTTGATTGTTTTGTTAGGTTAAATTAAGGTGGAGTTAATTTTTGCGATGTGGCGAATTTGTTCATGACAAGTATATTCTCTGTAAACAACCCATTTTTTAAAAACAACTAAAAAGCTTGTGGAATCGGTCAACAATTTTTTTTGGGGGGGACCAAAAGGTATTTTTTTAACTGATTGTTCACTTGGTGTTTCTTCTATGATGATACAGAGGGTCTGTATTTATCCAAAAAAAAAATACAGAGGGTCTGTTTTTCTTAAATTCTAGCACTCAAAATCTTGTTATTTTTTCTAATTTATGGCATGTTTAGTGCAGAATTTTCTTGGGTGTAGGTGACTTGTTCTGGATTTTTGATTTTTTTTTTTTTTTTATAACGGATATAAAGTTTTGTGGCTTAAAAACTGGGTTTGCATGATTAAATGTGGGTCTTCAATTTTTAGAGGTAATTTAGATCTTTTGAATTATGAATTTTAGGGTTTAAGACTTGAAAATTTGTTTTGATGGCTTTTAGGGTCTTTAAAGTTTCTGCTTAGACCGTTGGATGATATTGGTAGATATGTAAAGTGGGGTTGCATGAATATTGGTGGGTTCTTGTACTTGTAAGAGGAAACTAGAATTTCTGAATTTTGGAGGGTTTTAGGAATTGAGCTTTTGTATCATTAACAGGTATAAGAATTTGGTTGAAAATTTTTAATAATTTTTGTTTTTTATACCGAGATTGGGGGATGTTTAGAGTATCAAATCTGTTTTCATTTCTCTTTATAGTTGAATAATTAAGTTATATTGTTAAACAATTCTCTGGATTAGTATGCATTTTTAATTCATAAACAGTGGGCAAATTATATAGGTTCTTTGGAGGATTTCTAATTTGGTTTTATGTTTTTGAGTGATTGATGATTAGAGAATTCTCAAGTGTAATCCCCCTCAGATGCTCCTCCCAGACGCTCCTCCCCTGTTGTTTTTTGCTATAATAGATTTTTGTTAAGTTACTTGTTAGTTTCCACCCTATTTTTCTTTAATTGGTTTATATTCTTTGACTTTGGGCTCCATGTGTGCCCTTTTTTTGGTTTATACATGTATGTATGTGATTATACATGTGTGAGTGTGTGTGTGTGTATATATATATATGTATGGAAATATTTATACATATATAGGAGAGAGAAGCAATGTTGTAATTATGTAAATTAAACATTAAAATTTCCTTGAATGAACAAAAACAAACTCCACCAAAGACAGTTGCTAGAAACTTAATTTTTTTGGAAAACAAACACAAGGTAAGAACGAATTATGAGTTCTAGAAAAAAGGGGGAGACAATAAATGATATCTGGTGGAGACAATAAAAAAAAAACTCTTAGGTAATAGGTTATTTTTCAATATTAGATATATAGATTGCATTCATGTTAGTCTAACCCCGTTCGGGAGTTATTTTCATCACATGTGAATCTTGTTGCGCAATTTATTCGCGATTGGGCTCGTGTTTATGAAAATTGATTCTTGAATTGTCTAGAGAGGACAATTCGGGAATGCATAAATCTGTATTGCAATCAATAGCGCATGCTTGAATATTTCACTATGACAAAATTTTAACACGGTCTCCTATTGTTCTCTGGGTATATATTTAGGCATGCTAACATCTATTTCGTATACTTAGAGAACCGTGGAGAGATGCTGTCGAAATTTTATCTGAGTGGAATCAAGCATTTGATTTGCTGTTGATTGTAATGTAGATTGTGCATTCACGAATGGGATAGAACCACCTTACCCTTTAAAGAGAAGTTGGAGGTGATAGGATTCATCTTTCATCTTTAAAATGAGTATAATTTTTGACTTGTATTAGGTAGACGAAAATGGATAAGAGTTGGATGGACTTGAGGAGCAGCCATTTGCTAGGGTATGTGAAGGGGATCAAAGATTTTATTGAGTTTGCTCGTGCATCTGCAGATGGGAGAAATAGGATAAGATGTCCATGTAGGAGGTGCAATAATAGGAATTATATGCACATAGATGAGGCCAAAGAGCACCTACTCCTACACGGGATGGACAAGAGGTATACGTGTTGGGAATTTCACGGGGAACACCGTGACGTACGAGTGGTATTTGAGGATGAAGAAGAAGACGACGATGATGACTTTGGTGATAATGTTGGGGTTAGTTACGAAGGCTTGCCACAAATGCTAGCAGACTTGCAAGGGGCTACAATTGGGGCAAGTAGTCATAGGAGTGACACAGGACAATCAGAAGCGTTTGAGTCCTTGTTGAGGGAAGCAAGGCAACCGTTATATCTTGGTTGTGATAAGTTTTCGAAACTGGACTTTCTCGTGAAACTTCTTTATATTAAGACTATCAACCGATGGAGCAACAAATCATTTAATATGGTCATTGAATTGATTAAAACAACGCTTCCTACTGGGAAGACCCTTCTGAAATCATATTACGAGGCGAAAAGAATATTAAGAGATTTGGGCCTCGGGTATATTCCTATACATACTTGCAAAAACGATTGCATGTTATTTTGGAAGGAGACTGAACAATGTATGGAGTGTACGGTGTGCCACAAACCCAGGTACAAGCTGAATGAAGGAAAGAGTAAGACAATTCCGCACAAGGTGCTGAGATATTTTCCCTTAAAACCTAGGCTACAAAGGTTGTACATGTTTCAGAAGACGACAAAAGATATGAGGTGGCATAAGGAGAAACATATTGCTGAAGAAAATGTATGTAGGCATCCGAAAGATTCTCAAACTTAGGCTGAGTTTGATACAAATCACGAATGGTTTGCAAATGAGGCGTGTAACGTACTACTTAGGCTGGCTAGCGACGGTTTCAATCCGTTCGGTGACATGAGTAATGCCTATAGCATGTGGCCGGTGTTGCTTGTGCCGTATAACTTGCCACCGTAAAAATGTATGAAAGAACCATTTATTTTCATGTCGTTGCTTATTCTAGGGACAAAATCTCCTAGTAATGAAATTGATGTGTACTTGTGTCCTTTAGTAGATGAGTTAAAGGAATTATGGGAGGTCGGAGTAGAGGCATACGACGTCTCTAAGAATGAGACATTTTAATTGCATGCAGCGTTACTGTGGACCATAAATGACTTTCCAGCATACAGAACTTGTCTGGGTGGAGCACTAAGGGGTATCTGGCATGTCCGGTTCGCAATAAGGATACATGTTCCCTACATTTGTCCAATAGAAAGAAGATATGCTACATGTGCCATCGTCATTTTTTACCGCCATCACATGGCTGTCGAAACCAACAGAAGTATCTGTTTGATGGAAAAATTGAGCGCAGATTGTCACCTCCATTGTTTTCTGGCAAAGACGTGTTGGCGCAATTGACACTTATCCAACCAGTGAGGTTTGGGAAGATACCGAGTACTAAGAAGAGGAAGCGTACTAATGTAGAGTTAAATTGGACGACTAAGAGCATATTTTTTGATTTTCCATACTGGGAGACCCTTAAGTTAAGGCACAATTTGGATGTTATGCGCATCGAGAAGAACATTTGTGATAATGTGCTGGGAACTTTAATGAACATTGAAGGAAAAACGAAGGATACTGTTAAAGCCCGGTTGGACTTGCAAGAGCTGAGAATACGGAAAGAGCTGCACCTAATACGTAGCAGTGATAAATATATCGTGCCTCCTGCATAGTATACGTTATCATTCGCAGAGCGAATGAGGATTTGAGATTGGTTTAAATCGGTGAAGTTCTCAGATGGATACTCATCGAATATATCTCGGTGTGTAAATGTTATAGATGAAAAAATATCCAGATTGAAGAGTCATGATTACCATTTCCTTTTACAATGACTTCTTCCGGTTGCACTACGTGGATATATCACCGATGACATATCAACTACATTGACTCAGTTGGGCTGTTTCTTTATAGAATTATGTGAAAATACGTTGAATTTGGAAGTACTTAAAAAGCTCGAAATGGATGTTGTCGAGATCTTCTGCAAGTTGGAACAGATTTTTCCTCCAGCTTTCTTTGATGTAATGGTCCGCTTAGTTGTGAATTTGCCTTATAAGGCAACAATTGGCGGACCTGTTCAATACCGTTGGATGTATCCAATAGAAAATTACATTTAATTTAATGAATTGTGTTTTCTATCTATCCTAACTATTTTAATGTATAACTGATTAATTATTCAAATAGATATTTGCACACATTGAAGCAATATGTGCGTAACAAATCACGACCGGAAGGGTCAATTGCTAAGACTTACGTTGATGCTAAATGTCTCACCTTCTGCTCATACATCTTAAAGATATTGAGAAAAGTTTTAATTGTTAAGAGCAAAATTCTGATAGATGTCCAGGGCAGCAACGAACTGGCCTTGCAGTGTTTAATCAAAATGTGCGGCCAATAGGTGCCCGCATATATGAATGGTGTCATCCTCAAGACTTGGAAAAAGCCTACTATATCGTGCTCAACAACTACAATGAGACATTACCATATTTTAAGTAAGTTTTTTGAAATTATTGCAATACTACGTTAGTAGACAAATGTAAGTTACATATAACATATCTCATCTTATGCAGTGAGCATACGATCGAGCTTCGAAAAAAACGTGTATCAAGTTCTGATCTAGAGCAAAGACAACAAAATTTGTTTCCAAAGTGGTTCGGAGAATGTGTAAGAATAGGTTTCAATTAATTATAATTGTATTAGTTAATGTATTTGTATTCAATTAATTTTGTACTTGTATTGAATTAATGGATGAAGCTATTACGCTACCAACAATCTCCTAAGGCGTACGATCAATTATATTTCTTAGCATGTGGTCCTGATCAAAGGATATCCCGCTACATCGGTTTAATTGTTGATGGTGTTCGATTTCACACGAGGGAACATGAGGTCAGTCGGCGAACACAGAATAGCGGGGTCCTTGTTCAAGGAGATGGTGACACAGGACAAACTGTAGAGTATTATGGTGTTTTACAAGACATCATACAGTTACATTATTGTTATGGTCATTCTGTGTATATTTTTAAATGTGATTGGTAGGATGTAAGTAATAAGAAAACTGGAATGCAAATCGATAAGCACTTCATAACACTATAAGAATGTAAGGTTTTAGCGACACATTATTAGCGACGTACGCGTGTGCGTCGCTAATAATGTGTATTCACGACGCACACGAGACACGTCGCTAAAGGTGATGTAAAAATCATTTTTCGCGTTAAAAAAATGGGACGCATAGTTTAGCGACGAAAAAATCAGTTATTACGCTGAAAGTTAAAGAGTATTAGCGACGCACAATGTGTGTCGCTAATAGTATGGTAAGTAAAACGACATCGTTTGTCAGACATTTGGTGACGTGTAGAAGACTATTAGCAACGCCATCTGTGTGTCGCTAATATCTCTACAATATATCGCCCAAGCCCTATACCCATCTCATTCGATCAGAAGTGGCACTCTCTCTCTCTTGCTCTTTCTCTTTCTCTTTCAGGCATTTCATTGATGGTGGCGGCACGTTCCGGCGACGGTGACAACAACCTCGATTGACGGTGAGTCCTTCTCTCTCTCCAACTCTCTCTCACTCCCCGATCTATATGATATGGCGGTATTCAAAGTGATATATATTCAAACATGTTTTTCTTTTTTTACTTGGATGACTAAAGATAATGATTGTGTTTGTGATATGGCGGTAACACCATTGCTATTTAAGAAAAATAGGTAATCTTAAGCTGGGTTGAACTCTTGAAATGAGCAGTTGGAGTTTTGCACTTAAAATTTGTTTTTATAATTGTTTTTCTGATATTGAAATTTTTTTGGGTAATTCTGATATTGAAATTTGTTTTCGAGTTCCTTCATTCATTGTATAATTGAGTACAAGAAGTCAAGCATATGGTTGATATTGATAAAATATATTGTTGGTTCAGTAGTTCTAATGGGGCTTGACATTGGGTGCAGATCTACATTGAAAAGTGTATACAATCCATATGAATATCTAATGAGATTATAAATATTTATAAAATTTCCAATCCATATGAATATCTAATGAGATTACATTGTGTAACTTTCAAATTTTTTTTTTTATGTCAACAGAGGGCCCTCTTCAATTATTGCATTGGAAAAAACTCTCTGCCTCTTCCATTATTGCAATTCAATATGTACAGTATATAAAGAAATTTGCTTTAGGGTGTAAAAAAGTGATATAATGCATACCTTTAGCCATGGAGGCGAGTATGATTGACTTTATATAATTGAATATCTAAAATGATAAGATAATAGATTTAAATAATTTTTTTTATAATATTAATGTAATATTTTAGATAGTTATAAAATATTAGAGTATAACAATTAGATTTTTATTATTATTAGATTTTTAATTTAATTATAATATAAATACATAAAATTTGAGACTTTTATAGAATTAGATTTTTATTAACCTGAAACTTTTAATTTAATCATATTATGAATACATAAAATTTAGGGTATTCGCTTTAAGTAGAGACAAATTATTGTATTCAAATGATTTATAAAGGTTCATGTGACTTGAAGGAAACCAACTAATAAATAAAGAAATAAAGCATATACATTAAGTAAATACAAACAAACTCATCGACAAGATTTGAAAACTTACATGACATGCATGTTGAAAAATATCAATAACACCAAGTGTTGGAAACCATAGGATTAACACTAAAAATAGAAATTACAATGACTATGGTCTTGATGGCAAGGCAATCACCAACAAGTCGGGGATGGAATTAGGAATTTATTTGAGAGAAGATAAATTTTAAACTATATTAAAAAATTCAAGAAAAAAAATTTTGATACAATTTTCATTGAGAGGGTCAAACAAAATTAAAAATAAGGATAAAGTGTAAAAAAAAAATACAAATCTAGAGGAGGCAAAAGTATAAATTAAAGGGATATATTTGAATTTTTTCTTGAGAATATGAGAAATATTTTGAAGTAAAGCAATGTGTGTGTGTGGGAGAATTATCTATTTAAAAAAAATACTTAAAAGAGCGTTTCCAAAATTTAAAGCAGATCAATACCTTCAGTTTAAAGCCTTGCCTGTCCTTTTATCTTTTATGATTTTATCCCTTTTTTTATTGGCCTGCTTGGCTCTTGTTCCATGTTGCTGGCTGTAGCTGTCACATTGTCTATGCTTGTGTAACTTTGGTGATTTATACAAATTATTTTACTTACAACCTAAAAAAATGCTAATTGTGATATAATCATTAACCCATCCCGTTGAGAACCGTTGTACTTCGCTTCTAATTTAATAATATTAAATATTTATAAAATCTTATGTTAGTTTCATGACATGAATATATGTTTTGCTCCAATTTAAATGACTCTATTATGATCAAACTGTGAGTCAATAAGTTGCATTGATCAATTTTGTCGTTAAGTTTGCACAATGTACGAACACTAGTATGTGAATAGCTATTAAAAATGCTAAATGCACATGTATGGTGTTTGTTTCGGTTCGGCTTTGATCACTTCATGAACTAAGTCATGAACTAGCATCGAAGATTTTATCCATTCAAGAATTAAAAAGAGTTCTTGAATCCTATAGATTGAGAGATCAACTAGATACACCTGACCTATTAAGTCAGTTAGTGGTTTTAGGTAGCAATTGATTTGCTTTTGTTGGTTAAGTTGTTGTTGTCAGGTGCCAAGCAAATAATTCTTGATGAATGACCTTAATTAATAGATAAAAATTGAAAGCTAAGTGCTTTTACTTGTTATCAAACAAGATCAATATGTTTTGTATTGGCATTTTCAATGTTATTGTTAATGTTTTTTAAAGCAAAACTCTGTCTAACAATCAGAGTTTGCCCTTACACTAATGAATTTTTTAATTGCATTCATATAAGCCTAGCCCCTGTTCGGGAGTCATTTTCATCACATGCGAATCTTGTCGCGAAATTTATTCACGATTGGGCTCGTGTGTATGAAAATCGATTCTTGAATTGTCCAGAGAGGACAGTTTGGGAATGCATAAATCTACATTGCAATCAATAGCGCATATGCTTGAATATTTCACTATGATAAAATTTCAGTACGGTCTCCTATTGTTCTCTAGGTATATATTTAGGTGTGCTAACGTCTATCTCGTATACTTGGAGAACCGTGGGGAGATGCTGCAAAAATTTTGTCCAAGTGGAATCAAGCATTTGATTTGCTGCTGATTGCAATGTAGATTGTGCATTCACGAATGGGATAGGACCACCTTACCTTTTAGAGAAAAGTTGGAGGTGATAGGATTCATGTTTCATATTTATAACAAGTATCATTTTTTACTTGTATTAGGTAGACGAAAATGGAAAAGAGTTGGACGGACTTGAGGGGCAGGCATTTGCTAGGGTATGTGAAGGGGATCAAAGATTTTATTGAGTTTGCTTGTGCATTTGCAGATGGGAGAAATAGGATAAGATGTCCATGTAGGAGGTGCAATAATAGGGATTATATATACATAGATGAGGCCAAAGAGCACCTATTTGAACACGGGATGGACAAGAGATATACGTGTTGGGAATTTCACGGGGAACGCCGTGATGTACGAGTGGTATTTGATGATGAAGAAGAAGACGACGATGATGACTTTGGTGATAATGTTGGGGTTGGTTACGAAGGCTTGCCACAAATGCTGGCAGACTTGTAGGGGGCTACAACTGGGACGAGTAGTCACAGGAGTGACACGGGACCATCGACCGCGTTTGAGTCGTTGTTGAGGGAAGCAAGGCAGCCGTTATACCCAGGTTGTGATAAGTTTTTGAAACTAGACTTTCTCGTGAAACTCCTTCATCTTAAGACCATCAACCGTTGGAGTAACAAATCAGTTAATATGGCCATTGAATTGATTAAAGCAACGCTTCCTACTGGGGAGACTCTTCCGAAATCATATTACGAGGCGAAAAGAATATTAAGAGATTTGGGCCTCGGGTATATTCCCATACATGCTTGCAAAAACGATTGCATGTTATTTTGGAAGGATACTGAACAATGTAAGGAGTGTACGGTGTGCCACGAACCCAGGTACAAGTTGAATGAAGGAAAGAGCAAGACAATTTTGCACAAGGTGCTGAGATATTTTCCCTTAAAATCGAGGCTACAAAGGTTGTAAATGTCTCAGAAGACGGCAAAAGATATGCGGTGGCATAAGAAGAAGCGTGTTGTTGAGGACAATATATGTAGGCATCCGGTAGATTCACAAACTTAGGCTGAGTTTGATACAAATCACGAATGGTTTGCAAATGAGCCGCGTAATGTACGACTTGGGCTGGCTAGCGACGGTTTCAACCCGTTCGGTGACATGAGTAATGCCTATAGCATGTGGCCTGTGTTGCTTGTGCCGTATAACTTGCCACCGTGGAAATGTATGAAAGAACCATTTATCTACATGTCGTTGCTTATTCCAGGCTGAAGTTTCCTGATAATGAAATTGATGTGTACTTGCGTCCTTTAGTAGACGAGTTGAAGGAATTGTGGGAGGTGGGAGTGGAGGCATACGACGTCTCTAAGAATGAGACATTTCAATTGCATGCCGCGTTACTGTGGACCATAAATGACTTTCCAGCATACGGAAACTTGTCTGGGTGGAGCACTAAGGGATATCTGGCATGTCCAATTTGCAATAAGGATGCATGTTCCTTACATTTGTCAAATGGGAGGAAGATATGCTACATGTGCCATCGTCGTTTTCTACCGCCATCACATGGTTGGCGAAATCGGCATAAGCATCTGTTTGATGGACAAATTAAGCGTAGATTGTCACCTCCATTGTTTTCTGGAAAAGACGTGTTGACGCAATTGGCAGTTATCTAACCAGTGAGGTTTGGGAAGATACCGGGTAGTAAGAAGAGGAAGCGTACTGATGTGGACTTAAATTGGACGAAAAAGAGGATATTTTTTGATTTGCCGTACTGGGAGACCCTTAAGTTGAGACACAATTTGGATGTGATGCACGTCGAGAAGAACATATGTGATAATGTGCTGGGAACTGTAATGAACATTGAAGGGAAGACAAAGGATACTGTTAAAGCCCGGTTGGACTTGCAGGAGCTGGGAATAAGGAAAGAGCTGCACCTAATACCTAGCGGTGATAAATATATCGTGCCTCCTGCACAGTATACGTTATCATCCACAAAGAGAATGAGGATTTGCGAGTGGTTTAAATCAGTTAAGTTCCTAGATGGATACACATCTAATATATCTCGATGTGTAAATGTTATAGATGAGAAAATATCCGGATTGAAGAGCCATGACTGCCATATCCTTTTACAACGACTTCTTCCGGTTGCACTATATGGGTATCTCACCGATGACATTCGACTACATTAACTGAGTTGGGTTGCTTCTTTAGAGAATTATGTGCGAAAACGTTGAATGTGGAAGTACTTGACAAGCTCGAAAGGGATGTTATCGTGATCCTTTGCAAGTTGGAACAGATTTTTCCTCCAGCTTTCTTTGATATAATGGTCCACTTAGCTGTGCATTTGCCTCGTGAGGCAAAAATTGGCAGACCTGTCTAATACCGTTGGATGTATCCAGTAGAAAAGTACATTTAATTTTGGGAATTGTGTTATCTATCCATCCTAACTATTTTAATCTATAATTGATTAATTATCAAAACAGATATTTGCACACATTGAAGCAATATGCGCATAACAAAGCACGACCGGAAGGGTCAATTGCTGAGGCTTACATTGATGCTGAATGTCTCACCTTCTGCTCTATGCATCTTGAAGATATTAAGACAAGGTTTAATCGTCGAGAGCGAAATTCTGATAAATGTTCAGGGCAACAATGAACTGGCCTTGCGGTGTTTAATCAGAATGTGCGGCCAATAGGTGCCCGTATATATGAATGGTGTCATCCTTAAGACTTGGAAAGAGCCCACTACACCGTGCTCAACAACGGCGAGGAGACATTGCCATATTTTAAATAAGTTTATCAAAATTATTGCAATACTGCGTTAGTAGACAAATGTAAGTTACATATAACATATCTCATCTTATGCAGTGAGCATACGCTTGAGCTTCAGAGCGAACATGTATCAAGTTCTGATTTGGAGCAAAGACAACAAAATTTGTTTCCAAAGTGGTTCGGAGAACGTGTAAAAATAGGTTTCAATTAATTGTAATTGTATTTGTTAATGCATTTGTATTCAATTAATTTTGTACTTGTACTGAATTAATAGAGGAAGCTATTTCGCCACCAACAATCTCCTGAGGCGTATGATCAATTATATTCCTTGGCATGTGGTCCTGATCAAAGAATTTCCCGCTACACTGGTTTAATTGTTGATGGTGTTCGATTTCACATGAGGGAACGTGAGGTCAGTCAGCAAACACAGAATAGTGGGGTCCTTGTTGAAGGAGATGGTGACGGAAGACAAACTGTAGAGTACTATGGTGTTTTACAAGACATCATACAGTTACATTATTGCTACGGTCATTCTGTGTATATTTTTAAATGTGATTGGTGGGATGTAAGTAATAAGAAGACTGGAATGCAGATTGATAAGCACTTCATAAGTGTTAATACGTCACGTACTTCATTTAAAGATGATCCGTATGTTTTCGCATCGATTGCAGAACAAGATTTCTATTTGAAGGATGCAAAAATAAGAAGTGATTGCATGTTGTCCAAAAAATAAAAACTAGAAATGCTTATGATGTCCTAGAAGTTGGCGAGGGAGATGAAGAGTTGGAGAGGATTGAGGAGGCACTACAAGAAGAGTCTCAAACTGGCCACGATGGTGTTGTCCGGCATGATCAGGGAGATGTTAGTTCGTATCGGTTGAATAGAACTGATGTAGAACTAGTTCATGTCGTAGTTTCCAACGTCACCAATACCACACAATTAGATCCGAGGGATGCAACGTTCATTAATGATGATGATGATGAGGAAAGTGATTTTGATGATGACACATTGTTAGAGTATTGTACCGAGAATGAAGAAAATTCAAGTTCAGATGATGATACAGACTCAAATGAATAATTGTAATAGGTGTTACATGTGTAAGTATCAAGTGTAATGGTTTTCGGCTTTTATAATGTAATGGATATTCAATTTTATGATGTAATGGGTAATCATTTTTACTTCGATAAGGATTTTAATTTTTATGATTAAATAGAAACAATTTTATTTTTAAACTTTATTTGTAGATATGGTTGGACCAGGTTCACGCAGACGCGCAGTTATGCAGGACGCATTGACCCCTTCCCCCTCATCTGTAGGGTCGACCGATCCTGCCGTCGATGGTATGCATAGTTTCCATTTTTATTAATGATTATATAAATATGGTACTAATTGTTTCTATTTTGTTTCTTCTAAAGCTTTGGCTACCTACCCCTAGACAAGGGCGTGGTAGGTCGAAGAATCGCAGCTTGTAGGTTCAGATGGAGGCAGCGGGGGGCACGCCCCTTCGGATTGAGATCCCTCCGGGCTTGCTGAAGCCCGTTGCTGGGTGCGCCCAGCAGTTCATTACGGAGGTCGGCATCATTTGCCGGCTATGCGCCCCACTCCATGTTAGTGACTAGAGTCAAGTCACTGACGCGGAGATGAGGGATATTCATGTGCATATCCAAGTATGTCTTTTATTATTGTGTTCAACTAAATTTTAACATATGTTATGCCGTAATGTTTTGACAATGACATGCTTTTACAGGAGAAATTTGACATCGATCTCCACCTGCCTCATGTCGTGAAGGCAGTCGACTGTTACTTGGGAACCCATTTCAGGGACTTCATGTCGTGAAGGCAGTCGACCGTTACTTGGGAACCCATTTCAGGGACTACCGACATAGGCTTCACATGCACTATGAGGCAGAGGTGGCGGTGAAGGATTAGATGTTACTATGCGACCGGTTCGCTAGTCACGCATTCTAGGTAAAAATTGTTAAAATTACTTTTGTTGTATAATGAATCATTGTCATTTATACTAACTTTCTTTGTTTTGGCCAAGTGTAGGAACTTAGTAAGAAAAATAGCGAGAGCAGAAGCAAGCAAAAGGTGACCCACTGTGGTGGATCACGTTCTTTTGTTAGGTATAGGCATGAGATGGTAAGTTAATAAATGTATCAATTTCTCATTGTATAATATATTCATGAAATCAATCTTCACAAGCTACTATTTATTTGTTGCAGTGAGACCAGGAGACCGGTGCACCACCCAGCCCCATTGAGTTGTGGCACAAGACGCACTACAATCCCGAGAAGGGTTGGACTGGGCCTGAAGCTCAGCGACTTTATGTAAGTTAGAAAAGATTTATATACCACTATTACTAATTTAATATTAATATAAAATGTTTAAAAGTAATAACAAATATTTATGTTTTTTTAGGACGAGATGGTCGAGATGCATGTTCGGCCGACCCCTGAGGGTGAGCAACCGCCGAACAATGACTAGATACGAGAGACTGTTCTGGGCAAGAGGCGCGGATATGTGCGTGGCTTAGGGAGTGGGATAGAGCTGATGGCATCGTCCTCTACGGTCGAGAGCAATGCTAGGTTTCACGTAGCCACCTAGAGAGCTGAGGCAGCTGAGAGACTGAATGCAGAGATGAGGGTTGAGATGACAGAGCTCAAGGAGCAGCAGGCCCAGATAGAGACTCTTATGATCTAAAGACTAGAAATTTTTTTTTTTTTTTTGGAATAAATTTTTTATTATTATTGTTGTTGTTATTATTATTATTATTATTATTATTATTATTATATGTGATGGTGTATGTAGATATGATGGGTGTAAAAAAAAAATGAGTGATGTGTGCATGCATGTATGTGAATTGCATAATATGTATATATGTATCTATATACATTGGTAATTAAATACATGTATATATGTATATATAATGGTTATATATATATATATATATATATATATATATATAAAGAAGGAGTCAACTTTGCAATAAATGCAAAGCTGTTGGTGAAGGGAAGAGGGTGGCTTGGACAGAAAGGAAGTCAGAAGAAGTGGGCTGAAGTGACCTAGCTACCTGTGGGATGGTGTGTAAGTATATGTGTATATATGTGGGTATCCGTTGGATTAGAGAGAGATAGGGAGGGGCTGTAGTTGGCCTGGACAGTGGAAGGTCAGAACAGGTAAGGAAAGGTAGCTGTTGTAGGAAGTTGGCGTGAGAGAATGTATGTGCCCGAGTATATATGAGTGTATATCTGTGAGTTAAAGAGAGAGAAAAAAATCAAAAACCACAAATAAAGAGAGAGAGAGAGAGAGAGAGAGAGGAGAGAGAGAGAGTTCTGAGAAGGAGGAAGGAAAACCAGAAACAAAAGAAGAGAGAAGGAGAAGTTGCAACGGGAGGAGAATCAGAAAAATAAAGGTAAGTGGGTCAGCCTCTACTTTAAATTTCAAATGCATGATGGTTGATTTAAATTGCAGGGCCTTATAGGGTAAGAAAAATGTGGTTTAATGCAAAAAGAACCAACTGAAATGGTTGAAAAATGAAGAAGAAAACTTGAGTTGCAGGTCTAGAGTTGAGTTTCGATTTTTGATATTTCATGTGTTAAAACCTTGTTTAAATGGTCAAAAATCGTTAGTAAGGAGTACAGGATAATGTTTGAAAAAGGTTGGGATAAAAACGGTGAAGAAATGAGCTTAAAAATGGAGGATAACAGGTCACCGGAATCTGGGTTTGGTTGGTCGGAAAACTAATATGGGTCAATCCATATGAACTGTGTTGGAGTCCATGAGCAGTCCTAAATAATTAATAAGAGTCCTAGGGTTTGTTTGGTGTGAAAATACGAGGAAACAAACGTAAAAATATGAGACAAAAGGGGGAGAGAAGCTGCGGTTTCCGGTGACATAACCGGAGAAGAAGACCGGAGGTCGGCCGGAAAGTCAGGGAGGCGCAGGGGGGTCGACTGGGCGCAGCCGCTTGGGCCTTGTTGGGTCCATTTGAGTTTGGGTATGGTTGGGCTGTTTGGGTTGTTTTAAACCTAAGAGGCCTTTGGGCCAGGTTTGACTTAGAAGAGAGTTGGGCCCAATCATTTAAAAAAAAAAGAAAATGGAAAAAAAAGGGGATTAGGTTTCACAGATGTGCAGCTACCAGGTTTCGAACCGAGGTGGGGCGCGTGGAGCAAGGGACGCATGACCAAGTGAGGACAGTTACCAACCGTAGCCACTTTGCGCAGAATATATATATATATATATATATTGCATCTTATTCAATTTTACGAATTAAATTAATTTAATTAAATTTAATGCTCCAAAATGGCCCGAAACCCAAACAAGGCAAGTCATATATGTTTTCTTACTATCTTGGAACTAATAAGACCAATGGTGAGGTCTGTAACGTGAGACGAGGTCCCAAAAAATAAAAGACCAGTGGAACCCTTGAAAAATTACCAAAATGCCCCTGAGTCAAAACACAGTCGAACGAACCCCGATTAAAATAAACGAATAATGGAATTTTATTATTTCGAGTGTTTTGAACTCAATGATAGATTCCAATTCATTAAAAGAGGCCTCAAAAAATGGGAAACCGTGTAAGTGCAAAATGACCGTTTTACCCTTTTGCCTGGCTGTCCGAATTAAATTTTGCGAAAGCCCAGACCTATTTTCTTTGATGTATCGGACACAATGATAGGACTTAATCTAACCAAATAGAAACTTATAACTTAAAGACATAAAATTTGATGAATAGCATCATTCAGGTAACAAACAAACTGAGTTGCATTTTGTGATTTTAAGGACACCGAAAGGCAGAGAGAAGGCAGTCTGACCTTCCACATTTGACTGCTAGCCACTACGCTACGAGTACGACTTCTTAGGGTTGAGACCAACCCGTCAGGTACGATATATTGTGCTAAGTAAGAAATAGAATTAAGTTTAGGAATAACTGTCATGTTGATTTGGTGATTCACATGTTTGTTTGATTGCTCATGTGCTTAGGTGTTCCTTGTTATCTTTTGAAAGTTTGGTGATGAAGGTGGATCATGACTATGTGTAAATTACATGTGTTAGCATAATGTGTGGATTATGTTTTCGAGAATTGTTGAGAATATGGAATGTGTAACTTAAGGTATGTGTTAAGTGAACTATGTATGCATGTACCCTTGATGGAGGGATTTTGTGATTGGACTGTTATTATGTAATACATTGTTTAAAACAAGCTTCATATGTGGATAAGATGCCTTATTGAGATTGCATTATGGCATGGTAAAATCAGAGCATATTGGCATAGTGTGATTCTTTGGACGTGGTGTGAGTTGAGCATTTGGCATTGTGCATACGTGGATACTCAGGCGGTCGGGGAAGGCCCGTAAAGTGAGACATACTTGGATGCTCAGGCCATCGGGGAAGGTCCGTAAAGTGAGGCATGGTTGTGACATGGAGTTTTCATGGGTGTGTCACGCATATTTTCATTGCATTGCATTCATTAATTCATGAATATGTGATGAATCTTGTTAATACATTGTATGGATGAATTGGATGGCATGTAAGTTATAATTGTGCATGTAGATATAATTGTACACTTGCACATGCCACACCTTAGATTACGTTAATGAGTTGGATGGCACGTAGATTATTGCTAGTACATTTTATGGATGACATTGAATGACATGTAGATATAACTATACACTCGCACATGCCACGCCCTTAATTTTGTTTCTTGCATTAGCATTATATTGTACCAGCAATTAAGCTGACCCATTCGTGGGACAACATTTCAGATGACACTCCGGCTACGCGAGAGATTTGGTGATGTTTTAGTGGAAGAAAGAACTTAGAGTATTTTGGCACTTGGGGCGCATTTTGTGATGTATGGCCTTAAGCCCAAGATGGCATGTTGTATGTATGTTGATGAAAATGAATGAAAGCTAAGTTGAACCAGTTAGATTGTCCTTTATTTACTTTCCGTTCGTGCAGTCGTGCCTCAGGTTTGCTAGAATTCGGGGCATGACATATGAAGACAATACTCAGCTGGTAGGGAGGCTCTGATCAGCCTTGGTAAGTTTTTAAAATTATTTATAGAAAATGTTACGTAAAACCCCTTAAAAGATTTTGGCCTAACGGCCTACAAACCTGCATGACATTTCACATATGAAAATAGACCTGCACGAACTTATTTAATTATATAAGGATGCAAGTTTCAGGTCTAAAAAGGCCCATTTTGGAGTTTTGACAGATCAAAACCCTGGATATCGGCCTAACCACCCCGAAACCCCATCACACAGCTCCCAAATGATAAAATAGACTTGCACGAACTTACGGCACTCGGTTCGGATGCCCGGTTTGAAACTTATGCAAGTTTCAGCTCTAAAAAGGCCCATTTTGGGGTTTTGATAGACCAAAATGCTGGATATCAGCCTAAATACACCAAAACCCCATCACACACCTCACAAATGATAAAATACACTTGTACGAACTTACGGCACTCGGTTTGGATGCCCGGTTTGAAACTTATGCAAGTTTTAGGTCCAAAAATGCCCATTTTGGGGTTTTGACAGACCAAAACCCTAGATATCAGCCTAACCAACCCAAAACCCCATCACACAGATCTCAAATGATAAAATAAAATTGCACGAACTTACGGCACTCGGTTTCGATGCCCGGTTTGAAACTTATGCAAGTTTCAAGTCCAAAAAGACCCATTTTGGAGTTTTGACAGACCAAAATGCTGGATATCGGCCTAAATACACCAAAACCCCATCACACACCTCAAAAATGATAAAATACACTTGCACGAACTTACGGCACTCGGTTTGGATGCCTGGTTTGAAACTTATGCAAGTTTTAGGTCCAAAAAGGCCCATTTTGGGGTTTTGACAAACCAAAACCTTGGATATTGGCCTAACCACCCCGAAACCCATCACATAGCTCCCAAATGATAAAATAGACTTGCATGAACTTACGGCACTCGGTTCCGATGCCCAATTTGAAACTTATGCAACTTTCAAGTCCAAAAAGGCCTATTTTGGGGTTTTGACAGACCAAAATGCCGGATATCGATCTAACTACACCAAAACCCCATCACACACCTCACAAATGATAAAATACACTTGCACGAACTTACGAAACTCGATTAGGATACCCGATTTGAAACTTATGCAAGTTTTAGCTCCAAAAAGGCCCATTTTGGGGTTTTGACAAACCAAAATGCCGAATATCGGCCTAAATATATCGAAACTCCATCACACACATCAAAAATGATAAAATAAACTTGCAAGAACTTACGGTAATCGGTTCGGATACCCAGTTTGAAACTTATGCAAGTTTCAGCTCCAAAAAGGCCCATTTTGAGGTTTTGACAAACCAAAATGCTGGATATCAGCCTAAATACACTGAAAACCCATCACACACCTCAAAAAGGCATAAAATAGACTTGCACAAACTTACGGTAATTGGTTCGGATGCCCAGTTTGAAACTTATGCAAGTTTTAGGTCCAAAAAGGCCCATTTTGGGGTTTTGACAGACCAAAACCCCGGATATAGGCCTAACCACCCCAAAACCCCATCAAAAACCTCACAAATTATAAAATACACTTGCACGAACTTACGTCACTCAGTTCGGATGCCCGGTTTGAAACTTATGCAAGTTTCAGCTCCAAAAAGGCCCATTTTGGGGTTTTGACAAACCAAAATAGTAGATATCAACCAAACGGGCCCAAAAACCCATCAAAAACCTCACAAATGATAAAATACACTTACAAAAACTTACGACACTCGGTTCGGATACCCGGTTTGAAACTTATGCAAGTTTCAGCTCTAAAAAGGCCTATTTTGGGGTTTTGACAGACCAAAACTTTGGATATCAGACGAACCACCCCGAAACCCCATCACACAGCTCCCAAATGATAAAATGTACTTGCACGAACTTACGGCACTCGGTTCGGATGCCCGGTTTGAAACTTATGCAAATTTCAGCTCCGAAAAGGCCTATTTTGGGGTTTTGATAGACCAAAATACCAGATATCAACCAAACGAGCCCAAAACCCCATCAAACACCTCAAAAATTATAAAATTGACTTGCACGAACTTATGGAACTTGGTTCGGATGCCCGGTTTGAAACTTATGCAAGTTTTTGCTTCGAAAAGGCCCATTTTGGAGTTTTGACGAACCAAAATGCCGGATATCGGCCTAACTATCCCAAAACCCCATCAAACACCTCATAAATGAAAAAATAGACTTTCACAAACTTACAGAAATCAGTTCGGATCAGTGGTTTATAACTTACGCTACTTTATGTCGTTCTTATTATTTATGCATGCAAAAAAAAAAAAATTAAACTATTCACATTCTATATTTCATATATATTTAATAATTTTTCTAATATACACCATTTGATCTTTATTTCAGATTGATCGGAATTATTGCGCCGCTGTCTTTATGTTTTGCATCGGGATTTTTTTTTTATTTTTTTTTCTTTTCATGGACATTTGTAGTTAAATGTTTTGAGACAATTTTTTATTTTTCTATTTATTTTTAAATTGTACTTTTACAAATGTATGCAATTAGTATAATATATATATATATATGAATGTATTTTTCTTTTTTAATATATTCATTTCAAAATGTTTGAATTTTATTATATATCAGGATGATTGATACAGGTTTAAACAGGAATAAAACAACAAAGAAAACAAAGCATACATGGTTGGAAAACGGGAAAAAAAAAAAACCTTTAGCGACGCACAGAAAGGCGTCGCTAAAAGTAAAGAAATAACAATGCTAATTCACTATTAGCGACGCACTATGTGTGTCGCTAATAGTACCTTTTAGCGACGCACACTTTGAGTGTCGCCCATTCCCAATTATTAGCGACACGGTTTGTGCGTCTCTAATACTTTCTTTTAGCGACGCTTAGGGGTGTGTGCGTCGCCAATACTATTAGCGACACCAATATTTATGGCGACTTTAGCGACGCTCAGGTGTGCGTCGCAAAATATCATTACCGACGCATTTTTCCACTATTAGCGACGCATGTGTGCGTCGTTAATAGTGCCTTTTCTTGTAGTGTAAGTGTTAATATGTCACGTACGACATTTAAAGATGATCCGTATGTTTTGGCATCTCAAGCAAAATAAGTTTTTTATTTGAAGGACACGAAAATCAGAGGTGATTAGCATGTTGTCCAAAAAATAAAATCTAGAAATGTTTATGATGTACTAGAAGTTGGTGAGGGAGATGAAGATTTGAAGAGGATTGAGGAGGCACTACAAGAAGAGTCTCAATCTGCCCACGATGGTATTGTCCGACATAAGCAGGAAGATGTTACTTCGTATCGGTAGAATAGAAGATGTAGAACCAGATCATGCTGTAACCTCCAACGTCACCAATACCACACAATTAGATCCGAGGGATGCAACTTTCATTAATGATGATGATAACGAGGAAAGTGATTTTGATGATGATACATTGTTAGAGTATTGTACCGAGATTGAAGAAATTTCAAGAACAGATGATAATACAGACTCAGATGAATAATTGTAATAGGTGTTACATGTGTTAGTATCAAATGTAATAGATTTTGGCTTTTATAATGTAATGGATATTCAATTTTATGATGCAATGGGTATTGATTTTTACTTCGATAAGGATTTTAATTTTTATAATTAAATAGAAAAAATTATATTTTTAAACTTTATTTGTAGATATAGTTGGACCAGGTTCACGTAGATGCACAGTTATGATGGACCCATCGACCCCTTCCCCCTCATCTACAGGGTCGACCGATCCTGCCGTCGTTGGTATGCATAGTTTTTATTTTTATTAATGATTATATAAATATGGTAATAATTGTTTCTATTTTATTTCTTCTAAAACTTCAGCCACCGCCCCTAGACAAGGGCGCGGTAGGTTGAAGAATCGTAGTTTGCAGGTTTAAATGGAGGCAGCAAGGGGCGCACGCCTTCGGATTGAGATACCTCTGGCGTTGCTGAAGCCAATTGGTGGGTGGGTACAACAGTTCACCACCGAGGTTGGCATCATTTGCTGGCTACGTGCCCCACTCCATATTAGTGACTGGAGTCGGGTCACTGACGCAGAAAGACAGGATATTCATGCGCATATCCTGGTATGTCTTTTATTATTGTGTTCAACTAAATTTTAACATATCTAATGCCGTAATATTTTGACAATGACATGTTGTACAGGAGAAGTTTGACATTGATCTCCACCTGCCTCATGTCGTGAAGGTAGTGGACCGCTACTTGGGAGTCCGTTTCAGGGATTATCGACATAGGCTCCACATGTACTACGAGTCGGAGGTGGCAGTCAATAGAGAGCCTCACAACAGACCCTACAGGGGGGTAGCGGTGGAGGATTGGATGTTACTATGCGATTGGTTTGCCAGTGATGCATTCCACGTAAAAATTGTCAAAATTAATTTTGTTGTATGATAAATCATTGTCATTTATACTAACTTTCTTTGTTTTGCCCAAGTGTAGGAACTTAGCAAGAAAAATAGCGAGAGCAGAAGCAAGCAAAAGGTGACCCACTGTGGTGGATCACGATCTTTTATTAGGTATAGGCATGAGATGGTAAGTTAATACATGTATTAAGTTCTTATTGTATAATCTTTTCATGAAATTAATCTTCACAAGCTACTATTTATTTGCTATAGCGAGACCAGGAGACCAATGTACCACCCAGCACCATTGAGTTGTGGCGCAGGACGCACTACAATCCCAAAAAGGGTTGGACTGGGCCTGAAGGTCAATGGCTTTATGTAAGTTATTTATGTATATATACTAGTATTACTAATTTAATATTAATCTAAAATTATAAAAGTAGTAACATATATTTATGTTTTTATAGGAGGAGATGGTCCAACTGCGTGCTTAGCCGACCCTTGAGGGTGAGCATCTGCCAACCGATGACTAGATATGGGAGATTGTTCTGGGCAAGAGGCGCGGATATGTGCGTGGCTTAGGGAGTGGGATGGAGCTGACAACATCGTCCTCTACTGTCGAGAGCAATGCTAGGTTTTATGCAGCCACCTAGAGAGCTGAGGCAGCTAAAAGACGAAATGCAGAGCTGGAGTAGAGGATGACAGAGCTCCAGGAGCGCCAGACCTAGCTAGAGGCTCTTATGTAGATGGTCCTCTGCCAGCAAGGAGGCTCTATTCAGCCTTGGTAAGTTTTTAAAATTATTTACTTTGGTGCATTTATTATTTATAAAAAATATTACGTAAAAAAAAAAAAAAGGATTTTGGCCTAACGGCCTACAAACTGCATGACACACTTCACATATGAAAATAGACTTGCACGAATTTATTTAATTTCATAGGTTCGAATGACCGTTAAAAACTTATGTAACTTTCCACTCCAGAAAGGCCCATTTTGGGATTTTGAGGGACCAAAATGCCAGATATCGGCTTACTAACCCTGAAACTCCATCACACACCTCTCAAATGATAATATATATACTTGCACAAACTTGCGGCACTCGGTTCGGATGCCCGGTCTAAAACTTTTGCAAGTTTCTACTCCAAGAAGACCTATTTGGGGTTTTGATAGACCAAAACACCGGATATCGGCCTAACTATCTTGAAAACCCATCACACACCTCAGAAATGATAAAATAGACTTGCTCAAACTTACGACACTCGGTTCAGATCACCAGTTTGAAACTTATGCAAATTTCTGCTTCAAAAAGGCCCATTTTAGGGTTTTGACAGACCAAACCATTGGATATCGGCCTAACTACCCCGAAACCTCATCACACACCTCAAAAATGATAAAATAGACTTACACAAACTTACGTCACTCAGTTTGAATCACCCATTTCAAACTTATATAACTTTTCGCTCCAAAAAGCTCCATTTTTGGGGTTTTGACGACCCAAAATGCCGGATATCGGCCTACCAACTCCAAAACCCCATCACACACCTCATTAATGATTAAATAAACTTACTCAAACTTACGGAACTTGGTTCAGATCACCGGTTTGAAACTTTTACAAGTTTCTGCTATAAAAGGCCCATTTTTGGGTTTTGACGGGCCAAAACACCGGATATCAACCTAACGAGCCCAAAAACCCCATCACACACCTCAGAAATGATAAAATAGACTTGCACAAACTCACGGCACTCGGTTCGGATCACTAGTTTGAAACTTATGCAAATTTCTACTCCAAAAATACCTAATTTGGGGTTTTGACAGACCAAAATACCATATATCTGCCTAACTACCTCGAAACCCCATCACACACCTCACAAATGATAAAATAGACTTACACAAATTTACAGCACGCGGTTCGGATCACCGGTTTGAAACTTATGCTACTTTATGCCATTCTTACTATTTATGCATGTACAAAATAATATATTCACATTCTATGTTCATATATATATATATATATATTTAATAAGGGTTCTAATATATATCATTTGATCTTTATTTCAAATTGATCGAGATTATTGCGCCGTCGTCTTTCTGTTCTGCATCAGGACTTACTATTTTCATTTGTTTTTTTTCTTTTCGTGAACAGCTATAGTTACATTTGCTGAGACTATTTTTTATTTTTGTATTTATTGATAAATTTTACTTTTACAATTGTATAATATATATATATATATAAATGCATTTTTTTAAAAATATATTTTAGATCAGAATGTTTGGATTTTATTGTATATCAGGATAATTGATACAGGTTTTAAACAGAAATAAAACAAACAAAAAAAACAAATAATACAGGTCAAAATATGCCCAAAAAAAAGAAGAAACTTTTAGAGACACACATCAAGGAGTCGCTAAAAGACCCAAAAATAAGTTTCTGCGACGCTTTACATTCATCGTTATAAATATAACATTAGCGACGTACTAAATGCGTCGCTAATTAATTCTACACATACTATTAGCGACGCACACGAGTCACCGCTAATAGTTTCCAATAAACTATAGGCGATGCCCTGAGTGCATTGCTAAAGATCCACATTAGCGACACCCATTTCGTCTTAGTATTGCTTTTGCGACGCTCACATTTGATCATTAGTGAAACCTTAGGAACGTTGCTAATAATTACCTTTAGCGACGCACAAAAGTCTGCATGTCACTAATAATATTAGCGACATAACCTTTTGCGACGTATCGAGATACGCCCATGTGAGCGTTGCTAAAACCCTTTAGCACCGCAAATTCTTAGTATGAGCGACGCTTACGTGCGTCGCTAAAAGTGCTTTTCCTTTTAGTGATATGTCAAGCTGAGTGATAGTCAAATAATGTTAGGCATTAACAAGAGAGCGGTAGA
Organism: Nyssa sinensis; assembly: GCA_008638375.1. Classification (NCBI taxonomy): domain Eukaryota; kingdom Viridiplantae; phylum Streptophyta; class Magnoliopsida; order Cornales; family Nyssaceae; genus Nyssa; species Nyssa sinensis. The sequence continues at coordinate 53,513,658 of CM018031.1, read as the reverse complement.
GAGTGGTATCAGCAAAAGAAGAGCCATCAGAAGAGAGCCACTAAGCTACGACCATAGGGGTAGCAACAGGTTTACAATCAAGGAGTTGGGCCCGAACAAGAATATCTCGAGCATACTTGGTCTGACTGAGGAAAAGACCACCAGAAGTAGGAGTCATTTCGAGACCAAGAAAGTAGCTAAGTGAGCCCAAATCTTTAGTAGCAAACTCAGAGTGAAGCTGACGAACAAAGTTGCTTAGGAGAGAGGAATTGTTGTCGGTGATGATAATGTTATCAACATAGATGAGTAAATAGATAAGATCCCGCTGACAACGGAAAACAAATAGAGAAGTGTTAGCATGACTGCAAAAGAAACCAAGCTTCAGAAGAAACGAGCTAAACCGGTGAAACGAGGCACGAGGGGCTTGCTTTAAGCCATAGAGAGCCTTTTTGAGTTTGCAGACATGAGTAGGAAAGTGAGGATCAACATAGCTAGGTGGCTGCTCCATATAGACATGTTCGTTGAGAAGGCCATTAAGAAAGGCATTCTTGACATCAAGTTGACGCAGAGGCCATCCCTTGGTGACAGCAATAGAGAGAACAACACGAACTGTGGAGGCCTTGACAACAGGGTTGAAAGTGTCTGTATAATTAAGACCAGGAACCTGAGTATAACCTTTAGCAACAAGACGTGCCTTAAGATGATCAATGGAGCCATCAGACAAGTATTTGGTTCGAAAAACCCATTTGTAGCCCACAATATTGGTGTTAGGAGGACAGGAAACAAGATCCCAAGTGTGGTTGGCACGGAGAGCCTGAACTTCTTCATCCATAGCCGCAAGCCAAGCAGGATTTTTAGTAGCGGACTTGAAACCTTTAGGCTCAAAAGAGGTGAGCAGAGCATGTAGAAGATCAGAGGTATGGTGGCTGAGATAGGCCGGATGACGAGGCCGGAAAACACTTGCTTTGGCTCTGGTGATCATAGGGTGAGAAAGAAGGGACCGGAGCTCAAAAGAACCATTAGGGATTGGAGCAGAAGGTTCAAATCCAGCTGTAGGTGCGGAAGGCTGCACAGGGGAAGAATGCTGAGCCGAAGGCACCAAGACAACGAGAGTGGGCTCGGCTGGAACCTGTAGGGACTTAGAAAAATCATCAGGGCATAAGCGGTATGGAGTGGTGCTGGTCCGAGGATTAGAAGGATCAGATAGTGACATTGTAGGCATAGTGGGTTGGGTGGGTGAAGTGGGGGAAATGGGATTGGGCTCAAAAAAATTGGAAAAATCAAGAGAGGACATGGGCTGGGTGTGGGAGGTAGTTAAGTAAGGAAAATAAGTTTCAACAAATTGTGCATGTCTAGTGAAGTAAATCCTAGAGGTAAGTGGGTCAAGGCAGCGAAAACCTTTGTAAGAGGGACTATAGTCGAGAAAAATACAAGGAGTACTACGAGGAGAAAACTTATGAGGCGAATAGGCGCATAAACATGGATAGACACGACAACCAAAAAGATGAAAATTAATGTAATAGGGAGCCTTACCATGCAAAATTTCAAAGGGAGAGATACCTCCAAGAAGAGGTGTGAGCAACCGGTTGATGATATAGGTGGATGTACTGAAGGCGTCAACCCAAAACCAGGTAAGGACATGCGGATGAAATAGAAGGGCAAGACCCATTTCAGTCACATGGTGATGTTTGCGTTTAGCGGGGCCATTTTGTGAAGGGGTGTGGGGGCAAGACATTTGATGATGAATGCCCGAAGAACGAAATTGAGATTGAAAGGGAGTGCTACGAAATTCAGCACCACCATCACTCTGAAAATTTTTAATCTTGCAAAAGTATTGATTTTCCACAAAAGTTTGAAATTGATTAAAGATGTCAAAAAAATCAGATTTTAATTTCATAGGATAAAGCCATGTAAACCGTGAGTGAGCATCAATAAATAAGACATAATAAGCAAAGCCCATATTAGATTTCACCGGAGATGGGCCCCAAATGTCATAATGAACAAGGCCCAAAATAGAAGAGGCCCGACTATCACTTGTGGAAAAGGGCAGTCTATGACTCTTAGTAAGTTGACAAGTGGAACAAATAGACGGAGTAGGAAATAAAGAAGTAAGGGAAAGCTGTCCTTTTTTATTTAATAAAGAAATAGTAGAAGGGTTTACATGCCCAGGGCGTGCATGCCATTACTCATACAAAGCACGTAGAGAGGAATTATTAAGGACAGAAATGAAAGCTACATTGCCACGATCCAGTACATAGAAACCACCATCACGTCGTCCGGTTGCCACCACCTTTCCTGTTGCTTTGTTCTGAATGGAAAAACAAGAATCAGTAAAGGTAACAAAAAGGGAAAAATCGAAAGTCAACTTACTGATGGACAAAAGATTTTTGGTTAGACATGGGACCACTAAAACATCAAGTAATTGACTGTTGGGAGAGGGAGAGAGGGTACCCATGTGAGTAATAGGTAGAGAAGCCCCATTGCCCACAATAACACTGTCCTTACCAATATAATTCACAGAGGTGTCAAGGGGAGTCGAATCTGGCATCATGTGAGCAGAGGCACCTGTGTCAAGGTACCTATCGGATAGAGAGCCTTCAGAAAGAGAACATCTAGTCTAAAAGGCTTCAGCAAGCTACACTGATGTCTCACTACGATCATATTGGTTATGATAATTATCAGCCGTATGACCTTCAATTTTGCAGATTTGACATCGTGGGGGTGTAGGAGGGATGATCATGCCCAGTTCCAGTGTTCTGACCATTATGATGGCCATTTGAATGTCCTTGAGAACCACGGTTTCCATTGTTATAGAAATGACCATGACCACGTCCACGAGTTGCTGTAAAAGCTGCAGAAGACATAGAAGGAGCTTCAAGTGATTTTTGAAATAAATTATAACTTTTTGGGAACAAGATTATAGAAGGAGGACAGTGGCGTGAGAGCCATTTGTGCAGAAGAGAAGCCCGAGAACTCCGTGCCGAGACCATATAAGAACTAATGAGATTTGTCGATGTCGTCGACTGGGCGGCCGATAGCCATGAGCTGATCACAAAGAGCTTGAAAGGCTCGAGAATATTCAGCAACAGTTCTGGTTCCTTTCTTCATCAATTGAAGTTCATTTTTGATCCGTATCTCTCGAGTTTTGGAAGCGTGGCTGAAAGCACGTTCTAGTGCAACACAAACATCCCGAGAGGTTGTGAGACCAACAGCTTCGGCCATGGCTTCTTCAGAGAGAGAAGAGAGAAGAAGGTTGAGGATGCGTTGGTCCTTGAGTTTCCATTCAAGAAACTTGGGGTGAGGGGTAGAAGAACCATCGGTGGTGGTAGGAGAATGAAGGCTTGGGAGGAGAACCATCCAAAAAGCCTAAACAGTCTTGACATTCAAGTAACGGAACCAACTGGCTCTTCCAAATAAAGTAGTTGCCGGATGAAAGTTTGATAGTTACCATATGGACCATGGTATTGAAAAAAAGAGATTCGGCCACGAGGAAAAAAAAAAGAACAACTCTAATACCATGAAAATGATTGTGAATCTACCACACTGTAAAAGGTGGAGATGGTTTTCCATTTATAGAGATAGACATACATGTACAGCTATACAACAAGAAAAGGAAAACAATCAAAAATAAATGCAGCATCTCTACAAACATGAGTCAACTACTACAATTAAGGTAATGATTGAGAATCATGGGTCAACTGCTACAATTAAGGTAATCACTAAGAATCAGAGGAGGATTGTGGAGAATCCTCAGCAAGTGGAATTGGTGCAAGTTCAGCTGACAAGGTTCACTTGTGACTCATTGGTGGTAGGCTTCACAGCTCACCACCTTGTAGCTGATGGCCATTCCACTAGCAATTTCTTGGTTGCTTGGAGCCAAGCTTGCTGTGGACTCAACATTAGTCCACTTCCCTTGCATGATTGCGCCATTTTCTCCCCACGAGACCCTCCACTCCTTGAGTTTGAACACAGAGGAGTAGAGTTCCTGAGCAAGAAACTCAAAAAAGACTATCCTCTTATAGATAATATCATGGAAGACATTGTGGTGCACAAAGTTCATTTTACCTTGGAGTTCCTTGCCAAGCTCAAGCTCAAGGCTTCTTCCATGAATGGTGGTAACAATATTCCTTACAGCACATTTGAGAGCTTGGTTGCTCACCTATGGAGAGCCATCACCAAGACTCGTGCACTGAGCGGATTTGAAACCACTCATATAAGAATCTCAGTTAACGGACGCATGCGGTTGAACCCTAGGATACCCAATGAGTACTTTGGGAACATGGTGCTTTGGGCATTCCCAATTGCTAAGGTGAAAGACCTCTTGCGTGAGCCGTTGCCCTATGCCACCAAGCTAATCCATGATGCAGTCACAAAGGTGAACAACAACACTTCAAATCATTTATTGACTTTGCAAACCACAAGGTGGAGGGAGAAGAAGAAGACCTCATTCCCACTACATACATGAACAAGTAAGTTCTGTGCCCTAATTTGGAGGTTGATAGCTGGCTACGGTTTCCATTCTATGACCTAGACTTTGGAGGAGGATGCCCTTATATTTTCATGCCATCTTACTTCCCAACAGAGGGCATGATGTTTCTTCTACCTTCCTTTATAGGAGATGGAAGCATAGATGCTTTCATACCAGTATTCCAGGACAACTTGACTTCCTTCAAACTAATTTGCTACTGTCTAAGTTGGTGAATATATATATATATATATATATGTGTTTGTGTGTGTGTGTGTGTCCACAGTTATGTCACCCTGCATGTTTCGTTCTTCCCTCCCTCCTAATCCATCCTTTGTTTGATTGTATGTGTGTTGTTATACAAAAGTCATTATTTGTCTTCACTCTTTGGTAGAGCATCTTACCTGCTTGTAACAACTCTACAAGTTGAATTTCACATATGAATATATGGTAGAGCATTTTATTATACACTTCCCTGGTATAATTTAGACTTCTCAGACCTTAGTTGTAATGATGTGGACAATTATTTGACTTGGTGATATAAGATGGAGCTATGATCTTATCAATGCAAGGGTCAAGAACAACCTTATCTTTCATATCTTTTAAATAAATGAGCATATTCTATTTCATTGTTCTTTTAAAAAACTTATCATAAATCTATTTTCTACTCCTTAAGAAAAAAAAATGATTAAGAAGAACCAATCCAGCGACTTGTGAGATTTGATGATCAATAAATGTATGTATTTCACCAGTCCCGGATGATTACTAGATTATACAACACACACACACACACACACACATATATATGCTATTTTCCAACCTAATCACAATTTTTTTTTCAGATGAAACCGATCTAGTGATGTGATAATATAATCTGTTAATAATATTTTATCATGTAGGACATGATTCATTTTTTTTAATGAGGCATAATACCATATTTTTTAGTAAAACATAATATATATAAAAAATTATTTTTTAAAAAATACATTATAACATAATATACCATCCACTAAAAAATATCTCAAATTTTAGTTTACCTACCACTTGATTGAGCGGCTTTGATATATATATATATATATATATAGAGAGAGAGAGAGAGAGAGAGAGAGAGAGGGGGGGGGATTGTCCCTAGGTATACCTCCCTACGGAATTTGTTTAATCTCATTCAGTTATACTTTTTCCAACCTAATCACGGGATAGCAAATTTGGACTTCTTACTAACCCAAGAGAAAATTAAAAAAAAAATTAATTGGACTTCTGTCATTGAAAAATGAAGAGTTTAAAGGAGTCTAAGTATGCTAGTAATTGATAGAGCTGCTTAAAACATATTATATAGGGTCATAAAATAAAATATTATATAAGATAAATTATATCGACATTTCTTATAATTTCTAACAATTACATTAATCTCTCATGAGATTTCTGAAATTATACTGACCTCTCCTACTTTGCCTAATAATATACAAATACTCCTTTTCAATCAAATTTTTTTCTTTAAAATGATCAAATTTTCCTTTTATTTATTTATTTTTTCACTTTTTTAAAATTTTGACCAATGTTTTCTAACTTGTTTTTTTAAGTTTTTATTCTTATTTTATATAAAAATAAATTTAAGGTAAATAACTTATTTTTATATTTTATAAAATTAAATTTAAGTTTTTTTTATCAATATTTATTTGGAAAAAATTGGTTAAAATTGAAAAAATTGGAAATAAAAAATACAAGAGCAGTTTTGTCATTTTGAAGAAAAAAATACTAAAAAAAATATGTATATTGTCAGGTAAAATAGAAAAAATCAATATAATTTCAGAAATCTTAAAAAAATTAGTATAATTGTCATAAGTTCTAAGAAAGTCAGTGTAATTTATCCTAAAAAGGCGAAAAGATTAAAAGATAAAGTAAAGCACTTGAACTCTTATAAGGCGAGGCACAAGTCTCAAGGATTTTGAGACTTAGATTTTTTTATTATGAAATATAAATAAATACTATTATTAGTCATAAGAAAATAAAAAATTTAATAATCTCGAAATTTGGACCTTCATTATAATTTCAAATTCTAAAAATTGAGATTTATCAAAATTATAAGTTCGTTTTTTATAAAAAAAATATATATATATATATATTTAAATTCTAAAAATCAAGATCTATCAAATAATATTTATATTGTATAAAAAATTCTGACAAACTCTATCTAAGAAATTCTCTATCAATTCAACTCAATATCCCCAATGCCCCTTCTTTCTTGTGTTGTCAACTCAATTGTGGTACAACAACCCTCCCCACCACACAAAGAAAGCTATTGCTTTAACTATACACTATCGATGGAAGAGGAGAGAATAGATAGTGACAGAAGGAACTTGCGGCTGCCATAAAGATGTGATAATAAGCTTTATTAGACTAACATACCAAATTGCATGACCGCATTATGTTATGCCAATTGTATGGTGTCACGCTTTGAATTTCCGTTAACCCGAGGCGTGAGTGACAAAACTAAAAGAAAATTAAAAAAATAAGAAAATAAAGGACAATCAAGGACAACCACATGCATTCCATATACTAACCCATTCCTGTTCTGATACAATTCATAAGGTCTTGCCCGTACCTCACAACATACAAATAACATGAAATAGTCTAGGGCTTATGCCCTTGTACAACATCAAAATACGTCCCACGGGTCAAATATAGTTCTCAGTTCTTTCTTTCATTAAGGCATCACTAAATCTCACGTAGCCGGAGTGTCATCTGAAATGATATCTCACGAATGGGTCAGCTCAACTGCTGGTACAATATAATGCTAATGCAAGAAACAAAATTAAGGTGTGGCATATGCAAGTGTAGATTTATATCTACATGGAATTCAATATCATCAATACAGTACATGACAGTATACGTGATGCAACCATGCAACTCTATGCCACACCCATGTCTCGCTTTACGGACCTTCCCCGCTGGCTTGCGAGTACCACAATATGTCTCGCTTCACGGTCCGGAACCCGTCAAGCATGCGAGTACCTATGGCCAATTTTGGATTTTTCACCATAGGATCTACACCCTCATAATGCACAACACCACGTGCTCAACTCACACCATGCCCAAGGAATCACACTATGCCAATATGCTCTGATTCTACCATGCCATAATATAATCTCAATAAAGCATCTTATCCACACATGAAGCATGCTTTAAATGATGTATTACACAATAACATTCAATTCAAAAAATCCCTTCGTCAAGATTACATGCCATACATAGTCCATTTAACATATGTTTTAAGTCACATATTTCATAATCTCAACAATTCTCAAAGAATGTAATTCACACATTATGCTAACACATGCGATATACACATAATCATGATCCACATTCATCACCAAACTTTCAAAAAGATAAAAAGACACCCATAAGCATATGAGCAATCAAACAAATATGTGAATCATCAAGTCAACATGGCAATTACTCCTAAACTTAATTCTATTTCTTACTTAGCATAATATATCGTACCTGATGGGTTGCTCTCAACCTTGAGAAGTTGTACTCGCTGTGTAACGGAACTAACAGTAAAAATGCAGAAGGTCAAACCAACTTCTCTTTGCCCTTCAGTGTTCCTAACATCATGAGATACAACTCAATTCAATTGCTACTTGAATTATGTTATTCATCAAATTTTATGTCTTTATTTTATGAATTTCTATTTTGTCAAAATAAATTCTATTGTTGAGTCCGAAACGTCGAAGAAAGTTGGTTTGGGCTTTTGTGGAATTTAATTCGGACATCCGAACTAAAAAGGGCAAAACAGTTATTTTGTACTTTTTACGGTTCCTTACATCCCGAGACTTCTTTTTACAAATTGGACTCCACGGTTGAGTCCGGAATGGTTGAGATAATAAAATTTCACTATTTGTTTACTTAAATCGAAGTTCGTTTGACTACGTTTCAACTCAAAGGCATTTTAATAATTTTTAATGTTATCACGGATCTTTTATTTTTTGAGACCCCACCTCGTAAAACGGACCTCACCATTGGTCTCAGAATGGTCGAGATAGTCAAAATACACTAATGACTTGTCCCATTTAGACTCCGGACCATTTTGTGATATTTAAATAATTAAATTAATTAAATTAATCCATTTAATTAAATTAATATTTTTATTAATATTTTATTCAGGGGGGTCAAATATAATTAGTTAAAGTTCTGGGGTCAAAGTTTAATTTTTAAAAGTTCTGGGGGCCAAATTGAATTTCAAAAAGTATTGGGGTTAAATTATAATTTCCAAAACTTCTTATTCCTAATTCGAATAGCCAAACAGTGGCTAAGTCCAAAATAGGGATAGGATATCCCTGTCCTCAATTTAATTCCAATTTTTAATTTCTTAACCTTGTAACCAAACGCCCCTGATCTCATTTTAATTTAAAACATATGGCTGACACGTGTAGGGGGTGAGTCGGTCTTGACCCGACCTGAACCCAAACCCGACCCGGAACAGTACCGTTTCTTCCCTGATTTTGCGGTAGGGTTCCGGCATGTCTCCGGCGTCTTCTCCGGCGCCGGCGACACTATTTTGGTTGAATTTCAGTGTTTTTAAAATGCTGTTTTCTTTGATTTTTTCCCTAGATTTCATTTCCACTCATGGTTTTCACTTTTATCCATTAGATCTCCACGAAATGGCCAAGAACAGTAGCTCCGGCCAACTGAGATCTTCCATTTTCGAGCTTGTCTCCTCACTGTTTTAACCCTAATCTCTTTCTATTATTTTTCTGCACTAAAGGGGGTTGGTTCCCTATTGTTTGTTTTGGTTTTTAACCCACAAAATGCATGGACAACCGATTATCACCCTAACCTGCAACTATCATTTTCTCTTTCATTTCCTAACCATTTTGGTTGATTTCTTTTGCAAAATGATCCAAATTTTATACACTATAAGGTCCTAAAATCAAATCAAACCAATATACCAAAAAAATGAAAAACCAGAACCGAGCCACTTACCAACTTTTTGGGTTTTTCTCCCTCTTGCCGTGTGCCCTCTTCTCCTCCTTGGTTCAAGCTTCGTTCAAGTCTTTCCCAATGCTCACCACTCTCTAGCTCAGTCTCTCTTTTCCTTTCTGATTTTCTCTCCAAAAATCAAAACCCAACACATACATACATATTATACTCTCTCTCTCTCTATTATTCTCTTTCTCTACTACACGTTCTGGTCTACACAAACCCACTCCATTTTGACAAACACACACGCAGAATACTCTTACACACCCTAGCAAACTCACCCACTCTCTTACACACACAACCCCCTTCCATGCCTCTTTGAGTGATTTACACTCAACCTGCACACCCACTCACTGTACACAGTACCCACACACACACGGTTGGGGCACACAATCAGATATACATATATATATATATATATATATATATACACATAAATATTTAAATGTTTAAATATACACATATACATACACACTTAAAAAATTTAAACACACACATATATACACACATCACATACATGCATGTACATTCACTATACACACATCACATACACAACAAAATAATATTAATAATAATAATAAAATTATTTATTCCAAAAAAAAAAAAAAATTTAGGTCATTACATGTGGGATCTTTAAGTGGTACTAATGTAAGAGCAACTCCAAAGGGAGTTGTCATTATGGAGTGTCAATAAATTTATTTACAATTTTGAACAGTGTTATGGCACTCCTGAATTATAAATTTACTCTAATAAGAGATGCGAAAATAGGGTGTCATTTTAATATTTTAAAATTTTTTATTAAAAAATATAATTAAACTTAATAGTTATATTTTAATGGGTATAGTTTTATAACGGTTTAATTTAAATTAATTTTTTAAATTAAATTACAAAAATTAATTTAATTTAAAAATTCAATTTAAATTCTAACAATTATAACTAAATTAAAAAAATATATTTAATTATAATTTTTTTTAAATAAATAAAATCATCCTAAATTTATAAAATGATTTTTAAAGTGATTTTTTGGGCTTTGGTAAGTTTTCTCTTCACAAACCCCTTGTATTTATAGAAATTTTTTGTTGAAATAGAGTCCTTGTAACGGTAGTCGTTGTAACAGTAAAAATGAAAATGACCCCAACCGTCGAATGGCAACTCTCTCTTTTCTCTCTCCAAAGTTTGTTAAAATAGCACCCCAGAACGTTAGGTGTCATTTTAATTGCAATCACAGATGCCACCCCCGTTGGAGTGGAAAATTTTGAGTTTGGGGTGCGATTTTGGCGGTTATGGATTTGGCACGTCGGATGGCACTTCGCGTTGGAGTTGCTCTAAAGGTGTCCAGAAATTTCTCATTTATGAAAGATACGGTTGTATACACTTTCTGTTATAATCTTCAGTATTGTTTTCTTCTTGTATGGGAAACTTATGTTCTTCCAAATTTCAATTGTTTTAGGTGAACATTTTGATGCATATTGCAGAAATATGGTTAAATGACGAGCAACGCTTTGCAATTGAAAGGTTGAAAAAGAAACACAGAGCTCACGATGAAAGAGAATGCCTTAATCAATCTAATCAGATTGTAACTATAAGCAAGTAACCATCTGAAGGTAAAATTTATGTAGATGAACGTGAACAACATCATTTTGAATAAGAGGAGGCACTGTGTGGGTGCCAGCATCGGAAAAAAGGAAGTTATGTCATCATTTTCGTGGATTTATAGGGATCCCAACTGTCTCATTCCCAAAAGGTGGAAAGGAACGCCTCTTATGGGAGATAGAGAAATTGAGGAGTCGTCAGCTTATTTTTGGTCAAAAAACAAGCAAACCCGTTACATATTGTACGATACATATAAAAGAAAAGCTGAAGAAATCAAATGAAATATACATTGTTTTGTTTCTTAAATACATACTAAAGGATCCTTTGACATGGATCAAATAAGGATAAAGTTACTAAAATAAAGCAAAAATCAAAGAAAAAAGGCTTGGGGGCTAAGGTACGGAGTGGGAAGGTATTAGGCACCCACCCCACCCGATCCAGATGGATCAACCTCAAATATTCACTTGCAAGGCTATTTTGTCATAAGAAAACTGAAAAGAGATATACGAGTCTAGAAGAGATAAATAATAAAGAATCTGACGTGAAGAAAAAAATATCTGACTTGGACCTGAAGGCTTCTTACGTATCCATTCAGAAAATGAAATTAGAGTCACGTAATTCTCTGGTTTACCTTCTTTTACCAATAGTGATAAAAGAAACGAGATCGACTAGATCTAAAAAAAAATTGTTAAGGGTTTGAGGGCGTGTCTTGTTCTATCGTTGGATTCGGGAAGATCTTTAGCTAGGAAAGTCTGTATTGGAGGCTTCCGTTGGGCAAATCTCTAGCTTGTTTTTCGGTTTGGAAAGCGTCGCTTCGGCTGCTTCATGAAGGGAGGTTGTCACTTCGGCAGGGCTTCGGACTCAGGAGAGGGAGAGTTCTTGTAGAAATAATTCTAGAATTAAACTAACAATGTAAGACTAGGAAAATTGTGTCCTTCAAAAAACTGTTGGTCTCGGGGCTCTATTTATAAGAAAATATAAAGATTCGATCTAAGGGTGTAAGATGAAAACCTTGAATAGAGGGTTACGATCATGTCTTGAGTGTTAAATATCTAATTAAATAAATAATTATCCTAAAGAATGATTATCATAACTAAATGAATTAATAAATAATTATGACAATGCACGAACTAATAAAATTAGTGTCTTCATGCAAGAGTCAAAAAGATAAAAAAGAAATAGAATTTAATTAGAAAATAAATTCTAAAATAAAAATGTCCAAGTTCGATGTATCTTCATTTAAGGAAATATTAAGCAACCATTTATAAAAACTCTAAAGTGAAAAGTCCTAATTATGCCTAAATAGATTACTAGCACCCAAGATTACCAAATTTTTCCAATTCGGTGGATAATCTCTAGATTGCCAAGACATGTGAAATGAAGAAATTACCTCCGATTTGTCACCAAAGGGCTGAAATTACCAAAATACCCTTAGATGGATAAAATGATATGAAAATTATAAAAATTCTCCTCAAGTGACTAGGAAGCCCTACTGAGGGTAGGATTGTTGCCACAATCACCAAAATGCCCTTAGTGGGCAAAAAGGTACCAAAATTACCGAAACACCCTCTAATGGGCAGAAGAGTCCTAATCAAGGTGGGACTTTGACAAAAAGAGTCCTAACGGGAGTGAGACTCTATCAGGAAGAGTCTTACTTGGACTAGGAATCCGTCAGGAAGAGTCATACTTAGATTGGGACTTTGTCAAGAGAGTTTTAACAAGAATGAGATTCTATTGGGAAGAGTCCTACTTGGATTGAGACTCTGTCATGTGAGTTCTAATAGGAATAGGATTCTGTCAAGAGGAATCCTAATAGGAATGAGAATTTGTCGGGTGGTGTCCTAATGGAACTGGGACTCTGACAGGAGAGTCCTAGCGAAAATATGACTCTGTCAAGAGGAGTCCTAATGGAATTGGGACTTTAGCAGGAGAGTCCTAATGAGAATAAGACTGTCAGGAGGAGTCCAAATAGAAGTGGGTTTCTTGGCATAACTACCTACCACTTAATCAAGGATTATAAAATGAGGTGTCTACACATTGGTTAATGTCGATGAAGAAAGAGGTGGGGCGACTGCCATGGATGGGCGAAAGGGTTTGGTCGTGATTTTCGGTCAAAGATGCGATAGATTGTAATATTAAATTGGGCAAAATAAGGTTAATTCAGTCATTTGAAAAAATATAAAGTTGCCACGTCACCACCATTGGACCTGTTACCAGTAATTTTAAAAATTGAGAGACTTTTAAAGTTAAAATATTTCTCCTCGGACTTTAGCCTCTGAACACTTATTATGTGGGACATTTCAATAATTAATTCTTAATTTTTTAAACAAAAATAAAAATTACTATATTTTATAAAAATACTTTAAAAAAGGCGTAACGACACGGTGTCTTTGTAGATACATATGTGCATACAAGCCTTATCCCATCTTCCTTGAGGCTATCAAAACAGCCTTTGAAGTTTGTTAGACCTCAAATTGGGAAAAAAAAATCAAGTATACCGTCGCACAGTGCGAGTGCAACGACCACTGTGATGGGTGTTGATGATGTACATCAATGCCATCACAGTGTTCGTCACACCAGGAGATGGCACACTGAAATTTTTTTTACCTCGAGTTGAGGAAGTGGTCCAAGTCTCTCATTTCTTTTGTCTTCCAAGTTTGGTGGCTTGCCCTTTTATTGTCTATTCCTTAGGAAGGTAACAACATGACCACTGTCATATGGAAAAGCTTCAGTACTGGTTTGAAAGATGGCAAACCAGAAGTCTCCTATTGCATGCATTCTTGTTATGGCATAACTGAACTACAAGCAAGTCAGACAAATATTTAGTATTAATTTGTTCTGATTTATCCAACTATTTCCATTAACATCATTGTTGTTGGAGGCACAATGGCGGTCTCTGCCTTCGTCGACCTCACAATCACTAGTCAATACACTCTGTAAACACTTGATTTTTAAAAAAAAATTATCCATCTTACACAAGCAATAAAATATTGGCAAAAAAAGATATATTGCAACTTTAAAAATACGAATATATTGATGGATATATTACGATATTTTGTATTTTTTTTACATTCAAATATTGTATCACAATTGTAAAAATTGCAATATATCAAACAATATATATTGTGAAAAATGTGATATTTATTCCATGATTTCAGTTGCTTTAATATTTATTATCCCTAACCATGTAACCAATTTAAGGCGTCTTCCTCTTAAAAAAAAAAAAAAAAGTATACAAGAAGCATTTCTTAAAAAAAAAAAATGTCTTTATAGATTGAAAAGTAAGATCAAAACAAACTCTTGGCTAAAATTCGACTTAGGATTTTAACTAAGAAAGAGAGACACCTATCTCCTAAAGAACATGTATTTGAAAAATAAGATTAGAAAGTAAAAAAGAACAAAGAAAAATGTGATTTTGATCAAATCCAGCTTTACTTGTCAAACCTATATGAGTTTAATCAAATTATTAACACTTCCCACAAGCCATATTTGTTATCCACTCACAGTTGATGCTACGACAATTTATTTTGTATCAGCATCACAGCATGCACAATTGTGTGTGTGTGTGTGTGAGAGAGAGAGAGAGAGAGAGAGAGAGTCAACTAAGAAGAAATTAATACGAGTAATCACGGATGCACCCACCACCCGATTGTTTTTCAAATCTAAAATGTTGATAAATGATAAGAAAGAGCATCTAGATGCCGCCTCCCACGTCGTTTTCTTTTCTATGACTTAATCAGCCAATGTTCTGATTTCTTAACCCAACAAGCCCTTTATGCAATATTATCAACTGTGCTATATTATAATTTTTAATTTTCAATTTTCGGTCTATTTTTAATTTTCAAAAAATTTTATCTTGCCAATTTCTGAGTTAGAGAACTTCTTTTTTTAATTTTTTTTTTTAATAAAAGTTCAAGGATCATCATAAAAACTAAAAGTACAAGGTAATAAATATAAATTAGCCATACACAATTACTCATATTTAAAAAAGAATTATACATAAAGTAGTCATATGTAATATCAGGATATCGGTGTTAAATACCCGACCTTAATCACCAAAGACATGGTAATTAGTGACATCTACACTATCAGTCTATCTCTTGCTAATCATGGGAAGAGCAAGGATGATTAGAGAAAAATGTTAAATATAACGGATTTTCTTATCTTATTTTCTCATTTTTAGATACAAGGTGATAGTTAGGACTTATGAAGAAATCTTTTTTGTATATCATTTTTTTTAGTAAGAAAAATAACAAAAAGTGGTAATATTGATTTCCTAAATATGTATCTCAAATTTTACATTTTAAATGATGTGACACTGTAATATTAGCAATGCATTAAACCATGTATGTGACAGGTTTGTCTTCCAATGTTCTCAGGTCGAAATATAGCTAATGTCACTTTCTCTTAAGGCCAGTCTATATGAGGAGTTGCTCCGGCTTTAATCAGACCCTCCGCTAGTGGACGGTGGGATTGGTCTCCTGGATTAGTCGACCCGAAGAATCGGATACTGAGTTATCCAAAAAAAATGTGTCATAGTTATGTACTACCACTTTATTTGAGGAAAAAAATTGGGAAGTGTAGCAATGTTCTTAAAGAATTTGTAATACTTGATTTTTATATTTATTTTTATTTTCATTTTTATTTTTTTTGTAATACTTGATTACTTTGTATGGTTATTCTAACACTCATTGATTATCTTCTTATCATAGGAGCTGCACAAACGTTCTAGTAATTTATAGCTTTAATTAGCAAATAATTAATATAAAATCTAACCACCCTATATATTGATTAATAGAGTGTGTTAGTGACATTGTTAACAACCAATCTATTGAGACTTTGGCTGCACATCCTTCTTTTAAAAGAAAGATGCCCAAATCTTTTTGAATTCTTTGTATCTAATGTGAGCATTGTTGTTGGCCACGGACTCAATACATCCTTCTGGCATGATATATGGTCTTGGATCACTTCTCTAATATCTTCATTCCCCAGGCTTTTCAATTCATCAAGGTTAAAGGAAGGTAATCTCTCCAGCTTTGCAGCTCTAAAAGGTGAGACTGGAGAATGGAACTTAATATTTCGTCGTCGCTTAATGGCTTGGAAGGAAGAAGAGTTATCTAGAATCCAATCGATCTTGTGTGGTGTTCCTCCAACGATGCCAAACAAGACATCTTGGTTTGGAAGATTAACTCCTCTAATCTCTTCTCAGTTAAATCCTTATACTCATGCTTTGATTGCTCTCTAGCCTCAAATATGTAGATTGAAAATCTTATTTGGTAGAATGCAGTCCCTCCAAAAGTTCAGTTTTTCGGCTGGTTGGCCTGGAATAACTGTACCAAAATCGCTGATTACCTACTCAAGTTAGGAATTCTCTACTCCATTGATGAATGCTTATGCCTCTTCTGCGGTTTGGAATTAGAAACCATAGATCATCTTCTTTTACTTTGTCGTGAAGTATGAAAAATCTGGTCAGATTGTATCAGTTGGTGGGATCTTCAATAGGCATCGCCTAATTCTATCAAAGCAACCCTTGATTGGTGGCAAAGTTTTAGCTTCAAGAAGGTGTATAAGCTGATCTGGGAGACAATCCCCTTCACCATCATGTGGTCTATCTGGAAGTTAAGAAATAAATGTATCTTCAACAAGGTTAAGCCACGTTAGATTCATGTTCAAGATTTGATTAAATCCATAATTGCTTTTTGGATAAAAAAAAAAAAAAAAAAAGGTGTTCTTCATACTCCATCAACGATCTGATTTTCAACCTTCAGAGTGTAATTAGCTGTCGCTAACTTATCCTCTAGATTGAAGTTGGATCCTGGTTGTGACCAAGCTCATTTTCTTCTTCGATCCTTTTATTGGTTTCCTTCTGTCCATTTTTCTTTGTTTCTCTATTCTTTTTGATGCAAACTTTGTACTCCTTGTACTCTGTTTCATCAATAAGATTCATCTTTTTGCTGATAAAAAAAAAAACCTAATCTTCTCCTCCCACGATTGAAGAATCTGGATGATCTAATGCAAGTCAGTCTCAAGGTTCAAATGACAAAAATAAATGCATAAACTAAAGTCAAAGAACTAATACTTAATCAACTTATAATCACATGTATAAAATCTAAATTCCTTTTTTTTCCCTCCTAATTCCTAATCAAATTAAACACTATGGGTCAATCCAGTATACGAGACTCCCGTTATTACGGGATTTGGAAAAGATTAAATGTAAGTAACCTTACTCCTACAAT
This sequence comes from Nyssa sinensis, assembly GCA_008638375.1. Lineage (NCBI taxonomy): Eukaryota > Viridiplantae > Streptophyta > Magnoliopsida > Cornales > Nyssaceae > Nyssa > Nyssa sinensis. Next base: position 53,496,405 of record CM018031.1, on the reverse strand, counting down.
TGGAGAGATTGGTTCCATGATTTGAACCCATGACCTCTATGTCACAATAAAATAACATTATCATTATGTCAAAACTCACCCTCTACCAAATTGAATACTAGAATGTGAATTTGAATGCAAAGAGAATATTAATTTTATTTCTATCTCTATAGTATTTTATCATTCAAACCCAAGCCTAGATTTCTTTTTTTTTTTTTTTTTTTTTGGGGGGGGGGGTTGGGGGTGGTTTCAGTTCTTGAAATTTTATTATGATTGAATTTATGAAGTCAGTAATGCTTTAGCCTATGGTCCAAACTGTCCAGGCCAAGGCCAACATTGGCACATGATCTCATTTACATCTAATCTTCAGCATCATGTGAACATCTCCACTAATATCATAAAATTCTATATCTAGTTTTTGATCTTCTTTATCTAAAAGGAATGCCATGTCCATGGAGCTTGAATCAAGTCCTTCCATACACACCATATCAAGTGACTTGATCATAAGTCAAACACTAATTTAAAAATCCAAAATGTCTATTAACCACCACCAAGAGCAGCTGGGACTAAGAACCATGTCATAGTATAAAAACTTTGAAATGCCATTGCTCTTTTTTTTTTCCAAAAAAAAAAAACATTAAAAGAAAGGCCGGCACCTTCTACAATTTTCTTTACGAGACAAAACATATATATCTTGCCAACCTACAGTAGATTAGGTATGCTGGATTTTAGTATATAAACCCATGACACACCTTCATTAAAACTCAACCAACCCTTCCTTTGTTTTGCCCACATAGCCAAGGCCAAAGACATAGCCATAACCATGAAGGTGAAAAAAGAGAGCTCAAGAATTATCAAGCCATCTTGTGAAGGCTCACCTCCCCCTGCAACCACAAACTATATTCCCCTTAGTGTCTTTGATAAGGTCACTTACAATACCCACATAGCTGTTATTTATGCCTATTGTCCGCCAACCCCACCAAATGTAACCTTGGAGGTAGGGCTTCAAAAGGCTTTGTCTGTGTATAGGGAGTGGGGTGGAAGGTTGGGAAGAGATGAGAAAGGTGATCCTGTCATTCTTCTTAACGACGAAGGTGTGAGATTTGTTGAGGCATCGGTTGACAGCACTCTTGATGAAGCCATACCATTTAAGCCCTCGGCATCTTTGCTCAGCCTTCACCCTAGCTTGAAGGGGGTAGTGGAGTTGGTGCAAGTTCAGCTCACAAGGTTCACTTGTGGCTCATTGGTGGTAGGCTTCACAGCTCACCACCTTGTAGCTGATGGCCATTCCACTAGCAATTTCTTGGTTGCTTGGGGCCAAGCTTGCCGTGGACTTAACATTAGTCCACTTCCCTTGCATGATCGCGCCATTTTCTCCCCACGAGACCCTCCACTCTTTGAGTTTGAACACAGAGGAGTAGAGTTCATGAGCAAGAAACTCAAAAAGGACTATCCTCCCATAGATAATATCATGGAAGACATTGTGGTGCACAAAGTTCATTTTACCTTGGAGTTCCTTGCCAAGCTCAAGGCCAAGGCTTCTTCCATGAATGGTGGTAACAATATTCCTTACAGCACATTTGAGAGCTTGGTTGCTCACCTATGGAGAGCCATCACCAAGGCTCGTGCACTGAGCGGATTTGAAACCACTCATATAAGAATCTCAGTTAACGGACGCATGCGGTTGAACCCTAGAATACCCAATGAGTACTTTGGGAACATGGTGCTTTGGGCATTCCCAACTGCTAAGGTGAAAGACCTCTTGCGCGAGCCGTTGCCCTATGCCACCAAGCTAATCCATGATGCAGTCACAAAGGTGAACAACAACTACTTCAAATCATTTATTGACTTTGCAAACCACAAGGTGGAGGGAGAAGAAGACCTCATTCCCACTGCAGACATGAACAAGTCAGTTCTGTGCCCTAATTTGGAGGTTGATAGCTGGCTACGGTTTCCATTCTATGACCTAGACTTTGGAGGAGGATGCCCTTATATTTTCATGCCATCTTACTTCCCAACAGAGGGCATGATGTTTCTTCTACCATCCTTCATAGGAGATGGAAGCATAGATGCTTTCATACCTGTATTCCAGGACAACTTGGCTTCCTTCAAACAAATTTGCTACTGTCTAAGTTGGTGAATATATATATATATATATATATATATATATATGTCCACAGTTATGTCACCCTGCATGTTTCGTTCTTCCCTCCCTCCTTATCTATCCTTTGTTTGATTGAATGTGTGTTGTTATACAGAAATTATTAGTCTTTACTCTTTGATAGAGCATCTTACCTGCTTGTAACAACTCTACAAGTTGAATTTCACATATGAATATATGGTAGAGCATTTTATTATACACTTCCCTGCTATAATTTAGACTTCTCAGACCTTAGTTGTTATGATGTGGACAATTATTTGACTTGGTGATATAAGATGGAGCTATGATCTTATCAATTCAAGGGTCAAGAACAACCTTATCTTTCATATCTTTTAAATAAATGAGCATATTCTATATCATTGTTCTTTTAAAAAACTTATCATAAATCTATTTTCTACTCCTCCAGAAAAAAAAATGATTATGAAGAACCAATCCAGCGACTTGTGAGATTTGATGACCAATAAATGTATGTATTTCACCAGTCCCCGATGATTACTAGATTATACAACACACACACACACACACATATACATATATATGATATTTTCCAACCTAATCACAAAATTATTTTGAGATAAAACTGATATAGTGATGTAATAATATAGTCTGTTAATAATATTTTGTCATATATAATATAATTTAATTTTTTAATAAAATATAATATTATCTTCTTTTTTTGTTTTAAGTAAAACATAATATATATAAAAAAATATCATTAAAATAATATATTATTACGTAACTTATCATCCATTAAAAAATATCTCAAATTTTAGTTTGCCTATCACTTGAGGGAGCGGCTTTTATATATATATATATATATAGAGAGAGAGAGAGAGAGAGAGGGCCATAGTCCCTGGGTATACCTCCCTGCGGAATTTGTTTAATCTCATTCAGTTACACTTTTTCCAACCTAATCACGGGATAGCAAATTTGGACGTCTTACTTACCCAAAAGAAAATTAAAAAAAATAAAAATTAATTAAACTTCTGTCCTTGAAAAATGACGAGTTGAAAGGAGTCTAAGTATGCTAGTAATTGATAGAGCTGCTTAAAACATATTACTCCCACGGTCTTATTTTAAGAGTCTTTTATCACTATTTATTTTAAGAATTTCATTTAAAAAGTTAACGTACTTTTAAGTTATAAATTTTCAAAACTACCCTTTATTACATCTAATGTGAACATGATTTATAATTAAATGATGACAATATGAAAAAATTAAATAGTTTTAAAATAATAAAACAATACTTCCAAAAAAGTTAGAATGCCCAAAAGGGACTATCATTTTGGGACAGAGCGAGTATATAGGTTCATCAAAAAAAAATATTATATAAAATAAATTATACCGACCTTTTTTATAATTTCTGACAACTTACATTAATTTTTTATGAAATTTTTGAAATTATACTAACCCCTCTTATTTTACTTAATAATATACAGATACTCCTTTTCAATCAATTTTTTTTCTTTAAAATGATCAAACTGTCCTTTTATTTATATATTTTTTAATTTTTTACAATGTTGACTAATGTTTTCTAACTTTTTTTTTTAATTTTTTATTCTTATTTTATATAAAAAAAAAATTAAGGTAAATAACTTATTTTTATATTATATAAAATTAAATTTAAGTTTTCATCAATATTTATTTGGAAAAAAAAAATTGGTCAAAATTAAAAAACTGAAAATAAAAAATATAAAAGGAGCAGTTTTGTCATTTTGAAGAAAAAAAAAAAGACTGAGAAAATCTGTATATTGTCAAGTAAAATAGAAAAAATCAGTGTAATTTCAAAAATATTAAAAAACATTAGTATAATTATCATAAGTTCTAAAAAAATTAATGTAATTTAACCTAATATATATTATCATAGATGTTTTAAAAGGCAAAAAGATTAAAAGATAAAAGTGAAGCACTTGAACCCTTATAAGGCGAAGCACAAGTCTCAAGGATTTTGAGACTTAGATTTTTTTATTATGAAATATAAATAAATACTATTATTAGTCATAAGAAAAGAAAAAATTTCAAAATTTGGACCTTCATTATAATTTCAAATTCTAAAGGATGTCTTTTAAAACACACCACTATAAAAATATTTCTATACTCAAAAACTCATGATAAAAAGATTCAAATCATGTGAAAGTTATAAGAGAGTTTTATGCTAAATCCCATTTCAATTATGTTTTAAGGTTTCATAATTTCATTAAAACAGTCGAGAATTATTGTTGGTGATAAATTTCTCTAAGCTGAGAGGTTTAATTTGTTGATCTGGACCAATACAAAATAAAAAGGAACATAAATAATTTTTGAGTTTCCCTCATTTTTTGGTGATCTTAATGAAGTAAAAATTGTTTTTGTTTTTTGGCACAAAGTTAATCCTAAAAAAATACAAACAAAAACAGTTTGGATGCACAAAAAAGTGTTGAAAGAGTCACTTTTGAATGCCTTCGAGTTTGAAGCCTATGCATCCTAGGATCACTACTTTTTCTTTCAAAGTTTCAAACCTCAACAAAACTTTTTTAAAACGTGTATTATTAGAGTTTTTAATTAATGCAACCCATGCATTTTTAATTCAAAATTTTATTGATAAATTTGTCTTGTTTTGAATTTATTTTCTGAACTCGTTTTGGCATCTTTTCAAAAGATACTTCGTTGTTGAAAGCAAAGATTCTTATATAGTAGAAACCGTGTGTGCTATGGTTGGTTGAAGTTAGGGGATTCCCAACACCAATTTCTTCCACATGAAAGGATCAAGTACAAAGGATTTTTGGGGTATTAAGGAAGTTTTTAACTAAGCTGGAGGATAATATCAAAGGTTGTTGGGTACTCCATCCATTATAAGTGCTGATATGGCTAGCAGAATGAGAAGATTTGTCAAAAGCAGATTTCGTAGCCACTATTTTGCTCGACTTGCTTAACCAACTAGCACCTTAGAAGTAAAAAATGCAATGTTTTTCTTTGAATGGCACCAAGGCTCCAAGCCCGGAAGGGTATAATGCAGCCTTCTTCAAGAGTAATTGGGATTTAGTTGGCCATAGAGTGGGGGAAGCCGTGCAATCCTTCTTCATGACAGGAAAACTTCTCAAAGAATGGAATACTACACAGTGGCCGATCTAGACATCGTAGTAAAGGGGCAAAAGTGTATACATAAAATTTTGAGAAGTTTTTGAAAATTCAACAATTTTTTTTTTTTTGGGGGGGTAGTTTCTAGACATTTTTAACAAAATTACAATACAAAAATGAAATTCCTCAAATTGTTTGTTTGGGGAGGGGTAGGGGGTTATGGCCCCCCTTAGCCACTTGGCTCCACCAATGACTACAACTATTTCATTGATCCCTAAAGTTAGCAATCCTAATTGTATGAAGTATTACAGACCAATATCATACTATAATATCTTATATAAATGCATTTCAAAAGTTTTAGTTCCGAGACTTAAAAAGGTTTTGCCCCATGTTATTAGTCAATCTCAACCTGCATTTCTTAAGGATAGACAGTTAGCTGATAATGTATCATAGAGGTAAAACTCCTAGCTATGCTGTAAAAGTAGATATTGTTGGCCCTAAAGGTTTCAACAAAGGGCATTTCCATAATTTTAATGATAATAAGGTATTGATTATATGGAATAATGCTCTATCTTAAGTGACAATGCAAATAAATCAATAAGCTCAAAGAATAGTTGATCAAGTTTTGACTAAGGATAAAAAAGATCAACCTCGTGGAGACATGCTTAGATGATCAAGCATCAAGTTAAACATATGAAAAATGGAAGCATTCAAATCCAAAGAATCAAGTGAAGAATTCGTTTTATATTATTTTAGATTTTTGAGTGAACTAGGATGGATTGATCTAATGCACAATGCTTAAGTATTTAATTGATCAACAAAAATCAATCAACGAAATGATTTTTCAAAATCATAATATTTATAAACTCGACTTTGAAAAGTCAATGTATTTGAAAAAAAAAAGAACATTGAACAAATTAGGTAATATTGCAAAACTGTCAAATTTAGTCGACTGAATCATGTAATAAAACATGCTTATTTTGCTTGTATTAGATTTAGTCGACTAGACCCAAGACTTAGTCAACTGAATGTGTATTTGTTCACAATGCCTTAACACATTGTCCAATTTAGTCGACCAATGTTAACATTCAGTCGACCGAATTATATAAGTCATTTTGTATACAAATTGATACTAGAAGATTCAATTGACTAAATCCAAGAATCAGTCAACCGAACGACTTTGAATAAGAATCAACATCTACCCTCTAGACAAATTAGTTGAGTTCTTCAGTCAACTAAATTATGATTTAGTCGTTTGAATGTTGAACTTAGTCGATTCATTTTGTCGATATGACACTTTCAAATTCAAATTTTAAACATATCAAAAATGGGGGGAACGACTAGTTTTTGAATCAAACGGTTATATTCTTCAAAGGCTTATAAATAAAGGTTGTTCAAAACATTTATTGCTAACTCTTACTAACATATACTTTCTCTTACATTAAAATCATTTAAAGTGACTTGTAGACTACGGTTTCCATCTTCTCGAGCCTCCTAAAAAGAGCTTCATCATGGGCTTTTGGTCCCTCGGCAGACCTATATTGTTTGGCCCAATCAAAAAGATCATGGGCAGTTGGGTTTTGAACTGGTTGATGTTGTGGAAGCATGTCTTGAACTGGTATTGAAAGAGCTTGTTGTGGATTTGGTTGGGCATTGTTGGGCCCTACCGGACGTAGTGGAGGTGCCAACTATTGTTAAAAAGGCTCTTGGACTGTTTGAGAAAGCCTTTGCAATTCCTCTCTCTAATCTGATATGCCCTTTGTTATTTCAGCCAAGGCTTGAAGAATATGACCTTGGTCTGTGATAGCATTGACTGGGTGAAGTGATTGATTTGCCTTTGATGTCATGGTAATTGAGTTGAGTTAATGAAAAGGAAAACCAAATCTTTAATTGCCAAAAAATGTGGAGAAGTTTGAATCCAAGGCAATAAGAAAACCTTTTTTATTTCAAAACTTTGAGCAAGATGATTGAAGAAGAGATCATTCCTTAGTAAGAAAAAGAAACACCAATGATCAAAAAACATTTTTAAAAAAATGAAAAAAAAAAAATCTAAGGGCATCATGCCTAGGTAGCCCCTAAGTCCTAGGAGAATGAGAAGCTTGCTTGAATGAGAAAGGAAATCCTAAAAGTTGGGAAGATGCAATCCTAATGACATGAAATGGATTAGACCCAAATGGAGTGAAAAGATATGATGCCTAGATCTTGAGTGCAAATTGACGAGGAAAAGAATCCTAAAGATTGATAAGAGAGAAGACTTATGGAGAGGAATTGAATCCTAGAGCAATGAAAAGGAAATTACTTCTGGATTTTGAGGGGAAAGATTCCCAAAGAATCGGGAAAAGATTCAACAGCTGAATGCTACTAAAATCGGCCACTAAGAAGTAAGATACTCATAATTATTTTCAAATTATGTGATAAGAATAGGCCTAAAAAGTTTCCTTTGAAAGTTATTTTGTTGGCCCACATTAATAATTTATTTTTGGTCAAGAAAACCCCAAAAAGTCATATCTGAAGGCCCAATAGTGAGAAAATTAGATTTTTTTTTTGAAAAAAAGTATGAACTTTCAAAAATTTGTGAAATTGTGAAAACTAGGCGAGGCACCCTCTATATGCCGATCGGCACACAGAGAGTGCATCGTTCGGGGTTTTTTTAGGCTTTCTCATGATGCGATTTTTGCACAGGTCTGTTAGTGTCTCATGCAAAAATTGGGTTTTCACCTAAACGAGGGGTCTAAGGTAAACTAAATGCATGACGTTAGGTCGAGTAATAAAAGCTCTAGGCTCCCTTCAATAGGATGTGTGTCATATAAATCTCGTGGCCATTAAGAAAATGGCCACAGTGAAATGGTACGACATCATCCTTTTGATATACCTCCTATGGCACCATCAGAGGCTTCCATGTTCAAGTGGCACGGGATCGAGGAGTAGAGGATTTTTTCCAGTGACATCCAATGGTAATGAACGAATTAGGGCTGAGAGTTACCAACCGTCTATGGGTTAAAAGGGTATATAGTGCATATGCATATGTCATGATGTGAAAGTGTGTGCTTGGTATTCTAGTTTTAAACTCATCAACCTAGAAATTCTATTCAACCATTCAAGCAATATATAAACAAAATATTATAGGAAATAATCCCACAATAAAAAATGGAGCCTTGTAGATGAACATAGTAATGTATTTAGCTCTCTAGGCCCAAAGCAGAGTTGCCACTATGGGCGCAATGCGCCGAGAAAACCCTTTCCCCTCCCCTCAAGTTGTTTGCTCCCTCAAGGTGGGAGAGGAACGCCCTCTTTTCATATTGGGTGCGTGTGAACATAGAAAGGACTCACCAACTTGTTTTAGAATAATACCAAACAAACCTCATATAACCCATAGAGAATATATGTACAGAAAATTAAGAATTACAATGTTATGATCCTAGGTACATTATAAACCCCCTGACATAGGGTCAATAAAGCAAAGCAAACTAATCTACAAGGAATAAGAGAATTTTAAATTTGTGAGCTAAGGTACGAGATGGGAAGGGTTAAGCACCATCCTGCCCAATCTGAATGGACTGGCCTCTAGTGTTCATCGACAAGACATATATCGCATGACATAAAATAAAGAGAAGTGAGAAAATAATAATGGTTGCATGAACAAATAAAATAAATGAAATAAATAAAATAAATAAGATAAATGAAAATAGTAGATTCGAGACTATGAGGCATCTTAAGTATCTGTTCAGAAACGAAATTAGAGCCAATGTAGTTCTCCAATTCAATTGATTCTCTCAAAAGTGATAGGAAGAATTGGATTGGGAAAAGAGAAAAAAAAATAAGGTTGAGGAGGCGTACCTGATTATTTGCAGCTAATCAGACAAAGCTTTGGCTTGAACTCCTTAATGTTAAATCGTCAATGAGAAAGTCCTTAATGTGATTCTAAGTGATGCTAAACAACCTAGAGGGGGGTGAATAGGTTGTTTCAACTCTTTTCCACAAATCTACCAATTAATACAAGTATGTTATCAATTCAAATCAATTAATTAATACAATTAACCAATTAGCATGTTAATCTATTCAAATTAAGTGGAAGCTATCATGCATTAATTGAATTCAAAATTGAAATCAAGGGGTAAAGAGATTTGCAAGCAAATATGGTGATGAAGAAACCATCACAAATCGAAACTGATTAGTGATAGAAAAAACTCCAGAGCACTTTACCTAGTGAAGAGTCCACTATGAAGCTTGATCAAATACAACTCTAGAAGACACGGACCTAACTCCCTCTAGCCCCACTCATTTCTTCCGATTCAGTTGGTTTTGAATCCACAAGGTCACTTTCTCGGGTGAAACTCTGTCACAATCACGAACTACACATGATCTCGAACTTCGTCGATTGTTCGATGCTTGAACTCCACAAGAACAGACAATGATAGTGGTAGATATGAATTTCAGACTTTTTCCATGATTTGGATCAAAGTGAGGATGCAAATCATGGGAATGCAATATGGATAAAATAAGAAAATCACTCAAGAACACTCTTCAATTGATTATCAGTGCAGAAGAAAGTTCTGGGTGTTTTAAGACAAGTTTACGGATCGCAAAATGACATTCAAAATAGAAAAAGATCTATTTTGATGCATGTCACATTCGAATAAGGGCCTGTTTGTTCAAATGACCAAAATTGAAATGGCTACTAGAAATGTATGGGCACAAGCCTATCACTTTTTTCAAAAGACCACCTTCTAGATGGAGTTTCATAGATTAATGTTCTAAGTTATCAAAACACACGTGTCTATATACGCACCTGAATTCTATCCCTTTCACCAACAGGATAATTAGGATAAGCCCATTGGTCCAACTTTGTACCCCGATCCTATTTTCAAAAAATCAAGGGTCATCTATAATCTACACGCATCTGAAATGCGATGGACACGAGGGAAAGTCACAGACTAAAACAATGTGGGTATTTTAAGCATAGAGGACATGATAAAAGAACTAGCCTAACAAAAAATCAACAACCCACTGAGGAATTGACTCATGGCCTCAATAAGATGTAGATCATAATTTTTGTACTTGCTTATCTTTTTTTATACTAAGTAATGGGAATTTTAAATAACATGGTTGAACTTATGTGAATATTATATTATGTTATGAGGATTTATTATCATTTGAATTATGTCATTTTTTTTATTCTATTTGTAAGCATCTCATTTTGTGACCCTTGATTTAAGTAGTAGCAATTTCTGTAATTTTGCCAAGAAACTTACTTTAAAGTAAGACTATTCTAGATAAAGTCCTATTTTTATTAGGACTCCTTCTAACAAAGTCATTTTCTTGATAGGAATTTTTTGCAAGATTCCCAGTTCCATTAGGACTCTTGTGCTAGAGTCCCAATTCCATCAAAACTCCTCATGACAGAGTCTTATTTCCACTAGGACTTTTTTTCTAGAGTCCTAGTTCTATTAGGACTCCTTCTGACAAAGTCCTATTCCCATTAGGACTCATCTTGACAAAGTCCTATTTCTGTTAGGATTCTTATGTCAAAGTCCTAGTTCCATTAATGCTCCTCTTAGACAAAGTCCTAGTTCCATTAGGACTCTCTTACCAAAGTCCTAGTTCCTTTAGGACTCCTCCTAACAAAGTATTATTCACATTAGGACTCCTCTTGATAGAGCCCTATTCCCACTAGGACCCTCCTGACAGAGTCTCATTCCTGTTAGGACTCTCCTTCTAGAGTCTCAATTCCATCAGGACTCTTATAAAGTCCTATTCCCGCTACAACTATCCTACTAGAGTCCTAGTCTAAGTAGGACTCTTCCGTCCATCGGAAAGTGTTTCCATAATTTCGGCACAATCCTACCATCAGTAGGATTTCCTAGTCACTTAAGGGGCATTTTTCATAATTTTCATATCATTTTACCCACATGGGGATAATTTGATAATTTCAGCCTATTTGGTGATGAATTAGGGGTAATTTAGTGATTTCACGTGTTTTGTGACAATCTAGAGATTTCTCACCCAATTAGGGGCGATTTGGTAATCTTGAGTGATAGTAGTATATTTAGGCTTAATTAGAACTTTTTATTTTTAGAGTTTCCATAAATCTGGTTGCTTGATATTTCCTTAAATGGAGATACATTGAACCTGGACGTTTTTATTTTAGAGTTTATTTTTCAATTAAATTCTATTTCTCTTTTATCTTATTGGCTCTTGCATGTAAACACCAATTCTATTGGTTCGTACATTGTCATAATTATTTATTAATTTATTTAGTTAGGATAATCATTCTTATTTAATTTTTTATTTATTAATTAGATAATTATCACTCAAGACATGATTCTAGCCCTCTATTTTAGGGTTTCATCTTAAACTCTTGAATCAAATCTCTATATTTTCCTATAAATAGAGCCTCCTGGCCATTAGTTTTAGAGGACAAGAAAAACACAATTTTCATAGCCTCATGCTGTTAGTTTAATCCTAGATTTCTCTCTTCCAGAACTCTCCCTTTCCTGAAGCCGAAGCCTTTCGAAGTGACAACCTCTCTTCACGAAGCAAGCCGAAGCAATGCTTTCTAAACTGAAGAATAAGCCAGAGATCTACTCAATTGAAGCCTTCGATCCAAGTTTTTCCTAGCCAAAGATCTGTACGACTCCAACGATTGAATAAGGTACGCTTTTAAACCCTTAACAGTTTTCTTAGGTACGGTTGATCTTATCTCTTTTATCACTATTGATAAAATAGAGTAAACCGAAGAACTACGTGACTTTGATTCCATTTTTTAAATGGATACGTAAGAAGCCTTCGGGCCCGAGTCAGATCTTTTTTCTATTTTTTCTGCTTTATTTTATTCCTTCATGCTAGATCTTTTATTATTTATCTTTTCCAGACTCACATCTCTCTTTTCAGCTTTCTCATGACAAAATAGCCTTGCAAGTGAATATTCACGACCGGTCCATCCAGATCGAGCAGGAGTGGGTGCCTAACACCTTTCCACTCCGTACCTTAGCTCTCGAGCCTTGTTTCTTTGATGTTTTCACTTTATTTCAATGCTTTATCTTTATTTGATCCATGTTAAGGGATCTTTAGAATGTAATTAGAAGACAAAGCGATGTAATTTCAATTATTTCATTCCTTTTCAGTTTCCTTTTAATTATGTTTTGTTGTAATGGGTTTGCTTATTTCTTGCCCAAAAACAAGTTGACGACTCCTGATCAATTTCTCTATCTTTCATAAGAGGCGTTCATTCCCACCTTTAGTAAAGGAGACGGTCGGGATCCCTTTAAATCTATAGAAAATGATTACTATTCTTTCCTTTTTCTGGTGTTGGTGCCTACAATGGTGACTCCACTAGGGACTAAAAAGGGCTAGGCTTGGTAAAGTATTCACTTTATGACTTTTTTGTGTATTTGCTTTACATTTGTTTAGTGTTTATTTTTTATGATGGATGTATTGATATACGCTTGAATGTATAGATAGATGAATAAAAATGGAGTAAAATCTGAATACCTTGCACACACATCACTCCATAACATTTGCATTTGCACTACATACCCTCTAAACCTTAGACAATTATTAGCCCTTGCCTTGTAAGTTCACTCAGCTTGACGAGTGTCTCTAGTGAAAGCCCTCCACTCCTTCATCAAATACCACTTGATCGGAGACACTACATTCTAGTGGCCTAGGGATGGTATGCTGAAAGGCGATGCAGTACCGTTTGACCATAGTCATTACAATCTACTGGACAGTAAGAGGTATATGGCACGTCCTGTCAACAGAGGAACCTTGAAACATTTATCCGATCGAAATGTCTTGCATATAATCTGCCCCAGATTCATGATTTAGGACTTTAAACCCAATTTTGGTAAGACACACATGGACTTTTTTTGCAGCAATTTTGCAAAGTCAGAAAAATCCAAATGGTTGAAAAAAATACCACTCTCTGTTGGCCGATCGACACATAGAGAGCTGCCATCCCGCTCTGCAATTTTTTTTTTTTTTTTGTTTTCTGAATTTTTTTAAAAAAATCTAATTTTTTCCTGAAAAACTAATTTTTACAAACTGCAATGGGACTGCAAATAATACATTCTTAGGTTTTTCTTGAAACCAAACAAGTTAATAACATAGGTGTTTTTTGAAAATAGGTACTCACAACTGGCTTGGGAACTAGCTAGCCAAGGCCGACAAAATAACTTTCAAAAGGAACTTTTTGGGTTTGTTCTCATCACACAATTAGAATCAACTTGATTTCTAATCAAGTATCACAATTTATGGTTTGATTCTAGTAACGATCCGGGTCCATCTTTGTTAAGATTTGAATATTTAGGAATCTTTCCCCCTAAACCTAGAAATGACTTTCATTCAAGTCCCCCATTGTGCCAAAATGTAAGGGCTAGGTATGACTTCCTAGATTTCGCAATCCGGATTCTTTAGTCGCCTTAGGAATCAAATCGGGCTCCAATCTGTGGAGCCCCCCTCTCAATTCTTCCTATCATGCCAACCACTCGAGATAGGCTTTCAATTCCTTTTCAAAAGTCACCTCTTTTTAGGATATTTATCTTATCAATCAAGGTTCTTATTAACCACTCCATTTAGGTCTAATCAATTCCATTGGTAAATGGACTAATCAATTCCATTGCGAATTGCATCTTCTCAACCTTTAGGAATTCTTTCCTCATTCAAGCAAACCATTCCATCCTCTTAAGACTTAGGGGCTACCTAGGCATTATGCCCTTACCTTTTTTCAACGGAAAAAAATTTGCAAAATTCAAAATTCAAAATTCAAATTCATTTGTGCTTCATTTTCTAATAAGGATTGATCTTCTTCTCCATTTAGATTGTATCTTCTCCTACTCAAAGTTTTGAAGTCAAAAAACTCATTAGACCATTGGCTTGGAGTCAAACTCCTCTACACTTATTTTGTGATTAAAAATTTTATTATGGTTTCCTACTACATTATAGTTCTTATTCCCTCAGTCGAGCTCGAGAATCATGGCATCAAAATCAAGTCAATCACTGCACCTTGTCACTGTGGATCAAGATTAATTACTCCAAATTTTGGACGAAATCAAAAAAGACATGGTCGATTATACGAATGAAACATAAAGGCTCTCCTAGATAGTCTAAGAACTACTACAACAAGGGTGACTACCACCACCACCATTCCTAGCAAGGCATAACAATGCTCCTAATAACCAACCACCTATACCTCCTTAAGATCATCTCCCACAAAATCAGTCAGGCCTAAAATGCAACCACACACGATTAGTTTAATCGAGCTGAACAAAATGGGCCCCAAAATGAAGTCAAACCTCAAGAGAAACCCAACAACAATGAAAAGGCCCTTCTCAAAAGGCTTGAGAAGATGGAAGCCTAATATGCAAATCCAACTATGGAGATGACATCATTGATATCCACAAACTCTCCCTTTATCCAGAGGTCTATTTGCCCTACAAGTTCAAAATTCCAGACTTAGACAAATTCAAAGGGACCACATGCCCAAAGACCCATCTCAAACTTTATGTTCGGGCAATGCAACCACTAGGGGTTACAACTAAAATGATGGCTCAAATGTTCCACCAAACCCTTATTGGGGCAGCTCTTTGTTAGCTTTTAGACCTAGAAGAGCCCATATCCAAGGATTGGGAAACAACAATGCCTTTGTCAAGCAATACAAGTACAACAATGAGTTGAACATCACACTCAAGGACCTTGAGACCACCAAGCAAGAACCCAATGAGACTCTTTCCACTTTCAGTCACTTGATGGAGGGCCAAAGCGGCCCAAATGGTCAACAAGCCAAGTGAAGTTGAACAAGTACAAATGGTAAAGAAAAAGTTGCTTTCTATATACCGTAAATCATTGTTTTCTCACTACTTTGAGACTTTCAAAGCTTTTATAAGGGCTGGAATCCAAATCAAGGATGCAATCAATGATGAAACATTAAGGAAGCCCACACAAAACATCAAGCCCAATAACTCATAGATTACAGTCAATGCTTTAACTCCACAATAGTCTTTCTCTTGGTCTGTTAGTTCAACTACCTCACCATCACCAAATTCATCTTAAAGGCGCCTATCAAGGTCATTTTCAAAACTCTCTACATCCTTGAGCAAAGTTTTTCAAAATCTTTGCGAAGTAAGGACATCTCCAACCTTTAGGTCCTTGGCCCACTCTAAACCTAATACCCAAGAGCTATGATTTGAGAAAGCATTGATGTATGGGCCACTCCACTGATTATTGCGCCATGTTGAGGCATGCTATCTAAGATTTGATTGATGAACAAGACATTGGGTCTCCTCCTTCAAGGATCAACCAAGATTAGCCAACAATTAAGAGCAAGGAGCTTTCCAAGCCAAAAGTCATTCTTTTATTCTTTATAGATAATTTCTATCTGTGTTTTCTCATGTTTCAATAAAGATTATTATAGGAAACTTTCAACAAAATGTTTACATGATTCATCTTAATTCTTTAAGAAAATGAATGCCATCAAAGTCACAATAAGATTGAATGTGTTAAATCTGAGCATCATCAAACTTCATCAATCATATTGATTTTCTCATTGTTCACCAATTCATCCATTTGACTCAAAGGCATCTTGTCTGATTCACTTACCATCCAAAAAAGAAAATGGTCATAACCCTAAATAGACACCAACATCGTAAGTACTCTCAACAATGTAACTGTTTCCTAAAAGGAACCAATTCCAAGAATAGAAGGCCATCATTTGGCAAACCAAATCTATCCTATCACTTATATCAAGATATCCACTTGCAACCATTCAGCTGTTTGATTGGCCTTTCTTTCTTAAACCTATCTACCAAACCCGGAAGGGGACCTACTATATGTGCACTCTCACAATGCCATCATAGAAGAATCAAAGAGCAAAGAGAAAAAACATCTTTGTCCCATGTGAAAGAAAATATTTCCAAACAAAGGAGTGAGAAACAATCATCAGAAAAGAATCAAAAACAGAGAAAATAAAAATCCTTGCCTCACTGAAGGAAAACATTTCCAAGTAAGGAAGTGACAAAACAACTATCAAGAAATAGTCAAAAAGAAAAAGTTTGCCAAATCAAAAGAAGTATTTTCCAAGCAAGGAAGCAAGAAATTAGTCAATTAAATCTTGAATGGCTCAAAGAGCTTCAAGCGAGTAATGAACTACGTTAGACCTAATTTTCCAAAAAGTGATACGTAGGCAGCCAAAGAGGTTACTTTAGGCTCGGTCATGAAAGTTATGCTAAGAAAGAACATACACATCAAGGTCGTGCATATCAAGGTTATACATATCAAAGTTATTCACATCAAAGAGATGCATGCAAGGGTATTGGTACCATGAGCATAGGTTTTTAGGCCTTATATACCTTTCATTTGGTAAACCTTACTATAACACCCCGGTCCCGGATGGATCGGATTGAGGGGTCACCGGGACCCCGAACTATAAGATAGGTAGGTGATTGAGACTAATCATCCTAGCCAAATGAAGAAAGTATAGACCATTTCTTTATTGACTTATTTTCTTTAAATTGTTTTCCTTAATTTGATTCGATTCTTTGACATGCTTATACTTGTTCAAGTTCCGTAATGGGATTAAATAAAATAGATCACAATAAGGTACAACTAAACCAAAACATTTATAAACTGTCCATAACAAGGTAAAGCTCAAAGCCGACTCTAATGGTCAATATACAACATATACGTTATCTCAAAGAAGGGTACAGACACCCTTTACAATATACAATGAATGAATATAACTATCTGAAACCAATGCTACTTAAGTCTCTGTCCACATCGTGCTGCTCCAATAGTTGTCCTCTATAAGTCCAGTACCTGCCATTCCTATGAATAGCAAGGGTGAGCCATAATGCTCAGTAAGATTTCCTAAAACACACATGCAAGTAGTGTGAAAAAACTAATGCAAGTCCGATGAGGAGAATTCCTAATGTCCAATATACAATCCCAAACACACAACAATGTTATCAATTAGATCACAGGTATAACAGTCAAGAGAATGAGATACCACTCTGCGTGGTACAATGACAGTGATAAGGCATTCAAGTATATCAACATATACAAACCTCATGAAGCGCCTTCATTTCCTGTTCAATTTAGTCGAAACAATGATATTCAATAACAATATATTAGATACAAGTCAATAGTATGATTAGGCAACAAGTGTATCACTACACAATCTATATCTATAACAAACACAATTCACAACACAATAAGTCAGACCTCAACAAGTCCTACACTTCTCTCTACTTTTTTCACAATCCTTGAAGACTAATTAGTGGCTCTCGGTAAAGCCTGAGTACTTTTTGGGCTCCTAACCAAGTGGAAACATATGACCAATCCACGCGCGGTTATGGTTTGAAACCAAAGGGAGACACAATCCCCATCACAAAACCTCGGTAATATCCATATCTTCCCCTTTCTCAACTTGGATCTATCTCATTCATAACTTCCCCTTTCTCAACTTATATTGGCCCATTCATGACTTCCCCATCCTTAGGCCTTTAACTATTTTATTTTTATCTATTCCATTATCGTCTTCCAATATATATGGTGACCACACAAGCTCATACCACATTTATATCAACTAATCATACAGTGCAGTATATGACATCTCAACATACAGAAATCACTTAATTCACAGAGTGTCTATACATGAATCCAAGGCACAGGTATAACGAATCGTAAACCATTATAATAATAATAATGATCATGACAAAAGGGCAGACAATAATCAGGCATCAAAATAATAACAGTCATATCATGAGGATCAATGACATGCATACAATACCAACCAACTAGAGTCAGATACTAGTCCCAGTCGCCACTCGACTATATGGAGACACTACTTGTGTTTGTCACAATGTGTATTAAATAACTCACGCACTTCAGGTTTAGCTCTCGGAACCACATTAACTCTTAACACTAAGGTTCCGTAGTGATTCTTCAAGTTTTCTTAAGTCAATTACGCATTAGCCTACACACCAAGTGTTCGTTGTCCCAAATGAATATAAAAATGTGTTCTCAGTGCCTCAAAACCCCTAAGGAGGTCTCATCGTAAAGTTTCTAAGTCATTTGAATTCATTTTAAACTAATAAAGGCATTTTTGTAATTTATTAAGAAAGTTTCACGTCTACCGAGACACTGTTTCACAACACCGACCTTGGAATCGGATCCAGGAAGTCTAAAAACCATAAGGACACTCTCCTTGCATTTTATTAATTCATTTTGATATCTATTCCATGCCTAAGGGCATAATAGTAATCTCATATGTTCATGTGGGACCAATCCCGTGTTCTCGGTTTGTTAATTTGATATCGTATTTAAATTTCTAGCGTCCAAAACTATTGGAAACACCTATTTCAGATCTTAATTTCGGCTTTCAATTACTTAATATAAGTCTAGAGGGTATAATCATCATTTTCTCACTTTGTGTGGGACCATCATCGGGTCCTTATTTGTTCAATTTGTTTATATATTTGAATCTCGAGCATCTAACAACTTTAGAGTAGCCCCTTCTAAATTTTAATTAGCCTTTAAGTTAATTAAACTATCATTAGGGTTATTTTAGTAATTTTTCATATTCATGTAAGACCACTCCGGTTCTTTGAATGTCCAAACTGACTATGCCATTAAGTCTGGAATGCCTAAAAACTTTAAAAATGTCTCTTCTCATTTTAATTAGCTTTATTTTTAATTTTATAAACAAGTGAGCTTTTTCGTAATTTTCTTAAAATTGTTCACTGATTTGTAATTTCATCAAATAGATCAATCCCTTTTTATTTTACTTTAATTCAATTTCTTATTCCCATTTCCAAACAAGCCTAAACCAATTTTAATTTCAATTTCTGGAACATGGATAACCCTATTCTAGTTCTAATCAAAATTTAGGGTCTCGAATTTAATTGTAACCAAAAAGCCCCAAGGTTCAGTAACCCCTAATGGATCAGACCTAGATCCATCATGACCCGACCCAGATTCTCATCTGACCTATTGACTAGACCCAATCAACCGTTGATTGGGTCAACCTGTTGACCAGTTAACATAACCCATTGACCAAATGACCCGCCTGGAACAGTACCTCCTTCTCCTGATGACGGCACTGAAAACAGTAATTTTCTGGCCATTTCTTTACTGATTTTAGATAGTTTTTGGCTTGAGATTCCATTTATCAAATTATTCCTTTCATTTAGCTCAAAGATTGGAGTTTTAGAAGCCCAAACATAGTCGGCTTCAATAGAGCCTGACTTTCTGGCGAAGGGAATTTTCTCAATTTTTCCTAACTGTTTTAATCCTGTTTTTGTTCTAGATTATTTCTATCATAAGGACGAGACTGTATCTATCCATTTCATGGACCAAAAGTACTTGAATCACCCTCGGTGGGGATCCCTCTAATTTTTCAGCCACTTGTAAACTCTCAGTGTTGCCTCTGTTTCCTCCACTGTTCTCCTCCATTTTTTATCCCAAATCACTCCCCAATATTTATATAGCATCCTAAAGCTTAAATGATGATTTGAAAAACCCAATCACAATATGATTCAAGAGAACCCAAATTAGGTTTTCTTTATCTCTCACCTAACATGAACAGTTCTTGCATGCACACATCCATAGATATGTATATACACAACCACACTTACAAGCATGCATTCATCAACACAGGAAAAATCTAAAGAAAAACTAAAAAAAACCCCTACTTGTTTTGTTTCCATTGTCGCGGGTAAAAAGAGAAACCCGAGGAGAGAGAAAGTGTCACGACCTCGAACCCAGCCTATGCGGATTACGGAGACACGACTGCCACCCTTCGGACAGAAGTAGCGGTGTCGGACGGCGGTGCGAACTTAAATATATTTTGTAGAAGCGTGAAATTTTTTTTTTTCTTTTTTCGTACGTCTGCCCAGAATTTTCACTCAGGGAACAATACAATTAACAGACATATAGAGCTTGCTAAATTTTTATAAGTTAAACATATTACATGGTCACTGTCCTTAAGGACTTAAATACATAATTTGTCCAATTTAGAATACTATAAAAGGCATTGACCAACTATCGGTCCTGATATTCCCAAAAATGCTAATCAAGCGTGGAGCTTCCGTCATCATTCCTTAATACGGACAAGGCTCCCATTCATCCTCGTTACCTGTAAGAGTCATAGGTAAAAAATTCGTGTGAGTTTTATGAACAGTTTCTGAGTAGTTTCAGTACCTTGTCATGGGTTTTCAACTGGTACTTTGTTAGGTGTAAGAGAGTTCATAAAATAGTTACTACCAATTGCTCGTACACTTCAGATGCAAAACACATGAATCTTAAAATAGATAGCATGAAGTGTTCAAGGCATTCAGGGTAGGCACTTATTTCATCAAATATAAGATACAAGAATCTTTAAAACATAAAACATGATGCATTCAAGGCATTCAAGTAAAACAATTATTTCACGATTCAAAATACGAGGATGTAGTTTTTATTATAATTGAAAATGTAAATCCTTTGATCATGAAATCAGAACATATAAATCACGTTTGGAAAAATTGTGGATAAACCTTCTGCCATATCTGAACATAACATCTTTTCACTTTTATTTTAGTGAAATTTGTTTCGAACTAGACTCCAAGTTTAACAGATCAGTAGAGATATCTCATGTATGAGGGATAAACCTGCTACCAAGCATTTTCAAGATTTTGAGTCCCATAGGCTCTCAATAGCTCGTGGTGCTTATGCACAATTATCTTACATTCCAGTTCGCAAATAGGAAGCATTTAAAACATTTCTTTTCCAATAGATTTTTTCAAGAATATTTAAACAAAACTTTCATGAGTACTTTAACAGAGCTTTCAGAATACTTGAAACATAACATTCAAGAACATTTAAAACATAACTAGGATGAAAAATATTTACTTTTAGAGAGGCATTTAATATAATTTTGAATTTAAAATAGACATGTTGAAGTAAGAACTTATAAACAGTCGACATTTAAAACAAGTATGCTTACAGTTCAAGATAGTATTTAAAAATGGTAACAAGTAGCATATTTAAAACACAAGTCATGTAAATAAAGGAATTGAATTTAAAATACTTCAAAAATCATGAAGTTAAAACCTCCACTTCAAAGTCCAGAATTGCTCACATTGGTTCTCGGGGTTGGCATTACTGATGTGCCTTTCCCTTTCCTTTGTAGTTCCTAAGAACAATTCATGAAAAATCTATTATTTCCACATTTACTTAAATCACCACCTATTTGGTGTTCTTAATTTATTTTTAGACCGGGTGAATCCTAATTTTCTTGGATAGACCTTATTTCTTTTAAATCGGACTATTTGTAGTCAAGTTAGACCTTCAGGGGTAGTTTAGTAAACTTGCATTCTCTCGTGTCTTATTTTTTAATACTTAATTTGATAATATGGACCTTACCGGTGGGTCTGAAATGTTGAAGAAAGTCAATTTAGACCATATCGGACTTCCATTTAGCTTCGGGCATCATTAAGGATAAAATGATAATTTTTATATTTTACGTGTCTTTAACTTTTAGGATTCCATCTCGTAAAACGGACCCCACCATTGGGTCCAAAATATCAAAAAAAGTCAGAATACACTATCTTTTTATTTTATTTGGGCAACGGAAACATTTTACCATAATTAAATTAATTAAATTATTATATTTAATAATATATATTTATATTATTCCATTTATTTCACAAGTGCCACGGAGGCACAGTGGCACACGCGTGGCCTCTTAAGTCCTTCAAGTGTGTGAGATCGGGCATTCGACTCTGGAAAGCTATGGCTCCCCTTTTTTTTTCTTATTTTTGAATTGCCAAATAGCACACAAATAGGTAAAACAGGGATAGGATATACTGTTCCTACCTGCGTTATCAAATCAGGAGCTCTAATCTCGTAGCCAAATAGACCAAGTTTCTTTTTTAAATTAAAACCAAATGCTCAAAACGACACTGTTCAACTTATTCATTTCTACGACTTGGCGGGTTCCTACCTGAACCCGAAACCTTACCCAAAACCGACCCAAACTATTCATCATCTTCCCCGATTACCTTGTCACTGTTGCCCTAGTTTTCTAAAATTTTAAACTTTATTTTGGGTAGTTTCAAGTAACCTTTCGACCTGTTTTCTGTTCCTATGATTTTTGGGAACACTAAGCAAGGATTCCACATTGGTTTGGGAAGTCGAATCGAGCTCAAAATCTCCGTTGAAGGTTCAAGGCCATTTTGAAAAATGGCTTGGTTAATGGTCGTTTCTCCATGAAATAAAACATGGCTTAGCTTGCTGTGATTCTAAGTTCAAGGAGATTATATTCTCATTCTAAAAATCGAGTTTGAGACGTTGTTTTTGAGGTTGTGTTTGAAACCCGTAAACTGTAACTAGGTTTTTCTTCATTTTTGGTCCGTTTAACGTGATTCCAGTTGTTTTGGAATCCTTGAAGTGTCTTGTTCAAGCCCCAGCCAACCAAACTTAGATTGGTGCCAGTTGGTTCAAGCTGAGCTTGGAATATCTATTAATGGCAGTTCTTAGTGGATTCGTGGGATATTAGCCTTATTGGCCCTCCTTTTCACTCCCAAGCTATGGTAGGTCACCCATAAGGACCATGCATGCACCCTTTTTTCATTTAAACAATATGTAACAATGAACATTTTCTCAAAGAAAGAAAATTCAATTTCGGGTGTTTTACTTTGAAGCAATGGATCTTCCTTCCTCCTTGCTTAATTATGATCCTTCTAGGTTTTCTTGAGTTAGTTTATGGATGCATGCAACTCCCCTTCTTCCCTCCCTTCCTCTTCTTCTCCTTCTTCTTTCCTTCATTCTCTTTCTCTCTCTCTCTCTCTAACCGCACACACACATACAAAGGTCTGATGAATACTTGTAGACTTCTTCACGCAAGGTTTGATTTAAGTCCATTACACTATTAAGACTTACATACCATCATAAGGGATTTGTATGAAATCCTATTGGTTGTGAGAGTGGTGCAATGGGGTGATGACACCTCATTGTTTCAGCATTTTCTCCACCCAATTCCATCTTATGTGATTTTATTGGGCCTATCATAGCACATGTGTGTTGATAGCCTAGTGGGCTTTGACTTGATATAAGTCCCTCGGTGGACTAGGTCTTGGATTCAATTCCTTAGGCCAACATTTGTTTTTGATATACTTTTCTTCTTTTCTTTTTATTTGCCTTTTGTTAGGATTTTGCACTTTAATTTCATTTTTCTTATTGTATTTCTTTTATTTCTTTCCCATGTACTTGTATTATTATTTTTTATTTATTTATTTTCTTCACGTGTCGATTTCATTAGCCGTAAATTTATTATTTTTTAACATTTATTTTCTTGATCTAATTTTTCTTAATTGTTATTTTACTTTTTAATGTCCCTAATATGTAATTAGCGACTAAATCATTGATAACCGGGTCGGGGTGTTACAGAAAGCTCGGCTTGAGCTTCAATGGCCGCCACCAATACTAGGTCTGGTATAGTTATCCCCGTTCCTTTCCTTTCTTCATTTTATTCTCCTTCATTTTCCTCTTCCTTCTCTTCTTTCTTCTTTCTTTCCAGTTTCTTCTTCCCCTTTTCTGTTGCTCACTGTGTGTCCAACATAAACACAACACTCACATTTACACATTGTGCTACACACCCACACTTCCTACATTTCTCTCACACCTCACTTACAACACACACACACGGCTAGAGAGGAGAGGGGGAGAGAGATTGAGTATAGGGAGGGTTTGGTTTGCCAAATCAGAAAAGGGGGGGAAAGGTGATGGGTTGTGTAGGGCTTGTGTCCCATCAAGCACATGGGTTACTTTTTGGTTCCTCTATGGTGTACCCTCACACACCAAAATAACTCCACATTAGATCCCTTTATGCCTAATCAAATGATGACACATGTCCTCATCTAGAAAGCCCAACCAAGCTTCTTGAGGAATTTTTGCACGCAATCCAAGGCACCACATGGCCAGTTGGCCAAATGTGTGCGCACACGTGCCTGAACATGAACTATCTCAAAATTACACCAATTGGCACCCTAGCTAATTTCAGTGCTCTGATTCCAAATATGTTGTCTGTTTTCCCAAATTCCATCATTTTCACTTCCATAATTATTTGCATCCCTTAAATGACTGTGTTATCTTGTGACTCATACCAGTCCCGAATAATTTACCAAAATTTCAGTTTAACCTTACAATATCACATTAATGCTTCATTAGTCGATTTCATAATTATTCTGAAGCATTATTGATTAATTACTCATCTATCCTCAGTCAATGTTAACAATTTACCAAATTACCCTTTATAATTTTTCTAAACTCTCTTACACTTACACTTACCCTAGCCTACATTTTGCCCCTAATAATAAGATCACCTTGAGATTTTTCTTGTTAAAGGAATTGTCACATTTCAACTCAAAACTCTTTGTAGGATCATACAAATAAATGGATCATGTAGCAAATAGTTTCAGACAAAAGACTCTTTCCTTCACTGTTTGCACTATATTTTTTCTTCATTCTTCACCCACTTTTCAAAGGAACTCGTCAAGGAACTCCTTACCTACCTGTTTGCACCAAATTTCTTGCTCACTTTCTGAAGTAACTTGTCCTTGCTTTACAAAGGGCTCTCTTATGCTTTGTTCATTCTAAGAGTAACTCATACTCTTACAAATCATACAATCTTCCCTAGTCAATGGGCTCCTTCATGACAATATAATGACCTTTTTTCCATCTAAAGGGTATCATTTCACATTTGCCTTACCTTGACAACTTTGCCCACATCTTGGGTAAAGTCTACATCACTTTGGCTCACCCAACATTTCTTTCATTCAATGATTTCATCTAATCTGCTTAGTTAAAAACTCAATCTTTTATGAAAATCGATGATTCTCATTTTCTCAAATGATCTAACTGAATCATGCTCAAAACAAATACTCTGGAGTTTTCAAATGAATCTCCCCAATCATTTAGAAAGGCAAAAAGATTTTGTCCATTAACTTGAAGATAAGTCTTTAACTAGTTAAGTTGTCACGACCCGCAACCCACCCTCTATGGATTAGCGGACCGCAACCATCAAATTCGGCTATTTCACCAAACCGAACTTGATCATCTTGTTACACTATCATTAGTGTAACTAACATGTAACCACATACATCATCATATATAAGCATAGCGGAAGACATCAAGTGAAAGGTTACATGTACATATCGTTCTACTAATACAAAAATACAGTCTGTAAAATTTCTAATCCATCATCTCGTCCCCAAGACGTGAATACACGGAAGTGCTACAAGACTATACTACTATTACCATTACTTGCCAAAACAAATGTCCAACTTATAGTTGCAGCCCTCTACGGTCTATCCTCCGTGTTAGTCCCTGAAATCAAACATATAAGTTTGGAGTGAGCTAAACTAAGCTCAGTAAGTAAGTCCTCTACTCTGCCATGTGTACATGATCTGAAAAGAAACTGAATACTCCAATAACAAGGATATGATAGCCAGTTAATTTCATAACAATAATGATAACTTGTTAATAAATATCAAATGATCAGGAATACAAGTGATAATCAAAGTACGTCTAGTCTGAAAGACAACATCAAATGCTACAGTCAAAGGCTGTCAAATACATGATCATAGTAAGTACTCAATAAATGTTGTGCAACTACGTGATCATTCATACAAGAACATGATCATACTATGAATCTCAATAAATAGATAGTGATGTCAAAACTGGTGGATGCAATCAACTACGGGGCCCAGCATACCCCCTATGTGCATAAAGCACTGAGCTCAATAATGTAAATTTTGTCCGCTAGGATTACTGTCATGCACTATGCCTCGACATAGCCATGATTGAAACTAGTCCCCTTACTCGAGACGAGACCCCTTACTCAAGTCATACTATGCATCCAAATGGAGTTTGTGACTGAGTACAAATCTGGCACTAATAAATATCAAGATCATGCTATTCTCCACGGATGAGAATGTGGATCATAATTGGTTCAAGGCAACATAATATAACTATAGATTTTTACAACTATGTTATCGGGCTGCCGAGAACATAACTAGTTCAAGGCAGCATAATATAACTATAGCTTTTTACGGCTATGTTACCGGACGGCCGAGAACAACAACATCTAGCCCCTTTTGGCCCTACGTACAAGTGTATAGAATGGTCCTTTGCACAAATGTACAGGAACTCATGATCAAGATACGACATCATCAATAAGTATAGGAACTCGTGAGCAAGATACAACATCATCAATAAATATTGAAACTCATGAGCAAGATGCAACATAATCACTAAGCTATTCCACTGATAGGCAAATATCACATAAGTGAAATAATAGAGAATCTGATATGATAATAAATAATTGAGAGTAAGCGCATATAGAAAGAACTGTGACATGGCTGAGTGTACTACATGCAAAGGTCAAATATTACTTACCTTGAGTTCTTAACATTGCATTTCTATCCGATTATCACAATAGCTTTTCCATAGCTTTCTTTCCATTTCCCGTCATTTGAATGATCCTATAATCATGGATTGAAATATATAACATATTGAATCAATATCTATTTCATCTTTATACTTCTGATAAACTCATTAAGTCATAAGGACATATTCGTCACTTTTTAGTTTATTACCGGGTCTTATATATAACTTTTCGAGTCTTTTGGATCTCATTTGGTCTCTATTTTCGATTATCGATACACATTAATCATTTTTCATTTTATACTTTGACTGTTCTGAAGTCCTATTTCGACCCTTAATTTTCATAATTATGTTTATGACAGTCAATTATATCAGATTGGTCCATTTTTAGAATTTATTCGGCCTTTACTTTGTATTTTATATGCTTAGGGGTATTTTAGTCATTTCATATTTTGTGATATTCTGACCCCGAATCATTATTTAGTTATATATATGAGTTCACAATTATTTGGGCCTCCACTGGTATCAATTTCGTCCAATTCAGACTTCATTTGGGCTTCGTATTGTATTATGGGTATTTTGGTAATTTTACATCTTATGGTTGGACCACTCTGGAGTCTCCAAATGTCCATTCTAACATTTTCATTGTGTCCGAAACATCCAAAAATGTTAAGATACATAATTTTATAGTCATCGGGGTCCATTTGATCACATAATTGATCATCAGGGCATATTTGGAATTATCCTAGTTTGTCCGTTCATATTTTTTGAGATTTATTTAGGCTTCATGAACCTCACCATTGAGTCTGAAATGTCCAAGATAGTCACGGTGGACTACCTTTTCGTCTAAGTTGGCCTTAGGCATTATTAGGGGCAATATAGTCATTTATAATTTACGTGTCTAAGTTTTTTGGGACTTAACTTCACAAATCAGATTCCATCGTTGAATCCGGAATGCTCAAAATAATCAAAATATGCTATTCATTTATTTTAATCGAACTTTGTTTGGTCTATTTTTAGCTTAGGGGCATTTTAGTAATTTCTTATTTACTTAAAGGGGTTTAAATTAAATATTTATTTAATCTCTAGGTCATTTTACAATTTACTAAACTATTAGGGGTCATTTCGTGAATATCTGAAAGTTTTGGGGCTAATTTTAGATTTCAAAATTCTTGGGGCTCTAAATAAAATTTTGGAAAATATTTTAAATAAACCAGTGGGTTTATTTAAAATTTTAAGTGAACTGCCCCTTTATGCGCTGAACCGGCCGATCCAGCGGTCCAATACATCACGCTAACATCATGCTAACGTCAGCCTTATTACTTTTTTTTTTAAAATCCAATTTAACCAAAACGACGTAGTTTTAATAATCCATTTTGTAATTTGGTCGGGGCCCGACTCGAGACTGGGTCCATGACCCAACCCATGAACAGTTATCGTCCCCAGAAGTCCGACGAGGGTTCCGGCATCACCTTCGTCGCCAGCAACCTACTGCCGGTGACTTTTTCGGTCGTTTTCAATGTGGTTTAAACCTTTTTTTTGTGAGGATTCCTTTTCTAACGTCAAAATCTAGTTTCATTTAGGTTGGACCGTCGGAATAGGCAGTTATAGGGCTATTCCGACGACAAATCGTTTTTCTGGTGAGGTTGATTTTTTTCTATTTCGTGGAGTTATAGGTGCTGTTTTGAGCCCATTTTTCTCTCAAAGGTTTCTGAAACTATATGGGACAAATTCCCATTCTTAAAACCCAATAAAAACCACCCCCCAAACTTGTGCATAATACTCTCTCTCTCTCTCTAAAACTATCACTCACTGTTTTTAACCCCAAACACTGTCATTCTTCATAAATTTTTGTGCATTCCTACCCTTTTTATATTCAATTAGCATAATAATCCAATGCATGCAAGATAAATCAACAAATAAGTTCAGAAACAAAAGATCTCCTAGAGAGGGAAAAATTTTACCCTTCTCTCTCTCCGATTTCTCTCTCTTCTTCCAACCATCCTTCTTCCTCACTTCTTCCAACCATCCTTCTTCTTCTTTTCTTCCTTTAAGTCGTACATACACACCATAACACACACACACACACACACACTCATACACATGCAATGGACTCACACACTCTTGTATACACACACTACAGCACACATTCAAGGGTCTGATTTCTAGATAGCCCACTGCCCTCACGCAATGTATAGTATATATAAATATACATATATTATATATTAACTTAGTTGTTTTTTTTTTTTTTTTGGGACTTAAGGGATTCATTGGTTTTTGTCAAGGGTTCAAAACCCATTGGTTGCATTTTTGAGCATTTCTCTCACTTTTTGGCTTATGCCTTGTTTGACAATCAGAGATACATATTTTGGCTTTTTCCCTTTTATTTTCCTTCCTATTCCTCTTTTTGTGAGTTAGTTTCTTATGGCTATTTCATATCTGGGATGGCTTCAATTTTCGAAGCCTCTTATTGTGTGTATTTTTCCCGTAATCTCTGTGGCGTATTTAAATTGTTATTTTCTTCTTCACGTATTTGTAATTATTTCTCATTCCTTCATATATCGATTTTATAAATCGTAGTCATATTTGGATTTATTTTTCTTCACACATCGATTTCACAAATCGAAGCTGTGTCACTCTATTGTTTTCTTGATCTAGTTCTCATTGTCCCCTCTTGACGTATTTAATTATTTTATTGGTCTATCGTAACTATCGAGAAATTCTGATTAATTTTCTTAATTATTCTTTATGTTGTTTCTAATTAATAATTAGCAAACTAATTATAAATTATTCGGGGTCGGGGTGTTACACAAGTCTCATAAGCCTTCATACCCTAAATTTACATCTCAAGCAGATTTTTCCAAATCATCTTCAAAGATAGGCAACCTCACCACTCAAAACTAAGCAATCGTTCTTTCGGCTTAAACATTGATTTCCAGTGATCTAGGAGCTAGCAGAGTCCAAGCTAAAAGTCATAATTTTTTCTAAATGAAAAATCCTTTTTAAAAATGAAAAAAATATGTTTCACAACATTCTCTCTCATTCAATGAGAACATTTATTTATTCTTATCTAAGGTGAGAACATTTCTTTACTTATATCTAAGTTGAGTACATCTCCTTCACACCTATTTGAGTTAAGTACATTATCTTTACTCCTCTCTAAGTTGAGTAAATTTCATATTCCTCTAGATGAGACAAGAGTTCTTCATCAATATGATTTTTTCATACATTTCCATACTCCTATCGAAGTTGAGTTCTACCTCCTTTTGTCTAGGTCAAGGTTGGTTCTTGCATATCTTGTCTCTCCTTTTATCTAAGGCAAGCATTTTCATCAATTCCTATCATTAGTTTAGTGTATCGCTTTGAGTGTAACTCCTTTCAAAGTTAAGTACACTTTTTGTTCTCCTATCCTAAAAAAGAGTTGAGTAACATGACCTTATGGTCTGAAACTCAATCAAATCCTTCCCCATGAAGTCACACTGAATTCCATCATTCGAGTGGAGTTAATCCTATTCATCTCCCCAGTAAGTCGTAATCAAACATTCCCCATGGTGTCTTCACTCTTTAACACAAGTCATCTGAAGACGCATTTCGCAAACCTTTAGGAAGGAGTTCCCTTTTAGGTCAGTCATCTGAGGACGCATTTTATCAACCTATTAGGATGGAGTTCCCTTCTAAGTAAGTCATTTAAGGACATATTTCATCAACCTATTAGGATGGAGTTTCCTTTTAGGTAAGTCGTCTATGGATGCATTTTATCAACCTATTAGGATGAAGTTCCCTTCTAGGTAAACCGTCTGAGGACGTAATCCATCTAGAAAAAAAAATCATCTAAAGGCGTAATTTATCTAGGCAAAAATCATCTGAGGACATAATCTATCTAGAAAAAGAACTGTTGGAGGACATAATCCACCTAGGAAAAAACATCTAAAGACGTAATCCATCTTAGCAAATCGTTTGAGGATATAATCCATCTCGACAAAATGTCTGAGGACATACTTCATCTCGACAAACCGTCTGAGGATGTAATCCACCTCAGCAAACCATCTGAGGACGTAATCTATCTCGACAAACCATCCACTAAGGACATAATCCATTTCGGCAAATCTTTTGAAGACGTAATCTATCTTGGCAATCCGTCCATTAAGGACATAATCTCATGAAAGTTCATTAAGGACATAATCTTATTATCCTGTTAGGATAGCATTCCTTTTAGGTAAGTCATCCATTGTATCACACTTTATCATCTTGTTAGGATAGCGTTCCTTTCGGGTAAGCCGTCTATCGCATCACTTTTTATCGTCATGTTAAGATAACGTTCCTTTCATGTAAGCAGTCTATCACATCACCATTCTGTTAGGATAGCGTTCCTTTCGGGTAAGCCATTTATCGTATCACATTTATCATCTTATTAGGATACCATCCCTATCAAGTAAGTTGTCTATCGCATCACCATCTTGTTAGGATAGCATTCATTTCAGGTAAACCATCTATCGCATCACCATTCTGTTAGGATAGTATTCCTTTCGGGTAAGCCGTTTATCGCATCACCATCCTATTAGGATAGTATTCCTTTTGGGTAAGCCGTCTATCGCATCACCATCCTGTTAGGATAGCATTCCTTTTGGATAAGCCATTTATCGCATCACCATCCTGTTAGGATAGCATTCCTTTCAGGTAAGATGTCTATCGCATTACCATCCTATCATGATAACATTCCTTTCAGGTAAGCCGTCTATCACATCACCATCTTGTTAGGATAGCGTTCCTTTCAGGTAAGTCATCTATCACATCATATTTTATTATCTTGTTCGGATAGCGCTCCTTTCGGGTAAGCCATCTATCGCATCACATGTCATTATCCTGTTAGGAAAGCATTCTTTTTGGGTAAGCCGTCTATTGCATCATATTTTATCATCCTGTTAGGATAGCGTTCCTTTCGGATAAGTCGTCTATCGTATCACATTTTATCATCCTCTTAGGATAGTGTTCCTTTCAAATAAGTTATCTATCACATTCCTTCTTTTCGACCTACTATGATGGAATTCCCTTTTAGGTAAAACATTTGAGGATGTAAAACCATCTCATAAGAACACAAGCTCATGAAAGACTTGTTAGGATCACATTTCTTGTCAAGTAAGACTCCAATGAGTCATTTTCAAAGGCATAACCTCACAACAATCCTATCGAGATGAGTCTCTTTAGAGAAATCTAGTAAGGACAACACTCATTTCCATTAGTTAAGAACTACGAACAGTCTGATTCACCTAATGGTGATACGTAAGAATCTTATAGAGGAATGAGTTCGACCATGTCAAGCAAAAAATCACAAATCAATTTAAAAATGGTTGTCTTTGTTTTCTTGAGTTAACGTTCACTTGCTTGCAAGTTCCACCAATGATGGGCTTTCTGTAGATACCTCATTTTGTGACCCTTGATTTAAATAGTAACAATTCGGTAATTATGCCAAGAAACCTATTTCAAAGTCGGACTCTTCTTGATAGAGTCTTAATTCCATTAGGACTCCTCATGACAGAGTCTTATTCCCGCTAGGACTCTTTTGCCAGAGTCCTAGTTCCATTAGGACTCTTCTACTAGAGTCATATTCCTAAAGTCCCAGTTCCTGCTAGGACTCTTTTGCTAGAGTCCCAATTCCATTAGGACTCCTCATAATAAAGTCCTATTCCCATTAGGACTTCTCTTGACAGAGTCCTATTCCCACTATGACTCTTCTATCAAAGTCCCAATTCCATTAGGACTCCTCTTGACAGAGTCCTACTCCCGCTAGAACTCTCCTGCCATAGTCCCAGTTTTATTAGGACTCCTCTTGAAAAAGTCTTCTTCCCATTAGGACTCTTCTTGATAGAGTCCTATTCCCACTGGGACCCTCCTAACAGAGTCTCATTCTTGCTAAAACTCTCCTGCCAAAGTCTCAGTTCCATCAAGACTCCTCCTAATAGAGTTTTACTTTCGCTAAAACTCTTATACCAGAGTCCCAGTCCAAGTAAGACTCTTTTTGTCAAAGTCTCATATTGGTTAAGACTCTTCCGCCGAACGGAGGGCATTTCGATAATTTTGACATTTTTTACCCACTAAGGGCATTTTTGGTAATTTTGGAACAATCCTACCCTCAATACGACTTTCTAGTCACTTGAGGGGCATTTTTCATAATTTTCATGTCATTTTACCCACATGGGGGTACTTTAGTAATTTTAGCCCTTTGGTGACGAATTAGGGGTAATTTAGTTATTTCACATGTCTTGTGGCAATCTAGAGATTCTTCACTGAATTAGGGGTAATTTGGTAATTTTGAGTGATAGTAGTCTATTTAGGCTTAATTAAGACTTTTCATTTATAGAGTTTTTGTAAATTTGGTTGCTTGATATTTCCTTAAATAGAGACACATCGAACCTAAATGTTTTTATTTTAGAGTTTATTTTTCAATTAAATTTGATTTCTCTTTTACCTCATTGGTTCTTGCATTTAGACACAAATTCTATTGATTCGTGCATTGTCATAATTATTTATTAATTCTTTTAGTTAGGATAATTATTCTTATTTAATTTTTTATTTATTTAATTAGATAATTATCACTCAAGACATGATCTTAGCCTTCCATTTAAAGGTTTCATCTTAGATCCTTGGATCAAATCTCTATATTTTCCTAAAAATAGAGCCTCTTATCCATCAATTTTAAAGGACGAGAAAAACACAATTTTCATAACCTCACGTTGTTAGTTTAATTCTAGAGTTCTCTCTACAATAAATCTCTCTCTCCCGAGGCCGAAGCCCTACAAAAGTGACAGCCTCTATTTATGAAACAAGTCGACGCAACGCTTTCCAAACCGAAAAACAAGTTGGAGATCTGCCTGACTGAAGTCTCCGATCTAGATTTTCCTAGCCAAAGATCTACTCGACTCCAATGATTTTCCAACCCTTAACAGTTTTTTTAGATCCAGTTGATCTCATTTATTTTATCACTCTTGATAAAAGACGGTAAATCGAAGAACTATGTGACTCTGATTTCATTTTCTAAACAGATACGTAGGAAGCCCTTGAACCCAAGTCAGATCTTCCTTTCATTTTTCCTACTTTATTTTATTCATTCGTGCTAGACCTTTTATTATTTATCTTTTCAGACTCACATCTCTTTTTTCAGCTTTCTCATGAAAAAATATCCTTGCAAATGAATATTTAAGGCCAATCCATCCGAATCAGGCAAGGTGGGTGCCTAACACCTTCCCACTCCGTACCTAAGCCCCCGAGCCTATTTCTTTGGTGTTTTCACTTTAGTTTAGTGTTTTATCTTTATTTGATCCATGTCAATGGATCTTTAGAATGTAATTAAGAGATAAAGCAATGTAATTTTAAGTATTTCATTCCTTTTCAGTTTCTTTTTAATTATGTTCTGTTGTAACGGGTTTCTTTGTTTCTTGCCCAAAAACAAGTTTGCGACTCCTCAATTTCTCTATCTTTCAAAGAGGTGTTTCTTCCCACCTTTAGGGATGGAGACAGTTGGGATCCTTTAAAATCCATAAAAAAGGATTACTATTCTTTTATTTTTTTTCGATGCTGGTGCCCACACTATCTTTGATACCTTTTAATCCAAAATAGTTGACAATCATGAAAATAAATGGCAAGATAATGATTTATTAGAAATTAAAAAAATATCCATAATCATAGCCACAATAGATCATTATGTAACTACCAATGACTATATGTAATGCAACAAAATGACTTTTATTGATCTTAGGAGAACCAGGAAGATATCTTTAAAAGTCATCACTTGAGGCACTCTAGACAGAGATTTTAAGGTCAGACACCATCGATGGATCCTCAATAATCTCTATTTCACCAATTATAGGATCAAAATGCTCATTCTTCACATGTTGGATAGCATGGAACCTGTCCAACCTTCGTTCCATTTTTTTAATCTTTCATTGAAGCCTAGATATGACATTATTATCATCGCAAGCCTCATTTTGACACAATTCAGCTGAATGTACTTTTGAACTAGTATTTTGTGCCATCGACAATAGACTTCAAGCTCACATTGTTTTTCAAATAACTTTGGCGCCATCTTAATTCATCATCTCTTATGACCTATATCAGTGGTCAATTGTAAATGTGATCCATCATTATGTGACCAACATGTCTGAATTGCTCTTTTATGGTTATTGACTTGTTCACAAACTCGTGCTTTATTCCATACCAAGTCTCACCCCTTGGATTTGCGTAAGATCCTATTAACAGTCTCCTTCTTCATGAGGAACTTCCTTCATTTGACTCATTGGATCGTTTGCTTAAGTTATTTCTCAGCATTTTTTTAGACTTGAACAATGTGAAACAACTAATCGACAACCATCTTATTTATAGGTATTTAGTGCATCATGGGTTATGTATCACTGCATGACATGATATCTCACTACTTGATATGATAAATCACTGCATGACACGTTAAATCAAGCTTTTTAATTTGACAACTTTTTCACTTATTTCAGTTCTAATTTATTAATGGTGCTTTAATAACATATAAAAATAGGTCATAGGGAGCTTGTAGATCCTAGGTCGATAGATGGATCTATAATATACATGCAAGCTACACATAGATCCACTCATATATGGGAGGGGTAGGTTTTAATTTACATTTGATCAATTATAAGTGTTGTTTAGATATTTACCCTAAAGGGGGTGAATAGAGTATTTTTTAAATATTAATAATTTTTACAAACTTTAAAAATAAATGCAAGAAATGCACAAGTATGTAAAAAAGTAGAGAAAGAGATAGAGAGAATACAACAATTTTTATGAAGTTCAGAAAATTTCCTACGTCCTTAACTCATGCATTCCCACTTGAGTTTTTCCACTATCTTAATATCCTTTCACGTGGAGATCAAACTTTACAACAAGTACTCATAACTCTTTGCCTAATAAAATATCTCATTTTGTCTCACAAGGGTAACACCTACCCACAAATCTCACCGCAATAAGAAGATACAAAAAGTTTGTTTACCAATAAGCACTATTTTCAAGAGTAGATTGGTGCAATAAGTTCTCGCTTTTTATAGATTAATTAATTGTAAGGTCAGAGTGTTTAAGATGAATAAAACTTTTAAATCTAGGTTTTCAATAATTAGATCTAAAATCAATAATAAAGATATAGAAGTGTAAACTTGTAAAGAGATAGTAATAAATATTTTAGAGAACCACTATTTATAACCCTTAAATGAATGTGGTCATTGGATTTCAAAATAAAGTCATTTCCTATTTTTTCATCTGTTCAAAATTTGAATTTTGGATTACGAGATCGACAAAATCAGTCCAATGAATTCACTAATCAGTCGACTAGATTAAGATCCAATTGACTAATCAGCTTAACTGATTTGTCCAAAAAGATTAAAGTTCAAATGTTAAAAAAAATCAGTTGACTTGTTCTTTGAGTCGTTCGACTCATTCTGATGTACATTGTTTTTACTTTTAAAAGTTAGTCAAATAAATCTTCAGTTACGTCTACTGTTTTAGATAGTGAGTTCAAGCTATGTACTTGAAATGGTCACTCGATCAACTGATTCTAGGAACTGATCGACCAATTTTTTCAGTGTAAAAATAAAGCTTAAGAATCAGTCGACTGGTTCTTGGAACTAGTTGATTAGTTTTGAAAAAATTACCCTTTTTGATTATTTTTCACAGTATTTCATTTTAAAACCTTTTGATCTTTCAAAACTTAAAGTATAGAAATGTGTTACTTTGAAAAACTATTTTAGGATTGGTTTTAGTTTATCATTTTAAATAGTAAGAGCTTACGCTTAATTATCAATCTAATCCTAAATCACTCAAAACCCAAAATAAAGAAAATAAAAAGTCTTTTCTTGATTTGTCTTGATTCCTTAGACTTAAGTGTGTCTATTTGCATGGATCAACATGAAAGCATTCCACTTGTTTGGATTTTGGCTTTGAAGCTTATGGTTTGAGTAGAGTCCTTAAGCTTTATGGACTTAATCATTTCTTGGTCAACAATCTTTTTTACTTAGATGACCTATTTGCATTGTCACTAGATAAAACATTAGTCTACAATGCCTTGTTATCATTAAAATTACTGAGATACCCTTGGTTGAACCATTAGGGCTAACAACAAGTATTATCATTGTCGGTCAAATATAAAACATGTTTTTATTTGTGCATTTTAATGGTAGGATCCATGAATTTTTCATTGTCATAGGAATGAAAACCTGCTTCGACGACCTCCCCCACTAGACCCACATATAAAAAGATATTTACTTATGGCAGGATTTTATGGGGCCTATCGAGTTAGATTTATCTAACTTGATTGGGCTCTAATTACAACACTTATTGAGAGATGGCATTAGGAAACACACATTCTATCTACATATAGGGGAGTGTACCATCACATTGCAAGATGTGGCAATATTATTAGGTTTGTAAGTAGATGAGGCACTTATCATAACACGTGATGTTAGTTCTGTAATGCCAAGAACTTTGTCTAGAATGTTAGGGATTGCATCAGCTCAGTCTAATCTTGATGGATCACGACTGAAGCTCAGATGGGTTGTTACTCATTTTAAAGAGTTACCCAAGGCTACAGACGATAAGACCATACATAGACATGCTAGGGCTTACATCTTGATTGAATGATCCTTATTTGCGGATAAGTCCAGGAATAAGGAGAAGCTAGTGTATCTTCATTTATTTATGGGGTTTAGAGGATATAAGGAGCTTTTAGTTGGGAGAATACCATCCTTGCATGCCTTTATCGTGAGCTACCAAGCCTACTTCCTCAAAGATAGGTGGCCAACTTATTTTATTACAAGTGTTTAATTACATTTTGGTTGGATGGATATAGTTGATTATATTAAATTCTTACTAACACATTTTAAATCTATGTTAATAGTTACGAGCATGGGAGAGGCTAACACGCATCCGATGATAGAGAGCTCCTTTGGGGGAATGTTGATGAGGATGAGTTATTACCTTTGGGGCATAAGTGGCAAGCAACATTATCTATTAAGGAGACACTAACCCACATACTTCACCATTATAGGGACCAACTCGATCGAATGTGAGATCACCAAGTTTATGACATGTTTTAAAATGATTATTACTTGTATAAATTAAGTTGGCCCATTTTACTGTTTAGTTAACTTTTAATTTTTTTTTCTTGGTTTATAGATGGTATAGCAGCCCAACACAAATAATGCCATTGCAACATTACCTTCATACTGCTTTTTCAGGTAGGATATATGACGGACTGCGTCACCGTTGATTTTTTTTAAGATCCTTAAGTGACACTTCCCAGATCAGGTTATGTGTCAGTTTGGACTTCGCCAAGAGATACCATTGCCAAGCAATATAGGTGTCAGTTTCACACTACTGATCGACGAAGGAGGGCACAATATCAATCGGACATTGTGCATCAGCTATATATTAATGTATGGAGACATCAATGAGATCATATTGCATTTGTCGAGCTACTAGATCACCCACTTAAGTATATGGGTCCCTATATAGTGTGGTATCGACGAGTTGGATTTTAACCCGTTGGTAGTATTATGTAGATACTATTATGAATTTGTTTGATATGTTATCGTTAATTATATTTATTTTTTTTATTGGAAACATAAACTTACAAATATTAATATTACTTGCAGTCAAGTACCTTAAGAAAAATACACATGAAAGTTAATGAGGGTTTTGGAGAACGGGTTGAGCAAAGTGTTTGCTGATATCTAGACACTTAGTTATTTTACTTTATAAAATAATTCAATCCCATGAGCATATCAATGAGGAGTACGTCCCATGTGATTTAGTCCCATCGTAATCAACCTAGTGCTCCAAGGATGAGCTCGTGGCATTGTTGTTGCATATGAGAAATGTTGTTGTAGGGGCATTTCCATGACGACTGCTCATTCATCATCAATAGTAGCTCCATCCTTTACTGCATACTCATATGGACCGCCCTTTAATGATCATTATGTATTTAGCATGCCACATGTTACACTACCACAATTTATCTCTCCCACTAACCTACATGTGCCATCTATACACAATGATGACATGCCTATTGAGGGATTGACAACACTTCGCCACGATAGAGATGATACTAGTGGGATGGGTGATGACTTGCCCATCGAGGAGTTGACGGTGCTTCACCACGATGACGATACTGGTGGTATGAGTGAAGTCAAAGGTGTAGGTTGGGGATTTGATCTTGCTTCCATACCACAAGATCGATATACTCATCATACATGTGGCTAAGAAATAGTTAGTGGTGTTTCTCAAGTCACACAACTTGAGTAGGAACCTAAGCCTCATCATGACCCACAAAAAGGAATAGACGTTAATCTTCTCTTGTTTTTTTTTTTTATCTTGCAAGGAGCTTGGAAAAAGTATAATGGCCGTAGACTGTATTCGTTTTTTAGAAGAAAAAAAAATTGTGTAAATGTTAGGGAAAACAGTGCAACAAATCTTAATTTAGTATAAATTCATTTTTTACATATTGTGGCTTGTGTAAGCATATGGAATAGTTTGGATTTGTTTTATTGGGTTAGGATGAATGAGCCAACATGGCGGGTTTGTTAGTGATTGTGGATAGAGGGATGGATTTGTCAATGGTTTGTGATTATGGACTGGTTTTGTTGTTATTTTGGACAGGTTGTGTGTTTTTTGTTGGAGAGCAGGTTGTGTGTTGGAGGTGATGTGCGCATGTTGTGTGGATGGATGGATGGATTTGTGTTTTTTTGAGATTGTGGACTGGTTTTGTTGTTATTTTGGACAAGACAGTGTTTTTGTTAGAGATCAGGTTGTGTTGTGCAATTTTTTTTTTATATTCTTTTTTGAAAAACATCTTTCAAAATATGCTTTTAAAAACATCTTTTCAAAATATGCTTTTAAAACATTTTTTGGAAAGATGCTTTTGAAAACGTGTTCTGAAAATATGTTTTCAAAATTGTCTTTTTAAAAGACGTTTTCAAATGTATCCATTGAAAAGATGATTTCAAAAACGTCTTTCCAACCCATTAATGCTTGGGCTTGTTCTCCAAAAGTTCTCGTAGGCCTTCTTCACGGCTGTCACACATGAGTTATCAAACCCTAAAGATGTGGCAACTGATTTTCCCTTCCCCCTTCTCTTCTTCAGTACGAAAGGTATTGGGGGCAGAAGAGCCTCCCGAGTAGAAGAAATCCCCAAATCCTCCAAGACAGTTCTCTCAAGGGAGTTGGATATTAGCCTCCTTTTCTCTAGAGGGGGAGGCTCGGCAAGGGACGAACTTTTCCCAAGCTTCTTCTTCTTCTTCCCTGGCACCCATCCGGCAACTAGTGACTTCTTCAAGCTCTCAGTATGGTCTCGCACCAAATTGGCCTCCATCAAATTTTTGGGGCAGAAGATAGCCTCGTGAGAGTGGTTATTGGTCTGAAAAAGCTTCTTGTACTTCTGTTGTAGATCGACGATGAAGATTGATCTCTTTCAAGACCTTTTATCTATATAGAGGCACAAAATTAGGCTAAAAAAAAAGGAATATGAAGACCCAAAAAGGAAAAAGTGCAAAACAAAAAAGGGGCCTCACCCTTGATGTCAGTCCTTCGTAGGAAGGTTGAAACCTGGTTCTCGAAATCTTCGAACTCCCAGCCTCATTCTATGAAAAAGTACCACTTCTTTCAATTCTTGTTGGAAGTGGGTACAGAGGATAGAGGTCTAAACCCCTTGTCGAAAGACATATAAAACATGCCCTCCGACTTCAGGTATTGCTCGTCCATGTTACTCCTAATCAAAGAGAGGTCTACCTCAACATCGTTCAAGTGTCCTAAAACTATGAACCCAAGCAAATGCCTCCAACTGTTTATATTCAGATTAGCTGGGCAGATCTTAAACCAATTAAAAAATTTCCTAATAAAAAGGTGGAAGGGAAATCAAACCACTATC
This sequence comes from Nyssa sinensis, assembly GCA_008638375.1. NCBI lineage: Eukaryota > Viridiplantae > Streptophyta > Magnoliopsida > Cornales > Nyssaceae > Nyssa > Nyssa sinensis. The sequence goes on along the minus strand of CM018031.1, from coordinate 53,455,852 downwards.
TCAAACCATTCAAGATAAGCACAGATCTCACCTTATTGGATACTAGAGGGGTGATTTATTGGTCATGGAATCTTATAAGATACATTTACAGGGAAGTCAATGGCAGCCGTCAGAGTATCTATCATGCTCTGAGTTATGGGGCTTTCTCCCTCCTTCTTTTTTTGGGATTTACCCGAGGTTTCCCCACCAACGTTCCTAGGTTCTATAAAAGCCTCCACTATCTTAACTTCAGAACTTGGGGTAGGGTCACCAACAAGCCTATTTTCTATGTTTTCTGATGGGCTACTATTTACAAGATTCACCTCTATTTGGTCATACATCTCCAAGGGCTCTAAAAATTAATGACCAGTGTTTGACTAAGCATCAGAGGCAGACATGGTCTAAACAAAAAATGGAGAAGAGTAGAAGAAGATGCAAAGAATTCAAAAAATGTTTTTGGGACCAAACATAACTGTAGATTTGATCGGATTTGATCTTCTTAGGACGTTGGAGTTCGCCTCACTTAAGGATCTCTCTTACAATTTGAAATACTCTAATTGTAAAATTCTTTCTTTTAGTTTGAAGGCTCTCAAAATGCTGAAATATTGAAATGAGGAGCAGCGATGTGTTCCCCCCCTTTTTATAAAGATCCAACAGGTGTCAACATGGGAGGCATTCACTTCTGAACTGCCATGACAGTTAGAGCAATGATGGCCTCGTAATTTCAACCAATGATTGACGCAATAAATGTTGCATCAACTACTGTCTCCTCAGAATAAAGAATAGTGCATTTATGACTACTACGTGTGTAACATCTCAGAAACCCTAACCTCAACTTTGAGCATGCCCCAGAACAGAGGCTTAAGGGGGTAGCTGATATACCATAAAGTGACAAACATATTCGAAGCATGACACGTGTTTGTACAGAGTTTGTCACGACCCGAAACCCACCCCATGCGGATTACCAGATCGTGACCGCTGCCCCGAGACCCGAAGGCCCCGAGACAAGGCTCGCATCTGCAGCGGTATCGAATAGATGTGCTACACATGATTGCAGAAGCGTGAAAAAAAACTTTTTCTTTTCTTTTCTCATTTTTAAATTATGCACATCCGTCCGATACTGCTGTTCCATACATAGCATACATGGTTACACATTCAGAGTATAACTAAACTTAAAAACTTCATACATTAATATAATACATATTCAGTTGCCCTGAGGGCTTATTACATATTCTTACTTGTCTATTAATACAAAACGTACTACTAATGTTCATAGGTTCTTCAAAAGAAACTATTTAATCATATCCTTCCAAAATCAACTAGACTCATCGTCGTTGTCCTTAAGACCCTGTCTGCCACATCACCTGAAAGGGGGGTCCGAACAAAGTCCGGGTAAGCTAATCTAAACTTGTGAGCAATTCCAATGTTCGTCATGGGGTTTTCAATTAGCAGTGGTTTTTAGTACATAAGAGTTGTAAAACATTCACTGCCAATTGTTTATACAATTTAGAATACAAAGTACATGCATTCTTAAAACAAATAGCTTTGAAACATTTTAAGTATTCAAGCTATACTTATACTTGTCAAATGGAGTGTATAACTCGGAACATATGCATTTCAAATAAATAGCTTTGAAACATTTAAAGTATTCAAGCTAAGCTCGTACTTCGTAAAATAGAGTACATAACTCAAACATATGCATTTCAAATAACTTGAAAACATTTAAGGTATCCAAGCAAAACTCGTACTTCGATAAATAGAGTATATAACTCAAACATATGCATTTCAAATAACTTGAAAACATTTAAGGTATCCAAGCAAAACTCGTACTTCGATAAATAGAGTATATAACTCAAACATATGCATTTTAAATAAATAGCTTTGAAACATTTAAAGTATTCAAGCTAAACTCGTACTTCGTCAAATAGAGTATATAACTCAAAACATATGCATTTCAAATGACTTGAAAACATTTAAGATATTCAAGCTAAACTCGTACTTCGTCAGATAAAGTATATAACTTTAAATCACATCAATATGTATTTGAAAATGAGGGTAAAACCTGCTTTCATTTCCAAAATCACTTTGTTATCTTTTCTCTTTAATTAGGTGGAATCTGTTTCGAACCAGACTCCCATTTTACTGCCAATACTGCCGATCTCATTTGCCTGGGGGATTAGATCCTGCTACCGGGCATTTACTGTTGAATCCCGAAGGATTTCAACGTCACATGGGGTGCTACTTAGTACCGTTTATCTTGTAAAACATTTATCACATAACTTCTTCAATAGATACTTTCATGAATATTTAAAAAATGAAATGTATAATTTCTACAATAGGACTTCAAATACTTGTAACTATCAAATTCAGGATATTTAACATAATTTAGCATTTAAAACTTTAGACATGCTGAAATATGTTTTAAGAAAACTATGATAAATACCAATCACTGAGCATGTCATATAGAGTTATAAAACAGTACTATTAAAAGCTGAATCATGTAAATACTGAATTTGAAACTTCAAATACTTCACATCTTTGAACTTAAAACTTTTTCAAATCCATGGAGTTAAATCTCCAATTCAAACACAGGGTTACTCACCTTGATTCTTTAGGGTTAGTGCTAAAATTGCGCTTTCCCACTTTCCTTGTAATTCCTAAGAACAATTCATAAACACCTCATCAACTTCATATTCATTGTAATATCATCTCGATATTCCTTAACTTATGCTTAAACCGTATTAGATCCTAAAACGATTTCACAATTTCATAAGTACTTAATTTAACTCGTACTTGTAACCTATGACATAATTTAACGTGTTAGAAATTGAATTTATTTCAATTTATACTCTTCTGGGAGTTCCATTAACTTTAATTTAAAGCTATTTATTTGACATGTTTACGTATCGTGTCTTTTCGTATTTCGTTTCTCGTACTTGCCTTAGTATTAGTACTTTGGCATCATTTCAGTTCATAGTCACCTAACAGATGCTATTCATCAAATTTTATGTCTTTTTATTCTAGACATTTCTTTAGGTCGAATAGACTCTACCATTGAGTCCGGAGTGTCAAAGAAAGTCAGTTTAGGCTTTCCAATCATTTAATACGGACTGTTATATGTAAAAGGGCAAAATGGTCATTTACCGTTTTACGTGTCATATTTTTCTGTACTTCGTTTGGTAATTTGGACTCCATTTTTGAGTCCGGGATGTCAAAGAAAGTTAATTTAGACTTTTTCTGATCTCATTTCGGCTTTAGGGGTACCAGGGGTATTTTGGTCTTTTTACCCCTTTACGCGTCTTTATTTTTTGGGACTCCATTTCGTGTTGTGGACCTCACCATTGGACTCAGAAGGTCCAAGATAGTAAGAATACACTAATAACTTGTAAAGTTTGGGTCAGGGGTATTTTGGTCATTTACCCCTTACGTGTATTTATTTTTTCGGGCCCCGTCTCGTAAAACGGACCCTACCATTGATCTCAGAATGTCCAAAATAGTAAAATTACACTATTCATATGTTTAATTTGGACTTCGTTTGCTCTATTTATGCCACAAGGGCAAAATAGTAATTTAACTCATTTATTAAATAATTAAATTAATTATTTAATTATTTAATTATTTTTCAGGGGCTTTATTGCATAATATTTCCCTCAGTTGGGCCATAGTAGAGTTTCTTAGAAACTCTAGGGTCAGTTCGTAATAACCAAAAGTATTGGTTCATTTCATTTTAATTAAAACAGAAAACCAGAGGGTTTGGTCCAAATATAAGTGAACCGGTCTGGTTCAGTTGTAACCCAACCGGTCTATCCGGTTTATTACATGTGGCTGACGTCATCATGACGTCAGCCCTAGGTCTCATTTAACTTAACCGACACTCAAAACGGCGTCGTTGCATTTAATCGGTGGCAAGCCCAGAGGCTGCCACCTGTCCGAGTCGACTCAGTCTCATGCAAAGGCCGAGTTGACCCGTCTTCTTCTTCCCCACGTCGACCCCCTCTGAAAACCCTAATTTCCGAATCCATTTCTTCCTATTTCGTGCATTTCTACTCAGCCAACCTCCCCTGTTTTGGTCCCAAATTATTCCTAAGACATATACAAATCGATTGGCATTCATTTTGGGCTTTAAAATTCCTTCATCAATTCGGTTTTGGACATGATAATCCGAACTGTTATTTCGGTCGTATAGGTTCATTTCTTGATGGTTTTTCATGATCTTTGGCTTGTTATGATCCCCTCTTCATGGGGATCCATATCTCGTTCTTAAATATCAAGTTAACACAAAGTTAAAAGGATTGGGTCTTACACCCGTAACCTGCAACTCATTATTTGAAGGCCATTGTTTGTGATTTTTGGTCGCGGTCACACGTTTTTATAACCTTCATGGCTTCTTCTTGAAGCCTTGATACTCCAAAACAAGTTTAAAGGAAGTTGATTCAGACCTGCCATAGGCAAGGTCTTCAATGGCTGTCCTACCTGGGTTTCGTATTTTTAGGTGGTTTGAAGCTCAAAATCCATAGATAATCGAGTCTAAATATGTCCTACATATCATATATGGAAAATGGAAGCTTTAAATCAGTTTATATATAGAGAAATTCTAGAGAGAGAAAAAGTGGAAGCTTGAGTTTTTCTCACCTTTCACCACTGTTTTCTCTTTCTTTCTTGCTCCAAACTCTTCTTCTATCTCCTCAGTTCTTCTTCTTTGGTTTCTTTCATGAGAGAACAACATGCTTTGCATGTTTTGGGTTTGTCTTATTAAGGAAGAAACCGACCTCTCTCTCTCCTCATTTTCTCTCTCTACTGTTCTCTCTCTCTTCTTTCTGATTGTAGCCCTACACTAGCCCCTCACTTCTCATCAATTTTGTTTTTTCTCTTTTCCACTTTACATTAAATTTTTGTAAGATATTTCACATATATATATACATATAATATAATACACACACTTACATGTGAAGAAACACACACTAGCTGACACACACACACACACTGCACTGTTCACCTACTGTTCATATACGTATATAATTTATATACATATATATCCTCCCTTGTATACATGTATTTATATATATACATATTTATACACATTTTATAATATACACACACAATACACCATAATGTGTGCATATGTGTGTTTATTTATATTTAATTTCAACAATTAAATATATTCTAATATCATACATTAATTAATTATTTAATTAATCAATTTTTCCTCTTTAGTGTAAATACCTTTACACAACTTTTTCATTGCCTCGTAATGCGTGCCATATGACCCGGTATCCCGGGTCAGGATATTACAGAGTTCTTTAGGGTATAGATTAAGAAAGATTGTTTTATCCAGGTCAATCGGGCAAGGAGGGTTCAAAGTTATACGGTCCAAAATCTAACACCGCCTTTCATATCCTACCAACCTCAGAATACGAAAGTAGAGTTCAATATGACAACTACTATTTTTAGGATATCTTCAAATCCCTATTTTTATGACTCCTAATCCTACTCAACTTAAGAGATCTACAGTCTATAAATAAGGTCATAAGGTATGATTTTAATTTATATTCAACTCTTCTATTGAATAACTGCTTTTATTTCTTTACTAACTTTAATCATTGGAGCGGCTACTATTAGAGCCTTCTCGGTGACTTTCTAATCTCAAGTTTTTGACAAATAGCGAAGGATGGGAGCCCTCATAATAAAAATAAAAAAAAACATTGGAATATTAGAAGAAAAGCGTTTTGCAATCTTCTGCATCATAAATCTTCCTTTTATCAGGACAGAAATGGTGTGGGTTTGATTGAGGTTTGAGATAAAATCAACGTGTGTTACAGAGAAGGGCATGTGGCTAGGTTTTCCATGTTGGAAACCTTAAAGACAATTATATATATGTGCATTATGAATGGTTGAGATCTATTCTAGCAATTCAACTGTGTAAATAAAATATATTATAATATATTAATCAGACTTGGGTTTCCAAAGTCTCAGCCCAAGCCTAGCCCAAATTGAGGTCGGGCTTGATTTTTCCTGCCCTGTCCAAAATCACTAACAATACGACCTAGACCTAAAAAAAAATTGGGTTGGGTTTGGGTAGCCCACCTAAATTGCTCCTCTATCTGATACCAGTTTAGGCAAGGAAGATTGGATCACTTGAAAAATGCTTATCCTAATCAGTGGAGAACAAAATATATCATTTCGAGACATGGATGGTTGTTTCCAACTATTTGCCCAAGTAAATCCTTTGCGTCAATATAGTCCAAGAACTTTTCCATTGCTAAACTAATCCTGTTGCATCTTTCACGAGGTTAACAAACCAAGTTAAAAAACCCCCCCACCCTGAGCTAGCGCGCGAAGGCACCAGGGTTGATTCCAATCATGCCAAAGACTTGCAAGTTCCTCCCACAAGTCCCTTCTCGTTTCATCATTCGTTAGACCATAGATCCCCAGAAAATCCACTAAAAATAGTCCTCTACATTCTTAACAAGAAAGATAAGGATGAAGCCCCTCCTTTCATTCCTTTTGCACACAATTTGCTTATTCCACATGATAAGAATACCCACCCACACCAAAAAAAAAAAAATCCTAACCGCTCCTAGAGCCACCCAATCTATACATCTACCACCCCAAACACTCGTAGCCACCTCTTTTGAGATCCCTTCCTATCTTTGATTCTTGAATGCAAACTATATCTGCTCTCCACTCCTTATATCTACTCCCCACTCCCTCTGCAGATTTCTAATTATATTTCTTTTGTCCGAGTCATTCATCCCACGGACATATCAAGCATAATCTTAAATTCATGATGATAAATAAAAGGATGTTATTATCCCTAATGCACAATTCCTTCTCCCTCCTCCTTGTCCCACCTTCCTTTCTTCCATCATAGTTGATTGAGCATGTTAAGCTTCGTAACTCCATTACCCTTTTCATTTTCTGGCCTGCAAGTTTGCTTGCATGCTCCACTATTCATTAGTTCCTACTAACAGCCCTAAAGTCTCCTCCTCAAACCTTCATTTGTAAGTTCCAGAAAAGAGCTGAAAGCCTTGGTCTCCCAGATGAAATTATTAGTTGATGTTAACATCGGAAAAATCTTATGGACTACTTGAAGTGATTGTTTCTTATGGGAGGGAGGTTAAATGATGCTATACAAAATCTTCTTTCTCATAAATGAAAAGTTTATCATGGAAAGAATAAAGCAATCTAATGGGATATAGAATGTGGATAGGGTGGGATTTCCCCCAACTACATATTTTTGTCATCCAATATAAATGGATGACAAAATTAAGGCTGCATAACATTGCTAAAAGATCAATATGATAGTCTTTTCTCTTATATAAACCATCCTTCAAAATTTGTCCTTTTCATTTATGATGTGTTCACAACTTTGATGTGTTATTCATTTAATCATGGTTGTTTGGCTACCGTTTGGGTTTGCTATGTTATTGTTGTCTTATCCCTATTGTCCTTTTCTTCTGTTGTGCAGTCATGATTTTCTCTCCTTGATTAAAGTTTTCAAATTATATGTGTTGAAAACATACTGCATGCTGCGCTTTAGTGTTTTTCTTTTGTAAATAGTTTTATGGGCATTATAAATATAAATATAATTGTCTGTAATATTTAAACATATTTATTTATAAGATTTATGTTTGGAAAGGCATGTTGATTTCTTTTCAGTTACAACATAGATTCTTTTTAGTTTACTTGAGCTCTAAATAAGCAGTAAGTTTCTGTCAGGCTTTCTTAGTTGCCAGATTTGTGGTTTTTTTGGCTAGTTGTACTTGTGATCCTGGTCAATATTAGTTTTTTCTATTACATAGTAGCATTACCAGTTCAGCTTGGTCATTATTATTTTCATTTACTTCACAGGATCATTTATATGTGCCTTGCTGAACGCAATTTACTTCGTCCTATGCACATTCTTTTTCTGATTAACATATTCAGCTACTTTGTATGCTTTACGATAAAACCAACTCCATGATGCTACTGCCATATGTTTGCTCCATTTCCAGTACTTGATAAACATATGATACAGATTGCTTTAGGTGCGCGCTATTCGCTGGAATTCTTCAACAGATATGGGGATTTGAGACACATTCGTCGGTTGCGTTTCTGGCCTCTTAATAATGCAAATGACATGGCTGATTTCCTCGTTCCAATACTTGATTTTGTCCTGTTTTTGGGCATTTCCACAACTACAAGATCTGTTTTGGGGGTTACGTTCCGTGTATCGTACACTGTACAAATAGATGCTATTTTTTTCAACTGTACATTTGTTGGATATAAATTGTACATTTTGAATCTGAGTGTTTTTCCTGTAATATTTTGCAACAGTGTGCTTCCCCTTTTGTTTTGGAATTTTTATTTTCATTTATATTTTTCACGGGTGATAAAGAGGGACTTGATTACGAGGCAGTCTGTTTTTACTCTTCACCAATTGGGTTTCAACTTGAAGGCATGGTAGAACATCGTGGCATTGATAATTGTTTGGAACATATGGTTTATTGTAGGTCATTCAATGGACTTTTAAGACAGAAGAGATGCCCTGTGACAGGAAGGTTGGTTCTTGGTGCTAAAGGTTTGTTTGAATCTGGATTGATCTATTGGTCAGTGGCCAAAAAAGAAAAAGAGCTATGATGCTGCTGCACATATTCCGCAACCAGATTGTTCACAAACACTCCAAATCGAGAATGGTTTTTGGATTCTTTCTGCCATTTTGGAGCTGCTGCCGCTTCTGGTATGAATCCTTGTGAATTACTCAAAGCTCTGTTTAAGAAAGGTCAAACTGTTGTATCTTTTCACTGCTGTGTAGGGACGACAGAGATAAAGATTTAACAAAAATGAAGTCAACGAATCTTTTAAGCAACAAGTATCTTGCAAGTAATGATTTGTAACACTAAAATTCTTTATAAATTTCTCCACAAATACTTCATGATGCCATTGCCATCCATAAGGATTTCTCTGCAAATATTTTATGATGCCTCTCATCAATATTACAACCAAAAAAAAAAAATTATCGTTCAAGAAGCTTAATGATGATGTTAAAGAAGCTTCTATTCAGCACGGACATTAAACACCTACTTGACTATTTAGGCTACAATGGTGCATGAGTAACTGGAGCTCTGTTTATACACAAATAATTGGCCTAACAGCACAAATCCAATCATACTACATAAAGAATATTTTATGATTGAGAACTGAATGGTATTGAAATCTGGCATCACCTGTGAACGAATAATGTCACTAGTTTTGACTTTCGAGGGTTCAAGAAAAAAATAGTTTGATCTCACGGAGTTTTTCCAAGACCTCAAAATAATTATATACATCTGTTACATCTCTCTTCAGCATCCTGCTTTCTCATCGATTTGAGATGGTTCGGTTCGTGGCTTCAACCCACTCGACTCGGGTTTCTGTTTGTGAAATCGTTAATAAAAAAAAATGCATAACAAAGTTGGTAGCAAATGCTTGGCCAGAGAATATAGACATGACTTACACATGAATTGCTCCAAGGTTTACAATATTTTCCGAGCCCTAAGGTATGCATGCATAAGAAAAAATGCCACAACAGCACCAACAATTATCCCTGCTGTTGTCAGCCAAAATGCAAACTGCATCAAGCAAAACAATAAAGTAATGTAACATGAGCATGTGACATTACCACAAAATGAATAGAGTAACTAGGTGTATTTAGAGACCCAAGAGGAAATACCACTTGTTCTTCTAGATAGGACTTCAAGTTCATGCCAAATATACCTGCAACCATCAAAATAACAAGCTCTTGGCATGGGCTCAAGCAGGATAATACTCGCAGTACATCACATTCCAGAGTTTTTCTGGAATGTGCTCATGTTTTCTTATGAACATTATACTTTAAGAGTTCCAAGATATGGAAAATGTAATCAAATATTTCTATCCTATCTCCTCTCTTTCTTCGCTTCTTCCTTCTTTGCCATATCGACTATGAATTTGTGCATTCATCAAATTTTGTCTTGTAATGACTCCATTGAAGGGGAAAAATATATGCCTTCAAATTCAAAATAAAAATACAGAAGGTAAATCTATAAGGGACGTCCAACACCTCGTTGTCATCCATGATTAATATAGTCATGGACATCTGGAAATTTTATAATTAGATAAGCCATTGAGATTTCCACAACCAAATTAAACATTAACTGGCTAGTATTTGTTTTATACTTTTGTGTTGTTTGAGGAGATTTTTGCCAGGCCTATCTCTATTTGAATCTTATTTCCCAAACCAAGGTATTTAGGAACTTATATCATAAACCCATGTAGTTCCATGTATGTTTGTGAAACACACTTCAAAAGAATTAGGAGGAAAGACAAAGAAGAAACATATATAAAAGGTAAAAACCCAGAGAATTGCGTTTTAAAATATGCTTTTGGCTGCAATGCTTCCCATGTAGAAGTTTTTTCCAAGAACAAGTTCGTGTTTGGTCCCTTAAAAAAAATGAGAACTATAGAAACGTGTTTTGCCATGCCAAATTAAAAAAAAACTACAAAAATGTGTTTTGCAAGCATGCCTTTTTTTTGTGAAGTGTGTTTTTGTAGACATACCTTCAAATGTGAAACATACAATCATGCAGCAAATCTGCACTATTTTTCATATTTTCAAAGTGCTATAAAAACATCCATTTTCCAATATCGTTTTCACAATCCTTTATTCATTACTTTATTTTACTTCAAATTAAACGTTTGCATCTTCTGTAGTTTCACATTAATTTGGACGGTTTTGGCCCCTGCTTCTTATTTTACATCTTCTTTAGTATTTTTATTTTTCTTAAAAAAACACACAAAACCCATTCAGGTATCATTTTTTGATCTCTTATTGAACCCTATTGTCATAATTTCACCCAAATTTGGATAGTTTTGCTCAAGTAAGAAGTCTCACTTTAAAACTTCAAATGAACATAAAGCTCATTCAAACCATCGGTTTTAGATCCCATTTTTCACACAACTTTGTTTTCCATCAACTAACAGTTAGTACACTTTATTGTCATTTCACACAAATTCAGACAATTTTACCCCCTGGTTACTCTTTTACATGGTGTTATAAGTGTTAATCCTCTTTAAAACTTTGAACGCACAAAATACATTCCAAGCGTCATTTTTCAATCTTGACTTCTCCCATGACTTTGTTTGCCAAGATTTTTTTTTTTCTTAAAAAAACACACAAAACCCATTCAGGTATCATTTTTTGATCTCTTATTGAGCCCTATTGTCATAATTTCACCCAAATTTGGATAGTTTTGCTCAAGTAAGAAGTCTCACTTTAAAACTTCAAATGAACATAAAGCTCATTCAAACCATCGGTTTTAGATCCCATTTTTCACACAACTTTGTTTTCCATTAACTAACATTTAGTACACTTTATTGTCATTTCACACAAATTCGGACAATTTTACCCTGTTACTCTTCTACATGGTGTTATAGTGTTTATCCTCTTTAAAACTTTGAACGCACAAAATACATTCGAAGAGTCATTTTTCAATCTTGACTTCTCCCGTGTTTGCCATGAATGTAAGGTTTGCAATGTTTTGTTGTTGTTTCACCAGAATTTAGATGCTTTTGCCCACCTGACTCCCTTTTCACATTGTGTTTAGTGCTTTATCTTCTTTTTTGTTTTTTTAACTTTAAAGTACTGAAAACTCATTCCAGAAAATGTTTTTTCATCCCGTCTTATCTTATAACTTTGTTTCCTTGTCACTACCGGGTTTGCTCCTTCGTCGTCATTTCACCCAAATTTGGACAGTTCTATATACAGGTTCAAATTTTACGAGTAAACCATAAAATGCACAAATTTTTTGACAAGTAAATGAGCACAAAATTCATTGCAAACATAGTTGAATCCCTTTTTTTTTTAATCTAAATCTCTATTTTAAGCATTTTTCACCTACCTTTTGACATCTTTTCCTCCTTGAGTTCCATAGTTATATGGTAGCTTCTAATCCCATTTTTGACAAGTAAATGGGCACAAAATTCATTGCAAACACAGTTATCTAATCCCTTTTTTTTTTCTTTCTAAATCTCTGTTTTAAGCATTTTTCACCTACGTTTCGACATCTTTTCCTCCTTAAGTTCCATAGTTATACAGTAACTTCAATTTCATAATGCACAAGGATGATTGCAGGCCCCATATGAATCACATGTAGCATTTAAAATCATTTGATAATAAAAAATAGGAAATGACATGTCAGTCACTTATAGGATAAAACTCAGAATGCAAGAAAGTCTTAGCAATCACATTTCAGTCTAACATGCAGTCTAACGAAGGAAAAATATAAACTCAGTTTTGCATTATGGTATCTTCCTTTGTCATTAGGCCTTTCTTAGTGGGGCTTAAGTTGTGGCTCCTGTGTAATGCATAATGTAGCCTCTCCTGGTGGTAAAATGGGTGCTGTGTGTCATGGTAAAATAGGAAATGACATGTCAGTCACTCATAGGATAAAACTCAGAATGCAAGAAAGTCTTAGCGATCACATTTCAGTCTAACATGCAGTCTAACGAAGGAAAAATATAAACTCAGTTTTGCATTATGGTATCTTCCTTTGTCATTAGGCCTTTCTTAGTGGGGCTTAAGTTGTGGCTCCTGTGTAATGCATAATGTAGCCTCTCCTGGTGGTAAAATGGGTGCTGTGTGTCATGGTAAAATAGGAAATGACATGTCAGTCACTCATAGGATAAAACTCAGAATGCAAGAAAGTCTTAGCGATCACATTTCAGTCTAACATGCAGTCTAACGAAGGAAAAATATAAACTCAGTTTTGCATTATGGTATCTTCCTTTGTCATTAGGCCTTTCTTAGTGGGGCTTAAGTTGTGGCTCCTGTGTAATGCATAATGTAGCCTCTCCTGGTGGTAAAATGGGTGCTGTGTGTCATGGTAAAATAGGAAATGACATGTCAGTCACTCATAGGATAAAACTCAGAATGCAAGAAAGTCTTAGCGATCACATTTCAGTCAAACATGCAGTATAACGAAGGAAAAATATAAACTCAGTTTTGCATTATGGTATCTTCCTTTGTCATTAGGCCTTTCTTAGTGGGGCTTAAGTTGTGGCTCCTGTGTAATGCATAATGTAGCCTCTCCTGGTGGTAAAATGGGTGCTATGTGTCATGGGTGTCCACTATGTGGAGCACATGGAACTGCACTGGGATCAAACCTACCACAGCCATGAAATTCATCCCATAGTAGATTGATCAAAACCACCATAGCCATGAATTTCATACCATTGCAGATTCATTTGCTTCACATGGTGGACATGTTGGAATGTCTTTTATTTAAATTTGGTTATTGTCTTAAGAGTATTTTATGTCATTTTGTTAGAATTAGTATAATAAAAGAATACAAGGGAGAGGAGGGAGAACCCTAATTTTGACTCTCTTTTTCCCTCTTCTCTTTTCTTTAATTCTCGTTCTACAGATGTTCAATTGGACATCCACTATGCATGGGACCCCCTCTGCACCGTTGGAGAATGTATCACTGAACAAGCGGTAGCCATGGCCATACCAAGATGTAGAACTTGGCTTTAAAGTTTCTTTTGCTATATTTTATAATTGACCAAGATGTGATCCTTGAGACTATGAGTGACCGAAATTTCATCACCTTTTTTTATTATCACACACGATGCATATTATGTTGATAGTGGGTATACCTCAAAAAAATGTTGATACAGGTTGTGTCACTGATCATACAAAATGAAATGTCGTCTCCAACCCATATCTGCTGCTTACCCATGTAAACTTGGAGAATTTTTTGTTTTTTTGGATTCTTTTAACCCCTACCTCCCTTTAAGATCACTATTTTAGCACTTTACCATTGTGCTACAACGGCGTTGACCCTAGAAAAGCTCTAGATATCGTCCATCCCCAGACTAATGGTCCTGCTAGAATGTAACTTAACACTCACTCCATTTGATGCTTTGAAAATTCATCCTAACCTTTCTAGATGCTTTTTTATTAAATGGTCGTGGAGTTATGTGATAGAGGAATAATTTGTAATAGAAAAGCATCTAGAAAGAGCTTGCTTGAACAACCTCAATTTCCAAACCCCCAACCCTCCCTCTTGCACTAGGAAGTAGGCAGTTCCTCCAATCCACCAAACTAGATAGAGTGATTTTGATGATAATAATCCTCCCCCTTTGAATAAGTATTGCTTCTCTCACCTAACCAGTCTCCTCTCAACTATTCTACTACTAGATCCCATACATTGGTAGGAAGCTGGAAGGGCCGTAACCCTACACCCCAAAATACTAGCCAACCTACCTATCCTTTCCATCTCTCCCACTGGAGTCAACATACTCTTACTCATATTGACCTTCAAACCCAATATATGGCCTTACTTCCCTACCAACCACTCTCTATAACAAATTATTCTTCTATCACATACCTCCGCAACCATTTCCCTAGAAAGAGCTTGGTTGAACAACCTCAATTCCCAAATCCCCAACCCTCCCTCCCTTTTGCACTAGGAAGCAGGCGTTCCTCCAATCCACCAAACTAGATAGAGTGATTTTGATGATAATAACCCTCCCCCTTTAAATCAGTATTGCTTCTTTCACCTAGCCAATCTCCTCTCAATTGTTCTACTACTAGATCACATACATTGGTATGAAGTTGGAAGGGCCCTAACCCTACACCCCAAAAATACTAGCCAACCTATCTATCCTTTCCATCTCTCCCACTCGAGTCAACATACTCTTACTCATATTGACCTTCAAACCCAATATGGCATATGTAACACCCCAACCCAATTAAGTGAAGCAATTAAGGATAACGATGATTATCATAAGATAATATGCTTATTAATCATGGGCAATTCTACTCAAGACTAGTAGTCCGTAAATATGGAAGCGAATGTGTAAATGAGAACAACTAGTTCTAAATTGGAGGCAATCAATTTAAGAAAAGGTCATAACTTGATAACAAGTTACAATTAGTGTTAATCAAGAATTAACACATGAGTAGTTATGGAAAATTAATGCACAAAGTCCGCTTAGGCAAGACTAGTAATACATAGATGAAGTATGCTAAATCAAGAAGTCTTACGGGAATTCCAAGAGACTTTTATGAGATTTAAAATACAAAGTTTGAGAGTTTATGAAATATACTAAATATGCAATATAATGCATAAAAAGAGAAAAGAGAAGGAAAAAGACTCAAAAGTGCTCCCACCAAGTCTTGAACCTTGCACCTTGTGCAAGCAAATGTTAAGTCTCTAAAAAGAAAGCCAACTAGGTTGCAACACTTTTGTGCTATTATACCCACATAAAACGCATATATCTAAGAGGATACATATATGAGAGATTTGCATGAAAAATGAGGTGTCAAGCCCTCATGAAGTCAAAGTTGTGATGTCCAAATCTGATTGGGCCAACTCCCCATCCAATCAGAATTCATGCAACAACACAATCATGTATATGAATTATGTGTGTATTGTGTGTGGGGGAAAAATTAGACACTCCATCTTGAAATTCGGCCAGAAAGAGAGAGAGAGAGAGAGAGAGAGAGAGAGAGAGAGAGATAACGCATATATCTAAGAGGATACATATATGAGAGATAGGCATGAAAGAAATGAGTGTCAAGCCCTCATGAAGTCAAAGTTGTGATGTCCAAATCTGATTGGGCCAACTCCCCATCCAATTAGAATTCATGTAACAACATAATCATGTATATGAATTATGTGTGTATTGCGTGTGGGGGAAAAATTAGACACTCCATCTTGAAGTTCGGCTAGAGAGGGAGAGAGAGAGAGAGTGAAAGGTAGAAGGCTTGCAACTATTGCATGTTGCATGCAAGGTCTGGAGCAAGAAGAGTAAGGACCAGAGAAGGGTCTCAGGTCTGTTTGGGATACAAGGCAGAGATCAAACAAGAGGATCAAGCTACCATTGATGTAAGTGGTACTTTCTCTCTCCTCAAATATTTTTCCCTTAAACCTCAGTTTTTGTGAGTTTATGATGCATGCATGTATTTAGAATTGAAAATGGTAGAAAATGGGAGAAAAATGGAATGTTTAAGCTAAGAGAAACCTTAAGAAACCCCACACCCGAAATATTGGAAAGTTGAGTTTTTATCCTAGCTTGAGTAAAACTTAAAACCAATTACATAGCTCAAAAGAGCATCAATATTGGAATACACTGCAGCTTAAATCATTAAAAATGGTTAAGAAACCATTGTGAAACAGCGAGTTACAGTTGGGGGAAGAGAAATTGAAAACCTGAATTTGAGCTCGTTTTAGTTGGTTTTTGGAACGGGAAAACATTCCCCAAGCTTCCAGAAATCCAAGGGAACAAAAACTAGGTCAAAACAGTAGATAAAATGTGACAAAATAGAAAAAAAAACCTTCGCCGGAAAAGTGTGGCTCGCTGGAGCAACCATTGCAACGGGCTATTTCAACGGCCAAGCTTGGGTAAAACTAAATTTTGATAGATTTGGAACCCTCATGAAAAAAGGATTCGAACCTCGTTGGTTTGGTCACCGGAAAAGGTCGCTGGAGATCGCCGGTGCTGGAGAGGGTGACTGGAACCCTCGCCGGAAAACAAAAAAGAAGAACACTATGTGGGTCGGGTCCTGACCGAACATTTAAATGGGTTTGGACTTTATTGAAACGACGTCGTTTTGACCTTAAAAATAAAAAATAAATAAATAAATAGGGTTGACGTCATGCTAACGTCAACATGACATCACAGACCGAACAGAACCGGTTGGTTCACCTTTGTATAGGACCGGTTCACTCAGATAGGGACCAGACCGAATGGTTTAGGGTTTTAAAGTTTTTGAAATTATGAATTGACTCTAGAACTTTCTGTTAATTACGAAATGGCCCAGGAAATTAATTAAATATTAATTTTAAATCCTTTTAATTATAAGAGAAATTACCAAAATACCCTTGAATCAAAAATAGGCCAAATGAAGGCCAATTAAAATGAAAGAAGAGCTTAACCCAATTTTTTTGGGCATTCTGGACTCGATGGCGGAGTTCAATTTATGAAATTAGATCCCAAAAAATATGAATGGGCAAACTGGAATAATTACGATTATGTCCTAATGATCAATTAAGCTATCAATTATACTCCGATGACAATGAAAATATATACTTTAGCATTTTGGGACATTCTGGACCCAATGGCAAGATCCATTTTGTGAAATGAATTCCCGAAAATATAGACACGTGAAATGTCATAATTACCATTTTGCCCTTAGTAGTATGAAATCCAGTTAAATGTTAGAGATAGCATAATCTAACTTTCTTTGATGTTCCACACTCAACGGTAAAGTCCATTTTAGCAAACAAAGTACCAAAAGATGTGACATGTTGTGTCACTGATCATACAAAATGAAATGTCGTCTCCAACCCATATCTGCTGCTTACCCATGTAAACTTGGAGAATTTTTTATTTTTTTGGATTCTTTTAACCCCTACCTCTCCCTTTAAGATCACTATTTTAGCACTTTAACATTGTGCTACAACGGCGTTGACCCTAGAAAAGCTCTCGATATGGTCCATCCCCAGACTAATGGTCCTGCCAGAATGTAACTTAACACTCACTCCATTTGATGCTTTGAAAATTCATCCTAATTTAGCAAACAAAGTACCAAAAGATGTGACATGTTGTATCACTGATCATACAAAATGAAATATCGTCTCCAACCCATATCTGCTGCTTACCCATGTAAACTTGGAGAATTTTTTGTTTTTTTGGATTCTTTTAACCCCTTCCTCTCCCTTTAAGATCACTATTTTAGCACTTTACCATTGTGCTACAACGGCGTTGACCCTAGAAAATCTCTAGATATCGTCCATCCCCAGACTAATGGTCCTGCCAGAATGTAACTTAACACTCACTCCATTTGATGCTTTGAAAATTCATCCTAACCTTTCTAGATGTTTTTTTATTAAATGGTCGTGGAGTTATGTGATAGAGGAATAATTTGTAATAGAAAAGCATCTAGAAAGAGCTTGGTTGAACAACCTCAATTCCCAAATCCCCAACCCTCCCTCTTGCACTGGGAAGCAGGAGTTCCTCCAATCCACCAAACAAGATAGAGTGATTTTGATGATAATAACCCCCCCCCCTTTAAATAAGTATTGATTCTTTCACCTAACCAGTCTCCTCTCAACTGTTCTACTACTAGATCCCGTACATTGATAGGAAGCTGGAAGGGCCCTAACCCTACACCCCAAAATACTAGCCAACCTACCTATCCTTTATATCTCCCCCCACTAGAGTCAACATACTCTTACTTGTATTGACCTTCAAACGCAATATGGCCCTGAAAGCATATGAAACACAATTGCGTCATCATAAAATAAATGACAGGACCCTAAGAAGCACGGACACTCTACTTTGGCTCACGTGTCCGTGTCGGACATGTTTCGGACACCGACACTCTCGGACACTTCCCGGACACTTGAATCATGGATGTTGATGATTAAATGAAAAAGTTCTTTAATTTTTATTTAATGGCTTTATTATTTTAATATCTTAATAATAGTTTTTAAATTTGTGTGTTTTTATGCCAAGTTTAATTGAAATAACATGAGATTTTTATTATATGGTCATATAAAAAATATAAAAAATTTATATATATTCAACGTGTCCCTAACGTGTCCGTGTCCTACTTTTTTGAAAAATAACGTGTCTGCGTGTCCGTGTCGTGTCGTATCCGTGTCTCGTGTCCGTATCCGTGCTTCTTAGACAGGACCTATTACGCTTGTAATGCACCCAAATTTCAAATAGATCATATATGAATAGTTTCTCAATCAATAGACTTAAATTTCTTCTAACTAAAAGGAAAAATAGAATTCTAGTGTAGATTATGATTTGGATGGAATGGCTCTTGATTTCAATTAAATGTGATATTTGACATGTATAATGAACACAATACAGATATGATGGGTCTCCAAAAGTAGAAGTCTAGTGTAGATTATGATTTGGATGGAATGGCTCTTAATTTTGATTAAATGTGATATTTGACATGTATAATGAGCAAGGTACGAATATGATGGGTCTCCAAAAGGTTACTAGGTGTAACTCTAATATTGTGTCCTCTTACAGTTATTGAGGGAGTAAGAAGGATAGCTAATCCAAAAGTGGATTTGGGAAAAAATGGGTCTCACAAAAAGTTACTAAAGGGGTAATAATAACAATTCTTGCATTATGCGCAGTTATTATTCTTACAAGTTATACCAAGTGTAATTTGATCTAGGTTCTTTAGCATTTGTATAAATTATACTTGGGATAGCTATATAAATATGATATGTATCATACATATATAACATGTATCATCATCATCTACTATATCTTGCCAAGCAAGCAAGTTAGGACAACATTCCTATATAAAAGCCTGGCTCAAATTCATTGGGTCTTAAACTTCTAGTCTAGAGCCCTAGAGGCCCATGTTATGGGTCTGAGCTTTCGCTATACATTAGACCAAGATGTTTGGCCGGGTAAACTATGGCCATCTTTATCTGAAGGTGACACTATTCTTAAGCGATACAGACCTTTAGATGGATATTAAATGGTTGATAGATGTAGCAAGAGACCAACATAATTAGAAGAGTTTATATTTCACTATGCAGTCAACAACATCCAACAATATAAGAAGCATAAATAATCGATAGTTGAGATTTCTTGTATTTTAATAAGAAGGAATTACCTGCAACCAGAGCACCAACAGCAACACAAAATGTCCCAACCTGAAGCAGCAATTCTACTCTGCCTACCTCAAGTCTCCGAGAGCTAATAAGAAAAAGTGTGTTTATATGAAGTGAATAGTAATGATGAAAGGAAGAATTAGTTTAGAGACTACGAAGTACCGACAAAAAGGTTAGCCATTTAATATTACCATTGGTTTTTAGATTGCAATCATGGCCACGGCTAGGGGTACCAATTGGCCAGCCTTATTGATTGGCGAGCTTGGTCAACCACCAAAACATTTTATAATATAAAATGTTTGAAATGAGAGGGTTTTCTTTAGATATAAGTATAGGATACTAGAACTATATGTTATGGCAAGTGGTCTATTGCCCTCACATTGGCAATTGCCAACCACCATCACCAAGAATGGCATAGTCGCTAAGCTTCATCATGCCTTGCATCCTCTCAAACGCTAGCCAGACAAGCATACGATGACCTATAGACTTAATTATCTAAAAGTATATGGTGACTGAAAAGACTACAAAACAAAGTATAAATATCCATGAACCTACAAAGGGATTTCCAAACAACCTAACAATCATTCTGGACATCAAGATAACAAGTAAAGGAATCTAAGCAGCCTTGAGATCAATAGGGAATAACCTTTTGTTTAATAGGTATCCTCCCTTCTCAACGTTGCCCAACTATTATGGTCCAATCATGTACAGGCCATCCTGAGGCCTATATGGCTGGGGCCTAGGCACTAGAAATTCAAACTTCACTTGGCCTATCAATGCTTGATTAATGCTAATTCTATGCTTATTCAATACAAATATGTTTTTACATTACAGTAAATAGAAAATTATTAACCAGTATTCATCTATCAGAAATTAATATAAACTATCTTAACAAGGCCCATCTTGAGCACCACAGCACATGCCGAAGCCATTAAATCTAAGTATGGCCACTCCTAGTCAGTTATCTGGTAGCAATTTACATTACACTTTGAAATAAATGAAAAAAAACTTTTTTGTTGTCATTGTAATTGATGTTATTGTCTTTGTTGTTGTTTCTCCCCACACCTTTTCTTAGTTTTCATTTTTATTTTTCCTTAGGTGGGTTTGATGAAATTTCATTTCCAGATGCAGCAAATAGAGCTAAAGTTCATATATCAGATTGAATTTGTAACTTGTAAGAGAACAAACACATCACAAAAAAAAAAATGAAGACATATACAAACCTTAAGTTAACAGCTATTGAGTCTTCCATCTCTTTTGCAGAGTCAAGAAGCCTCTCTGCTTGACCATGACAAGATTCACATCTGCAATCCTAGGACAATGAGAGTCACCACCGGGGAACAGACAACATAGGCACATAGCTAAAGTGCTAAACTATCATATAATGATGCATTGAAGTGTTGAAAACAAAATTGAAGCTAAACCAATTGCTACTGTGGCCATAGAAAATCAATTACATTACACTTTAAATAGAAGCCTACCTACTTTGTTTAGCCAAACCAAGCTTTAAATAATGGAATGTGCCTCATATAATGACAATGGTTTTACTTATCATAATATATATATATATATATATAGTAACAATGGTTTCCTAAAATGTAACCCCCCTCCAAAAAAAAAAAAGAAAGAAAGAAAAAAAGTTACCTAAAGTTAAACCAGTTGACTTCAAAGGTAGATTTTTTACCATCATATGCAAGTCTATTTTAAATGAAAAAAATTTAGAAAACACCAGCTACCTCAGCTAGCGTAGTTTTATGAGTTTGTTCAGCAGACTAGGTTTTGAAGGTTTCCACCTGAAAATAAATATTTTCACCCCATGCACATCTATAAATTGTGTCAGAAAAAGAAATTAAGAGGAAAAAGGAATGAAATAACTCGACTGTTTTCATTGCATAATATACCAAATCAATATCAATGGAGGTTTGTAATAATAAGGGTTGCTTTCTGAAATGAAAATAAAATAATTTAATTTAAAAGTTCACAAGATTAGTAGCTTTAGCCCACACTCTGTAGCATGGTTTTTAATTGCGGTCATGGGAAATTCTATGGTTGTGGTGTAATGGTATTGGGAGTATCAGATGATATCTAACAGAAATCAGAAACTGCTATCGTGAATATTTTTCAATCACTACTAGAGTCTAGAAAACCCTTTAAAAGTCAGTGATACACATGTTTTAACCCCAATTTGTCACATTAATAACAGAACTATATA
The DNA here is from genome assembly GCA_008638375.1 of Nyssa sinensis. Taxonomy (NCBI): domain Eukaryota; kingdom Viridiplantae; phylum Streptophyta; class Magnoliopsida; order Cornales; family Nyssaceae; genus Nyssa; species Nyssa sinensis. The sequence goes on along the minus strand of CM018031.1, from coordinate 53,434,006 downwards.
GTAAATTAGCATTACTAACACTATTATAAAATAAAAAATAAAAAATTAATTAGTGTGATTAGTTATGGAATAGAAAAAAATAGAAAAAAAAATTAATATAAAAAATGGATTACATATAAACTACAAAATCCTGCTCGTGTGAATTATACATAACAAAACCGTTTGGAATGATGTTTTGAATTCTAAGATCAAGAGGCCTTTTCTGAGGCCCAAATTTTTGGTAATTCTTTCCAAAACTCAAGTTTCAAGATCTATATTGCAAATATGTAGCCCTTCACTGAAACCTACAACCAAAGTTAGTATATCTCAAAAAAATTGAAAAATAAAATACTGGTTCCTCCAAATCAAATAATGGAATGAATAAGTTGATGTAGAAGTTTGAAATCTAGAAATAGAAGCTTGATTCACTATTTTGTTTTTTTGGGAGGGGTGGGGTGAGAGAATGTGGTGAAAAAAGTAGAAAAATAAGCTCAAAATGAATTTTTAAAGGCTGGAGTGCCGAACGATACCGGAATGGATACAGTCCCACACGGTGCATGTCAGGCAATATTAGTATTCTTGAGATGCATAGAAAATCCATTTCCAATGTTAGATGGATAACTTGCAGGCTTGTTTTGTGTTGATGACATTTTTATTTCTCTTATCTACATGGCGACCTATGGGGAAAAATACCGTTCTGCTTGCATTACTGAATTTATGTATTGTTGTGTGCTTTAGAGCTTGGACATAAGACCCCACATTTAATTATAAGAAGATGTGACAAATTAGGAAGTAGAAAGAAATTAAAATTCCATGATAAGTGCATAACAAATAACAAATAACAAATTACTACATCAGCATGCCATCCTATACCAGATACCCTTTGCATGCACTTAAAAATGGAACCAAGAAATAACCTTTGAAGATAGTTTTCCAAAAGCATTTCAATTTCTTCCTCCTCTTCTGCAAATAACAAAATCAAAACCTGCTAGTAATCTGTATACATAAACTGTTCCTAAATGCAAATCATTATGAGCCATGGGAAAAAAAAACTATATATGACTTACCCTCGGCAATCTGCTTTTCTAGGGGAACAGAGCATTCCATATCATTGTTTCCTTTCCTAAGGGTGCAGTCTCTTCCCATGATACAAATACGACGTATTTCATGAGGGTCCTCAAGAATATCAAGCAACATTTGTTTGAGGGACCCTGCCCTTGAATCCAATTCAACCTTCCATACATAGAATTAAAGATCAACTGTTTCCCAGTGTCATCAGAACTGGGGTGTAACTGAACATTTCAGCAAAAAAAAACCATAATCAAACTAATACCAAGGTCTGCTTGCTAATCCGAAGTTGCTCCAATATGTCAGCTGTTAATCGGTTAGGTAAAACCTCAAGTAAAGCTTGAACCTGAAGCAAGCAGCACAAATCAAATTTTAAGCAATGAACATGAGGTAATACAATCAGAATTTAACATGTGATGTAATGCTGTATCTTTATACATATGATATTCATGCTAGAAGAGCATGCATGGCTTCATTAACAGAAGCTTAGGTGTACGTGTGTGAACCTTTCCATTCATGTTTCCAGAATCAGAATCTGAATATATGTTTCCCAACATCATTATTCCTTCACATCAAAGACAGTCTTTTCACTGGAAGACCAGTACATTGAGAGAGAACAATTATATTGGAAATGCCCATTTTATCTTTCACAATACTACAAGGTAAATAGACACCTGCAGCAGCAGTGACAGACCATCGAATGCCAAGGTGGCTCGGTAAACCCCACTCTTTTTCCTTTTTTTTTTCAGAATCTCGGAATGGAAAAAAAGATATACTCACTATGTTCCCATACTCACACGTGGTTCTAAATCCATTAATCTATGCTCCAATCGCTGTATTCGTGAATGCAAGGCTGCTTCAACAACCTGAAAATACCACATCAAAAGTTCTTCAGAACTCCAGAAAATAAATGGTTTGACATTGTAGTAAATTCAGATTTTATAGGCTGCTTGAAAATAGTACATCAAAAGTTCTTCAGAACTCCAGAAAATAAATGGTTTGACATTGTAATAAATTCAGATTTTTACGTTGGATATCTAGTTGATTGCCTTGGGCAGAACCTAATGCCCGTAATTCTAGATACCGTAACGCATGCACACATGCAGCAACCAAACTGCAACATGAACTCTATATATACTCTTTGCAAGAAAAATATTTTCAAACATGAAGATAGAAATGGCATTTGGATCCATGACAATTCAAAGTTATAGTTCATTACTTTGATGCATGCATGTTTACGATGAAAATCAAAATTATCAGGGCGGAGTTAATTTGATTCAAACACTAAGTGTGAAAGCAAGCTACACAATCAGTACAATTGTTTTTTAAATAAGTAAAATATTTTCATGAACCGCTTGAGGGAAAACTCATATACAAAAAAGACACAACTTTAACTTACAGCCCCCTTCCTCCCAAAAACTCTATAAAAGAATCAACACAAAACGGATAAGATTCAACTTTCCAAAAGTATAAAGTTCTCAAAAGGAAATCTTTAAATCTTCAAGGAGACATTTCTTCCCCTTCAAGAATATTATTATTTCCTTTATGCCACAAGCACCAAAAAAGACAAAGTGACGGTATGTTCCGTACATTCCTAATGCTTCTCCTTACACGACCCCCTCTCCACCCTCTCAAGAACTCCAACACCAAATTAGGCATAATTTAGACACAACCAAAAAGCAAAAAGAGAGGACACCACAATGCCCACCACAGAGCAACGAAGAAAAATTTCTGATGAATTTTTCCTCTCTTTGGCACATGTAACGCCAGTTTCCCAACCTAAAATCCCTCTTTTGAAGATTATCTATCGACAGAACTACCTCCCACATGATTGTTCACATGAAGGAGGCCCACCTTCATAGGGGGGCTTTAGCACTCCAGATAGACTAACAAGGAAAGTCACTGACTCCCCTCCCTAGCCAACTCCATGTAAAACGACCTATAGAGAGAACTTCTTACTGCTTTCCACCTTCCACCTGAGGGAATCTTCTTTATTTTTAATGGGCTTTTAGTAATGAAGAAACTCCGTCATGCTCAAAACCTCCTCTAACTCCCAGTCCTAGAAGTCTCTCCTAAAGCAAGGGTGGGGTCCTTGTAATAGGACACAAAATCTGCTACTAAAGCATCACGATTCGAAGAAATCTAAAATAATGAAAGAAACCTATCTTTTAGCATCATGCCAGTACTCCAAGCATTCAACCAAAAATTAATCCTCGCCCCACCACCCACCTCAAAGCAAATAAACCAAAAGAAGTCTTTAGGCCCCTTTTCTTATAGATTTCCACAAACCACACCCTATAGGCGGCCCTCCACCTCCCTACAGACCCACCTTCCCTCCTCACAACCAAATGCCACTACTTCAAGTATTCAACCAAAACTTAACCCTCAACCCACCACCCACCTCGAAGCAAATAAACCAAAAGAAGTCTATAGGCCCCTTTTCTTATAGATTTCCACAAACCAAACCCTATAGGAGACCCTCCACCTCCCTAGAGACCCACCTTCCCTGCTCACAATCAAACTTGGCTGCCATATAACTAACCTCCACCTAGCATTGGACTCTATAACAAATCTCCATAACCATTTCCCCAAGAGGGCCCTTATTGAAAATCCACTACTCCAAGCATTCAACCAAACCCTCGCCCCCACCACCCACCTCAAGGCAAATAAACCAAAAGAAGTCTTTAGGCCCCTTTTGTTATAGATTTCCACAAACCACACCCTATAGGGGACCCTCCACCTCCCTAGAGACCCACCTTGCCTCCTCATAACCAAACTTGGCTGCCATATAACTAACCTCCACCTAGCGTTGGACTCTATAACAAATCTCCATAACCATTTCCCCAAAAGGGCCCTCTTATTGAAAATCCTCAATTCCTTAATCCCCAAACCTCCCCCCTCCCCCCCAAAAAAAAAAAAATATTCCATTGCAACCTATGCAATCTTTTCTTCGTGGACGTTGGGATAGGGAATAAAGATATAAAGTACGTCAAAAGAATTGCAAACGTTCCTTTTTATCAATTTGATCTTCTCCCCTTTGGAAAGATATTGTTTTTTCCAGCCTGCGAATCTTTTAAAATTTGTACACCATTGGGTCCCATACAGCTTTGTCCTTAGAAGAAGAACCCAAAGGCAGCCCCAAGTAAATTGAATGGAAGGAACCAACTTTACATCCCAAATTCCATTCTCAAATTTTCTACATAAGCCTGACATAGATGATTATAGAAGGGTTCTTGGATCATAAGTGAGAGCTCGTATGAGATTGTGACCCACTGCTGAGGTTTTACTGACTTTGGTAAAATGTAGAGGATTTTAAACAAAAAACATCTCTCTTCTTTTGGGGAATAGAGTGAAACTTTTACACAAACAAACCAAACGGGGAATAAATGAAAATGGAGAGACTTGAAAGTTAAACCCAGGACCTCTCAAAAATCTTAAGCTTTTGGAGCAATTGGTTGCTTAACATGGAAGTTCAATGCTATATGTTGGATTATAACAATCTTGAAGTTGACGTAAAAAACACATGAAACATTTTTGTGATTACCTCTCTTCTTTTGGGGAATGGAGTGAAACTTTTACACAAACAAACCAAATGGGGAATAAATAAAAATGTAGAGACTTGAAAGTTAAACCCAGGACCTCTCAAAAATCTTAAGCTTTTGGAGCAATTGGTTGCTTAACATGGAAGTCCAATGCTATATGTTGGATTATAACAATCTTGAAGTTGACGTAAAAAACACATGAAACATTTTGGTGATTACCTCCACCCCCCCCCCCCCCCCACCAAAAAAAAAACAAAAAAAAAAAGATGATTATTCCAAGACCCATTGAAAAATTTTGGTGTCAACTTGAAGTAAAAATGCAGCATAACAATAGGGCATCAGTAGAATAACATTAATTTTTCGTATAAAAATTAACTCCTGCAAAGAGTTGTGCAGCTTCATTCGCACACACCACCCCAAACACCAGGCCAATCCTAGAACTCAAAATGAAAGAAAAAAAATTTAGAAGTCACATGATCGGGTCTTGGTAAGGCTCTTTTACTCAAGAAATTGTTTTTTTTTTTTTCTTTGGGGGGGGTGTGGGGAGAGAGAGAGAATTATTACAAGAGCAGCTTCATTCCCACACACCAGGCCAATCCCAGGACTTAAAATGAAAAGAAAAAAAATTTAGAAGTCACATGATCAAGTCTTGGTAAGGCTCTTTTACTCAAGAAATTGTTTCTTTTTTTTTTTTAGGGGGGGGGGGGGGGACAAGAGCACCATCCACCTTTAAAAAAATTTTGGTGTCAATTTGAAGTAAAGATACAGCATAACAACAGGACATCAGTAGAATAAAAATAACTTCTCCTATAAAAATGAACTCTTGCAAGGTGTTGTATACCTTCATTCCCACCCCACTGCGACCAACGGGGGGCAGCCCTAGGGCTCAAAATGAAAAGAAAAAAATTTAAAAAGTCACATAGATCAGGTCCCGGCAGGGCTCTTTCACTCAAGAAAATGTTCTTTCTTTTTTCCTTTTTTTTTTTTTGTGTTGGGGGTGGGGGGGGGAGGGAAGATATTATTTACTCATATTCCATCACAGGATTGTTTTTATTTAAGAGATTTACACTCAAAGAAGATATTTCTCTAGAGAAACATTTTTGTGTGAGAGTTCTAGCCAGACATATGTCAACCATCATTCCTAGGGTCATGGAAACAGTGAAAGAGACCATATATTTGGGCTCATTATGTATCCCCATTACTAAAGTCAACTTCAAAGTAAACTATCCTTGAGTGTGAGAAATAACAGCTTGAAACCATGAGTAAAAGAAAAATCCAGACATCAAAACACCAACAGATAGTGCCACAAATAACAACCATAAGTAAAAAAATCCAGGCATCAAAACAGCAACGCTTTTGCTGAACTAACCTCAAGCTCAAATGGCATTGTTGGCCCTCCATTCATGTTTTTAGGGTTCAAGCGAGGCAATAGTGTATCTATAAAAGCTTTCCCTGCTTTACTACAGATAATTGACAAATGCAACCAGTCCACCATTGTTAGTTCAGTAGGGAACTATGTAAAGCCAATATAAGACATATATCAAATACCAAACATCAGATATTTTACACTGTTCAAGGAGTTAAAAATTACCGGTTATAGTTAAATAGAAGGACACACTCTTGCATTGCTATTGCCCGTAATGAGCCCAAGTTCAATAGGATAGCATGCTCACGGACCTAGGAGAGGAATCACAAAACCAAATGTTCAAGACATGAATTACGGCCAGAAATTCAACATGCTGTGCTTCTGGTGTTAAATTGAAGCTAGGCATCTCATAAGACATCTCATAAATTATAAATAACTACTGACCCCACACAAGTCAATTATTTAAATTAGTAACCTAAAATCATCCTTTAGTTTAACCATCTCAACCAGCTTTGTAAGGCCCTAATACTGTTTTCCTAAGTCTCAGATGGTCATACTAGTTGATTTGAGTTAAAAACAATTGTTCTTAACACCTTAAAACAAAAGCCAACAACCATATCTCATATTCCTGCCAAGTTCATAGAGAAGTAGTATTGAGAGGCATTTGCAATAATTTTATCAATGAAAGAATTCAGAAACCATACCATTGTGGGATTAAATAAAATAAGTTTGCAATATATGTTTAGTACAAATGAAGTAATTTGGTTTCTATAAACTGTATGATGATTTTTTTTCGGAACTTACACCACCTAAGCTTGTAGATTTGTAGAAACCTTATCCAATATATATGGATTCGTAAAATTTGTTTACACAATTGTTCTTAACACCTTAAAACAAAAGCCAACTACCATATCTCATATTCCTGCCAAGTTCATAGAGAAGTGGTATGAATTCAGAAACCATACCATTGTGTGATTAAATAGAATAAGTTTGCAATATATGTTTAGTACAAATGAAGTAATTTGGTTTCTATAAACTGTATGATGATTTTTTTTCGGAACTTACACCACCTGAGCTTGTAGATTTGTAGAAACTTTATCCAATATATATGGATTCGTAAAATTTGTTAACACAAACGAAGTAAAGTTGCAGCCATTTTCTATACCTCATGAATGCTAGCATATTTCTATAAAAAAGAAAAAAGATCAATTATAATATGGATTATTTGGCAAAAGAAAAATAAAATACAATATAATATCAGCTCAAGCCACATTTGGAATCCCTTTCAAAATATCTAGGGGGGGGGGGGGGTGTTTTAAGGGCAGTATAGTACAAAATGCTCCAAATTCATGACACAGATTATGTAACACATGAAAAACACTAACAGATGCACAACTTGATGCAATACCAGCAAAGAAGGCATTGTATTTGTCAACCATAATGATGGGTCGACGCTCCGGATATCTCGAGGACGAAGACCTGATGTTGAAAACATTTGTCAGGAAAAACTAAATTAATTATGCAAAAAGCAATTGTAAAGTATTTATAAGACATGAATACAGAATTATGCATTAACTGAAGATCTGCATCAGGAATCAGGGACAAATGCCACATATTATACAGTAAGTAATAACAGAATCTTCGACTTTTATCAACATAAAAATAATATTTAAGATGAGAAGAAACAGAAACCGGAAAATTTTTCATAAAAAAAGACAAAAGAAAAAGAAAATCACTCACCACTTGACTTCAACAACTGCCGTCTGTTTATTTTCCTAGTAGATACCATTCCATTTGACTTCACTTCTACCACCTTTACAAAAAGCCAATATTTTTATATGAAATAATAATTCAACAAATCTGTGTTTTTGTTAGTAATTTAAAAGGTCACAATAGGAAGATTAAAGAAAGGAAAAAGAATAAAAAACCTCCAAAGAGCAGCTGCAAAATTCCAAGGTCATCAAAAATTCTCTGGGAGCCTCAATTGAATTGTTTCATAATCAGTTTCACAAATTATATTCTAAAAATCACTTAAATTACAGCAACATCTCTTACTAACAGGTGATCCTTCAAGTCTTTTCTTGATATTCATTGAGGTTCCTTTTGGTTTTCCTCTCTCTCTTAAGAACTTTTAGCCATATCTTCTGTACTCCCTGGCTAATGATTTCAATGTTAAGCTCATGACAAAACCAACTCAATCGGCTCTCTCCCATTTTATTCTCTTGGAATCACTATTAGTTTTTTTTCTCACATATCATTTCTTTCTTTGTCCTTTTAAACCGTGCTAGTTGCCAATAATCCACTCTAACATCGTCATTACTCTGTGCGAAATTTTCAAACATGTTGCTCCAAAGAAACTAGGTCGTTAACATGGTATTATAGCATGAAGATCCTATTTTCTAACCTTGACACCTACTGATAGTATAAAATTTGTTACGTGGATGGTACACGAGAAGCCATATGTCAGGTCATTTTACACCCCTGTTTATCTACTTCAGCTTTTAGAGCAACTGGTTGTTGACAGTTTCTGATTAGCTAACTCTCCACACCATGGAACCAGTCTGGCTTTATTACCAAAAGGAAGCATGTCTAAAGAGAATCAATCAAACCCAAGCAAGATAATAGTTTGGATTCCTGTAATATAATACCTAAATGAAATGCCACCAACACTGAAAACCCGCTGAAACTCTCAATCACTATCCAACATATTCATTTTTTTCCTACTAAACTCTACTTATTCAACTTGTGACAAATATTTAAATATGTTAGAGTTCTTATTTTCTATTACTGTGTTTTATTCTAGGATATTCCAGAATATTCTACTAGGGGCAATATTGTTCAATATTTTTACATTATATAAATGGCTGGTAGAGTGTAAGGCCTAATTAATCTATAATACCAGACCTTGTCTTATATCTTCTCTTCTTTCCCCTCTCTCTCCCCCCCCCCCCCCCTCCCCTCTCTCTCTCTCAAAAGTCAAAACCCTAAACATTCACATACCAAGCATTTCAACTTGGTATTAGAGTGACGAATAGTGGCCAAGTACCACCAAGAACACAGTTGGGGTCATCAGGGAAGCTAGACTGGAACCCAGCAACAGAGTGATTATGTCATGCTAACATAAGCAAGATGTCACTTTTCTTGGCGACCAAAAGCTCCCAGTCAGGTCGGTTTTCTCTTCCGATTATCATGGCTATTTTTCTCGAACTTTTTGAAGCCATATAGTGGGTGTTTTCTATTTCCGGATGTCCTTTTTAAAAAGGGTTATTTTGTGCAATATGTGATTTCAAACGGATGTGAAGGTATTTGATGCTTAAAATTAGTATCTAGGGGTGCACCTATTGCTTTCATGGTTGTCTTTGCGGAGTCCATGTGTGTTTAATGGTGTTTAACTGTGATTGAAGCTCCTAAGTGGATCGGTTGGTGTTCAGTTGCTTAATCTCTACATTGTTCTCTTGAGTATTGTTTTGTTTTGTTTTTTTCCCCTATAGCTCTCCAGTTGATGTCAAAACTCACTCTATGGATGATCAAATAAGACCGGTTACTTAACCGAAAATTTAGATGACTAGTAGAGTGAGAATCTATTGGTAATGATCTGGTTGTGGCTTAGCATGGAGCCTTATATAGTTTTAGCTTCTTGATATGAACAAGAAGATTTGGGTATGTATCTTGAAGAGATGTAGTATTCACAAGAGCCTAATTATCTTGATTTTATGAGCTTTTTGAACGTATATTCAATACTAAACAATGTGATAAGTCTCTCACAACAAATTGTGGTGCTTTGGAAGGCCAACGGGGAGAACTTTGCTCTACCAGCCCTTGAGTACTAACTTAGAGGTCAGCATCTTCAACGTGAAGAGTTTCAGGTTGCTCGGTTCTTGTCTAGCCTTAATTCCGAGTATAGTGTGTTCAAAGATCAGATTTTGGCTAGTGAGAGAAACTTCAGATTGCTGTCATGTTTATTCTGTCTTCAGTGCACCTCTTTTACTCATGGATCTTCTTTTGTGTCCAATGAGTCCTTTGCCCTATTTTCTAGTGATGGCAATTGTGGTGGTTTTCAAATGGCACCCTTGGTGGTAGTTGCAATGGTGGGCATCACTCCAACCAATTCGTGGTGGTCGAGGTAGCCACACTGGAGATAATTGTTGGGTAAGTGGGGGGAGGCCAGCCCATACAAATCACAATTCTAATAATGCTTTTGCTGCTATAGTGCCTACAAATATTCCCATTCCCTCTACTTAAGGTGGTTGGATAGGATGTGATAATTGTTTTGAGTGGAAGTGTACATTGTGGTGGAAACGGCCATACTAGAGATTACAGTTTGGATAAGTGGGGGAAGTCGGGCCATACAAATCACACTACTAATGATACTTCTGCTACTATAGTTCCACAGACCCCTACAGATGTTCCCATTCCCTCTACTTATGGTTCTCATGATGACATTACTACCCAACGTAGCCATTTCTCAACTTATCCAACGGTTGTTCTCACTCTCTTCCAACCTATCTACCTCTACTGCTACTTTGTCCAACACAAGTAATTCCACATGTCTAGTTGGTAAGCATTAAACCCATGGGTTATAGATTCTGGAGCCAGTGCTCACGTATTTGGTAGTTCCTCTCTATTCTCTAATTTTTGTTTTACCAAATCATGTATTGTGTTAGCTAATGGTTCTTTCTAACCCAATGCTTGGTGATCTGCACCCTATCAAGTATTGAATGTTGCTCTTACTTTGATGTTTAACATGAATGTGCCAAATTATATTAGGCTAAGGTGATTCTTACTATTGTCTACCTCGTTAATCACATACCTTCCAATGTTTTGGCAAACATGTCTCCCTTTTCTCCACACTTCATTTGGGTGTTACATCATTTGGTCTCGCACCTTGTGTCTTTGGTTATGTTTCCTATGTTCATCTTCTTGGACCAAGTTATGAAAAGTTATATCCTCACTCGGTTAAGTGTCTTTCTAGGGTATTCTCATACTCGTTATTATGATCCATCTCTCACTATTATTAAACTAGTGAAGATATTGCTTTTTTTCGAGTCATCTTATTTCCTTTTTGCATCCGTACGTACTCCTAATTTGGTCTCTTCTCATCAGGGGAGCTTCATTTGCCTACTATTTTTGAATTCGTATCATTCTCTCCTTCAGCCACATTTTCTACACTCCAAGTTTATCAATATTCCATAAACAGATAAGTTGTACCATGGACTCCAACTATTCAACCAATGCCAACTTTTATTAAGGTCCTACTACTATGCCATCTGCTCCTGATTTGTGCATTGCATTGCAAAAAGGCACTCATAGTTGTACTTAACATCCCCATTTCAATTTTTGTCTCTTTTCATTGCTTTTCCATTGTTTTCTTTCATCATTATCTTTAGTTTTCATTCCTAGTTCTTTCTGAGAAGCGTTGACATCTACTAGCTGAAATTGGCTATAGATGAGGAGATGACTATTCTCTTCCTCTTGGGAAGCAAACTGTTGACCGTTGTTGGGTCTATACTAGTGGTTTTGTTAAGCATTTGAAGGCCCAATTGGTTGCCAAAGGCTACACGGAGGCAAATAGTGTGGATTCTTGTGATACCTTCTCCACTATTGCATGAGTTTTGATTGACCTTGTAGAAAATAATGAGACAAATTCTCTATATTGAATTGTGAATAATTTACAAGTCAGAATCCCTATTTAATCTATACACAGAGAACCAAAAATGGAAATAAAAACACGGTCAACTATCTCCTTCAATTCCTTCCTAAATCATATCAATTCCTTCCTAAATCATACTTCCTAAATCATACGGGATTTCCACACTCCCCCTCAAGTTGGATCATAGATGTTGATCATATCCAACTTGCAAATAAACTCTTCAAAGCTGGACCTCTGTAACCCTTTAGTGAATATATCTGCTAACTGCTCTCTTGTAGGAATATAGGTCATGCAGACTATCCCTTTCTCAATTTTCTCCTTTATAAAATGCCTGTCAACTTCAATGTGTTTGGTCCTGTCGTGCTGGACGGGATTATGAGAAATGCTGATAGCAGCTTTGTTGTCACAGTAGAGTTTGATAGGGAACTCTACTGTGATATGTAGTTCTTCCAACAGCTTTCGTAGCCAAAGCCCTTCACACATCCCTTGTGCAACAGCTCTGAATTCAGCTTCAGCACTACTTCTGGCTACCACACTCTGCTTCTTACTCCTCCATGTTACTAGATTTCCCCAAACGTAAGTGCAATAGCCGATGGTGGACCTTCTGTCTTCTGCTGATCCTGCCCAATCTGCATCTGTATAGATTTCTATCTTCTTACTGTCTCCCTTCTTAAAGAACAAACCTCGTCCTGGAGAGCCTTTCAAGTATCTGAGAATTTTGTATACTGCTTCTAGGTGACCTTCCTTTGGTGAATGCATATGCTGACTGACCACACTTACAGCGAAAGCAATGTCAGGTCTAGTGTGAGATAGGTAGATCAATTTACCTACTAGTCTCTGATATCTCTCCCTATCCACAGGTTTTCCAACATCTTCCATTTTTCTTCCTGTCTCAATCGGAGTATCGCTTGGCTTGCAACGAAGCATACCAGTCTCAGTCAAAAGGTCGAGAACATACTTTCTCTGGGAAACACTAATTCCCTTCCTTGATCTGGCAACTTCCATTCCCAAAAAATACCGCATTTGACCTAGGTCTTTTACCTCAAACTCTGTGGCTAAGACCTTCTTCAATCTTTCCAATTCTCCTGTGTTGTCTCCAGTGAGAATGATGTCATCGACATACACAATCAGGATAGTCTTTCTTCCATCATTGGTTTGTTTGAAGAACATCGTGTGATCTGAATGTCCCTGTTGATATCCTTGATTTTTTATCACCTTCGTAAATCTATCAAACCACGCCCTTGGTGATTGTTTAAGCCCATACAAGGATTTCCTCAATTTACATACCCTGGTTTCCTCCCCTTTGTAAAATCCTGGTGGTAGCATCATGAACACTTCTTCCTCCAGCTCACCATTCAAAAAGGCATTCTTGATGTCGAATTGGTGAAGTGGCCAGTCTAGATTTGCTGCCAGGGACTAAGAGAACCCGTACAGTATTCAACTTTGCTACTGGTGCAATCAATGTAATCAATGCCATATGTCTGAGTGAACCCCTTTGCAACTAGGCGGGCTTTGTATCGGTCTATTGTACCATCTGCCTTGTACTTCACCGTGAATACCCACTTACATCCCACTGGTTTCTTCCCTCTTGGCAAAGACATCACCTCCCAAGTTTCATTTTTTTCCAATGCCCTAATTTCTTCCATCACTGCTTTTCTCCATTCTGGAATTTCCAAAGCTTCTTGAATATTCTTGGGAATTTGGATTCTGTCAAGGTTAGATGTAAAAGCACGACACTTGGCAGAAAGAGCATTATAAGATACAAATTTTGAGATAGGATGGAAAGTACATGAACGAGGTTGTTTTCTAAGAGCAATAGGTAAGTCATTAGGATTTGTTACCTGGTCAGGATTGGATGTTGGCACATGAGTAGTTGGATCTATCACCGGGTCTGACTCTGTTGGTGCATCGGATGTGAGAGTCTCATCAGACTTTGATTTAGGTCTCCTTGAGTAGACAAGTATCTCCCTGTCTATTTGTTGTCCCACATCTCCCCCTGAGTTCAAGATTTCTTCTGTGTGGGACAAAGAATGAGAGGGTATGTCTGGGGTAGATTCAAAGATCGCAACATCAAAGTCTGTATGTGAGGGTCGAGCTTCTCTCAAGGACTCCCCCTGAAGCGAGTAGTAGGGGGTATTCTCAAAAAAGGTGACATCCAGACTAACATATACTTTCTGGGAGCGAGGGTCATAGCACTTGTAACCCTTCTGAGTGGGAGAGTAACCAATGAAGATACATTTGAGAGCTCGAGGATCCAATTTAGTACGTTGGGGGGCATGAACATGGACAAATATGGTAGACCCGAAAACTCGAAGTGGGAGGCATGAACTGAGGCGAGAATCAGGGAAGGTCTCCTGAAATTTTTGGAGATGCGATGCAAAGGAGAGAACCCAACTAGGCATACGATTGATGAGGAATGCGGCAGTCAGAACAGCATCACCCCAAAAACGATGGGGCATGTGAGAGGTAAACAATAGGGCACGAGCTACCTCAAGTATATGTCGGTTTTTTCGTTCAGCAACCCCATTTTGTTGGGGGGTGTGAACGCAAGAACTCTGGTGAATAATACCTTTGGCTTGAAAGAAAGGACTCAAAGAGGAGTTAAAGTACTCAGTACCATTGTCAGTACGAAGAATTTGGATTTTTGTGTGAAATTGGGTGTAGATCATATTGTAGAAGTTTATGAATACTGAATGAACCTCAGATTTATCGTTTAACAAAAATACCCAACTAAGACGAGAATGATCATCAATAAATGTAATAAACCATTTTTTGTGGGTCCTATTGGGAACACGTGAAGGCCCCCAAAGATCACTATGGATCAGGGTAAAAGGCAATGATGGTTTATAAGGAGATTTAGAAAAAGAGGTGCGGTTATGTTTTGCAAGTTCACAAACTTCACATTGAAAATCCAAGGGACTTTTATTCAAACAAAGCGACGGAAATACATGTTTTAAATATTGAAAGCTAGGATGGCCCCTTCGTCTGTGCCATAACACAAGATCACTATCCCTAGGACTAGATGCTGAATTACAAATAGAAGGAAGATACTGTTTACTCATGCGAGTATCATCAAAGTAGTAGAGCCCCTCACGTTCCTTAGCACTGCCAATCGTCTTCCCCGATGATAGGTCCTGAAAAACACAATTGGAAGACAAAAAAATGGCTGAGCAATGAGATTGTTTGGTTAGTTGACTAACAGACAACAGATTGCAAGAAATATTAGGAACATGAAGAACAGACTTTAAAGTAATAAATTCAGAGATACGGATACTCCCCTTGCCAGCTACTGGGGATAAAGTACCATCTGTAATTTTTACTTTCAAGTTACCAGCACACGGTGAATATGTAGAAAATAAGTGATGAGCACCAGTCATATGGTCGGATGCACCAGAGTCAATAATCCAAGGAGTGAGGTGCAAAGTGGTACTAAGAGCAGTCAAAAAAGTACCTTTGTGGGCTAAGGAACCTGATGGCAGTGAATTAGAAGACCGACCCGAGGCTTGAAAGGTTGAAAACAAGGCATATAACTTCTCAAGTTGTTCGGGGTTAAAACCCCCACTAACAGTCGATTGAGCATCTATGTCTATCTGCTGTTCAGTGAAGGCCTGGTACCCGTGTGATTTGGGCTGTCTGGGCTTCCAATCAGCGGGCTTTCCATGTAAGGCCCAACAAGTCTCTTTTGAATGGCCCAATTTTTTGCAATGGTCACAAAAGGGCCTTTTACCTTGTCTTGGGCCGGATCCACTGGGAGGCCCACGGGTTAAATGGGCTGAGATCTCATGCGGGTTATATGGGTTGGTAACAGTAGAGTTCTGTCTCTGTCTCAAGTTCGAACAAGTCGAACCAGAGGTAATGGTGAACGGCATCTCGCGAGACATCACCCTGCGACTCACAAGTGCAGATCCATCAGCGGCGACTTCTCCGTTCACCTCTGCTCACTCCTTCAACATCACCTTCCTCCTCTATTCTTCCCGTCGCACCTCGGCGAAGACTTCTCGGATGGAAGGCAGTGGTCGTCGACCCAGAATTCTTCCCCGCACATCATCGAGGTCTCGATTTAGCCCTGCCAGAAACTCGAAAACCCTTTCAGCCTCCATCTTCTTCTTGAAACGAACACTGTCACCCGTGCACTCCCATTCTTCGCCACAACTAAGATCGAGTTCCTGCCACAGTCGCACCATCTCGGTGTTATACTCTGTAACTTCCCGACCTTCTTGCTTCATCTGCCATAGTTTCTTCTTCAGTTCGAAGATTTGGGAGGCATCCTCAGTGTCGGAATAAGTCTCCCGTACTGCATCCCACACGTCCTTTGCCGTCGGGAGAAACATATACGTTTTTCCGATGATTGGCTTCATGGAGTTGATCAGACAAGAGGTTATCAATGAATTTTCCGAGCGCCATCTCTGGGAGGCAGCGACATCGGTGGTAGGTGGTTGACGTATTTCGCCAGTAAGAAGGCCTAGCTTCCCTTTGCCGTCGATGATGAGTTTGATGGTCTGCGCCTACTCCCGATAGTTCTTCCCATTGAACTTCTCTACGGCAAGATGGATTGGAGACGTCTCGAACATACCAGACGAGCTCATGGAAGAGGTAAGCTCTGGTTCTCCTTCCTTGATTTCTTGGATTGTTGACTGACTCGACTCATGGCTGTCTCTATTTTGGGCAACCATGGATTGCTAGGGTTTCAGAGTAACCCTAGCTCTGATACCATGTAGAAAATAATGAGACAAATTCTCTATATTGAATTGTGAATAATTTACAAGTCAGAATCCCTATTTAATCTATACACAGAGAACCAAAAATGGAAATAAAAACACGGTCAACTATCTCCTTCAATTCCTTCCTAAATCATATCAATTCCTTCCTAAATCATACTTCCTAAATCATACGGGATTTCCACAGACCTTTATATTAGCTAGATATGAGGAAAGTCTTTCTGTATAGAGATTTATAGATTTACAGGGAGAGTTTATATGGATCAGCCACCGATGTATGTCGGAAGGAATAATTGATGTGCCATATAAGAAAGTTTATCTTGCAGATTCCAACATATTCATTCCTCTTTTTCCTTAATTTAAAAAAAAAAGAAGAGAAATCATGCACATGCTCAAACTTCTATTATTGATTAAACTTTGTTCACTGCAGTTATACTAAATTCTTGAATGTTTGTGAAAATTTAAGGAATTAATAAAATCGAAGCATAGTTGTCGGTAGAAGTAGAAAGTTTGCAACAGCTCATATTGCATAACTAAATTTCATTGCCGGCTGTTAGAAGGAGAGTGGCACAACCAATCACATTTGCCGCCATTTATAGCGTTCAAAGCCCCCAATTTTCATGCGAGTCAGTTTTCAGTCAAGCAACCATTAATTAGATTATAAGTCTACCACCTTCCAAGTTCCAACTAACATCATACAAAACCTTCTTCAACGCACTGGTCTACACTCTACATCTACCACAATTCTACCACGGTCACAAAGTGAAATAAAGAACTATAGAAACCGTTCTTTAAATTTACAATTATAGCAACAAATATCTAAGTCATTCCCAAATTTCCTGAATTTATTTGGATTTTCAAATCAATTGAAGAAAATAAATTTTTATTCATACAATTTCAATAATTCCTGAATTAATCCAGAACAACACAAGTTTCTCGAATTACTGTCAAATTTCTTGAGAATTCTTGAATGTTTAAGAAGTAGAGAAATACGACACATTTGCACAATCTCTATTTCTAAATTCTCATAAATAATTGAATTAAAAACCTTCCAAATGAACATTATCAACCCACTTACCCCACAAAAAAAAAAAAAAAACAAAATCAACCCAAGAGCATCATAGAGAATTCAAGAATTTTAAAATGAAATCAATAGAAATTTAAATTACCAAATAAAGGAAAAAATCCAATAAAACCGACCTCGTAGACTGGTTCACGAATTCCAAGGGAGAGAGAATCACTGGAAGAGGTTGTGATCCTCTGCGGCCCGGTTGGTCCGTTAAGCTGTTGATGAGCATCAACAGAATCATCAGGCTCCACCTTGACCGTGTCTCCGGACTCCTCACCATCGCTAGTCAGGGTTTCCGGTTCGCTCCATTGAGTCTCCTCCGTTGATTTCGTGAGGCACTTAACCCTTGACGAGAGTTTCACCGAGATCGGGAACAGAGAGGTCTTGCCCTTCCGCACCGTGATCTGAGAACAAGGCCATGGTGACCGGAACAGTCTGTAGCCAGTGAAGAGGATGTAGTGAGACGATGGTGACAGATAACATGAAGAAACTGGTGTTGCGGCCATTTTCGAATGTGAGCTCCAATGGAGATCATGTGAAGAGGTTGGTGTTCACGAATCGGAAGTTAGATGGCTTTGTTCTGATCAAGTGGGAATGCTTTACCTCGGAAGATATATATATATATATACACACACATGCATATATATATATATATATATACACACACATACACTAGCCATATTTGTGGCTCTTATCTTCTGGGCATAAATGACGAAATCGTTTATTTTCTGGTGTTCCTGCGTCCACCTGGACATTCGAACGGCTCTGTTAGTGAACGTTACAATGTTTAATTTTATTTTTATTTTATTTTTTGAATCTTTTTATTAGGCTTTAACCGTTTTAAAATCTGAAAAGCCCTCGGTCCAACTTATTTGCATTGAAGTCAAAAGCCAAACGTTTTGGTCATTCCCACGATGGTTTGAAAAAAAATTCCGTTCATTTTTGTCCTGTATGGCAGGCTGTACCAATAATGGATCGAATATATCTATGCCCTTCTTCAATTTTCCCTCAAATCATTTCTCTGAAATGGCATCAGAAGACAATCCTCTATTGGCAGACTTCAATTTTCCTCCGTATGATGTTATTGAAGCAAAACATGTTTCTCCGGGGATCCGATCTTTGCTAAAGAAACTCGTAAGCTCAATTTTAAACTCTCCACTTCAACATTATATCTGTGTATAAAGTGGATATGTGTGTAAAATATGGATTGATAAGAGTTGATCGATGGAGTTGCAGGAGATTGATTTGGTTGAATTGGAGACTACAGTTGAACCAACATGGCCAAAGTTGGTTGAGCCGTTGGAGAGGATCATAGACCGACTATCCGTTGTTTGGGGAATGGTGAATCATCTTAATGCCGTGAAGGACTCGCCTGAACTACGTTCTGCCATCAAAGATGTTCAGGTGTGTGTGTGTGTGTGTTTTTTTTTTTTGAAACCTTTTTCCATTAGATGATTTACAGATGGTGTGTCTGCATCGTTTCCAGCCAGACAAGGTTGATTTTCAGCTTAGGTTGAGCCACAGCAAACCCATTTATGATGCATTTAAAGCGATTCAAGAATCTTCTGACTGGGAAACTTTGACTGATGCCCGTAAACGTGTGGTTGAAGGTTAGATGTCACTTGCAGTATCAATAATTCATGTTTGATTGTGTGCAGTTACTGGACCATTTTATGGTTATGATTTTTGAATGATTAATGCTCTTTTGTATGGGTTGAAACCTGAAATGTAAAAGAACAATAAACATAAAAATATACCTTCTTCTTTTCTATTCTTCTTAAATTTTTTATTTTTTAGTAATGAGGAAATCTAGCCATGCTTTGTCGGACTTTGGGTAAAGCCAAAATAACCACAACCACCCACAAGTCAGAAGTATCAGTCTAGCAATTCCATTTACTTGAAACTTGGATTTGATACTCTATTACCATTGTTTATTTCTTTATTATTTATTTTTTGGTGGGGTGGGGGGGTGGAATTTAATTTAACACCAAATTTCCTTTTGGCTGCATCAGTCTTATCAGCCAGAAGGAGACTTCTGGGAAGTTTTTATATCCAAAAAGGAAGAGACAAATACTATTTTATGAGGAAGAGGAGACGTAACAACCACCAAGGGTTCATTATAGGGATCACCCCATAGAAACAGCTAACAAGAGAGAACTATAAGAAGGGAAAACATGATTATGAGGGTGGTATTGAGCTCCATGAGGAGGGTGATGTAGGGGTGATGATTTTATTCCTGAAATTTTGACAATAGTTCCATAAATTGGATTCTGGAGCAATGATGGGTGAACTCAAACCCATCCATTATATTGAGCATGAGGAGGGTGATGTAGGGGTGATGATTTTGTTCCTGAAAATTTTGGCAATAGTTCCGTAAATTGGGATTCTCAGGCAATTTCTGATGAGTACCCAATGGTGGAAATATGTGAGTTGTAAGACAAACTATTTAATTATTGTTGATCGGCCTACAATTACTGATTTTAAATCCCCACTGGTCTTTGATGAAAATGTTACAAAGAAGTATATAACAGTTACTGATTTCTCTTTAGTGTTTGATGAATATGTTAATGGAATACGTTTATTTGCTATTTTTATTTTCTACATAATGGATATTTTGGTGGTATGATTGGTGTGGCGTAGGATAAAGTGTTATTTGTGACAGTGGATTGAAATTTTTTACCACATACTATGTTGTGCCCCTAACCCGTAGGGCCGGACCAAGGTGTCATTGGACCTTGATAAGATAGGTAATAGGAATAACCACCTAGTTAAGTACATAAAATACAAGCTATTTTTTTTTAAAGTGATCTCCTTTAATTAGTTTAGGTTCGATTCCCTGGTTAGGCTTGTTCAAGTCTCGCAACGGGATTAAATGAAAATGATAATGTAGTTATGAAAAGTCCATTAACTGTAATAAACAAGGTATATCCAGAGCTGACTCCAACAGTCCTTATATACATATATACAACAACAATCTAAAGGGTACATGCACCCTTAATAAACATAACTGAATAAATACAAGGATGTAATTAAATGCTATACTGACTTCAGTTCATCCTGTACTACTCCTACAGTTATCTTCCATCAAGTCAATACCTGTTATTCCCATGAACAGTAGGGGTAAGCCATAATGCTCAGTAGGATTTCCCAAAACACACAAGCAAGCAACATGCAAAAACTAATGCAAGTCCGAAGAGGACACACCTTATAGTCCAATATGCATTACAAGCACACCACATCATCATATCTCAAATACAAGCATAAATATAAGTGTCAAAGGGCATCGTACTACTACATGTGGTTTGACAATAACAACCTGGTAGTCGACATATGGAGGGTCGGACACATGACATAATTATAAACATATAATCTCACGAATTACCTCCATTTCCTATTTTAATGCCACAAGAACAATGTATATAAATACATAACCAATCACAAGATGTAAGTGTAAGCTTACCCAGCCCACGAAGCACCTCCATTTCCTATTCAAAGCCACAAGAACAATGTATACATTCATAGCTAAGCAACCATTTACAAATGTCATCGTATCATGAACTATCAGTATACAATCCATCAATAATTACAATGAAATATCATAGATAAGTCAAGGGAAATAATCTCAAGTCATTCCACCCACAACAAAAAGGGAATAAACCCTATTCATCGCATTTCATTCTCTCAATAACCTCAATCCCATGAATATTCACCTAATTTGGCTTCCGGTAAGCCTGAGTGTTTTACGAGCTACTAACCCGATGGAGACAAACCATCACCCGCACGAGTTTACGGCTCGCAAGCCGAGGGGAGACATTATCTCTATCATAAATAGAACCCCGGGTAAAGCGCAATCTCACCACGCTCAATAGCACACAAAATACGTGACTAATTCTCGTCCCAAATATTTTTCTCATATATGTTCTTTTCCACAATTCCAATATCTCAATCCACACCACAAACGGTGCTCATCAATATCAATATCCTCTCAAATCTCACACCACTCAGGTAGAGTCAACAATGTGCATATCAACATCATTTATATCAACAATGTGCATATCAACGTCATTCATATCAACAATGTGCATATCAACGTCATTCATATCCACAATAATACTAACAACCATAAGACATGATAAATGATTTAACAAATAGATACAAGAGTAACAGCAGTCCTATGTATCCATGACAGAAACAGAAATCATGATAAACATCAACATGACAATCATTTGTATTCAGTGCCATCATGCAATTATCCAACATCATAGCATTCAATATAACAATTACATCATACTGACAATGTAATATCAAAGAATCAAATGATATAGATAAACACATCATGTGAATCACATAGCAAGCATACTCAATCAACACATCAGGACATTGTCCTAGTCCCAATCCTCACTTCACTACAATGAGACACCACTTGTGTCTTTCATAATGTTTGTCACTTGTCTTGCGTATTTCCTGTTTTATTCCTAGGACCACCTTGGCCCATAGCACTAAGGTATCGTATCAACCCTTACAGTTCTCTATGGCCAATTACTCAGTGGCCTACGCCTCGTGTACCCATTTACCCAAAAGGATATCAAGAACGTATTCTTGGGTATCAAAAACCCTAAGGAAGCCTTATTGTATTGTTTCTAAGTCATTTGACTATCTTTTTAAACCCATAAGGGTATTTTCATAATTTACCAGACAAGCTACGTGTCTATCGAGACGCCATCTCTCAAAATTGACCTTAGAATCGGATTCAGAAGATCCAACGATCTTAAAGGTGTCTTCTTTATATTTTATCAATGCTTCTAAGTATTTGTTCCATGTCTAGGGGCATTTTAGTAATTTCACATTTTCATGTGGGACTACCCCGAGTCCTTATTTCATTGTTCTGATATCATATTTGAGTCACTGGCGTCCAAAAACATTGGAAATGCCTCTTCTGGATTTTAATTCAGCTTTCAATTGCTTATATAGGTCTAGGAGTATAATCGTCATTTTTTCACTTTATGTGGGACCATCACCAAGTCTCAATTCATTTAATCTGATCATATAATTGAACCCCGGGCATCCAACAACTTTGGAATAGCCCCTTCTAAATTTCAATTAGCTTTTAAGTTGCTTAAATTATCATTAGGGACATTTTTTGTAATTTTTCCATATTCATGTTGTACCACCTCGAATGTCCAAACCGACTCTGCCGTTAAGTCTGGAATGCAAGAATGCCTTTTTTTACATTTTAACTGGCTTTATATTTAATTTTATAAACAGGCAGACTTTTTTTGTAATTTTTCTAAAATTAGTTCACTGGTTTGTAAATAACTCAAATAAGTTAGCCCTTTTTCAATTTCTTAAGCCTGCAACCAGACAAGTCGAATTGAATTTTGTTCACAATTTTTGGAACAGGGTTAACCTTATTCCAATTTCAATTTAAAATCAAGGTTACAATTTCCTTGCACCCAAACAGACCCTTAGGCCCAAGCTTACTGGACCAAACCTGAACCCAAGACCCGACCCGGTTGACCTGTTGACTATTGACTTGTCAAGGCTAGAATAGTAGCCACCGGTGACTTTGCCGGTCGTCTTCTCCATCCAACTCGCTAGAAACTGGAATTTTTCCTGTTTTTCTCCCTTAATTTTTCCTGCTTGTTTTTCATCCGTTTTTCGTTCTAATTAATTCTAAACCACTTCTAACAAGTTTTAAGGTAGATTATAGGCACTTACAGCCCTCAAAACATCCCAAATTTCTCTACCCCGGCTTTTCAATCATCTCCAAAAACCTGAACTCCGGTCACTATCACTCAGTATCTCTCATTTCCATTCAGTTTCTAGGACTTCAAGGACTTCAACCCAGCCTCCCAAGTAAGTTTTAAGAGCCAAACGAAGAAATGTTGAGAAACCCATCTCGGTTTCTCTCTCTACAATGTGTGTGTGTGTATATATATATATATTTGCATACATGTACCCAAAAACACACGATCAAGCACACAATATTCTCCAAAAATTCAAAACAAAGACTCAGAAATGCTGTAAAAACCCCTACCTCCATTTTCGGCTTAGAGAGAGAGAGATCTTGAATGGCCATCCATGGCTGCCACGCGCAGGTTCTCCCCTTCCTTCTCCTTTCCTTCTTTTCTTCTTCTTCTTCTTCTTCTTCTTCTTCTTCTTCTTCTTCTAGCTTTCTATGATTCACACAGTGTGTGCATTACACACAAAAACACATAAAAACACACACCCACTGATATACACACACAGTGTATCGTGCACACACACACACACACACACACACCTACTACTTCTCTCACCCTCACCCTCACCCTCACTCAGAGCACACACACACACACTCTCGGTTATACACACACTCCAACTCTCCGTTCTCTCTTTCACTGATCACACACAACACACACCATGTGTACACACACACTCACCGATTTAGGGAGAGAGAGAGAAGATGAGAGAGTTTGAGGGAGAGAGAGAGAGAGAGAGAGAGAGAGTTGCATGAGGGAGAGGGGAAGAAATCAAAAAATGGGGAAAAGAGGGAAGAGAGAGAAAATGAGTTGGTAGGATTGTGTCACATCAAATGCCAACTTGTCTCCTTAAGGTGCACCCACACACACACAATCACTCCTTCCACCGCCACAATGCTAACATGTGTTCCACTTCTAGAAGCTTTCATTAGCTTCTTGGAGAAGCTTCTCATGCTTTTTGAGGCGCCACTTGGCTAGTTGGCCAACTGAGCGGATACATGCACTCGAATTGAAACTGTCTCAGAATTGCACCAAACTTGATACACTAGTTAATTCCACCGCCTTGATTCTAAATATGCAATCCGTTTCCCAAAATTTCATCTTTTGGATTTTCATATTTATCTGCATCTTGTAAATGATTGTGTAGCCCTGAGGCTCACACCAGTCCCGAATAAATTACCAAAATTCCTTTTTAACCTCACTGTGTCATATTGATGACTTATCGACTCATTTCATAATTTAACTTACTCATCTTTGATTCCTCCATTTTGTCCTTAGCCTATGCTGGCAATTTACCGAATTGCCCTTGATGATTTTCCGGGTCCTTACATACTGGAAGATTTTATAAAGCATGAATTTCTTTAACGAGATTGGTTAGGTGGTCTAGGAAATCTTTTTGATTTGGGATTCATGACATGCAAGATAAAGAGGATGTTAGTCATTAACTCGTGTTTTAAAATTTCTCATATATGAGTCAAGTCTGATGTGAATTTTTTATCTTTTTTTAATTTTGTTGGCATTGGGAGAAAAAGGTATGTAGATGTTTAATAGGTTATGGAAAGCAAAAACTAAACTCCTTGATGATTATCTCTAAACTTGTAAGTTTGGTTTGGAAGTCAATTGCAAGAATAAGATGGTTACCAATAAGAAAGGTGGAAACGAAATCCAAAA
Organism: Nyssa sinensis; assembly: GCA_008638375.1. Taxonomy (NCBI): domain Eukaryota; kingdom Viridiplantae; phylum Streptophyta; class Magnoliopsida; order Cornales; family Nyssaceae; genus Nyssa; species Nyssa sinensis. The sequence goes on along the minus strand of CM018031.1, from coordinate 53,409,202 downwards.
ATTGAAAATACATGGATCACCCTTGCTGAGTTACAATGACTAGATTCTGTTTTTCATCAGATGTATATGCAACCAAACTCATTGAAACCAAGTTCCTTGTTGGAATGATGCCTAAAAGGAAAAGGACAATGTCAATGAAATATGAAGGAAAGCAACTCAATGGACTTCAAGGTGCATTACAATGTTGCTTTCCTTAAGATGTAATTCACCTCTGCCAATCTACCAAATCGGTGTGCAAAAATGGGTTTTCAGCAAACCCGCCTTCAAGATTCAGTGTAGCCCAGCACCCCTATTGTCAAACTGCGTCTTGCATCAACAAATGAATGCCACCAGCACCTTATTCCGCAAGTCTATCAAAAGACGTATTATGTATTCTGCAGCAAATAGAATGCCTGTGAGATCTTGAAGAAGAACTAGAAAATCCTTGATTGCATTAAGAAAAGGAGTGTTTCAATTCATCGGAAGAGGGCACTTCAATAGCTGTGATTTCCCAACTGGCCATAATTTCTGGCCTATTATAGTCATGATCTCTTACACCTCTTGGAAATGGGTGCGATTTTGCAACCAACTTATCATCTCCTTTAAAAGGATGTGACTTTGTAACCACCCTTTGTATCTTTTCTTCTTTTGATGCTACTCAAAAACTTTCTAAACGCTCTCAAAGATTCTTCTTTTTTTTCTTTTAATATATGAAAATTCTAAAGTAAAAAATAATTTTATTTGTATATTGCTTTCTCAAAAATCATTTAATAATGAAAATTTCCAACAGTATGCTCTATCACCAGAGGGAGGGGGGATTGATGCAGCTGAAATGGAGCCTGATTTCAAAGTTCTACAATGTCAGAATAAATATGAAGTCTTATGAACTAGAAGGGCCGATGCAATAACTGTGATAGCCAACAAGTTTATAGTTCATTGGGAGCATCCAAAACATTTTAAAAATGCCTGACACTCAGCTGAAATTAATTGGGTGTCTATTGAGCTTCATGGGGTGTTGATCTATATTGTTTTGTTTTAAGTATACTTATTATGTAGTTAGGTGAGTGTCCTTTTACATATGTTATTGGAGGGCTGAGATAGAAATGTCTCACAATGAGCTGGAATTATTGGGGTTTTAGTGAGCTTCACATTATTGTGTGCCTCACACTTCCCATTGTTCCATGCTATAGCCTATATAAGCCTAGATGAGGCTGTTTTAGTGCAACTTTTTGTATCTCGTCTGTTGAAATTACAGTTGTGTTTTACAGCCCCTTTCTCAGCCATTTTTTGTGACAGTTAACCCTCGTATAATTAATAACCATGGGAGATAGAAAATTTATTAATTGTTAGAATTATCAATCATTCAGTTTTCTTATACTTATCCAAAAAAAAAAAGTTTTTGTGGAAATTCCCAATTTGTGGAGTAATTAGAGGTAGAAATTCTAGGAAGATTTTATTCTTTCCTTTTTTTTCTTCCCAATTGCATTATAAATACCTATGGAGTGTATATGAAAAAAATATATAGAAATACAAAAGAAATTCTTTCTAATTTCATGGTATCAGAGCCAGAGAAGCTCACCGTCGCAAAGAGTCTGTCAAATCAGTCTTCATCGTTGGAAACAGTTTTCCTTTCCGACATAGAAGAAAGCTCTCGATCCCTCACCGTCTTTGAGGGAATCATTGCCCATCATTCCACGCCTAATCGATCATTCATCGTCGATCGCGGAATCTGCTCCTTCGGTACCAGTTCCATCTCCAAATCAAGCCTCTGTTCATCATCGTGTATGCTTGATCGTTACTAAATCACCATCGTAGAACACATTCGTGCCGGATTGAACCTCTAGGCATCGTTCCCAAACCAAGCCGGATCTATTGAAGTCCTTCTAAAACTCTTCCCACTTGGCGTGTTTGATCTAGACGCTCTCGTTCCATCGAACTCAGCAAATTAGGTCTTCGAACTCTTTGCGCTTCCGGAGACGACAATCGACAAGTTCCGCTTGGGTGGTCGAATCTCGGTCTGGATTTGGATTTGGATTGGTTAAATCTCGCGGCTGCTTGGGGTTCTGGTTTTACCCCAGTAGGTCGCGGACGCTTCATTTCCTATTTCAGTAACCCAATTTCCTTTTAAACCTAATTTATTTTTTAAAAAAAAAAAGAAAAAAAGAGAAAAAAACCACATCTATCCAACCCATATAATTACCTATCCATGACCGAAGCTCTCTCCACCATGGGTTCCAATGGCCTTTCTCTCTTGCCTCTTCAACTCACGGTGGAGAAGCTGAATGGAAAAAATTTCTGTGAATGGGCTCAGTCTATTCAACTCGTGTTCGACGGCAATGGCAAACTTGGCTACCTTAGTAGCGCGACACCCAAGCCAGCCTCAACCGAACCAGCTACTTCTCTGCAAGACTTCTGAGAACTCTATGGTGACTGCTTGGCTAGTGAATTCCATGCAACCTGCCATCGGAAAGACCTACCTTTTTTTGCCGACGGCGAAAGACATTTGGGATGCCGTTCGAGAGACGTATTCTAATGTTGGCGATTCCTCTCAGATTTTTGACATCAAGACTCGACTGTGGCAAATGAAGCAAGGAGAGAAGGACGTCACCGATCTCAGCTTCGACGATGAATGGGAGTGCTCTGGCGATTGTACTCGCTACAAGAAAAAACTCGAAACTGAGAGAGTCCTCGAGTTTCTTGTTGGGCTCAACCGCGACTTGGATGATGTTCGTGGCCGTATTCTTGGTCGACGACCTCTGCCTTCCACACGTGAAGTCTTCTCGAAGTGAGGCGTGAAGAGCAGCGGCATCGAGTGATGCTGAAGTATTCTCTTCCTGCTGGGCCTAAAGTGTCTGCCTTGGTAACAAAAGGCCCCCTGGCTGGGTCGGGGCCGAAACATAACAAAGGCCAACCTTGGTGTGAACATTTCCATAAGCTTGGTCATACTAAGGCTACCTGTTGGGAGCTCCATGGGAAGCTTGCTGACTAGAAACCACTGCAGAATCATCGCACTCGTGGCTATCATGCTACTGCTGACCCTCAGGCCGAGCCCCCTCCCAAAGTCAACCACACTCCGAACTGTGCCTTTACCTTTGACCAGTTGGATTAGCTCTACAAACTTTTTTCTAGCCTCCAACTCTCTGGTCAATCTTCCTCGCCTCCTCCTTCTGGTTCATTAGCACACCGAGGTAATTTTTTACGCGCCCTCATTACTGCCTCTCACTCAAAAACTCCTTGGATTATCGACTCTGGTGCTTCTGATCACATGACCGGCTCTTACCACCTCTTTTCTTCATACTCACCTTGTGCTGATAACCTTAAGGATAAAATTGGAGATGGTTCCCTCTCCTCTGTAGCTGGTAAAGGGAGTATTCGTCTCTCTAACTTATTACACTCGAGTCTGTCCTTCATGTTCCAAAGTTATCATGCAATCTGTTATCCATTAGCCAATTGACAAAAAATTCCAATTGATTTGCTAAGTTTCTTTCCTCTCATTGTCTTTTTCAGGACCTATCATCGGGGACGACATTGGCAGTGCTAAGGAGTGTGTTGGTCTCTACTACTTTGAGGACGATGATGTGAGAAAACAGGGTCCAATTTTCATTTGTGATTCTGCATCTGTCTCTAAGGATAGTGAACTTTTGTTATGGCATTTTCGAATGGGTCATCCCAATTTTTTCAATATTTGAAACGTTTATTTCCGAATAAAGGATTCTATGATTTTCAATGTGAAATATGTGAACTTGCAAAACATCACCGTACTTCCTTTTCGCCATCCACATATAAACCATCCAAGCCGTTCACTCTGATTCACAGTGACTTGTAGGGTCCTTCTCGTATAATTAATCGTACTCATACCCAATGGTTTGTTACCTTTATTGATGACCATACTTGAGTTTGTTGGGTTTACCTATTAAAGGATAAAATGGATGTTCGTTCGGTGTTTATCAATTTTCACTCCATGATCCAAACACAATTCCAAGCACAACTTCAAATTCTGCGTACTGATAATGGCACAAAATATTTCAATACTACTTTGGGTGATTATTTTCAGCAGTATGGGATCATTCATCAAAGTTCTTGTGTCAACACTCCCCAACAAAATGGGTTTGCCGAAAGAAAAAATCGACACATTCTCGATGTTGCTTGTGCCTTGATGTTCAGTATGCATATGCCCAAAATGTTTTGGGGTGATGCTTTTTTGACATCTACCTACCTCATCAATAGAATGCTTAGCTGTGTTCTCTCTTTTGCTACACCCCTCCAAACATTTCAGCAATTCTTCCCTCACTCTCGCCTCTCCTCTAGTCTATCTCTCAGAGTATTTGGTTGTACTGCCTTTGTTCATGTCCATTCCCACCATCGGCATAAATTCGACCCTTGAGCTATTAAGTGTGTGTTCATTGGGTATTCTCCTACTCAGAAAGGTTACAAGTGCTATGATCCATCCACCAAACGGATCTTTGTTAGCCTTGATGTTACATTTTTTGAAAACACTTCTTACTTCCAAAAGCCCTCCCTTCAAGGGGAGCATTTGAGTGAAGGTCGGGTATTAGGTTTTGAAATCTCCTTTTCTGAGCCTATCCCAAACACTGAACCTGCCACACTATCCTGTTCTAATGTGCCATTTACAGAAGGAAACTTGAACTCAGGAGGCGATGTAGGAAAACAATAGGACAAGGAGATACTTGTTTATTCACGGAGGCCACAATCAAGGTACAAGGAACATCTCACACCTGAAGTACCAAGAGAGTTGGCTCCAGTGATAGCTCCAAGTAACCAAGAGTCTCCTTCGAAGTCTAATGATAAAACTGAGTCTCCTGATACTAATTTACCCATTGCTCTCAGAAAATCAATTTGGTTATGTACTCTCCACCCTATCTCGAAATTCATATCTTATAACCGAGAAATATTCAGGAGGCCTTGCAGGTCCCTAAATGGAGGGATGCAGTACTAGAAGAGATGCGGGCGTTGGAGAAAAATGAGACTTGGGTTATGATGGATTTACCCAAAGGGAAGAAACCGGTAGGCTGCAAATGGGTTTTTACCTTGAAATACAAGACTGATGGGACAATCGAGCGTTACAAAGCCCATCTTGTTGCAAAAGGGTTTACACAAACCTATGGTATTGACTACACAGAGACAGTTTGCACCTGTGGCAAAGTTGAATATAGTTCGAGTCCTCTTGTCATTGGCAGTCAACTTGGATTGGCCTCTTCAACAACTTGACATTAAGAATGCCTTTCTGAATGGTGAGTTAGAAGAAGAAGTCTTTATGACAATACCACCAGGATTTTGTAAGAAGGGAGAAGAAAATCAGGTATGCAAACTCAAGAAGTCTCTGTACGGTCTCAAGCAATCACCTAGAGCATGGTTCGATAGGTTTGCAAAGGTGATAAAGGGTCAAGGATATCAGCAGGGGCAGTCAGATCACACTATGTTCTTCCACCAATCTGAAGATGGAATGAAAACAATTCTAATTGTTTATGTTGATGATATAATCCTAACTGGGGATAATTTAGTGGAGCTGGAGAGACTGAGGAAAATCCTAGCCACTGAATTTGAAGTAAAAGACCTGGGACAACTGCGATACTTCTTGGGAATGGAAGTTGCCAGATCAAAAAAGGGTATTAGTGTCTCTCAACGAAAGTATGTTCTTGATCTTCTAACTGACACTGGCATACTTGGATGTAAACCAAGTGACACACCTATCGAAGCAGGAAGGAATCCAAAGGATGAGGGAAATCCAGTAGAAAAGGACAGATATCAGAGACTAGTTGGCAAGCTAATCTAGCTATCGCACACTAGACCTAACATTGCATTTGCGGTTAGTGTGGTGAGTCAACAAATGCATTCACCAAAAGAAACTCACCTAGAAGCTGTGTACAAGATTCTCAGATATCTCGAAGGCTCCTCTGATTGAGGACTATTCTTCAAGAAATCAGAACGCAAGGAAGTCGAAGTCTTCACAGATGCTGACTGGGCAGGTTCAATAGAAGATAGAATGTCCACTACCGGGTATTGCACCTATGTATGGGGATACGTGGTTACATGGAGAAGCAAGAAACAAAGTGTAGTGGCCAGAAGCAGTGTTGCAGCCGAGTTTAGAGTTGCTGCACAAGGGATATGTGAAGGATTGTGGCTAAAGAAACTCTTGGAAGAACTACAGGTCACAGTAAAACTCCCAATCAAACTCTACTGTGACAACAAAGCAGCCATCAACATTTCTCTCAACCCAGTTCAGCATGATCGAACCAAGCATGTAGAAGTGGACAAACATTTTATCAAGGAAAAAGTTGAGAACGGAATTATCTGCATGACCTATATTCCTACAAAAGAACAAATTGCGGATAACTTCACCAAAGGACTATTTCGGCCTAGTTTTGACGAGATCATCTGCAAGTTCGATATGATTAACATTTATGATCCAACTTGAGGGGAGTGTGGAAATTCCCAATTTGTGGAGTAATTAGAGGTAGAAATTGTAGGAAGATTTTATTCTTTATAGAGAAATTGTAGGAAGATTTTATTCTTTCCTTTTTTGCTCTTTCCTTCTTTGCTTCCCAATTGTATTATAAATACCTATGGAGTGTATATGAAAAATATATAGAAATATAGAAGAAATTCTTTCTGATTACAGTTTTCTTATCCTTCCATTAATTAAAAAGTGTTCTTTACATGTATATGACTTTTTGTACAAAAGAAAGACCTTATATGAAACCTTTTCAATGGCATTTCAATCTTTCATAAAAAATACAAATAATGTTCAACTTAAGTTATAAAAAAAACTCATAATATTCATTTGAACTAATTTCATGTGCTTGTTATGTTGTAATTTTTTCCACTTACAATATTTTTAATCTAATTATGTAAAAATAATTAATATAATTATCAAGACATGTCATAAATGTGGTATATAAAAGTACATATATAGCTATTCTATCTCTCTTATCATATGATTAATATTATAAAGGATTTTTTTTTGAAAAAGTTTTAATTATTAGGTAATTGAATTATCAATTATTCACCATACAACCAAGTCAGTTTCTTAAAAATTTATTAACTATTAGAGATTGTTAACTTATTGAATATTAGTTATTAGAGGGTTGAGTGTTGAATCTGTTGACTGCATTCTCCTTGTTTTCTCTGCTCTGTTCTACTTCTTTCTTGTTCTAATAGCAACTTAGGTGCTTGCACCCTACTTGATTAAGTTATTGAGCTAAGGAAAGTGAAACAAGGCTCCAACTTTCATTAAACGGCTGCATCAAGGACCCAAAAACAAGGGCAGGGCCAGGAATTTATATTGGGCTGGCTGGTATCGCGCCATAATGTAATTAAACTAAAAAAAAATCTTGTTATAAATGAAGATCTAACTAAAATTTTGTATAAAAAATGAGTTCAAAATTTATTTATAGAAAACTTCGACATAGGTATATATTCAAAAATGGAATAAGATGAAGTGCATTCTTCATATATTTAGTCAATTATGACATATACAAAAAAAAAAAAAAAATACATTATTAAAGTTGCACCCTATGATCCTTCAGAAAGTAAAAAATCATCTATTATCAAATCTGAATCAATATTTTCAACAAAATAGAAAATCATAGAACCTACAAAAATCCCATCCTCAATCTTGTTATAAAGTGATGTTTTAACAAGCTTCCTAGTTGAAAATGCTCATTCTATAGCTGCCATGGAAACATGACGAGTTAATACAAGACGAATCAAGCTCATAAATGTTCCAATTGACATCTCAAAAGATATATAGCTTTTACTGTGAACTCTCGAGGATAAAATTTCTAGGCAAGACTTCAAATATCATCGATTTTAAATGATTTATAAGCATCTCTAGAATCCAAAGTCAAGCTAAGAATGAGGATTTCCATTGCCCCCTCACTAAATCTACTATTTAACTCAATCAAGCTTTATAACAAACACTCATAATAGGTGAATCAATGTCATTTAGTTTGCAAAATGATTCAACATTCCTAAGAAAGGTATCCCAACCATCTTGTTTCAATTTCTAAAGGAATGCTTTTGTAGTTGAGACTAGATTCATTGCATTTAAAACGTTTTGACATTTTTGTTGTTGGGTTGGACAAAGTAAGTTAGTAATTCCCATAATTCTTTTCTTTATATACAAGATTAATATGAATTCAAAGGACCTAATCGCAATTAAAGAACCAATAGCCTTCCAGCCTTCCCATATATAGAGTTAGTGGATCCATCCTCAACAATGATTTGAAGAACTTTACAAGATGCACCATACCTATCAATCGAGTTGGTAACAGATTCAAAATGAGAGTTGCAACGAGTATCTCCAACGATGCAAAATAACAATTTGATTAGCTTCTCTACTAGTCTCATGTTCACCGGTAGCTAGCATATGTCATTTTTAATTGCCTTCCAGCCTTCCCATATATAGAGTTAGTGGATCCATCCTCAACAATGATTTGACGAACTTTACAAGATACACCATACCTATCAATCGAGTTGGTAACAGAATCAAAATGAGAGTTGCAACGAGTATCTCCAACAATGCAAAATAACAATTTGATTAGCTTCTCTACTAGTCTCATGTTCACCGGTAGCTAGCATATGTCATTTTTAATTGCTTGAGTAGATTGTAACTTAGTATGATGCTTGAGAGAAGTCATATTTATACACTGCATTAATGCTTGTTGCAGTCGATGGGCAAAGTAATTTACATAATATACATATTGGCAATCTTTGAGAAATAATGCTTGTAATCCATTGAATGCACAACACATAAGCACCATCATACCTTTGACCTCGCATATTAGAAATATGAATATTGTAATGAGCAAGGACATTAGATATCTCTTTTTTAAGAGTGGATGCAGTGGTATCTTCAATGCATAAATAAATGCTCCTCAACGAAACCATCTTCATCAACAAATCTTAAAACAATACCATTTTCTCTCTATTAGATTCATCCTATGCTTCATCAACATGAATACAATTTTGGAATCCGCAACTTCCTCGCAGATCTTATTTCTCACTTTGTTATTGAGAATGTGCAAAATCTCCTTTGGAATCTGTGGTAAGGTATACTTGGCATTTCTTGGAGCTTTTTCTAAGACAACTATAGCAATTTAATCGTTAAATTTTGCAATGAACTTTTACAATTCAATGAAATTACCACAATATTTTGAATCTGAGGATTCATCATGACCTTTAAAAGTGCACATCCTCGAAATGCTAGCCATCGAACACTTTCAATTGTAGTGAGTTGCAAACGATTCCTCAAAATTTGTTTGGAAGTTTATGCATTCGTCACTTTCTCAATATGTCGTGATGGTTTCAATAAATTTTCACAATATCTTATAACATTGTTATGTGGTGAAGTGAGACCTCCCACATGATGCACAAAGGCACATTTATCTCTAACATTAACCCTCTTCCAACTATTACACCATTCAAGAGTAAATGCGAGACGACTCTCTGGCTTCTTTTAAAAAATAAAGCATCAAAAAATGTTTTACCCACTCCCATTGTCATCTTAGGTTACTTTTACCAAATCATACAATGGAAGTTAACATTGAAAAGAATAGCCAAATTGAAGTCACATCTTCACATGTTGCAACTAATTCTAGTTGAAGTTGATAGGCAAAGTAATTTACATAATATACATATTGGCAATCTTTGAGAAATAATGCTCGTAATTCATTCCATATATAATGCAAATTGCAAGCAGAATCATACCTTTGACCTCGCATATTATGAATATGAACTTTTGGTATCCCAACTTCCTCACGGATCTTATTTCTCACTTTGTTAGCAAGAATGTGCAAAATTTCCCTTTGAATCTATGGTGAGGTATACTTGGCATTTCTTAGAGATTTTTCTAAGACAACTTCAACAATTTTATCATTAAGTTTTGCAATGAACTTTAACAATTCAATGACATTGCCACAATTTTTTTAATCTAGGGATTCATTATGACCTCTAAAAGCACATCCTGGAAATGCTAACCGTCGAACACTCTCAATTGTTGTCATGAGTTGCAAATGATTATTCAAAATTGTTCGAAAGGTTGTGCATTCATCACATATATCTCCAAAAGTAACCCTTTTCCAACTATTGTTCAAAAGGTTGTGCATTCATCAAATGCAAGATGACTCGTTGGAGCCAATGAAATTGTGTGAACCAAGAATATTGAAATCGACGATATTGTTTTCCTGATTTGGAGTGTGGGTACTTTAGAAGATTAGGTTGAAATGCCCCCACTTTGATATAAGCTCATCTAATCTAATCGCATTGATTAATGGGATGTTGCCGTATTTGAATATGAAATCCTAGATCGTGTTCAAGAGAAGTATCATCAAATTCTTTAGATCCAACTCTTCTAAATTTAGGAGGAGGTTGCTTAGCAAGAATTGAATTATCGAGATATTAGATGCAGAAGGTGCATCACTTTTTGATATATTATCATCATCTTTTAGTTTAAAGAATGAATAAATATTTTTTTCTCGCTTGAGATATTGACAATGATGTGACATTATAACCTAAGATTTCAAAGTAACATAATTAAATCAATAAGACCGTTAAATAAATAGATGTGCACCTGTGCATTTGAACAAATAGATGTGTGCCTGTAAATTGACGTGGGCCTGTGCATTTGAACAAAATAATTGAATTAGTTTTTTAAGTAATTTAATTGACGTGCATCTTTCTAGTTGAACAAAATAGCAGTCTAATCAGGCATAAAAAGAACAATATGATAGGGTCAAACTCATGAGACATTAGAGATTTAGTATCCTTAATGTAGCCAGTATCTTGAATTTTTTTTTTTTATTTAAGCTTCTTGCATCAGTACAAGGTTAACTTAGTATTGGTAATAGATTTGGCATTGCTTGAAATGATATATTAACATATACAAGATAATAATAGGGTAAATTGCACCTTTCACCGCCGTAGTTTAGGGTGTGTCATTTTAGTCCCTGTATTTTTAATTTTGACACATTGAACCTTGAATTTCCAATTTTGTAACAGTGTAGTCCCATCACTCAAGGCCATTAGTAAGTTAGTAAATTAGATGGAATTTGAGCACGCGTCTATCATCTGCTCAAGTAACAAGGACTATTAAATAATTTTATGTCTATTTCCTCTTGTCCAATCGGTCATTGATGTATACATTACAGTTCCCATCAAGAAAAAAACAATTATTTTTTAAACTAATAGCTGAGCTTACTGCCCTCTGTATTTTATTAAGAAATTCAATGATGGAAATGGAATTTTGTACACATCACATCTTTTACAGAAAAAAATAAATCACGTTCAATTACTTCTGCAAAGTATCAATGGTACAAAGACATAAAATGCTAACCTTTGGCAGCAATGAATACACCAAGGACAAAAACATTAGCAATGTAAAGGTACCTAGAGTGTTTGCAACAACCTGTGTTCTTCCAAGTGTTGCAATGAAACGAAAGAGAGACAAAGCCATCTCATGTATACCAAAGAATGCCAACAATTGGCAGAAATACTTGAATATATAGTTTTAAGTTGGGACAATAGGATAGTCAGTATTGATTGTATGATCATTTACTAGTTGTTAAGTGTTAACCATTTATTGACAGTGAACAGAAACCTGACTACAATCATGGAAATGCAATAATGGACATGCAAGCACATACCTACTAGCAGAAGGAAAAAATGCAGTAGTGTATAATATGTGAGAATGATCTTACCTTGCACAATTTATAACTATATAACAGATCCAAAGAGAAGGGAAGTATGGTTGAAGGCTAGACCCACTGCTTTCGAGTAAGGACCCAGTAACTCATTAAGCACTTCAAACCACTACAGCTCAAAAACAATCAAAATGGGTTTGGTTTTGGTTATGAAGCTAACGGCTTAGTGGTGAAGGTTGTGAAGAAAACTAAGAAGGCCAGGAACCAACCTGTATAACATGGTTTTTGAAGTTATTATTGTCTTTCTCCTTTCGGCATCCACACTCAATATACGGAACATTGATTAGGTACGCTGTTCTAGGTTACCAATTATATGGACTCCCACCACTTGGAATGAGTTCCTTTGAATGGATTCGCCAGCGCACAAATAAGCAAAATCTAAAGCAAGCTAGTAATCAGACTTGGCATGTTCATTTCTATGCTCTTGGAAACCTCCACGGTCACGATGCTCCCAGGTTTGAACTTTTTTTATGGGTAGGGTAATCTGTTGGCTCCTGATCAGATGATATATTTGGAGAGTGTTAGGACTAATCGTCTATGTGTTGGCTAATCCGTGTTGACAAAACTGTCATTGAGTTGTAAAGTTCATCAAGTTATTGAGTCTAGTGTGTTCAAGCCTTGTGTTCTCTTAAGATAAGTCTGCAACAAGTTAAGGGCATATCACATTCCAAGTTGACTCATTCAATCATATGGTAAGGGTTGGTAAGTGGTTGGTGACTTTGGATTTGATCTATCTCACACACACAATCATGCATCCAAACTGTTTTCTTCATTTCAATGTAGTAATGTGTTGTGTGAAGTTGATCAATGAATAATAGTAGCTCATTTGAACATGTTTTCACTTCAAATTATTTAGCAAGTGGGTTATTATACTTCATTGTTCAAAACTGGAAAGAATTAGGGCGTTTGCACTAGATTCGTTTGAACGAACCATGTGTTTTTTACCACGAATTTAACAATGCACTTTTCGTACATGTTAACGAATTATTCGTCCAATTTTGGTTCGAACAAAAATTCCAGAGATCCATTCATGGGATTTTGGTTTGAATGAATAAGCCCACGAATTTTCTAGGAGCTTTTCTAAACTCATTTGTTCGAACGAATGTTTAATTCGTGCGAACGAATGTCGCGACAGACAATTTCCTATTTCGATGAGGACTGCGTTTTTGGGTATGAAAAACCCTTCATATAAAAGGATTTGACTTCGTTTTGTGAGGTAGAACTTTTGGCTGCTTCAATATTGTTTTACAATTATCTTTCCAAAAGGTTTTCTCCATGCATATCATGTTCACATAGTTCAAATCCTTTGCACAAGAACCTCAGATCATATTCTACCCATCATTCTTTGAGTACAAGCTTGTGGAGTTCAAGTTTGTGCGATCAGCGGAGTTCAAAATTGTGTGGAGTTCACAATTGTGATGTGGTTTGCTATTTGTGGATTTCGAAGCGGAGGATTCACTTGGGGGTACTTGAGGATTCAAGTTTGAGAAGATTCAAATTGTCAACAAGGTTTGAGGGACTAAATTAGTGTTTGTATAGAGTCTGTAATCATCAAACCTCTTCTAGTGGATTCACATTTGGATCAGCACTCTAGGATTTTCCAAAGCAAATCCAGTTGATATGTGGCGGTTTTCTCATCAACAAATTCGGTGCACTATTTCTATCTTTTACTATTGCTTTATTAATTATTGCTATAGTTAATCATTGCATGCCATTGAATTTGATTGCACTCACTAGAACTTTAATCCTCACATAATTAAAGGGATAATCTTATTTTCCTTGAAGCAAAATTAAAATTGGCCAAGATAATTTTAATTTGCCATATAAACCTATTCACCCTCCCCCATCTAGGTCTAATACTTTCTATCTAGATTGACGTTGGGCTTTCAGAGAGCCCTACATTACATCCAGGTTTCCCTCATGCTTATGGTGTAGATGAATAAAAAAGGAAGAAGTTATATCCCGGTTACAAATTTCGTAGTTGAATTCCTTCCTTTGTAGTATGAATACAAGGGGACCTGAATTTGTAGTATGAATACAAATACATACATTCCCCATAGTTGCATTCCTTTCTTTGTATTTTTATTCATCATTTACATAATTCTATAGGTTTCAAATTTCAATTTCAGATAGATAGTTTACATGTATACATGTGTGTACATATCTATAGATATGTTTGACTACAAGTCTACACCCTCAAAAAGAATTATCAGAGTTTAACCAAGCCATTTAACAAATAGTTTACATGTGTACACATATATTCTTCACCCTCAACATTCGTCTTCATTTTCTTATTCCTGTTCTCTTCTTCCATGTCTGAAGAGCCCACATAGTATAACACCCCTGCAGGTGCCTTCCAATGGAAGCTTAAAGTCCATATTGGTGAAGGCCGCTTTTGAGTTGACCCACCATATCCACTCTGCCTCTGGGTGAGCCACCATGGTGGCCCGAACCACTAGTAATTTTGCACAGAAACTAGAAATTTTCAGCTGTAGCAAGACGTTGTTGTAGAAGATATTCATGGCCATGGATTTGGCAGTAGTCAACCTTGTTTTGGAAGAATCTTGAGAGTAAATGATCACCGATTAGGTTCTTACAAGGGGATGACCATGATCCTGTTACGAGCAAAATCCGATCACAAGCTCTCCTTTCGCTTTAAAACTTTATGACCAAACAAGCATACCCTGCACTATATTTTTAATGCCCAACTTCCAAGAAAAATGAGTAAAATGTTCAAGTCAAGCTTTTTTCATCACCAAACAAACACACCTTGTCACGACCCGAAACCCAAACTATGCGGATCTCGTATCACGGGGACGACCCTGTGGTTGTCCGTACTTTTTTCTTTTTTTGTATCAATGCCAACAATATATAATGTAAAACTTAAACAATAAATCAAGGGAAGTCTTGAATACATCAGATGGTTCTACAATGCCAAAACAAGAGCCGACATAACCTCACCCTTAGGTGGTGAATACATCGGAGAACTACATTACTTTTAACATAATCCTCAAACTGTCCCCCTATGCTCTTGGACTCCTAATGTGGTCCTGCAACATCCTTACCTGAAAAATAAGTAAGTTGGGGTGAGCTAACAAAGCTCAGTAAGTAAAATCTCATCTCCGACACGGGTTAAGGTTAATATAGAAAGAATATACACTCATAGGGTGAACATAATAGCCAATCATAAAATTAGTTGTTGTGATGGTCAATAACGGTAAAATGCCACAATGGCCAATGAACAGTAAGTCACAATGATCAAGCATGAGTAATGGTATAACATGAACATGGAAAAGCTTAATAAACATCAGTCAACATAAAAATACCGCCACAATAAATTGGTAACAATCAAGTACAATCAATGAGTGAACTGTCAACATAGAATTATTCATAGGGAATGACAACATCTTATAAATCCAATAAACGTAAACATATCAGTCAATCATAAGTGATGCATTTACTCTATTCAGGGTTTGGCAGACCCTCGGTTTTTGGGGCCCGACATACCCTCCTTAACCTCAATGCATATAAAATGCCCTCATAACTCAATGCGTAAAAAAGCCATCATTGCCATATGTCCGTTCACGGACTCGACTCGTAGGTCTTGTCAATTCAGAAAGCATCGGATGGATATTGTGACTGAGCACAAATCCGGCATTCATAATGAATCATGATTATTTGTGATTCCATAAGAAATGCATAAAAATGGAATATCATGCCATGAACATATAATAGTAGGCCTTTCAAGGCACAATACAACATAAAATCAATGATATAGTAGTCAATAAACATCCACAAGATAGGGCAATATCAATTGTGGAACAATAACAGTTGGTACATACAAGAGTACAAAATTGGCAGTAGTAAAATGATCGTGGCTTGGAAGACCACATGTAAGATTTAGGGTTTACTTACCTTTTATCTGTGTGATCTACCTTAGTATTCCGTAATTTTCTCCTTTCCCTTTGACTTGCCTATAAATCAGTAAACATGTCTCAGTTCTAATGTTATTCATCAAATTTTATACTTTGTTACTATAAGTATCTATTTTACTAATTTAGACTCTACTATTGAGTTCGGAACGTCGAAGAAAATCGGTTTAGACTTTCACTGTTTCCAATTTGGACTTTTGTACTAAAAAGGGCAAAATGGTCATTTTGCACTTTTACATGTCTCTATTTTTTGGGACCTATTTTCACAAATCGGACTTCACCGTTGAGTTCGGAATGTTTGAAATAATAAAGATTCACTATTCATTTATTTTAATCGGGGTCCGTTTGACTTATATTTGACTTAGGGGCATTTTGGTCATTTGGCATCTTTAAGGGTATTTTATTCTCCAGGACTCAATTTCGTGAAACAGACCTCACCATTGGGTCCAAAAGGTCCAAAATAGTAAATTTACACTATTTATATGCTAAGTTTGGATATCGGGATTTAAAATAACAATTAATGAATTTAATAAATTACATTACTTAATTATATAATATATATAAATTAATTCAGTGTTTAAGCACATGTGCCCGTGTGGCACGGTGGTGGGCATGTGGGGAATAAGAGCCTACATGCCATGAGCTCCCCTGTTCGACTCTCGGCCATAGCAGTTTCCCCCATATTTTTCTTCTTTCAATCAATTTCATTTGAAACCAACAGAACCAAAACGGTGTAGTTTTAGACTGCCCTCTTCTGTGCCTAGGGCGGGTCCCGACCCGACCCAAGGCCCGATCCGGTCCGCATGACCCGATAGCCCCCTTCCTTCTTCCCCTATTTTTTCGGTGACCGTTACTGTGGAGTTCTAGTCACCTTCTCCGGCGTCGGTGACCGGACCGCACTGTATTTTTTTTTTCATTTTTCTTGCAGTTTTTTGCACTCTCTTCGATTCTAAATTGTTCTAAAACATTTTTAAAACATCTTAACACAATTTTAGGCCTCTAAAACTCAATGAAAATCAAAATTTCTACAATTACATTTTTCCGATTTCTCCCTCATTTCTTCACTGTTTCACTCGCAGTTTCTTCCTATATGCTCCATTTTCTCCATAGAATTTAACTATACAAGTATTTCTAAGCTTCATGCAACTTTACAAAAAACCCAGAAATCAAAAACTTGAAATCACAGTAAGTTTTTTCTAACCTTTTCTTTGTCATTTCTCCTCCTTCCTCTTCTGTTTCCTCGTTTCTGAATCTCGAGAAGACCATTTAGCTTCTCTATTTCTCTCCCAACACATGCTAGGTGCATGTATATAGTTACACACAAATATGGCCGCCCCTCTCTCTCTCCTCTTTTCCCTTCCTCCCTCTTTCCTTTCTTTCCTTTCCTCTTTTGATTTTTGTAACCTCCCTTTCCCTCATTTATGCTCCTTAATTTTTGTAGGTTACTTATAGGTATATTATATATATAGAACACATTCCCTCACACACAATATTTATGCACATGATATATATATATATAATAAATATGTACATGTATACTGCCTATGTAATATGTATGTATATATATATACATATACATGTTGATACCTCACACATATACACACACATATTTATATACATACGGTTATATATATATATATATATATACCTATACCTAATATTCAATTTTTATATACATGGCTACATATAGATTTACATTATATATATATACACATACCCATATATGTATACGTATATGTACACGTATTTCGATGTTTACTCACGGCTTTGCTCGGGTATCGCCTGAGTATCATTTGTATTTTCTTTTAAGACCGTTCATTTCATTTGATATCGTAACATAGGATCCTAACAGTTCGGGTTTAATTTGGCATTACATTCATTGGCTCAGTCTGCCTCGGTATTATTATTTGACCCTCTTTAGACATTTATGGAATTGGTCCTATTTATTTAGGTCGGGGTGTTACACACCTTTTATACTTACATATAACTGGTGGGTCAGACCCAAGCTTCATTCATATTCTATAAATTTGAATTTGCATTTAAACACATATCTCATATGTGACAGTGAGGAAGTTTTGGTTAAAGAAGAACAAAAAGAAAAAGAAAGACAAAATACCTTCACAGTAGTTGTCGATGTAGTCTTTCGGATGAGGCGTCGACACTGAGTAGATTGTGACATCTGAGAAGTGAGAATGAGATGTAAGAAGAGAGGCTTCGGCCACTCAATTATTTTAGAAGGCTGAAGAGAGGCTTTTGGGCAGATTGCAAAAAATTTGGGTTTCGGACAAAAAAAATCAGTAAAGTGAGACAAAAGCAAGGTTAGGCCGAAAATTGGGGTGGGTTAGATTAGGATGGGCCAAATATTTTACATGTGTAATTTTTTTCCTTTTTTTTAACAATGAATCCGCCCTTAATGCCAACTATGAAGGTATTTCTTCTTGAACCAAAATTTTGAATGAATCTGGGTTTTTTTAGTCCTTGACTCCCATTCATGTGCAAAGGGTGAGTTTATTTGATGATGACAGGAGGCCCTAGATCTATTTGTTCAAATGTACAGGTGCGCACATCTATTTTTTCGAATGCAGAGGCGCACATCTATTTTTTTAATAGTTAACAATTTTATTGATTTAATTATGTTACTTTGAAATTTTATGTTATAATGTCACATCATTGTCGAGATCTCAAGCAAGGAAAAACTATTTATTCATTCTTTAAACGAACAGATGATGCCATATTCAAAAGTGATACACCCTTTGCATCTAATATTGATACTTGAATTCTTGATGAGCAACCTCCTTTTAAATGCAGAAAGAGTTGAATCTAAAAAAATTGATGATGCTTCTCTTGAAAACGATCCATGATTGCAACCTAATCTTCCATAGCACCCACACTCCAAATTTGGAAAACATTATCATCGATTTCAATATTCTTGGTTCACACAATTACATTGACCTTTAAAGGATAAAGCATTTTGTTTTCCATGCTTTATTTTTTAAAAGAATCAAATAAGTCATCTTGCATTTACTCTAGATAGGTGTAATAATTGGAAAAAGGTTAATGATGGAGATAAATGTGCCTCTTGCATCATGCAAGAGGTCCCACTTTACCATATAACCATGTTGTAACATCTTGTGAGAATTTACTGAAACCATCACTGACATATTGACAAAGTGATGAATGCACAACCTTTCGAATAAATTTTGAGGAATTGTTTGCAACTTATGATTACAATTCAGAGTGTTTGATCATTGATGGTTAGCATTTCAAGGATGTGCTTTTAGAGGTCACGATGAATCCCTAGATTAAAAAAAACATGGCAATTTCTTTGAATTGTTAAAGTTTGCTACAAAATTTATTGATAAAATTGCTAAAGTTGTCTTAGAAAAGGCTACAAAAAATGCCTAGTATACCTTACCACATATTCAAAAGGAGATTTTGCACATTCTTGCCAACAAAGTGAGATAGAAGATCCGTGAAATGATTCCAAATTTTGTATTCTTGTTGATGAAACAAGCAAATGACCATTGTTTTAAAATATGTTGGTGAATATGGTTTTGTGCGGCAGCGGTTCTTTAAGATTGTGAGCATTGAAGATACCACTACATCAACTCTTAAAAAAGAAATATTTAATGTCCTTGATGGTTACAATCTTCGTATTTATAATATGTGAGGTCAAGGATATGACAGTGCTAACAATATGCATGGTGCATGGAATGGATAACAAGAATTATTTCTTAAAAATTTCATATGCATGTTGCATGGAATGGATAACAAGCATTATTTCTCAAAGATTTCATATATGCATATTAGATACATTTCTTTATGCATATTATATAGTTTTCTTTGCCCATTGACTACAACTAGCATTAATGCAGTGTATAAATATGTGAATTCTGTCCAACTATTCTTTTCAATGCTAGCTTTCATTGTCAATTTTGTTAGTTCTTCTCTTAAGCGTCATACTAAGTTACAATCTACCCAAGCAGTTAAAATTGACATATGCTAGCTACTGGTGAACATTGAGACTGGTAGCGTAGAGGAGCTAATCATATTGTTATTTTGCATTGAGCTGGAGCTACTCGTTGAAGCTCTCATTTTGTTTATGTTACCAACTTGATTGATATGGATGGTGCATCTTGTAAAGTTCTTCAAATCATTGTTGAGGATGGATTCACTTACTCTATATACAAAGAAGCTATTGGTGCTTTAATTGCTATTAGGTCCTTTGAATTCATATTCATCATGCATTTAATAAAAAAAATTATGGGAATCATTCACTTACTTTGTCGTGCCCTGCTACAAAAATCTGAAGACATCTTCAATGCAATGAATCTAGTCTCAACTACAAAAGCACTCCTTTAGAAATTGAGACAAGATGATTGGGATACATTTCTTAGGAATGTGGCATCATTTTGCAAACTGAACGAGATTGATAAACTTGATATGAGTGTTCATCATAAAGCTAGTATTGGTCGTTCTTGTCAACAACAAGACCACATTATAGTTGAGCATCATTATCACATTGATATCTTCAATGGTGCAATAAATTTTTAGTTGACGGAGTTAAATAGTATATTCAATGAGGGGCAATGGAAATCCTCATTCTTAGCTCGGCTTGGGTCATAGGGGTGTTTATAATGCACTTAAAATAGATGATATTTGCAGTCCTGTTGAGATATTTTATTCTCAAGATTTCACTCAGAAATAGATATATCTTTTGAGATGGCAGTTGGAACATTTATGAGCTTGATGTACCTCATCATTAGCGTTTTCAATATATGTCTACCATTTCTTATTCTTGTCGAGGGGTAGTTGAAACAAGAAAGTCAAAGAACTATTATTTGATTGATACATTGATTCGTCTTTTATTAACTCTTCTTGTTTCCACGACAACTACTAAATGAGAATTTTCAGCTATGAAGCTTGTTAAAACATCACTTCATAACAAGAGGGAGGATGGGTTTCTTGCAGATACCGTGCTTGTCTATTTTGAAAAAGAATTTGCTGAAAATAGATGATTTCTAGTTTTTAAAGGATCGTTGGGCACAACTCCAATAGTGTATTTCCTTTTTTTTGGTACATATCTATGTCATACTTGATTGAATATACGAGGAATGCACTTCATCTTTTCCATTTTTGAATATGTAATATGTCAAAATTTTCTATAAATGAATTTTGATCTCGTGTTTTTATAAAAAATTACTTAGATCTTGATTTATAATAAGAATTTTTTTTAGTTTTTTATTACATTTTAGCTTGATACCAGCCCCTCCCCCTCCCAATATAAATTCCTGGCTCTGCCTTTGGTCGGCATCGATGTCATCTTCCAAATGAGGCATCGGCACTCAACAGATTGTGACTTGTGAGAAGTGAGAACTGAGAATTAGATGTGAGAAGAGAGGCTTAGGGCACTCAATCATTTGAGAAGACTGAAGAGAGGCCTAGTGCAGATTGTAAAACAATTTGGGGTGGGCTAGATTAGGATGGGCTAAATATTTTATGTGTAGTTTTTTATATTATTTTTTTGGTTGGGCTATATCACTCTCTTTGTTGTCTTACTTCTTTTTTTCCTTGGCTGCATTAAAAAGTTTTACATGATGTCCTGTTATGATCAGTTTGACAAAAAAATTTCTTGCATTCTGTAGTATTTAATAGATTTTCGTTCTTGATTGCAACTAGAAGCTTTAAATCTGCCTGTTTTATTTCCATCAATAGTTGCAAACTTAAACCACCAATAGGGATAAACTGCAGTAAGATCACAGCTAGCACACAATGTCCTATACTTCTAAGATTTCCTGGTTTAAGAATGTAATCTAGTCCTGAATTTCTAATACTAAAAATCCTGTTCCTAGAAATTCTCAATTATATATACTATACTACAACAACTACACAACCTCAAATTTGGCGAGTTCTTAACTCCTTTTAATGTTAGCCATTCTATATTACTTAAATATACACTCTTTGGCAGCTGTTAACTTCTTTAAATCTTGGCCTTAAATATTATATAAAGATCATTATCCATCACATGGTTATTTGAAAGATATAGGAGAATTACACAAATTGAAATATATGCCCCCCCCCCCCCCACACACACACAAATAAACTGCAAGTATTAAATACAAATGAGGCTGAAACTCTCGAATTGGGGTCCACGTTGGTTTTTGCACGAGCATTAGATGCTCCATTAGTCGATACTGTTAGATCACCAATTGCTCTAAAAGCTTAAATTGTTAGAGAATGGGCCAACAATGTATATCAAACTCTCAACACTCCCCCTCATGGGCAACCCTGGACTTGCACGTGAAGAGACAAACAAACCACACAAATAAACTAAGACGGGAAATAAATGCAAATGGAGAGACTTGAACCTAAGACCTCCCATAACCAAGGCTCTAATACCATGTTAGATCACCAATTGCTCTAAAAGCTTAAACTATTAGAAATGGGCCAACAATGTATATCAAGCTCTCAACAAAGACATAGTTACATCCATCGTGGATTATGGAGTCATTTCCAAGTTGATTTCCTGCCACCTGAGCTAGGTTGATTATATTTCTATAAGAACAATTGTCGATTTTGTCAACACATTAACCCCCCTTCCCCCCTTTCCTTGAGATTTCCAATTTATCGTCCTCCCCCGAGGTTCATTGCAATGTAGACCTAGTTGACACTACAATTTTTTCTTACTAGTATTTAAAAAAAAAAAAAAATTTCTTAGGTGCTTTTTAAATATTTTATTTATTGGTGAAGTGGTTTGTTATAAATGTATTAAAAAATTGTGTTCACTTTACTTAGATTTGGATTATTCCAAACCAAACTCAACCCAGCCTCTTACCACTGCCAGCACTACTTGTTCTCTCTGATAGCGAAAGGTATGATGGTCATTGGTCA
This sequence comes from Nyssa sinensis, assembly GCA_008638375.1. NCBI lineage: Eukaryota > Viridiplantae > Streptophyta > Magnoliopsida > Cornales > Nyssaceae > Nyssa > Nyssa sinensis. The sequence continues at coordinate 53,386,680 of CM018031.1, read as the reverse complement.
TTGGTCATAGGTAAAGTGGGGGGAAGCCACAGTGGCACTTCAGGAGCTTGTCTATGTCTTAGGCTTGCCTACTTTAACAAGATTTGGTTTTAGCATATGTAATGAATCACTATTATGTTATCCTGCAGGTAAATGTGGGTTGTATCCTCTGCACCATAAAGAATGAAAAAGAAAATAAATTAATCAAGCACGGCCAATGACTGGACTAAATGTGCAGAATTTTCTAGGCATATGATCTTCATTTTTTATTTCCAATATCCGAACACCAAATTAGTTTGTGTACAACTTCTGTCTTATTACACACACATTCAAAGAATATACATGAACACTGTAGACTTGAGTTGTCTGATTTCATCTTATAACTCAGAATATATGTTTTTTGCAGGCCAAATAAAGGAGGCAAATCTCAATGGCGTTTCTCTTGATGTTGATAAAAGAGAACATTTTAACAAAATTCAACAAGTGAGGTTCCAAATATTTTTTTATTTTTTCATGAAGGAAAGTGACTGGGAAAAGAATTTAAAATTAGAAAGAAGTTAAAGGTATATCAGAGAATTAAGCACACACCATCAGTCCATTCTATCTTTTCAATTCAAACAGCATAGATTGTGCATCTTTGAATTTTTTACTCTTCCCCTTTGTTCCTTTTTTTCTGTTTTCTCTTTTAGATTATTCTTGACTCCTTGAGTGCAGCCAAATTGTATATCTGCTTTCAAATTTAAACTTCAAGGAAGATTATTTTCATATAAAAAACACTTTTCCTCCAATATATTTAATTTTGTTCATACTGTAGCTATTTCAGTTGGAATATTAAGCAATCACTTAACTACCACATTAAGTTTGTATCTTTGATTGGTTTTCAGGTTCAACTGAAATAGTTTCCATAAAGTGAGTGTGGACTTAGAATATAATTTCTGGTTTTGAAGATTATTCAATAATGAAGTTCATCTAACATAGTTTTTTTTTTTTGAAACTTAAAGCATGGAGTATTATGTGTGCTGGCTGTGATAATGGTTTGGAATGTCTCTAGTAATTTTAATGATAACACAAAACATTTAGGAAAAATAAATTATAGAGGAGGTACAAGATGTAGATGAAAAACTTTCCATGACGAATTGGAAAAAGTAAAAAAATAAAAATTGGAGAGCAAGAAAATTCAATCCACTATAGAATATAAAGAGTACAAGAGATCTAGGCCAAACTCTTTACAAGTGGTACCTTAGTTCTCTTCAATCTGACCATAACAGTTAACTTGGGAACTATGTATCACGACCCACACCCCACATAGGATGGAGTTATGGTCCATGACCGGCCACCTGAGGCCTCATACAGAATCGAATGGGTTGTATAATGGATAGTTTATTAATAGTAGCAGAAGCATAACATTTTTAACCTGTCAGGTTCACATCAAACTCATACCAATCACATTCGATCATAGCAAATCTAAGTTTAATATCAAACTCCCACTTACAATTGGCCAACACACAAAATAGCCATTGTATATATACAGAAACCTACATAGGCTCAAAAGAGATATTTGGAAGTCTTGACTATACAATTTTACAAACTCTTCTTCCTCAAGTTCCCTCCCCATCTTAAGCTTCATTACCTGAAAAACTGGTTGGGAAATGGGGTGAGCTAACAAAGCTCAATGAATAATACCAATGCCCTGTCATGGGTTTTTATAGCAAAAGAAACTTTAAATAAAACCATGGATAACTAGCATTACTGAAACAATTCAAATGCATTTTCAGAAACAAAATTGCTATTTAAACATTTGAATAGCAAGAAGTAGCCCAATAGAGCTCATAACAGATATCAAATACCATTTAGCATGCCCATTACAACGATCGAAACTGGAAGAATCCGTGTCAACTCGGACTCTGAACGGAATGTCATATATAATGACAATCACTTATAGTGACACTAAAGAGATCTCTGGCCTACTTACAGGGCCTACCCACTCTTAGTCCCCCGGCAAGGACATAGTAATAGGGGCCCGTGTAATGGCATCTACAAAAACACATTCTAAATCATGTGATTATCCATGGATTTGTAAATCTATTTATTAAACATACTTATAAAATGTAATTTAATTTCAACATATGAGAATATAGCACAATGCTTTGCTTGTTAAAACACAGAGTATACTGTTTGATAATATCGCATTCAATTCATCATTTTAGGGAACCGGATTACCCACCTTGTGCTTCTTAAAGCACTCCTTGATTCTCTTTCTCTCCAAAGGAACCCTACATACATATATTTCATATTAGAACCATATTTGAGTGCAATGTAACATTATTTAGTTACGCTTGTCCCATTATAGTTCAAACAACACAATCTAGGATTATGATAAAATCCCTCACATTCTAATTCCATTGGAGTGTCCTTTGACTCTTGTTGGAATTCATTTACATCAAATATAAGGTTTTTAAACAATTGGGACAGCAGCAGCACCGTCCCCATTTATTCTGCTTATATGCTTTATTTTTAACTTCCAAGTGTTGGTTGTTTCAACACTTATAACCAACATCTTGAATCATCATTCAGACAAATCATTTAACTTTAATTAAGATGTTTTCTTTAATTTCCAGCAGCATTTTTCCTCACCATTTCTCACATTTAGAGTTCCTTTGATAATCTAATCATGCTAATTTTAACCTAGGTAGTACTAGGGTTGTTTTAACACCATTAATCATTAACCAATTAGTTTAATCAACACTCATTAATCATGATGCATCCTTCTACATCATATATGTTGCTCTTGTATCCATGTAATTACTATTCCATGCAAAACTTGTTAGGACTTCAAGACTAGTTTAGAATTTCATTCAATTCTTAATTGAATTTGAGTTCCTAGTCATTTTTAAATGTTTCTTTTCCGATTAAATAAAAGAATAAGAGATTAGGACTAGAATTCATACTTTGACTGTTTAAGAATTCAACCTCTAGGTTAGTCCTCATTAAGCTTCTTTCTTTCTCCTTCTTGTTCTCTCTCTACTTTCTTCCTTGCTCTTATTATTCTGTCCAGCACATTCTAGAGAGCTTCTTGATTGTCTCTACAATTTATTTTGTAAGGCACAATAGATACAAACATGTATCTATATGTGGGCTAGGTGTCACCTTGTAAACTCCCTACATATTTGAAGTGTCTTGCTCTTATTAGCTCTATATTTCCTCTCTCTTACTAATCTGATTTTTTCATCCCTTCTATGTGTGTGTATATATATATATATATCATATGTATAATACATACATATATATATAGATACATATATATAGACAAATCTCTACACAAACTCCTCAAGAATAGTCAACAATGGTGGGCTAGATATTCCAAATTGTGGGTCCCTTGCCCATGTGAACAATTGTCTTTCTTCCCTTTCTCTAATTAAAATTAACTTGGATAATTATAAGGTTTAGGTTATAACCTAGGATTAGTACTATCTCACTTAAACACCCTAATTAACCTAATTAGGATTAACTTAATTCACTAATCATGTATTAAGGTTACTAATTAAACATAATTAGTTTAGATATAACAATTTTTAAGAACCTTCCAATAACCTATCACAAACTAGGTTAAGTTAGTTAAGTATGCTCTAATTATGCTTAACCTTAGAACAATGATTAACCTAATTAATTATGTTTTAGCTCAAGAATCATTTTAAAAGCCTACTAGAAACATCGTTTTGTTCCTAATTTCTCCTACTAGGATTTTAATTATTGCCTCACTATCCATAGTAGTAAACGCATCACTTTGAATCACACAATCATGCTTAAAGCATACTCTAATCCACACTTTATCATTACTTGAAGTGGGTTCACATATAGCAATAAAGTATAATAAAAGTAATAAGATGTAGGATATTACACTATGATAGTCGCAGATTCCATGAATGACCCTAGATCAATCTTGTTTCTCTATATGACAGTAATTTAATAGTCCCTCCCTTAGATTTTATAGAGAGAAAAATCTCCTCCAAATGATAGTTGTGTCATGCCCTTTATTTACAGGATCATGAGAGTTGTAATTGTTTAATGATGTGGCATAAACATTTTTTGGAATCTTAACTTGATATAATTGCATAAGATAACCAATTTTTCTTCTATAAGTCTCTTTGTATCCATTATTGTGTCTATAACCATTTGTCACACTGGGGGTAGTTTTCTCAGTTGGTTTGATATAATTTAGTGATCCCTTGACAATTGAGCCCAAGTGATTTGCTGTTATTGGTTTGCCCCACAATGGGCAAATGGTGCATTAAGCGGCTAATCAATCAGTAGTAATCTTCACTTGTAAATGCTTGAGCAGTACCATTATTAGGAGGCAACCAATCTATACTATCTTACCTTGATAAGTATAGGATACATTACCAACAATGTGCCTTGCCTTGCATAAAAATAATTCTTCATTTTATTGGTGGGTATTTTCAGACATTGGTTGTAAATGTTATGTCATATCTTTGTCTCATTCTTTGAGATATGTAATTGTCATTCCCATTCTTTTTGCAAGAGTCTTATATCTCTTTTTTCATGCACAATAATTGCTAACATACAATGGTGACATTTGAATCCCTTATGAAACAATAGGTATATTTCCTCATGTGACAGTACTCTCATTGTTACAGTCGAGTCTTTAACACTTCATAATGATGCTCTTAGTGTTAGGTTGAGTGTTTAACACCTTTCTGATAAGCTAATAACTCGACTTATGATGTTAAGGAACCTATACATTTAGCCCCTTAACTAGGGAAACCAATGTGATTGATTATGAAGTTGCATTTTTAAAATACTAATTTTCTTAAATTAGGTTCTCTCTATCTCTTTTTTTCCCCTAAAAAATAATAGTATTCTTCATGAGTCATTACCTTAAATGCATTGCCGATAAGTTGATAACCCCTATTGTAAATTGTCAAAGCAATGCATGTCTCAACATTATAACCCATTCACATCTATTGCCACCCACAATCATTCTATTTTCTTGTTGGCATGACCCACTTATTATTTATTTAGTTTTAACAAAACCTCCAAACATGTTATTGGCATCCAAATATTTTTGCCATATATCTCATATAAGGCATCCAAATATTTTTGCCATTTTTGTCTCAATCCATCTTTTTTCCCTAAATAGATATGTGCTATATGAATGCACTGGATTGAAATGACGACAAGTGCTTAAATCAAATAAATATTATTCACTATTTCTAGTGGATCCCATATAATACTCTGTCTTTTATATTAAAGGACCACATTTTGTTATTGCGAGAGCTTGATATACATTGTTGGCTCAATCTTAAAAGATTAAGCTTTTTGAGCAATTGGTCACTTAACATGGTATCAGAGCTTTGGGTTTGAGAGAGGTCTAGGGTTAAAGTCTCTCTATTTTCATTTATTCCCACGTTTGGTTTTTATTTGTGCAGAGTTTTGCACTCCATTCTGTTTTGCGCTTATTTGAGGTTTGTTTGCCTCTCCACGTGCAAGTCTGGAGTCACACATGAGGTGGTTGTGATTACTTGATATACATTGTTAGCCAATTTTCTAACAGCTTAAGCTTTTAGAGAAAATGGTTGCTTTACAGTTAGCTACCTTAAACTTTAGTGTTCAAAATTCTTCCACTTTTTAACAAGGGCAACGTTTGTTGCATTGCTTATTTTTGTTCCCCCTTTTTTACTATGACCTAGCCAATACCACGCTCTTTCTTGCTTACACCCATTTTGTCTTAGTATATACTTGTTGTCAAACTGCCAAATTCAATTTTTGGTGTATTTTATTCCCCTTTTTTTACCACCCTCTTTCTTGCTTCCAACCATTTTGTCTTGGTAAATGCTACTTGTCGAACTGCAAAGTATTTTTTAATTTACAACAAAGCCTCCTTTGTGAGGCCTCAATATGATATGCTAAAACAATAATAGGCAAGTGTGGCTTTACTTGCATAAAAGTTCATATTACACCAAAGGTTAAAGCCACCAATGGTTCTCATGGGCCCCTCATTTTTCCATTGTTGACATGGATGATCTCTCTCCCTACATCAAAAAAGATGTTAAATATAGCTTTGAAAATCGTAGCCAAGGAAAATTAAAATATTTCAGCATATGTGTCACGACCCATACCCCACATAGAATGGAGTTATGGTTCATGACGGCCATCGAGGCGTCAGACAAAATCGAGTGGGGTGTATAATTGTTGTATAATAAAGGGTTTGTTAATATAATGGAAGCGTAACCTATTTAACCTGTCAAGTTCCCATCGAACTCATACCAACCACATTCGATCAGAGAAAAATTTAAGTTTAATATTGTTAAATTACCAACTCATCTAAAAGCTTAAACTATTAGAGAGATGTAATTTTAATATTAATATTATATCCTCAAACATGCCTCCTCACGTGTGTCTAGATTGAGCTAACACGATAAACAATTCATATTATCAGGGTGACGGTGAGGTTTGAACACTGAACCTATAACATTTCGTAAATTTGGAGAACAGAAAAATGAATAGAAAAGGGTAATATTAGTTTTTGCATTACTATAAAACCACAAACATATAAAAAGGTGGGAAAACTTGAATAATAAGATATGTGTTGTGTGTAAATATGTTATTACGTGTTTAGATCTTGAAACTCATTGTGAAACGACTCTATGTTGTTGTTTGGCCTTGTGGGATATTGATGATCAGGGATGGAGCCAATGAAGGGCCCAAGGGGGTCAATTTCACCCCCTCAATTTTTTTATTTAAAAATATTCTTGTATTTTCTGAAAAAATTTCAAATATTTCCCTTTAATTTTTATTTTTGCCCCCCTTGATCAATTTCTTTTTACAATTACCCTTTCTAAAGTTTCAATATTACTCCTTTTTGTTTGTTATTTTCAAAAAGGGTTGTTGTGTGCAATTACAGAGTGTCCCACTTGTAGTTGTTCAATCAAACACGGAACAACTTAAAAGGTTAATACATCATTCGTCTTATTCTAGAAGGGGAAAAAATCCCTTTGTGTCACAATTCCCATCTATTGTTGACGGCTCAACCACAAATATGGAACCTTCCTTGAACACATACACTAAGTCTAACGGGAGATCAATTTTGTATATATTGAAAGAGGCATTTTTAATATCATTGAAGGAAAATTGTGAATATGTTATAAATGACTGAAAAGATGTGAGTGTGTGTTTTTTTTCTTTTGGAGACTTTATTGGAGGGAGGATGTCGTACACAACATTTTTTTTTTTATGAAATTTTTTTGTATAAGCTATAGTTTTTTGTGAGTCCTTTTTCTGGTTGGACTCTTGTCTAATTTCTAACCTTCTATATATCAACGAATATAGTGACTTAGCAAAAATATCATCAACAAATATTAAGATTTTAAACTTATAATAAAATATTAAGAATAAAGTTTGCCCCCCTAAGATAAATTCCTAGCTCCATCCCTGTTAATAATGCATGTAAAATGAGTTGAGGAAGTAAATATGAAGTGTGGAGAATGAATATGATGTGGTTAGGAAAGTATACATGAAGTATGGAAGTTGTATGAGTGAAATGCATTCGATTTTGAGGTGAAAAACATAGGTTCTCAGGGTGATCGTTCAATACTAAGAATGGCTCGTTCGAACAAGTTTTCCAGTGGGTGTTCGTTCGATGCTCGTTTGACAGTGTTCTATTCTTGTTCGAACGAAAGTGCCCTTGTTCAAACGAAGGCCTTTTCGTTTTCTTCACGTAAGCCGCAGACAACCTTTTTAAAAGACAATTTTTTCTTCATCTTTTTCACATTCTCTCTTCTCCAAACTCTCTCCAAGCCAAGAGGGGAGCTAGGGCTTTGAAATTTCTTAGTTTTCATAGGATTCTAAGCCATACAAACACCTTGAAGTTCAAGGATTTATCCTTAGAAAGATTTTTCATCAATTGGAAGATAGGATTTTCAAGAGTTTCATCAAGAACAAAAGGTAAATTTTAGGGTTTTCCATTTTTTTAGTTTAGTTCCTGTTCTTCAATTTCTTATGGATTTGGTCTGATTGAGTAAAATAAAAGGTGTAAATATTTTCTTAGAGTTTGGGAGCAAGGATTGGAGCTAGGGTTTTTGGAACATCTCTCTATCTACACACAAGATCCACTTCTTCTCAAATCTTTGAGGTAAGGCTTCTAACCTAGGTGAAGAAAGGATGTTTTAGGAAGAGAGCATGCATTTGATGGCATTGTCATAATTATCTTGTATGTTAAATGTGCATGGAATGACAAGAATCACTTGTAATTAGATGAACATTATATGCTTGGCCCTTGCTATATCCTTATTCAATATGATGATATATGTATTCAATGCATGATCCTGATCCAAAGTTCTTTTACTTGAATGCTCAAAATTTATCTACTTGTTATTCATGTATGAGTAGAAAGTTGATGTGTCTAACAAGTGCTTGATAAAATGCTTTAGTGATTGTTACAATGTCACATTTGCAAAGTTCTCGATTGTGTTGTTTATAGGATGCTTTCTTATGATGGAAATGTTACTAGTCCCCTTAGATTACTCTTGGTTTGGATTGAAAACTTGAATGAACGCCTTGTGAGGAATGAGTGGGAAATGAATAATTGAAGAGTTGAGAAAGGGGAAGTTATGAATGAAGTAATTACAAGTTGAGAAATGGGAAGTTATGGATAGTTATTGAGGGTATTGTGACGGGGATGGTGTATGTTTCCATCGGGTTAGTAGCTCGAAAATTACTCAGGCTTAACCGGGGGCCATTAGGTAGTCTTGAAGGATTTTGGAAGAGTTGGAAGTGGAGAGTAGTACCGTTGAGATGAGTGAGATGATGATTCTCTAAAAACCTCTTTTTGTGTTACATCGTTATTGTAAGAATTGAATTGTGCTACCATTGTTGTATTAATGTTCTTATTCTGTTGGGCTATATAATGAATACTCGTTGAATTAAAATGTTTGGTGACACTTGTTTTGACACTACATTTGACACATGACTACACTGGTCACCGTTTATTCTTCCTTTTATTTAGTTGTTCTATTGGGGTTGTGTTTATTCTTCCTTTTATTTAGTTGTTCTATTGGGGTTGTTGTTTTGACCCCTACCGGATACAAGTGACATCAAGGAGCCAGTGGCTTGACGACGTGGGCTAGGAGGATGTGTCACACCCCAAAAATTTAAAAGTCTAATAACACAAGCTAGTCGACAAGTTAGTTGGACAAAATAATAATATTTCATTGATTTTTCTAATACCGATCTCATCATCTTCCTATAGTAGGGGTAAATTAATAAATGGGATCTAAGTTCATTACCTATAATCCCTCAAGGTTGTCCAAAGTATAAATATCAAGTTCTTAGTTTTACAACTCCAGATTTAAATAGCATGAAATAAATTACATCCCTCATGACAAAAGAGCACATGCTACAAAAATAAGTATCCAAAAAAAGTCGTCAAGTCATCAAGCTTCGTGCTCCTTGCCATTTCTTGAAACAAGTAGGGGGTTAGAACAACGCCCCGTAGGAGAATCTAACAAAAGGGAAAATGTGAATGGTGAAAGTGGATGGTTGTGCTAGTACAGTGATGTTCAACATGTCAATTCTTATATGCACATAATTTATTAGCATAAAAAATATATAATTTATATCAAATCACAAGAAATTGTCACAAAGTCATCACAAGCATATAACAATTTCCCCTCTCAAATCCTTTATTTATTTATTTATTTACCAAGTCATCTTACTACCAACCAAGTTACTACTAAAAATTTAGAATCAACCCCAATATCGACACAATACGGATCCGTAGTATCAAATCAGCCGTTCTCGGGCTACTAACCCAAAGGACCAAGGCAACCTCCCTCGCGGGTTTACGGATAAGGCCGAAGGGAGACACAATCCCAAACACAATGCATTTCCGGGTCATAAACATTAATTTTATTAGCTTATCAAGTCACCAAAAATATATATAGACACACCAAACCTCCCACTAATAGTCAAGTTTAATGTGTCCTAACAAGTGTTTCCACAAGATATATTATCAAAATAAAAATAAAAATAAAATCAGTAGCTAAACATCAAGTTAAAATAACCAACGAATTTATATTGGCATTTTAGTAAACACTTAATAAGCATGCTTCAATATTTGTGATCATTTAATCAACATATAAGAATAACTAACATGCACTCAACATCATGTATTTTTAATCTATTGTGAGAGACAAAATAATAATGACATGAATATGTCACTAATGAAATGTGGAGCATATCAAATATTTCTAATATTAACAAGTGTGAATAAAATTATGAACAACAAGAAATAATGTCCTAGACATTCCATTTTCAACCTTAGGTTAGAAACCCTATCTCTTGGGTTGATGAGACAAAACTAAAAAAAATTACTTAGTCTCCTTGAAATTATCCACCACCCAAGAGCTGCAAAACGAGGTCTTAATTCTTCATAAAATCCCTTCAAATGTTTAAGAGAAGTCTTTAATGGAGAAAGGAAGGAAGAGTATTGGGAGAGAACGCCCAGGAGTTCACGGTTGTCAAGAGAAGGTGAGAAAGCATTTTAAGTTTCGAAGAAGGATTTCTGCTGTATATACAAGTTGAATCCTTCATATTCTGTCCATCCAGTATACTCCAAAAATTTCATAAAAATATGCATGGATTAGTCAAAAGAAAAGAAAAAGACTTTTTTCTCTTATCTTATTAATTAGTCAACATATATGTTTCAGACTGTATTGCTGCAGCTATGCTGGTGTCATTGTGTTGGGCCGTAGGCACGCCAGTCCTAGGCTGCTGGCAGCAGTCTTGGTGTGGACCCTTTTTTCTTTTCCTTTATCTTTTCTTTTTTCTTTATTAGTTCAAGGAGCATTGAAAGGAGGAGTCTTGCTTTACCCACCCTATTGCCACTTTGCAGTTTGCTGCTTTTTCCCTTTTTTTTTAACATAGTAAATATTATAACGTGTATATATATATGTGTGGATAATGTAAAGTAAAAGAAAGGAAAGAAAGGTGATGAAAATTGTACACATCCCGAAAGGGTATTAAAAATTGTGCAGGCTATATGCTATACAAATATATATATATATGTATGTATATATACCTGATAATGGAGGGCAACTTGTTTCTTGAAAGTGGAGTCTGCCACCATTTGATACAGACAAGTCAATTTCAAACTTTTCTTCCTATATTCTCTTTTCTTTTTCTTTTTTTGAACATGTAAGATTTCTTGAAGGTGGGTTCCAACCACCATCACTATTCACACGCGCGCGCGCACACACACGTTACTTTAAGGATTCTTTTTTTCCTTTCTTTATTTTTATTTTTTTACAAATGTATAGTTATATGTTATATATATAATGCATAGTTTAATTTTGTTCCATCTAATCCCAATTCTTATATATGTGCACAGTACAATTTAAATGAATTCATGAACTAACTAATTTATTTATTGAATTATGGCACTATAAAATTTTTAACACAAGGAATATAAAATATACAACTAAATAAAAGAATTAGCGCCAAAAAAAAAAAATTCTTCTAATAATAGAGTTGGACCACTAATACGAACATGTCAAGCCCTAAATTGTCCACCACATTAGTTATCACTAATTAGCACATAATAAATAATTACCAAATATTTTAATTAATTATTAAAATTACCCAGGACATGACAGGACATCATCCTCTTTTGCTTCTTTTTGGATATACTTAGCCTTATAATCTTATTGATGTAAAGGTTAAGTCTGTGGAAGCCAAGACTTACATTTTTTTTTTGTATGTACAAGGATGTACCCACAACTAGTAATGTTGCATACTTCTAACATATAGGAAATTATAGCATGGTGAATAGAACTCTTTGATTTAATGTATGTTCAGAAATTATTTGGAAATTATAGCATGTTGCATACTTCTAACATTATGGGATTATGTGAAATGAATATATATGTTATAAAAACTCAAGTGAGAATATGTTAATCACGGGGTGGTTTGAGATTTATAGGAATTATTATATAGTTTGACCTTGACAAAACAAGGTCACCCTTGAGTTTTTGGGGCCTCGGTGCATGACAGAACCTTTTGCCTACTCTGATATCATGTTGCTGTGAAGTATGTGGACAGGTAGTTTGATGAACAATGCCACGCTCAACACAAAAATCAAGTATAAAAGATTGATTATATTCAAGTGCATTGTCAGAACGAAGGATGTTGATATGCTTATCAAATTTACCTAAGATTTCATTATAAAAGGTAAATACCAAAACCCATAAAGACTTCTTGTTCTTGCAGGACTCCAAATGTCTGAATGAACAAGATTAAAAGGACTAGGTTGACAACTCCCTAAACTACAAGGATAATAACTACAGTGGTGTTTGCTCAATTGGTAAGCCTCACGTTCTAGACGGAATTAGGACTCAAATTAGGAACAACTTGATGCAACTTTGGCAATAACGGATTATAACGTTTCATAAAATTGAAAAATAAATAAATGAATAAATAATGGAGAATATTAGTTTTGCATGATAATAATTATCACAAACATATGAATAAGGTGGGAAAAACTTAAAAGATGTGATGTGGAGTGTTGATGATACATGTGGAACAATTGGGAAGGTAGACTTGGCATGTAGAATAAAAAAGGAGGAAGAGAGACTAGTTTCTGGTTTTCATTCAAACGAAGAGGAGTTCATTTGAACAAGCACCTGTAACCTTTCGTTTGACCTTCGTTCGATAATCATTCGAATGAAGGCACACTCATTCAAACGAGGCCTTGTTCGTTCGAATGAGCATCCAACAATTCATTTTAAGCTGCAGACCAAAAGCCATTTTCTCACAAAACCTCATTTCTTCTTATTCTCCAAACTTTCTCAAGCAAGAGAGAAATTAGGGTTTGACATTTCTTGGATATTCACAGATTTCTAAGCTATATAAACACATCATACCACAAGGATTCAACACTAGGAAGAATCTCACCGATTGAAAGCTAGGTGTTAAAATTAAATGAAAAATATCATAGAAAAGAGCAAAGAGAGAGAGAATGGGAAAACCCTAAAGATTACATTGTATTAGATGACTTGATAAATAACTTACACAATAGGTCTCTATATATCGGAGAGTATATGAGAGTTCTATAAGAAAAATGAAACAAATACTAAGACGGCTAACCCTAATATCACAGGAAACAAATACTAAGACGGCTAACCCTAATATATTTATACTATACTTTTAACAGTCCCCCTCAAACTCAAGATGGAAACTGAGAGAACAACTTGAGTTTGAAGATAAAATATTGTAGGCGTCTTGCTAAGAAAAATTAACCAGTCATGGAGTAACGATCTAGTTGGGTGTGATCTGTTGGGTCCCCTGCCTGTGCAATAGTGGAGTGGCAATTGCATCAAACAATACGTCTTGGTTGGTGAAAATGTCTACAACTGATGATCTGAATAGGCTAAACACATGTGTCGTCTGCAGATTGCTTGACAAAGCATGGATAAGAATTGCAGGATACTTAATGGAACACGTGTAAAAAAAACCTTTATTGATGAAGTTGGACACGTCATAAAACACGTGTGATGGTAGACATGAAGTTCAAATGTTGATTACTTCTCTGGGCTGACAAGTAGCTGATAGAACCTTACAATATCATGTGAAAGCTTACATGGAATACACATATCTGATGAAATTGAACACGCGAGGGAGCGAACATCGCTATATAAACCTCACAAGAGTGAAAGTTGAAGAACTAACACATAGTTGAATACAAAGGACACGCAAGATGGCGAACGTCACTAAAAACCTCATATGAGTGAGAGCTAACGAACTAACACATAATTGGGGAGAGAGCTGACTTCGCTATAAAGACCTCACATGAGTGAGAGATGACGAGCAGCAATTCAATATGTATTGTAGAATGCCCAACAAATAGGAGAATGCTTGCAGTGACTGTCATGGTGGAACATGCAGCAAATATAGGCTTATGTGTTGCAAATTTGCCCTGAATAAAAGAGATGTGTGAACAAGATTGTTGTGACGGAACACACCACGAAAGACACGTGTTGAAATAAGCCCAATGAAATCAAAAGAAGCTTCACAAAATAGTCACAAAAAAAAAAAAAAAAACACTTTGTGATATCATCATCACAAGATTCTCCACCATTATGAAGGAGCCTACACCAACCTAAGATTGTTGTTCCAACTTACAGCAGATTGATGCACATGAATATCCAAAACTGATATTCTCAGATTGATGTTCTAACTGCAGCAGTGTTGATAGCATACAGAGTGCCTTAATTCCGGTGGGACAATAGGAAGATGGATCTCACCAAAGACTTGCCGAAACAAGAAGAACACGAATTAGAAACGATTGCAGAAACATAATGATTCAGAATTGTGGCTCTGATACCATGTTAAAATTAAATGAAAAATATAATAGAAAAGAACAAAGAAAGAGAGAATGGGAAAACCCTAAAGATTACATTGTATTAGATGACTTGATAAATAACTTACACAATAGGCCTCTATATATATGAGAGTATATGAGAGTTCTATAAGAAAAATGAAACAAATACTAAGACGGCTAACCCTAATATCACAGGAAACAAATACTAAGACGGCTAACCCTAATATCACAATAATATGACTAACCCTAATATATTTATACTATACTTTTAACACTAGGAATTCAAGGGTTTCTTCAAGAACAAGGGGTACGATTTAGGGTTTTTCATTTCTTCTTCTTCTCCAAACTCTCTCAAGCCAAGAGGGAAATTAGGGTTTGACATTTCTTGGATATTCATGGATTTCTATGACATATAAACACATCATACCACAAGGGTTCATCACTAGGAAGAATCTCACAGATTGAAAGCCGGGAATTCAAGGGTTTCTTCGAGATTTAGGGTTTTTCATTTCTTCTTCTAGTTCTTCCATTTTACTCATAGATTTAGTTTGATTAAGTAAAATGAATGGTGTAAATCTCTTCTTAGGGTTTGGGAACAAGGATTAAGGCTAGGCAAGGATCAAAATATCGTTTCGATGTATAGTTTCGGTCTGTCCGAAAACGGAAATGTTTCGGAAACATAATGGAAACAGAGAAAAAATTGGAAACATGTGGAAACATAACTTAAAATTTATTTATTTATACAAATAAGCCTATTTATTGAATATTTGTGCATGTTTAAGGCATATACATCATATTCATGATAAATGACATAATAGATATATACTATGTAATATCCACGAAATAGATAATTTGACACAAGTTACATATAAAATAAAAAGTAAAACAAATAGCGATTTAAACATATTATAATTAGTAACTTAGTATTAAAATAGTTGTTTCACTACACTTTATTTCCCCTACGACTTTTCTATTATTTTAAGAAAAACAATAGAAATATATCTTCTTGTAATTTTGAGTTTTAATCCTTGAAAAATAAATGGATATTATTTTTTACTAACTTCTAGAATTATTGTTGATATAAAAGAAATGTTTCCTCTGATTCGGTATATTTCCACTAGTTTCGGTATGTTTCCACGGAAACAATTTTGTTTCCATGGAAACATGTGAATTTCGATATTCTACTAGTGTTTCGTTTCGGTTCCCTGAGAAACGGAAACGTTTCGGCCATTTCGATGGAAAAGAAACGAAACTTTGATCCTTGAGGCTAGGGTTTGGAATCTCTCTCTTTCTCTACAACCCAAATCAACACTTCATCTCAAGGCTTTGAGGTAGGGCTTCTAACCTAGGTGAAGAATGAATGCCTAGGGAGAAAATATGCTTCTTATGACATTTTCATGGACTATCTTGTATGAAATGATATAAGTTGCTAGTTGGACTAGTAGATGAATATTACATGCTTAGCCCTTGATATATTCTTGTTCAAGACGATGATATATGTATTCGATGCATGGTCCCGACTTAACATTCCTTTACTTGAATGCTCAAGAATTATATACTTGTTATTCATGAACTTGTAGAAAGTTGATATACCTACCAAGTGTTTGATAAAATGCTTAAATGATTCTGATATGTTATATTGTGGAATTATTGGTTGGACTGCGTATGTGATGCTTTCCCCTCGATATGAATGTCTTTGTTTCCTTGGATACTCTTGGTTTGAATGGGAGATTGAACAAATGCCTTGTGAGGAATGAATAGGAATTAAGATAGTGGAAGAGTTGAGAAATGAGAAGTAATGAAAGAAGAAATTACAAGTTGAGAAAGGGAAAGTCGTGGATAGTAACCTGGGGTTTTATGATGGGGTGTCTCCCTTCAGTTACGAACCGTAACCTCGCGCGGGTGGTCGTATGTTTCCATCGGGTTAGTAGCCCAAAAAGCACTCAGACTTAACCGAGGGCCATTAGGTAGTCTTAAATGATTATGTACTAGATCGAACATAGAGAGAAGTACCGTCGAGATGAGTGAGAGGATGATTCTTTAAAAACCTCTTTTTATGTTACATCCTTATTGTAAGGATTGAATTGTGCTACCATTGCTATATTATTGATCTTATTATGTTGGACTATATAATGAATACTGATTGAATTAAAATGCTTAGTGATACATGTTTGGCACTATACTTACTTGTCACCGTTTATTCTTCCCTTCGTTTAGTTACTCTACTGGGGTTATTGTTTTGACCCCTACCAAAATGGCAAGGAACTGGCGCCTTGAGGACATGGGCTAAAAGAATCTCTTTTGTCTCCTTTATTTATTTTGGATGTAATTAACTTTACAATTTCCTTGAAGTAACTTGTTAAGGCCATGGATGCCAATGACTTATATTTTTGTATGTGTACAAGGGCATACACAAAACTATAAATGTTACACTCTTTTGACTGACGGAAGATTGGTACAATAGACATCATTTTTTATTTAAAGTATGTTGGTAAGCCCTTAGAAATGATGAATGGAATTATGTGGAATGAATATATGTGTTATGAAATTCCAAGTGATAATATGTTAATCACAGGATGGTTGAGATACACGGGAACTATTATATGGATTAACCTTGTTTTATAGGGTTACCCTCGGGTCTTTGGGGCCCGGGGCATGACACGGATGGCCCAAATGATAATGCCATTGGAGGGGAGAAATCGTGGCACTCAAGGCAGTACCTGGAATCTCAAGGATCCAAATAGTAAAGAGCATTGCGCTCATGCCCCACACCAATCACCTTTTTAGTCTTGAGCTCCTTAAAAAACATATAAAGATGGAAAAAATGTTACCGAACAATGTAATGATTTGGTTAATTGACTTACAGATAATAAGTTAAAAGGAAAATGGGGAACAAATAAACTAGAGGGTAAGGATATATAGACTTGGTAGGGTGTCAATCACCAGTACCAAGCACAGGTTAGAAAGAACCATCGACTAACACAATACGCAATTTAGAGGGACGAAAATTAGAGAATAAAGAGAGATTACCAGATATATGAGCACTGACCCCTAGAATCAATAACCCAAGGAATTGAAGGTTGTCCAACCATACATACATAATCACCTGTAATTGCCGATGTAGTGGTAGGACTAGATGAATTAGGAGACAAAGATGACAACTTGCGAGATGAGCTAGCTATGTTGAGAGATAATGTCAGCACAAGAACCAAAAGTAGATGCAACATGATTATTAGTATATGTTTGTGCCTACTGTTATAATAAAACTACTGTCACGGCCTTCAAAACCAATACCTTGTCCACCATGACTACCACAAAGCTCACAACAATTTCCATCACCAAAAGAAGCCATAGGAACAACCACGGAATCACACATAAAAGAAACTACCTAGAACAGTCACAAAAAGAAAAAAACCAATTGTAGCAAGAACACATGTAAATCACAAGAACTGAACCCAAGGAATTGAAGGTTGTCTAACCATACATACATAATCACCTGTAATTGCCAATGTAGTGGTAGGAGTAGACGAATTAGGAGACAGAGATGACAATTGCGAGATGAGTTGGCTATGTTGAGAGATAATGCCAACACAAGAACCAGAAGCAGATGCGACATGATTATTAGTATCTGTCAGTGCCACTGTTGTAGTAAAACAACTATCACGGCCTTCAGCAACCAATACGTTGTCCACCATGACTACCACAAAGCTCACAACAATTTCCATCACCAAAAAAAGCCATAGGAACAACCACAGAACCATGCGCAAAAGAAACTACCCATAACAGTCACAAAAAAACCACTTGTAGCAAGAACACATCTAAATCACAAGAACTAAACCAAATAACTCTCAAACAACAACCAAACACCAAATCATAAGCCTGAGTAACTCACAATCTGATGGGAAATAACAAAAGCAGCCTTCCACATAACAACCACACGCAAAAACATTTCTTGTTTATAACTGAATTTCAGGTTATTGATTGACAACCACACACAAAAAAAATTATTGTTTATGACTGAATTTCAGGTTATTGATTGAGTGAATTTTCTGATTATCGTGTGTGCAATAACATATTGTGAATATCACACCAAACACATACATCAAAAGTAAACAATGCACACAGTATTTTTGTTGACGAGGAAACCGTCACAAATCAAATGTATATGTGCCGGAAAACCTTGGGGCTCTTGCCCGGATGATGAATCCACTGAGAGCTTGGAGACTTTTACAGAACTACAAATAGTAAACCTGAACTAGTACCTCAAGCCATGTTCACTTGTCTGATTCTCCTCAATCTCGTATCCACAAGCGTTCTTCAAGTATATTCCTCTTCAAATCCACTGAACAGTCCACCAAACACAAATGAATGCTCATGCAGTCTTGAACTCCTCCGAATGCACAACTCTTGAAAGAGTGATAAGGTTGTACTGCTAAACTCATCGTATTGAGAAAATGATAAGGTTCTTGATATCTAAGGCTTGTGATATTAATGAATGAACATGCACTTACATTTATGGCCTTTTAAAACTCTCAATGAAAACCTAGAAATGGGTTGCTTAAAAAGCTCCTGAAAAACTCACAAAAAGAGTTTAAATCACATCATGTTAAAAACAACACGCACAAGGGAAAAGATTTAGAAAAATTCTGCCTAAATCTCGTGATGTCGTTTGAACGAGCTGAATTTCAAGGTCGAAAACAAACCTACTGCTTTGGTCGTCCAACCAATGCATCTACCAACATCCCACAAAGGAAAGATTATGATGCTACTGGAGTGGTCATTTGTACGACACATCCCACAAGGCCAAAATAACAAGACACTGGATTAGTCGTTAGAATGACCTATTTCACAAAATCCCACGAGACCAGTATTGAGACCTTACTGTATTGGTCGTTAGAACGAAGCCAAGCTCGTTTGAACACACAAGGTAGAATATACTACTTTGCACAGAAACAATGTAGAAATTGACTTTTCATACTTTTAAAACATTTTTCTAAAAAGAAAAATAGGCTTGAGTCAATTTAATAGTCTTCAAAACAACACTCCACCTAAAAGAACACAAGAAAGAAAGATGCATGAGGTGAGTGTATGCAAAGCCTTGATTCAAAAAACCAAACCAAATCTTGCTTACTCTAGATCATTGCCTTTGTCATTGGATAGACTGTAAAACTCCGAATGCACTTTGACCACATGGCTTGATTACATATCCACTCACTGGCTTGGAAATATTACAACTCTAAAATTTTGTCACTACAGATTAGCGAACACAACTAATGACCAAAAGTCCTAAGAACACCTCCAAACAAGGTTACTAAGACCCAAACACGCCCCTTAGGAATGACTTGAAACATAAAAAAATAGAGAAAAAGCTCCAAACTTCAGATTTAAAAAATAAGGGCCGAAATTTCAAAGATCATTTGAAAATAGATTAGAGTATGTAAATGGCTTCAAATTTTATTTTACTTTTGCAAAAATCATTAAAGGCTTCAACAAGATAAGACAAACTTGTCCATGTAAGTCTATCAGCCAGGAAGTGATGACTCATGCTAACCTTAGCATGATGTCATTGGTTGGAATGATGACGTCAGGCAACTCCGTAAAGTCTATTTGTTGTTCTTATTGTGTTTTAGAGAACTTCTTTGTTTAGAACTACTCTAATACCAAGTTAATTTGTACAAGTATGAATTTTAGGATTTGGAAAAGAACATAGAAGAAGGAAAGAAGAGAGAATAAATTAAAATAAAGGGTTAGGGCACTCTTAGGAAAATTAAGAAAAAATAAACAAAACACTCTAACATAGCCAAATGACATTATGCATCACAAAACATTTCTAATCATCATAGGATGTAGTCAAACCTATTCTTTAGACCTAGATGTGCCCCAAAGAGTCAATTTGAAGCAACGAAAAACTCGAAAACCCTTAAAACTCCATATAAAAAAAATCGCACCTTTTTTAATAAAAAAAAATCGAATTAGATGGTTGCAAAAAAAATTCTGAAAATTATTAGAAGAGACTCCCCATGACCAGACGATCCGAGCCATAGGGTTTACTTGTCCTCATATGCTAAAGTTAGCATGATCTCATCGTCTAGCACATCTGTTGACCCTTGTTTGCTCTCTGACATCTTCTTTGTGTTTTGAATGAAGTTTGAGGCTTGAATGTTGCTCTGATACCAAGTTGAAATATGTTGTTTGTAAATGTTAGGATTTTTAAGATAGGAGAGAGAGAGAGAGAGAGAGAGAGAGAGAGAGAGAGAGAAATTATAGGGAAGAATAATTTCCCTCAATCCTACACCCTCTCTACTTATACTAAATAATTAGAAAATTACAAGAATGTCCATTGTTTGAATATTCTAACTTAACCTTGCAAGACAACAAAAAAAATATATGAAAAAACGTATGGGAAAAAATTGGTGTTATCTTATGCAATGATATCAACTGAAGTTTCTAAAAATGGTGTTTGGGGCTTGAGTGTTACTCTGATACCAAGTTGAATTATGTTGTTTGTAGATGTTAGGATTTTTAAGATAGGAGAGAGAGAGAGAGAGAGAGAGAGAGAGAGAGAGAATTATAGGGAAGAATAATTGCTCTCATTCCTACACCCTCTCTACTTATATTAAATAATCAGAAAATTACAAGAATGTCCATTGTTTGAATATTTCTAACTTAAACTTGCAAGGCAACAAAAAAAAAAAAATGAAAAAACGTCTCGGATGGAATTGATTTTATCTTATGCAATCAAATCAATAGAAGTTTTTGAAAATGGTTATTGCATATCATGAAACGGTTACAAGTAGAGGGCGTGGCCCTTAATTGAAAGAATTTTCCTCTCTTAAAAAAAGTAATTGGAAATTTTCTGAATTATGGAAGTTTATTGCTTTTTGTGATTTTTCTCTTCATTTTGAAGAGTTTTCCATTTAAATCATGTCTTCTCTACAATTTTCTTTTTCCTGCATCTGAAAATGTTGCACGTTATTGTTAAAATCACTCTAGACATATTTGTCACTCTAACTAAAGTTGTAATGCATTAGAAGGGTTAAACACGCACGAATACACATACACACATGCTCACACAAACACATACAGAGAGGACCGATGGGAAACAAGGACTGGGAAGTTTTGGTATGGAATGCCCGTACATCTCTTATATGTATTACAAACACGTAAACACACACATGCTCAAAGAGGATCGATGGGAAACAATAACCGAGAAGTTTTGGTGTGGAACAAGGATTTAAATGGCAGTCACGGGATACGACGCGGTCGTGATCACCGTAACTGTATTGAGAGCATCGGGGTGATCCGTAACGGGAATCAGAAGATGCAACCGTGAGTTTTTTTTTCAAACATTAGCAAATCCCTTAAAAGTCACTAATACGCATATCTTGATTACAATTTATCACATTTTAATATTTTTTACTATTATTTTTCAATTTTCCAACACCTAAAAAAATATTTTTCTTATAAATAACACCTAAAAAGATATTTTATTATTTTATATGAATTTTTTAAAGTTAAATTAATAAGAAGTATAATTAATTTGAGTAACGTTATAAAAATTAATATAAATAATAACAAAAAATGATTATAAGCATGAAAATCAATTTAGTGTGATTAGTTATGGAATAAAAAAAATTAAAAAAATTTGAGGCTAAGAAGCCTTTTTTTGAGGTCGTATTGGCCCAAATGTTTTGGTAACCCATTTTAATTTTTTTGGATTATTTTGTTAAGTATCTCTCTTGTTTATAAATCTTATAAAAATAGAAGTCATAAGAATTCAGAGAAAAAAATTAAAATTAAAATAATTAAAAATTTGAAAAATAAGAAACTCAAAACAGTTGTAAGAGTATAGTAATGGTTGTACGTAACGGTCAAGTAACGACCTGTAATGGTCATTCAGTCGATACATAACTGTTTTGGTCGATACGGCTGTGAATTTAGTCACGCCAATATATTGGCCAGTATTGGTATCAGAGGGTCAAAAAACCGATACAATATGTAACGGGCATTATTTAAAATCATGTTGTGGAATGCCCATACATCTCTTATATGTATGTCAATTTGGAGAGGTAAGAATTAAATTTTGTTGGACATGGTTATAATATTAAACAAAATTACAGATGAAGGATGAATTAGATGGCATAATATTCTGAATATGTAAGATCAGTTTATTCATCTTTTGTTTTTGAATCAACTGGTTTGAAATGCGCATTTATTGTGATTGATGGTGCAAAGCCTATTCCTTTCATTTTGCGGGTTGGTGATTCTTGCCTATTACTCCAATGTAATTTGCAGGAGTTAGAGAAACTATCCCAGAAGTTTGAGGAGAATATTTTGGATGCCACAAAGAAGTTTGAAAAATTGATTACTGACATGAAAGACATTGAAGGTTTGCCAGCTTCTGCACTTGATATGGCTGCACAAATGGCAGAGTCCAAGGTAGTGCATGTACAAAGAACATGTCTGCAACATTACATTTGCAGTGATAGCTGAGTTTTTCCACACAAAAAACGTATGATTGCCTATATGTTCTCTTATTGCTTTACAAGTGTCCTTGATCATAGCAGGGATATGAAAAGGCCACTGCTGAAAATGGGCCATGGGTTGTTACTTTGGATGGTCCAAGCTATCGCTCTGTTATGCAACATGCTAAGAACCGATCCTTCCGTGAGGAAGTTTTCCGTGCTTATGTTACCCGGGCCTCTGATGGAGATCTCAACAACACACCAATTATTGAACGGATTCTAGAGCTTAGACTGGAGAAGGCAAAGCTTCTAGGCTACAACAACTATGCTGAGGTATACATATGAACAATTGGCAGCATGCCAACTTTGTTCTTTCTTTTTTTTTAACAATCTTATGGGTATTCATCCTAGGTAAGTATGGAAAAGAAAATGGCTACCATAGATAAAGCAGAAGAGCTTATAGAAAAGCTTCACACTGCTTCTTGGAATGCTGCAATTCAAGGTAGAGTGCTTGATATTTATTGATTATTTGGATTCTCATTAGTACAAACTCCAAAGCAGTTGCCACCAAGAAATTTATATGGGATTCCTGTTGTGTAGACACTATACATGGAGAAGACAATTATCATACAAAATCACGATTTCAAAAGTTCTAAATCTTATTGAATTCTTACATTTTCAATATTATTTTTAGGAAAAGTATGAAAGTAGGATTGTAGCTGACTATTTTTTCTTTAAGAAAAAAGAACAATTTCAATACGGTTTCTGTTAAGCAACTAGTTGCTCTAAAAGCTTGAGTTGTTAGGCCCAACTATGTATATCAAGCTCTAACAACTTCTCCCCCCCCCCCCCCCCCCCCCAAAAAAAAAAAAAAATATATGAGCCCAGTCTCACACTGGAGAGGCAAACAAACTGCAAATGTGGAATAGAACAGAGTGAAACTTTGCACTAATAAACCAAATGGGAAGAAATGCAAAATGGGGAGACTTGAACCCAAGACCTTTCAAAACTTGAGCTATGATACCAGGTTAAGCAACCAGGTTGCTCTGGAAGCTTAAGCTGCTTAGAAATGAGCCAATCTGAGTATATCAAGCTCTAACAGTTTCATTGTTATACTAAAATAAAAAATAAAAATGTGTTTCATATATAAGAACACACATTCAATTGTTACAGATTCTCCATGTCTTTCGATACCATTCATTTTTTGAGCAAAAGTCTGAGTCAGAGCGACTGTTATTAGATGATTTTTTGTTCCTCTGCTATTTATAAACATATTCATGGCTAGAAGAGAATAGAGAGTTGTCCCTGGAAACCTAGACAGAAGTTTGACTCCCAATGGGAAACTATGCATTTCCTACACATAGGCATACTCCCTCAACTTGTTATTAGGGCACTCACCAACCACTTCCTTACTCCCCCCACCCCCCACCCCTCACCCCTTTTCTGTCTTATCATTGGGGCCTCATAAAATTCATGAACAACAGGAACAGACCTCTTAATTAAGTTTTTTTCCTGACTGTACTTGCGATCGTTGTAGACATGGAAGACCTTGAAGAATTTGCTAAAGGTCAAAATGCCATGGAAGCTAAAGAATTGAACCAGTGGGACATCAACTTTTGGAGTGAGAGACTTCGTGAGTCAAGGTTTGACATAAATGAGGTAAGCCTCTTTTTATTTTTCTGTTTCTTTAAGAATAGAAATATCATGTGAATTACAAAGGGTTATAAACACTATGTTGATGAAATTGGGGTTTCGGCAACAAAATGCTTGAGAGGATAAAGGAATAAACTATTTCAAATAAGAAGATAAAGATGATAAGTGGGCTTCTTCAGATTTCCCTAGATTTGAATATTAATTAAGCCTATAAGCTATAGCTCACTTCATTTGGTTAATGTAAGATGCTTGAGAGTTCATCACTATAACAAAATAAATAAGCAAATATATAAATAAAGAATGCCAATGGAAACATAGTCTAAAAATAATCCTATACAACTTCCATGGATCTGCTGAAGTACTCTACGGTTCCACTTTTGCTTACCAAAGCTTGATTTAATATTATCCTGAAATGGGTTAGAAATTTTTCCTGTCAAGGAAAGGTAAACAAAGTGCAAACAGCTCCAGGAATGGCATTGGCATAGATCAATGTTGTCCAAAGTAGCTGCAAATGGCTCTGATAATTCTGTATTTTCTTTTTACCTGATGCATTGATTCTTTAGTGTCCATTGTTTGCTAATGAAGTGATTGATAGTCAATATTTAAACAACAAAGACAACCTAGAGAATATCATGGCTCTTCTGTAGACTAGTTTAAAGCTGAGTAGAATTACTTTAGTGAAAAATTAAGCTTGTTTTTCCAAATTGATGATGGGTGGACTGGAAAGAAATCGATTTTGCCTCATCAATTTCTCTCTGAATGTAAGTTTTCACTCCTGTTTTCCTTGAGATTAAGTGAATGTTGACCTTGATTTAGCCATTTGTTTAGTGTTTCCTCTAGGACAGTTATAATTTAGTGCAACTTTGATGTAGTAAGCTCGATCTTTGGACTAATTATGCTTTTGACTAGTTCTCCTTTTTTGTTGGTTCTCTAATTTTCTGCTGATCTTTATTGTGCTGTAGTAATGTTCCCCTTTGTGCCCCTTCACTTCGTAGATTTGAGGTCCTTTCCTGCCTTTTGCTCCACACAAAAGAGTTGTTTTTTCCTTTAATTCTTGAGACTACCATTTTTTTGGGTGCTGAAGAAGGCTCAAAGGCCTACAAACAGCATGGGCAACATCCGGGTTATCCTTGTGCAGCAGACATGGTCACAGGAGCCTCTTAGACTTGAAATCTGATGCCGATTGAGTGGCCCTCATTGACCAGAAAATCCATGCATTTGTTAGCTTCTCTAGGAGTATGATGGGGTACGGTTTCCCATGGATTGGCCAGCAAGATCCTACAATCCTCAATGAGGTAGGGGGTGGGTCCTGGTATCAGCTTCCTTGTTGAATTTGATGGTAGTTTGTGAATCAGTCTCAACAACAATTCTTGGGACCCTTCTTCCCAGGCCAAAAATACAACTCGTGTAACAGCCCAAACTTCAGCAACAGTGAATCACTGCAGGTTCCCAAATTCCCACTAAATCCCTCGATCCAAAGCCCTTCCTTATCTCTATGAGTACCACGGGCCAGACTGACACAGTCATCACCTCTCATGCTACCATCAATGTTGAGTTTTATCCAACCCTACGATCTTTAGTCCAATGAACAACTTGGAGATTTTTGGAGTTGACAGCACATTTGGTCTGGGTATCAGCTTCCTTGATAAGTTTGATGGTAGTTTCTGAATCAACAACAATTCTTGGGGTTCTTCTTTCCCAGGCCAAAAATAAGCCTTGTGTAACAGCCCAAACTTCACCAACAGTGATGGTGCAGGTTCCCAGATTTCCACTAAGACCCTCGATCCAAAGCCCTTCCTCGTCTCTATGAATACCACCAGTTGAGACACAGTCATCACCTCTCACACTATCATTAATGTTTGGTCCAACCCCTAGGAGCTTTAGTCCAATGAACAAGGTGGAGTTTTTTGGAGCTGACAGCACATTTAGTTAAAGGGAAGGCTTGATTGACGTCTGAAGAAATATATCTAATAGCAGCCAGAGTTTCATTTCATGAGAGAAGTTTGTTTTCTGAAATCTCAGAATTTTTGGCTTGCCATAAAGACCAGATAACAGCAGCAGAAATATGAGGCCAAGGTGTGTCCTTCCATATGAGGTAAGTATAATGATGAGAGAAATTTGTTTTTGAACCAACCAGATGTGTGTGAAGTGAATTGGGTTCAGAAAGAGAATTGGGGGTGGGGAAGAGCAGAAGTTCTCATACTTCTTCAGCCTGAGGAAAAGTTCTTGGAACATGAATCTCACATCTATCACTAGTAGAAATGTCTTAGCCAGTCTTAAAGAATTGGTCATTAATCTGTCTTGAAAAACAAGCTATTAAAAAAAATTATATCAGTCTCTGTATATCGTCATTGGTTGGAGTTCAAGTTACCGGGTTATTCAGTTCTTTCTACATATTGGAAATAATCTGCATATTAGTGCCCAGTGATTGTTTTGATGCATCCCCTCGATTGGAATCCTAGATGTTGTTGTGAAGAAGTGGGCAACTTTATTTTACATGTGCTTAGTCTTTATTTAGCTGCTAACCTCTTCCTTCCTCATTGTTGTTATTATTGGTTTTTGGTGTTTTTGGTCTTTCTGCATTAAAAGGATTAAAAAAAAAATACAATTTCAATTGCTTTAATGCATGTGAATTTAATTTTTTATAATTCTGATTTCCTGAAACCATTTTTTATATAATTTCCATTTGTTTTGTGCATGCATAAAGGATATTGCATCCCATCATTAATGAATTTTATATTCAAATTTTAATTTTTGTACGCATGGATATGCTTCTGGGTGTAGAAGTTTAACTGTTTCTTCATGCATTTAATATTTACAGGAAGAGTTGCGTCCATATCTCTCATTGCCAAAGGTTCTAGATGGTCTTTTTAACCTCGCAAAGATGCTCTTTGACATTGATATTGACACTGTTGATGGCCTAGCTCCAGTAATATCTATCCAATTTCTCCATTTGCTCGCTATGTTTTGTTAGGGACCTGAGTAAGTCTCATCTCAACATTATATGGTTCATTATCTCCAGGTTTGGAACAAAGATGTCAGCTTCTACTGTGTCAAAAATTCTTTAGGCAGTCCAATAGCATATTTTTACTTTGATCCATATTCTCGTCCTTCGGAAAAACGTGGTGGGGCATGGATGGATGTGGTTGTTGGTCGGAGTTGTTCAGTTTCGCATGATGGTACATCTCCCTAGGTTACCAATTGCCAACATTGTGTGCAATCTAACTCCACCAGTGGGGAACAAACCAAGCCTTATGACCATTCGTGAGGTATATTTTAGCACCAACCCAATGGTTATCATTTCTGAGCATTTTTAGGATTTATTTTCTTTTTTGAGGAAAAATAATTTTTGATTATACTATTAATTCTTAGTTTATCATTGAAAGGTTTGTGATTTCCTGAGTAATGATCATCATATGTTACAATTGTAAAATGAGATTTTTTTTTTTTTTTGATAAGTCTGTACAGTGTGCATTTTCAGTTCATGATCTTCATATTGATTGATTGATGGCTGTAAGCAGGTAGAGGCTGTTTTCCATGAGTTTGGCCATGCGCTTCAGCATATGCTTACAAAACAAAATGAAGGTCTTGTTTCTGGTTCTCAAGGAATAGAGTGGGATGCTGTTGAAATAGCTTCTCAATTCATGGAAAATTGGTGTTACCAGAGGTAATGTTAGTTAATCACATACGTCGGAATTGAGGATAAAACATAGAAATAAAACATTACAATAATTACCAGGATAGAAAATTAGTGATATACGTGCACGTATGAAATAAAAATATGGGCTATTAGATATTTATGGTTACACTCCTAATCCTGTATGGATTGGGGAGTCCAATTAGAGTTGAGCTCTTTGCGGGCACCTATAAATCTTATGATATACACTTGCATATAAGATAAGAAACCCCAATGCACATTTACAGCGATCAAAAACTCAAAAAAACAAGTCAAGACATCCATCCTGTAGGTTTTTCAGATTAATTGCT
The DNA here is from genome assembly GCA_008638375.1 of Nyssa sinensis. Classification (NCBI taxonomy): domain Eukaryota; kingdom Viridiplantae; phylum Streptophyta; class Magnoliopsida; order Cornales; family Nyssaceae; genus Nyssa; species Nyssa sinensis. The sequence continues at coordinate 53,358,204 of CM018031.1, read as the reverse complement.
GAGGTATTGGTCAAGCATACAATGCTTCCTTCAGTACCTAACCTTATAAATGGTATTAATTTGGCATAGGTATGGCATGAATCCTTTTAGGGATAACCCTGATGTGCATGGCTAACTGCAACCTGACTCTTTTCTTTCATCAACCTCTCAAGTGTAAACTCTTCTGATATCACAAAATCCCTCTGCACTTCTTAAATTGGTAGACATTTTCTAATAGCATATAACTTAACAACTCAATTTTTCCATCCTGACCTCTATGGTATTTCTTTCCTTTCATTTGTTCAGAAATATTAGAAAATGGACCTTCATCTTATGGCTCCTCACTTGCCCCCTTCAAAATGAGGCAGACCATCACTCTTTTCATGTAGATTACTCCCCTGATAAGACTCATTCAAATCTACCCTACTATAATTTCATCAGTCCCATACTTTCCGCTCAGTCATCTTCCTCAGTTGTCACCTATCTACGCAAACCGTTCTTTCGTATGAATACCCATGTCATCAATGTTAAAAACATAGGATATGGAGAACAAGGTGGTTGTAGAGATGGAACATTTCAGGTGGGGTGTGATAGGGAGAGATGGTGAAAAGGGGTCACTTGTGACACAATTGCAACCAATCCAAGATGAACATGAATCTTTTTCCTAATTCTATAAAGCTCACACATACGTAACACATGTTAATTCTATGGGCATAGTATCTAATGATCAAAGTATAACACGATACAACAACACAACTTTCTCTATGTACTACTCTTCATTGCCACCAAGTAACATGTCATAACAATCACTTAATATGCTTAAAAAGGGACATGTCAACGTTCACATAATTATATATAATAGACGAAAATGTGAACAGTAACAAATAAGCTTGTAATTTGAGGCATCTTCTACTATTAGAATAGTTCGAAGTTATTTTCATCATTTAAGGCTTTGGATCCTAATGTGATTTAGTTGAGCCTAAATTGGGTGTTTTGGGTTTTGGGGTGTTCTGTAATTTTATTTTTTGATAAGTAAAGGAACTTGTTGCCCAAAAATGTCCTAGAGGGGGCGTGTATAGGAGTTTTTGAATTTTTGGGTTTCTTTTGATTTATCAATTATACTAAGCCCAACTAATAGTTATGCAATTTCTCCTCTCCCTCAAGTACAATGATATTTGATTGAACATGTAATAGATATACCTAGTGCTCAATTCAATCAATCAAATATCTATCAACCACATCAACACTATAATCAATTAGACATATGGTGGTTATAAATTAATCGTGCAATTTACTCAACATTCATAACAACAAAGCTTAATCAAGTATTAACACTAAGTTTAGTAGAGAGACTAGAGAAAAGCATACTCAGAGATTTTTACATGGTTCGGCACACGAGCCTACATACATGCCTCAAGCTTCCCCATTTGAGGATTTCCAAATCCACTAACCACGTCCTCCACCTTAGGTGGAGAATAAACCTTTTACATCCAAGAGTACTCCACTCTTTACAAGGGCAATATACACCCTGTTGCCTAAATATTTCCCCTAAAGGGGAGTGAATAAGGTAATTTGCAAATATTGGTAACTTTTACAATCTTTAAAGTATAAAGCAATTAAAGTGCAAGAAAGTAAAAGTATGGAGAAGAAATGCAAACACATGATTTTTACGTGGTTCGAAAAACTTCCTACGTCCTCGACTCAAGCATCCCCACTTAAGTTTTTCCACTATAGTGACCTCCTTGCAGGTGGAGACCAAACAATTACAAAGCGAAGATCACAACCCTCTTATCCCAAAGCGAAGACCTCAATCCTCTTATCCCAACAAAGCCTGTTTGCCTCACACATAGATAGCGCCTATCTGCAAGTCTCACCACAATGAGATGTAAGAAGAAAGACCACCTAATAGTATTCTCTTGAAGAGTGGATTTGGTAAAATGAAAGCTCTCGTTCTATAGATTTATCAATGATAAGCTCAAAGTATTTAAAGATGAGTAGAACTTTTAGATCTAGATTAGGAAGCTTGTTAGATCTAAAGTCAATAACAAAGATTGGAAGTTTATGTGCAAGAGTTGTTAGCAATGAATACTATATAAAACCTTTATTTATAGGCCTTTGAAAGATATAGCCATTAGGTTTCAAAAAGTAGTCGTTGTCCCTTTTAGAATCTGTTCAAATTTTGAATTCACGATTGCCACATCGACAAAATCAGTCGACTAGTTTTCGACAATTAGTCGATTGTATCATAATCTAGTTGACGTCAACTGATTTTTCGAGAGGCTTAGAGGTTCATTTTTGTAAAAACGTTTAGTGGACTAATTTGAGAATTAGTCGACTCATTTGAGAACTAGTCGACTAATTTTGGCAAGATTAGGCATTTTGCCTAGTCTTGACCAAAATTCTAATTTTCAAATTACTTGATTTTTCAAGGCTTAAAGTACATCAATGAAATCCTTTTGAAAAATCATTTTATGATTGATTTTAATTGATCACTTAAATAAAAATGCATTAAGTTCATGATCAATCAATCCTTTCAAACTTTTCAACTTCAACTTAACTTGATTTTTCAAATCTTAAGGTATATCAATATTTCCTTTTGAAAAATCATTTTGTGATTGATTTTAGTTGATCACTCAAATACTTAGAGCATTATGTTTTGATCAATCAATCCTAAATCACTCAAGAACCCAAAATTAAAAATAAATAAATAAAGTCTTCACTTGACTTCATTTGATTCCTTGGGCTTGAGTGCATCCGCTTGCTTGAGTTTGACTTGATGCTTGATCTTTGAAGTGGATTTCTTCATTTGCTTGAACCTTTCAAGTATTGGTCATCTCTATCTTGATCTAGTTGACCAGTTTGCATTATTGCTCCATCCATTATATTGTCCACTGGATTTGCAACATGTTTCAAGATTAAACAAATACTTCTAGGTTGCATGGTAAGACCACATTTAAGTACATGTTATAAACCCTCAATTCAATAGGACCAATTATACGGTTAAATATTCAAGCATAAATTCATTCATGAATCTCATGTTTACTACTATTTGTTTATTCATGAAAGACTTCCTAAAATATGAATCCATATGAATTTTACGTTGTTATAATAAGGATGCATCCTAAATATCATGACCTTATATTAGTTGCTCATTTTTTGTTATTGATGAGAGCCTATGAATGTCATGACTTAGAACTAGTTTGTGTATTTGTTTGAATATGCTTGAATCTAACAAATTCACTTCCTGCATATGCTTTACATGCTAAACCTTATGCACAATTGAAATATATTTGACCTTCATCAGTTATTGTCTAACCAAGTCTTAACTCATTTTTAAGGTCCTTGAATAGGCTACTCATATCCACGAATGTGTTCAAAGGTATATTTGAATTCCAGTTAATATTATGCAATTAAACAACTTAGCATATTGATGTGATTCAACATTTTGGAGCATTTATACCTACATTGATTTATAGCCTTTAAGATTTACATTTAGAGGTAATGAGGTATATCAAGATTTGCTCCAAGTTCTTCCATTTTTTCTTTTATCCTTAGTTGTAGCAATTTTATATGTTGCATACTTCTGCTCAAATGTTGAACACATTACTTAACTATTCTTGCTTAATGGTTTATCTCAATCCTAGGTACATTAGCAAGTTATAGCATTAGTGGCATTGCTTAGCCATGCTCTCGCTTTAGAGATTAAATATCATCTTGATGAGCAAGCTATAGCAAAGCACTTTTTATGATCCTAGATTTAATGCATTATTTCAATTATAATCACACAATAGCCATGTACTATAAATTTAATACGCGAGTTAAATTTCACATTGGCTATCTTTATCTATGTCATGCACAACTAAGATCATATGCTACTTTGTGTCTTTATTTAGTATAGATACCATCAAGATTATCAATTCGGTTTCTATAAATTGTAATTGTTTGGTTATGCTCAAGAGTAATTTTCTTATTTCACTATATAAGAAAAAGCATGACAATATAGTTCAATTACCAAACAAATGCTAATTCTTGTGTTGATGCTTAGATTACATCAAGCATATACATCATCAAAACTCTATTGCTAACACACCCTTTTCCACAAGCTCTTTATAATAGAGTTTGAATCACACAACAAAATCTCTCCTCTTTCAAATGGTTTTCAGATTTTCAGATGCATATACCAATGAAAGCTCAATACAATAACTCTCCTTTTGAGATAGATCTTCCAATTTAAGTTCACACTAAGAGTTATTCAAATGCTTGAACAAGATAGGCTCGATGACTATACAAATCTAGGGCTTGGAGCTTATGATCTTGATCAATGATTATTCCATAGTGTTCTCTCTTAATGTTCAACCATTAATAACTTTTATTTATAGGCCTTTTCAAAAATTTAGTCGTTGGGACCTTTTACAATTTGAAACTAGTAATTAAAACTACCGTTGTGTTCTTAGATCGCAAAATTAGTCGACTGATGCTGTCACGACCCGAAATCGACCCTAGTGCGGATCTTGCATCGCAACCTGCCACCCTCAGGCCCGAGGACCTTAGGGCGAAGGCTCACATAAGCAACGGTATCGAATAGATGTGCGACATGTGATTGCGGAAGCGTGAAAAACTTTTTTTCTTTTCTTTTCTTATTTTTAAATTACGCACATCTGTCCAGTACTGCCACTCTTTACATAGCATACATGATTTAACATTCAGAGTATAAGTAAAACTTAAAAACTTTATAAACAATACATGTTTAATTGCCCCGTGGGGCTTATACATAACAGGGTACCACTTTACTAATACAAGATTTCATACTTAATGTTCGTAGTGCTAAACAAAAACTACTTGAACATAACTTCCAAAAACGGCAGATTCTTTATCATCGTCTTCTAATCCAAACTGCCCTTAATCACTTGAAAGGGGGATCCAAACAAAGTCCGAGTAAGCTAATCTAAGCTTGTGAGTAATTCTAGCATTTGTCATGGGGTTTTCAATTGGCAGTGGTTTAGTACATAAGAGTTTGTAAAATAATCACTACCAATTGCTCGTATACTTGAACATAGAATATGTGCATTTCTTAAACATAATGCTTGAAACATTTAGAGTATTCAAGCTAAACATGTATTTCTTAAATAGAGTATAAACTCGAAACGTATGCATTTCTTAAAACAGGTAGCTTTGAAACAATTTAAAGTATTCAAGCTAAACTCGTACATATAAACTTCAAAACATATAACATGACATGTATTTCTTAAACAGAGTATATAAAACTCAGAACATATGCATAGTAAAAAATGAGGGTAAAACCTGCTTTCATTTACAAAATCATTTGTCATCTTATCACTTCCATTAATGGAATCCGTTTCGAACCAGACTCCCATTTTACGTATGCGTAGAGACAAAACCTAACTGAACTGATCAGGATCGTCTTCCTGGTGCTTAAAGGTAGGTATGACTCATTCCCTGACAGAACAGATAGGGTTTCTCGAGATATCTCATGCCTGGGGGATTAGATCCTGCTACCTGGCAATTTGACAGTCAATTGAGTTCCGTGCAACCCAAAATCCCATCATGTTTTTACAGATTAATTGAGTTCCGTACAACCCAAAAATCTGTGGGTGTTTTATAGGGCAGCTGAGTTTTGAAAACCCAAAATCTTGTCTAAGTGCTTATGCACCATTTATCTTGCATTAAAATACATTTAACACATGAGTATGTCAAATAGATATTTCTCGTGAGCACTTTAAAACATAACATTCATAACTTCGTGATAAACATTCGTATACTTAAATAGGCAAACTCAAAATATTTAACAAGATTTGTATTTTAACTCAGACATGCTGAAAACACATTTTTAAGAAAACTGTAGAGAAACCATTTACTGAGCATGTCACAATGGGGTTTATAAGAACATAAATAATTTAAAACTAAAATCATGTAATATACTGAATTTGGAATTCAAATACTTCGTATATTTTGAACTTAAAACCTTTTCAAATCCATGGAGTTAAATCTTCACTTCAAATACAGGGTTACTCACCTTGGTCCTTTAGGGTTAGTACTAATAATGCGCTTTCCCACTTCCTTTGTAGTTCCCAAGAACAATTCATAATAACCTCATTAACTTCACATTCACCGTAATAACACTTATTGATGTTTCTTAACTTGTGCTTAGTTCGTATTAGGTTCTAAAACAATTTCATAATTTCATATGTACTTAATTTAACTCGCACTCTTAACCTATGACACAATTTAATGTGTTAGGAATTTAATTTATTTCACTTTATACTCTTCTGGTAGCTCCATTAACTTTAAATTAAATTTATTTACTTGTCATGTTAACGCGTCGTGTCTTCTCGTACTTTATTTCCTCGTACTTGCCTTAGTTTAATATTTCGCCAATACTTTAGTTTATAGTTATCTGACAGATGCTATTCATCAAATTTTATGTCTTTTTATTTTAGACATTTCTTTTGGTCGAATAGACTCTACCATTGAGTCCGGAGCGTCGAAGAAAGTCGGTTTAGGCTTTCGTAAAATTTAATTCTGACTTTTATATGTAAAAGGGCAAAATGGTCATTTAACTATTTACGTGTCATATTTTTTCATACTTCGTTTCGTAATTTGGACCTCACCATTGAGTTCGGAATATCGAAGAAAGTCAATTTAGACCTTCTCTGGTTTTAATTTGGCTTTACGGGTACTAGGGGTAATTTGGTCATTTTACCCCTTTACGTGTATTTATTTTTCGGGACCCCATTTCACAAAACGGACCTTGCCATTAGTCTCAGAATATCGAAAATAGTTAAAATACACTATTCATATGTTTAATTTGGACTTCATTTGCTTCATATATGACCAGGGGTAAAATAGAAATTTTATTTTATTTATTAAATAATTAAATTAATTATTTAATTATTTTTCCAGGGGTCTTATTGCATAAAATTCCCATCAGTTGGGCCACAGTGGGATTTTCCAGAAGTTCTGGGGTCAATCCGTAAATAAAGAAAGTCTTGGTTTATTTTATTTTAAATAATTCAAAGAACCAGTGGGTTTAGTTCAAACATAAGTGAACCGGTCCGGTCTCCTTGTAAACCAACCGGTTTGGTCGGTTTGCCACGTGATGCTGACATCATGATGACGTCAGCCCTAATGTTTTATAAATTTAAAACATAACCCAAAACGAAACCGTCCTACTTAACCATTTTATGCGATGGGTCAGGTTCCGACCCGAACACGATTTGACCCGAACCGACCCGAATAGTGTCATCTTCCCCACGATCACCCTCGTGTTGCCCTAGTTACAGTTTTCCTTTCTTTTCGATTTCGTGAATTTTGGCCAACTAAAACTCTACTGTTTTCATGGTAAATCATTTCTGAGTCATCAAGGAACACTTTAGCATTCATTTGAGGAATCAAAAATGTACTGTTTGTTTGTTTGAGGTTTGATAATCCAAACCTGTAAACTGATCGTAATTGCTCATTTTTGAGCCAAATCCAATGGGATTTGTTCTATTGTGATCCCCTCTTCATGGGGTTTCATATTTCATTCGTGAAAGAGGGTTTAAAAGCGAGTTTTTGAGGCTGGGTTTTGAAACCCGTACTTGCAACTCAAGTTTTGATAGGCTTTCATTGGACTTTTTGATCGCGGTCATGGATTTTTAGCATGCTTGTAGGGTCTTCTTGAAGTTCCATTATACAAATCATAGTTTGGTTCCATCGATTTCAGACCTGCTATAAGCAAGGTCTTCAATGGCTGCCTTGGGTACGGTTTGTATTTTAAGCTGTTTTTATAGTAAATTTTCATGCTTGTCATAGTTTACACATGTTCTAATTATCATATATACATAAACGACTCCAAAAACAGTTCATATTCATGCTAAATTCTTAGAGAGAGAAACTAAAATATTTTCATGGGTTCACCTCTTTAAGCTGGTTTTTTTCCCTTTCTTCTACCTCTGAATCCCTTCCTTAGCTCCTTAGTTCCTCTTCCTTGTTTTCTTCCTTCAGAAGCAAGCATGCTTTGCTTTTAAAGAATTTCCACCGACCCTTCTCTCTCCTCTCTCTCTCTCTCTCTCTACACGACCTCAGCCTACTCCAATCCCCATTTTCGGCTGCCTATCCCATCTCATAAATTTCTCTTTTCCTCTTTTCAGTTTGCATTAATGGGGGAAAGGATATTTGTAGTATATATGTATATTATATATACACACCCACCAACTTGCATGTGAACACCCACCCACTCTCACAGCCTTACCTCTAGCCCTCACTTCTCATTTAATCTCCTTCCAATCTCATTAAATTTTGCTTTTCATTCCTTCAGCTTTTCATTTACTTCTTGTTGATATTTTGCAAGTTATATATATATATTATATAAGCACACACACACTAACACATGAAGACACACACACACACACCTCAACCGACACACACACACATACTGCTCGTACACTTACACACACAAAGATATTTTTGGTTTTCTTTACTTTATGTATATTTATACATAGATTTATATTTATATATATCTACTATACTTGTATACATACATGTAGGTGTATATGTATATACACACTTGACCATATGTACATACCTACAATACACTTTAAACAATCTTGTCTCCTTACATTTGATTAATTAATCTTTATTACATTAATTAATTATTTTCTTATAATTTAGAATTTATGCATTATTTTTCATGACCCTGTAATGCGTGCCGTATGACCTAGTATTTTCGGGTCAGGGTATTACAGATGCTTTGGATTGGTCAACTGATTGTTTTCATTTTACTCCAGTGAGAACATTCTGTCTCCACCAGTCAACTGTTGATCAATGATTAATTCCAAAAGGGTAAAATGTCAACTTCCTTTCCAAAGAACAAACTTCTGATTTTTCTGCTCAGCACACTTTATCAACCTATATTAATACTAAGGGAGGCTAATGCAACTAGGACCTTAAAACTTTCAAATCTAAGTAATTATGATACCTAGTATCATTCTCTCTTAGCATGACATCGACCTAGTTAAAATCTCCAAGTTCTCAATAAGCACACACCTTTGGACTATTCCAATAAATATAGGAAGCGTTGAAATATTGTGCTAAAGTTAAGTTAGAGGTCCTGGAGTCTTTCTAACATCGTATTGACCCAAGTGTTTAATCAATTGCAGCAACTTTACATAAGGTAACTTAAAGACTCACTCACCCCTTAGAATTATTATCTTCATGTTCTAGTACTTTCTTTTTCTGCAACTTTGAGTTTGACCTTTATGTTGTCTCACAACAGTGTGAAATTTACTCTTCAAATTTAATTATAAAACAGTCAAGGATTTTAGATTCAATTAATAGGGATTGTCGATCAAAAGGTTAATTTCTTGAGATGAATTACCCTCTAAGATACCCTTTTGTTGAGTAACAAAGACAATGTGTTTGAGTTCATTAAATCTTAATAATAAACTAAGTAAAACAAAAATAAATAAGAATTGCAAGGACACCAAGTTTAAAGTGGAAAATCCTCATTGGAAAAACCCACTATCGTAAAAGAAACCACTAAACAAATCAAATCACAACAAAAGTTCACAAAGACCAATATTTAAGAAACTAATCTGCCACAACCCTATAGATCACCTAGGCTTCTTACAGTATATCTTCTTCATGTTTGTTGATTTGCAACATGACCAGTCTTCCACAGCCTCAACACACTTGCACGATCCCTAGATCCACCACTTCTGTAGCACGCAACTCGCTAATTTCTTGAGATGAATTACTGTCTAAGATACCCTTTGGTTGAGTAACAAAGACCATGTGCTCAAGTTCATTAAATCTTAATAATAAACTAAGTAAAACAAAAATAAATAATAATTGCAAGGACTCCAAGTTTAAAGTGGAAAATCCTCATTGGAAAAACCCACTATCGCAAAAGAATCCACTAAACAAATCAACTCACAACACAAGTTCACAAAGATCAATACTCAAGAAACTAATCTACCACAACCCTATATATTACAACTAGTCTCCTTACAGTATCTCTTCTTGTTACTTGCTGATTTGCAACATGATCGGTCTTCCACAGCCTCAACACGCTTCCACGATCCCCAGATGCTACTCTCTATACAGTGAATGTGCCTAGTCTCTTATTATATGTTGTACCAGTGTTACTCCCCAACACCTCTGTATATAGACTTCACCAGAAAGTTCTCCAAACTTTGCAAACAAGAAAACTAACTATATTCTGAAGCAAAAGTGTATTCAATTTTTCTCTGGTTTCAAAGGGCTTGGTTCCTTGTGTAAGACACAACAAGGTTCCTTATGTGTTCAAGACTCCTAAACCTAAATTTAGTAGGAAAAGAAGTCTTGTGTCTAACAAAAATATCGAGTTTGGACATCTAGCAATCAGATGTGCCCATTCCTACATTCGGATGTGATCAAAATCAATGAATGATGAGAGTAGAGATATATATAATTTACAAGTATGAATGTTCACTCATGAAAGCTCTAAGATCTCTCAAGTGTATAGCTCTCACAATTTGAACTCTCTCTTACTCTATTATCACTGAACTCAAACTGAATTTTCGTGAATTTATATCAATGAGATTGGATCTCAAAAGAGGCTTGAAAACATAAAATTTTTTGTTTTCGCACAGTGTTCGTTCGAACAATCACCTTTCATTAGAACGAGCAAGGAACGGATATCAAATGAGCAAAGTGTGGGGGTTGCAGCTCATTGTTTGATGCAGTCCTTTCGAACGAGCCTCAGATGTTCGTTCGAACAAGCCACTTGGTTCGTTTCAATGAGCAACAGAGTGTTGCTCATTCTATGCTTTCCTTGTGAACTCAATTTTCTTAAGTGTTTTGAAAGATACATTTTTGGAAAAATTGTTTCACAATCACAAGTCAAATACACACGTGACGATATGATGTCTACTATATGCAATGTGTGAATGTGTGAGATCCAAATCAAAACAAAAGTCCAAAATGCCCAAATTACCCTTCATGAACCAAGTCGGCCGGTAGATGTGCACGGCAATGAAACTTGGACCGTCTTGGAGTAGAACGGGCATCGAGATACTCTAAGCCTAGAACTAATGCAATGATTACAATCAAAGCACTTTTTGTCAAACCAGATTAGCCAATTACAATATCGGACCCCTTGGTCCTAACATCCTTGTTTTCCCAAACTTTTTTCTCACTTTCTCACCCATAATTCATTTATGTCCAGAATCTGTCTAGCCCTCTTTCTTTCTCTTTTCCTTCTTTTTTCTACTTTATTTTGCAGGACTTTACATATGCAAACCTATATCTACAGATGGGACACATGTCCCTTTGTGCAATTTTCATTTTTGAGGTATCTTTACCTCATTCTACCACATTTTTCAAGCAATGACTCACCCATTCCCAAATCTGATTTTTTAACCTTAATCGTCCATGATAGGCCATTTTTTGCCTAACATAAGAATTTATAGATAAGAAAGTAAGATACGCCAAGAATAAGCCAAACATTATGTTTTAAATTTGTGTCTTTCAGCTACATCAACAAAACAAAATATTATCTGTTTCTTCCATACCTGAGTAAAAATATTAGTTGTAGAATTCATGTCAGTTATTTATTCATATGCTTCTTCTACACCATGTGCATCTATTTCATTCTGTTGAGGCCATCCTCCTTTTTCAGGGATACTTTAATGAGCATTGCCAAACACTATGAAACTGGAGAAGATCTCGCTGAAGAAGTATGCTCGAAACTTCTCTCTGCAAGGACTTTTCGTGCAGGTTCTCAGTTACTTCGTCAGGTTATTTGACATGTTCATTTTTTCTTGTCGCATTGCTTCAATTACGAATACAGTTTCATTCTCTGCTCCTCTTTGCATATTCATACATGGCGAAATCACTTTAGTGTTGAGGTATCAGCATTGGGCTTTCAATTTTCTTGCAGATGGCATCCATGGGTAGGTGCCGCTACCATTTCCTGTTCATCCCCTTGTAAAAATTTCCTAGCCTTCACATGCGAGCTGTAATTGTGATTCTTTTTCTGTATCTTTTACATTCCTTTTGGCTTCCTTCACAGTAGTATCATTGGGGCTTAAAACTCAAAGGATTTAAATGGTTGGGATGCCAATATATTTGCTCATTAGTGAGAGACAAATGAGAGTAAGTAGCAGCTTCCTTCCCTAATCAAAGGGGAATCATTGACTTTCCTTGTAAAGATACAATAGGTATTATATTATATTGAGGAGACCACTAGAAGGTTGTGGACATACTAAGAATTCTCTCTCTTATTTATCTTGTAATCTTGGTCTTCTTGTCATTGTAATCTCAGTCTTCTTATTATTAATCTTGCTCTTCTTGTCAAGAATTTGGAGTAACAATTCGTCCATCACATCAAGTTGTCCGAGAAACAGATGGCATTAAGAATGTGAAATATTTGTTATATCTCTCTTCATTCTTTCAATAGATTAAACTGTCTGTCTGTATGAATCTTCTTTTTTCTTTTTGTAGTTACGTTATGCAACTGTAGATTTGGATCTTCATACAAAATATATACCAGGTGGGCCAGAATCAATCTATGATATTGATAAAAAAATAGGTAAAAGGACACATGTTATTCCACTGCTGCCAGAGGACAAGTTCGTTTGTAGTTTTAACCATATCTTTTCAGGTTAGTTCACCATATTCTTATTGACTTACTGTTGGAATCTGTTTTTTCCTATATGAGTAAATGACCTATATATTATTTTTTGTGAATAACAGATTCATATGCAGCTGGGTACTTCAGTTACCAGGTAATTTTTGTTATTATTCCTGTGCATTTATGTGGTTTCCTTTTGATGTTTACACATTTTTCAGACTGCTCTTCACTTTTAACCTTGATACTCACATTTGTGTCAAAAAATTACACAATTAGTATTTCTAATGACACCAAATTGTTTGGACTATAAATATTTTCCAAAATAGTTCAATTTCCCTGGGTTGTCTTTATGAGAATCTTTTTTTGGGTCATCACACTGCTAAACCAAGGACAGAAAGTGCAGTCACGTTGGAAGATAATGAGGCACACATTACAATTAAATGGCAATTCTTGTGGCCATGTTGTGTGACAAAAAGGTGGGAAAATATGTTTGTTCCTCAATAGTCAATATGGTCATTTCTTTAAATATTACATTCATGTCCTAGTGAGGTTGGGGTCTGACCAGATTTCAGATTGATTTTTCCCAAGTACAATGGTCAATTTATTTAGCCCATAGTGAAAACCATTGGCATTATCTTCTTTCATCCTTTCCTTTTGCATTGGTTTCTACAACTAAATATCTTCACATTTCAGTGGGCAGAGGTGTTGTCTGCGGACACTTTCTCAGCATTTGAGGAAGTTGGGCTGAATAATGACCAGGTACAACTCTAAACTTGTACTTTCCTTTAAAGCAGTAATGACCAATAGCACATATTCCTCAGTTGACTACTTTTCTGCATGCACTGCTTATTTGATCATGTTAAGACAATGCTTTTACATCATCCTATTAGTCAGTTCTAAATCTGTAATCAATTTAACCATTTCTAAGTAAACTTTATTTGTTCTTCACTGAGCTAGAAAAATTAATTTGGCTCCACTAATAATCATGGAAATAGTAAATTTTATTGCTTCCACTTAAAACCCATGGAAAGCTAGATACTCAATATCTAATAATAAAATTCTTTTCACTAGTGATGGATTTAATGCAGAAAGCGGTCACTGGTTTTTGCTCCTCGTTTGATAGTCTTTTGTTTCTAGTTCATTTGGGCTGAACACTTCCAAATGCTTTTTTTTTTGGCCCTATTAGAAGCATGGGTTGGTAAAGTTGTATATGATGTATAATGCAATTGAATTTTCTAGTCAAAAGGTAGCCTATATTTTCTTTTTCCAAATATAATATGAATAGGATTGGGATATGCCTGCCACAAATTTGACTCCAATCTGTTAACAAACTTAGATCATTAGATGGTAGGCTGTTCTTTCCCTCAGAATTACCGAAGGCAAAATATGAGTTGGTAAAGCAAAGGTTTACTTGTAAAGCAATATATGAGTTGGTAAAGCGAAGGTTTACGTGTAGAGTTTACTTACTTTTTTAAATTCTTTGTCATAGTTTTTTCAAACTTGTGTTGGGTGTAAAAAAATTTATCAAGATATAATGATTTCACTTTTAGTTTTTTTTTTGCTTGCACATTGTTGCAACCATCAACAAATTTTATTACGTTCTTAATTCTGAACTTTTGGCCGTCTGTTTATCCCTTATATCATTATTATGAGGATACAGTCCCCTTACTGCTAGTAATATTCACAGATTAATTGGTCGCCTGACTCTCCCCGCCAGGGAGCATTAGAATTGTTTTCTTAATATTTCTTAATTTTTGTCTTGCAACAGGCTGTTAAGGAAATGGGTCACAAGTTTCGTGAAACCATTCTTGCTCTTGGAGGTGGAAAATCGCCCCACGAGGTAATGCAAGATAAACTTGCACGTAAAGCATTTCATTTGTAATTTGCTAGTGGGAGAAGATTACTTTCATACCCCAAATTGTGCTAGTAATTGTAACCTTGTAATTTCTCAACCCCAACCCACAAGTTAAATCTCACTCTTATTCCATGAATGATTATAGTGCCATGCAATTGTGGCTCACAGCTCCGAGTCATATAATTTGCCACCCCTACTTGTAGATCTTATCATTTCTCTCATGGAGTTACTTGCATTTCTTTGGAACTCTCTATTCTAATATTGACTTATGTTCAGGTCTTTATAGAATTTCGCGGGCGTGAAGCTTCACCGGATGCATTTCTTCGGTACAATGGTTTATTACCAGCTGTCAGAGCTTGAGTTCTACTGAAACTTTCTAAAATCTGTATACAAGGATCGGGGAAGATACACATGTTTGGTGCTTCAGTATTGAAGTTATTTAGTGCACTTCAATTACAGTAGCATTGCCTTTTCCTATTGATGTTGAATTTAATATTATTCCCCCCGCGGATATTATTATGACTGCCTCCAACACCATAATAACATGGAATGAAACTGGAGAAACATATCTCCAACACTATCCATATTTCTACCAATGGTTCAAACATGGTATACATGGAATTTAGGTCTGATGCTACATTGGTTACTAAATATGTTTTCTATTTTTATTTTCATTTTTCTTAAAAACGGTATTATTGTGCCAAACACGTTTTATGTAACTAGGTGATATTATTTATGGTGTGTGCTCTTGGAAACTGGCACACAAAGGGTCAAAAAGGTTCAATATGCCCCTTAAGCTTCAAGCTAGAGTTGGAGGAGATTATCTTGACCGATGATATACCATAAAATGACAAACATATTCAAAGCATGACACGTGTCTGTATAGAGCTCTTCAGGGAACGGATTAAGAAAGATTATTTTATCCAGATCAACCAAGCACGGAGGGTTTAGAGGTATATGGTTTACAACATAGCACCGTCTTTCATATCCTACCCATTTCAGAATAAGGAAACAGAGTTCAATATGGCAACTACTATATTCGGATATCTTCAAATCCCTACTTTTATGGCTCCTAATCCTACTTAACTTAGAAGATTTACAACCTATAATAAGGCCATAAGGTATGCTTTCAATTTATGTTCAATTCGTCTTTTAAATTACAATCTCTTTTTATTTGCCGACTTTATCATTAGAGTAGCTACCACCGGAGCCTTCTCGGTGACCCTCTGATCTCAAATTTTTGATAGGTGGCGAAGGACGGGAGACCCTTTTGATAAAAAAAGGGCAACATCAATTTGGCGCTGTCTATGGAAACGACAATCGTTCCTACTATTTTTTCTTCAAAACAACAAATCTTTTGTCTTTTTCTTCCAAAAGACAATAGCTCCCAACCTTCGTCCTAGAAACAATTCCCAAAACCCTCAAAATCAGTCTTTTGCCGAAAGAGGAAGGGGACAAACACCCAATCGTTTACAACTACAACTTGATCGGATTCAACGACAGTCTGATCAAATGCAGGAACAACTCACTGCCATGTCACAAGCTCTGTCTTCACTGGCTTAGAACCAACAGAGTAACCCTCCTCCTCCTCCTCCAACTAACACTGTTCACGGAGGACCTCAGCCTCCCGCCACCACCACGGGCGGAGGATCTCCCAACGAGGGGTTGCCTAACATGCAACTGGTACACCCCCTATAGTACCATTCATATGGGGGCTAATCCCCAGACATCAACAGTTGTAGGGAGAAGAATGCCCACACTTCATCCAACTGTCCATTACCAGAGCAGAACGAGGATACCAACTCCAATGGCCTCTGGAGCCAATCCAGCGCCGCAGGAATTCCAACCTCCCTAGACTCTAGTTCCCCCCAGTCTTGGGAGAGTAGCATCCTCCTACTAACATTGGACAAATTCCTCCCCTGAGTCGAGAATCTGGAGGCGCAAGACAAGATCAACAACGGGTACCGATCGCACAACAAGTCCTACATAAAGCCCCTCAAAGGGTAAAGGAGATGGAAGACTCTCAGGATCAAACGATTTCAACCAGAGGGTTCCGTGCCCCTCCAGATCAAGATGAGCTAAGTAAATTGCTCGGTAGGTTCTCCTACATCGTTTACCTCTAACACAATGACAAAAGAGTGACCTAAGAAGTTTGTTGTCCTAAAATTCACCCTTTACAATGGGTCTGCAGGACCATGGGGACCACCTATCTCACTATTAACACACAATTGGCTTTGCATGGAGCTACCGATGCCTTCATGTGACGAGCCTCAAGGGTACCGTCCTTAAGTGGTTCCACAACCTCCCCTAAGAATCGATCAATAATTTTTATGAGCTCAGTAGGATATTTCTTGACTGATTCTCAGGAAGTTGAGAAAAAGACCAGAATTCTCGCTAACTATAAAACAAGCAAAGGGAAAATCACTTTGAGAATACATAGCTCGTTTTAACACCGAGCTCATAGAGATAACCGATTGCAGTCCACGTTTTCTAGTGGCCGCCCTTATTTCAGACCTTGGGCCTGGACGCTTCCAAGATTCCTTGACCAAGAATCCTCCCATCAATATGATAGCACTCATGGAAAGGGCACAAAAGTATATTAATCTTGAAGATACAAAAACCTCATTCCGAAAAGCAAAAGAGCATGCTCAGAAGGATGAGAAAGTTCAAAAGAGGGATAACAGTGCTAACAAGAAGAAGATCAGGAATCCCGACAAGAGAACAGCATCTAGAGCCCAGAACAACTCTAACTCTGGGAGGTATGGGACTTACACCCCTCTAAATGCTTCTCTTACCCACATACTCCAACAGATTCAGACTCGTGAAAACTTGAGATGGCCAGAGCCACTAAAAGCCACCTCGACTCAAGAAATCAAAACAAATATTGTGATATCCATAAAGAGCAGGGACACACAACCGAGGAATGCAGGGCTCTAAAGCAAGAAATAGAGCATCTCATCAGGAAAGGACGACTAAGAGAGTTTGTTCGCAAAGACAGGAGGCAGAACCCCCGTGACGACAGACCACCGTCAAAGAAGGCAAGAGCAAAGACCTGAATAGAGGAAAATTCGGAATGATCAGCAATGGCAAAATAATTAGGTTATCTTTGTGCTTCACGCTAGCAATACGATGACAAGAATGTCTAACCGAGCTAGGAAAAGATATGCTCAGGAGGCAAGGGCAGAACCCGGTGTCATCCAGACCTCGGCCATTGAGAAAAAGGTGAAGTCAGAACTTCAGATCCAGTTATCTGAATTAGACCTCATTGGGGATACATTGTCCCTACAACTATGCTTTTGTCATCTCACTCAAAATCGCTAATTTTGAGATTAGAAGGGTTCTCGTGGATACTGGAAGTCCTGCCAACGTATTATTCTATGAACCCTTTAAACACATGAAGCTCAACTCTAATGACATCAAGGCTACCGCTACTGTCATCGCAGGATTCGACGGGAATCTCAACATCCCAATAGGCTGAATCGATCTACTGACCACGATAGAAGAGGGGGACGGACAAAGGACACTAATCTTTGAATACATGGTCCTAGACAGTAAATCTCTCTATAATGTCATTATTGAGCGGCCTTGGATCCACCAGATGGGAGCAGTTACTTCAACCCTCTATCAATGCTTGAAATATGTCCACAACAACAAAGTTCTCACCATCAAAGGCTGTCTATCAGCCCACTGCCTGAGAATGCCATGCCCTCGTACTAAAAGAAAAGCCCTCCAAATTGCAATTACTAGTAACCTCATGAAAGGGAAAGTTCCTCATCTTTCAACCTTCATGAGGTAGAAGAATGTCCTTTCGAGATTGACGAGCCACTAAGTCCTAGAGGAAGGGACAGTGCAGTTAAACCAATGGAGGAGCCCATCAACACCGAAGGAGACGGAAAGTACATACCAATTGGCTCAGCCCTATCTCCTTCCGAGCAAGAGGATATTGTTAAATTTCTAAAAGACAACCTTTCGGTATTTGCTTGGGAAACTAGAGATATAGGGGGAATAGATCCTAATTTCATCTCTCATAAGCTGATGAACAGATCCAGACCATCCCCCAGTAAGACAAAAAAGGAAAACATTTGCCCCTGAACGCCACAAAATCATCAATGAAGAGGTCCAGAGGTTGCTAAATGCTAGAATGATAAGAGAAGTGTTCTACCCAGAATGGCTTGCCAATACAGTTCTTGCAAAAAAGAAGAACGAAAGGTGAAGGGTCTGTGTTGACCTATACCGATCTAAATAAAGCTTGTCTTAAATACAACTTTCCTTTTCCTAGAATTGATCAACTTGTTGATGCCATGGCAAGTCACGAACTCATGGGTTTCATGGATGCTTACTCTGGATACAATCAAATTCAAATGTATCCTCCAAACCAGGAGAAAATAACACATATTAGAACGAGGTCTCTATTGTTACAGAGTGATGCCGTTCGGTTTAAAGAAAGCTGGAGCTATATACCAGAGACTTGTAAACAAAATGTTTGGCCCCCAAATTGGGAATACAATGGAAGTCTACATCGACGATATGCTTGTCAAAAGTGTTCAGAAGGGTGACCACATTTAGCACTTGAGTTAGACATTCGACATCTTGAAGAAACATAGAATGAAGCTTAACCCATTAAAATGTACCTTCAGGATCACAGAAGGAACATTCTTGGGTTTTCTAGTTTCTCAAAGAGGAATTGAGGTAGATCCCTTACAGATAAAAGCTCTGATTGAACTAGAATCAACTAAAACCAAGAAAGATATCCAAGGACTGAATGGAAGGATAGCAGCACTGAATAGGTTTATCTCTAAATCTACGGATCGGTGCCTCCTATTCTTTAAAGTCTTGAAGGGGAGTAAGGCCCTAGAATGGACCTCTAAATGTGAAGAAGCCTTCTAACAACTCAAGCAATACCTAGCCTCCCCCGAACTACTTTCAAATCAATGTCAGGGGAAAAACTACTTAGTGTACTTAGCTATGTTAGAAAGTGCCATCAACTCTGCGTTAGTTAGGGAAGACAAAGGAATTCAAAGGCCTATTTTCTACGTCAGCCTTGGTAATATCCTTTCGGAGGCTCAAACCATATTTTCAAGCCCATCCTATCATAATCCCTACATCTTATCCTTTACAATCAGTCCTACATAAACTCAAAGTTTCGGGATGACTGGTCAAATGGTCAATAGAACTGGGAGAATTCGACATATCCTATATACCACGGATTGCTATCAAAGGCCAAGTATTAGCAGAATTTATAGCAAAATTCATTAGAACACAGCATTCGAAAACTCAAACCATTACAGACACTTCGGTATGGTTACTTTACATTGATGGTTCGTCTACCGACAAAAGCTTCTGAAGTAGGTATAATACTTCAGTCCCCTGATGGGATCTTAACCGAAAACGTCATTAGCTTGGAATTCAGAGCCTCTAACAATAAAGTCGAATATGAAGCACTTATCTTGGGATGAAATTGGCTCTAGAAAGCGAAGCATTGGATCTTGACGCATTCTTTGACTCTCAGCTTGTGGTGAGTCAAGTTTTGGGAGAATTTTCCACTAGGGATAACAGAATGACCAAATATTCAGAGTTGGTGGAATCGCTAAATTGCTCTTTTCGCAAATTCACTATTTCAGAAGATTGAAAGGAACCAAAACTCCAGGGCCGACACTTTAGCAAATATAGCCTCCCATCTCAAGCCAAAAAGGGCCAAACAATGGTAAAAAATCTCCTACAAGTTAAAACCTAGTACCGAGGTAATAAAATCCCTTCAAATTTCATAACAACTTCAGAATGGGATGACTCCCATCATCCAATATCTAGATGAAGGGCTGTTTTCAGAGGATAAGAATCATGCCAAGATAATTTGAATTAGGGCAGCTCGGTATTTAATTCTTAAAGAAAAGTTTTACCGAAGGTCCTACACACAGCCCCTCTGATGGTGCTTAACTCCAAAAGAAGCCCACTACATCCTAGCCGAGATACATAAGGGGGTCTGTGGCAACCATAATGGTGGTAGGACCATAGCTCACCGAGCCCTAACTCAGGGCTACTATTGGCCTGGTAGGCTAAAACATGCTAAGGAATATGTTCAGAAGTGTGACAAATGTCAACGTTTCACCTCATACCAACATCAACCTTATCATGAACTCGTCCCTATCGTGAGTCCATGGCATTTTACTGAATAGGGAATGGACATTGTGAGGCCATCGCCAAAAACCACTCAGAATAGGAGATTCTTGTTAGTTGCTATTGACTATTTCTCTAAATGGGCGGAGGCTAAACCACTGACCCACATAACAGAGGTAGAAGTAAAGATTTTCACTTGGAAAAATGTAGTATGCAGGTTCAGTATACCCCGCGTCATTATTTCAGACAATGGGACGCAGTTTGCTGGAAAGGTATTTAGGAAGTTTTGTAAAGACCTACACATCAATCACCACTTCTCCTCTCCAATGCATCCTCAAGCTAATGGGCAAGCCGAAGTTACCAACCACACTATTTTTGAGGCAATTAAGAGGAAATTGGAGGAAACAAGGGAAGATGGGTTGAAGAACTCCCTGAATACTCTGGGCCTACCAAATTGCTAAAAGAACTTCAACTAGCGGAAGCACCATTTTCACTCGCCTATGGCACCGAGGCAATCGTTCCTGTCGAAATTGGCATGCCAACCCTTAAGACAGACTACTTTGACCAAAGGGCCAATAACCAACAACTTGCGGAGAATTTGGACTTACTAGAAGAAAGATGTGAGTAAACTCGAATTAGGACTGAAGCCTACCAACAGAGAATGGCTAAATGTTTCAACTAGCGGTTAAAACTCATCAATTTTCAGCTCAGAGATCTAGTCTTAAAAATGGTGTTTCCAAATACTAAAGATCCCACCATGGGAAAGCTCTCCCCTAACTGGGAAGGACCTTATAAAGTAACCAAGATCGTCAGACCTACGACTTATTGGTTGGAAGATTCAATTGGGAAGCCTATACCCAGACCTTGGAGCATCGAACATTTATGCAAGTATTATCAATAAAAAGCTACTTTTGATTTTCTTTAGAGTTTGATATCAATTTACAGACCCCTAAAAGCCTTGTGTCTATTACAAGTGCTATAGGTCTAGTCCATTTTACTCAATACACAGACCTCCCAAAGCCTTGTATTCATTATAAGTACTACGGGTCTGGTACATTTTATCGATGCACAGACCCCTAAAAGCCTTGTATCTATTACAAGTACTACAGGTCTGGTCCATTTCATTCAATGCACAGACTCCCCAAAAGCCTTGTATCCATTACAAGTGCTACAAGTTTGATTCATTAAATTAATGTACAGGTCCCTAAAGGTCTTGTATTCAATACAAGTACTATAAGTCTGGCTCATTTTATCAATATACAGACCCCTCAAGACCTTGTATTCATTACGATTGTTATGGGTCTGGTCCATTTTTCTCATTCTATAAATCTCTAGAAAAGCCTTATCTTATTTACAACTGTTATAGGTCTGTATATCATAAATTATCAGTATACAGACACTAGAGAAACCTTATTTATTTATAAGTGTCAGTGGTTTTGTATGTCCTGATATTTAAGCCTATGAAATGCCTTATAAATGCTTTGGAGTCTCTAAGAGAACTTATATTTTCTATTAGTCCTGGATATTGAAGAAGTTATCTCGAGGTCAAGCACGCCACAAAGATATCAAACAAAACACAAGTTCTAGAATAATTGAAATTTCATATATCAACCAAAAAAATGGGAAAATTACAAGATAAAAAAAAGTATACAAAAACATCCCAAGTCTACTCTGCTGCTGGTTTGAACAGTCTCTAAAGCAGCAATTTGAGGGAGTTCTGGATCCACCTCATTTTCTTTATCATCACCATCTGGCGTATCGATCTCAACTTGGGAGACTTCAATACCATTTACTCCAGTCAGATTCAAGTCAGTATACTTCTTACGGAGCTTCATTTTGAAGGTTCGGTATCCATACTTAATCAACTTGCCACCCAGATCTTGAACCTCGGCCTTCAGATCCACCTCAATTTGGGCTCTGACGGCTTCAGCGGTGTCCTGAACCTTCTAGACAGAAACAGCCTGGAAGTCTGCAAACCACTTTTGAGGTCTTCTAGTTCGGCAGCAAGAGTATCCCTCTCGAACTCCATGATGGAGTGGGAATTGGTAACCTCCTTCAATTTTTCCTTGGTTGCTGCCACTGAAGACTGCGTAGTTCCTAACTGAAATCTGAACTAATCAAGCTCATATTAGAGGGCGTTAATCTGCTCGAGGTTTTCAGGGCAGTCCATAATGGTTGCCAAGCCACGTATGGTCTGGAAAACACAAGTAACACAATCAAGTCAGAATGGATTACGTGCAAAATATTAAACCAGGAAACTAAAAATAAGGAAAAATAATATAGAACTCATCCCTCATGTGAAGGGCCATCACATCCTTGGCTATCCTCTAGGGCTTCAGCCCGGTGAACTTGCTTAGGGCTCGTTCCCCAAGAGTCCTCATAAGCCTTCTTCACAGCTATTGCGCTGAAGTTATAAGACCTTGAGGAGGCCGCAACTAATTTACCCTTCCCCTTCTCTTCTTCAAAGTAGAAGGCACTGGGGGCAGAAGAGTATCCTGAACAAGAGAAATCCTCAAATCTTCTGAGACAGTTCTCTTGAGAGAGTTGGAGATTAACCTCATTCTCTTTATTAGAAGGGGAGGCTCGGTAGGGGAAAAACTTTCCCCAACTTTCTTCTTCTTTTTCCTTGGTACCCTATCCAGTCACCAGATATTTCTTTAAACTCTCGGTCCTGTCTCGCATCAAACCAACCTCCATAAAGTTTTTGGGGCAAATGATGGCTTTGTGAGAGTAGTTGTTGGTCAGAAGGAGCCTCTTGTACTTCTATTGATGATCATCGATGAAGATTGATCTCTTTCAAGCTCTCTTAGTTGCATAGAGGCACATGATTAGGCTTAAAAAGAAAAAAAAAAAAAAAGAACATGAAAACCCAAAAGGGAAAAAGTACAAAACAAAAAGGGGTCTCACCCTTGATGCCAGTCTTTCGTGGGAAGGTTGAAACCTGGCTCTCGAAGTCCTCGAACTCCCAGGCTCATTCTACAAAGAAGTACCACTTTTTCCAAGTCTTGTTGGAAGTGGCTACAGAGGCCTAAAACCTTTATCGAAAGATATATAAAACGTGCCCTCCGACTTCAAGTATTTCATGTCCATATTACTCCTAATTAGAGGGAGGTCTACCTCGACATTGTTCAAGTGTCCCAAAACTATGAACCCGAGTAAATGCCTCCAACTATTTATATTCAGATTAGCAGGGCAGATATTGAACCAATTAAAAAAATTCCTTATAAGAGGGTGAAAGGGGAACCTAACCCCTATCTCAAACCACTCAAGGTAAACACAGATCTCACCTTGTTGAATATTGGAGGGGCAATCTAATAGTCTTGGTACCCTACAAGACACATTTGCAGAGATGTCAAAAGCAGCCCTTAAAGCATTTATCATGCTCTAAGTCATGGCGCTTTCTCCTTCCTTCCTTTTATGGGATTTACTCAAGGTCTTCCTACTGATGTTTTTAGGCTTTATGAAAGCCTCTACTATCCTGACTTTAGAATTGAGGGTTGGGTTACTGACAATCCTATTTTCTATGTTTTCTGATGGGCTACTAGTTACAAGATTTGTCTTTATCTGGTCATATATCTCGAAGGACTCTATAGTTTCATGACCAGTGTTTGACTGAGCATCAAAGGCCAACATGGTTTAGATAAGAAAATGGAAAAGAGTAGAAGAAGATGCAAAGAATTTAGAAAATGTTTTTGGGACCGAACCTGACCCTCAGATTTGATCGGAGTTGATTTTTTTAGGATGTCGGAGTTCGCCTCACTCAAAAATCTTTCTTACAGTTTGAAATGTTCTCTCTTGCGGTTTGAAGGCTCTTAAAATGCTGAAGTATTGAAAGGGGGAGCAGCGATGTGTTTTCCCTATATTTATAAAGATCCAACAGGTGTCACGTGGGAGGCCCTTGTTTCCAAACCGCCATGACAATTAGAGCAATGATGGTCTCGTAATTCCAACCGGCTGCTGATGCAATAAATGTCGCATCAATGGTTGTCTCCTCGAAATACGAAACAACGCATTTATAACCACTACGCAAATAACACCTCAAAAACCCTAACCTTAGCTTTGATCATGCCCGAGAATAGAGGCTCGGGAGGGGAGTAGCTAATATATCATAAAGTGACAAACATATTCAAAGCATGACACATTTCTGTACAAAGCTCTTCAGGAAAAAAATTAAGAAAGATTATTTTATCTAGATCAACTAGGCACGGAAGGTTCAGAGGTATATGGTTCACAACATAGCACCGTCTTCCATATCCTACCGATCTCAGAATAAGGAAACAAAGTTCAATATGACAACTATTATCTTCAGATATCTTCAAATCCCTACTTTTATGACTCATAATCCTACTCAACTTAGGAGGTCTACAACTTATAAATAAAGTCACAAGATATGCTTTCAATTTATGTTCAATTCCTCTTTTAAATTACAATATATTTTTATTTATTGGCTTTATCATTGAAACGGCTATCACCGGAGTCTTCGCGGTGACCCTCTGATATCAAGTTCTTGACAAGTGACAAGAGACGGGATGCCTTTTTGATAAAAAATGAGCAATATCAACCAAGAAAAATAAGTTTTTGATAATGGGTTGTGATGGCCTATGGATTGTGATGTGCATCCAGTATGCAGTAACAATTGTGAGAAAGGAGCTCATGTTGCACAATGATCCCTAAAAATGTTTGAGGGAGCTCGTCACGGAGGCACTCGAGCGCAACTCCTATGATAACCTAACAACAGTTGTGGTTTGTTTCTCCCTAACTCCTGTGATAACATAAAATTAAATACCTAAATCTTAGAAAAAGGAGCATATCAACTGAAGGGTTTGATCTCTTAAAAGGGTTTCATGAGTAGTAATGTATAAAAAGAATTGTAGTTCAATGGCACAAAATTGAAGTTTTGCGAATTTTTCTAAATTTTGAAAGCCTTGTACATCTAAATTCTAGTGTCATTTTAAATTTGGAGTACTTACTATTAAATGTTTCTGATCTTCAGCTATGGAAATATTGTATAATTCTTGATCTCACTCATTTTAACTTGTAAATGTCATCTTTTTAAGACTTATAGATGAGAATGTTGAAGAAATAGAGTAGAATTACTATGAAGGAGACTTGAAAAAAGAAGCGAATCTTGGAATGTTAGAAAAGGTTGAAATCGAATGGGTCTTACATTATTTTTAATCTTTGGGTTACTATTACTTTTTTTTATCAGTTCTTGGGGTTACCATTATGGAAAGTAGACTGTAAAAAATGGATTAAGTCAGTTAGCCACATTTAAAATATTTGGATTCATGGAATGGCTTCAGAAAAATTTCAGCATTAGTAGTTTGTATTTGAAAATTCACCAAAAATTGAAATCTGTTTTAATTAGCTGAATTTTATGTCATATTGGAATAGACATCAAAAGTTTTCAATCTATAAAATTGTACGCCAAAAGATTCACAAGAACCAAACCAAAAATATTTTCAAACTAAAGCAAAATCATAGTAACATATTTTCAAAGCTATCCAACCAAAAGAAGTACTAACCACAAATAGTTGAAACTAAATTGATCTCTACTTGTTGTCCATTGCACCGCTCTTTATACTAAAATATATTACAATTGATCTCTATTCATCTATGAGAAAAAATGTTGGGGTAAGCTCAAAGATCTTAGTAAGGTAAGACAACACAATATACACCGGAATAGGTCAAGCGAATAGCATGAATAATTTAGAAAATAGTTTCTGATAAATTGAAGCATTTTACAAAGTTTCATATTACTTGAAAGCATTTCAATGCTTATAATACAAAGACTAATATCATTTTTCAATTCGTAAATCATTAACAAAGAGTGGCAATAAATAATATTTTCAAATTTGCCACCAGTATTTACCTTGGTTGTCACAACAAGCACAGTATGGTGCCCAATTTCAGTGGGACTTGCAAACATCACCAGTATTAAAAGTCACCATTATTATACTCCTGTTAACACGGGTAGACTCCGACAATATCCTGCCGGCACAAATAGACTGTTAATAGTAGTAAACCACTGCTGACACAAAACTAACTCCAACCAGATCTCACACCCACACTAAAACAATTCAAATAACTTTGGCAATGATCACATGAATAAATCAATTCTTATCAATAAACAAAATAATTTTCATAAACAATTTTAGTTGTAAATGAAGAGTGAATATCAGAAATAATCAATTTGTGCTTGACCTAAGTAAAGACAATGAAGCAAACAGAACATTGTAAAACATATTTTTAAACTCAAAAAAGTTTGAAATCATTTGCTTGAATAAACAATTCTCGTAAAAATAGAAGCAAGAAAACATTTATTTGGAATTTATTCAAAAATTAAATATATCATGTATGTTCCCCTACCTCAAAAGCAATGTCCTCAAATCACATAATGCACTACAAGAGTATCCTTTACAAAGTCATTCAAAACATATAATAATTCATAATAGCAAATTTTTACTTCAATTTGCTAAATTTGATTCAATTAAACATGCCCTAATTAGTATAGTGTCACGCATACTTATTAGGTATAAGTATTTTTAAAATACCTAAATAATGATCTTAAAGTGTTCTTATATTTTTTCTATAATTTTTAAATATTAATTTTAAATTTTCTCGAATTCTATCAAAATTATTCCGATTAAGCTTAACTCAAAACATATGGTCAAACATGAACTAACATGGTTTTACAAGCCAATCAAAGGTCTTATTTTCAATCCGAGTATACTTCTAATAACTCAAATTTACTTATAAATAACTATCATAATTTAAGTCACCTAATTACACATTTAAATAATTAAGAAACTAATACATCAAAGTGAACTTTAATGAAATTTCAATTATTAGTATTACTTTGAGCCTCACCTCCTGTGCCAATAGTTTAATAATATCAAATACGATTTTCCTACAAAATTTCATAATCTTTGGAATTCGTTTACTATTTTTCCTTAATTTCTTTAGTTCTATCAATTAAAAATTAATAATAATTCATATAATAAATTATTGAGTTCAGGATCTAGTCCACTAGGTCGGGATCATCGAGAACTATAATTTAGATACTAGGTCTAGCCTATTTGCCTAAGGGTGAAGTACACTCTCCCTACGCTCCAAGAACTTTAATGAAATTTCAATTAGTAGTATTACTTTGAAGCCTCACCTCCTATGCCAATAGCTTAATAATATCAAAGAAGATTTTTCTACTAAATTTCATAATCTTCAGAATTCGTTTACTATTTTTCGTTAATTTCTTTAGTTCTATCAATTAAAAATTAATAATAATTCATATAATAAATTATTGAGTTCGGGACCTATTCCACTAGGCCGGGATCATCGAAAACTATAATTTAGATACTCGGTCTAGCCCATTTTGCCTAAGGGTGAAGTACACTCTCCCTACGCTCCAAGACCCAATAGTGGGTTTGTGCAAAAATGATCATCTTCTCCAACTCAACAACTAAATTCTACAATTAGTGCAGTTCACCATATCTGTTTTTTTTCAAATTTCGACCTTAAATTTTTTCCTCGATTCTTATCCAAATCATGCAAGTTATACAGTTAACCCTCTTATAATTAATATTCAATAAGTTAATAATATCTAATAATTAATAATATTTTAAGGAACCGACTTGATTCCATGGTGGATAATTAATAATTCTATTACTTAATAATTAATAATTTTTTTTCAAAAAAATCCTTGATAATATTAATTATTAAAGAGATAAAATAGTTGTACATATACTTATATATATATATATATCCTATTTACAATATGTTTTGATAATTCTATTTATAAATTTTATTTAAATTGGAGTTAAATGTATTGTAAGTGAGAAAAATTATGGCACTGAGTAAGCGTAGAAGCATAACTTCTTTAGCTAAGAGGCATATTATAAATTTTTTTATGCCCTAAGTTGAACATTATATATATTTTTTTATGAAATACTAAATGCCATTAAAAAGTTGAATATGAGGTCTCCTTTTGTGTCAAAATTCATATATATATGTATGAAATAATTCCATATTAATAAAAATTCAAGAAAAATTATAAGTAATAATTCTAATAATTAATAATTTTTTCATCTCCCAAGTCTATTAATTATAAGAGAGTTCATTGTATATGGATTTTATTCATATTTTCGAGATCTATGCAACCGTATACTCTAATTTGATCAAATTTTTCAAGATTAAGAGAAAAATCAACCCAAAGCTTGCAGTTACAATGTTTTCATCCAAAATTTATTCTATACCTCTTTCAATACATCTCCATATGAGGCATTTTATATATCGAATTAAACCTTATTTCATGGGTAAAATACTATGTTTCCAATTCCTTCATAGACTCTCAAATTCATACTCAAAATCAAGCCCTAACTTGATTGTTACGTGGTCCATTTTATTATGTGAAATTATAATTTCAAGAATTCATAATAATTTATAAAATTCTCTAAGTAAATCATCACAATAAAATAATAATATATATTCAATGAAATTATAAATCTTACCTCAATTTATGGCTTCTTCTAAAATTAAATTTCTTTAATCCCCCATAGCATAATCCCTCTCTCTAGAATTTGAGATATGTAAAATAAAGGCTAGGGTTTGTTATGATTATGTATTTATAATAAATTACACATTTCATTGCAATATTAGTGCCTCATACTTATTTATTTTTAACACAAGCTTCAATCTGAATTATTTAATTCAATTATATAACCTTATTTATATTTTTATATTAAATCATACCACTATCAATTTCTAATTAAATTTTTCAATATATTTGAATACATATAAATTATTAAGGTTTAGTAAAAATACGAGGTATTACAAAGTCCACTTTTGTATAAAAAAAATGAGTCTATTTAAATATATGGGTTAATAGTATTACCTTTAATTAAATACTTCAACTAAAAACAAATGCATACCAAGTGTTGTAATCGTTGCCCTTTCAAGTGCAACATGTAATAGTGATTTCTTAGTTTTTCAATCAATCAAAAAATATTTGTGAATAGCTAAAATACAATTATTAAGTTATATCATGAGTCTCTCTTTATAAAAGAAGTCATGATTTCAAATTTCTCCGAATGAAAGTATGTGGTGTATGTTAATTTTTCAGTCATAAATTGAGTTTATTTTTAACTTATAAATAGTCACTCTTTCTATTAACCAAATAATAATAACACTTATGAATAGCATTTTGCTGTTATAATCACAAATCCTCTTCATCCAAATATTTTTATCCTGTAATTTTCTTTTCCTTTTCAAACTCTTCATTCTATGATTTGAAAAAAAAAAAAAATTGATGATTAATCTTTGAATAAATTGCAATTTGGTTTTGGATAGAGTGTAATGAGGTGTATATACAAGCAAATGTAATGTCTCCATTTGAGATTGATATGGACAATGTCCATTTGTGAGGGACAGAAATAAAACAATGTAGTTTTAAAATTGGTGATGTATGATAAAAACTGGGTTGTTTTGTTTCTCATCCATTTCTCCACATGAGGAGAAAAAAATATAGAAAAATGATAAATTATACTAATCTCTCCCAAGATTTTTGGCTATAGCAAATGTCACCTCTCGAATTTTTAAAATTACATTGCATCCATATACTTATAAAGTTAGTAACAACCCACCCCATGCCGTCAGGAGTCATTATTGACTTTGATGAAATTTTCTAAAATGAGCTATAAAACTTTTGTAAATGCCAATTTTACCCTTTCGATTGTTGAAAAGATAATATTATTGTTACCAGTATACTATCAAATGATAAATTATTGTAATTGTGTCTCTCCACATGTTATCTCTTTCACTTACACAAGTTCTCTTTTTTCTCTCTCTCTTTCTCTCTCTCTCTCTCTCTACACCCTTTCTCTTTGGGGCAATTATTCCTAGAGTTGCTAGCCTGGTAAGAATGGTATGTGTTTTTAGATTAAAAGAAAGTTTGGATCTAATGCATTTTGTAAGGAGTACAAGATCTAATTCAAGAGACACTTGTGGTCTTTATGATCTCATAATTGCATATGCCAATGATTTTGTGTTTGCATCCATGTTAGAATTGAATGGCAAACACGTTTTTTTTTTTTTTTTGGGTAGACAATAAAAGAAAAGATAAATAGAAAACAAAGGCTTAAGAGCCCAGTCTCAAAGGTAATGGACATGAGGTCTGCCTTTAAATACCCCAAAACTTCAAAATGAGGGTTTTCCATCACCACTAAGGGGTTATGCTGATGATTCCCCATATTGGCCATTAAATCAACACTTCTTTTTCCCTCCCTTTAAGTGTGAGAGAACTTGCAAACCCTAAATTGGCAGGCATAACTTTTACCATCCTCAATTAAAGCATCAAACTTGTAGTTGGTGTGTTCATTCTCTAAAATAGAGAGATAATTCTTGCAATCAGATTCAAACTTGTTCAAAATTGATGAGGAAGATGAGTTTGAGTCCTTTACGAATACTCTAGAGTTCATCCATTAAGCTTGTGCTCATACCTATGAAACCACAATAGCTTATAACCCAATTGCATGTATCATCTTAAGCAAAACCTCCAAAACTTGCAAGTCTCGGGTTTTCTCACATGTTACCGTCTATATTTAGTTGAAAGCCATTAGCCTTTATTCCTTTCCGGGCAAGGCTTTGTTTAAATTCCACCATTGATTTTAAAATGTCACGCTCAATCTTGTGATAGTGAGTTAAAGTACTTTGCAGATGAAGATAAATAAGAATTTGAGTGTTAAACCTTGTTTAAATGATAGGAATTTATTCATATGAGGTGCAGAAAATGATGGAAAAAGAAAGAGGGGAAAACAGTGGGAAAAGGGGCACAAAAATGAAAAATATAGCTCATCAGAGAATCAGTTTTCCGCCGAAGCAGCCACTGGGTTGGAGCTAGTTTGGGTCGGGTCAGACCAGACTCACCAACACATGAGGCTGTCCAAATACTGTGACGTTTTGGTATATGTTTTAAATGGGAATAGGGGTGTTTGGTTATGAAGATAAGAAATTGGATTGGGAGTGAAATTGGAATTGTGATATCCTATCCCTATTCCATAGGTTATCCATTGTTTGGCTATTCCAAATTAGAATAGTAATTTCTGAAATTTAAATTTAACCTAAATATTTTAGAAATTATAAATTGACCCTAGACTTATGTTTATTATAAATTGACCAAAAGAATAAAACAATTAATTAATATTAATTTAATTAATTAGAAATAAGGAAAATTACTAAAATGTCCCTAAAGTCAAAAGTGAGTCAAACGGACTTCGATTAAATTAAATAAATAGTGAATTTTTATTATTTCGAGCATTTCAGACTCAACGGGTGAATTCTGATTTATGAAAATAGGTCTTCAAAAATAAAAACACGTACAAGTGTAAAATGACCATTTTGCCCTTTTTAGTATAGATGTTCGAATTGAAGTCTGCGAAAGCCTAAACCGACTTTGTTCGACGTTCCAAATTCAATGGTAGAGTCTATTCTAGTAAAATAGATACTTATAGAAAAGAAACATAAAATTTGATGAATAGCATAGATTATGAAAAGGTAAACTGAGATGCATTGTCTATTGATGAAATAGGGACTTCAAAGAGAAAGGAAAGGTGACTTGATTTTATTGAGAAAGAAAGGAAACAGTTTAAGAGGTAAATAATATCTAATCTCTGCATGTGATACTTTTATCCATGTCATCAGTTTTTCATATACTGCCAAATTGTACTCTTATACGTACCTGATGTTTATTGGATCCATAATGTGATACTTGTTCTATCTTGTGAAAATTGTTTATTGATAGTTATATATCTTGATCATGATTTCTGTACACTCTGTACATAGGCCTCGAGGGGCAAGACTTATGATCTCAGCAGCCTATTTTGTATTGGCCTAGGAAGGCAACAGTTTCATTCTCCCTGTTGAGAAAAGTGATATTGCATTTACTTTTCATGGGCTTTAGCATGATCTCGATATATTATTAGTGCCAGATTTGTGCTCAGTCACAAACTCCATCTGATGCTTACTAGACCTATGGGTCGACAAAAGGGAATCTAAAGTGGCAATTAAAATGGCATTTAAAGTGGGATCTGCGAGGTCGAGTACTAAACCGACGGGTTAAGTGCTAGGCTGAGAGATCGAGGAAAAGGGAACAAAATGAGCTTAGGGGGTATGACGGGCCCCGAGTTAAAGTACATCCACATTTGTTGTTATTAGTATCTATTATTGAAATTTCATAGATGATCATATTATTTCCTTATGAATGATCATGAGATTATACAACTTTTTATTGAGTGCATATGATTATGCTTGAGATAGCTCATGACTGTAGCGATATGATTATTGTTATCAGACAGATTTTTATTGATTATCATTTGAGCTTCCTACCATTTGATATTTATTGATGAGTTCTATATTTCTTGACTGGCTATCATGTTTGCATTTTCCTAGTTCTTTTTGGATTATGTCCTTTCTATATTGACCTGTACACATGGCAGAGTAAAGGAGAATTACTTACTGAGCTTCGTTAGCTCATTTCAAACTTACTAAAATATTTCAGGAAAGGAAGCTGTAGAGGAACAGTAGCAGTCTACTAGATAGCAGTGGACATTTTTGAGATAAATGTAATGTATAATATTCAGTACAATCTTGTAGCTCTCCTATGTTCATCCACGTCTTAGGGATGTAATGTATTAGACTTTTAAAGTCTGTATTATGAGAACCAGATTTTATATACATGTAACTTTTATTTAAAGTCTTTCGTTGTTTATGTTTATATTATGATAGTTGTTGCATGTTAGTTGCACTGATTATGTAACAAGTTTCAAATGAGATCCGGTTCGACAAAAGGGTCTGGCCGGGGTCACGATTCGAGATTCACAGCAAGGTGGGATTCGGATTGTGACACCCCATTTGTTTGATGAAATGCTTCATAGAAGTTGTCCATGGTGAATATAGGCATATTGACATATTGTGAATCTTTGAAAATATGGTGTGTGTGTGTGTGTGTGTATGTTGAGCACTTTGGTGCTATGTATTATGAGGGTGTAGATCCTGTGATAAAAAACTCAAAATTTGACCAATGAGTGGTACTTGCATTCCAATGGGAGCGGACTGTGAAGGGAGGCAGTGGGTTGGGCATAGAGTTGCATGTGTGTGTCATGCATATTGTCCATTGCATTGCATTAGTGAATTGGAAGGTTTATAACTTACAAATGTTCACTTGGCACATGCCACAACTTACCTTTATTCTTTGTTTAGCATTGTGTCATACAAGTCGTCGCGCTTAACCTACATGGGATTACATTTTTCAAATGAGACTCCCGGCACATGAGACTTAAGGAAGTCTTGAAGCATGGAAGGGAAAGTGGATTTTGAAGTGTATTAGCCTAAGGGTCATATTTTGTATGTTGGGGCATAAGCCCCATGAAGTTTATCTCATGTTTAAAGTTTAGACTTTGTGTAAATTATGAACTTAATTTTATGTTGGATTATGTAGAATTGTGTATTGGATATGAATGAGGAGCATGGAGTTCCAAGTAGTTATTTTATGATTGTGGATATTAGAAATATGGAATTGTACAAATAAATATTCTATTAGGTGTTGTTGTTAGGTAAATGGGATAAGGAAAAGGTTAATAAACAAATGAGATTATGGTGAAAATTTTTTAAAAATAGTAACTAGGTTGATGGAGTGGAAGAGCATGCCTAGATTTTCTAAGTAATGAGTTAAATGAATTAAGAGGAAAAAGAAAGGTAAAGAAATGAAAAATAGGGGCAAATTAGTCCAAAATTACTTAAGGTAAAAAAAAATAAGGGTAAAATGATCATTTTACATGTTATAGGGTCTCCACACCAAGTTTGGTGATGAAATAAATTGAAATAGGGTACAAAAATGTCAAAAAAATTAGATTTTAAGGCCAAGCCCAGTAGATCAGCAGTAGGCCGCCCAGCCGCGAGCGCCTACGTGCCTGGCTGCCCTCCCCCCGCGCGCCCGGGTGCTTGTGCCTCCCTCGCACGTGCCTGCGCCTCCCCCCGAGCACCTACGCCATGGGTATGCCATGACATGCCCTCTAAGGTCATTTTAAGACCATTAACTCCCATGTTAGACACTACCTTTTGGAGTCCCTTTTAGACCACTTTTGGCCCTTATACCAAGCCATGTTGGGCACCTTGTTGGGACCCATTTTATTCATTATTCAAGGCTATGTTCGGCTTGTAATACCCCAAAATTTAAATAAATGAAATAATTAATATTGTCAACAAATGAAAGGTAAAATAAGAAAAACAAATAAAATACTTAGGACGTATTATTTATTATTAATATGATAAATATGTATATATATATTTATATATACATATATATATATTTATATGATATATTTAAATACATGACTAAATATATATATATATATCTGAGTATCAATACCGTAGATATACAGATATATATATGTACGTATATAACTGTGTATGGTATATATATATATATATATATTGTATAAAATATACATATGCACATATACATATACATATATATATATAAATATATATAAAAATGACAAGAAAGAAATATATATATATATATATATAAAAGAAGCAGGACAGCCTTATTCGGCTTAAAGGAAAGAACTGGCAGCAAGTAATCTAATACCTACTATGGAATAGTAGGAGGAATGGTGGAACAGTGGTAGCAATTGAGATATTTTTATACATATATATATATATATATATATATTATATGCAGCAGATTTCTGTGGTACAACAACATCTAGAACACTCTCTTGATATATATAAATATATGCACCATGAGAGCTGAGGGTGTACCCAGCAACCAACTTAGAGAGAGAGAGAAAAAAAAAAGCAGCGGCTGCATTGAGGAGGAAAAAGGATTTCAGGTCTGAGGATCTCATTTGAGGTTAGTATCACACTCAATCTGCTCCTGTTGTCGCATATTATATGTGTTAAACTCTATGCAAAATCCAGTAGGAAAAAGCTAAAAAAAAAAACCATAAAGGAATCATGTCTGGTTCACGACCCAAACTGGGTCTATGATCAAATCGCACCAAACAACCTCCTACCTTGACTAAACAGACCACCATACAAAATGGATCATAAAGAAGCTTGAATGGTGGAAAATGGGCCAAAAATGGCCCAGATACAATAGAAAAACTGAGGCTAGCCAAAACGGTTAGAGTAGGAAATCAGAGACCAAACTTGGTTTTATGAATGAGAAATGAAAGAGGCTGTTCCGAGGTTTCCAACACACTTTGAGGCAGAGGAAATGGCCAAAAAATGACTATTTTATAGCCATTTTCGGCTATTGGAACATGGTCAAAAAAATCAGTGGGTGTGCTGGAAATGATGGATTCAAGCTTTGAAAACAGTCCCAAAAGATTCCTAGAAGTTTTTAGAATTAATTTGGCAGTGAAAACCAGCAAAAACGGACGTCGAAAACGAGAGAAAAATGAAAAAACTACAAGCTGCTCTGTCGATCGGATGCCGAAATTCTAGCAAGAGAAGACGATCGAAAAAATAGGGGTATTTAAGTTGGTCAAGGCCGGACCTTGGGCCAGGTTGGGTCGGGACCCGACCAGACGCAGAAACAGTGAACCGATACTGTGCCGTTTTGGACTAGGCTTACAAAGGAAAAGAAATGGGAAAGAGGAAATTGCGGCTCCACAGACTTGAACCCCCAACCTAGGGTTACCTCAAGCACT
This sequence comes from Nyssa sinensis, assembly GCA_008638375.1. NCBI lineage: Eukaryota > Viridiplantae > Streptophyta > Magnoliopsida > Cornales > Nyssaceae > Nyssa > Nyssa sinensis. The sequence continues at coordinate 53,321,936 of CM018031.1, read as the reverse complement.
TAACCTCCCCTTCCAATCCACTATGCCACGGAATGCCCATGTGAATAATTACGGAAAAAATAATATAATAATATATATATTATTATTCAATAATTAAATCATTTTAATGTATTTATTATGATAATTTCTTGTATTCAAATTAAATAAAAGAATAGTAAAAGTTTATTATTTTGGGCATTCTGGACTCAATAGCAGGGGTTCGTTTTACGAGACAAAATTTTCAAAAAAATAATTAAGACACGTAAAAAGGCAAAAATGACCTTTTTACCCCTAGTAACATCAAAAGTCAAATGAAACCCAAATTAAGATCCAAAAAATGTTATACCAAATGTTTTTCGATGTTCTGAACCCAATGGTGGAATCTATTTTCTCAAAATCAAACCCTAAGTTAGTGATATAGGTAAAATACAACCTTAATTGATAATTGATGTGTGTATAATCGTTGTTATAGGACCCCAGAGTTAGGCTAAGCCGCAAGTGGACAACTTGGACTATATCCACCGAACTGTGAGTAACTCGGACTCTTGACTTGGTGTATATTTTCTATATTATCTAGATTCATATACTGTACTATTTTATATATTGTACTGTTTATGTCACGCCTCGAATTTTTACGAACTCGAGGGTGAGTAAAATTAAATAAAGAAAGGAAATAAACGACAATTAAATAGATTCAACTAGTCATACTGTTGTTTCCCTCATCATATATACATGCGAGTCACTTTCACTAAATAAATCTAATATGTCATTTGGACTCAAACCCTTACACCACAAAATACGTCCTAAGGCCAAATATACTTTCAAGTTCTCTTCCCCTCATTCTTTCAAGACTTCGTCGAGTCTCAAGTGCCGGGAAGCGTCATCTGTAATATGATATCTCCACGAATGGGTCAGCTTAACTAGTTGGTATGACACAATGCTAATGCAAGAATCAAAACTAAGGCGTGGCATGTGCAAGTGTACATTTATATCTACATGTCTCCCAATTCACCCATACGATGTACTGACAAGATTCATAGTGCATTCATACAAACTTTATACCACATCCATGAATTCATTAATGCGATGTTATGAAAATATGCGTGACACACCCATGCAACTCTATGCCACACCCATGTCTCATTTTCGGAACACATCCGATGGACCCTGAGTACCAACACCCGTTCACAGAACACATCCAGTTGGATTCTGGGCACCAATGTAATGGCCAATTTTGGCTTTTTCACCACAGAATCTACACCCTCATAATGCATAGCACCACGTGCTCAACCTACACCATGCTTTCAAGGAATCACACTATGCCAATATGCCTTGATTCCACCATGCAATAATGTAATATCAACAAAACATTTCTTTCCAATACATGTGGTATGCTTTAAATAATGCATTATGATTAAAGCAACAATGACATTTAAATCACAAAAATTCTTCCACAAGTTTGTATGTCATGAACAATCAATTTAAATATATGCTTGATTCATAATTTCACAATCTTAACAATTCTCCAAAAACATAAATCACACACGGCATCAACACATGGAATAAATCATGACTCCCAAAGAATAACAAAGAACACATAAACACATAGACAATCAACTCTAGGTTTTGTTCCAAAGCAACCATTCCCTATGTGATTTTCTAACATCAAATAAGCACATGATTCATTCAATCAACATGGAAATCATTCCTAAACTTAATCCTATTCCTAAACTTAATGTCCACTATGCAGTCGAAACAATCGGTGATAACGCAGTCCTCTTACTGTATCTGTCAAGAAGTTCAAATCGCCTCCCCCATCCTTTTGGTGTTCCTAATATTCACAAAGTATGTCTCAGTTATCGTCACATAATTTATGTTATTCATCAAATTTTATGTCTCTATAATACTGGTATTTCTTTTACTTGAATAGACTCTATCATTAAATCTGAAACGTCGGAACAAAGTCGATTGAGGCTTTCGCGGAATTCAATTTGGACATTTGTATTAAAAAGGGCAAAACGGTCATTCTGCACTTTTACGGGTATTCGTCTCGCGAAACGGACCTCATCGTTAGATTTAGAATGTCCGACACACAAAGAAAACACTATTTACTTGTTTATTTTCGACTCCGAGTCATTTCGGTATATTTAATTTAATTTCATTAAATTAATTAATTAATTAATTAATTTACATAATATATATATATATATATATATATTTATTATTACCCATTTTCTCCCACGGGCGATGCCTATCCACTTGGTCACGTGTACATCCTCCCTACAATTGGTCCCTGGTTCAAACCTTGGGGCCGCGCCCCTTGTTGTTTTTAATTTAATTATTTATTTTCATATACTATATATATATATATATATATGTGAATCAGGTTTAAACCACATGAGCCTTCGTGGCTCAGTGGGTCTGGAAAGGATTTAAGGGCTTGGGTCCTCAAATTGAGGGTTCGAACCAGAGCAACCCTTCTCCATTTCTCTCTTTTTTTTTTTTTTTTTCAAACTGACATAGTGTTGGATCCAGCTATACGGTCGGTCGGATCCCGACCCAACCCGGAACCGGCCCTACTCAAGACCCGATAGCCACCCCCGTTTTCCCTGGTCATCCTGTCCGGCCATCTCGCTGGCAGCCGGTCGCCTAGACAACGCAAATCCTCACTATTTTTAACTGTTTTGACATTCGTTTTTCCTCTTTTTTTCACCAAACTAATTCTAGGACTTTAAGGATTGATTTAAAACCAGTTGTGGCCCCAAACTTCACCGGTTTCCAACACCCACTTCCCCTTTCCGGCGTTGCACCGGTGGAGAATAATCTAGCCAGTACCATGGTTATTTTGAACCGTTTTTCATGATTTAAATTGCGTTGAGTTCCTAAAAACATTTCCTACCTATCTCTAATCCTAGAATTAAAATTGATTCAACGTATAAAAATCTACCATGGTCGACCGAACGTAATAGCTTCAGTTCTTCATATTTCCTTATGCTTTGAGTTTATCCATCATGCAGATACTTAAAGAAAAATTTAAAGAGATTCATGTAGCAAGTTACCTTATTCGTTTTAGCTAATTTTTCTCTTCACCGAAGCCCCATAGATTTTCTCCTTCTTCTTCCATGTTCAGTTTCTCACTCCACGTCAGACCTTCATTGTTTCTTTATCTCGGTTCCTATTGATCTCCCTCTCTTTATTTCTTTGACAAATTCTTAAGTCGGTGGCCTTGCCACTTGTTAAATTAAAAACATCCCACGCACAAGGCTGCATGAAACCACCGCCTCTCACTCCACTACAATCACACACACCTACCCTACACCTCACGTGGCTGCACACACTCATTTACATACATACATATATATATATATATATATATTACACAACATACCAGGATACATACATATATACATAACTATGGACATATATATATTCTATTATTTTATTTCATCTTATTATTTTACTTTACTATTTTATTATCACATGCTGCTACTTTCATTATTTCATTCCTTTTTATTATTTAATTATTTCCTTAATTAATAATATAATTATTCAAATGCACGTTTGTCATAATTCTCGGGCTTTCGGTACGACAAGCCTCGAATACTCGAATTTCCTATTATTAACCTGTACGTCAAATTTTATTAAATAGATTAATATTTGGTTCAAGAGTACACGTCATGGCTTGGTTCAAACCCGGTCGGGTACTGGCTAACTCAGGTCGTAGCATTACATCTTTATTGGAAAAAAAATGAAAAATTTATCCAAAATTTTCGAGTCTCTACAGTTTATACATTGTACTATTTTAATGCATATGCTTTCATGCATACTCTTTGTACTGTATTTCACATCGCATGATTCTGTTCTATCCTAACTTTTGATATATCCTGATTCTGCTTGGGTTGTTTTGTTCTGTTCCTGATTCTGTTTTGATATGTTGTATTTTACTCTTGGGCCCACTACAAGCATTGAGCGATTTGGCTTATGCTAGAACATGACCCAGAGGGTATAGGCCCCACGAGTAGTCCGCAATGGGCAAGCTAGGGAAAGGCTCATATGCCTGATTGGCACTCTGTTCTATTTATATTCCGCTCAATTCTGTCATGTTCTATTCTGATATGATCCTAGAGGATAGAGGCCCCACGAGTAGTTCCGCAATGGACAACTGGGAGAGGTTCAGACATATTTGATGATATGGCTTTGACTGATTTATATTCAGTTCAGTTCAGTTCTATTCTGATATGTTTTATTCTGTTCTATTCTAATCTGTTCTGTCTGTTCTGTTATGTTCTGTTTTGATTTGATATGTCTATTCTACTTGAGCTGCATTTGATCATGCATTTTATTTGATAATATATATATAAGAACTGGTTTTGAAACTCATGACAGGATTCCCACGTTACTCACTGGGTTTGTGTAAGCTCTCTTTATTATTCTAACATTTTTCAGGTGAAGGCATCAATGGCGAAGAATAAGAAGGGTTAAGAAGTTAGCTAGGCAGTCTTAATGAAGACAAATCCATTTTTGTATCCTAAATCATTTTTGGATGTTTTGTAGACTCGTACAATGATGTACCTTTTGTTAACTTGTGTATATGAATACAAATTATAGCTAGTTGCTCTGCCAAGTTAGTATGCATTATTTGTTTTAATTTTCGCTGTTTAATTTTTCATATGATGAATGCATCATACTTGGAAATTACAAGTGAATGGCTTAATCTGCATAGGGTGGGTTTTGGGATGTGACATGGCCACTTCCTTAAACCACTTTAAGTAGAATTTTTGACCTATCCTTGGTCTATGCCTTAGGGCATTTTTAGCCTATTTTAGCCATCAATTTTAGCCACCTTGGGCAAGCCTTTTTGGCTAGTTTTACCTATGTCTTAGACCATTTTTGGTCAACCATTCTAAGTTATTTTTTAACAATATTTGGGACCTTTTTGGGCCATTGTTTTAAGGCGCATTAGAGACATTTTTTGGACTATCTTAGAGGTTATGCTTGGACATGACTTAGATTAATTTTGACCATTGGTTGGGGAGGTATTTGACTAGTAATTGGAATTCATCTTGGGTGAGTCAAGTTAGTATTTTTCATTCTTAATTTTGGAAAACATGGAGAAATTAATATTTAATCAATTAAATGCATTTAATTGTATTTAATTAATTCTTTTTAGTTCATTTTCAATTATTCCCCGGGTTTGGATATTTGGGGCATGACAGTAATGGTTGGGATGTCATCAGTCATGGTAAGATCTCTTTATTTATACTTCAATAATTATGTTTCATAATGTAACTAATATTTTGTTCATTTGTTCAAGTTTGGAAGAAAAAAACCACTCAGGAACTGCAAGCATAATTCATCAAAGCACTCAATCCATTCAAGGAAGTACAAGCAAAATTCATCAACTTCGTCATCGAATTTTTGGCATGCAAGTAAAACCACAATTCCATCAAGCACTGAGAATACAAGTGGGCCAAACAATTAGAAGGGAAAGATAAAGTGCAGGTTAAAAAAAATAAAGCAAAATTGTTGAAGCAAAATTTTCAAGTCAAGGTTCCTCCACCAAAGTCCAATCCTTTTAGAGATTGATTAATATTACTACTATAGATGAAGTGCAACAATTCTTTTGCTTTAAATTATGTAGTCAAAGACAATTGGGGTTGATCATATTGGTTTTTGTTATGTATTGTGAAGATACTGGTTAGATATATTGTATTTGAATAATGCATTTGTATTTGAAACCAAAGTTTGATAAATGGAAGACAAGTTAAACACTTTTTTTTTTTCTATTAGATGCTTGTTCATATACAACTTAGTTTCATATATGTACAAGTAGACCAATGACTGATAAGTAATATAAATTTTGACAAAGCAATATCTAATGTTGAGTAATATTAATCTAAGTTTCTTCACACTAACAAGCTCAAACACACCTTCAAGTTCAATACAAATATAGCTTGGATAGTTGCCAAAAATAGTGTCATTCCAACATAGCTTCAATCCAAGTACAAAATTCATTCCAGTTCATAACAATAAAATCAGGTTATTTTTCCAACAATTAGTTCAAGACAAAACCAGCAAAAATTATCACAATACCATATTTTTTTATTAATTCCATCTGGTCACGTGTAGCCATGTGACATTTTTCATTCAATTATCTCACGACAGATTGATGGAACATGGTCAAGTGTCGGTCTATTATACCTTATGGGCCTATCCGTCGAGTTTAATATCTGAAGAAGGTTAAGTGAAAATTAGGTAAAGCACATGGCATGTAATTTACCCTATTAATAATTGTAATTTTCTTAACAATATAATAATGTTGACACGACAGGGCTATTGTTTTCTTTACGTAGAATTTCTCAGGATACAAATAGATTAGAGTTTTTGACTCGAGACACTTTGTTTTGAAACTTTTTGACCCGATCCATGCCATTTTTTACTTATTTCTCAAATCCATATAATTTTTAAAATCTCATCTTCAAAATTCGATTTTAATGACAAATTTCTAACAAAATTGCATCTTCAAGATGCGAGTTTGTTTAAAGCAATTATAATTAGTTGTAGTTAATTAAATAAAGCATGCATTGAAATCACATAAAAACTAAATTGACATAAAATTATATCATATCAGCAACTCTCTAATGCTAGTCACGGTCTAGAAGCCAACTAGTGATCTCTTAACGGGAGGATTGATGAGTCTACAAGTAATAGTGCTATATCAACACAAGTTGGAATCACTCTCAAATATCCGGCCATTGCCAGGCTCTCTGATGACGAAGCAGTCGTGACTGTCCCCATAATTCAATGTAATCCTGGTGATGGTTCACCCAATCATACCTTTGCCTCTCACGCCTATCAGTGGAATGTAGCAACCGACTGGTATCACATCTAACCGGTCTTTTCTAGAATAAACAGAACTATCACCACACGATTAGGCAGATGTCACTCCACTACCAAGAAGTAGACCAGTGGCACCAGGCAAGCCATATCTTACCTAGGAGGCAATACTTTGGCAAATCTGCGAGAACATCCACGACATACAATTTCCAAATCATCTAGACAATAAAATAATAGGTAGTTAGTTTATTTTATGTGAATATATTAAAATAGTTTGATTAAGTAATTATGAGCATATCTATTTTTCTCTCATCTCATCTGACCGATCCTTGTAATATTGTAAGATATGAGAAGGGATGGTCATATATGATTATCGAACATTCCACTAATATCAAATAAAAATTAAAATGTCAATTTAGTTTTTATGTGATTTCGATATATGCTTAATTTAATTTAATACAACTAATTTAAACTGCTTTAAACAGACAAATAAGATTATGTTGGAAAATTATCATATGGGTTTGAGGAGTAAATTAAAAAGGGCATCGGTCGGGTCATAAAGTTTGAAAAGAATGTGCCTCAAACGAATTAAGAGGAAACCAATAGAGATACTTGGAAAAATTGCGGGAAACTTTACGCGGACATTTGTCTAATCAGTTCCTTACCGAACGAAAAGCTACTTCGTGCATATTCAGCGCTTATGTCGATTCCATCACAATCAGCCGGTGAAGAAGAGCAAGAAGAGAACCAGGTGCAATCAGCCGCTGAAGAAGAAAACGAGGCACCACCATCACATCACCCTACTGCTCCCTCTGATGAGGTAATATTAGTATATATTATTATTATATATAAACATATGCATATGCATATACTGTAATACTATATTTAGATTGTGTTTATATAAATGTTTCGCTGATTTGTGTATGTTCTGTTGCCCAATTTCTTTCCAAACCATAGAGATAAGAGTACCTGGTATTTGAATTCTTGAAACTAGGGTTTTGCTTTCATGATTATGCGAATTCAGTTCCTTTGTTACAACATTCTATTTGAACTATTTGATGGATGAAGCCTATGCCCAGTTTACAGTTCTCATTTCAATTTGGTTTCTTCATGACCCCACCAAAAATAAATAAATAAATAAATAAATGTGTATATATATATATATATATGTATGTATAAAATTTGCCCTGATTAGAGTTTGCACTAATGAATGTCTCAGTCCCATTGCTCACATTGGGAGACATTTAAAACCAGGGATGATAGGGCACTTCAAATTACGATATTAACCACTTGTTTGTGAACTGTGAGGTTTGTTTATTTTCCTATCATACATTTGAATTGAAAAAAATGCATTGATGATACATTTACATTCACATATAAATAGACATAAATACATACTTATGCACACTTATTGTATTAATTGCAAGTCTGTTGGCTGTTCTCTTGTACACCTATCGATTATAGCTGCCCGATGTTATAATTTTATATTGCATTTTGCAGTTATTTGATGTCTCAACAACAGTTGATCCTAGTTATGTAATATCCCTGATAAGGAAACTACTGCCACCTGATGTGAGAAATTGTAGCAATTCTCATGGAGGTGATGCTCATTATGCCTCTACTCAAGTATCAAAAGCTGATGGAATGGAAGAAAGTGTGGTCTCTCTAGCTCAAAATGGAGTTCTGAATGGCTCAAACAGTGGAATTGAGGCCATGGACACTGTTGATGATTTTGATGCACCTGCTGATTTCAAAGGAGATGATGGGCCATGTGAAAAAAGGGATGGAGCAGCAGGAGAAGACACTTGGGAAGAGTGCGGATGCATTTTATGGGATCTTGCAGCTAGCAAAACTCATGCTGAATTCATGGTACTTGAGTTTGTCTTTATAATTTTTTTTTCTTTTACCTTTTCTTTGTTTCTTTTCTCTTCATGTTTCTTACTGTTCATGTTAATTTTATTTGTGTGTACATATAACTTCCACAAAAAGATTCATGTAACCAATTCAAACTAGTAGAGAAGGCTTTGTCAAGTTGAATCATGTAATGAAACATAACGTTCATTTTAAATTTGCTAATGGATATAATTATTGTAAGACATCAAGTCAAAGAGTTATGCAATTTGATTTGCAAGATAGCAGTTGTCTGCTTTGATCCCAATCAATGCCTGATCATTTTGGTCATTGCAAGAAAGATGATTGCTGGTTGCTGATGATATTTCTTGACTTCTGCCACTTCTCTATTGTGACTCCTAGCACCCAACATGAATACTTGGTGCATGTACTTTGTGCATGGGCTACAAAATAGTTATGTGTGGATGTAACTGGTGTTGGAATTTAACTTTTCTCTTGCTATAGTGACATAATTTCTATTTACTGTTACTGTCACTGTCACAAATTGAACTTCTCATTTGGTGCATTTGTTGACCAGATGTTTAAAATTCTATATAGGTGCAAAACCTTGTTACTGAAGTGCTTTTGACAAGTCTAGTGGGTTCCCAAACTGTTCGTGTTACGGTAACTCCCATTTCCATTTCTGTTGTTAAGTCATTTGCAAGGTAAAACATACTTCATTATTTCACCCTTTTGACTTGTGTTGGGTGAAATGATGAACTGCTGAGGAGGCAGTCCTCAGAGAGTTTAATGTGCTGAAGTGGCCATATTAATATTTCTCATTTTTTTTTTCTCTCAGGAGATCGGCCTTGGAATTCTTGGAAACCTGGCATGCCATGAAGTTTCCAGGAAGCACATAGCCTCTACAAAGGGATTGATTGAAATAATTGTGGATCAGTTGTTTTTGGATGACACCCCATGCCTATGCGAAGCTTGCCGGTAATATATTGCAATAACTTTGATTTCCACCATAGTTAACAGAAAAATGAGTACCCTAGCAATCCTTGTTTTGGTATGCGTGTTCCCAAACAAAGAATACTTATGTTCTAAAACACTAAATTTGACGATCTGAGAATTTTTTTATTAGTTCTTTCTTTTAAGAGAAAAATAATAGGAAAGCATCAACACAAATCAAGAAATTAATATAAATAAGAATGAATAGATTAATAAATTATTTTAATTTATATGAACAACTTGAGGGAGAGCCTTGGCGCAATAGCAAGGTTGCTCTATTGTGACCTGGAGGTCATGGGTTCGAGTGGCGAAAATAGCCTCCTTGCTTGCATAGGTGCAACTACATACATTTAATCTTTCCAAGATCCTGCAGTGATGGGAGTCTCTTACACTAGGACTGTCCTTTCTATTTTTTATATGGACAACTTATAAACTTAATGATATTAATTTTTATTACTCATCTTTGGTTTAAAAAAACTCTTAGAATTATACCTATCTTGTTGCATTTCAAAAACTTATCCCCTGTCATATCACATTTAGAGTATATAGCATATTACATTCCTGTTTTCATTCCTATTTCTCGTACTATAACGATCCGTGTTTTAGGTAACATTAGTTCCCACTTTCTGTTTCTAGGTTTTAGTGATAAAATATTTTTCTGTCCATGGATATTGACTCATTCATGTTATGCCACAAAAGTTTTCCTATTTTGGAGTTCTATTACCATAAAGGTTTTCTGGTTTTGGAGCTTACACTTTCTTGATTTGTGCACCATGAAGCTGTGGTTTATATTTTCTATCATTGTGCCTCTTTTGGGTTATTATTTCATTGCCTTATTTTTTCTTTTATTGCTATTGTCGATCTTTGCCTTTCTCTTATATTTCCCCTCTTTTATAAAATAAAAAATAAAAAACTGATCAAAAAACGAAAAAAGAAAAATGAAGAAAAGAAGGAACAATGACAATAAAAGAAAAAAAAGGCAAGGAAACATTAACTTAGGAAAGGGTTATGTGTAAAGGGGTCACACCCCCTTTGGTGGATTTTAGCTATTTGCCTTGTGAATTCATAATTGTCTCTCTACTGTTCATATGAGGTACAACTGATAGGCGATGTCACTTGTATATTTGACACTCTTTTTATATGATCTGCATTTTTGTGCTATAAGCTTTTCTTACAGTCAGTATTTTGATGCAGGTTGTTGACTTCAGGTGTTCAGGGTAGTGAATGTGTTACTTGGGCCGAGGCGTTGCAGCCTGAGCATATTCTACGCCGTATTTTATGGATTGCAGAAAACACCTTAAACCCACAGCTTATAGAAAAGGTTGAAAACAATACCTGGGCCCCATTTTTCTTATCTGACAGTATGTCATTCGTAATGATGTCTTTTTCTACTTGTACATGTTGGGGGTGTCTGTTTTAATTTTCCAGCATCAGAAAATTGCCTTAAGTTTTCAACTTTTCCTGGTTAGAACATAGTGAAGTTCCTATCACCCTAGCACTAATGGTTGTACTTCTTTTACATGACTATATTGCAAATTTTCAATTTCATACAAAACGGGTACTATCAAAGTGCACCATCGAGGTAGCACTGCCTGTGGAGGCAAAAGAAGCCAAAAAATAATTGGATGATAGAATCTCAAAAGGCTGTTATCTTGGAGTATATAATCATTCTCTAAGTTGAGATTACTAAATGGATGTGTAAATTTACTAGCAAATTGTGGTGACGCTTCTTTTTTTTAAACTTCAAGCTAGTTTTCAATTGTCATCTCTCTCTCTCTCACTCACTCACTCACAAACACAATCCTTAAGTTCCTTTCAAGAATATAGTTGAACATAAATTGCTTTGTAAAACATACAGGGTTAAAAGTTGTGGAACCATTGGCTTTTAATGCCATTTCCCAATGTTTTTTTTTTTTGAGCTTGCAAATAGGTAAACAAGTACAAAAGTTTAGAATCCTAAACACAAGTTAGTGGGACCCACATTTATTCATTATAGTGGGTCCACTGCCTTTGTCTAAGAGGCAAGAAAATGGGGCGAGAAAAATTGATATGTATAGCATCACTCAAATAATAAATGTTCCAAGGTGAAGTATAACTTTATAGTTTCTGGAATGAGAATTTATTCAATAAATCACTTAAAAATGAATAATGAAAGCTAAAGTTCTCATAGTAATATATATATTTTTTGGACCAGTAATGGTAACTATGCATTAATAGAGGGGCCCAAGAAAGGAAACCCAACTATACAAAAGAAAAGGACCGGCTACAAAAAAAGTCAAGCCTAAAATCCCCAAAAAATTACTTAGCTTGTATTCTTCTTTGATTCAAAAGAAAAAAGTTTTCAAGAAAGCATCTTTCAAATTCTATGGGAGAGATTCCACCTCATCAAAAATCCTTTGGTTCCTTTCTCTCTAAATACACCAAATAAGACAGATAGGGGCCATGCTCCAAGCAACTCTCAACTCCTTCCTAATTCTTTTGCACCTCCAACTCAAAAAAAGTTGCTTCACATTGGCTGGCATAACCCAAGGGTAACCAAAAATGTAGAAAAGCAAGTTCCACATGTCCCAAGTTACTCTGCAATGTAATAGAAGATGATGATCCCCGGTCTTGTCCTCTTCTTTGTATAAGGTAAGACACATCTGCTAGGAAGGTGAAACCCTTTCCTTTTTAGATTGTTTGCCGTCAAAATCGCAACCCCCCCCCCCCCCCCCCCGGGGGGTGCCTTCCAAGCAAAAAAAGTGGCTTTCTTTGGAAATGGACTTCAAATCAGCTTCCAAGGGAAAAAGGATGCCTTCCCGTTTGCCAAATACCTATAAAAAGAGCGCATCGTAAAAAGAACATTCACACTTCCCTTCCAAATGATCCCATCCATTCTACCATTTGATAAGTCCGTCCTACATAGGAAAGCCAAAAGTGCATCTACCTCTCCCATCTCCTAATCATAGAAATGTTCGCATAAACATCAGGACTCCATACCTTTCTTCCCCTACCGCCTCTATGTAATCCGCCACTAAACCTTCCATATCCCGTGTAATGTTGACTGTGAAACTTATCTTTAGAAGCCCTTCCCATGCCACGGGTCACCCCAAAACTGCACCCTCGCCCCATCACCAATCTTGAACTTGATACATGGAGTGAAACCTTCTGTTCCCCTATAATCGCTTTTCGACACCCCACAACCATATATACCCTTCACCTCCTGAGGGAACCAACGACCTCTCTCACAATCATACTTAGCACTAACCAACTCTCTCCACAAAGCCTTATTTTCCGTAGCAAGCTACCACATCCACTTCCCTATCAAAGCTTTATTAAACCTTCCCAGATCTTTAATTCCCAACCCACCCTCTGCTAAAGGAGCCTTCACCTTATCCCAACTTATCAAATGATTTTTCTTTCCCTCCTTGTTGCTCCCCCACAAAAAATCCCATTGAATCTACTCTAGCTTCCTTTTAACTGTACCCGACATCATAAAAAGAGACATATCGTATGTGGGAAAATTCTCCAAGGTGCTCCTGATGGGCGTGATTCTCCCTCCTTTTGACAAGGAATGACTCTTCCAACCTCCAAGCCTCTTTTGAAATCTTTCAATCGCTATATCCCACATCCCTACCAATATAGAAGAAGCTCCCAAAGGCAAACCAAGATAAACTGTAGGAAATCTCCCCTTCCTTACATCCCAAGGCCTCTGCCATCTCGTCACATCCCCCACTAAAATAATCTATGTCTTCTTAATGTTGATTCTTAACCCCGACACTGCCTTCGAAACAGAGAAGAAGGCATTTGAGGACTCTAAGTTGGTCTTCCTCTGCATCATAAAAAACAATGGTGTTATTGGCAAATAATAAGTGCGTAATCTCCACTCGTCTCTCTTCTTCAACCTGAATCACAAAACCCCTTAACATCATTCGGCTAAGGGCCTACATGGAAATCACAATCAAATGAATTATTAACGAACATATTAAATTTGAAAACTATAGTTAACTTTCAAACTTAACTCAACAAAGCCTTATCCAAACTATTTGGGGTCGATACATAATTCATGTCTCGTCATTCTGCTTTATTTAAAGTCATCCCTCAAATAAACCACGCCCTATCATTTCTTTCTTTACTATCTTAACCTAAATTAATTTTGATCTTTCCCTTTCTCTTGGTGTAGTTATTGTTCTGTGTTATGCATGGTCAAATCACCTAAGTTGATTTCTTCTCCTTTTCTCCTATTGTTGCTACTTCTACTATATCACGAATGTAGCCACACCACATTCATTTTATGAATTTGTTGTGTCTTAATTACCCAACATTCTATTCTATAAAACATGATTGGTTTAATGATAGTTATATAGAATTTATCTTTCAATTTTAAATGTATAAGTCAATCACATAATATGTTAGAAACAATCCTCTACTTAATTATTTTTCCCTCCTCACAGTATAAGCAAACCTAGGTAAAGAATTCTTTTCTTCATTATTTCTTGATTCTCAATTTTCACTACATCCCCATTTGTGTTCCTAGTTTTACTAAAGTTACAACTTATAAAAAAAAACAGAAAGTTTTACTAAAGTTACATTTTTAAAGCTTCACTCCAAAACTCAAATTTTAGTAGTTATCTGTGTTTAAATTTTATTAATTAAAACAATGTCTTCAACAAAAAACGTATACCTTAGGACTTTATCTTGTATATGTTTAGTCAATTCATCCATTACTATAGCAAAACAGTAAGGACTTAATGATGCTTCCTGATGTAAGCATACTGTAAATGGGAATTCACTTGTTTCTCCTATATTTGTTTTTACTATAGTTATAGTCGGATCATATATGTTATTTATCTCTTTGATATATCTTTTTTGTGCCTCATTTCTTTTCTAAAGCCTACTAGATTAGATCTTCGAGGCACTTTATCATAACCTTTTTCCAGATCTATAAAAATCATTTGTAGATCTTTATTATTTCTCCCTACACCTATCCATAAGTCTCCTTAATAGGTAAATGGCATTTATTGTTGACCTTCCTGTGATATATCCAATCTGAAATTGTTGTCTCAAGTCTTGGAGCTCTATTACTTTGTCTCAAAGTTTCATGGTATGACTCGTTAATTTAATACCACGATAACTTTTACAATTTTGGATATCCCTATTATTTTTATGTATAGGTTCTTTCGAAATACATTTTATTTCAAAAACAAAGAATCAACTGAACTTAAAAAGCCTTGTCTTAATCATATGAGAAATGTTAAGCATTCTGAAAGAGCTATACTGGTGACAATCATCCAACACATGTTAAGACACATATCTACTGATAGATATGTATGTTTTAGGTCTTTTTTTTTCTTCTTCTTATTGTTCTTTCAACCTAAAAGGTGGCCACTTTTGTTGGCATGTTAGTTGGATGTTGCCACCATTCCCTCCGACTCCTACTCCTTTCCATCTCATCTGCTCAATTAGCGCCTCTTTCCTTCCCCTCTCACCACTGTAACAACTGCAGCTTACCATCAGTACCATGGGGTCCCTTATTGAATCTCATCTGCATCATGTCTACACCTCTTCCAACTCCTGCTCCATGCTACTGCGACCACTGCTATATACCATTACACTACTAGTCTGCTAGAGAGAGAGAGAGAGATTCAACAATATCTCACGGAAAAAAACAAGAGAAGGAAGGCCTGTGCATGGTGCTGAAAAGATAGTCAAAATCTTGTTGGAGAGTTAGATATGCAATAAGTAACATTCCTGGAAATGCAATAATCTTGTTAAACTGCCAAAATTTCTGATATTTTTCTTTATGTTAATAAGTGAATTGTGGATCTCTGGAGGAGCATCACAAGTGAAAATATAGGAAAATGTTTTTTTTTGCAATATTGTTTGTTTTCCTTTTTCTCTCATTTTTTTGGTTTAATTTTTTTATCCTTCTTTGGTAATGTACTTGAGGCCATTAATTTGTTAATGTCATGTCATTTTGGTGAGAGATTCTATATATTGTCTATAACACTTGTAAGACAGTATTCGAGGTGGTCAAAAATTCCCACGACATTACATGTTTCGAGGTAACCAGGACCACCGGGGTGCTCACAGAGACCAATTAACACTGCCATCTCCCGAGGGACACCAAAATCAAGAAGGAAATTGCCATGTCGGTCGAAATATCCTCTCCAAACAGTATTTGCCATGGTTGCCGAGGAAGGATAAATACAACCGAGGGTGTCTAAAGCCACCAATATTTTTTGATGTTAGCCCAAGGCGGTGGCTAGACAACGGTTGCGAGGCATCCACCAAAAGTGATGGCCTCGAATCAGCGGTTAGGGCACGCTCCCAAGATGCGACGTGCCTTAGCCTTGCGATTGTGGTGATCCTCCAAGCTGAGATACGTCACAATCTAGGCATGCAGTGTTAGCACGCCACACCCCATCCCGTGGTTATGGTCATGCTTCAACAAGCGACTTGGTCATAGCTCACGGTGCAATCTGGTGCAAATTGTGATACACCAGGTTGTAGCCTTACCACAGGAACACGAGATTTAGTGTAATGGAGGCTAGTGAGAGGGGACTCAGTATTGATTGATCAAGAAATCTTCTTATCAGATGCCTAGGCCAATGAGGAAAGGACAGACTTCATGGCAAGCGCAAATGACGGGAACCCTAATCGCCGAACACACGAGACTCCTATAAATAGCACCCTTCCCCAAAAGGGAAAGGGGGAAATCTTTTTCGAGCAGCAAAAAGAGAGGGAACCCTGGTCAAACCCGTTGACCAACACGAACAACCGCCATCCTCGCTTCATTGACCCTGCCCTCTCACCCACCCTCTCTCTCACCAGTCTCAGTGCGTCCTTTTACCGTCCACCTAGACTTCTTTGGTCATCCTGGTAGGAAGGCTCGTTACGACCCTTCCCCATTTCCTCTCTTACATTTTGGTGACTCTGCTGAGATTGCACCACTCTTGGGATGCACCAAAGAAATCTTGTAAGCAGAATAGGCCGTCCAAGGCACCCCAACTACCACCGGAGGCTCGGGGCCTTCGAGGCAAACCTTTCGAGGCCACATGTGCCCCGCCAATAGCCCAAGAGGTGTGCACCCCGGCAGCACCATACGTGGACCTGTTTCTCTACGAGGCTATCATGAAAATGCAAGAAACCCAGGAGAGGATCCTGACTGCCCTCACAACAGGGTCCCAATTTCAACCAGCGCACCAACTCCCAGCAATGCCTGCACCTGTGCACATCCAGTCACGGACCACAGGCGACCACAAGAGTGGTGCCTGACCCTAACCATCGCACAACCCCGACAGTCACGCCGGATGGAGCTTCAAACCCGACGACAGATCTTGGGGGAAGTTCACGAGCCACCGCTACTAAAGTGCCTCCCACAACCACATACGCCACCATAGAGCAAATACGAACCCTCCTGGAGAGGAATAGCTTCATGACCTCACTAGAATTCAACTTGCGGCTTGCCTTATTCAGAATTAATAGCTAGATCTCCTTATCCAAAGGGGTACACTTTCCCAAAGTTTAAGCCGTTTGATGGAAAAAAGGGAAATGCCCGAGAGCATGTCACTTGCTTCATTGACACTCTTGGAAACCTCCGAGAGAGTCGGAGCCTTAGGCTCAGGGAATTCTCCAAATCTCTCACTGAACAAACCTTCACCAGGTACGCAAACCTGCCGGCCAACTCAGTGCTCGACTGGGACGATATGGTGAGGAAGTTTTATCCTAAATTCTTCCAGATGGATGAACGGGTCACCAGCCTTGCCCTCACAAAAGTCACCCAGAATTCAAGAGAAGATGTGGTCACCTTTGTAAAAAGGTTCAAAGAAAGGTCCCTTGAATGCTATGAAGATGTAACGGAAGAGACTTTGGTGAAAATATGCGTCGGGGGGATGTACCGAGAGTATCGGATCCATTTGGTCAACCACGACTTAAGGACTTTCTCCATCCTCCTAGACAAAGCTAGGAAGCTAAATGAACACATGTTCCTTCCAAGGGAAAGTTGCCGAAGGAGAACTTGAGATCAGAGACCATGATGTCAATGTCCAACCATTTCCAAACCACGCCGCCATAGTAAACATGGTAGCGACTATAAAGATCGTGGAGTTGGGCGAGCTAGAACAGGAGGTTCGAGCCCCAGTCAACGAAGCTGACCTGTCCCAGAGCCTATCTCAGACAAGGAGGTTCAAGAACTTCTTTGTTCAATGCGGATTTACACAGAAAACGAGACAAGAGGCATCAAAAGCAATCATGGATATAGCCATGGCAAATGACGAAGTATGTATGAGTGGCGGAGCAATTATGAGGACGACACCCAAGCATCAGAGTGCTATCACATTTACTAAAAAAGATAGGCAAGTCCCTTACCTCCATAACTGCCCTCTCTATGTCCCCGTCAAAGTCAATGGAATAGAATTCAGGCGGGGATTCCTCGATAGCGGAGCCTCGGTGAACATCATGCCTCTGAACACTTTCAACACTTCAGGTATATCAGAAGCCAAGCTTGATAATAACCCCTAAACATCGTGGGCTTCACCGGAGGGCGGTGCCTAGATCCTCGACCATGTTACCGTGGATCTAGGCTGTAGTTGCCATTAGATCCCCAACGGTATTCCATGTCATCGAGGGAGAGCCGTTTTACCAGGTTCTCCTCGAAAGACCATGGATGCACTGCTACGCGGTAGTCCCCTCATCGTATCACCAAGTGATGAAAGCAAAAGTGGGAAAGAAGACAATCATAGTTCATGCCAATAAGAACCCCTTCACTCTCGAGGAGGTTCACCTGGCTAAGGCCAAATACTTCGATAGCCTCGATGAGACCAGGGGCGACCTGGAGAGGCCTAGGGGCGCCTGCCTACCAAAATGTGAAGACATTCTGGCAACCGCGGCAAATCCAAAACGGAAAATAGAACTAGAAGTTGAGGCCACATGCACTAGGATAAAGAGGGCTGTCAGAAAGATCATCTACCAATTATAACGGTGTGAGGGGTAGCCTAAAAATCGTGGTGAGGCAGACCACGAGCAAATAGACGAAGAGTTGGAGGTCATCATGATAATAGAACCTGATTTAGCCCCCGAATGCATGGAAGATTTCCCAAAAGCACAAGAGGAGAAACTTGAAGAGGTGAATTTGGGAATGACAGAAAAGTCGAGCTCGACTTTTGTCTCTAAATCCCTCGCGCCCACGGAAAACTAAGATCTTGTCAAAATCTTAAGGCGCTATGCAGACGTGTTCGCCTCGGAATATGAGGAGATGCCCGACCTTAACCCATCCATTGTCAGTCACCACCTCCACATGAAGCCCTCGGCTAAACCCGTGAAGCAGGGGTCATGTAAGTTCACCTATGAGCTCGAAACACAAATAAAAAACGAGGTGGTCTGACTACTGAATGCAGGATTTATCGCTCCAATCCAACACCCCCGACTGGCTAGCCAATGTCGTACCCGTGGGAAAATGCAATAGAAAAATTCGTATTTCCGTGGACTATCGCGACCTAAATAATGGAGTGATAGCGGGAAAGTTCCTGGGATTCATGATTTATTGCCATGGCATTGACGCTGACCCCGCTAAAACAAAGGTAATTACCAGTATGACTTTGCCAAAGAACGTGAAGGAGTTAAGAGGTTTCCTCGGCAAGATTTCATACCTTCGAAGGTTCATACCCACACTCGTCGAGATCATCCACACTTTCAGAAGCTTACTCAAAAGGAAAACTCCATACCGGTGGACAAAAGAACACCAAAACGCCTTTGAGCAAGTCAAAGGCATCTTGTCCTCTCCTTCGACCATGATTGCTCTGCAAAAAGACTAACCTTTTCTCCTGTACATCACCTCCACACCCCATTCCATAGGAGCTCTCTTGGCCCAGAAGGTGGATGCGGGGGAAAGGCCAATACACTATATTAGTTGGATCTTGTGAGGGCTAGAGTTGAGATACTCCAGCCTCGAGAAACACTGCCTAGCCCTATCATTCGCGGCCTAGAAGTTCTAGCACTATTTGTTGGCATTCACCACATATGTTGCCACCAAATGTGACCCTCTTAAGTATCTCTTGACCCGCTCGGTACTGACCGGGAGAATGAAAAAGTGGCTGCTAACGTTGGTTGAGCTCGACGTGGCAACAATACAACCCAAAGCTATCAAAATCCAGGCACTGGCAGACCTAGTGGCCCAATTTCCCAATGAGGAATATGAGCCCGTAGAAAAGGACCTACCTGAAGACCTAGCAGAAGTGGACAGCTTAGCGGAAGCGGGGGAATGGACTCTCTCATTGAACGAATCAGCTAGCGCTAGCGAGGGAGGGGCATGAGTCATATTGTTCGCGACAACAACGGGAGAGCGCTTGAGCTTCTCCTATAAACTGGACTTTCCCTGCACCAACAAGAAGGCGGAATATGAAGCACTCATCTTGGGGTTGATGACCTGCCCATGCCCACGGTATCCAACTGTTGAAAATCAGAAGAGACTTGAACCTAGTGGTCAAGCAAACAATGGGCGTATTCGCCGCGCGAGAACCACGCATGGTGGCATATAGAGCTGTTGTGCAGCGTTTTATGAGGCAATTCGAAGAAGTAACTGTGGAACATGTACCCAGGTCAGAAAATAGGTTCCTTGACGCTCTTGCAACCTTAGCGGCAAAGGTCGAGGTACCAAGAAAGATCACCCAAATTAAAGTGATCAAGAACGCCACGCCAGTGTACAACCATGTAGTCCTCACCCGAGGAGGGTACGCATGATTGGAGGACGCCAATCATCGAATAGCTCGAGGGAAGAAAGACCGCCTTCGCCTCTGAGGAGCTAAAGAAATTTTACCTGTATCTAGGGAGTACCCTATTACCATGGCCTGGAGGGATTGTTGGCAAGATACGTGAGCGAACAGGAAGGAAAAGATCACCTCGACTAGATCCACGACAAGGTGTGCAGCACAGGAGACATCAGCCTACACCGGAGAATGCTGAGGGCGGGCTTCCACTAGCCTGACATGGCGAAATGAGCCACACTGATCCAAACGCAATGTGAAAAGTGCCAGGGTTCCCAATGACAGATGAGGCTAACTTTCTGGAAGAAGAAACGGACTGGACAAAGCCCTACCTAGAATATCTCACCCAGGGAGGTGTTGCCCGTAGCAAACCAGGACGCAACACTTGTGAAAAGGCGCATGATCCGATTCTTTGTTTAGGAAGGGAAATTATACAGGAAAGGGATGGGGGGCAGACCGTTGAGGTGTGTGCAGGAAGCCGTGACATAGGAAATTTTGTATGGGGCCCATAATGTCGAACACCAGGGTGCAGTGAAGCTCCATCAACTCATCCTTGAAATGGGATACTACTGGCCCACGATGACGAAAGATACCTGCCGCATATGTAAAGCACTGCCGCAAATGCCAAACCACAGGCACCTCTTCCACGCTCCCATTACAGAACTCCACAGTCTGAAAATGCCATGGCCATTTCACACTTGGGCCTTCGATCTTGTAGGACCAATTTCTTTGCCCTTTTGAGGACATGTATGGATTTTGGTAGCTACGAAGTTGTTCTCCAAGTGGGTTGAAGCAATCCCCCTGAAACGAGCAACAACTGTAGCAGTCCAGAGGTTCATAACAGAAAATATAATTTACTGCTTTGGCATCCCCAAGGTAATTATATCAGATAATGGCACTCCATTTGTCAATCACTAGGTTGCCGCTTTGACGTAATGCCTCGGCGTAATCCGCCACAAGTCCACGCCATATTATCACCCAGGAAATGGACAAGCTAAGGCCACAAACAAAACTTTGATCAAAATCCTCAACAAAACAGTCCATGACCACCGGAAGGATTGGGCCGAACGTCTTCCCGAAGCCCTGTGGGCATATAGGATATCCAAAAGGAAGTCCACGAAGGAATCGCCCTTCACCCTTGTCTACGGCTCTGAAACGATAATGCCTGTGGAGCTTGCAATCCCCTCAGCTAGGGTGGCTTTAGCCTGCGGCTTGCACCTAGAGGCAAGAATTCTTGACCTCAAAAAGGCAAGTGAGAGGAGGGAAGAGGCAAGGATTAAAATCGAAGCCTACCACGTGCAATTGGCAAAAACCTATCCCCAGAAGGTTAGGTCAAGGGAGTTGCAGGAGGGTGACCTTGTGCTCGAGACCGCGATCGAGACTATGCGAGGCCAAAGCCTACCGAAGTTTGCACTAAAATGGGAAGGGCCTTACGTGGTAGCCAAGGCAAATCAGTTTGGGTATTGTGAAGTTATAGATTTAGATAGTGGTGACAATGTCAGACTTGTAAATAATAGGTGGTTGGAGAAGTATTTTCCCTAGAATGTAAAAAGATTGTAGTGTAAGGGCAATTCATTTATCAATGATATGAAAGCCATAGAATTACTAACTATGAATGAGAACTACAGAATTATTAACGAACACAAAATGCTTAATCATAAAATCGTAGTGAATAAAAAAATTAATTCAATCATCAGTAATGCGAAAGTTACAGAATTATCAATCACAAGCCCACACTACAAAGCTAGTTCAATCACTAGTGATTCAAAAACCGAAGAATATTTTTTGTTCTATTTATCACCCAAGAACCCAAAAAGGGGGGGGGAGGGGTTCTGTTTCATTCCATGAAAAAGAGAATTATAAAAAAAAAAGCCTCATAGGCACAATTTACAAAATCAAAATAAGCCTTCCAACACCAAACTCTCATCATTGATATCCCTTACCGAGGCCTGGATCCCTCGACACTCTTCCGCTAACATGTTTTCCTCAACCTCGGCATTTGTGAGGACATCCTTCTCACTAAGAAGTGTTTGCTCCAACTCGGCCAGCTTATCGCTCATGTCTTGGACCTTCACGGCCAAGGCCACGCGCTGCGAGGTAGCCTCTTTCATTTGGTCAAAAAGGGCAGTTGAGGACTGTTTTGTCACACACGCTTCAAAATGCCTCTCAAATATCAAACCAAGAAATGTCAATGCCTGCCTTCGCGAAGTCCCTAAACACCCTCCGAAATTCTCGAATGGCAATATCATCCAAGTCACAAACTCAGACGCGGCCATAACTCCTGATGTAGCCACAGATAGTGTCAAGGTAAAGGAGCTGGATGGTTGGGCTCTCTATATTAAAATCCCTAAAAGTCTTGGGATGTATCTTCACGACAGAGTCCAAAAGGGGGATGTCGTCCTTGCACGCGAAGAAGCCATGCCAATATGTGCTCTCGTTCGACAGAGGAGGCAATTCTGGGAGGGCAATACTCGAGGATTCACTAGTCCGCGCAGCTAGTGTCGCGGTCAATGCCACAGAAGGAGGAGGGCAAGAACCCCCAACATGGTGACTAGTTTCAAGATCGCCATCCACCAAAGCCACCTCCTTGAATGTTTCCCTAGGCTTCCCCTTCGAATTCCCTTCCCCCCGGCTTAAGGTGCTGAGGGTCTCACCAGCTATCTTGTCCTTCGTGCCTCCCTCCGGCGAAGGAAGATATGCCGTGTCCAAGGAAATATCATTGCCTGCGCTGAACAACGGGACAACATAAGAATTCCAGTTATCAGAATAAGACAATGAAAAGGAAAAGGTAGTACTCCAAAAGTTACCAGCATCGACGTGGTTCCCTCTATCATTGGTAGCGGTGTGACCTGCTTGCGCATTTAGAATAGCCAAGTTCGCAACATCCGTCTTCTCGCTTGAAGTAAAGTTTGAAGAGAATGAATGATAATGATGAATGAATAATGATGTTTGTTGAGGACAACCACCAGAAAGTTTAATTACCATGGTCAGCTACAAGAGAGGAAGCGGCACCACCATCACGAGGAATAGCCCTCTGCGTAAGACGAGAATCTAAGTCGTTAGCGTTAGAGTCATCAGTATCCTCCGACAAGGAATGAGTAGCTTGTCAGTTAATATCCTCATTTGCTTCCCCTTTCTGAAGGTGTGACTGTGAGGTATTTTGAATGACCCCGATGGCTCAGTGTGAAGAGATGGAGACTTAATTATGACGCCTCCTCGGGTAGTAGGCCTATACGTGTGTAAGAGAACTTAAAAATTAGGGAATATATACATGAAAATACATAATCATACTTTTAACAAAGTAAATCGAGGCACTAACTTGGGTCTCAAAGCGCTTTTGGAAATGGGAAGGTCGAGATCGTCCTCCTCCTCAGCTTTGGGAGACAGCTGCAACAAAAAAAAAAAAATAGTCGTGAGCATGCTTCGATAAGAAAGTCCTGGCAAAACCAATAATAAATACAGTCTTACCTTTCCCTTATTAGAGGATTCAATCCTAGGTTTCGAGGAAGAAGCCTGGAGATGTCTCGGATGTAGGGACTGGGTGGGATGTCCACCATCATCTACACCCCCCACCAATGAAGGGTTCATCGCCTCCTCGACCTTCGTCAACTTGCTACCCAAACCCCAACTTGCCTCCGACTGGTTGATAGGGGCCTGAAGTGATCCATCGTCGCTCCACATGGTTCAAACTAGGGGCGCGGTTGGGGTACTGAGGCAGTAAGAAAGAAAAGCGTCTAAATTAGTGCGCCAGAAGAGCCTCTAAGATTTGGAGTACAGACCAGCATGCGAAGAAGAGGGAAAAATGAAGCTACCACCATAAAGACGAGAGCCGTGTGCCTCAGAAATAACAAACTGGCTCATGGTCTGGACTAACGTCATGGGGGCAGGCGGTTGCACTGGCACCCCTTGATCAAATCCAAATTGCCTCACTACCCGACGAGGAAGATAACAAGAAATGTCGAAGATAGGCTCAATCCAACTTGGAAGGTGAGAACTAGACATGATGGTGGCCAAGAGCTAGTTCGAAGTGGCTGAGTCGAGGTCAAGAAGTATTTCCCTATCGGAAGGGAAATAAAGGCTGGACTGAAAAACGGCTGGAATAGAAGAAGCATAGGGGCGGGCAACAAAGGTGGAGAAGTGTATATACTCGGAGAAATCCCGAGAACACACTGGCCTGCTCCAGCGCTTAGCGCGGTTGTGAAGTTCCGAGGAGGCCAAGGGGTCAAAAAAATGGGTTGGGGAGCAAAAGAGGGAAAACGCTTGTATACGAAGAGTAGTAGGAAGGAGCAACCAAGGTAGCTATGAATGTCATATCTACCCATAGAACGGATCATGTCCCCATGGATCATGTCCATCCTCCGATATAGAGTTCCTAAGAAAAGCAGGGCCAAAGACAAACTTCGGCCCATGGATAGCCTCGCGGCTAAAGAAAAGATGCGCAGACTGATACCATCCTCTGGGGGACCCTAAAAAATGCACCTATCCAGCCAAAAAGGCTAAAACGGCTGCAAGATGGTAATCAGAATTTAACATCTGACCGATGAAACTCTGCCTCACTACACCGCCGCACTTCATCTCGTTGGTCTTCTCCTCGAAGTCCGTAAAAAAGTACCTCAACCGATGTGAATAAGTGCATTTCTTAGAATTGGAAGAAGGTGCCACCTCCAAGACTCAGCCGTCCTTTCCAAAGTGGCTACCAACCTTTCCTGCGGCGGCATGAGAAGATCTAAGGAAGCTCACAACTTGTTGCTCCTCCTTAGACAGTGCTTCGGAAAAAGGGAAGGACATCCTGAGGACCTCCAAACGAAGCAGTATAAAGACGTCCTCAAGCGTGGGGGTAAACTCCCCCCACGATGCCACAAAAGTATGGGTGTCTTTGCTCCACCTCGACAAAAGGATTGAGAGCAAGGTGCCATCGCAACGAAGTCCGAAGCGTCAGAAAATCTTCATGGAGTTGAAGACCTTGGCACTTCTCAAGGTCCTCCGGTAGTCCTCTTGAGAAAGCACGTAGTCACACCATTCACCTTAGTCCGCCATGGGGAATGAATGGGACATGAACTTGCAGAAGGAAAAAGGGAAGTCGCCGCACTTGATCGCTAGGCGAGGAATAGATTCCGGAGTGATGGGACAAGCACCGTCCTGAGGTGCCTCGAGCTGAGCAAGAAAGGGGGCCTCAGAGACATGATTAGACGGGAATATAGATTCGGCGCGACCCCAAAACTTGTTAGCCGAGGTCAAGAAAGGCCCTCGACTCCACTTCAACGGGACAGTTACTGCGAGAACAACCCCGTTCTTAACCGAAGGTTTCCTTGCCATATCGTGCGGATGATGATCTCGGGGGGGTTCACCGGAAGAAGGCACAAAATTGGCTGGAAAATTGATAACCGTCAGAAATGAAACGATGACATTGGATAGAGTGCACATTAATGCTCGATTGCCTACCGAGGTGAATGTGCAAGGGACAAAATGTAAGACCATATCCGAGGTGGTAAAAAATTAGCCTAACATTACATGTTCCGAGGTAACTAGGACCATTGAGGTGCTCACAGGAGACCAATTAACACTACCATCTCCCGAGGGACACCAGAATCAAGAAGGAAATCACCATGTTGGTCGAAATATCCTCTCCAAATAGTATTTGCCATGGTTGCCGAGGAAGGATAAATACAACAGAGGGTGTCCAAAGCCACCAATATTTGTTGATGTTAGCCCGAGGTGGTGGCTAGACAATGTTCGCGAGGCATCCACCAAAAGTGATGGCCTCGGATCAGCAGTTAGGGCACGCTCCCAAGATGCGACGTGCCTTAGCCCCGCGATTGTGGTGATCCTCCAAGCTGAGATACTTCACAATCCAGGGATGCAGGTGTTAGCGTGCCACACCCCATCCCGCGGTCATGGTCATGCTCCCACAAGCGACTTGGTCATGGCCCGCGGTGCAATCTGTGTTAATTGTGATACACCGGGTTGTAGCCCTACCACGCGAACACGGGATTTTGGTGGAATGGAGGCTAGTGAGAGGGGCTCGGTATTGACTTATCAAGAAATCTTCTTATCAGATGCCTAGGCCAATGAGGAAAGACAGACATCATGGCAAGCGCAAATGACGGGAACCCTTTGCCATACACACGGGACTCCTATAAATAGCACCCTTCCCCAAAAGGAAAAGGGGGGGGGGGATCTTTTTTGAGCAGCAAAAGAGAGGGAACCCTGGTCATACCCGTTGGCCAACACGAACGACTGCCATCCTCGCTTCATTGACCCTGCCCTCTCACTCATCCTCTCTCTCACCAGTCTCATGTGTCCTTTTACTGTCCACCAGACTTCTTTCGTCATCCTGGGAGGAAGGCTCGTTACGGCCCTTTCCCATTTCCTCTCTTACAACATTATTCTAAATTTCCAATCTTTTTGAGTCACTACTAAAGTACTATTTTGCCATTTTTGTCTTTGTGGGTTTCTAGTTTCTTTTAAATTAAATTTGAGATAAATCATAAACTATAAATTTCTTTTCTTATTACCTCATCATTTACTTTGTAGCCTTCCCCATGTCCCTGTCATGCATTTAATTTGAATGACATTATTCCTGAGTATTTCAGTAACAGTTATTTACTGCAAATCATATTACGTCAGCGGCCTTTCCTTTATCTTATATTCACATGACCTCAAATTTCATGCATTCATTTTTGAATCTAGCCTCTCTTGCCTTTTCTTGTGTCCATTTTTATGTTTCATTTCAATTGCAATAATTTTGTGGACATGTGTTTTCTTACTTTCACTGACATAAAGTACCAGAAAACATGTTTGGCCTTATAGCTGTATTGTAAAAATTCCCTCATATTTGATATATCTTCGCCTCTTTCTTCTGTTTGATCTCATTCATGGGAAATATCCTCCTTATGCCCTTGATTCTCACTCCTTTTGGATGATTGAATAAAGAAAACCAAGTCATTGCTTTCGGATATGTCCACTATTTTTCACTACTCTCATATTTTTAATTATAATTTTTTTACATGTATGTATGGCATATTCCATTTTACACAGTTCTAGCAACATACAAGGTTTGAGCTCATCAATAGGGAAACTGTTAGCTGTTTTTTGTTTTTAGCAGATGTGGAAACTTGGCTGGAGACAATAAATTTAAGGTTCGCTGATTGTGCAGAATTTCTTTCAGACCTGTGGCAAGAAATTTATGTGGTTTGCTGGCACTTGAAGAAGCAATTTTTTTTTAGGGATTCAAAACCTACCATAGTTTCAACTTCCAGTCATGCTTCACAGTGGATAACTAGCTTTCTGTGATGATCTAGAAACAGATGTTTTCAATATAGTAAAAAAAGGGTAGAGATGGAATTGATTAGAGATTTTTGTAGGCAAAATTTGAGGAGAGGTGAGGTTACAAGTTTCGAAAATGGCTTGCTGGATATAGGACATTCTTGGATCAGAGATCAGGTTTCTCATGGGTGATCAGGTTTGAGGTTGACTTATGAGAGATTTGTAATGCGTTCTTCAGAACTTGTTTGGAGAGTGGATAGGAGGGGAACAATTCGAAAAAAGTATCAATTTATGAATTGACTTGAAGATGCATTTTTTTGAGCTCATGATCGAGTTTGTTTAAATATTAATTCACTAAGAACCCTCCTGAAAGTGTTGTTGGCCTCATGTTCGGACATCAAGACATGTTAACATCAGTTTAAGGATTTATAGACTGAGGGAGAATTATTACAAACTTCCACATAAAACTTTCAGTGATAACGATTTCATATTTTCATGTCACCTATCAAGTCATCGAGCTCATTTTAATGCAAGTGACATGTTTCTGGATGACGCAGTATCTTTTAAATCAAGGACCACTGGAAAATTAGTGTGGTGGAGTTATCCTAGTAGAGAATTTTTGTTAGATGGGTTGCTTTACATATGATTATCTCTTTGATATTATCAACAATACGATGATGGGTGTGACTGCAACAGTTTAAGTTTCTTTTCGCGGGCATGTACAAGATAAACATTGTTAAAGGAGAATTATTTAAAATTTATTATTTTTGAATTTCAATTTTTCTTTCAAAATCATAAACCAAATTATTGAGTTAGGATTGTTTAAGTAATATTTTCTAGGGAAAATTACAGTTAGACACCAGCCTGAATTTACATGTGGATGTTGATATTTTCGGATATTGCAGCTAAGGTAGTGAGTTAAAAAATTAATTGCAAGAAGGATAGAGTAATTTACACTTGACCTAATTTGGATGAAAAGTCAATATCAACCCTACCACATGGCCGCCATGTCAGCGCCAATTTATTATTTTAATTTCAATTTTAATTTTTTTTTGGCAGTTAAGAGCTCCATAATATATGTACAAAAATTTCTTATAACATACATCTTATGGTTCGTTATGTACCCCCATTTATTCATAATGTAATATATTTTATTCTTTATGTGCTATCATTTTGTTCAATGGGGCATGTTGCATATATACAAAAGGGGGTTTCGAATCTGTCATTGTTCACAATTTTATGTATGTATATGTGTGTTTATTGGCTGACCAGGAATCCATCAGTGATGGACAGATCAAAATTAATGGGTTTTCCCTGTGGAGTGTGATTACATATTGAAAAGGAAAACCCATTAATTTTGATCTGTCCATCACTGATGCATTCCTGGTCAGTCAATGAACACACATATACATACATAAAATTGTGAATGAGAACAGATTCGAAACCCCCTTTAGTATATATGCAATGTGTCCCATTGAACAAAATGATAGTACAAAAGAATAAAATATATTACATTATGAATAAATGGTGGTACATAACGAACCATAAGATGTACGTTAGAAGGAATTTTTGTATATATAAAATTGTTCTGGAGCTCTTAACTGCAAAAAAATAAACTGGTTTTGACATGGTGGCCATGTGGCAGGGGTGATATTGACTTTTTCATCCCAATTAGGTTAATTGTAAATTACTCTACCCTTCTTGCAATTAATTTTTTAACCCATTACCTTAACTGCAATATCCGAAAACATCAACACCCAAATGTAAATTCAGGCTGGCTGTCTACTCTAACAGTAATTTTCCCAATTTTCTATATGTTGGAATCTTCATAATTATACTTGTTATCATTATTGGCAAGATAGGATCTAAATTATTGATCAGTGTCGTCGTTAATGTCTAAACTAAACTTTCTCTTGTCAACAGAGTGTTGGACTCCTGTTAGCCATCTTAGAAAGTCAGCAGGAAGTAATCTCCATTCTTCTGCCACCTTTGATGAAGTTGGGTCTTCCAAGTCTTCTGATTACTCTGCTAGATTTTGAGATGAACAAATTGATTGGAGAAAAAATACCTGAAAGGTATGACTTTGTTTTTCTCTAGTATCTGAAAGGATAACACTCCTTACCAACATGAGCTTGGTATGTTTTAGTGCAAGCACTTCCCCTATCTTAATTTACATTTTGTTTTTGCTCTATGATGTTACTACTGCCTTCATTTCAGCTTATTAGGCCACGAGCAATCTGCTTATTTATTTATTTAGGAGTATTTTTTTCTTCTGGGAAAAGGGGGCCTGGGTCTTTTTTTTTTTGTATAATTTTTGTGGGTGCCTTCTACAGTTGAAGCAGATTCTACAACACTCTCCTCTCTCGTTCTGTTCTGAGGCCCTTATGACACCCATGGCTTTCTTTTCCATTGAGATTTAGTCCTATGAAAAGTATGTGATGTTGGTTTCCTTTGTGGTTAAATCTTACGAAATCTAAACTGAAATTCAGGGTAGTTGACATGCATGTGTGAGTGACCTATCTATTCTACATGTAATGGTTCTAGGCTTCTAGCATCCAGAAGCTGTCAAATGCAATAAATAAGTCACATACAAAGTGTTTCGTATGCACACATAGTTTTGATGTGGTCCACAGTTTTTGAAAGCCAAAACCATCAGGTGAGGCTTTATACTCCTTGTGATGGCAGGAGCCTTCAATTTTTAATATTTCATTCATAAAATTATGAGTATAATTAACCTATAAAAAAATATGAATATAATTAAATATTCTGCCAAAAGAAATTAATATAATTATAAGAGGGGGGAAATAATTGATAACAAATAAAACAAGGAATATATGTACACTTTTTAGGCAATTAAATTCTAGAAAAGTTAGACAGAAAATCCTCAATTAATTTACATGATGGTCATAAATAAAAATACAGATACTGGCATAATGTGACTCAACCAAGAAACTTTGTTGACTACAACGAAAGATAAGTACAAATTATAATGGGTAAACTCGTAATAGATACATTAAATAATAAAGGAAATGTGGCTGGTCACTTCGAAAATCAAAGAAAATTAAACTAGCTGTCATGTGAGACCTGTGCCTCATGAGCCAAGGTCTAAAAAGGTGCAAACTGACCTTTAATTGTGCCATGGCCCATGGCTCCCTGGTGTCTTTTAATGTAATAGAAGATGATGCATGAAACATTATATTTGAAATGCACCAGATTCTATTCGCTTTTGGAAGTTTATTGATATGAATTGAGCATGTAAAGGTGCTAGACACTCTTTCTATAGGTATTGGTCTCTTGCTACGGTATTGCCGTTGTCCATATTTGCTCATACTTCACTCAATATCAGATTTTGATATATTTTTGAAATAAATGAGAGGAAAGTTTTGGGTGTTCAAATTTAGTGTTCGACAACAAAGTGTACTACATCTTGGATTGTGCGATCAAGGTCATAGGTTGCTAGCGCACAAGTAAATTGTGAAAATGTTAATATGACCTTTAGATATTTCCCAACATTAAATGGTTTAGGTGTTCATGTGGCAGTTGGTATTTTGGCAGATGATCGACAAGCTCCAGTTCATATATATATATATATATATATATATTAAAAGGGGTGTCACTTGTCTCTCACGAATCTCTTACTAGGTCTTCAGATTAAAACTTTGGGAAAATTTGTCTTAACCTAACCTCAGAGAAAAACTTGTCTTAACCCAACCTTAGGGGCCATTTACACATGGGCTGATGAGTTTTGGGTGTTTCCAACCAAGTTGGGGCGGATGGTTTGAAATTACACCTATGCTGCTTTCTTATCATCTCAGTTGGCAGCCACATCACCCTATTCTTCATGTTCTCTCTCTTTCTGCAACTCTCTTGTTAGGACTGAGATTTGCGTTGGCATATCCCATTAAACATGAGTTGTAATTGGGGTTGTTGAGTCTAAGTTCTTGTGTGTCTATTAGTACTCAAGCCTTGCTGTTGAGGTGGCTATAAATCATTGACGATCAAGGGAAGCTGAGTGCATAAGTTTAAAAAGGTAATTGGACTTAGTAACCATAACCTAGGTGGTTGCACACATGTGATCTTTAAAATGTTTTCTAAAATATTGAAGTGTGTTGAACAACGGACTTGATTGAGTTGACTTAGATTTTTAAAAGTTAAAATTGATTTTGAAATAAAATAAGTGAAGATGGTCAAGCTTGTTCAAACGAGGTCCACTGAACTCATTGGATGCCTTGGTGGAACTTGTTGGAACCAAGTACATTAGGAGCCTTTATTTTTCAAAACTAGTGACTCTCGTTCGAAGGCTTGTTCGATGTCTTGTTCGAATGAAGATGTTTTTTTAATGTAAATAACAGTATGGATCGTTGGATGGAGTTTAGTAGCTTGGTTCAAATGAAGTAGTTTTAAGGCCTTTTTATTAAAATCTAGAGAGGCTCGTTTGAAGCCTAGTTCGATAGGTTGTTCGCACGAGGTCTCTGTACATGGTTTATAGTTTTTTTTCCTATAGCCATCGTTCGATTGTTAGATGGAAGCTAATTCGAACCCGAGTATTCAATTTTTTTAAACAACTCCAATGTAGGTTGCTCGATAGCCCGTTTGATGGGGTCGTTCTAACAAACTCATGAGAATAGGGATTTTGCACCTTTTTCAAATCCTTTTGAAAGAAGGATACCCTATTACTATTTGAAGGAGGCTTTCACAAAATTTTTAGAATTTTTGTTGGATGAAAATTTGAGAGCAATTTGTGAGTTTTTAGGTGTGCCCTAGTTTTCTAATCTTCAAAAATACATAGAAAATGCAGCCTTCCGTCTGCAATACCCATACAACAGTTTCTAAAATAGCATTGGTGAGTACTTTTGCAAAGGATTTCGGTTTGTGCAATCGCTAGATACCGAGACGGTGAGGACCTGTGTTGTGATTATGGTTTGATGTTGTTCGAGCATATAAAGACGTTGCAGCTTTGAGGAATGCTTTAGGATTCAAGTCAGGAGAAGATCAGATCATTGTTGGCAAGGTTTGAGGTACTAAGTTGTTGTTGAGGTAAGTTGAGTCTGTACTCCTTTTAGTTTCTTCATGGTGGATTGGTGCGCACTTGGACGAGGTTTTGTGGTTTTTCCCGCAAGGGTTTTCCACGTAAAAAATCTTTGTGTCTCTCGTGTGATTGCTTTTATATTTATTGCATTATTTCATTGACTGCTATTACACACACAAGAATTATAAGATATTGCACTAATCAAAGTGGAACCATAGTGTTAAATCGCGGTCGCGGGATATGACGCGGTCGCGGTGTAACAGTATCGGGAGTATCGGCCCACCCGTAACGGGAATCGGAAACCGTGACTGTGAATTTTTTTCAAACATTAGCAAACCCCCTAAGATTTACTGATATACATGTTTTTACTTCAGTTTTTTACTTTTAAGGGTTTTAAAGTAATTTTTATCATTTTTATAATACTTAAAAAGATGTTTTATAATTTTATATTATTTTTTTAAAGTTAAAATACCGAAAAGCAGCATTTTTATGATTTTTAAGAATAACATTGCAACAAATAATGTAAATAATTACTTCAAATTTCAAAAGCAATTAAAAATTCATAATCAATAATAATTCACAAAAGAAGGCAAATGTAAATCTTTAATTAGTTGGTAGCTAGTTGGCACCTTTTGGAACTACCACCAAAATGAATGGCGTGCAGGTTCTTGATAGTCTCTATCATTGTCATCATCATTATATGGTCTCTCCAGTACTTGTCCGTTGAAATAATTAGAACCTCCCATTCCTATTGATGTATTACTGCCACTGGAATCTTCTGGTTGTTGCTACATGTGATACCCAGTCCCATCCCCATAAGGCATTGTAGACCCAAAGAGGTTATTTGTAAAAGCCTCTGTATCTGAAGGAAGTGGATATGAAGCTGCATATTGTGGTGGTGGGAGGGGATAGTAATGAGGTTGTGGTTGGGGGTATCCCTGCTGAGGTGGTGGGTAGTGTGGTTGTAGTGGTAGTGGTAGGAGTCCTCCTGTACCTGGGGGATAGTATAATGGGTATCTAGATTGAATGCCCACTTGTTGTCCAACTCCAAGATCTCCAAAACGTTGAGCAATTCCAGAATCATTATCACTGTCACCAACTGGTGGTAAATAATGTCCATGCCTACTTGATTCACCTACATCACGGTGAGGGCGACGTGAGTAATGTCTGGGGGGGTGGATCTGGAAACTCTCCAATTTCTTCACCAGGGCGAAAATCACTGTATCCAGCTTCTCCACAATAAGGTGAATCATGACGAACACCACCTTCAACAATTTGGACTTGTCCTCCAGGTCCAAGGCCTCCATCACCTGAAGGACTTGAGTTATCATCATTTCCACTACCACTGTTGCCACTAGGAGTCAAACCAGCACCACTACCCGATCCACTGTTGGAGGAATTGACATTTTCAGTCTCTTAATGAGCGACATCATCCTCATCATTATCACTTAGGTCCATCCAATTATTTTCTTGACCATCAAAAATTGGTTCTTCCCTTTCTTGGAGACATGGAGCTAAAGGATCATCTTCTTCAAAAATATAATCCAAATTGATGGGGTTGAATTGCTCTTCAATCTCCCTTTGGGATTTCCTTGTAACATGTCTAATCTTTAGCCTCATATTATAATATACATAGACAAGTCTGTTCAATTTGATGTATCGTAGTCGATTCCTTGTCTTTGTATGTATAAGGCTAAAGGTACTCCAATTACGCTCACAGTTGGATGATGATGTTGTTTGGCTCAACACTCTGACTGCTATGGTTTGAAGTTCAGGAGTTGACCCGCCATAGTGGATCCTCCATTCAGCTGCATTATCAAATGATAAAATTCAATTTTAATTTGATATAAAAATCAAATCTTTATTTACCACTTGGCACTTAGTCACTTACCAGGATTGGTTAGTGATACTGCTCGTTGAGCCAATACCGTTCCAAATGAATGTTCTTTATCACGAAATATTAAAATCTGCAAACATTTGTATAGATAAGTGCCCAACCTTTGAATCTTATTTGTATTATTGATTTATTATAAATTAAGAAAACAAACTTCTAATTCAAAAACTTACTTGGTTGATAGCCATTATTTGCTTATCAATGTTTGGCTCCAACTTTTGAATCACCCGCTTAACCCCTTCCATCACTTCTCTATGATATGACATGTTTCCACCATATTGGAATTGGGGATTAAGAAAATAACCTAACATAAATAAAGTTGCTAAAGAGTTAGATATTAAGCAACTCAATGAATATATAATAATTGATGTAACAAATTAGAATTGTGGTCTATATTTAGTACTTAGTCATTTACCAGCCGCATGCATGTCGTGATGTAGCTGAAAATTCCATCGCTCGTCAATAATCTTTCAATAGTCCAAGTAGTAGTGACAGTCTCTTTGAATGGCTAGTTTTGCTCTATCAATGGCTTCATAAATAAAGCCCATGGTGGGCTTCTCATCCCCATCAACGAGTCGAAGGACTTTCACAAGCGGCTCTTGTACTTTCGTGATTTTATTCGCTTTGCTCCAAAAATCATTTCCAAGTATTATCTTTTTCACATCATAAGCCTTTCCATGTTTTTCCTTCCCCCATCTACTCCTTTTCCACTCATCAGAATTAAGCATATTTCTCAAGCACCTTTTATGTTTGACAATGCTCTCCAATGCAATGAAATTGGTGGCAAATCGTGTGACAGCAAAGCGTAGCAATTCTCGATCATTGGTGAACCGCTTCATGAAATCAACCACATAGGTAGAATTATAAATGAAGCTTGTGATTTCTTTGGCCTTGGACAACACTTTCGTAACACTTTTCTTATTTCCAATGTCTTCCAATATAAGATCCATGCAATGTGCTGCACATGCTGTCCAATACAGATTTGGCCATTTTTGCATCAACTTCTTACCCGCAAGCTTCAATGCAGCTTCATTGTCAGTCACAATCTGGACAACATATTTCTCACCAATCTCATCAACCACCTTGTCCATGAGGGCAAAGTAGTCATCTGAATTCCTTGAGGGCACGTCAGTAGCATCAATTGATTTGTGAAAGATTGTGCCCCGACTACTATATACTAGAAAATTGATGATGTGTTTCCTAGTAGGTCCTGTCCATCCATCACACATAATGGATACACCTCTCTCCTCCCAAATAGGCTTATGTTACTCTATCCAACTTCTCAATTGCTCCAACTCTCTTTTCAAATAAACTTCAGTGATCTCATATGGAGTTGGAAGAGGCACCCCTTTTCCCACCTCAGCTGCAACATCTAACATTGGTTTGAACCACTGATTAAGAACAATCCGTGCAGAAGATCGAGAGAGTAAAACAAACTGGCTCATTGCAGTCCCAAGTTTTTTTTTCAAATTCTTCATTGCAACATCAGAAATTTTAGGTTGTTTGGAACTTTTACTTCGATGAAGTGCAGGATCCATTGTAGCTAATCGAGCCTCTGGACTATTTGGATCAATCCATTGGCGACCACTGCCGCTAGACTCACGAACAGTAGCAGATCGACGCAATCCCCTAGGCCTGCCACAGCCACCACTACCCCCCACATCAAAATGACCCTTAGCATGTGATCTAAATCTTTGTATCTCCTCCCATTGACGATGTTCACTTAAACTTGCCTGTCGTGCAACTGTCATTTTTGGATTAGAATCATCACTAGAGGAGAGAACCACTCCCTCAAACTCATAATCATCTCTCTGCGATTGTCTTCTATGTTCTTCAACTTCATCTCTTTGTTTTCTTTTCTCACTCTGTTTCTCTTTGTAACCCTTGAGATGCTTCATCATTTCTTCTCTTATTTCTCGAGAGACATTAGGACATGGTGCAATTTGCCTTCTTGCATGTGCCTTGCATGTGCCAAGTGTTGTTTCAGTCTAATTATTCCCCCATTGACAATTCTCCCACATAACTTACATATTAACTTGTGCCTGTTATCTGGAAATGGAATGGCAAATTGCCATCCAATGTCAGTACTAGGAGTTATAGGATCAACTCCACCTCCACCTTGAATTCTCTTTCCCTTATCACGGTTAGTACCAGAAGGCTCATTACCACTGTCACGGGCCATTTTAATCAAAACCGAAATTAAACATTACAAATTGTTAATAAATAAATAAAACATTACAAATTGTTAAGTTTTTTTAGTAATTAATATGTTGTGTTTTTTTGCCAGTAAATAATTATTAGTTACTAATTATTTGTGAATATAATTTTTTTTTTATTTTTTTATAAATAATATTTTTAAAAAAATTAAGTTTGTTGCTAATAAATTAAAAAAAAGGGAAAAAAAATGACAATAAATAGTTAAATTTTTAGAAAACAATTATACAACATAATTTAAAAAAATAAATCCATGAATTTAATAACTTTATTGTTGATAAATAAATTAAACATTAAAAATTATTTATTTTTTTAGTCATTGATATGTTGTATTTTTCTGCTAGTCAATAATTATTAGTTACTAATTATTTGTCAATATAATTTTTTTTTATTTTTTTATAAATAATGTAGACAAGAAAAAAAAAAAGCAGACAGAAACAAGAAAGACAAGAAAAAGCAGATTCTTCGGACAAAAATTCATGGAATATAGACAGAAATCAGAGAACAGAAAAAAGCAACTGAAAATTTGAATTTGAAGTGAAAGAAAGCAAAGAAAAGTTGGAACTGAAGTGAAGTTTGAGCTTACCTGGAAGAATCAATCGTCTCTCTTGCATAGCTTGAAGAACCAATCGTTGTTTGCTTCTTGTAAAGCTCCCGATTTAGACTTGTGCAACTTCCGATCAGTTTTTTTCTTCTCTTTTGTTTTTTTTTTTTTCTTTCCCTGGTGTTCTTCAGAAGACGTTGATCGGTGCTCGGCAGCTTTGCAAACCCTCACGGAGTCACGGCCTCACGCCGTTGTCGCAGACCTCACGTCCGTCATGGTTTGCTTCTTTGCCGAATGCCGAGTCGCCGAGTCGCCTAGTGGGTTTGATAGTGTATGTGTTGCTGTAGATTTGTGTTGCTGTAGATTTGTGAAATAGATGCAGAAAGGGGTCGAGTCGGTCGACTGGTCGAGGCTTTACGTTTTGCGCAGGAAGTAGTATTTACGAGTTTTCTTTGGTTTAGGAAACTTCTAGGCTGTTTCGGTGTTTTTTTTTTCGCGCCGCTGCCTGGATTGTGCTTATTTTTACGACTTTCTTTGGTTTTGTTTTTCTAGGCTGTTTCGTCAATTCTTTTTATTTTTTATTTTTTATGCCGCTGCTTTGGTTTGTGTTTATTTTTATTTTTTACTAATTTGTTTTGGTTTTGTTGGAAGAGAGGAAAGTTCTAGCCTCTTTCGTCATTATTTTTTTTTTAATTTTTTTTTTTATCTTTGCACCGCTGCCCTGCTTTGTTTTGTTTGCAGGAATATTTTAGATTTTATTATTTATTAATTTTTTTCAGTTTTATATCTTCTAAGGTTGTTTTGTCTCTTACTTTTATTCTTTTTTTTCCATAGCTTTTAAAATAGCTTGTATTTTGTTTTTTTTTTTTTTATTTTCTTGTTTTGGAATTTGTTTTCCTCATTTATGTTTTATAATTTTTTCTTAAAAATGTACCTGTTTATTGTCACTTTTTTTTTCCTCTTTTTTAATTTATTAGTAACAAACTTAATTATTTTAAAAAAATAAAAAAAATTATATTGACAAATAATTAGTAACTAATAATTATCGACTAGCAGAAAAATACAATATATCAATGACTAAAAAAATAAATAATTTTTAATGTTTAATTTATTTATTAACAATAAAGTTATTAAATTCATGGATTTATTTTTTTAAATTATGTTGTATAATTGTTTTCTAAAAATTTAACTATTTATTGTCACTTTTTTTCCCTCTTTTTTAATTTATTAGCAACAAACTTAATTTTTTTAAAAATATTATTTATAAAAAAATAAAAAAAAATTATATTGACAAATAATTAGTAACTAATAATTATTTACTGGCAAAAAAATACAACATATTAATTACTAAAAAACTTAACAATTTGTAATGTTTTATTTATTTATTAACAATTTGTAATGTTTAATTTCGGTTTTGATTAAAATGGCCCGTGGCAGTGGTGATGAGCCTTCTGGTACTAACCGTGATAAGGGAAAGAGAATTCAAGGTGGAGGTGGAGTTGATCCTATAGCTCCTAGTACTGACATTGGATGGCAATTTGCCATTCCATTTCCAGATAACAGGCACAAGTTGATATGTAAGTTATGTGGGAGAATTGTCACTGGGGGAATAACTAGACTGAAGCAACACTTGGCACATGCACGGCACATGCAAGAAGGCAAATTGCACCATGTCCTAATGTCTCTCGAGAAATAAGAGAAGAAATGATGAAGCATCTCAAGGGTTACAAAGAGAAACAGAGTGAGAAAAGAAAACAAAGAGATGAAGTTGAAGAACATATAAGACAATCGCAGAGAGATGATTATGAGTTTGAGGGAGTGGTTCTCTCCTCTAGTGATGATTCTGATCCAGAAATGACAGTTGCACGACAGGCAAGTTTAAGTGAACATCGTCAATGGGAGGAGGAACAAAGATTTAGATCACATGCTAAGGGTCATTTTGATGTGAGGGGTAGTAGTGGTGGCCGTGGCAGGCCTAGGGGATTGCGTCGATCTGCTACTGTTCGTGAGTCTAGCGGCAGTGGTCGCCAATAGATTGATCCAAATAGTCCAGAGGCTCGATTAGCTACAATGGATCCTGCACTTCATCGAAGTAAAAGTTCCAAACAACCTAAAATTTCTGATGTTGCAATGAAGAATTTGAAAAAAAAACTTGGGACTGCAGTGAGCCAGTTTGTTTTACTCTCTCGATCTTCTGCACGGATTGTTCTTAATCAGTGGTTCAAACCAATGTTAGATGTTGCAGCTGAGGTGAGAAAAGAGGTGCCTCTTCCAACTCCATATGAGATCACTGAAGTTTATTTGAAAAGAGAGTTGGAGCAATTGAGAAGTTGGATAGAGTCACATAAGCCTATTTGGGAGGAGAGAGGTGTATCCATTATGTGTGATGGATGGACAGCGCCTACTAGGAAACACATCATCAATTTTCTAGTATATAGTAGTCGGGGCACAATCTTTCACAAATCAATTGATGCTACCGACGTGCCCTCAAGGAATTTAGATTACTACTTTGCCCTCATGGACAAGGTGGTTGATGAGATTGTTAAGAAATATATTGTCCAGATTGTGACTGACAATGAAGCTGCATTGAAGCTTGCTGGTAAGAAGTTGATGCAAAAAAGGCCAAATCTGTATTGGACAGCATGTGCAGCACATTGCATGGATCTTATATTGGAAGACATTGGAAATAAGAAAAGTGTTGCGAAAGTGTTGTCCAAGGCCAAAGAAATCACAAGCTTCATTTATAATTCTACCTGGGTGGTTGATTTCATGAAACGGTTCACCAATGATCGAGAATTGCTACGCCTTGCTGTCACACGATTTGCCACCAATTTCATTGCATTGGAGAGCATTGTCAAACATAAGAGGTGCTTGAGAAATATGCTTAATTCTGATGAGTGGAAAAGGAGCAGATGGGGGAAGGAAAAACATGGAAAGGCTTATGATGTGAAAAAGATAATACTTGGAAATGATTTCTGGAGCAAAGCGAATGAAATCACGAAAGTACAAGAGCCGCTTGTGAAAGTCCTTCGACTCGTTGATGGGGATGAGAAGCCCACCATGGGCTTTATTTATGAAGCCATTGATAGAGCAAAACTAGCCATTCAAAGAGACTGTCACTACTACTTGGACTATTGGAAGATTATTGACGAGCGATGGAATTTTCAGCTACATCACGACATGCATGCGGCTGGTAAATAACTAAGTACTAAATATAGACCACAATTCTAATTTGTTACATCAATTATTATATATTCATTGAGTTGCTTAATATCTAACTCTTTAGCAACTTTATTTATGTTAGGTTATTTTCTTAATCCCCAATTCCAATATGGTGGAAACATGTCAAATCATAGAGAAGTAATGGAAGGGGTTAAGCGGGTGATTCAAAAGTTAGAGCCAAACATTGATAAGCAAATAATGGCTATCAACCAAGTAAGTTTTTGAATTAGAAGTTTGTTTTCTTAATTTATAATAAATCAATAATACAAATAAGATTCAAAGGTTGGGCACTTATCTATACAAATGTTTGCAGATTTTAATATTTCGTGATAAAGAACATTCATTTGGAACAGTATTGGCTCAACGAGCAGTATCACTAACCAATCCTGGTAAGTGACTAAGTGCCAAGTGGTAAATAAAGATTTGATTTTTATATCAAATTAAAATTGAATTTTATCATTTGATAATGCAGCTGAATGGAGGATCCACTATGGCGGGTCAAGCTCCTGAACTTCAAACCATAGCAGTCAGAGTGTTGAGCCAAACAACATCATCATCCAACTGTGAGCGTAATTGGAGTACCTTTAGCCTTATACATACAAAGACAAGGAATCGACTACGATACATCAAATTGAACAGACTTGTCTATGTATATTATAATGTGAGGCTAAAGATTAGACATGTTACAAGGAAATCCCAAAAGGAGATTGAAGAGCAATTCAACCCCATCAATTTGGATTATATTTTTGAAGAAGATGATCCTTTAGCTCCATGGCTCCAAGAAAGGGAAGAACCAATTTTTGATGGTCAAGAAAATAATTGGATGGACCTAAGTGATAATGATGAGGATGATGTCGCTCATTAAGAGACTGAAAATGTCAATTCCTCCAACAGTGGATCGGGTAGTGGTGCTGGTTTGACTCCTCCTAGTGGCAACGGTGGTAGTGGAAATGATGATAACTCAAGTCCTTCAAGTGATGGAGGTCTTGGACCTGGAGGACAAGTCCAAATTATTGAAGGTAGTGTTCGTCATGATTCACCTTATCGTGGAGAAGTTGGATACAGTGGTTTTCGCCCTGGTGAAGAAATTGGAGAGTTTCCAGATCCACCCCCCCCCCAGACATTACTCACGTCGCCCTCACCGTGATGTAGGTGAATCAAGTAGGCATGGACATTATTTACCACCAGTTGGTGACAGTGATAATGATTCTGGAATTTCTTAACGTTTTGGAGATCTTGGAGTTGGACAACAAGTGGGCATTCAATCTAGATACCCATTATACTATCCCCCAGGTACAGGAGGACCCCTACCACTACCACTACAACCACACTACCCACCACCTCAGCAGGGATACCCCCAACCACAACCTCATTACTATCCCCTCCCACCACCACAATATGCAGTTTCATATCCACTTCCTTCAGATACAGAGGCTTTTACAAATAACCTCTTTGGGTCTACAATGCCTTATGGGGATGGGACTGGGTATCACATGTAGCAACAACCAGAAGATTCCAGTGGCAGTAATACATCAATAGGAATGGGAGGTTCTAATTATTTCAACGGACAAGTACTGGAGAGACCATATAATGATGATGACAATGATAGAGACTATCAAGAACCTGAACGCCATTCATTTTGGTGATAGTTCCAAAAGGTGCTAACTAGCTACCAACTAATTAAATATTTACATTTGCCTTCTTTTGTGAATTATTATTGATTATGAATATTTAATTGCTTTTGAAATTTGAAGTAATTATTTACATTATTTGTTGCAATGTTATTCTTAAAAATCATAAAAATTGCTACTTTTCGGTATTTTAACTTTAAAAAAATAATATAAAATTATAAAACATCTTTTTAAGTGTCATAAAAATGATAAAAATTACTTTAAAACCCTTAAAAGTAAAAAACTGAAGTAAAAACATGTATATCAGTAAATCTTAGGGGGTTTGCTAATGTTTGAAAAAAATTCACAGTCGCGGTTTCCGATTCCCGTTATGGGTGGACCGATACTCCCGGTACCGTTACACCGCGACCGCGTCATATCCTGCGACCGCGATTTAACACTATGCTGGAATCTTTGTTTGATGTTTACGTTAATTTTTTTACTAGTTGGACAGAAATGTACCATTCCTTGCACAAAAGTATACTTGTTTTGTACAACAAAGTACCATCACTTGTACTAAATTGTACCACTATTTGTAGGTACATAGGATTTTGTTTTTCTTTTTTGATTTGGTTCAAAGTTAAAATATTTTGAAAAAATAGGTGGGATGAAAATTTATGTTTTATCATTCGAAAGTAAGGTGAGAGGCTGGGATTGAACATTGTTTTAATTTTTCATAAATGCAACTCGACTTGTACAAGTTACATTTTTGGATGAAAATGTATCAATGCTTGTACAAAAATGTACCACTTCTTATACAAATATGTACCACTATTTGTATGGATGTATTCTTCTTCTTTTTGGATTTGGTTAAGAATTGACATATGTGATGTCACATCACTAAAGGTATGAACATTGATTTAATTTTTCATAAACGCTTCTCAGCTTGTACAAGTCTACATTTTTGGATGTAAATGTACCATTGCTTGTATAGGAATGTGCAGTTCTGACTGTACCGGTGTTTTGGGTCTCTGTTTGAATGGTGGCTACTGGAATTCTCAGAATTTGTATTTTTGGACATTTGAAAATGTATTGTTGCTTGTATAAAAATGTACGAGTACATAATTGTACCATTGCTTATACAAAATGTACCACTCTTCATTGACTTCCATTCTACATTCATGTCTTTCAATTACATGGTTCTTGATATCATTGCCATGGGGTAGGAGATTGAAGATTTTTAAAAGTATTTGATTAGTTTGGAATTATGGTTTTCTCTTTTACTATGATTTTAATGCCAAATTTCATATTTTGAACTTGCAAGATTCCGACGAAAGATCAAACACCCATGGAACAACACGACTTATGGGTAGTTGCCTCGACCACCCAACTTTTGGCAACCTCCATGGATTTTGGCATAGCCACACAAGCTTCCATTGATGCCGTGAAACCTCCATGGATTCCATAATAACTCTAGTAGATGTGTAAAGAGAGAGAGTGTGGGTTTGATTGTCAACAACCATCATGGTTGCCGGAGTTTGATGGAGATAAAGGAACTGTTAAGCAACCAATTGCTCCAAAAGATTAAGTTGTTAGAGAATGGACTAACAATGTATATCAAGTTCTCAACACTCTCCCTCACAGTGCGACCCTGGACTTGCACTGTGGAGAGGCTAAACAAATCAAAGACAAATGCAAAGTAGAAGAGAATGCAAATGCAAACGGGAAATAAATGCAAATAGAGAGACTTGAACACAAGACCTCTCACAACCAAGGCTCTGATACCATGTTAAGCAACCAGTTGCTCTAAAAGCTAAAGCTATAAGAGAATGGGCCAACAATGTATATCAAACTCTCAACTGGAACGTCCATGACGGATTGGTAAAAAAGTGGTCTTTGTTGAGTGAAACTACAAGGATGGAGAGAGAAGAAAGAGAGAGTGGGTTTTGACGGTGGAACAGAGAGAGTCACTGGAGAGTTGACAGAGAGAGAGAGAGAGTTGCAAAATGAGAGAGAATGTGGGTTACGCGTGGGACAGTTAATGGGTGATGTGGCTGCCAACTGAGATGAAAAGAACACATGTTGCATGGGCATTTTAGTCATTTTGGGCCTCATTAGTGCAAGTGTAATTCCAAACTATCCCCCCCAACTTGGTTACAAATACTCGAGACTCTTCAGCCCATGTATAAATAGCCCCTCTAAGGTTAGGTTAAGTCATATTTTCCCTAAAACATTTTGCATGTCCTTGTATGAAATATTATACATCAACAGTCTGTCTTGAAATACTATGTCTTGTTTTTAGTTATGGATGTATAATGCCTGAAGATGGCAATAAGTTTAGAGGAGAAGTTAAGTTTTTTGTACTTTTTTCCGGAAGGAGTAGCATAAGTTTAAAAAAACATGAGAAAACAATTAAATGGAGGTGGAAAATTGCTTTATAAAAGAAATGTTGATACACTCAGAAGCACATATCATTTTTGTTCTTGACTTGGTTTTGTGGTTCTCTTGCTAGTTGCTATCATATTTATTATTATTATTTTTTGGTTACATGGTATTGTATTTATTTGTTTCTACTGTAATTTACCTAGGTTTGATAATCAGCATTTGGACGCTGGTAAATCTTGTCAGTCAGACACAATCTTCATCTAGTTCCACTGAGGGGTTGGGGCTGGGTTTCACAAATACTGATGTTCTCTTACCGCTTCCCCCTCCCATTTGTGGCTTTTTGCATGAGTTCA
The DNA here is from genome assembly GCA_008638375.1 of Nyssa sinensis. NCBI lineage: Eukaryota > Viridiplantae > Streptophyta > Magnoliopsida > Cornales > Nyssaceae > Nyssa > Nyssa sinensis. The sequence continues at coordinate 53,277,017 of CM018031.1, read as the reverse complement.
AGTTGAAATTGTTAAGGACTGAGATCCTATCCGAGTGATGCAAGTGTCCTACTCCCCATGTAGTTGGCGTGGATTAGATTCCCCCTCCCCCATCGTTGTATCAAAAAGAAAATTGAAATTTTTAACTTGGCTGGTGGCATTGATGGACTGCTGTCACTGCTCAATTGTTTTGTTGAACCAGCTGCCCTGATTTTTCTGTTTCCAAAACAGCTCCATAGAATGGATAAGCCATATACTTGTATTCTAAATTGCATAATAAATTAAACAATAAAAGCCGAAGTACGAAAATTTGGCTTCTTGTAATTGTAAAATTTTCTTTGCTCTTGTTTGATGTTATTTTTCATCACGGACATTCCACAAGCTCTTTCCCTCCTTTTTTCCAGTTTATTTTTTCATTTCTTTCCAGCTTGGAGTTCATATTGGCACTTGCAATACTGCATCATTAATATCCCTTACTACAGAATCATTATTGGCACTTGCAATGAGTGTTACTTTGGCACCATCAAACTTGAGTACCCCTTGCTACAACATCAATATTCCTGATTTGCCTGTTGATGTTTGTTGTCCATGTGCACATGAACTTGTGTCTGAACAGAAAATCAGATGTTGAAGGTAAACAGGCTTTTGTTGAGAATCTTATCAATACGGAGTTTTGATGAGAAGTATGATGTGCCGTGCAACTTTTTGGGACTTGAAGGTCTATGCAACCAACATCTGAATGGATCATACCTGAAATATTTGATTGATGTCATTATTCTGACCCTGTTAGTGTCATCAATTACATTTCTATATTTGGCTTGACTATTTAAGAATTATTCAATAATTTCTTGCTAAGCTTCACTTTTTAAAAAGCGATTTGAGATATTCTACAACCACTGTCTTGCTGAACCTGAAACTAGATCCATGTCGCCTTATAGTTTCTTGGTACCTTAGACCAATTGCTGAATAGTACTAGGAAAGGTGAAGGACTTAAATTGCTTTATCTTAAGTTATGTTCAATAACAATGTTTCGTTTTAATAAAATGATTCATAGGGGTTCAGTGTCCTGGACCTCATGGTATAGTGGCTGCTGGCTGACATGTTGTGGATATCTATGTGTTCATCATGATTTTACACCGAGGAAATATAGAACTGTATTACATGATTTTAAGGGTTTGTTAGAGCATCTATCATGAAATCTATGATCTGGTCAATGTGCAGCAAATCCTGTTATGCTGTTGTCATTTGATGTTATGAGTGAGATAGCTCACACTATAAGCTGTATTTTTTTTTTCAGTAACTAGTTGTAATTCTGTTACCCATTCTTCTATTATCTGCTTTCAGGTATTCTGTTCTTGATTTGATTCTTCGGACAATGGAAGCTCTTTCTGTCATTGATGATTATTCACAAGAAATCTGTTCAAATAAGGAACTCTTTCAACTGCTTAATGTCCTGGTCAAACTCCCTGATAAAATCGAGGTACATTGCAGCTTGCCCAACATTGTAGCTTGCCAGAAATTGAATATTTATATATATAATATTTACACACACACACACATATATATACATGTGAAATATATATCTCTATGTATGTATGTATGTATGCATGTATGTATGTAAGCGTTACTGTGTGTTTTATGTTTCCAGCTATTAATTGGGTATTGCTGAATCTAGAAATAATCAACAATTCAATAAACTGAATAAAATATTCTTGGCGTTTCTTATTGTAGAATGCTTCCTTCTAGGCTTTGTTTGTTTGGTTCGTAGATTTGGGGAGGGAAAGGAAAAGGAAAACCGATTTCCCTTATATTTTCGCCTTTACTCGAATAAAATTAGAAGATCAAATTTTTTCTTTTACATTGTGTTTTCCTTACCCTTGCTAAATTTGCAAACCAAATGGGGCCTTCATTTCTAATTTTATTTAAGTAGGGGAGAAAATATGAGGAAAATTGTTTTTCCTTTATCTTGTTCTCTTAACCAAATCTGTGATTCAAACGAATCCTTAGTGCTATATATAATAAATGGCTATTTTGTGATGTGCAGTCGTAAATGGATTGAAGATGACTAATCTCTTAATGGTTCTCTCTCTTGAAAACATCTTATAAGTAGAAATTTCTCATCTGGAAAATTTTTATTCTTTCTTGTATAAATATTGATTCAAGCCTCCTTATGATGGTGATGTAGGACCAGTAGAGTAGATAAAGGGAGGAGAACAACGAGAGAGAGAATACAGAATCCAAAAGAGATCAGAGAGAAATCAAGAGAGAAGAAGAGAGGTCACAACCAAGAGAGAAATCCAAAATCCAATATTCTATAATCGAAATGCCAGAAGTCTCTCACTCTATTACCTTAAGACTATATTTATAGGCAAACCAACAATATCAAATAGCAACTACTTCCAATATTTATAAGCAACCCAATGATATCAAAATAAGAACTATTACCAAAATTGCTAAAAATAACCCCAAGATTAAGAGAATATAAAAGTAAAAAATTAAATCCAAGACCCTAAATTTCATTCCCAAATCACTCATCCAATGCCTTTACGTTCCCCATCAGATGGGTTCTTTCATTTCATTACTGACTTTCTGGTGATAGGGCCATTCTACAATTTTTTTCCCTCTTTTTTTTTTGTTTAATTTATTTAAAGTTTTTGTTTTGACAAACAATGAGAATTGAACTTTTGATCCCTTTTAGATGTCATGTCTCACTATACCATTATACTAAACGAGCCCTTCTTAAGTAAATGGGCTGCAGAAAACTTCACCAAAAGCTTTTTGAGCTGAGTCTGTCTGCCTAGCTTTTAGACCCCCCCACAACCCAAAAAAAAAAAAAATGCAATTCACAGTAACCACCTACTCTGCTAGTAGAGCCAACCTGTTACTTTTCTCAATGAAGTGTCAAATGGTTCTACCATTTTATAGTTTTTAGAATTTCAATAATAGCTGTCTTCATTCGTGGTCCTTATATATTAGGTTTAAGGAGCGTAAAGGCCACAAACAAACTTCTGGCAGAGACTAACTTTTATAGTTTTATCATTTGTGAAGTTACAAGCTTCTTTTTTTTTGATCAGTGAAGTTTTGATGGATAGTGTGCTAGACGTAACAGGTGAGACTTGAAAGAAGTTCTCTGCTGCATCAGGTCAACTTTACCCGATAACTTTTTCCAAGAGAGGTGACTTTTTGGTCGGACATTAGCATGAATGCTTATGTACACCCATACATGCATATAATAATTATAGTGACTATCATAATCTGTTCCGTTCTTCCAATAATCACAAACCATATCTTCAGTTGAATCATATAATTCAGTTACTTCAAGTAATTTTTTCCAACATCATTGTCTCTTGGATTTCATCTTCCCATTTTGAAGCCTTCAACACAAACCATTATATTTATTTTAGGTCTAGTGATATGGCTGTTTTTATGATTTATCCATTTCAATAAGCATCCCCACATCAATTCACACTAGCTTTGATACTTATTTATATGATGCCCAAAATATGTGTAGCTTTTCGAGTTTAAATATGTGGGTACACGTAATGATGAAAGATGATAATTTGTACTTTTTTCTAAAATGCCTAGGATTTTCCTATAAGACAATTACCAGAAGTTCAAGAAAGCAGGATTGTCTTAAAGGATGGCGAAATTTAGTTACACCAAAGTGATCCTTTCAGAGATGATGAAATCAAAACCAGTTGCTTGTGGTTGTGTTGTTGGTTATTCTGCTTGTTTTGAAGTACAAGTTGAACATCATGGAAGCGTTATTATTATTTTTGAAACCAACCTGTTTAGCATAGCTTTCAGCCCGAGCTCATTTATTTGGAGTAGGCTGGAGGACCCACATGATATTTGTCACCTCTAACCAGAATTTTTTCTTCTTCTGGTAAACAGGAAATTTTGTGCTGCTTGAGCTAGTTGATTGGGTAATCTTTAAATTACCATAATCAACTGATGTATAATCTGGGTGAGTCAATAATTATAAAAGTTACTAGAAACATGTAAAATATTCTAAAATTGAGAAATCAGCAGTAGAAAAGTTGAGTTCCTAGTTGATATGGTTCCCGAAGAACAAGTGTGACCAACACAGGTTTGGATATTTATCTGGTGAAGCTAAGCCTACCCATTGACATACGTGTGGGTATATATGTAGGGGAATACTAATGTCCCTGCTTATTGGTAATTTTAATTGAGTTCCTTGTGTCCTTTTTGAAAATGACTCTCCCTCTCCCCCCCCACCCTCCTCCCATTTGCTTACTGGCAGCACCTAACTGTTCAATCTCAAATATATCTCTCTTTTTTTTTTCAATTACAAATCAAATCTTTCGACAAAGATGTGATTGTTTGATCCAAACAATTGTGGGAATCAGTTTTGATAAAACAATTGCAATTAACGAAAATGTGAGGTTTTTAAAGAAATTGGACACCTAAAATCCCTGATTGGACTTGATTCTCTATCAACCAAGAAACTTAGAGGTTGGGAATGCCAATCTGGATAGGGAAACCCCTCCATGAGAGCCTCCCCACAATGAAAATGCGTTGATTTGTGGAAATAGAGAAGTAAAAATGCGGGAAGACCTAAAAATTCCTTAAATGATATTAAAAATAGTTGTTTGGTGGGACATTTTGGTCTAATAAAAGTAGGTGATGCTGCCAGCGTCACCCAATAAGTGGGGACGTAAGCAGTCCCCAAATATATATAAAACTACAATTGAGGAATTCTAAAGATAATAAAAGAATATTAAAAAAATTAAGGAAGCAACTGAAATATCAAAGACATTAAATATATTACAAAGAGTTTATGTATAACTAAAACTTTCTATTTTAGTTGGATTTGGGTCATTCTGGTCTACGAGCCAAACAAGACATATTGAAACCAAAATGGGGTTGTGGATTTGGTTTAGACTTTGGCAATTCCTATCAGTTTTGAAGTTGGCTAACTCATTTCACTTGTAATTTGTCCCAACTTCCATTGAATAATTTTTTCTAGACATTTTATGATGAATGTATGGTCTTTTTAGAATTTTTTTGATTCTTTATTTTCCCTTAGAGTTCCCCAGACAGTAAAAGACATGTTTAAGAGCTGCTTAAATTTATTCTTTTAAAGAAACTCTTCTATCATGTCCACCCCCCTCTCCAATTTTTCTTTTACTTTCATGTTTCCAGCAAACAAATAAAGCCTTAGATGTTTATTTGGGACTTAAACATACCACACAGTTTGTCCATCTTAGAATTCCAACGTTTTAAGGGGACATACATTTTAATGCATTCACAGCCAAGGAGGATGTAAAAGTTTTCAAAACTAACCCTACAAAATTTGAAGATTTATATTGTTAAGTTGTTGAGGAAATCTTCAAAACTACTCATTTAAACGGATAATTATAGATTTTTTTTACTTCGACTTCTTGAAATGGACAACTATTATGGGACATCCCAAAATCGAAAGATGGACAAACTTTGTGGGACTAAGGGAGTAATTCCACACTCTCCTCTCTTTGTTCCCTGAACCATCTCCACTTGAGTTCTTGTTGCTATCAAGCTAGCATTATTATTTTTTGATCAGTAAAGTATATTTCACTAAAAGGGAGCCAAGAAGGGAAAACCCAAATACAAAAGAAGGGGTAGGAAACAAAAATTAAGACCTAAAATCCCCCCAAAAGCCTATGAAGGTATCTAAATACATAGGATAATCTTCTTTCAACCAAAAGAAAAGCAAACACAAAATGTTCTTTCAAGCTAGCATTTCTTTGAGTAATTCTCTTAATTTGTCATGTCCATAGCTCAATCACTTGCATAATTGCTGATGTAAGTTCCAACACATGCATTGCATGTTCCATCTTCCCCAATTAATAAGAAGATGGCCTTTGTGTGCTAATCAAAGCTCCTTTATAATTTCTCCCCCTTTTTACTTCCATTTTTTTTTCTTGCAAACAAATAAGGCCATAGATCTTATTTGGGACTTTAACATTTGATCTATTACATAAGAAAAGTAACAAATGAGAGTCAGTCTGACGTTGACTGAATCTTCTAACAGTATATAATAATATAGTAATAATTGTGGAATTACAAGATTATCCCGTAGTTTATATTGACTGAATCTTCTAACAGTATATAATATAGTAATAATTGTGGAATTACAAGATTATCCCTTAGTTTATATTTATAATAAATAGCTCTCCTAATACTCTCCCTCGAGCTCATGCCTAGATTGCTATAGAAATATGAGAACTCATTCTTATCTAAAGCTTCAGTGAAAATATCTCCTAATTGATAACAAGATCCCTCATAAGAAGTTACAATTTGCTTCTTTATGACCATACACAAAGTGACAGTAAACTTCAATATGCTTAGTCCACTCATGAAATAATGGGTTGTTAGCAATGTACAAGGTTGCCTAAAAGAAGCCATTACTTAGTGTTGGTCTTGCCAATGCGAGGTCATGACAGGGTTAGATTGGATATAGACCTAACCTTTGGCATTTTTTGCACAAAGTGACTACCCTTAGACTCGAACACATGTTCTCATGCATAGATGGCTCAAATATTTTACCATTTCACCAAGTAATGACTTTCTGATTATCAAAAAACATCTTCATAGGTTTGCTAATGGTCATACGGTCACACCCACTCTTCGGATAAAGATCTCACCCATGACATCTCATATACTGTATGACAATTTCCACCCTCTCGACTCTTTCAAATAACCAAATTTCCAACCACAAATGTATAAAACCAGACGCCAATTGTCTATCAAGATGATCTCCTACCCAATTAGCATCAGCATAAGTACTAATATCAAAATGATCAAATGGCTTGAACACCATACCTTTACCATGAATTCCTTTCAAATATCTCAAGATATGATGCACATCCTGATGTTCTTGCTTCGGAGTTTACATAAACTGACTCACTACTCCAATTGCAAATACAAATATCTGGCCAAATCAGTGTTAGATAAATTAACTTTCTCACAAGTCTTCTATATCTTCCAGGATCCTCAAATGCTTCACCTTCATCTCTACTAAACTTGATGTAAGGATTCATTGGGGTGTCATCAGGTTTGGCACCTAACATCCTCGTCTAAACAAAAAAATTAGTCACATACTTCCTATGCGAGAGTGATATACCTTGCCTTGATTTAACTGTTTATGTGCCAAAAAAGTAACTTAGTTCTACCAAATCTTTCACGTGAAAATTCTTAGATGAACCTTCAAAGCTCTAATGCCATCTAAATCACTCTGATAAGCTTCTAGCAACTAATCTTAGAAATTAGAAGTGAAAAACGCAGCCTTTTGTGTATTCAATTCTCATCAAACGAAAGGAAGAACACTCCCATGGAGTTTTACAGCAAGAGAGAAAAGAAGAGAGAAAAAGAAAAAATTATCCTAACAACCTACCCCCCATCCGTATGCCCTCCCCTTATAATCCCCCTTTTCTCGCAACAGAAACTAACTGCCTAACAACCCAACAGAATTAGCCGTTGACCCCCTAATCGTATCATTCCCCATCCCTTAAAAGGAACCTTGACCTCAAGGTTTGAAATGAGGGAAACGTTGCTGTAGTGAGTACCAAGACTCCCAGGTAGCATCCTTCGGGATTGAATTAGACCACTGTACCAAAACCATGGTAAAAGGCCTGTCATGCTTCTTGATCAGTTTTCTGTCCAAAATGGCAATGGGCTCCAGCTGCAGCTGTCCATCGGGACTGGTAGGTGGAAGAGAAGGCTGCACCACTAGTACCTTGACCCTACTTAGGCTTCAATAAGGAGACATGGAAGACTGGATGCAACTTGGATGACGATGGCAAATCCAATTTGTAGGCAACAGGTCCCAGCTTCTGCAGAATTTGAAAGGGACCAAAGTACTTTGGAGCTAGTTTAGCATTGTTTATTAAGGCCAGAGAGACTTGCTTGAATGGCTGAAGCTTAAGGTAAACCCAATCCCCAACTGCAAATACTCTCTCAGACCTGTGCTTATCAGCTTGTTGTTTCATTCTTTGCTGGGACTAAACCAGATGTTCTTTCAACAACTTCAAAATAGCATCTCTATCCCTCAGCATAGTATCAGCAGCAGCCACAGCAGTATCCCCTGGAACATATTGGTTCAAACTAGAGGGGGTTGACCATATAAGGCTTCATATGGTGTAATTCCAGTAGTGACATGGTAGGTAGTATTGTACCACCATTCAGTCCAGAGGTAACCATTTGGCCCATACAGTTGGTCTGTCCCCAGTAAACACCTCAAGTAACCCCTCAATACATCTATTTACTACTTCAGTTTGGCCATCAGTTTGAGGGCTGATAAGCAGAGCCCATACACAGGGCTAGTTCCTTGCAATCTAAATAATTCTTTCCAGAAATTGCTAGTAAACACAGGGTCCCGGTCTGAAACAATAGAAGAGGGCATCGCATGAAGCTTAAACACATTATCTAAGAAGGCTTGAGCAAGAGCAGTGGCTGTATACGGATGTGTTAAGGGAATGAAGTGGCCATATTTACTAAGCCTGTCCACAACCACATATATCACAAGTTTTATGAGATGAGCTGGGCAACCCTTCAATGAAGTCCATTGAAATATCACTCCAGAGCTTAGTAGGAATTGGAAGGGGCTGTAACAGCCCAGGTGTCGCCACTGTTTCATACTTATTCCTCTGACATATATCGCATTCAGCCACAAACTTACGGACATCAGACTTTAGGCCTTTCCAGTAAAATCCTTGTTTGATTCTTCGATAAGTTCTCTCCCCTCCTGAATGCCCTCCTGTGGGAGTTGCATGATGCTCCTTGATGAGTGTGGCCTTGAGCTGAGGGGAATTTCCCACTACCAATTTGGTTTTGTAATAGAGCATTTGATGCTGCCAAAGAAAATGAGGATGACTGGCTGGATTCTGAATCAATTCTGCTATAGGCTGCTGGATGTTAGAGTCTTGTACCCAACTGGTTTGGAGATCTTTAACCCAGTTGCAGATGACAACTGAGAGAGCTGACAAACTTCCCATTTGATCACGCAGCAATAATTCATCTTCCTCCCCTTTTCTAGACAAGGCGTCTGCAGCTTGATTAGATTTCCCACTCCTGTAGGTAATTTCATAGTCAACAACCATGAGCTTGGAAAGCCATTTTTGTTGCATGAGGGTTGTAATTCTCTGCTCCAGCAAGAACTTGAGACTTTGGTGATCTGTCCTAATGTGGAAATGCCTACCCAAAAGGTAATGCCTCCACTTAGAAACAGCTAAAACCACAGCCAAGAATTCCTTCTCATAAGTAGATAAACCCAAACTTTTGGCAGACAATGACTTGCTGAAATAGGCTATGGGTTGTCCCTCCTGCATCAAATACAGCGCCCAAACCCTTATCAAAGCATCACATTCCAGCACAAAGGTTTTATCATAATTGGGTAAAGCCAATACAGGAGCAATAGTCATAGTTCTTTTCAATTGAATGAAAGCATTCTCAGCATCCTCAGACCATTTGAAAGCATCCTTTTTGAGTAATGTAGTAAGGGGCTGGCTTATCTTGCCATAGTCTTTAATGAATCTCCTGTAATAGCCCTAAGTCAAACCTAGAAATCCTCTAAGAGCCTTCAAGGATTGAGGTCTAGGCCAAGCGGACATAACTTCTATTTTAACTGGGTCTGCAGCCACTCCATAACCATTAATGATATGCCCCAAATACTCCACTTGTTGCTTCCCAAAAGCACATTTGGACATTTTGGCATACAGTTGGTGAGTTCTCAGTTTATTCAAGGTCAAAAGTCACATGAGACAAATGTTCATCCCAACTCTTACTATATATCAGAATATCATCAAAAAATACTAACACAAACTTCCTCAACAATGGTCTAAACACATCGTTCATCAAACTTTGAAAGGTGGACGGAGCATTGGTCAAGCCAAATGGCATGAACAAAAACTCATAGTGGCCTTCATGGGTTCTAAAAGCTATTTTTTCAATGTCAGGAGAATGCATCCTTATCTGGTGGTACCCAGATCTTAAATCCAGCTTAGAATAGAATTTAGCTCCATGCAATTCATCAAGTAATTCATCAATCATGGGAATAGGGTATTTGTCCTTGATAGTGTCCTTATTTAAAGCTTTGTAGTCAATACACATTCTCCAAGTGTTGTCCTTCTTCTTGACCAAAAGGACTGGTGAAGAGAAATGGGACACACTATGCCTGATAACCCCTGAATCCAGCATCTCTTTCACTATCTTCTCAATCTCATTCTTCTGAATATAAGGGTATCTATAAGGCCTAATACTTGGGGGGTGACTACCATCCTTGAGAGGTATTTTGTGATCATGTGATCTAATTGGAGGTAAGTCTTTGGGTTCCTTAAACACATCAGCATAATCTTGTAAGATTCTATCAAGATTAGAATTTATCTCTTGTTCTGCATTTTTGGGGTGCAGGCTGCAAAGTTGAGCTATGATCCCCTGTGGTTTTTTTTGCATTAGCTTCTCCATGGCCTTAACTTCAACTTGTTGTATCTCTATTGTTGCACCACCTCTCAACACATGTTTTTTGCCAAATGCAGTAAATTCCATCCTCAAATTCTGAAAATCCCACTACACTGGTCCCAAAGTAGACAACCACTGAACCCCCAATACCATGTCACAACCTCCCAAAGGTAACAACCTCATGTCAGTTGTAAAAGTTGTGCCCTGTATAACCCATTGGAAATCCTTCACCACAGCTTTGCTTTGCAACTTGGTACCATCTGCTACCACTACTGCTAAAGGGTTTGTGAACTGGATTGATGCTCCAGTTCTTTTTGCCATTACTGGATCCAGAAAGTTGTGGGTACTACCCAAATCAATTAATATGGTAACCACATTCTTCTTAACCTTCTCCTTAATTCTCATAGTCTTATAAGATAAAGAACCTGATAGGGCATGAACTGAGATTTGCAATTCTTCCTGCACATCTTCTTTTTCCATTTCTTGCACCACATCCTCAAAGACATCTTCCTCTTCCTCAGCTTCTATTATAAAAAGTTGCTTCTTCTTGCAAACATGGCCTCTAAAATATTTCTCGTCACAGCCGTAGCACAATCCTTTCATCCTTCTTTCCTCCAATTCCTTCTGTGTCATTTTCTTCACTGCAGTTGCTGACTCCATAGGTTTTGGAGCTAGCTCCATTGATTTGCTACTTGTAGGAAGACTGCTATTATAGCTTTTGGAGTAAACCCTATTCTTCTTGGCCAATGCCTCAATTGTTTCTTCCTGCAACCTTGCTAAACCCTATGGCCTAAGACACATTCCTGGGTCTAAACATCTGTACATCATGCCTTTATTTCATCTTCCAGCCCACTCACAAAACAGCTAACAAAGAATTCTTTTGACAATCCATTTGTTTTATTGGCCAGTTCTTCGAATTTTTCTTGGTAGGTCTTGACTGTTGATATCTGTCTTAGTTTCGTTAGTTGTCCCACAGCATCATCGAATAGGCTATCTCCAAATCTGGCAATCAAGGCCCCTAGCAAATTCCCTCCAAGATCTGAGAATATAGGGTCTTTTCATACCATCGAAACCAATGAATAGCCCTATCCTCCATGTGTATTGAAGCCAATCTCACTTTCTGTGTTTCATCAATCGTATTGAATTCGAAAAACTTCTCACATTTGTACACCCAAGCCTTAGGGTCTTCACCGAAAAACTTAGGGAAATCCAATTTGGCAAATCTGGTTTGCCATTGGTTTTGATTATTGGTGGGTTCACGTGTAGGAATGATCAGAGAACCCGAAGAAGAAGAACTCACCTTTTCCGCGATTTGCTCGTACTTCAGGTTCAAAGCTGAAACAAGATCCTTGATTCCAGCCATGGCTTCAGCCTGTTTATCCGAGCTTTCCTTTAGGTGCTGAATAGCATCCTCGATTCATCTAATATCCTGAGACTGTGTACCGTTTGCCATTACCGAAGTGGTTTACGCCCAATTCCGAGGAACGTTAGCTCTGATACCACTGATAAGCTTCTAGCAACTAATCTCAGAAATTAGAAGTGAAAAACGCAGCCTTTTGTGTATTCAATTCTCATCAAATGAAAGGAAGAACACTCCCATGAAGTTTTACAGCAAGAGAGAAAAGAAGAGAGGAAAAGAAAAAAATATCCTAACAACCTACCCCCCATCCGTATGCCCTCCCCTTATAATCCCCCTTTTCCCACAACATAAACTAACTGCCTAACAACCCAACAACCCAACAGAATTAACCGTTGACCCCCTAATCCTATCACACTCCTAGTCACCACAATATCAACACACACCACAAAAATCTATGACAATACTGAAGGATATGGCATCATCCTCTTCGACCTATATGCTACTACAACGTGTTTGAATTTATGAAACCATGCCCTAGGAGATTGATTAAGACTAAATTTCCTTCTTTAACCTAGGAAACCTTGTATAACTATTGAGCAACATACCTTGGAGATTGATTCATCTACACCTCTTTCTGTATGTCACCATGTAAGGAAGCATTCTTAATGTCTAGTTGATACAAAGCCCATGCTTTACACATATTAACAGATAATAGAACACAAATAAGAGGGTCCTTGAGGTTGTGGGTTGTGGTGGGGGTCCATTCAAGGGGTGGGGAGGGAGTTTTGGGAGCGTGTAAGATTTGAAGTGGGTACAGGGTCTAGGGTTAAATTTTGGGAGGATGCGTTTTGTGGTGATGTGTCTTTGCGGGCGAGGTTCTCGTCCTTTTATGCTCTAGCTTGTATTAAAGGAAATTAGGTGGAGTGTTATGAGAAAATTGGGAATGGTGTGGTGTCCTAGTTTTAGGATAGATTTTTTTGACTGGAAATTGGAGGAGGCGGGATGGTTTATGTCATATATTCAGAATTTTTGTGTGAGAGAGGCCAAGGAAGACATCATAGCTTGGGTACCAACAAAAAAGAGCTTTACAATTCGTTCTTTCTATAGTTCCATGACTCATACAGGAGCTTTGCAGTTCCCATGGAGTGCAGTTTGGCTTTCAGGGGCTCCTCCCAAGGCAGCTTTCTTTGCTTGGGAGGCCTCTTGAAAGGCTATCTTGACGACAAATAATTTGAAGAAGAGGGGTTTTCAGATGGCAAGCAAGAGGAAGAAGGTGTTGATCATGTGCTTCTCCATTGTTCAATGACTCGGGATTGTTGGGACTTAGTGATGGCTATTTTTGGCTTCTCTTGGGTTATGTCAGATTCAAGTTAGACATCTTTTCTTAGCTTGGGATGGTTGTAAATTGAGAAAAAGAGACTAAGAAGATTTGGAGATTAGTGCCCATTTGTCTTATGTGGTGCATTTGGAAAGAGTGGAAACGTGTTTTTGAGGGAGAGGAGCTGGCCATTATGACTTTTAAAGATAATTTTTTGCGCCTTTTATTTTTTTGGGCTAGTGAGGCTATCCGTGTAAATGTTCTCTCTTCAGTTGATTTTTTGGGGTTGCTAACACCTTTGTAAATGTTTAGTTTAGGTTGTTCTTTGGGCATGTGCCTTAGGCACCTTTTTATAATACTTCTACTTTACTTATCAAAAAAAAAGTATAACCCTTGGCAACCAAAATGAGTCTTCAATCTCTCGACGATGCCATTAGGATATTTCACGCATAGACCCAATGACGACCAACAACTTGTTTGCCCGAGGTGTAGAGTTAAGCTCCCATGTATTATTTTGGTGCAAGGCAGTTGTCTCCTCAATCATTGCACTCTTCCACGAGGTGAAGATAGGGTCAGAAGATAAGAATGTGGGATAGAAACAGAAGACAAAGGACTAACAACTGAATGAAAAGTGTGAGATAGATCAGAAAAATAAACAATTTTATCAATTGGATGACGAGTACAAGGTACTAACACCCTTATATAAAGCAATAGAAAGATCATCCAATATGAGATTGAGAAGGAGGTGCCTCAATGGACAAACTAGATTGTGGTAGAGGCAGTGGAGCATGTGGAACAGATAGTGGAGCTTGATAAGATGGAGTTTATGCTAAAATGATATTTGATTTCATTCAACATTCGAGCAGCAAATCATGTACCTTGGTAGGCACATTTCATTCAGTTCATCCAACGTTCCTTACCCTTATGCACGAATTCTTGAATAAGCCATCTTCCAAACGAGAAAAATAGAAGTAACAGAACACTGGCTGAATAAGCCTTGAGGCCCATAACAAAAAGAATATTTGCTGTGCACTCTATCATGTAGTTCTCCTTGTGGTCTTTGTTGGTAGACCTGAAGTATCTTCCAAGTTAAAGTTGAGGAAACATGATTAATTGTAGACAAAGAATCATAAATTGGAACATGAAAAGGAGCCAAAGGACTTTCAAAGACATTAGGATTCTGGTGCATTACTTGGAGAAGAAAAGAAAGATGTACCCTCGAGGAAGGTAACATCACCACAATTTTCTAGTTATGGGCTTCCAGCATTTATAACCTTTTTTTGATTATGAGAATATCTCATAAACATGCACTAAATAGCCCGAACATCCAACTTATAACAACCTAGAGTAAGAACACTGAGTAAAGCAAACACATCCAAACACACGATATAACTCATATAACAGACATTTAGGGTACAATATGGAAAAAAAGGTATTTGACCCCTCAAAACAGAGGAATGCATTCTATTGATAAGATAACAAGCAATTAGGATAGCATTCCCAAGAATTCCATACTTTCATTTGATGCATCATTTTTTAAGCTAGTTTAAGCAAGTGCCTATTTTTTCTTTCTACAACCATATATTGTTAAGGGGTATAACGACAATAAGATTGATGTATAATACTATTCATGTTATAATATGAACGAATATGTCATTTAACATAGTCCAAGGCATTATTAGAATGTAAAGTATAAGCATAGCCGACTCTAGCATCAAGTAAACAAAGCTATCAGCCTATCACTTTAGGCCCCACCTATAAAGAAAGCGTTATTCTGTGTGTTTATAATTTAATCAAATTAAAAGTCTAACTTCACAAAAAAGGCCATAAAGACTTTAAAAAAAAATCAATTTTATTAGTTGAGTCTTATTCCAAATTATTCTCATTTTTTATTGCTATCTATTTAGAAAAAAAGACAAATAATTATTTTGTATTGCTTAATTTTTATTTACTAGAGTATTGCTCAATTGTTTGGTTGTTTAAGAACTCTATTATTAAAATTTTAATATATAGGTCTCATTGGAATATGTTGAGAGCTTGATATACATTGTTGGCCCATTCTCTAATAGCTTAAGCTTTTAGATGAATTGGTGATTTAACATGGTATCATATCCTTGGTTATGCAAGGCCTTGAGTTTAAGTTTATCCATTTGCATTTATTCCCGTTTAGTTTGTTTGTGCAAAATTGCACTTTGTTTTGTGTTTGTGTCTCTTCTCGTTTGAGTTCGAGGTCGCATGTGAGGGGGAGTCTTGAGAGCTTGATATATATTGTTGACCCATTCTCCAACAGCTCAAGCTTTTAGATGAATTAGTGATTCAACAAAACACTATTACACATAAAGAATACCCAACATTGAAAACATTTATATATATTTATTTAAATTTTATACTATTAATATTAAATAAAAAGTTACATTAATATTTAAAAATAAAAAACCTCAATTAAAGTTGTCCCTTTAGGTCTCAAATTGCCCGAGTACAAATTGAGAAACCCAAACTGATTGGCAATTTCGTAATGAATTAATTGAAATATCGAAGAAACTTTGGATCAATCTTTTATTAAAAATGACCAAGTCATTCTAGAAAGATCATCGTGAAATGTAATAAAATGGGAAAATCTAGAAAACTTGGGTCAAGCTGGATCCCATATGTAGTTTGATGATTATTGAGACAGGGAACAAAATAGACACACCAATGCTTGCCCAATTGACAAGCTTTACATTCCAAACTAGACAAAAATCTCAATCAAGGTACTAAAGACTTCAACGATTGTAGAGATGGATGACCCAAGTGACAATGTTATTAATGAACGAAGATGCCAACGTGAAGAGCAACTGCACCAATCTCACCAATCATATTCTTCATTTTGAAGTCCTGGAGAACACATGATGAAGGGTAAGAGGTTATTAAACAAAATAAAGCTTTAGTAAACGTACTAACAAAAAGTAGGTTAGAAGGAAATTGAACCACATAATGGACAGAAGATAAAGATACAGATGACGAAGGATGAACAGTATCACTACTTGACTATGGACGACAACTACCATCAGTTAGAGTAACAGAAGACTTGGGAGAATAAATGCATAGTTTCTTTTGTTGTTCTTTTGGGGGAACTTAGACTTTAATTGTTGTGTTGGGTCCCCTTTGTATATGGGATTTGCCTCCCTCAGGTGGCTTAATTCAAATAAAAATACAAACTAAAGATGAATGACCCTGAGATGATGGATGTGAAGTAGCAAGGCATGCATTATTACCGGAGTGAACAGGAGTAGCAAATACTAGCACCGGAGCCCTACTATGCGCATTGAAGCGAAGCTAATATTTTGATTTCAAGATGGTCACAGACTCCTATGTGGAAGAATAAACAGAAATTGTGGTTATAGGAGCACTAACATCGGGAGTTGGTGGGTCGGGCTCAGAAGAAAACATAACTGGATTGCCTTAATTCTCCCATGGCTTGCCTATAAGATTATAGAACTTATCCATTGTAGAATTGTCACCAGTGCTCTAAAAGACGGAAGCTTATAGCGAAGTGCTTGACCCCTCAGGGCATCGAGGCAGAAAATTTTTAAAACTTAATTTTTTATTAAGAAATATAAATACATACTATTTTTTTTTCTTTAATAAAAGATAATTTTTATTATTTTGAAATTCTAAGGGATGCTATATTCTTTTGACTAATTTTTCTTTAAAAAAAGGAAACTTTGAAAGTATTTCTATACCCAAAACTTATGGTACGTCATTTTTAGCCTCCTCCCTCTTTGCTCGTTGGAGAAGAAAATGATTCAATATCATATGGAAGCCATAAGAGAATATAACAATCTATGTAAAAGCTCCTTTTAGTCATGTTTTAGGGTTTCATAACTCCATGAAAGTGGTCAAGCATTATTGTTGATCATAAATTCCCCTTAGTTGAGAAGTTCCATTGATCTGAAACAATATAAAAGCTTATCTAAAGAGAATAAAGGGCACCAAGATTGGCGGTTCGACGTTTGACAGCTCTGGTAATGATCTTGGGGGTTCCCCTCATTCTTTTCTATCAATCTTGATAGGGTTTGTATTTTTTAAAATTTCTTTGAAGTTACGAAGTTAATCCTAAAAAACGGACTCACTTTTGGATGCCTTTGAGTTGAAACACTATGCTCCTTAAGTTCACTGCTTTACTTTCAATGCTTCAAGGTGCTTTGAGAGCACCTTGCTTCAATGTGAGCCTTGACAAAGCTTTTTAGAACACTAATTAGTATCACCACAATGAGTACACCTACCACTACCATGGCCACAACTTTGTGCATGGCCTCTGCCACGATCCCTACCACCATAAAAACATTAGTCTGACCCTTGAAACCAACATCCTGCACGCTTTCAGTTGTTAAATCCATGACCGTGAGAATTTCCATCTTTTCCTTGCCAATAACCCTGCTGACTAGAGGAAGAAACTAAAGCAGAGTTATCCCTACCAGGAGTTCCAGAAGAAGATAAAAATGCAATAGATTCCCTTAGAATATGAGAATAAACATTGCTAATAATGGACCAGCTAAAATCTGGCTATGAATACTCTGAAGATCAGGATGCAAGTCAAAAACTCCTCTCTGGTTCTTAAAGATCTTTAATATGTGGTTAAAGTGTGATACTGATTAAGCTCATCAAGCATTCCTTTGAACAAACTATAGTACTCACTGAGATTTCTGTCCCCTTGCTATAGCAAGAAGATATTTTCATACGAAGACTCTTGTGACTTGCTTCATAGAAAACATCTCCTTCACAGTATGCCATGTTTTTTTGGCAGTTTTTGAAAACATGACATTTGCACTAATCAAAGGTTCCATACTTGACTAATAGCCACTCATCATACCTGTAGCATCCTTTGGTGGAGGGTCAGATAATATAAATTTCAGTTTGATTCTAGCAACTAAAATCACTTTAGAAGCTTGAGCCTGTAGTAAATAATTAGCCCCATTTAATTTTGCAGTGGTGATCTACATCCCAACATTATCTAACACAGATAAATCCAATTTTAACAGAACTACTAGTAGTTTCTCCCGTTAAAAGAAACACCAATGAAAAGAACTTCCACACAATATGCTGACCATGCCACAAACAAATGAGCAACAAATACAATAATTGTGACCAGTAAACTACCAGATGACACCATTGACATATGGGTTACCAACCACACCAAAAACATCACAGCAAAAACCAAAAAATAAATAAAATTAAACTGTTGTCCAGGAACCAAATTTATATCAGCCACCATAAAAATCACAAAGATGACACCGAGACACATCAATTAAGGTCATGTACTAGTCTTATGCAAAACCAGAATACTAGAAAACTCAAACCTAATTTCTGGAATTAATCCAAGCCACTCAAGCAGCCTCCACATCAACAAAAACATCTCATTCTTTGCATAAACATGTCGAGCTGGACAACCCGAAAATTAGGGTTTTGTTTGAATTTCTATTTTCAATGCTCTGTTTCTATTCCAACAGGTTCTGTATTTGTTTGGACTGTTTGGGGAAGAAAAAGAGAGAGAAGAAGAAAAGGAAGAGAAAGGGGAAGAAGAAGAGGATAATGTTTGGATTAGGTATTTGTTTGTTGTTACTTTGATACCATGTTACAGAAGAGAAATAACGAATGATAGAATCAGTGTAGCGTTGATTGACTTCTCTATCAGTATATTATAATTGAATAATAAATGTGGAATTACAAGATTATCACTCAGCTTACATTTATAACATGTAACTCTCCCAACGTAATCCATTGTAGCTTCTCTTAGTTCCCTAACCATCTCACCATTGAGTTCACATGTGTCATCAATCTTGCTTTGCTATGAGTAGTAATCTCTTCTCTTTGACTTAGTCCTGTCCAATGTTACTTGGAACACGGATCATTATGACATGTGGAATGATAACGGTAAATGTGGTACAATAGAGGGTCGGCTTATTAAGATAACATAGCTGGAATACGATGGGGTAGATCCAATTATAAGAGTGTCTTCTTCTTTTCACTCAAAGATGAGTAATGAGAATTAATCTCATTGAAGTGTACAGGTTGTTCATACAGTCACAAAAATTTGTTTTAGTGGAATGAAACATGTAAAACCATAGAACTAAGCATACCTATTTATGTTGATATCTTGATTTGCGTTAGTCATTTCCTATTATTTTCCTCTTAAAAGAAAATTAAGGAAAGAACCAAAAGAATTGTTATGTAGGTTATGATCACGCGTGATGAGCATAACCATAAGCTACATTGAGATTTGTGGGAGAGAGGAAAGAAAGAAAAGTGGAAGTAAAAAAGGAAGTAGAAGTGGTTGATGACATGAAAAATCTGAATTATGTATTATTAATAATTTAACGTTTTATATATCTTTTTTGAAATAAGTGAATGGATATAGTAAGGAATAACAAAAATATCTTCTGAACACCCTAGAAAGTACAAGGGGTTGCTTGGGTGCTAAACAAAAACAAGAAAATAAGTAAGTTAGACCTTTATGATTGATTACCGAGGATTCATTTGATGTTTAGATAATAGAATTCTTATGAAGGATAATTTGGTTCATAGTAGTGATTCAAAAGCAGTGAAATGAATGTTTTGATGAAGTATAAGCAATGAAACTGTTGCCAAGGTCTATCATGAGGAAAAATGCCTGTTGTAATGATGTCAAATGTGCAAAGCAAGCCAAACCATATGTTTACCACACAACTCCGCAAAGCTGGTAACCATGTTCAAGACGTTTCTATCAAGTTCGTGGTTAGATATATATTTTCTTTCCGTAATGAAAATTAAGAGCTAGATAGTACGAACACTTCTAAAGAGTATCCATTTCCTTGTCAGACACATCAGACACTGACATTTCTTGGACACTTCTAGATGTGTTTCCAACACTTCGTGGATTTTTTTCATACTTTAAAAGAAAATTTTATATTTTAGTTAGACGACACTTCTGCAACACTCCATAACAATGACCAATGTAGCATACACAAGTCTTATTAGAGCCTTGTCCACACTCCTAAAATTAAAATGAGCACACTTTGAATTTCCAACATTTTCTTTAGAAGAAAAAAGAAAACTGACAGCATGCACATGGCCGCTGCAAAGCAAACATGCAATGGACAGTATTTGATATAGGAAAAGAATATAACTGTAAAAGAACAATCATAATATGTGAGTAGTGTTATACAAAATATGCTTGTGCATATAATATTTTTCAAGTTTCATCTTTCCATATTATGCAAATGTTACTATAGAGTAATTTTTTCCTTTTTGGTAATAGTTGTTACATTAGAATCTTAGAAAATTAATAACATTATAGGACGGTTATATGTTTGCACTATAAAATTTAAAGTTTATGTATAAAAGTATATATTCATATCTGTTTCCATATGCTTGTCCTCCTTTAGATTTTGTTGTGTTGGGGTATTCATGTCACTGTTGTGTCTGTGCCTGGTCTCTGTGTTTGTGCTTCTTAGATTAGAAGTATGTAACTGTAAACACTTAACAGTGATATCCATTCTGCAGGTTGCCAACTCTTGTGTTACTGCTGCAGTTTTAATTGCAAATATTCTGACTGATGTAGCTGATCTAGCTTTAGACATATCACAGGGTAAACTGTTTAAGGTTGCAAAATTTATTGCAATAGTAGTGTTGTTTTCACTTATTAAAGAAAATTATATGTGAATAAGCAGTGACACTTCGGATCCATCCAGATTTCTCTTTCTTACAGGGGCTGCTCGATATATTCCCTTTTACTTCGGGTGACATGGAAGCACGAAGTGCACTTTGGAGCATTATTGCAAGGTTATTGAATCAAGTTCAAGAGAGTGAGACGAGCTTATCAAGTCTTCATCAATATGTGTCAGTTCTAGTAAGCAAATCAGATCTGATTGAAGAAGATATGATGGACCACCAGCTAGATGACTCCAATGAAGAACATGAGAGTTTGACCCCTGCTGGCGGAAAATTAAATGCTAGAACGACAGTTGTATCCTTTCATATGAGTTGGTTGAATTTTCCAAGTAACAATGTCATTCAATTTGGTTGTAGAAACTTTATGTATCCATCCATTGTCTTGGGGTTCTTTAGTTTTCTAATAGCATTCAACTCGTTGTTACTTTCTTGTTTCCCTTTACCTTTGCAACAGCTGAGAAGGATTATCAGTATTCTAAGCCAATGGACTACCTTGAAGGATTCTGTTACAGAGAGCAATTTCATGGAGGGCAATTATGTAATTAATGAAAATGTTAATAGATTGTTGGAGTGCTGTCGTAAATATACCAAGTAAGCTTCTGTTCGTTTTTCTATACTGTTCAATTCTGCCGTAGTAGGTCTTTGTATGGTCTTCCATTGCTTTATTTTATTTTATTTATAAATGTCATCTTTAATTGCCTAATTATCGGTGCATTGAAGCTATTGCATTTATATATATTTAAATAATTGCTTCATTTGATATCACCCCTTATGCCCACAAAATTTTATATCTAAAATGGACCTAGTTTATTATTTTCATACCACCCTGCAGAAAGGGAAGGTAATGGACACTTAAAAGAAACTTTTGGATCACATGATCTGGATTCCCCTTGTCAATATCTAGAGCAGTAATGTACTGTGGTAATGCTGGCCGAAAACACAAGGATTAGGCCCATAAGAAGAGTTTTCTAATCTTTTGAGACATGGCTTTAAATTAACTTATTTGACAACATGGTGTCCATTGCTTGGGAGTTGGGATAAGATATTAAGAACAACAGCAATGACAAACCACCCAAAGAAAAAATGTTTTACTCAGTTCTGTATCCAATGTGTGGCCTAAAAAGTCATTGATCCTGCATCAAATGACAATAGAGTAACTTGTTTGCCATCTTGTACTGTAAAATGCACACATGCCAGATGTTGTGCACATTAAGGACTAAATCATGCAGATGCCTTGGAGAAAAGGAGGCTAGTAAATCTTTGAGGAAAACACCCTTCTGTAATATTGAAGGGAACAACTCTTTCAATATCAAGATTTTTGCTTATTATGTAGATTCTATGCATTTTAATACCCATAACAATTTCGTGTTGGTGTGCGCTGGCCTTTACTTGATTTGTAGAGGATAGATCTGATCAGTGATTGAGATGGAGTTTAAGAAATTTTATGAGGCATTTCATCCAGAGGAGGACAACTATATCAATTTTCTTAAAAATTAAACTAGCTTTATTTTGTAATGATCTATTGATTTGGAAATGTCTATTCCTATTTAAATCAGATTAGAAATGAAAGTAGCCAAAGAATGGCACTCTGATGTATTATGTCTTCGATTGTTTATAGCAAGGCTCTTAAAGGTTAAAGTCAAGCTCTCAGATAATAGATCTTTAATAATTCTACGTTGATGATGATATTACCTTCATAATCATGTATAAATATATCACTAGAAACATCTGATGATGACCATGGTGGTAAATCAAGAATGCATATCAATCACATGGAAAGCATTGTGTGGGAGTGCCCCAGGTGGAGGTACCACATGTTACATGGTGATATGGATTTTGCTTTTTTTTTTTTAATTCTGACATTTATTTGCAGTGAGATTTATATATGGAGAAGGTGGCAATATGTATAGTCGGTTTGGGCAAAGGGTCTAACCTATTTCCAATCTAATTATACTCAGGATGAAGAAATGCCAACATACCTAAAACAGTGCTCCTCAACCTTGCATGAACACCCAAACAGTGTAATTTCTGGTCGTGTCCATGTTTGTTTTACTGTTCATTGTATCTCTAATCCCTAGTAAGAGGATTCAAATGGGCGGCACTTTGTTGAAGTTTCGTTGTTTTCTTGTTTGCCAGTGCACCTATACTCAATATGGAACATTAAATCAGAACAATTTAAATATACAGTTGAAAAATTCTAATACTTTATTCCCACAGATCTGATGCAGAATCGTTCATAAAAGATGGATCGTTCATAAAAGATTGATCGTTGTCTTATTTGTCCATGCGTGTTTCATCTTCATCTTCATTATGTACTGCTTTTTGGATGTACACACAAGAGGTCCTTTAAGCTTTTCAGTTCGATTCTCTGGCATATAAAGAAGGTAGTTCCAGCTGAGAAAAGGACAAGAACTGGATTGCGGGTTCCTTTAGAAGCAATAGGTACTCATTTTCAGGACTACATTTTGAGAAGCCTTTTCACGCCCCTCTGCACTCCAAATCTTAAATTCATAGTTGAAGTCAAGCAACTGTCATTGCCCTGAAGCTGACCCAAATGAAATGATCCTTGAATGAAATATTGAAGTAATTGCACAATTGCTGCATTGTGAGCTGAATGCAAAGCCACTCTCTTCCGCTCAAGGCTTGTACATCCATCCAACTGTTCTCTGTTCAAAAAATTACAGGGGGAAAAATGATATGTCCCTTAATGACTTGTTTGGGGGGATGGGCACATACTGATAATTATGATGGCTTCTCTGTAATGTAAAGCAGTTTTGTTATTTATATTGCTTTATATTTTTTAAATTGTCAATTAATGTATCTAGCATCTACCAACTCTTATTGTTTTTGCACATTACTAATTTCTGATATATGCAACTGAACTGGTGATGCCCGATGGACAAAAATGTGTTACATTACTGGGACGGGGGCCATATCCCTAAATACAAGTGATGACTCTGATAGATGGCCTTTTTAAGGGTCCTGGGAAGCTGGGATTATGTAAACTGAAAAACATTATTCATACGACAGCTACTATGTGCACTGCACATCCACAGCTGGGTAGATGAGGAAATAAGTCTTTGCCATACCAGTTAAGAGTTAAGAAAAATATGGATTCAAATCAGAGTGATTGTCCTTTTTTTTTTTTATTTCTATGCAAGCTCAGTGGGCAGACCTAGGCACAACAACAAGGTTTCTTCATTGTGACAGTTGTAGGAAAAGCTTCACTGCTTACAAAGATAAGATTGTATACATCTAACTTTTTTCAGACTCCAGTGATAAGAGTCTCGTGTACCGAACTAGCCATTTCTATTCAAGTTCAATTTATTAAGTGTGGAGGTTGGCTGCTTTAGTCTGATTTTTTTTTTTTTCTAAAATACAGTTGTTTTGAAACTTATTTTTAAAAATAAGGCTACAGTAAACTTATTTACCAAATTATGGTCAATTGTGAAAACGTCTTTGGGAAAGACAATTTAAAAAAAAAAAATTGTTTGAAATCGTCTTTCAGAAAGACGCTTTAAAAAGCGTCATTTTGAAAGACGTTTTTAACTTTCTGAAAGACAAGTTTAGAAGCGTCAACAATGTTTAAAAACAAAAAAAAAAAATGATAGCCCTCTCACAAAATAGTCCCTCTCAAAACACTCCCTCTCAACGTGAAAACCCAAATCTCGATAGGGCTTTACTCAATCGCTCTCCCTCACGGCACTCTGTCTCTCTCTCCCTCATGGCACTTTGTCTCTCTCTCCCTCACGACACTTGGTTGTCTCAATTGTCAAAAAAAGCTGAGAAGTTAGGGCTCAACACCTCTACAACAGCTCCTTTATCCTAGGTAATCTCTTGATATGTGAAGTAAGGGCTTTTCTCTCAAAAAAAAAAAAAAAATAGGGCTAGTTTTATTTCAGTGTAACTGAAATGTTTGAAAATTTGTTAGGCAAGTTTTCTATAGGTTCGTCAAATTTATTTGAAGGCTTATTCGAGCTCAATCTCTCGTACCAACATTCTATCAAGAACCATCACGGCCAGGGTTTGTTAGATTTATTTGAAGGCTTAAACGAGCTCAATCTCTCGTACCAACATTCTATCAAGAACCATCACAGCCAAGGCCACGCTCTCATAACTGCTGTAGCAGCTGATTGGCTTCATTGAGGTACAATAGGGTTTCTTCTTCTTGATTTCCTTATTAATTTTTCTTTCAAACGCTATCCAACATGCAACATTGACATAGGCAAGATTTTGGTGTTTCACCAAAATAAATTTTGAGAATCTGTTATTATTAAATAAATTTGGTGTTTACCAAAATAAAATTGCAGATTTCTCATTTTAGAAAAATTTTGTTTTACCAAAAAAAATTTTCAATCATGTCTGCTCTAATTTGGAGATCGTCATTGTAAGGCCTTTGGTAGATCTCAAGGTGCATAATTCATACAAGGGTTCTATTATTCAAAAGAGTATTTTCAAATTTTGATGGCTTGTATTTATTTTTTGAAGCTTAGAAATGACTGGAACATCAACACATGTACTATGTTATTGGGGAGGAAATATTTGTTATGGGGAACAATGTAGTATATGGTATGATATGAATGCTCGACAAAGCATTATGTTGAGGAAATGAACAGGTTATAATGAACGTTTGGCGAAGATGTTTGGTATAATGAAGTTGGATATCACACAAGTCCACCTAAAGATGCCTTGTCGATTTCCATTCGAGCATAACAAATACTCTCTATTAGAAGTCATTGATGATGAGACAGTGGATTCAATGATTGAAGTTATTCTAAGCAATCCGACGTTATATAGCATTGCCTTGTATATGGAGACAGAAGATGTGCAGCATCCTTGTACTGTATCTGAACCAGTGGAGATTGAGCATGGTCCTTTTTCTCGACTACTCACACAAGACAGTGATTTCCCAATTGGTGAAGTTGTCCCCATGGTACATCAAAGTTTCAGTCCTATGTTGGTGGCTGAGACATGTGATATAGAACATGTGGAGTCTCACTTTCCTAATATTGCGAATATTGTGAATATTGTTCAAGGTGAGGACATTTGCAACAATCCCATGGATACAAGTAATCTCCCCAATGCATCATCAGAAGAAAAAAATGATGATATGTTGCAATCGGGTGATGAGGATGGAATGGATGAAGCCGATGAGCATTACATTTGTTTGCACGAGGCTAATTCTCCATTTTTTTCGAATATCAATTTTACTGATGATGTTAGTGGGAGCAGTTCATCCCGTTTGCCCCATCCTTATATTTGGGATCCAACAACAAACGAGTTGAGCAAAGGTCTTGAATTTGATGACAAGGGAAAATTGCAGCAAGCTGTTAAAGAATTTTCAATTAGATGCCATAATCAGTATGAGGTGATTGAAGCAAAAAGGATATTTGGGCTGTGAGATGTAACATCATGAAATGTGTAAATGGAGACTGCGTGTTATAAAAAATAAAAAAACTGGCCGATTTCAAATCACAAAATATGAGGAGCCACACACTTGTTTAAATTGTGCTATGAACAGAGATCATGTACAGTTAGATTCTAAGTTAATTGCAAGTGAAATACAAGGTGTAGTAAGAATTGATCCGGCTTCAAAGATAGATCTAATTGTGGAGCAAATGAGAGAAAAGTACGGTTACACGATCTTCTACAGGAAAGCTTGGATTGCAAAGCAGAAAGCAATTTCCATGATATTTGGGGATTGGAGACATCTTACAGATTGTTGCCAAAGTTTATTGGAGCATTGTGAAGTATAATCGAGGCACAATTGTTGAATGGTTGCATCATAACACTAGCAACCCGGACGTGGTGGTTTTCGACAGAATGTTTTAGGCATTTAATGCATCAATTCAAGGATTTGTGCATTGTCGGCTAGTTATTAGTATTAATGCCACACATTTGTATGAAAAATACAAAGAAAATTTGTTAATTGCAATGGGGATTGATGGTAACAATCAAATATTTCCTCTCGCATTTGCAATCGTTGAAGAGGAGAGTTACAACAGTTGGCGATGATTTCTATATTTGTTAAGGTTGCATGTTGTGGGGAGGAGGGAAGAGATTTGTTTGATATCTGATCGGGCATAAAGGTATAATTGTTGCGGTGAAAGATGCAAATTCTGGATGGCAAGAGCCTAATGCATATCATAGATTTTGCTTTAGGCATGTTTGTAGCAATTTTAATAGCAAGTTCAAAGATGCCCATCTAAAGACGCTTGTTTGGGTTGCTAGAAGTGCATATCAGATACGCAAATACAATTCTATTATGCAAAAAATTAAAAGCCTCAACCAAAAGGCATATGATTGGTTGAATGAAATACCTGCAAAATAGTGGACAGTTGCACATGATGGAAGTCGAAGATATGGACATTTAACCACTAAAATCTCTGAGGTTTTTAATGGTGTGCTGAAAGGTGCAAGGAATTTGCCAATATCTGCATACGTACAACTTATTTTTTATCGTTTAGTGAAGTATTTTTGTGGGAGGAGAGGTTTTGGGCAACAAGCTATATTCGAAGGTTGTATATATACCCTTTTTGCCGTTACAAAGATTATGTATTACCAATTCAAGATTGGTAGACACGTGATCACAGACTTTAACATATGCTCTAGCGAGGCATCAATTATGACAAAGAGGGGTCACTCACATGTAGTATTGACACGTGATGGTGTATGTTCTTATGAAAAATGGGTCATCTACAAAATGCCATGTTCTCACGCCTTGGCTGTATTTGCAAAGGCTTTTGTTGATGGATGGAATTATATTAATGAATGTTATAAGTTGACACAACACATGGTTATATATGAACCTAAATTTCATCCTCTTCACCATGAGGATTATTGGGATGAGCTAATTAGTCCAACTCTGTGCGCTCATTTACTATGAAAAGATTTAAGGGTCGTTCATAATCTACACGAATTCGAAATAAGATGGACATAGGAGAAGGTCATAGGCCAAAACAATGTGGGTTTTGTAGGGTAGTAGGGCCTGATAGAAGAACTTGTCCAACGAAAAATCAACAACATACGAGAAACTGACTTTATGCTCTAGTTGTTTGAGTTGCCTTTTGCTTTTGTATATGGATTCCTACCACCTAGTAGGCTTCTTTGTGATCCTCTTTGTATTCTCTTTTCTTTTCTTAAAGGATGCCTCATCCTCTGCACACATCTATTATTTTCCATTAACAAAGTATTGTGTTTGTTTTTTTGTTATCAGTAAAGAATTTTGTTTGTTATTAAAAAAAATTCAGTAGTTATATTTCTGCAAAATAAATAAAATTAAATTTCTGTAACTGCTAACATAGTCAATATACAAAGCATTGTGAAGTTTCCAAATTAAAGTTTATGTGAACGTAATGATCAATGTGAAAATTTATACAAAAGAGATTAGTTTTGAAAATTTATACTTTTTGCTTGCGTGTGAAGGCATTAAATGCTTATCTCCGTGAAAAGCTGGAATTTCTAAAATAGACTATTTTATTGTGATGGGGGCAGTATTTTATTTTATTTTACACTTGGAAGCTCAGAACAATAGAAACTGGATAATTCTCAAAGATCATCAGTTTCACCATTTTTAACTCATTTGAACGTTTTACATTCAGAACCTAATATTGTGAACGTTTTTTCTTCTATCTGGCAATATTACTTAACTATTCAATTTTCATAATTTACCTTGCAGCTTTGTGGTTAATTTTTTATTTTATTTTGAAATCATCTTCAGATTATATAAACCCAAATCTTGACATCCTTTATGGAGGCACCAACTTTTATACATTCCGGGCCTGTAGATGGATCTATCATCTCGTATATGGGAGGGGCAGGTTTGCAGTTACATCAAAGTTTCAATTGCACATGTTTTTATTTCTGTTAAATTATGGAACTTTTATTTATTCATTATGTTGAATTGTAGGATCCAAGGTATTTTCATTGTCGTCGGAGTGATAGCCTACTATGACGAGCTGCCCCACTTGACATGCCCATCCAGGATTACCTACGTCGAACAGAATTTTACGGGATTTATCGAGTTGGATTTATACAACTCGATTGGGCTCTAATCACTGCATTAGTTGAGAGGTGGAGAGTAGAAACACACACCTTTCATTTACTAATAGGCGAATGCACCATTACATTGCAAGACTTGGCTATCCTATTAGGCTTGCCAATAGATGGGGCACCTGTCATAGGTTTTGATGTTAGCTCTGTCGTGAATGTCTGTCAGGAGCTTTGCATGGAATTATTGGGTATTGTACCATCTCAGTCGGATCTTGATGGATCATGGCTAAAGATGAGATGGATTCTTAATAATTTTATAGAGTTAGCAAATGATGTAGATGATGAGACCATTCGTAGGCATGCTAGGGCCCACATCTTGCACCTTATTGGTGGATCCTTATTCGCCGATAAATCAGGGAATAAGGTGAAGTTAATGTATCTTCCGTTGCTTAGAGAGTTAGAGGATGCAAGGAGCTTTAGTTGGGGGAGTGCCGTCCTTGCACGCCTTTATCAAGAGATGTGTCGAGTTACAAAGCCTACTGCCTCAGAAATAGGTGGCCTACTTATTTTATTACAGGTATATTAATACATTTTAGTTCGTTTTTAAATTTTTTTGTTACATTAAATATTTATTAATATATTTGTAATCTATTTGAAAAGTTATGGGCGTGGGAGAGGTTGATACACATCTGACCTAAGAGACAAATTCTTAGGGATAATGTGGATGGCGATGAGTCATTACCATTAGGGTATAAGTGGAGAACCACCTTATCTGTTCGAGAGACATCGATCCATGTGCTTCGCCATCATCGGGACCAGCTGGACCAAATGCGAGACTATCAGGTTATTTTTCACAATATAAATTATATAAATTAAGTTGATCTATTTTTATGTTTACTTATCCTTAATTTTGTTTCTTGGCATATAAATGGTTTGGCAACCCTACACTGATGATGTCATTACATCTTTACCTGCATATTGCCTTGTCGGTCATGATATATGGCGAACGGTGTCACCACTAATTTGCTTTGAGGTGGTTGAGTGGCATTTTCCAGATCGAGTAATGCGCCAGTTTGGACTTGCCAAGACATACCACTTCTCGAGACACTGGTGCAAACCTTCATGCCACTAATCGTCGAGGGCGAGTATTGTTTGATTGGGAGTTGTTGCATCGATCCTACATCGATATTTGGAGACAAAGACGAGATCATATTGCATATGCTGACCCATTATATCACTTGCTTGACTATATGGATCCATTTATGGTATGGTATCGGCAAATTACCCGTCACTTTATTGGCCCAACCGGTACCAGGCCATCGGTTGGATTTGAACCTATAGCCGGCATATTTAAAATATTAGTATGAATTTAATTGATATGTTCATGTTCATTATATTGCTTTTTATATTATAATACTTTTAATTATAATTAATTGTTTATGTTACCTGTAGTCAAGTTCCCTCAGCAAAATACATATAAAAACTGGTGAGGGTCGTGCCGATCGAGTTGACTCACACCAGGTCTTTGCTGATAATCAGACACTGAGTCATTCTGCCCTACAAGCAATTCAGTCTCATCAGTGTATCATAGACGAGTACATATCAAGCGACCTAATGCCATCACAATCAGTACCAATGCCTCGAGGACGAGTTCGTCGCATTATAACATACGAGAGATGTCGTCGTCGTGGTGCCGGCACTTCCACAATAACTCTCACTCCATCATCAATTGCGTCTTGGTTCGCGTACACTACACATTCACATGGATCCATGCACACAGAAGCAATTGAGATAGGTGGGATGGGTGATGACATGGGCATTAAGGGGTTGACAGTGGTTCACGATGATGGAGATGACGTAGGTCCTTCTCAAGTCACACAACTTGAGCAACAACTTGAATGCCCACAAAGAAGGCCAGTTCGCCAAAGGAGACCACCTCGATGTGGGACTTAAATTTATGAGGTAGTGTGTGTGTGTGTGTGTGTATATATATATATATATATATCTTTAATTTTTTTTTTCTTTAGATGTCATTATACATTCTGATTATTTGGTGCTATTGTAATGTTGGCAGATATGTGCACGGGGATAGTGGTCATCGCATCAAATTTGGACACTAAAGAAGGGGGAAAAAGTAAAAAGATTTCTCGAGTCAATAGTACTTTTTTTGATTGGATGATGGTAGGGAAGGCTTGTATTTGTTAGAAATAAAAAATGGTTGGAAAACATTTAATCATTATATGGTGCTATATTGAGATATTAAGTGTTGTAATAGTTTCAAATTATCCAGCTGATTTTCCTGCCATGCATAGTTTTCATTGGTTGTAGCTGGTTGGTTTGATTTTTCTTATTAAAGCATAGTTGGAGTTTTAGAAACAGGACTTGTTGACCAAAGATCTTACGAATTTTACCCTTTCTGCTAAACTACTGTCAGTAGCTTGGCCTCTTTTTGCAGTCATCTCCAGTCAAGGCCTTGCTATGACCAACTGGCATCTCATTCTTGCCATCGTAGTGGGAAGTACCAAGAAGAATATGAGCATTGCTGGCTGGGAATTCTGGTTCTTGGTGTGCCAAGGAAGTTTCTATTGAGAAATCTGAGACGTTGAAATTCATCAAAATGCTTGGATTCAGCTCTGCAGCCTGGTTTAGTCCTTCCATGTTCACATCTGTATATGAATATGAGACAGCTTGAGAATTACAGCTCCATAGATCCTGTCTAAAATCAGCCATAAGAGTTATAATTAGTAAGGTTTTTAGAGACTGCAATTGGTGTTTTAGATTATATGGTGTGAGAGTGCTATGCCTATATATAGAGTATTCTCTGATATATCATTAACATGTCTAACTTGCGTCTTGGATTACAGTGTGTGGGTATGAGTGTAATTTTGTTTCCTTTATAATTAAGGAATTACAACTGAGGGGTCCACATCGGTGTGCCTTTAAGGCAATTTTAAATCTGAAGTTATATTCCTTAAGTGGGATTCAAATTAAGCATTTATATTCATAGGATGGGGGGCAATATATTTGGCCTTCTTTTAAGGAAAATTTCCATGGCCTTCTTCTTTTAATTGGCCTTTTTTCTTTTTTCTTTTTTTGTTATGGCTTCATCTGGTCACTTTTATGACTTTATGGGTTATTTTCCTTAAGCATGTTGGTTATTTGAAAGAGTAGTGCTGGAAGTAGTTTGATCATAAATTTGAAAAACTAAAAAAGGAACAGAATAGGTAATGTTTATGTAGCCATATGGGAGAATAGTATATTTTTGTTTTCAATTGCCATTAATTGATTGTTCTGTGTTGAAATTATCTTAGCTCTCAAGTCGGGAGTGGTGGCAGTATTGAAACCGTCTTTTGAAAAGACAATTTCTAAATCGTTTTTTGAAAAGCCGATTTTAACGAAAAATATTTCAAACATCTTTTAAAATGACGATTTAAAAAACATCTTTTTGAAAAACGATTTATTAACGAAATTTTTTTGTTTCAAAACATCTTTCCGAAAGACGCTTTAGAAATTTTAAAACAGAAAACGTGTTTTCGAAAGACGTTTTTAAAAAAAACCCTATTCTAGTAAATAAGTTACAAACAACACCAAACTGGAAATTAAATTTTTTTTTAACCCTACTTCAGAATTTAACTCGTTTTAGTCCTGCAGGCACCGTCATAGAAAAGTTTAGGCACCTACCTTTGGAAGTAGTTACAGATACCGTCATACAAAAGTTTAGGCATCTACCTTTGGAAGTAGTTACAGATAGAAAAATCATTCAACAATGATTTTGGCTGGTGTTAATATGTCCATGCATGTACCTGGTACATTTTGAACAGCTTCCTAGCATACCAAAACTACTCACTGGGTAAGCCAATGTAGATCAGAGTTCATGTACCAACACGGCCGGAGTGACGCAAGGAAATTCTAAAAATTCTAGGGGATCATCTCTTCATTGGTTCCATCATTTGACTGATTTTAGCTTGTACAGTCCAAAATACACTATTATCTTCCCACAAAATTGACTATTTGGTAAAAGAGAACATGGAATTTAATTGGGAAAGGACACATTGAAAATATTAGATCTCTGACTCTCTTATGGCTATCATTCTTCAAAAAGTGGCTGGTAGAAAAGCTTGTACGCCTCCATGACTTCTAGATACCACATTGCCTCCCGGTCAGGAAATGGTGAAAGGTCTACCATTTTGTGAACCTGAAATTTCAAGACAATATTATCCTTGACACATTGTCGGGTAATAATTATATATAACCATTTCTGGAATATACATAACAAAGGCACCATATGTTTGCCATATACGTGATGCTTGCACATGTGCAGTGGTTAAATTGTGGAGCTATTGATTTTTACATGAAGTTCATCAGCATAAATCTTCATGTATGTAATAGAATGGGGGTTTTGGGATGCAACTACGGCTGAAACAAGTTTTTCCAATATTATAAATGCTATTATTATATAACAAAAACAAACAGGAGCCACCAATATTTTAGAGAAGCATGCCAAGTCACATTCTCCCAACTGCAAAAGGTTGTAATTTTGTTTGAACACTACTTTTATAGGCTCTGAGAAAACATCAAGTCGTTGGTATAATTTATCAATGGAATGCTCTCAAGTTGTGCATTACAAGGGGGGAAAAAAAACAAAATTGCAATAAATTTCCTAAAAACAATAATCACATTATATGTAAATTGGATAATCTGGATCTGTATCATCATTAGAGTACATCATACAAAGCCAAAATACAAATATGAATCGGAACAATTCCAGAGGATATACATCGGGATTGTGCCAATCAGTAGTCCCTTGATATGCATATCTTAGAGGCCAATACCAACTACAGCCTCATATTGCCAGCCAGTTGATAATTTTCGGATGATGATCTTACTTTCAAGTTCAGCAATTCCTCGACATTGTTAATTACATGGCTTGTTACAACTTCAGTTTTATTATTTCCCCTTTTTGTTCACAGACAGGGGTGTCAATGTGCTGTTTATGAAATGCATTCATTATATCCAAAAATGACTTCTTACTTTCATTCTCATGAGAAGCTATCTTCAAGCTTCAAGCATTGTACAGTATTAGGAAGCTTCATTCTAATAAAATACCTCAGTGATAGTTTTTAGTTAGAACTCCAATACCATTTCTGCTCCAAAACTTGTGCTGAAGGGGGGCAGGGTGAATAGTCAATGAATTAGAGAGGGGGAATTATATATTTTCAATTAAGTGTAACTTAGCATTGTAAAAATGACCTTCTAATGAGAACATAAACATAATGTTGATCCTTCCTGTCAAGTCTCTTTTAAATTAAAACATTAAAACAAAGTAAGACACTCTGAGTTGTGTCTTATCATAACCAAAAAAAGAAAAAAGAAACGAAAGACATTCAAATGTTAATATAGATTGTCCTTTATGACACAGGTAAAGGAGTCCGACATTCCCTGAAAATCAAATCAAGTGATTCTTCCCTCTAAGGTAGTAGCCTGATGGCATAACTATTAATAGAAGAAAGCTTGACAACAACTCAAGACATGCTTATCAAACATTATACATGTGCAACATTTGATGCCTTTGCATTTCATATAAATGCTAGGAGTGCCAAACTCTTAAACATCTCCTGTTCAAACAAAATCTATATTAAGCCTTAATAATCTCCAAACTACAAAAGCTTTTGAAAAGGCCTCAGAACATCATAAAGATTCATTAGAAACTAGTTTCTCTCTGATAATCATTAGAGCAAAGAGCATCTCATCCCCTAGTAGGTCCATCAACTAATTAATCCAGACTAGTTAATTCTTGTGTCTTTATTAATAAATAATTCATTTGATTCGCGTGTGACCAAGGGTGGAACCAGGAAAAAAATTAGGGTGGGGCTAAACAATTTTCAGAGAAAATTGTTGGAAAAATTTTGGAGTGGGCTAAAATTTTGGTTTGAAAAATGAGAGAAATTGTGTATAAAGATTGGGTTGGGTAAACATTTTGAGAGCTGGGCTATAATTTTGGGTGAGTAATGAGAGAAATAATGGATAAAGATTAGACTGGGTATAAATTTTGGAATGTGTTAGTTTAAAAATGACCAAAATTTAACATGTATAAAAAAAAATTCTAAAATTTGAAGGGGGCTAGAGTCCGGCCAAGCCCCCAAGTGGCTCCGTTCTTGCATGTAACCAATTTTTAAAGATACAAGGGCAGTTCCCAAACATTGAGTTTTCGGCCTTAATAATAATAATAATATATATATATATATATATTTTTGTTGTTGTTGGTAAGTTGGGAATTTATTCAAAACAACACCAAAAACACCTCTCCAGAAACAGAGAACAACAATAAAAACAACAACCACCAAACCACCTAGGAACATCACAAGACCACCCCAGCCAAACAGAAACAGGACAAAACAAAACACCTGGAAAACAAATTCCAATCAAAACAGACTCAAAGGAACAGAAAAGGCTAAACACCAGCAGCTCCACCATGAGAAATCATGAAGATTCTGTCAGAGATTCCAAAAAAAAAAACTATTTGTTTTGATAGGTTGGCCATAATAATACCATCTCTGGAAAATATTCCCAATCTAACACTTCCTTCAAACTATTTCCAATCTAACCATGTGTTCTTCCATGTTGGAAATCTCCACCTCATCTTTTATAATCATCAAAAAGTAAAATTAAAAGCTCAAGCTTCTCCCCTGATTGCATTCCGCTCTCTTTCTCTTTCTCTAACATCCACCGCCATCCCCTTTCTTTAGACAAATCAACATGTGACAACGAAAATGTATAACGAGCAAATCCAATTAACTGATTACAGTTCCAGTAACTGTAATGCTTGACAATTTCTTATTTTTCTCAGTATGCACGAATACGAGATAAAAGCAATTTCCCCGAGAGTAGATTACCAGCAATGTGATGTAGGCATTTGGGCAAGTCTCAGTTAGATCAGTCCATTCAAATGATTGAACAAGACATTGGACAGTTGGCGAGGTAGAGGGTCACATCTGTGATGGAACCAGGGAGCTTGTTATAGGGTCTGTTGGTTGTATTTTTATTTCTCTAGCAAAATCTATACTAGTATGGGGCAGCCACGAAGATGTATAAATGCAGATCCATGTAACAGTTAATTGTTGAAGACAATCCACACATATAGTTAAAAATAATGTACAGTATGTCACACATCTACACAAACTGAATAAGGTACTAGGACTTTTTTTTTTTCCACTTCACTTAGTGACAGCATAATTATTGTTATATCCTTAAACTTTAATATTAATCCCTTGTACACCCTAAAATTAACATCTTCCTTCTAATTGTCATTATAAAGATCTAGACCCAACCATCAATTTTATGACTCTTTTTTTTATTTTTGATAAGTAAACAGTAATATATTAACAAAAATGCCAAAGGAAGCGAACCCATTTATAAATCAGTTAGTGACAGCATAATTATTGTTATAAACCACTTTTTTTTTTTTCCACTTCACTTAGTGACAGCATAATTATTGTTATATCTTTAAACTTTAATATTAATCCCTTGTACACCCTAAAATTAACATCTTCCTTCTAATTGTCATTATAAAGATCTAGACCCAACCATCAATTTTATGACTCTTTTTTTTATTTTTGATAAGTAAACAGTAATATATCAACAAAAATGCCAAAGGAAGCGAACCCATTTATAAATCAAGGAAAGAGAACATAATTACAATCTCAATCCTTTCAAAAAATTAACGAAGGAATCTACACAAAAAGTGTATACTTCTTTTTTTTTTTTTTTGAAATCCTAGTGAATCGCTAGGGTCACTAACCCCCTCCCCTTGCCCCTATGGGGACTTGAAACCTGCTCTTCCTTCTGGGAATGAGCAGGTAATGCCATTGAGCCACCACCTGCTTTGGCCACAAAGGGTATACTTCTAACGACCAAGAGTATGAAAAGGCTAAAACCTTATCCATACTGAAATTCGTATATTCTCTAAAATTTTTGCATATGCCTCTCTCTTAGAAAAATAACTTTAATTGCCTTTCATACAAAAATATAAATTAGGTTAAAAATGACAAAAACATTGCTCTTGTTGGAACTTCAAGGGGCAAAGTTCGAATTGATCACTGATGGCGTTCAAACTTGCCTTCGAACTCAATCAAACGAGACCCTCTGTTTTTGCCAATTAATACTCCAGTTCGAACTCCCCGGGTACCAGTTCAAACTTGACTTCTTAGAAACAACTCCAATTTGAACTTTACAGAACTTGATCCAACAAAGCCTACTGTTTTTTCATTTAAACACCATATAAAATCTCAGTTCGAAGTTAATATTTTTTTTTTTTTTTGACAAGTAAAGTTCAAAGTTAATATCAACCTTGATCAAATGGAGCACACTGCCACCAAAATAAAACACCAACAATAGCTCTTGTTCGAACGTGAGTTTGAACTCCATCAAACCGAAGCAACTGCCAATCGATTTTTCATAATTCTTTTGCTCCGTTCGAATTATATTAACCTCATGTTTTAACTCAAATTGTCAAAAGCCTTAATCAAGATCAAAAATCATTTTAACTAAAAAAAATTAAGACTAATGACCAACAATAGCCTTATCATTTTCTTAGCATGATTGAAATTCTTTTTAAGTGTGTTTGTGATCCAACCTAGGTGAAGGTCTTTAAATCAATCTTACCATCCAACATAAATGCAGATGGGTCTTCACTAGATGACGAAAAATGACCTTCGATACACAAGGCTTCAGTTACATGACTCACATGACTTAGACTAGACCTTACAACCATTTACAACTGTTATATTTATCACACGGAATATGCTAAGACAACTTGACTTGACTCAAAGTCTTAACAGAGTATAACATGAAAAACTTATTTTTAACCCTATAAGGTAACATTTCGTCCCTTTCAAAAATTATTTTATTCTTCTCCCTTCACAAACACCACAAAAGACATAATAGAGCTAGGTTCCACACCCTCATCACATGCCCCCCCCACATGACCCCCTTGCCATCCCATTAAAAACTCCCAACCTATATTGGGCAAAATCCACAAGCAACCAAAGAGTGAGAAAAGAAAGCTCCACAACTCCCTAGCATAGGAGCAATGCAAGAAAAGATGATTGAAAGTCTCTGGCTCAACTTCACACATGTAAAACCGGCTAGCCAACCTAAATCCCCTCCTTTGCAAATTGTCCAAAGTTAAAAATGCCTCTCATAGAACAGCCCACACACACACCAAAAAAAAAAAAAACCAACATTCATAGGAGCCTTTGAGTCCCAAATGATCCTCCAAGGGAACTCCTAGGCTCTCTTCCTTTCAATCCTTTGTAGAAAGACCTTACAAAAAACTTCTTATATCCAACTTCCAACTAATGATATCTTCTCCCACTTCCATTGGTTTGAACTACTCAAGGATCTCTAGAAGACTCATCACTTCCCCACTTCTCAATATTGGAAATTTCTTCTGAAACTAGCAACCAAACCACACCAAACTCAAAAACAGAAAAGGAAGCTGCCACTGACACAGACGGATCCAAGGCAATCTAGAAGATGAGACTTGAAGGGAAATCTATTCTTCAAAGGGACATCGCCACACCACTTATCCTCTCAAGACTTTAATCTTCTCACATTTCCTAGATCATACCAAGCACAATTAAAAAACTCCTTCCTCCCAAACATAATGCATAGATAGAAAAGAAGAGTTGCCATCATTAAATTAACCCAGAAAATATGAAAATTTCACAAATTATTCCCATAAACTATTTAAAGCATCAACATTCCACTTTTTCACCCAAAAACAAATGAAGGTACATGCAGCTATAAGGCGGAAATATCTAGGTATAACTTAAAATATGTTGTACGATCTATGAAGTTGCGTGTTTGCTGGAGCCTTCATTCACCATAGGAATTTTATCTCAATGGACTTTTCTAGCCATTACTGATTACTCACCTATAAATCAGACTTGTCTATTTGGCATAAAAATTAGGAGTACACATCCAGCTTTGAAGTTCAATGACCAATGTTATCTAATTCATTTGGTAAACATTATTCTTTTTCAAGTTTCATCCTATGGGGGGTTTCATTCAAAAGTATCTTTTAACATGTTCATCCTTTCATACTCTTTGGTGGTGAAGAGTGGTAGAGAACTAGCAGATGGGTCGCTTGAAGAGGGGTGAAGTGGTGGAGGTTTAGAGGGGGAAAGAGAATGAGAGAGAACTAAGGAAGAAGTGAGCCTTTAGTTTTACTTTTTTGATTAGTATAAAAATATGATTTGGCAAAGTTTTCAAACATGGCAGCACACATAGTTTAAAGGCATTAGATTGAGAAATAATTTAGAAGAAGTTAGATCGGGAATATTATTCAATAACAACATTATCTTTGCAAAAAAAAAGGGCACCCCCAAACATGATCTTCAACATATTCTAAATAAATGCTCTAACATCAATACATATTCAAAATAATCACACAATTAAATATGCTATATCAGTTAACATTTCTAAATCCAATGTTTAACCAATTGCATTATTTATTTATTTTGATAGACTTAACCAATTGCATTATTGAACTGTGATTAAACGCCTAATTACAAAAGAAAAACTCACATATATACCTATGTGCATTTTCATAACACAGTAAAAAAGAAAATCATTAACACCTCAAATAAATTAAATAAAAAAGGAAGATGGTGGATAAGGTTTTTACCTTAATTATAGGGAGTTCACCAGAACGGACAAAATACCCTCCAACAACCATTACATACGTCCCTGAATACACACACATTACATTATACATAGACAGTTTTTAGAAAGAAAAAGCAATGCTAAAATGCGGCAGTTTGGGATGGATGATACTAACCTATTATTCAGGAAAGAAAAAAAAAAGATACTAACCTATCTTCCACCCGCGGTTGCGGAACTCGTGGGAGAGAGACAGTTCGATTACGCCGGTACCGTCGTCGAGGAGGAAACGGCCGCCGTCCTCTTCTGATGAGATCAAAATGCCCTGCATTCAGGGTTAGTTGGGGGGAGAGGACGGAATAAAAATGGGAAAGGAGGGTATTTTGGGGAAAAAAGAAAAACCTGTAACCAAGCACGTTGGAAGAGGATGCCGGCTAGAGTCATGGCGGACTGTGATGGTGTTTCGCGGGCGCTCTTTAGCTGTACGCATAGGAGCTTCAGTGCTGCTAGAGTGTAATCCATCTCTCTCCCCACGCAATCACCCTCTCCTCTTCATTCAGATTCCACCACGCTTTTGATTATCAGATGACTCTTGGGCACTCAACTCTTTTTTCTTTCCTCTGAAGGTTTTATATTATATAATTAGGGACAATGAGATTATAAATTTAGGAGTTTAGACCAGCTCGAATGCATATGTCATTTGAGAACAACTTTTTATATGTGAATTCTAAAATTTGGTATGTAAAAAGTATCGCTAAAAATTGGCAATCTTATATTTGACATAAAAATAATTAGTGAGTTATATCATAAAATATATATATATATATATCATAAAATATATAAATATAGTATATGTCAAAGAGGTGAGTTTATGCTACATTATTTTAGAAAAAATAGTTATTTTCAATTTTTATTTTCCACATTAATGGTGTAAATTCGACTACCCCTCTTCACATTATTGTATCAAAAAAACAAAATTTAATGAATAAGTTAGGAATTGAGATTTTTTTTGTGAGT
The DNA here is from genome assembly GCA_008638375.1 of Nyssa sinensis. Lineage (NCBI taxonomy): Eukaryota > Viridiplantae > Streptophyta > Magnoliopsida > Cornales > Nyssaceae > Nyssa > Nyssa sinensis. Next base: position 53,236,542 of record CM018031.1, on the reverse strand, counting down.
GAAAAAAACATTGTGAGAGGGCAACATTCCGATCAACATTGTACGAGCGTCCTCACACGTGAGTCAAACATAATGATTTTTTTATTATCGTGAGCAAAGGCTGCCCACCCCACCTAGAAGAGAGATTCAAACCCAAACATTTATGTTAAGAAGTCTGAGCTTTATTCACCCCGCTATAAGGTTCAGTAGTTTGAATTTTTATTCATTTTAATCACTTTCTATCTGTTTTTTAAACTATTCAATAAGTTAAAAACACTGTCCATACAAGTTCAAGTTTATAATAACATTATCCTATTTAAAAAATCAGATATAGCAAAAGGGTGTAAAAAAAAAAAAAAACTCTTGCACAACCATGTTATGGCATGATTGTGATTTTAGATTTTTGTAAATTTTATATAAACCTCACGTTATACATATTTATTCAAATTTAAGCAATTTCTATCCACTAGAGTTTTTTTCTTAACAAAGGGATGATGACATATCAGATGTATCTCACATTTTGGTCATTATTTCTCAGGGTGATTATTATTTTAATTATTTTGTTTGACCGAGATTTTCAATTAAATTATGTTGTTTTTCAATAGGTTAATAGTAGATATGTGTATAAGGGCTTGATATATATAAAGGAAATGATTTATATGGTAAAGACTTTAGCATATGCATGAAGCATATTGATTAAATTCATTAGATGCATGTCTAGCCAAGTAAATGCACAATCAGTCACTGCATGACATTTATATCTACACATCTTTGGTAACATAAGAATGAACGTAAATCATGACATCTATATTAATGCATCTTATGACATTGATGATTTCATCTCTTTAAATATGGATGCACATGTGGTCCAAATGTGATTACCATATTATAATATGTTTTCATGAATACACATAGTGTTAAATCAACCTTCATGACCAACTCCATGATTGAATTAATTGGAGAATCTATAAAGTATGGTTGGTCCATTCAAACAATGGTTGAATTTTGTATTTGTACATGTACTTAAATGATAACTAGCCTTGTGGGATAAAAGAATTTTTGTAAGCTTGAAACAAGATTTAGAATAGGAGACAAAACATGATAATTGAGTAACTAGATAATCGGACATGGAGGATTGACAGAGCCTTACACAGTAGAAAAGAGATACCAAGAGCTGAACTTGCAAGGCTAACCAAACATGGTGAAATAAAAGATACCGAGAGCATACTCTACTTAGGCTAACCAGACTGGTATCATTCGGCTAATCGAAAAGGGGAAGTTGCAAGCTCAAGGCAGACCAGCACATTCGGCTAATCAAAGTGTATACGGTGCATGTTGATTCTAGTGAGCTCATCTCAAGTTCTGGAGCTTAATTGATCGACTAGATAAGGCCCGATCAGTTAACCGGAAGTTTGGTCAAACTAGTTGTTGCAAGAGTTGATTAGCCATTGAAAAAGCTTACAAATTGAATTTTCTCACTCTCTTTTAGATCAAATATATAAGGGGACTAAGGGGGCTTCATTTCACAAGATCCAAGAATTCTAAAATTCATTCTCCAAGCACTCAATAGCTAAAACTTTCAAATCTAAAGAAGAGGCCTGAAGATTCAAGTTTCATATTCTTGTATATATAGTCTTTCGTAGGTGAAGACTGTGTAAACCTTTGTTTTATCTCAACCTCTTCTACCCTGTATTGTGTTCTAGACTTTTATATTCACCGGTCATTGCTGTATGGCTCATTGTATTAAGCTTTGATCTTGTATTTTGTGAAGTGTAAGAGGTGAACTGGTATCGTATCACCTGTAAAGAGGTGAAGCTAGTACCCCGTTAATAACTTTATTGGATTTCCAGTATTTGGATTGATGATCAATACTGAAGAGTGGACATACGCAAGCGTTGTTGCTGAACAACTATAAATCTTATATGTTTCTTTTGTGCTTCATGTGTCTTTACATCATTGTGTGCCTGTGATTGGAAGAAAAAAGATGAAAGAAGATTTAAAGTGCAAAATTTCACAGCAATTAGTGGAATCAACTTATTCACCCCACTCTAGGTTGCCTTTTTAGAAACTTGATCCAACGGTCCAAAATAAAGTCTTGAAAGTCTAATGGCCTAAAATAAGTTTAGGATAATAAATAAAATAATAATTGGCCTGAAAAATAAAATAGGTCAAGGGGATTTTGTCTACCATATGTTAACTACTAGGATACTAGATATTTGCATGATAATTCAATTTATTCTATAATTACTTAATAAATACTATTTTTTTCACTAACTTATTATCTAAATTAGAAAGTGAAAATATAAAATGGCATGGAACAATCAAGATGAAGCATACTACAATGGACCAATGAGCATGTATGGAACTCTTCATTTGTTAAGAAAAATCAAGAAAGTTAAGAAAATTAACAAGAATATTGTGAAATCGAAGTTTTGTCCATTTAATTAATCAAGACCTAATGGACTTGGGTTTAATTAATTATGATCACTATTTTTCTATTCAATAAACTTAACTTGTGAGGTTGACTACTATCTAAGAAATTCTCTTATTCAATTACTTAAACAAGGAATCCAAATATTTCAAGCATCATAATAAAATAATAAAAATGCTGAGAATATGAAAGACACAAATGTTTTTAGGCAAAAAACCCTTTGAGGAATAAAATCAACTCCAACTGCAAAAGACTCACTAATCAATATAAACATACTATAAGTCTACAAAGATATTACCCTCAAACAACTAATCTACTTCTTGAATCTTCTCATTATCTACTTCTTCTTGACTAGTCTTCATAGCCATAACAACATCCACAATCTGTAAATTCACCACTGCAGTAGTGTACAACTCCATGTGCAATAGGAAGTTTGTTCTTCACCCTTCTATATGCACCTATGCGTACTGCCTAACACTAGGTATATAGAATCCTACCACAAGGTACACAACCTTGTAAATAATTTACTATATGTAAAAAAATTGAAGCAATAAATCTCTCAATTACCCTTTGTGCTTCAAGTGGTTAGGCTTGTGTCTTTGTATAACAAAATACCCTATTTATACTAAAAAAATCATGTATAAAATGCTGATCCTAAAAAAGGTAAGGTTTATATACAAAATAAGCAAGTTGCAAACAATTTGGCATAACAGAATGACATGCGTTTGAATGGTAAATGTTTCCCTGTTCGAACACGACTATGCCTATGTTCGAACGAACAAGTTACTAAAATTTAAATTTGCAAATTGCGATAGAATTATTCCAATTTTTTCAATAATCTTTTATTAAATATTAAAATTAAGTTTAGATATATCCTAATATGTAATTCCCATAAGTAGACTTAGCCTATAGTCAAAACTAACTCATACTTAACATCATTTTAATCATTGTTGAGCTTATATATAAACTTAAAAATGATTCTAGGGTGTAATTTCTCAATGTAATGCATGATATGCATGGTCACATACCTTGAATCGCACACCTCTTCAAGCATCGACATAGTTGCAAGGCTTCTTGAGTTTTTACTTATGACTAGCAATAATCCACTTGATTCAATTATGACTCAACAATTACATGTTTAAAAAATTACAACATTTTGAAAGAAAAAAAAATTGCCAACATAAATTGTCTAGTTTTTCTAACAAATTTTATCATCCAATATTACCAAAATACCCCTTAGAAATTAGAATATTTCCAGTGTTAAAAAATTACCAAAATACCCTTAAGAGCTAAGAAAATTATCAAAACACCCTTAAGCTTGGAAAGTTACCAAAATACTCCTAGAAGTGAACAATCTCTAAAAATTATCAAAATGTTTCTAGAGGGTGAGAAACCTCTAGAAATTAAATGCCCTTTGAAGGTCAAGAACCTCTAAAGAAAAGGTATGAAAATGAGAAAAATGCCCTCGGACACTAAACCATATAAAATTATCAAAATATCATTGGACCTAAAATTATTCTGAAAAAATTACCCTAGACAAGAAAATATCCTAATAAACTCTATGAAGTGATGAAATTGCCCCTGAATGAGAGATTTCCCAAAACCTCTTACACAAAAGAACTAAAATGCCATTGGAAGATACCGATTTTGTAGGTAAGACTCAAAAAATTACCAAATTGCCTTTGTATGATTTAGGATCACAAAATGAGCTATTTATAGGGAGACTAAGATTAATTTGGGTTGAAATAATGAAAAAAATATATGATAGCATATAATTTAATTAAGGATTGACTTTTGATTGAGCAAAAGTACAACGAGACTTAGTGTGTGTTTGCTTAAGCTTAATGAGTCTCAAAATGGGCATTTTCAAATCCAAAATGAGTTTTCTTTTGATAAATTAGGTGTTTGGTTTAACTTACAAACCATACTTTTCAAGATTATAATAAACTCAAGGCAGACATTTTGGTTACGTTATTGAGATAATTTTTTTTCAAACCGCTATTTTTTCACTACTCATCTAATAGACCTGAAATAATTAAAGGCAAGACTTTATTAAATTGAGTTTACTGGAATATGTAAAATTTAGAACGAAGGATGACTAGGCCAAAAGCCCCAATCTACAAACTTGAAAGAGCCAGAGATGAAACATATAAATGCCAAGTAATCTCATTACCTCGAGAATTGAAGTGACATAACCTTTCATTATTCAATTTGAAGTCATGCACACAAACGAATCATGACAACAAAAAGCGAATTGAACTCTCAAACAACAGCATCAAATGCAATCTCAAACAGGATAATGTGTAATAAATGTGATCACAAGCGTTTGATTAGGAGATGAGAGAGATGCCACTGATCAGCAAATCATCGGATATAATTTTGTTTGCAGCCTCTGATGGGTGAAAGCTGTCCCAGAAGACGTACCCCGATGCATTTGCACACGTCCCCTCCGACTTTTTGTCGCATAGTATTGATGTTTCTACCAACCCAGTGCCACAGCATCCCCTCCTTGCCTCAAAGAACCCTGCAATGACAAAGAGTTGGTTTTTTCAATTATATATGGCTACACCACAATCATAGTACTGGTCTGGACCAGCTCAAGAGGCTCATTGAGCAGGACAATGGGTTGCCAAGCCAGTCTCAATTAGTTCTAATTGTGCAGCCCATTGTTTGTCTTTGGACCCCCCAAAAAAAGTTTTGTAAAAAGGTAAGTTTTGCCTTTTGGCTGCCTCTAGTAGGGGAGTTAATTGAGCTAGTTATTTAGGACTGTTTAATTGAAGGTGCTTCTATTCTAAAGAAATGATTGTGAGGAATGGAATGTGAAGAATTCATGATGTCATAAGCAGTTTTTTATTTAGGTGTTTGTAAAATTATGTAAAAGCGATTTTGTATTGTGAATTTTTCAATTCATCTTTTCTATTTGTTTATATTGGGTGACATGCAAGTGGAATTTGGTGAGTCTCATATGCAAAACGTGATATATATATATATATATATATATATTAAAAAAACATATTTTTATTTGTATTTATTTAAAATCTCATTTTGCAAATGGAATTTAGTGAATGGTGAACCCCGTGTGTAAAAAGTAGTTTTGGAAAAGAAAACATCGACAACTACATCCTAGACAAAATCTCGTTTTGAAGTAGAAAACCGTGTTTTGGAGAATGACACACCCACTAAACACCCATTTAGTATTAATCTAGTTAGGTATTTGAATAAGAGAAGTGTTTCATACCATAATCAGCAGGCTTTGTGATAAGGTCATGGAGAGGCTGGTAGATATCCAAGATGACAAGATTGAGGCCAGAAAGCCTAGTTTGAATTTTTTGAGAGGTGGCATTGAGCTTTTTATTGAATGATACAGCGGCTTTGTTTAACTTGGCCACACACTTATTGCTATGGGAGCCAAAGATTGTGATGGCTGCTGGTAGACATCCGAGTGGTGGAAGGTTTGTGACTCCAATATTCCTTGCTCCCAACTCATATAGATCCTGTTAGAATTGCAATTGCTTTACATTTTTTTCTACATTACATTTATAAATGCAAGTTTATCCATGTTGATAATAGTAGTATACTTGGGGAGTCTTATTAATTTTTGGCAGTGGTATGATAATTTAAAGAGCAATGCTATACACTACTTGAATAAATTCATAACATTTTCTTTCTTATAAATATATATATTCACTTCCTCATATTTATAGGTAAAAGGCCCAACTCACAATATTAGAGCATCTCTAATGTAAAATGGTTTTTTTTTCTTCTGCTAAAGTTATATTTTAGCATTATTATAGTGTTAAAATGTTATATTTTAGTGTAAATTACACTGATATCTCTTAAAGTTTCTGAAATCATATTAACTTCTTTTACTTTACTTGACAAACTATAAATATCCCCTCTAGTCATTTTTTTCCTCGAAATTACCCCTTTCATGTTATATATATATATATATATATATATATATATTCAATTTTGATCAATTTTTTTTAATTTTTTTATTTTGAAAAAAAAATAACTGAATTGACTATTTGTAATTTGTTAGTAAAAATAGATAAGATCAGTAATTTATTGTATATTTTAACATTTTTACTTTATTAACGCAATTCAAAAAATGCTCTTTTTTGAGATACAGTTGAACTATTCCATTTAGACAATTATTATTCTACAATTTTTATGCCAAAAAAGCGTCTTGTGTCATTCTAAGAGATTGGCACATGAAAATTTAACAATATTGTATGACACAAGATAGCATTGCTATTTTTTTGGCATGCTATATGACATGTCATTGGAGCATTTCCTTTTAAATGTAGGTTGGCATTGATATTAATAGGTCCTTATTGCACAATGTTTAATACAAAGAATAGCAGATAAACAACAAAAGTTGATAATGCTATAAACCTAGGTTTATTTTACATATATATATATATATATAATAATATCTTTAGTCAGTACACCATATTTAGTTATTCAGTACTAAGTATTATATATAATACCTGAATGAATTTTGTATAGGACAGTATGAGAATGTCTGAGAACTGATCAGGTGTGTAGACTTTGTAGAGAAGAGGATTGATGTAATAGTTCTGAACAAAGTCACTACTCCCAGCACTAATAAGGTAGATGGAACCATTGATTATTGATGATGCATTAGAATTCCCCACTATCCCTACCAATTTCTTTTGGTACTCCTTGAAGTACTCCAGCTGTTGACTCAATGGAATTACATGCTACATGCAACACCAATACTCCAAATCATCATCTTCATCCAATATATATCTATATATATATATATATAATATATAATATATAATATATAATATATAATATATAAATATACTATTCCCACTGTACTCACATATAATTTTGCTGTACTTTCATAGTACCCAGAAGAACCTGAGGCAAAGTTGGCTCCAATCAACAGGTTCTTTCCTCTGGCTTTTTTGCTTAAATAAGCTGGAGGGTATGAAGTGAAGCCTAGGTTCTCAGCTGAGTTATAGATAAAGAAAACACACCAGTTAATTAGAGAAATCACTCTCTCACATACACATATCGAGAGAGAGAGAGAGAGAGAGAGAGAGAGAGAGAGAGAGAGAGAGAGAGACAGACAGACAGAGAGAGAGGGAGAGGACCAGTGAAGTCTGAGGCAAGCTTTCCATTACAGAACCTCCCAGTTGGTTTGTGATTGACAAAGTCTCTTCCGTAAGGAGGGAAGTTTGCTTTGACAATGGTGTCAATGTGGTTGTTGTTGCCCGCATCAACAACAGAGTCCCCAAATATGAAGAGTGCTGGGACTAGAGGCTGCCCATTGACCACAGAGAGCATCAGAACAAGAAGAGAGGAAGTCCAGAAAAAACTTGAAATGCCCATAATCTCAGCTGTTCTCAACGGTGGAACTTGCTTTCTCAGAGAGAGAGGGGGGGGGGGGGGGGATATGGAGATGGGTTAGTGAGAGGGGGAATTTAAAAGGACTTGGAAGTGGCGGTTAGAGTGCTACAATTGGTTGGAGAGGCTACATCTCGAGATATTTGATCATTTCCAACTCATACCTTGTCAACATACTAAAATAATTAAAACCACTTTCAGAAAATCTAGTTAAGGAGATGAAGTGTAGCCATAATCAATTTCATCAAATGAATTTTAATTATTATACATGCTCATTTGGAGAATCTGTCAATTGTCCAATATTTGACAACCGCAGCCCACATTACTTATTTATTACTGTTGGATTGAAAGGATTTCACTTGCTCCTTTTACCATATGATACAGCAAGGGCAATCTTCAAAAGGAAGTTTTTTTTTTTTTTTGGGTGTGGGTTTTTGTCCGGAAAATTCTTGAATAAGATTAGTACACTGATGTATAATTTAAATGACACATTTTCACATGGTGCTCATACCCACCGGCAAATATCTTATTTTTGTCTACCTACAAATTCTTTGCTCCCAACAAGATTTTTTTTGAGAAATCTTTGTCTTGGATGGGTGTCTACAAAGTTCGATTTATTATAATAGAACGTCTCACACACTTATATCATGTTTGGTACAACAGAATGAGTATTTCAAGAATATTCATTTTAACTTTATCATTCTTTATTCTTGTTTGATATGATTGAGAATGCCTATTATATGGAATGAATATTCCATTAAAAATTATTGTAAATATAACTTTAGTTTAGATAAGTAATCTTTATTCCATTTTATGCAATAACCATTTCATTCTTGCATACCAAACATGCCTTAGTCTATCCTTTCGAGATAAATTAATCCTATTCATTCTGAATTTATAAAACGAAAATGATTTCCCTGATCCACACAAGTTGGTGAAAGAATTTGATGACTTTTTCTAGAGTACCTTGGCAAACAGTCATTTTTGGGGCTGCAACATAGAAGAGGTGTGTTCACTGTTTATGTTTTCACTAGTCACCAAGATTTCACTTGATATTGTTGGTTAAGGGTACTAATCATAGAACTAAAGTGAGTGTCTATTTGGGCATTTCACTTGAAATGAAGGATTGTATCATATATGCCCTAAAAACTAAATTATTACAGGGGTTGGGAGAGTTGAAAAGGGGGAATAAAAATCCAAAATTGCCCTTAGATGTTAGAGCCAAACACTGATTTAATATGGCTAACAATGTCTTTTTAATTGAAAACAGGGTGGGTGACCCATTTGTCAAAAGGAGTTTTCATAAAAATTGATGGTGGTTCCAACCAAATTCAACTGGCGTGTCTTGCTGAAGCATGTTTTGAGCTGTCCTAGCTTCTAAGACACCTTCCTTATCTATAAGCCCAAATTCCAGAAGTTGTCAGCTTAAATTCAATGAGATTCATGGCCCATGTATTTAGACATATATACATAGCTCCAAGTGTCAGTTGCTGACCTTTCTATGTTGTATTGGGTGCCTTAATTTAATTATTTCTTGCCCTAACTTACACTCAGTAGCCCTCCAATCACCATCAAAAGTAACCTTGAAGAAAGCAATTACTATTTGAGAAATACTTTTGGGCCTAAGTTGGTGCCTTCACTGTAACTGTGGTCTGAACATGGACAATGTTAATGTCTTTGGCAAACAAGGAATGAGCATTTTATTAATAAGATGGGTGTGGTTAAATTACTCTTTTATTTCTTCTCTAATGGGCAATGACTTACTGTGTTTCTTGCTCCTTTAGCTGTATAAGATTTGGTGGGTGTCAAAAATCTCTATGGTTTCTTATTTGTAAATTGATATGATGTTCCCTTCCTCGTAATCCAATGTCGGTAATACAGCTTGGAATGACTAAGCAAAAGAATAGGGTATGGATTCAAATATGTTTATTTAGGCAATGTCTATCAGTTGGTGAAGATGGTAAAATTTGACGGAATATTTGCACCATTGGATGGTAGTTGATATAGGACAAGTACTTGCCAAATATATTTATTTTGTTTCAGAGTGATTATAAAATTCTTTAGTTTTTAAATTTGATCTATCTCAAATTGATTATTTTTATTATTTTTTATTTAAAAAATTAGAATAAAAATAATTTTGGAATAAAAAATAATAGTAATGGTTTTTATGTCAAAATAGTAATATTCTAACTGTATAAATATAATGTAATAGATTTTTATAGCAACTTTTTTTTAACAATAATAATATAATTTTAAATTTTAGAAAATTTATTTTCTTACTTGGGTTGATTTTTTTTCATTGTAGATATTGATGTTGGTCATATCCAACATAGGCAGTAATTCAACTATCAATTTGTAGAGATCCGCGAGATGCTTCTGAAATTTGATCTCAAAGGCAATAAAGACTCTACAATCAACAAGAATTGTGCCGAAGGATTTTTCTGAAGCCAACTTGTTGATAGACCCATGTTACAAAGATGTGATGGCTCGTTGAAAAAAACGTACAATCACTAATAAGATTTCACTGTCAATTCTGGTACATAAATCGATTACTAGGAAGTTTACTACACAAATGGCTAGTAAACACCATGTACTATTTTTTAATAAAGTTCAACGTGTGACAACAACTCCTATTATGGAAAATGTTGAAAAAAAAAAGTTCATAATTAATAAATCAAAGTGTGAATTCAGTGGAAACAGAAAATTCTACAAATTCTTTTATGGAAGAGAATGAATAAATTTCTATGACAATCATCAACGTTAAAGATGAAGATGAACTCAAATTAGTGAAGAATATAATTTTGATGATTATGAGAAGGTTGAAGTTGTAATGTTAGATCAAAAGAATAAGTTTTCTTGTTTTATTATAGGAAATTTATTGTCATTAAAACAAAAGGTTAAAACTTCAAACTTCATGAAAGACGTAAAAGGAAAAATTTGTAAGTATTTGATTAATCTTCAAGAATTTCAATTGTTATTTTAGGGTTACGGACAAAACTCGAACTTGTGATTTGCAAATCAAAATGAAACAACTTTACCATTACGACAAAGCTCACCCTCTTCATACCAAGATGAATATTAACCCATAAAGTAACTTAAATTAAACTAAGCATGCTTGTGATCTATGTGATGTATGAAGTGGAGATATCACCAGAAAACAAGAGGCTAGACAAGTAAAGATATTAACTACGGTGACCTTCCATTCCGGTACTGTAATGTTTTGTATGACAATGACAGCATGCCAATAGGCACGCTACAATTTCAAATCTAATCTACTCAGCATACTCCAATCCCAATTGCTAGTTTGGAAAGGTTGATGAGATGAGAATTGGGATTGCCCAGAAAACATTTGAGAATTTAATAAGGGGTGTAGTCAAGACTCAAGGCCCGCCTATTTCGTTTTAGTCAAGAAAAATATAACAATATTGCATAATAGCGGAAGCAGTGTTTAATATTACATTAATGGACTGTCCAAAGTTAACTGTTCTTTATACAAAATCATATTAACATGCATCATGTGGATACATGGGAGATGACATCTACAAAATCCTCTAGTATATAGCTAAATATAGCTACCTCCCTGGCTCCGCATATGAGATTAACTATTGCAAAAAGAAGCTGCCACTCCAGTCATGTGGCTTTCTAAGCTTCGGGCTAGTCTTCACCTGAAAGGAGGGGAGGGGATTAGGGTGACCTAACTTAAGCTCAATGAATAAATTCAATTATTTGTCATGGGTTTTCAAAACTTGGAATTAAAAAGTTTGTTTTTGATAAAAGCATGTCATGTAAAACATTACGTCAAAATATGATGTAAAACAATTTGTACCATTATGCATCATTTCATTCAAATCATATTTTAACTTTAGCTGCCATTCTAAAAACGATAGTGGCATATAAAACAACATTTCATGATCTTGATCACATTAAAAACTATTCGAAACTACCTCGGTACACATGAGGTAAGTATAACAAAGATTGCCATGATAAAACAAATGTTATGCAACAAAAGATGCCCATCAAATCATCAAATTGGAGCTTGGCCACTCGGCATCCATGATACACACAAGGCGTAAATGTCACGACCCGAATTTTCAAAATCCCGGGAGTGAGTGAAAATGAACTAAGAAAAATAAATAATAGGTAATTAAATAGATTTAGTTGATTATACATTAATTTTTTCATGTTTCCCCAAAAATTAAGAATAAAAACTTGCTAACTAGACCCACCTAAAATAGGTTTTTAATATCCATCAAATATCTCTCCCAACTAATAGTCAAAATTAGTCTAAGTCGTGTTCAAATATGGCCTCCAAAATAGCCCCAAAATGTCTCTAAATATACCTTGGAACAATGGCTTAAATGGGCCCCAAATGCCCTAAGACATAGGCCAAGAATAAGTCAAAAAGTCTACTAAAATTTGTCTAAGGAAGTGGCCAAATATGGCTCAAAAGGGTGGCTAAACATGGCTTAGGGATTGGCCAGATATGCCCAAAAGGGTAGCCAAACATAGCCTAAAAAGATGGCCAAACATGGCCCAAAAGGTTGGCCAAGGGGTGGTGTCAAGGAGCTGTTAGGCTGGGCACGCGGGGCTGTGGCTGCGGTTGAAAGGCTGGTCTACTGCACTGACACTATAGGAACAGTGTATTTGCTGCAAGCTGATTTTTCTATTTTCTGATTTTTTTTCCAAAGTGTTAAAAGTTGATTTTTTCAATTTTTAACCTACTTCTTCAAGATTTTTAACCCCCACTTTTTGGCACTTTTCTCACTTATTCATGGGCATTTTACACACCTAATGGCCCTTTTTAACTCACAACATTTTGACAAGTCTCCTTTATTTTCTAAGCATTTTTCACCTAATATTTTACAATAATTCATATATACAAGGATATATACATTCCACTCTCACTCGATGGCCACAAATTCATAAAAATTAAACATACAACTATTGTTCTCAACATTTACATGTGATGCACATTAAACAAAACATCTCATTTCTCATTTGGGTTTAAACCTTTACATTACAAAATGACCCAAGGCCTATAGTTCGCTATTCTTCAAATTTAATACAAGTTATTTGGACTTGCCCATACATACAAAAAATGTGGCCCTTAAGCCAAATATGCTTCAAATTCTACTTTCTCCTCTGTGCTCCAATGACTTCGTTAAGTCTCAAGTACCGGGAGCCTCATTTGAAATATATAATCCTATTAAGGGTAAGCACGATGGCTTGTATGACATAATGCTAATGCAAAGAACAAAGATAAGGCGTGGCATGTACAAAGTGTACATTTATAATCTATATGCCTTCCAATTTATCAATGCAATGCAACGGCAATATGCATGACACACCCATGCAACTCTATGCCAACCCATGTCTTATTTCACGATCCGCTCCTATTGGATCAGCGAGTACTAGTCCTTGACCAGATTTTGGGTTTTTCACCATAGGATCTACACCCTCATAATGCATAGCACTGAAGTGCTCAACACACGCCATGTTTCCAAATATTCACGTATGCCAAGATGCCTTGATTTCTCTATACAATTTCAATGAAGCATTTCATCAAACACATAGAATATGACTTAAATAATGCATTATACATAAAGCAACTATAACTTTTAAACCACAAAACTTTGTCAACATGAACCTAGCATGTAACCCAATCAATTATACGTATAAACATATTACATATTCACAACCTTACCAAATTCTTAAAGATCACACAAGTACACAAAGTATCAATACATTGAATGAATCATAACTTCAAACTACAATACTTTGTCTACATAAACATAAGCTAGAATGTAATGAATTATATATATAGTCATATTGCATGTTTATCACTTCAACAAGTTCTCAAAGAATACATAAGTACATAAAGTACTAACCCTAGGTTTTTAAAGTAACTATAATCTAAGTGGTTCTCTAACAACAAATAAGCATCTAAGTCATACAATCAACTTATAAAACACTCCTAAACTTAACCCTAATTCTTACTTAGCAAAATATCATACCTAAAAGGGTTTTTCTAAACCCTAGGGAGTTGTGCTAGCTGTGTAGCCAAAGCAATAGGTAAGAACGTAGCCCTTGATGTGGGGAACAATTTCCCAGAAAGAAGTCTTGTGAAAATCCAAGCCTAGAGATGAGTTTTGGAGGGTTGAATGTTGGAAAACCCTAAGTTTTTTTCACATTTTTCTCCATGCACGACCTGCTGCTATATCCTTAGACCAATTCTGAGAAATATATGTCCTAAGTGTTATATTTATACTCAAGGGCTAAGAGGGTAAAAAGACTATTTTGCCCTTAATAAGTCCGGGGCCCCGTTACACTACAACCCATCCCAAAACTCCTCAATTTGACATTCTGCTTTAGCCAAAGTTTTTAAAATTATTTTAAATAAAATTTTTCTAAAAAATTTATTTTCGCTTGTTGATGGTTGCGGCCGGGCCTACTCAGGCCACTCGGAATGCCATTTCGGGTCTATTTTTTAAATTGTCTCTGATTATACTCAAATTCTCACAGGAGGTGTATTTTAACATTTTAAGCATATCTCTCTTCTATGGCATACTCAAATTATACTTCTAAATATAACTTATGCCTAAATGATGCATGTATAGCGCCCTACCGACAAATAGTGTATGAATAGTGTCCTACGGCAAAAATAAAAAATTTATCCTAATTTTTCAGATCTTTACAATAAAAGAGCTATTTACAAATTTTCAGGTATCATCCCGTGACGTGGACTACAAATATTGTTAGGTGTCGTCCCTTGATGTGGATTACAAATATTGTTAGTTATCATCTCTGACGTGGACTAACCCTTTACAGCCCATCGTACCAAAGGCATCCAAAAAAACATATAATGATGCATTAAACACATTTCATTTGATCGTACTTTCCAAACACGTGCCCAATTTCAAATCTTGTATAAAAGATAACATGACTGATAGTACAAAAAGGCAATAACACACTTGTTCAACACATTTTGAGCATTTAAAATATTGGGAGCAAACATTTATTAACGGCTATAAAATACTCACAGTGGGTCCTATTGTCCTTCCCTTTAAACCAACCCTTTTTCCTTTGCCCTTTGTCAATCTTATAATCATGGATAAAATTCCGTCAAAGACTTATTTAGAACATATGCTAGGTTTAATCATTACTTTTCCATCATTTTTAACTTAACTAGACCTTTTTTTTCTCAAAAGGCCTAAAAATTGTTGTTGTTTTGAGGTTGCAACAGAAAACAAAGACAAATTTGAAGGAAAGAAATATGAAGATTAAAGAAAAGAACACTAGAGATTATGTCGAAGGAGAGATATTTTTATTAACCTCTGAACTTACATTAAATAGACTTGAAAATTAATAACTAACCACTAAGATCATGGACCTAAAGATAAGATCTGATCACATATGATTAATCAGAAAATAACAAACTCCTAAACACTAGGAAACAATAAATAACAAACTCCTAAACACTAGGAAACAATATTTTGAAATATTCAAAACATGACAACTTGGCAGCAGTTCTAAACACATCAGCTAACACTCCTCCTTGCTTTAGAGACTGCAAACACCAAGTTTCAATCTCAAAAACTCGAACTTGCTAACTGGTAATGGTTTAGTAAAAACATCAGCTATTTGCTCATCTGTTCTGCAATAAATAAGAGTTACAGCACCATTCTTCTGCACTTCCCTCAAGAAAAATAGCTTGATGTTGAAATGTTTAGTTTTTCCATGAAAAACTGGATTGTGAGAAATAGCTATTGCAGCTTGATTATCAACAAAGATCTTAGTGTCTTCTTTCTGCTCAAAATGAAGATCACTCATTATCTTCCTCAGCCACAAAGCTTGATTTACAGCAGCAGTTGCAGCCACAAACTCTGCTTCAGCAGAAGATTGCGCTACTGTTTCTTGTTTTTTAGAACTCCATGAAAAAACTCCTGATCCAAAACTAAAACAGTACCCTGTGGTACTTTTCATGTCATCAATGGATCCTGCCCAGTCACTGTCAGAAAAACCAAACAGATTAAATTCCTTTCTTTTCTTGAACTTGATGCCAAAGTTGATTGTGCCTTTGATGTATCTAACCACCCTCTTAGCTGCCTTCAAGTGCATTTCACTTGCACAGTGCATGAATCGAGATAAAATACTCACAGCAATCAAGATATCAGGTCTTGTTGCTGTAAGATACATCAGGCACCCAATCAAACTTCTAAAGTGTGCCTCATCCACTTTTCCAGTTCCATCTTCCTTGCTTAACTTTTCCTTTTGATTCATAGGAGTGCTCATTGACTTGCAATCTTCCATATGAAACTTCTTGAGAATTTCCTTTGCATACTTCTTTTGACAAATGCAAATTTCATCTTGACTCTGCCTGATCTCCATTCCGAGAAAGTAAGTCATCAATCCAAGATCAGTCATCTCAAATACTTTCATCATTTCCAGCTTAAATTCATCAATCAAAGCTGCATTGTTTCCAGTCACCAAAAGATCATCTACGTAAAGAGAAATAACAAGAATATCAACCTCGCAGTGCTTGACATAAAGAGTGGACTCAGATAGACTTTTTACGAAGCCTAAACTTAGCAAGTGATCATCAATTCTGCTGTACCAGGCTCTTGGAGCTTGCTTCAATCCATAGAGAGCCTTCTTGAGGAGATAAACTTTGTCTTCTTCTCCTTTCTTCACAAAACCTTCTGGTTGCTCAACATAAATTTCTTCTTGCAAGAAACCATTTAAAAATGCTGATTTTACATCCAACTGGTACACTTTCCAGCCTTTTTGTGCTGCAACAGCAAGTAGCAGCCTAATAGTGTCAAGTCTAGCTACTGGTGCAAATGTGTTTGAATAGTCTACACCAAAAATTTGAGCATATCCTTTAACAACAAGCCTGGCTTTGTGTTTGTTGATGGATCCATCAGCATTGAGCTTGGTTCTGAACACCCATTTGACCCCAATGATTCTTCTATCTTGAGGTCTATCAACAAGCTTCCAGGTCTGATTTTTTTTAATCATGAACAGCTCCTCCTGCATTGCAACTATCCACCTTTGATCCTTCTTTGCATCCTCATATCCTGCAGGTTCACATACAGCAATGTTGCACCTCTGATAGATATCAGACAGCAACCTAGTGCCTCTGACAGGAGAATCATCCACCAGATCATTTGAATTCTCATTTTGATTTCTCTTTGAATTTTCCCAGTTCCACTGCTCATTCTCCATGAAATGCACATCTCTACTTATCACCATGTTTCCTGTTTCTGGCTGAAATACTTTGTAAGCTTTGGATATTGTACTGTAACCCACAAATATACCAGGAACAGCTTTTTTATCAAGCTTATCTCGCTTAACCTCAAATGGTGTCTGATCCTTCACTGCTTTTGTGGGTAGTCTGTTTTGAAGAAAAACAGCAGTGTTTGCTGCCTCTGCCCAAAATTTCTTTGGCAGTCCTTTCTCGTGTAGCATACACCTAGTCATCTCCATGATGAATCGGTTCCTCCTTTCACTGACTCCATTTTGTTGTGGAGTGTAGGGAGCAGTCAACTGATGTTCAATCCCAGCTTCTTCACAAAACAAATTGAATTGTTTTGAGGTGTATTCCTTGCCATTATCAGACCTCAGAACCTGAATTTTGCAGCCACTTTGGTTCTCCACATTTGATTTAAACTTCCAGAACACAGCAGCAACTTCTGACTTGAATTTTAAAAAGAAAATCCAACACATTCTGGTTAGATCATCGATGAAAACAATATAATAGAGGCTACCTTTGAGAGAAGGTGTTCTCTGAGGTCCTGCCAAGTCTGTGTGAATCAGCTGCAATTTTTGAGTAGCTCTCCAAGATGTTTTAGGAAATGGCAGCCTGGTTTGCTTGCCAAACTGGCACGCTTGGCAAC
The DNA here is from genome assembly GCA_008638375.1 of Nyssa sinensis. Taxonomy (NCBI): domain Eukaryota; kingdom Viridiplantae; phylum Streptophyta; class Magnoliopsida; order Cornales; family Nyssaceae; genus Nyssa; species Nyssa sinensis. Next base: position 53,218,854 of record CM018031.1, on the reverse strand, counting down.
CTGGTAGTTGCTCTTCTAGAGGTGGTAAATCCTGCACAAACTGCTTCCTTTGCATGTACAGCACACCTGTGTGATGAAAATGGCCAAGCCTTTTGTGCCAAACCTGTGTCGTGCTTTCTGAGATGGGGAAGGCAGCCTGATTCTCCTCCATTGGATCTAGAGAGAAGCTCTTGCCTCTCATTCTGACTTTGAATATCTCCTGGCCAGCTGCATCTTTGATCAAGCAGTGTCTGTCTTCAAAAATCACTTTGAAGCCCTTCTCTATCAACTGACCAACACTTAGCAAGTTTTGATCAATTTCTGGCACATATAAGACATCAGAGATGGTTTTTGTACCTAAGCAGCTTTCAATAGCTATAGTACCTTTTCCTTTGACAGCAATGTGATCACCATTGCCAATTCTGACTTTTGTGATTGTAGTGCTCTCCAATTCTTTGAACATTTCCTTGTCATAAGTCATATGATTAGTACAACCACTATCAATGAGCCAACTTTCACTTGAACTGCTACTTGCAAAGCATGTTGCTACAAAGAGCTGATCTTCAACCTCTTGATCTGCAACTTGGGCTTCAACTTCCTGCTGCTGAGCTTTTCCTTTGCAAATCACAGCTTCATGTCCAAGTTGGTTACACTTGCTGCATTTTGCATCAGGTCTCCTCCAGCATTTGAAAGGGGGATGACCCTTTCTGCCACAATGTTGGCATGGAGGATGATTTCCCTTCGTACCTTCAGTCTTGTTCTTGTTGCTGTTTGCTGTAGCATCGCCACTTGCAGCAAAATTCTTCTTGTTCTTCTTCTTTCTCATTTTCCCTTCTTCTTGATGCTTGGCTGGCAGTGCTCCTTCAACAGCACCTCCTTGCCTCATGACCCTTCTTTGCTCTTGTGCCTGTAAAGCATTTAAGAGCTCTGCCAAGGTAATCTTGGACAGATCCTTGGTATTCTCCAAGGTTGTAATGGTTGCCTCAAACTTTTCAGGCACCGTTACTAGGATTTTTTCAACAATCCTCGAGTCATGTAGATCAGACCCAAGCAGTCTTACCTTATTGGCAATGCTTTGAAGTTTGTCAGAATACTCTTTAATGGTTTCTGATTCCTTCATTTTCTGCAGTTCAAAATCTCTAATCAAATTCAGCACTTGCATCCCTTTAATCCTCTCATTTCCTTCATACTCTGTTTTGAGATAATCCCAGATTGCTTTTGCTGATTTGAGTGACATGACTCGGGTGAAGATAGTCGATGAGACAGCAGCAAACAAACACGCCTTTGCTTTTGACTTCCTCGTTTTTCTGTCCTTGTGATTCTTGATCTGGGCCATTGTGGGGTTGTCTGGCAGAGGAAGAACTTCATAATCCTCTTCTACAGCTTCCCAAAGATCCATTGCATCCAGGTAGGTCTCCATTCTCACAGCCCAAATCTGATAATTTTCTCCGTCGAACACTGGAGGAGCAATCGATGAAAAACTGAAACTGGCTTCTGCGTCCATGGCGTCCACTTGAATTCAATCTCAAACTCTCACAGGTTCCTTAAGAAGAATGCTCTGATACCAATTGTTGTTGTTTTGAGGTTGCAACAGAAAACAAAGACAAATTTGAAGGAAAGAAATATGAAGATTAAAGAAAAGAACACTAGAGATTATGTCGAAGGAGAGATATTTTTATTAACCTCTGAACTTACATTAAATAGACTTGAAAATTAATAACTAACCACTAAGATCATGGACCTAAAGATAAGATCTGATCACATATGATTAATCAGAAAATAACAAACTCCTAAACACTAGGAAACAATAAATAACAAACTCCTAAACACTAGGAAACAATATTTTGAAATATTCAAAACATGACAACTTGGCAGCAGTTCTAAACACATCAGCTAACAAAAATCCTAAGATAGGTCATTTTACATTTTCTAAGTTCATTTGATGGCTTATTTGTCTATAAAGATGTACTTATAATTTTATTGTTTTACGTGTCACATTTTTTGAACATTAATTTGCTAAATTGGATCTCATTATTGGGTCCAAGAATCTCAAAAACCCTAAGATAAGTCACTTGTTAACTTAAAAATTCGTTTGATAGCCTATTTTATCATTAAGGGTATAATTATAATTTTACTTTTTGTGTATCCTACTTTTTGAAGTCTCATTTGCTAAAACAGGTTTCATTTTTGGGCTTAGTAGCCCTGAAAATCTTAGGGTAGGTCCCTTTATTGTGTTTGGAGTCCATCTAATAGCTTAATTAAGCTTTTAGGATATATTTTTATAATTTTACTCTTTGTTGGTTCACGTATTTTGGAGCCTAATTTGGTAAAATGGATCCTACCATTAAATCTAGAAATCAAAAAAACCCTAAGTTTGACTCTTCAGATATTGAATTAGCTTTAAATTGCCCATTTTATGCATAAAGGTATATTTGAAAAGCTTTTTATTATTTTAGAAGGGCTTAAATGAAAATATTTTCATTTAATTAGGCTATTTTACAATTTTTATAAAATTTAGGGATCATTTTATAATTTTTGAAAGTTCAAAGCCTAAAATATAATTATTTAAATGTGAAAGGGCATAAATGAGAATTTCCTAAAACAATTTGGGCCAAACGTAGTTAATTTGAAGTTCTGGGTTCAAATTTTAATTTCAAAAAGTTCAATTAGGCCCTTATCAAACAAACGACCCTTATCCATGATTTGTCAAAATAACCAAAGTAAGGTTATCCTTATTCTAATTTAAATCAATTATGTTTTGTAACCAAACAGCCCAATTGAGTTTTAAAATTTAAAACCTAGATATCCAAAACGACACAGTTTAAACCCCTTTTTAAATAAAACATCGTCTTTCAATTTAAGGGCCAACTCGGTTATAAGTTGAGTCAGCTCGGTCCAACTTAGCCTAAACCGGTCGAGTCAACTAGGTCTCATGAGTTGACTCAACAAGGTCATCGTCCCCATCTCGCCATGGCTATTGTTTACCGAAAACCCTCAGATTTTCAATTAATTTCAGCAAAGTCATCTATGAATTTTGGTCATTCTTGATTCCAAACGGCTTTTGAATGTCCCTAGATCAATTTGGCATTACTTTGGAAACATGAATAATGCTCAAAAGCTTGATTTAAGTTTCTATGGTCGTTTTTGAGTTTTGCTTTATTCATGGTCATTTCTTGACCAAGTTTTATGAAACCATTTGCATTAGCTTCCTTAAGCCAATGCCTTTCAATCCCAATTAAAAAACTAAGCTTCGTGTTCAAATTCTCAGTTTTTCTATTTTACCCAAAACTTGCAACTACGATTTTATGACTCATTTCTAAGCTATTTGATTAGGCCTAAGTTTCATTATGCAACATTTCAGGTGTAAATTCAAGTCAAAATATTAAAACTTGGTTTAGTTCAAGTCAATTTCTATGTTTGGTTTGAAGTTCTATCAATGGATGTTTGGGTTGCACGCATGTGTTCCATAGCTTTTCAAGCTTATTTTCTACATTAAATTAATTTAAAAATAATACAGAAGCCAAATAAGAGAGAGATTAAGCTCACACCCTGTTTGAGCTTGAGGTTGGGTTGAATTTTCTCTTTCCCTCTCTACCCGTTTTCTATCTGAAATCCATCATCTTCTCTCGATGTCTGATACATGAACTAAAGCTCAATTTTTGTGTTTTCTAAAGTCTAGATATGGTAGAGGGCTAGGGTTTTTATAGTGGTGTATTTGGTTGCATGCAATTGCCACTTGGTGGCATTTCTTCATGCATGTAGCACTAATGAGACACCTCATGTACGGCGTCTAATAACTTATGTCTCATGAAGCTTCATACTCCTCAGTGGAGAATGATGGAGCTTTCATCATTTTTTTATATATGTTAGTATATGTGTATGTATATACATAGATATGTACACCTTGTATTCCTGTATTTTATGTATGCATTTAATGATTTTTAACTAATTTTCTCGTTAACTATGTCATATTAACAAAAATAATATCCCTAACTAATTTAGTGCTAACGATTTTTCTATGGTGATTCAATTTACGAGATTAATGTCCAATTCGGACTAGGGCATTACAAAGTATAGAGGATTAAATAGATATTGTTGTGAAAAATGATTGAAAATAAAATTTTAGTGATTGAAAAAATGATTTAAACTTAAATTGTGGTGATAATTAAGAGTTGTATTATTAGTTGAATTGAGTGATAAAAAATAAATATTGATGGTTCATGATAAGAGTTTTTAAAAAAATACAACAAATTAAGTTTGAAGTATTGAATTCTATAGAAATGGTAGTCAGTGGTCTTTTTTTTTTTTTTTGTAACTTTTAAGTTCATATTCTGACAAGTGCATGTAACTGTTAAAAATCAATTACAACTCTGCATCATAGTTTTAACTCTCATTGTCAATGTTTATCATAGCTCAATCGAAATGGCAAATGCTCTGTTCAATTTGATCAGTTTTGACTCTTCATCAAGAAAATAAATGATGACAGGAAACAAAATAAACTTAAAGGTGTTTTTGTTTTCATTTTTTAGAACAATTTAAGGATACTTTAGTAATTACTAGTGGTATTGCACGTGCGTTGCACGTGAACAATTTATAACCACATCACTGCATAAAATATTTTTGTTTACATTTTTCAAGACATTGAGAACAAAAATGAGTTACAATATATGTAACATACAATTTGCATTTGTGCATAAATTTCCTATTCTAACATCGCAGTAACATATGACTCATGAGAAGGTTTTGAATGATCGGAATATTTTGCCCCACTTCAGAAGCAAATGTGTTTGAATTCGATATGTTGTTCAACTAAAAAAATAAATAAATGAAAGATGATACATAGTATCAGAAATATACCACTTCTATGAAACAATGTAATTGTTTTAGTAACGTTTCAAGTGCTTAGCCTATACATTTGAAAAAAAAAAGACTATTTCTTGAAATTTGGCTTCAATTACTTCTCTGTATTCAACATTCTTATTTGGGCGCCATGGCAAAGCAAGCTTCTTGTAGCAAACTTTCAACTTTAATTACATAACAAAATTCATCTCAAAGCTCAACCATTTCAATCCTCAAAACACCCATAAAACTAATATTATTGTCACAACACTAAAAATGAGAAGCCCTAACCAATTGATATCAGGTTGAAGGCAACATCAGCTCACATCTCATTAAGGGTTGTGGTGCATCAAACATCTAAATGCAAGCGGCCAAGAAAATAAAATAACTATTTCAACCATTCTTGTAACTAAAGAGGCAAGTCTAACTATTTTATAGTTGAATGATTACTTATAACAAAATAGAATAACAAGAAAAAAGGAAATTCTAAATGGTGCAGGAAACATAGAAGCAAGAACTGCAGCTCAAAGAAAACCAAGAGACCCTATTCAAATTTCTCATTATTTCCTAAGCAAGAAACTCTCCTTGGAAAAAAAACAATTAATGAAAAAACGATAAAATACATTGACCACCCTTTATTGTCTGAGAGACGACATTGAAACATAATATCCATTATATAAATGACTTATCTACATTTGGCTTAAACCATAAGGTTCAACACTCGAGGCATTGTCCCAAGAGCCATTTTGTCATCACAGAATTATGAGTAACCAGAAATATCTAATAAATTATATAAATGTTAAAGCATCAAGTTGTCAAGCGCTCGAGAGAGGTTACATTTTAACAATTTTATTCTCATTGAACTAAAGTTCTGAAATAGGAAACAATTGCTTCCATGTTTTATTTTTCTACCTTGCAAGAAATAAAAGGGGAAAAAGGAATGGTGATCGATATGCTAATTTTACTAATGGTTACTTTTATTTTTCTATTTATATATTAGACATCCAAAATGTATAAGGATGCTTAAATACTTACAATTTATACAATTTTTCAATGCTTGAGATTCTTGTTTAAAAGTTTAGAAACTGCAATACTAAACCAAACTTGTAGACATCTAATCACTTCTGGATGCTTCATCTTCAAAAAAGATTTAAAATTTTAATCACAATCTTTAACAAACATTTATTATGCAATTCCAATAGTGAAGTGTCTAAATTTAAATAAAATTGAAGCTTCAGGTAGGAACCATGGTAAAATAGTTAAAATGCGTTACAAATTTCAGTCAGATGCTAAGTCACCATTGGACTATGACCCAAAGCTATAAAAACAAAGTGATGTAGTTTATAAAAGGGTCCGACTTAGACCTTAGATGAAGGCAAGTGTATGAGGCAGCCAAGCAGTGCATCAATAGAGATCCTTGATTTTCCAATCTCTAAATCTAACAATGAAACAACAATAGATTCCAAAGATTTATCTCAGGGCCTTGAGGTTTCCCCCATGTGTTGAATATCTCATGCGGAAGCATACGAGTTTGCAATAAGTTAGCCTGGAATGTCAAAATGAAAGTTACAAGGAATCTCAACATGTGACAAGGAAAATAAAAGGAGTGGGAAAATTAAAGTTGGATTTGTTATGATTCTGTTTTCCAGCAACTCGGCATTGCAATTATCTATCATAACGGTTTTGTATATGGATAGGGAAGTACAGAAATAGAAACTACATATGTCGAACCTGTGAATGAAGTATTGCAGTTTTAGCTCCTCAAACTTTGGTAAAAAAAAAATTGGTCAAGGGTTTCACATCTCCCAACTGTAAAATTAATTTACTAGAATAAGAATCTTTAACTATCATGAAAATCACATAATAATAATTTTATGCAAAAATAAATATTTCACGAAACATACCAGAATCAACCATAATGAGATTTCCTTCTTGAAGATGGCTTGTAAAAATTATTTCTCTCACTTAACCCCTTCTCTTTGTACGCTAGAATGTTATGAGAAAAAACTGGTTAACATAAATGGGTAGAGATAGGACAATTCCTACTTAAAATCAAACTCTTATCCTACTCCCCATAAAAGTAGGTAAATAGGAAAATCACTTCCCCTATTATATCTCATTAATTAACCGTGCGTAACTCTTCCAAAGCCAATAACTACCTAATTTCATTAAGTTCAAATAATGTCCATATTACCCTTTGATCATGTGGGACATATTTTAACATTCTTCCCACTTGGCCCATATAAACGACACTTATTTGGATTGACAAGGTAAACATAATATACGCATAACATTAGCTTATTCACACTTTAAGTGAGATTACAATAATATTATAATTAAATAACTTATTAACATGAGTCATGACGATAAATATCAATAAAGTGACATCTTCCCTTCCATGCACTACAGTGCTAGCCAATCACTTAATTATAATCCATAATAGGAAGTAACTGTAATATCCCCATAATGTCTTTGTCAAAGACGATTCTTGTCATCAATAATCCATCTTCATAATTACGTAATTGATGGTAAGCTGGAAAGAAATGTTAGAAACACAATTAGTGATATCTCTATAGATGTTATAGAACAAAAACATAAAGATCTACAAACATACCTCAAGGATTACAACAAAGACCCACGCGATCAACATGTTCTTTAAATGTCTTTGGTGCTAACCCTTTAGTCAAAGGATCTGCAATCATGAACTCAGTCTGTTCTATAAACACTGTTTGTTTCTGAAGCTCCTCCTTAACGGCCAAATATTTGAGCTCCATGTGCTTAGCGTCATTAGAATATTTGTCGTTCATGGAGAAAAAAACTACTGCGGAATTATCACAATACATTCTTAGCGGCCTGGCAATATTGTCAATAATTCCAAGTCCTTGAGATAAAATTTCGCAACCATAAAGCATGAACTGTGGCCTCAAAGCATGCCACAAATTCAGCTTCCATAGTGGACGCTACTATGATAGTCTGTTTGACGCTTTTCCATGATATTGCTTCTCCGGCTAATAGAAACAAATAACCAAAAGTTGAATTTCTGACTATCAACAAAACCAGCAAAATTTGAGTCAAAGTAGCCAACCACCTCTAACTGATTAGACCTTCGATACGTGAGCATAGTAGTGTCTTGTTCCCTTCAGGTATCTTAAAACCTTCTTCGCAGCTTTCCAATGCTCCATTCCAGGATTACTTTGGTATCTTCCGAGCATTCCAACTACAAAACTAATATCCGGTCTTGTACAAGTTTGAGCATACATCAAGCTTCCAACAATAGATGCATAAGGAATAGTTTCCATTCTTTTCTTTTCTAATGCATTCTGTGGATAATCTTTTTCACTGAACTTGTCCCATTTACAAATAGGAGTAGGAGTGGCCAGCACATTCAGCCATATGAAATCTTTCAAGAAATTTATCGATATATCCCTTCTAAGATAACCCTAACAATTCACATGATCTATCACGAAATATTTCAATTCCTATCACGTAAGTTGCCTCACCCATATCTTTTATTTCAAAGTTCATAGAAAGGAATCTCTTGGTTTCATTCAGTAAACCAATATCATTACTAGCAAGCAATATATCGTCAACATACAGAACCAAGAAAATAAACTCGCTCCCACTAACCTTTAGATATATACACCAATCAACGGTATTTTTCTTAAACCCAAAGGACGTGATGGTATCATTAAACTTAAGATACCATTGTCTGGAAGTTTGTTTAAGTCCATAAATTGACTTCTTTAATTTGCATGCCATATACTCCTTTCCTTTAATCAAGAAACCATAAGTTGATCCACATAAACCTCTTCATCTAAATTCCCATTCAGAAAAAGCAATTTTCACATCCATTTGGTACAACTCCAAATCGAAATGAGCCACCAGAGCCTATTATGATCCTAAGAGAGTCCTTCTTCAATACAAGAGAGAACTTCTCTTTGTAATCAACACCTCCCTTTTAAGTGAAACCTTTTGCAACAAGTCTAGCTTTATATCGTTCAATATTGCCATTGCAGTCGTATTTGGTCTTAAAAACCCACTTACACCCGATTGTCTTAAAACCTTCGGGCAAATCAACAACGTTCCAAACTTCATTTTGTTCCATTGATTTCAACTCATCATTTATAGCATTGATCCACTTTTTAGAATCACTACTTTTAATGGCTTGTGAAAATGAAACCGGATCTTTACTTTTCCCTAAATCATAATCAGATTCTTGCAGATATACCAAATAATCATCTGAAATAGCTGATCTCATTTCTCTTTGAGATCTTCCTTAATGTTGTTCCTTGTGATTGTTCTGCAACTAGTTCATTGGTGACATTCTCATTATGGAGTGACTGATCACTAGATTGTTGTTCAATGTTATCAAATTGTTCGATAACTAGAGAAACAATAGTTTTCGTTGAAGTTACGGGTATCGGGATAGGCATCCAAACTTCTTCGATAACCACATTACATGATACATCACTCCCACTAATTTCTCCATTCTCAAGAAATCTGGCATTTTTGGTTTCAACAATTCCTATATTATGGATAGAGTAGTAAAACCTATACCCTTTTGGACTTCTCTGGGTAACCAATAAAGTACCCGCTTACAGTTTTAGAATCCAACTTCTTTTCATGCGGATTATAGATCCTAGCCTCTGCTGGAAAACTCCATATATAAAAGTGTCTCAAACTCGGTTTCCTTCCTGTCCACAATTTAAAAGGAGTCGTTTGAACTGCCTTACTAGGAACCCGGTTAAACAAATAAATGGTTTTCTTAAGGGCCTCCATCCACAATGAAATGGGTACTGAGAAGTTACTTAACATACTTCTAACAATTTCCATAAAAGTACGATTATGCCTTTCAGCCACGTTCTGCAGAGGCGTACTAGGCATTATGTATTGTGCACAAATACCATGCTCTTTTAAGAATTTAGCAAATGGTCCTGAACATTGTCTTATTCCATCATACCTTCCGTAATACTCGCCACCTTTATCTGATCGAATGATTTTCACCTTTTTATCTAATTGTCGCTCAACTTCAGCAATATATGCCTTTAAAGCATTTATTGCTAAAGACTTTTCATCCAACAAATAGACATAACCGTAATGTGAAAAATCATCGGTGAAAGTGATAAAGTACTTTTCTCCACCAAAAGACGGTGAGTCGAAAGGTCCATAAATATCAGTATGGACAATCTCCAAAAGTTCTCCACTTCTTGTGACGCCTTTCTTTGTATGTTTGGTTTGCTTTCCTTTAATGCAATCCACATATACATCGAAATCAGTAAAATCAAGATTTGAAAGAATCTCATCTTTTACCAATTTTTCCATTATTTCTCTGAATATATAACCTAGTATTTTATGTCACAAGAAAGAAGAATTCTCATTAATTCTGCTACGTTTAGTTCCAACATCATGATGCAGGGTGAGGAGTGTTTTAGCAAAATTTTTGTTAAGATTAAATCTATATAACCCCTCAGATAAAACACCAGAACCAACAAATGAGTCATTTCTCAATAAAGAAAAACCCTTATGTTCAAAATGTAAAACATAACCATCATAATCAAGTCTTGACATGGAAATTAAATTTCTAGAAATAGTAGGAACATAAAAAGTATCAAATAGGTCCAAACAGTGGCCTGACTCTAAAAACAAACGTAAAGTCCCAACACCAACAACTGGTACTTGAGTTCCATCTCCCAAGACTATAAAATGCTCATTTTCCTTTATATTCTATATCGAAAGGTATCCCTGCATCGAATTTGAAACATGAATAGTAGAAAGCAGAGTCAATTCACCATGTATTAGAAGGAACTTGTGTCATATTTGATTAGAAACATACATAAGCTAATAGCTTACCTTTCTTCTCGAACTAAGCTTTACATTTCAGGAAATTTTTCTTTAAATGCCTATAGCCATTATAGAAATAGCATTTCGGTCCATTATGTTCCTTCTTGTGAGCCCCATTAACATGAGAAGGTCCCACAACCTTCAATGGATCTTTCTTGAAACTCTTCTTGTGTGTCTTTCCTTTCCTTCCAACTCCATGACTCATAACATTAACCGAATGTTGTCCTTATTGCTTAAGTCTTACCTCTTTTTGAATTAACATACTCGCCAATTCATTCACATTCCACTTTTCCTTAATAGTGTTATAGTAAATCTGAAATGGCCTATATTGAGCAAGCAAGGAATCCAAATGAACTAAACAAGGAAACTTTCATCAACATTCATACCCAAAGATTTGAGTATGGCAGCTAGATTGGTCATTTTAAGGACATGCTCATTCATTCCACAGCTACCATCATATTGTATGGTGGTAAGTTCAGCCATTAATCTCCCTCTAAGGGACTTGTCCGCTGAACGAAACCGATCTTCCACAGCCTTAAAATATTCCTTTTGCAAATTCAATTTGAGAAAGCGTTGACTTGATATTGTTCCCAATACACATTCGCATAAACACGATGTTGAATCTGTTCGATCTTTCCCATAACTTAGACAAAGCTTGCTGCTTCGAACTGCTTGTTTCAGTAATAGCAGTCGGTTTGTCAATTCGCAGTGCTAAGTTAAGATCCAGAACACCAAGATGAAACTGGATCTGTTCCTTCCAATTAGAGAAATTAACTCCATTAAAAATTGGAACAGAAGTAGCTAGCGAATGAAGCGAAACAGGAACTGACACTGCAAAAAATATCAAAACATTAATGCTTTGAAAAAATCAATTCCATTAGCAATATTGCGTTCAATCTTTGGATTAACTAATGCAATATACTAATATTCAAATTTAATGGTAATTTTCACTCACATAGGCATAATTGATAATCCTTTAAAGTTTGATTATTTTGTCATCTTTGGGCATCCATCTTAATCTCACTATCATTCTATCAATTATTCTAATTAATTTAATGACTACTTGAGAGTTGGTGCACCTTTGGGTCAAACCATAATAATCAAATAATCATTCCATAATAATTTTGTAAAGTCATAATTTAATTCAATATTTATAACTTTTCCTAGCAAAATCACTTTGGTGACAACATGCTAACCATAATATAAATATTGATTGATAAATAACCAAGCAAAAATAAATAAATAAAATAATCTTTTAATTTTCCTTAATTACATGTAAAATTCAGCCCATAACAATTCAGCCCATGCATGTATAAATACAATTATTAACCCAATACAAGTGAGCCCATAACATAAAACTAGTAGCAACAGAAGCAGCGGTAGTGGAAGCTGCGAGTGTAGCTGAGAATAAACCATATGAATGTAGGGTTTGGCCGCCCATGCTTCGATTTTTCCTCAGTAGATCTAATACTAAAGCTATTCCCGCCATAATGCGAAGTTCCAATATCAAGTCCAGCCATAATGCGAAGTTCCAATATCAAGTCCAGTCAAAGATACAATTTTTGTCAAAAATCAATATCATAACCGAGCAAAGAGATTGACAAAACTATGGATTACTTGCTCGATTTTTTTTTATGCACCAGTGTACCACGTTGTATTAGATTACAAATATGTATTTTGTATAAAAAGAGAACTCGTTTCTTTTATGAGCAGATTGCCGTGTGTGAACGATGTTTCTGTAAGTTAATTTTTTTTTTCTTCTTTCCGGCAAAATCATGAAAGAATATTAATCAAATCAATCTCTACATTAAAAGGAAAATCATGATAGTTTCAACCATGGCTCTGATACCACATGTAAAATTTAATTTACTAAAATAAGAATCTTTAACTATCATAAAAATCACATAATATATAATAATTTTATCCAGAAATAAATATTTCACGAAACATACTAGAATCAATAATAGTGTAACATACCAGAATCAGCCATAATGGGATCTCCTTCTTGAAGATGGCTTGTAGAAATTATTTCTCTCACTTAACCCATTTTCTTTGTACACCAGAATGTTATGGGAAAAAACTAGTTAAAATAAGTGGGTAGAGAGAGAACAATTCCTACTTAAAATCAAACTCTTATCTACTCCCCATAAAAGTAAGTAAATAAGGAAAACCACTTCCCCTATTATATCTCACTAATTAAGTAACTGTGCGTAACTCTTCCAAAGCCAATAACCACCTAATTTCATTAAGTCTAAATAATGTCCATATTAGCCCTTTCATGTGGGACATATTTTAACATAGCTTCTTGGTCATAGCCTATACATGCACTAAAGTGTTGCTGCAGACAGAATTTTAATAATTAGAATTAAGAAAAGCATATACAAAAGAAATTTCTACTAAGTAAATAATATGAACAATAATAGTTTGTAGAATTGTGACCTGTGTAGAAAGGACAGTTGCTTACATCTAAAGTGTCTACGGCTTCTTCTATAGCTCATTCGGATAATGTACATTTCACTCGAAAACAATGGACTTTGATATGTGCCATTGATTTAACTTTGCTCTTTAGAGGCAGGAGACGTGTGAGAGTCCTCAATTTCTTGGAAAGAATCACTCATGGCTCTTGTTGCAAAGTAACATGGTGAGTGACATACAGTTAGGAGTGAAAAGTAGAGAGAAAACACTGAAAAAATTCTAAGTGATGCAAAGAGCTACAGTAAATAAAAAAAAACAAACGATTGAAAACATTGAAGAAGATCATGATAAATCTAAAATCAAACAAGTAGTAAATATAAATTAAAAAAAAAAAAAAAGATCATGATAGATGAATTTAAAAGCATCTAACTATAGTAAATTAAATCTAAAATTCTATGTCCTTATCGTTGAAAACACTGGAGAACCCCCCCACCCCCAAAGAAAAAAAGAGTGTTGCTTTAGTTGCATTACATCTTATATAATTAAAGGTGGAATTTTGAAGCAATAAAGGTGTGGATAGATTTAGACATTCTTAACCTTAATTTGTTTTTTAAGATGTTTGTGCTTTTTTTTTTTTGTTGGAACTTGCTTCTATCTCTTGTAAAAATCATTAAGATTCTTATCATCTTCAATTTCGATTGGTTCCTTTTCATTTGGCTTGAAGTTATTGATGTCTTCACCTTCAATCGGGATCGGTTCAACTTCATCAATTGCTTCAACAACTTTCTTCTTTAGTTTCCTCTTCTTCTTTGTTTCATGTTTTTCTTTTTCGTTGATTTTTGCAAAGTTATCTCCTCGTGCAACTTCAATTCCTTGTGCAATTATTGTTAGAGTTTGACCCGAGGCAAAATGGGTTACTCTATTTGAATTAAACAAAAATTTGTATTGCATGAAACCATTTTTCTGTCAAAACGGGATTTGAACTTATCATGTATTGAAATGTAATGTCATATTTTATATACAAATATTGTACTAATATTGAATTTATTTTTGGATCAAAATATTGTATACCTTGCGTACCGAGTTTATGTAGTCTGAAACTGTGCAACCAATGAGAGAAGTTGTCGGCTCATCAAATAAGATTACAGTAGCTTTATCATTACCATCAATGACTTCGAGCTTGATATGGTACCTATAATTTTTATGGAACTTATCCGATGGTAGAGTAAGAGATTCCTATCATAGGCTACTTAGGAGGACTTTGTATGATTGATTTGTATTACCTGGGGATGGATTCTGCATTTTTGCTATCATATCTGTAACATTCAAGTCCTTCTTTTGTTTCCATGAGCCTTTTATTGCAGACTCTATAGCCATCATGCCATGCTTGATCGTTGTTTTCAACATCATCTATGGTTGCTTGAAAATAATATAAAGTGTTCTGTAAATCAATTTATCTAGTTAGGATAAGACGCAATTGTAATAATTGCTATAAAAGACTATGTTTACCTCCATTATAAATTATGGGTTGATCAACAAATCTCGAATATTTATTTCCTTTACTTGTTTGATTTTCTTTTCAACTGCTAATTTCTGAACATCTATTTCATTCATGGACGAAGAGTGCAACCTATATTCTTTTACATAATTGTATAGTAATAATTTCCAATATATTATTGACAATATTAGTTTTGTTATTTTTTTCAAACACAAATATACATTACCATTTTTTCAATTTTTGAACTTGTATACAATGTGGATCAAATTGTACTATTGACGTATTCGCGGTTGAAAGCTGGAATTGACCTGTTTCAATATAATAAATATGTATATTAATTTTAGATTTGTATTATAAGTTCACAAGATTAACAAATATGTATGTTGTTTATTATACATGGAAGTATACCTTGATACATGGTTCCATTGAGACTTGAAACAATAATAATTTGCTTCTTGTCATAATTTTCCTCAAGCATTTGTCTTTCATTTAGAGCCATGTCGCTCGAGAGAGTTATTAGAAGTGAATCAAGTCTGTAAAAGAGATATTTTAGAATTTATTTATTAATATAACATAATGGTTTTAGTTTTATAATGAAAATGAGTACTTACTCTTTGTTCATAACACAGTAATCTCTCTTTTGTGCGTTTCTCCACGATTTTTCTTTTTTATGATGTAACTTTGTCCGACGCTGCTGACAAATCCAAAGGTATCTGTACATTATAATAGTATTAGCTTTGTGTAACAATGAGCATTCTATATGTCATATTATATATATATATATATATATATATATAACTGACTTACCAACATATGAGTTTATCTCAATATGTTTTTGAACTTTTTTGAATTTCAAAAATTCATCTGTAAAGATATGTGCACCAAATGTTGATGTTGTCTCTCGGACATCAATATGCGGCTGCAGAACCAATTTGAGGGATGGGTGGACATTGGCAAATTTCTCATTAGGCTTCTTTACTGTACCATTAGAGATTAGATAAGCCTTACTATGTTGAAATATTCCTTCAAATTTTCTTACTACTTCGTTAAACATGACGGCTTGAATTTTTGTTCCCTGTGATAGATTAATTAAAAAATAAACTAAGTTAATATATGATCAGGAATAAATATAAGATATATAGTGATTTGAAAAATAACATACAAATTTTTTTAATTAACCATATTATCTACAAGGATCATTTTCCAGATCCTACCATTATTTTGAACATTATTGAAAGTCTCAAAGGTTCCTTGTCGTAACACCAATGCTTCGATTGTCCATATTTTTTGGTTGGATTGCAATGAGTTGATGGGAATTGTACTTCCAACAGACATTGTCAATAATTGGGAACAATGTTAGCATCATAAGTATATAAAAAGTAAAGGAGTATAAAAGATATTAGGAAGAATACATGGATAATTAATTGAGCAAATAAAAAGATTATATAAGAACACCTATATAGTTAATATTATACATGTATGAGTTTGTTTTAGCTTTGAACTTAGAGTGCCATAATCATAAAGAGAGCATTTAAGAATTATACAGAATTTTCAATATCAGTGAGTGAAATAAATATGCCCATAATAAATCAAGCAAAATTCAAGGTTTGAAACTTGATTCTCCTTTCTTCAACTATCTTGCCTAACTTGAAAGATTTGATTTTTAAGTCCCTTGATCAAGGATTACACTTTAGCATGCAGTGACCTATCAACCAATTTTCCATCATTAGTAATAATTCTAATAAAATTACATACAATACATTTAATCTTGGGTCCGTTAAACTATAAACCATTTTACTATAATGCTTCTTTACCTATTACTAATTTTTTACTAGCTCTCTAATAATAATTTTTGTGCTAAGTCATTCTCCCTGTTTCTAACTTTAGATTTCGTACTACAATTTTGTTCAGAGGCCCTTACTATAATTTCGTCAATAAAAATCTGATAGCATCAATTAGGATTCTCCATGAAAGCTCACTCTAAACATTTTCAGTCAAAAGCACCCACAATTGATGTTAAGAAGAAAAATAGAATCAACAAATTTTCCAACTCTAGTCATAATTCTAATAAAATTGCACTTACATTTACACTATGTTTGGATGGAAGAAATTAGAAAGAAAGGGAGGGAGAAGGAGGGAGAGAGAGTTTAACCTTCATTTGAGTAATTTTGTTATCCCTTCAAAAGTGGGAGGAAATTGAGGGAAAGGAAACGAGGATTTAATGAATTTTTAATAATACCAATATTACCCTTAAAATTGTAAAAGCCAAAATAAAAATGACACATCTATCCTAGGGCATCCAAATACACATTGTTTCACTTTCCTTTCCTTTCTCTTATTTATCATTCCTAAACAAGATGAAAGGATTATATTAGTCTTTTCTCTCCTTTCCGTTCATTAGTTTTTCAAACATAAAGTAGGAATTACCCTCTCATCTCCTCTCCTTTATTTTTCCTCATAACTAATACTCTTCACTCCTTTCCTTTCCCTCCTACTTATCCTGTAATAACCTGAAAAAAAAAAAAAAATTTATATATAAAAAATTTCTTGGTTATTAAATAATTTTATTATTATTATTATTATTCTTAATGCATGTGTTATATATATATATATATATATGTGGTATGCATATGTGTAAAATGAAGTATATGCATGTATATATATTTATATATATAAATCTGTGGGAGTGTGTGTGCATGTGGATGGACATATATGTATGTATCCATAACAGTGCATATGTGCACCGTGTACCAGGTCGTGTAAGTGTGTGTGTGTGTGTGTCTAGTGTGTGTGTGATGAGTGGTATATATATATATATATATATATATATATATATATATAGGTGTATATAGGACAGCTTTGCATTAAATGCAAAGCTGCATTAGGGAAGAGAAAGGGAGGCTGAGCAGAGAGAAAGTTGGGTCAAGGAAGGCTGCAAGTGGAGAGGAATAGAGAGAGAAAGAGGAGAGAGAAAGAAGTCGGTTAGGGAGTGTTCAATATATATGTGTGTACATCCGTGAGTTAAAGAGGAAAATAGAAGGAAGGGATTGAAAAGGGAAAGGCAAAAGTGGATCAAGAGGAACAGAAGTGAGAGGAGAGACCTGCACACAGAGAAAAACAGAAATTATAGGTAAGTGGGTTTGTTTTTGTTTTTATGATTTAAAGCATGATAGCTTGATCTAAAGCTAGGGTTCTCTTAAGCATGATTTTAGCTTTTAAATGCAAAAAGAATGATAGAAAACGGTTAAGAAAACAGGGAGAAAATTCGAGTTGCAGGTTTCGGGTATAAGAAGTGGGTCTTGACATTTTATGTGAAAAACTTGGTTTAAATGGGAGTAAAATAATCCCCTTAGGTGCAGAAAACAAAAGGAAACTGTTTGGGCCAAAAACAGTAAAAGAATAAGCGTAGAAACAGAAAAGAAAAGTTGGCCGGAGATTCGGCCATAGAGCTTTGAGCCCTATTTCGTGAAAATCTAGTGGGTTGAATCCAAAACCGAACCTATATATGACATCCTTGGGAGAAAATGAAGAAAACTGCATTTTAAAAACCTTGAAAAGTCGCCGAAAAAATCTCGTCGGCACCGGAGAAGGCGCCGGAACCCTACCGGAGGCTCACCGGGAAAACGGGGAAGAAGGGGGCACTGTTCCGGTCGGGTCCGGGTCGGGTTCGGGTCGGGCTTTGGCCGAACTGCCCCTGCCACGTGTCGGTCTAAGGTTTTAAATTAAAAGGAGAATGGGACTGTTTGGTCGCAGGTTTAAGAAATTGAAAAATATAAATTGAAACAGGAACAGGGATATCCTATCCCTGTTCTGGACTAAACCCTGTTTGGGTTACCGAATTTAGAATAATAGAAAAATTGAAATTTACAAATCTGACCTTGGACTTTTTAGAAATTAAACCTTGACCCAGAACTTTCAGAATTTACAAACTGACCCCCCAACTGTTGGTTATTATAGTTTGACCCTCCTGAATAAAATAATAATAAAATATTAATTAAATTAATTAATTAATTAGTTAATTAAATTAATTTAATGAATTAAATATTCTAAAATAATCCGGAGTCCAAATGGGACAAGTCATTAGTGTATTTTGACTATCTCGACCATTCTGAGACTAATGGTGAGGTCCATTTTATGAGACGGGGTCCCAAAAAAATAAAAGACCCGTAGTAACCTATAAAATTACCAAAATGCCCCTGAATTGAAGTACAGTCAAACGAACTCCGAATTAAGTAAACAAATAGTGAAACTTTATTATCTCGAGCATTCCGGACTCAACCGTGGAGTCCAATTTGTGAAAAGAGGTCACAAGATGTAAGGACCCGTGAAAAGTGTAAAATGATTGTTTTGCCCTTTTGAACCCAGATGTCCGAATTGAGTTCTACGAAAACCTAAACTTATTTTCTTCGACGTCCTAGACTCAATGGCAGAGTTTAATTTAGTAGAATAGAAACCTATGAATTAAAGACATAAAATTTGATGAATAGCATAAATTCAAATGACAATACTGAGTTGTAATTTATGCTTTTAGGGACACTGACAGGACAGGAGAGGGAGATCTGACCTCTTGCATTTTCATTGACCAGTTCAGTTACGCATCGTGCACGATCTTCTAGGGTTGAGACCAACCCGTCAGGTATGGTGTTTTGCTAATGTTAGAAATGAAGTTAAGTTAGGAATGTTCTGTGAATGACTAGAATGACTTATATGTTTATGTGGAATGTGTTTACTTGATGATTTGGAATTGGTTGTTCACATGCTTACATGTTACTTGTACTTTATGAAAATTTAGTGAATGATGAACGTGAATCATGACATGTGTTTAAGTTGATTATATGAGATATGCTTGCATGTGGAATCAGCTGGTGATTTATGTATTATTGTCTCGAGCATGCTATATTGTGGAAACCATGTTTCATTGAGATTGCATTGGCATATTGGCATATGATGAATCCTTTGATAACATGGCGTGGGTGAGCACGTGGTGCTTTGCATTATGAGGGTGTAGATCCTGTGGTGAAAAACCCAAAATTGGCCATTGCATTGGTACTCCGTGCCTTCGGGGAGTACCCATAAATGAGACATGGGTGTGGCATAGAGTTGTGCATGGTTGTGTCACGCATACCATTCATATATTACTGCGATGCTTTGAATGTCATTTAGATATAAATGTACACTTTACACATGCCACGCCTTAGCTTTATTTCTTGCATTAGCATTTCATCATACCAGCAGTTGAGCTGACCCATTCGTGGGCAACATTTTTTAGATGAGGATCCTCCCGCCACTTGAGACTCTGTGATACCCTGATAAGGTGAAGCACGTGGTATATTTTGGTCCATAGGACTTGTATTTTGTAATGTAAGGGCTTAAGCCCGAATGACCATGAACAATGCAGTTGTGAGATGTACTTTATGTTATTTTATGTATTAATGGGAATGGATGCTTGTTTAGTGGATTTATTTACATTTGTCCTTTTATCTATTTTATTTTCTGTCTCGTCAGTCGCGCTTCGGGTTTGTAGAAATTCGGGGCGTGACATATCCAAATGAACTGTTAGTCTCAAATCTGCTCTTCTTTGACTAATTCTAATTTTTTTTGTGGTAATTCTCTCGCCCTAATTCTATCTTCGGATCGCCTACTATAATTTTTCATAAAAGACACCTACTATAATTTCATTAATTAAGACTCTATCAGCAGCAATTAGCATTTTCCATTAGATCTCATTATACACGTTTTCAGTCAACAACATCCACTATTGATGCAAAAAACAAAATGAAACAAAAGCATCCACATCCACAATGATAAAAAGCATCCTAAGAAGAATATTAAAATGAAGATTTTATATGGAACATGAATAGAACCCTATGTAATTACGTTTTCTTTACCTTTTCCATGTTTTGGTCAGCCAACCAGAGCAAGAATCAAAATTGCATCTTTCTACCAGCGAGCAACTAATAACAATGATGGAATTTTGCATAAATTATACATATACTGGTGAACAAGATAAAAGTATCTATATTTGATACAACATATATAGTGTGTGGCTTATATTGAATATTAACTTCTTGATACCATGGAGATACAACAACCTACTTTATTATATTTTGCATTATATATATATAGATATACTGGTGAATAGAAGTTTAGTAATCTTATACCAAGGAAATTTGAAAAAGGAAAACAAAGAACAATAAACAATATAAATTATAGTTGCGAAAGTTAGGGCTATTAGTTACCAATCTCAAGCTATAAACACATATGCTAAATAAAGGGGAAAGATGATTTTCAGAGCAAATTGGCTTCTTCAATGGCATTTGTCAACCTATATAGAGATTAAATGGTCTATCAATTATCTATCAACATGAAATTGGTGGACATTACAAACAGAGTTCTTTGATGTATATATAATATAAAGGATAAAAGGACCAACCTTGTCTTTAGATACAATAGAAAGCCTTGCAAGTTGCAATGACGAGGGTTGTAAAGAAACTTAAAAAATAAATAAAACACACACCTGAATTTGTGCCTAATTTGAAAGCATTTTGTTTTCTTCTTTGTGATTTCAACGTCTTCTGTAGCTAAAATGAATTCAAATAATAAAAACAGAACCCTATTGTATATAAAATTTGAAAATGATGTAAATCAATCAAGAATTAATTTTTATGAAGATTGTATGAATATAAGATATTGATAAATTTAACCCATTATAAAAAAGGGAGTCCATTACATTTAACCCATTACATGGTAGGATTTTAGGCATGAATGTAATTTTCCCTTGAAGTAACTGGGTATTCCCTTAAAAGTAGGTTGCCTTAACAAGGAAGCCCTGTAGGATAGGGGGAGAGAGGGGGACCCCTGGTGGATTGGTTCAGTGGGAGACTACCGGGATGGAAATAAAATTTTTTATCCGAAACATTTACATAGCGAAGAAAGGCACTCATTAAGTAAGTTCTAGGAGGTCTTCCTATGCATTAGAGGACCTGCCTAAGGATTCCTTTTTCTATTGTTGAAGAGCTTGAATAATAGTGGATAGACTTTTTCTTTTTTTGGTCTAAAGTTGGAGGATTGGAAGGCTTTCACTGGGTTAATTGAGAAACTGTGAAAAAGCCTTTAGACAAGGGTGGTCTCCATATAATGAGAGTTTCCATGGTGAACCAAGCACTTTTGGGGAACATGAGCTGGGATTTAGCAATAGATAATAAATTTATTTTTAGCAGAATTCTCAAGGGGAAGTATTATATCAGTATAGAGGGCTTAACTCCTAAACAAAGAAAAGAACTGATGTCAGGTGCATTTCAAACTACACACACAAGCCCATATAAATACTAACGGCCATATTCTACAGGTTCCAAAACCCCTATTTGTTTCTAGGTAGCGAAATTTTTTTGGGGTCATCACAGAATATTGGCAGCAATAATTGGCATAATAAACAGGATGGAATGCTCAATTTGCATTATCCTCTGCCTCTTCCACTCAGTTATTTTCAATAATGAGATAAGTTATTATTAGCAGGAGTGATTTGATAACAAACAAAGTTTAAATCTTTGATTTATACCTTAACACTATAGAAAAGTGATACATATGATATGTGATGGCAGCATAAAATTGAGGAAAATAAACTCCTTGCAAAACAAGAAACAAAAAGGGGAAACAAAAAAATCACTCCATAAACTGGCAGGGGAAAGATTTCTTACATACTTAGAATGCAGAAACTTTCAACTAAGGGAAAGGAAGGAATATTGAGCCATAATAGCAAGGGCATCAATTGCCAAAACAGAGACCAAAACAACAAAAACAATTTTCAAAAACAAAAAGGCTAAGAATAAAAATAATATATCGACATATAATTACATAATCAAGAAAGTACCTTCGAGCAAAAGAGAGAGGATCGAGAGAAAATTATTGGGTTACATCTATTGGCATTTCAGAAAGCGGTTTCATTCTTCTTCTCAATCTTCCCTTTCTATGTCTACACAACACCATGTATCAAATCATAAATCCAATTATAACCTGACTCAATGTTTTTTTAAGTAGTGAGTTATTCATAACACATATATTTTTGTACATATTAGTATACATATACTCATGTAGATATGACATCTGCAATCATATGAATACTTGGTATGAGAAAGGTAAGTTCTAAATAACAACAGAGTACAAGTTTGACTATCTTTTGACTAATTGCAAGTAACAGACAAAAATTTAATCAAAGTCACAGAAATTATTAAATAACATGTGACAGCCGAAGCTTAAAGTCGCTGAGGCCACGAGACTCGCATTTTCTACAGTCTCGTCAAGATCAACGGCACCCAAAACGTCAATAAGCACAACCTTCCAATTTTGAGCGTACACGTGTCCATCCCATTTCCTGCTCACCAATTCTTCTCCCAGTCTCAACGCAGCTTTCATTGTGTCCTTCCATGCTAGTGTGCGCCGAGTCGATAATGCCCTTCTCAACCGCTACCTCAGCTGTCAACTTCTCAGCTCTTAGTACAAGTCACGCCAAGCCGTGGGAAGAGCCAATTTTGCATCGGAGAACAGGCACAAACCAGGCCGGCATCTTAAGCCCGGTGTCAACCTCGCTCATGTACAGAAACCCTTGGTCCTTCCTCATCAAAATGTAGTCGTGGCATAGCGCGAGGATAAATCCGGCAGCCGACGCGTGGCCAGAGACGGCTGCTATGGTTGGCATAGGCAAAGAGATGAGGTCGTTGATTAGAGATCTGAACTTGGAGGACATGAGTAGGAGGCGATTAGGTGTCGTGGCTGTGGAACTAGAGGTCTTGGCCTAGGCGAGTTCATAGCCATTGGAGAAGAATTTTTCGTGCACGGTGGTGATCAGAGCGGAGGGCATGGTCGAGGACTCGAATCAAAGTTTTAGGTATTCACATGATGTAGAAAGGGAAGAACTGCTGGTTTGTATCGAAGAGAAGAAACTTGAACAGTCGTAACTGCTGGTTTGTATTGAAGAGAGAATGACAAAGTGGGTCCTCTAATTTTAAATGAAAAGTGTGTTGGTTAAAATATTGTTTAATAGGGATATTTTGGTGAACTCAATAAAAAAACTATTGTTTAATGGGAGACATTTTGGTAAACTCAATAAAAGTATAAAACACTTTTTAAAGAAAATACTATAAGTGAATACATACATTTATAAGTAATGTAGATATAAATATAGATATAGATATAATATAATATAAATAAACAGCACCCCATAGTCTGCTACTGGTGAGGTAGCAAGAAAGAAACTGTCTAGGACAAATCACCAAGAGCATTTTTGTCATTTTGGAAAATTGATAACAGATTAACGGATCTTCAAAACAGAACTCAATCCCATTGGTTTCAGACTTTCAGTTAGTTATATATAACCGCAACAGTGCGACTCCATTTAAGTCGTCCCTTCTGCACCTCTCTCTCTCTCTCTTAATCGTCATCATCTCTCTAGAAAAGCTCTCTCCCTACGACGGAACCCTAATCATGGCCACTTCTTCGCAACGTTTCATCCTAATTGCATTCATCTTCTTGATGTCAACCACAATCGGAACCGCCATTAATGACAACTCCTCGAATCCCTCGGTTCCTCCATCATCAGCGACACTATTTGATCATCAAGAACACACGAACGCATCGACATATCTCTTGGCCACCATCCTCACCGACCTCGGCTTCCAAGAACTCGCCACCGTAGTCCCTTCTCTCTCCGCCACCGCATGGAAAGGCCCCACCACCATCTTCGCACCCACCGACTCTGCACTCCTCACCTGCACTTCATGCTCTGTGCCTCTCCTCCTCCAAGAACATGCCGTCCCAGGCCTTTTCCCCCTCGACTATTTGCGCACGTTAGCCTTCGGCACAAAGATCGAAACCCTATCCCCTGGCCGTTGCATGACGATCACCTCGACCTCCGCCAACAACAATACCACCAAGATCTTCGTCGGTGGCGTCGAGATCACTCATCCAGACCTCTTCAACAATGGCCTCGTCGTCGTTCACGGCCTCCAAGGTTTCCTCTCTCATCTCTCGCCGTTGTCGTGCAACATCGAGCGAATGACTTCTCTCTCATTCCCTCAGCCGCCGCTTGTCCCGGCGTTCTTGATCATGCCGATGATGCTAAAAGACGCCATGCTGCGCCTACACATCAGCGGGTACAATATACTCTCTCTCGCGCTTAAAGTGAAATATTCCCATCTCTTGGACCTTCGGAATATGACGGTGTTCGCTCTCGACGATGTCTCCATCTTCTCCGGCGGACACGCCTACCTCTCCGACTTTAGGTTCCACATTGTGCCGAACAGGCTGTTGATGGCCGCCGATTTAGAAAGCTTGCCGCCGGGGACAGTGTTGCCGACGATGGAACAAGGACAGGAACTGGTGGTAACCACAGCTGGCGGAAGAGGTCCATTGACGCCGATGAGGATCAACTACGTGAAGATCAAGAACCCCGATTTGATGTACAACCTCAAGATCGCGATTCATGGAGTGTCGATGCCGTTCCCTCACTTTCATCCGGCTGTTTTCGGCCAAATCGGACGTTCTGTGGGGAACCCTGAGATGGAGGCCCCCATGGCTGGGATTGGATCGACGGTGGAGATGGAAGATCATCATTTTTCTGTGCGACTGATGCGCTGACACTGGTTGTATGTTCTGATCTCCATCAACTAGTGTGCTTCTCTGTATGTACTGCGTAGTCCAAGTCAAGTTGTGCATAGCAAAGACTCAAGACTTTAGTCTAGGGGAGTGTTTGGTTGACTGTTGTGCTCTGAAAATCATTTTTCTTTTTTGGTATTAATTCTCTTTCATCTTTGCTTTGTAGATTTTGATATGTCTGTGACATGCAAGGGTTGTTCCATTCTGCTTGTGCAATCATATATGATATGATATGATAATATGATGCATGCTATAGTTCTCCATTTTTTCTAATAAATAAAAAAATTTAGTGAAATTTTGGGAAGCAACTATATTTAGAAATTTAAACACCCAAATTAGTATATTTTTTTGTAGTATGTTTCCTTTGGAAGGAATATGGGTTCAATATATCCAAAAGACATGTCAATATTGACAAGTTACAATTTTTTTTTTCCCATTTTATCACAAATTTTGGTACTTGCATTATTGCAATTAAGTTTTATTATTATTTTTGAAGGGGGTGTCTATGAGGAAGATAAACTATTCTATACTCTCGTTCAATAACCTCAATGGTTAATGGTTGGATGATAGGCTACATTGACATTTATATTACGCTATTATACATGTTTCTTAATTTCAATCTAATCCTTAAAACCATAGTCCCAATAGACTACTAAATAATTGTTCTCCCGTAATTTTATCCCAGAAAAAATTATTTAATTTATTAGTTCTGGAGTATTGAACTCGGGTTAATGAAATTTAACACATTAATTAAATATGTGAGTTATACACTGATGTGTTAAACACTTATTACACCTAGTACCAATGAATTTTGTTGGTGGGAGTGAGGGATGGCGAGCTCACATTGGCAAAGTTTGTCAATTGTCATAGCACAGTGGGAATGCATTGTAATGGCGGACAACTGGATTAATTCAATTTTGATTAGTTTATCTTCGAATATTGTTTCAATTCCTAAACAGCTCTCATTTGAGTAACCTGAATAGCAGCCAAGTTAATTGTTTTTTTAAAAAAAATTTCAGTTGTCTCACACCCAGAATATTCAGATGTCTATGAACATGAGTGTCAAAGGTGAATCCAATGGGCTCCTCTAAAGGAAAATAGGGGGGAAATGATTTTGAATATGGATTAATTCATCAGTGAAAGGCTTCTCCTAACTTCTTAAAATTCTCAAGACAAGAACTTAATGTGAGCTTCATAATTCTTGAAGAAATTCCTCTTGAAAGAGTTGCAACTTTGTTGAACAGTATACCAGTCTCTGCAACCTTGTAGCAGAAGACTCGATATTCTATGACATTGCAACATTCTGTTTGGGCTTCTCTTCTGCAGACATAAAATGGAGCATTTCTTCTTTATGGATCATTTAGCAGTAAGCTAGATAATAAAGGTTAACAATCTCTTGCCTCCCAACAGACGCAGAATGTTGCTTGTCACAGAGTTTTACATACAGAGATTGATATATTGGGACTGCATAAGATTTCCAAATTAACTTCAGTGCAGGTAGCATCACACGTCGGGTCACAGAAATAATTTCTCTGCTTGCTTGCGAGAGTAAGGCTGCGTACATCTAATCTTTTCAAACTCTATAATGACCACGGGAAGCCTCGTGTACTGAAATAGCCCTTTAACCCTGAAAAGTGATAACATCTCAGCAGTAGCGCAAGTATTATGACATGCTTGCTTAATTCATACTACAATATCATCATCAACATTCAAATTAGTTTTACACTTACTGTTCCAGGTTTTAAGTCAAGGAAACACCAAAATAGCATTGTGCAGATAAGGTTACTCTAAAGGACTAATCACATTTCCAGGATCAAATCAACCAGATTCGAGCACTCGTATGAAGTATTATTGGATTAAGGCTTTGTAAACAGAAATTCAAGTTTTATTTATTTGATTACAGAAATTGTGAAAATTGCTTTTTTTTTCCCCTTCCTTTATCCTTCCCCAATAAGATAGCTACTCTGAATACTAGAGTTAAAGCTCCCCACCATCATCCCCTGCCCATCTTGAAACCAAGAGTTGATTTTTACAGGCAAGGCCCCCTTCACTAAGCTCCATCAGCCTTCTCTTGGAATATATAGTTGTGACAGTTATGGCAGTTGTTCTCAAGTCTCAATCCTGCAATTCTGTCGGTTGATCCACCCCCTCTCTACATTGTGTTGTGTTAGGCATTGCTCTTGCTCCCCTTGTTAACATTGAAGTGATCAACTCTATAACACATTCGCTGCAACGATGCAATCACAGCCGGATATCTATTCTCTCGGACATTTTTATGATATCTGAATAAATCCTATCACCTCCCAGCTCTGCACCAGTGGCCCCAGCAGCAACACGCAATATGTCCTCAATCAAGGCAGCATTTCCCATAATGTCAACATGAGCACCACTCTCTACACCCCTACCCTCGAGTAAATTCGCCGGTGGTTTGTGCCGGTACTCCCTTATGTAAGTAGCAATGCCGGATGGGTTGAACCGGGTTCTTCCTCTCCACCCTTTGGCACACATAAACCCTGCACTCAAAACAGGCACACTCTCATCACCATCCACAAAGTGCACCCCACCCTTCAAGCAGCTGCCATCACTTCCATCCGCTGAGGTATCGATTTGGAAAGGAATGCTGTTGCACCTGTCAGAAGGTGACAGCTTGTACACATACGATCTCTCAGTGGGAATTCCAACACCATATAAACAGTAAATCTCCATATCTGGAGCCTCAGGCAACCTGAGAACAGATAGCTATTCACTAAGACAAAATGATTCAAGCAAAAATTTGGATTTTTTTTTTGGGGGGGGGGGGGTCTGAAGAAGAGAAGTTTTATGGTGTCTTTGAGGGGTGTGGAAGCATTTCATGAACAAAATACAAAATTGGGGAGGGGGGGAACTGCTGACCTAATGTAATTTGTGAGAAATAATTCGTGTAGTTCATGAACAATTCAAAAAGTTCCCAACGTTATGAATTACGCAATACGCAATACGCAATTATAAATGATAAAATTGTTTTATGTATGTACACTCAATGAAAAAGTCACATGTAATTGGGAACTTCTTTTCTTTTTTCGAAGCCAGCTTAAGTTTTTTTTCTCCCTTTTTATAATGAGAAAGTCAGCTGAATTTATTGACAGATATGCATACGTACTTGGTCTCAAGAGGATTTGACCAATACTTGTAATGGGCATATTTTGGATCATCTAGAATCTCAGCTATTCCATGAGAAAAGTGAGCTTCAGCCCGTTGCATCATTTTCGGAGCCACAAAGCGGAGAAGATCAATTAGAGTTCTTGCTGTGTAAGCTTTGTTTTCTACAACTTTCTGGATGCTTTCCCTACTCATCTCATCATATTCTGTCCATACCTCTCCACATGATGCATGGGAATTAGTGGAAGTACTTGCCCGCATAAATTCCTGTCAATAGTAACCAGTCCACATTAAAAAGAAGAAAAAAAAATAGGGGAAAGTAATCTAGTGTAATAAAAACATTTCAACTAAAATGGAAGGAATCTTGCACAGGCAGTAGTGAATATTGAATATAAGAAGCACGAATTGTACCTGTTGGGAAACACAAGCATATGGCCAGTAGAATATACAATGTTATGAATGTAACAGTCTTCCTTTATCAGGAAAAGGGATTTTCGACATCAGAAGGGGGAAATCTAAAAGAAATAGAAGAGAAATAAAATGTTTATCCTATTTACATGTGCAATAAACAGTGGGTTGAATATGGCAGACTCTGGGATGCAAACCACTATTATTGTGTCCACACAAACACAACCAGCCCACTCACCAAATTCAGGTTGGCAATCAAAAGATTTTTTCAGAAGTAACCTGCCAACCTCGCGGCAGAATGAACCTGAATTAAAATTTCCAGTTAAAGTTCATATTATGTATGCTTTATAGTTATCTTCTAATTTAATAATTTCACTGAAATAGAAGTACATTCCTAAAGAAATGTGTAGTATCTGCTCCATAAGAAAAGTATAAATGTGGCTAGTTTGATAGTCAAGTAATGAGAGGCTACAGGGTTGTTTATATGTCCCAAGGATAACAAAGCAGCCAATTTTGTTTGACATAGCATTGGAATACTAAGATGGTGTCATTAACTTTTAAAATTCTAAATTCTCTCATTTAAAATGAGTTTTATGAAAAACAGCTAGACAGTCTTTAGACTCAAGTCCTATGTAAAACACAACTGATTGATCCAATTCCTACTGAACATCCAAATACCCTCATATAAACTGAGGCACCAATAAAAACTAAAACCTATTACAAGCTAGAACATATCATCAAAATTTATATCATATATGCAACACTTTATGAATTTCTCTTTGTAGAGCATCAAAGTTTATATCATATATGCAGAAGCACTTTTATGAATTTCTCTTTGTAGCACAATTGTTGGTTGCAAATTAGTTCAATAAAAGAAATTAAATTTAACTGGGGAGAAAAAAAAACAACAACAAAGCAAAAAATATACCTTTGAACCAAGAGTAGAAAGCTGTGAAGAGGGTATATCTGATGCAGCCTTCCCAAAAGAGATTATCCTTCCGTACTTCATGCGCTCTTTCACTTGAAAACCTCTCTTTCCGTCAGTGTTATTGCTACTATTTTCATTTAATGAGGGTTGCAAGTATCTTTTCTTTGCTGAATCACAATCATGCTCTTCTTCTGGAGACCAATCCAAGTTACCCCAAATGGTCTCTCCTCCTTTTGGCATCAAAGAAATGATAGAGTCCCATGTTCGGGATACCCGCATGATGTGTTCCAGGGTTTGAAGCCGAAAATATTTAGAATCTAAAAGACCAGGAGCCACAGTTCTGCAGAATAAAATAAAAGAGCTAACTCCATGCACCAGGAGGATTGACTTGTAAAATCTGTGTTATTTTTTTTTTTTTGGGGGGGGGGGGGGGGGTTGTTAAGCCAGGCAGTTTGTAAAATAATTAGCAAGATATTGAAACATCTTGTGGACATGAAATCATTTCTACTCCTTTTGTACAACAACTAACATGGGTCCAATTTACTTCATTCATTGTATTTGAAGTTAACCAATGATACCATGCAGGATCATTTTTGTAATTTCATAACACTTATGCCATTTTGATTCTTTTCCAATAATTTTCTCTGATGCTAACTTTGTGTGCATTTCAATTTTCGAAAGGCCAATATGTCTATCCAAACAATACGACCTAATTCAGAGGTTTCAATGATATGGAAAACAAAATGCAGTCATTTCAGTTGGCTGCAATGTCACGGTGCCTCCCCAAAGTCTTGGACTATATACTTTATTTGATAGTTTGAAAAACATTACAAATAAAACTAGAAAGTACATAAGAAGATTTTTAATACATATAATGCTATGCTCTGAGTCTGTCAGCTCAAATTTCAATAGCAGAATGCAAGTGTAGTGAGGAATAGATTACAAGGACTAACCTGATAAAAGCGATGTCTTTGGCCTCAGCAGACAACATACTACTTACTGTCTTTGGAACACCGAGAAATGCTGGACCAATGTTCATGACTGCTTTGATGTGCTTGGAACACCAACCAGAACCGCCACCACCTCCCATAGGCGGAGGTGATTCAACCCATTTAAGGAAGTGGAGGAAATAGATAACCCCCATGGAATGAGGCACCACCACCACCTTCTTATAGCCATTGGTTACATACAAAAGCTCAATTTTGCTTTTCAATTTACTAAGAGCATGGTCCCTGTTCTGCTTATTCCCAATTAGAAATAAATTAGATGAAACCCAATTTAAATCTATCTGTTTATGCTTATAATTACTGCTTTATATTTGACAGAAAAGTGACTGGAAAAGCTGAAGAGGGCATGTGTAAAACAAGAAAACATAAATATTAGGGGCTACACAAATTTAAACACTACACAAACTTAATATAAAGTTTATGTGGCAATGATATGGCTCGCCTTTTCTTTCTCTATAACAATTACAATTCAAATGCCATGTCAATTTGTAGAAGGAATTTGTTAAAAAATTTAAGTGGGAGTAGCATTTTCCATCAGGGACTGTATAGATACTGCAGAGAAATGAAATGACTCCATCTGGTTTTCCATAGAATTTGAAAGCACATAATCCATCTTTTTGGAATGAATCATTACAAAAGAAAACTCTGGAGTTTGTGCACATGTTCACATGCGCAGATAAGGATTCATCACAACAGTGATTCTACAGTTTTAAATCACAAATTACATCAAAATCTTAACACTTCTTCACATGATTAATGGTTGGCAATAAATAAAATTACATTTGTTACGAAAACATTCAAAAGTTTGATAAAGAGAGAACAGTGTGTGTGTGAGAGAGAGAGAGAGAGAGATCATCACATTAACTAAGGAAATTCATGTTATAACACCTGATCTCTCAGAAACAAAAAGAGAATGTAGTGTTAATAGTGTGTTGAAATCAGGATAAGGCTAGCAGAAGAACCACTATACCTCTGTATTCTGAAAAGAAAGCCTCCAATCATAAGCAGCCATATATATATTTTTCTCCTCATAGCCAATTCTTGCCAAATTTTCAATGAGAACAGCCCAAACAAAATACCCAGGAGCAAAATAGTCAGCTGCAACCAGCCCTGGAACTGCACGGACACGAATGCCTGGTGGGTCGAGTCCAGTTTCATTGTGCAAAGATAGGTGCTCCAACCAACACAAAGGCCTAAATTCCAACACAATTCTCAAATGGGTTCATCAAATCAATTGAAAATTAACCTTTTCAAATCGAAATAAATTGAAATTCAATTATGCCATCCAAACCTCTTGAAGATCTCAGTGAAGCTACCGCCCCAAAGCCGCCTACGAAACAAGCCCTCGGCGCAAGGCCGGCCTTCCCAGAGCTCAAGGCCCCCGGTGACAATGCCGGGCACCAGAACAACTGGGTGGAGAGCTGTCAAGCCCTCACGATTGAGCCTTGCCCCAGGAGGTTCAGGCACTTTAAGCCCAGGCAAATTAGCAGGCAAAGAGTGGTATAAAAACAAGAGAAGCCACCAGGTAGTGCATAGATACCCAATTATCCAACAACAGTAATCTGTGCACCTCCATTCCTTAGACTGCCTCTTCTTCTTCGTTGGCTTCTCTAACACTTCCTCAACAGCAGAAACAACACTCTCATTTTTCTCATCAACTTTTGGGATTTCAAATGATTCTTTCTTGTCAATTTTTGGGGTTTCAAATGATTCAAAGCCCAAAGGAGAACACTTCACAGGCTCCAGATAACATAATTTCCGGAATCGAAGGATTGAAGCCATGGCATGCAAATGAATTTAGGATTTACAGCAATTGACAAGAACAATAATTATCCATTAATACAAAGAGGCAGACTGAGACACAGAGCACCAAATTAATATAAATCTGCCCCAACGCACAAGAACAGGAACAACCTAATAGTGGAAAATTACAGAGGTTGAGATACAGATAGTGCCAAATTAACTTGAAACCAGTCAAAATGCACAAGATTAACAACCCATTAAGAAAATGAGAGATGGGGAGATAGAAAGTACCAAATCACTTGAATTCTACTAAAATGGACTGAAAAAGAATAACCCATAAGGGAAATAAGGGAGACACAGAGCCGGAGGGCATGAAATACTGCAGGAAAAAGTTATCGGCTAGGGATGATCGACGTTACAGAATGCAAATCCACGTGGTGGTCGAGAAGAAGATAATGGGGTGTCTGTGGGTGCACCAAAATGAAACATGTAGAGAGTGGAAAGAAGAAGAAAAGGAAAAATCAGCTTTTTATCGAGCCTTAATGAGAATGGACGAAACCAAGGGGCATATACCTAACACTACGTCCTCTCACTACGACAATTGTCTTGGCCTCTACAGCAAACCTCTCTCAGCTGTCACCATTCCTTTAAAAGTTTGCTTTTTATTGCGTCTCATTCTCATTTTAGGGAGTATATGGAAATTCCACAGTTATGATCGAGCCGTTTATGATTACCGTTTAGAGATAGAGCGAGGGTTTAGAGAGAGAATCCGAGCACCCTTGATCACCTGAAAAAGCACGCACCACGAAAAACACAGATACCCAAATCGTCTATGGTGCTGTGGACCTGATTGCAAATTGAGAATTTTAGATGGAGAGACAAAAAAAGGGGATGGTATATACGTATATGCATGCACATAAATATATATATATATATATATATATACGTGCGAAGACAGAATGGGGGCACAGTGTTTAAGGAGATGAGGAATGATATGACGATATATTCTCTTTGTATTCTCCTGTGTTCAGGTCTGTTGCTGCTGAGAGACAGCCAAGGCTCGCCGAGAGAGTAGTGCGGCCCAAAAGGACATTTGATGTTAACGGTCGGAATTGTGTTTGATTCTAGGATTTTAGTTTTATCTGAATAATTACTCTCACATCTACTCTTCTATCATAACTAACAATTATAAGAATTTTTTAAATAATTTTTGATATTATGTATAATAGAGAATAAATTAGTGTAATTATATAAATTATATGAAATGTTTATATAATTGTCAAATAACTAAATAATAGTCTGTGTAATTATTCTTAATTCTTATTGCTATTTTAGTTACTCTTTTCTTTTTTTTGCAATAATTATAGAAATTTCTCCTGTAATATTTGATAATTACATAAAATTTTTTTGATATCACACTGACTTTTCTTATTAGAATTATCGTGAGACAAACATTAATAGAAAATATAAATTTACTACTTTACTCTTATGAATAATTATACTGGCCTCTCTTTTGATACATGATAATTACATAAACGTCTTTTATAATCTCTAAAAAGATAGGAAATGTAATTGAATTTGGTTTAAACTCTAATATCATCTTATATACCACAAACAAACACACCAATCACCTTGAGACACGTGTGCTTACAGAGTTACTAATATCGATCATACAGAGCTGATAATCTTGATTATGCAGAGCAGCCACAAGCCTTCAGGGCATTCTCATATATATTTTTATCGGCTCTGTATGATATATATATATATATATATATCCTACAGAGCCGACAAACTCAGTCATACAGTGCAGGCGGAGCCTCCAAGGCATTCTCATGCACATATCTTCCAGACCTTATGCTCTGGGCAATATTCATTCAGCATTCCACATGGTTCCGACCTTATGGCTTCCTTAACAACTGCCAAGCAGGGAATAAGGAAACAGTCTTCGACACGGAAACTACTATCTACGATTATCTCCATCTACGACTCAATACTCCACAAGGTAACTGCAATATCCGATGATCAAATCCCTATATTTATGGCGTCGAATCCTAATCGACTTAGGAAGGCCACGACCTATAAATTAAACCCTAAAGGTACGCTTTATTTTTATGCTCATTCTTTGGCTTTCAATACAGTCTTTCAATTCCGTTTACTTACTTAAGCATCGGAGCGGCTACCGTCGGAGCCAATCCGGTGGCCCTCTAATCATCTTTCTGAGTGTTCTACAGGTCACGGAGCCCACACTTATTGCGAGTCGAAAAGTGCAGCATCAGTTTGGCGCCATCTGTGGGAAACAACTAATCTCCAAGTGCTCTATTCACAAACTCATCTCTTTCCTCACCGAAAAACTATGGCCCCAAATCTTCGACCGCGACAGAATACTCAGATTCCGCAAAGCTCTCAGCGTCGGCCGCTTGCTCCACGAGCAAGGGGGCCAACGGTTAATCCCATGAGACAAGAGATCGAATCGATCAAACGATACAATGAATTGGTACAAAAACAGTTGCTTGCCATCACTAGGACGTTGGCAACGCTCACACAGAATCAAAGGACGAACCCTCCGAACCCACCGATCAACATTGCTGCGGGAACTCAACCCCCTGTTACCACGGAGAATGAAGAGCCTCATGAGCAGGCTCCAAATAACCAGCCCGGGCACCTCTACGGTGTTGCCCGCGTTGGCAGAAATCCACAGCCGTCAGCAGCTCCAGGCTGGGGAACATCAGCCTTCGTCCCTGACGTCTATTACCGGAGCACTACTCGAGCCCTAACTCCAAGGGCTTCGGGAGCACATCGGCACCACAGGAGCCTCATCCCCATGCAGCACCAATCCCTCCAGTTCGTAACCCTCCTCCGTCCGAGGGACGTACTCAACCCTACTACCCTGAAGCCAAGGCTGTTAGGCAGGGTTCGCAAGATGTCAGACTCAGAGACCCACGGAGGGTAGAAGAAATCGTCGAGTCTATGGATCGAACAATTGCCTTGAGAGGCCCTCAGAACCCTCCAGAGCAAGACGAATTGGTCAGGCTGCTCGGAAGACTGGCCAAAAATTCACTCACGCCATCATGTCAGAAGAAAGGCCCAGAAAGTTCATGGTGCCAAAGTTCACCCTGTACGACGGGTCTGGAGACCTAGGAGATCATCTCTCGCACTACCAGCATACAATAGCCCTCCACGGTGCCTCTGATGCTTTTATATGCCGAACTTTCATCACCAGCTTGAAGGGAACTGCTCTGAAATGGTTCCACAACCTCCCTCCGAACTCAATTACCAGCTTCTATGAGCTCGGTAGACAATTCTTGGACAGGTTTATGATCAGCAGAAGGCTCAGAAGGAGACCAGAATTCCTGTTAAATGTCAAGCAGACTAAGGAGGAGTCCCTCAGAGCCTACATTGCGGGCTTTAATGCCGAACTCACGGAGATCACTGACTGCAGCCCAAAATTCCTTGTAGCTGCCTTAACTGCCGGGCTTGCCCACGGTGGCTTCAGAGACTCCTTAACAAAGAGCCCTCCAGCCGACATGGCGGCACTAATGGATCGGGCCAGGAAATATATCAACCTGGAAGAAGCCAACCGCACATCCTAGAAGGGCAAAGATCAGACCCAGAGGGATAATCCAAAGAGGGAGGATCACAAGAAGGAGGACCACAGAAGAGACTCCAGCAAGAAGAGGGCCAGGAGTCTAGAGAAGAGAGCAGCACCCAGAGCTGTGCACAACTCCGGACCAAGGGAGTTCACTAACTTTACTCCTTTGAACACTACACCGAACCAGGTACTCCGGCAGATTCGTGATCGGGAAAACCTGAGGTGGCCGGAACCAATCAAAGGAGATCCCAGCCTTCGGGACCAAAGTAAATATTGTAATTTCCATAAAGATCATGGACATACAACTAACACATGCAGGACCCTCCGATATGAGATAGAGCAGCTCATAAAGAAGAGGCGTCTTCGGGAGTTCGTCAAGCAAGACGGAAGGCAGAACCCCCAAGAAGACAAGCCTCAACAACGGCCAGACCAGAGGCCCGAGTAGAGGCAAGAGCAGAGGGAAGGACGAAACAAGCCTCAGAGGCAAAACAACCATGTCATCTACGTCCTCCATGCTGACTCCCCTATTACAAGAATGTCCAACAGGGCAAGAAAGAGATATGCTTGGGAAGCCAGAGCTGCCCCGAACGTATTACAGATCTTCAATGTGGAAAAGAGGCTCAAGCCAGCACCGGAGATCCAATTCACTGAACAGGATCTAGCAGGGGTACATTGCCCTCACAGTGATGCCCTTGTCATCACTCTCAAAATTGCCAACTTCGAGATCAGGAGAGTCTTGGTCGATACTGGCAGCTCCGTTAACATACTGTTCCATGAGCCACTTAAACAGATGAGAATGGACCACGACAACATCAAGCCTACTACTGCCTTGATGGCAGCTTTTGATGGCAATCTCAGTACCCCGTTGGGGAGAATCAACCTTCCTACTACAGTAGGAGAAGGAGAAGGGAAGAAGACCACCATCTCGGAGTACATAGTGTTGAATATGAAATCTCCCTACAACGTCATAATCGGGAGACCTTGGTTGCACCAGATAGGGGCGGTCACCTCAACCCTCCATCAATGTCTGAAGTACGTCCACAACCAGAACGTTCACTCTGTCAGAGGGTGTCAGCCAACCTCCCGGGAGTGCCATGCTATTGCCCTCAAGGAGAAGGCCCCCAAATAGCAATTACAGTACACTCGGGACTGTGCAGATCCAGTTCTCACCCACACTTCCGAGGTGGAAGGTTGCCCATCCAGCATTGAACAACCCCTGAGCCCAAGGGGACGAGACAGCCGAGCTAAACCTGTTGGCGAGCCCATCAAAGTGTTGGTTAGTTAAGAAGCAGAGGGGCGTTATTTGTATATCGGCCCAGATCTAACACACACCGAGCAAGAGAACATAGTCAGGTTTCTGAAAGACAACCTCTCTATATTTGCTTGGGAGACCAGAGACATGGAGGGTATAGACCCTAGCCTCATAACTCACAAGCTGATGGTAGATCTAGATCATCCACCAGTCAGACAGAAGAGAAGACCGATTGCACCTGAACGGCATCGGATTATAAATGAAGAAGTCCAGAGGCTGCTTGAAGTCAGGATGATACAAGAAGTGTTCTATCCCGAGTGGCTAGCCAACACCGTGTTGGTCAAGTAGAAAAATGGCAAGTGGAGAGTCTGCGTTGACTATATGGACCTCAATAAGGCGTGCCCCAAAGACAGCTTTCCACTGCCAAGGATAGACCAACTGGTTGATGCCACTGCGGGGCATGAGCTCATGAGCTTCATGGATGCCTACTCTAGGTACAACCAGATCCAGATGTACCATCCAAACTAAGAGAAGACAGCCTTCATAACCGAACGAGGGCTCTACTACTACAGAGTAATGCCTTTTGGTTTAAAGAACGCTGGAGCCACTTATCAGCGGTTGGTGAACAAGATGTTCAGCCAACTGCTCGGCAGTACCATGGAGGTATACATCGACGACATGCTGGTTAAGAATCTGCAGAAAGGTATTCACCTCCAGCATTTAGCCCAGACCTTCGATATCCTCAGACAGCACAGGATGAAGCTTAACCGAACGAGGGCTCTACTGCTTCATAACCGAACAAGGGCTCTACTGCTACAGAGTAACGCCTTTCGGTTTAAAGAACGCTGGAGCCACTTATCAGCGGTTGGTGAACAAGATGTTCAGCCCACTGCTCGGCAGTACCATGGAGGTATACATCGACAACATGCTGGTTAAGAGTCTGCAGAAAGGTAGTAACCTCCAGCACTTAGCCCAAACCTTCGATATCCTCAGACAGCATAAGATAAAGCTCAACCCCTCGAAATGTACCTTCGAGGTTACGAAGGGAAAATTCTTAGGGATACATTGTCTCTCAGAGGGGTATCGAAGCAGACCCCACTCAGATCCAAGCTCTGATTGGACTGAAATCACCCAAAACCAGAAAGGACATTCAGGCATTG
Organism: Nyssa sinensis; assembly: GCA_008638375.1. Classification (NCBI taxonomy): domain Eukaryota; kingdom Viridiplantae; phylum Streptophyta; class Magnoliopsida; order Cornales; family Nyssaceae; genus Nyssa; species Nyssa sinensis. The sequence goes on along the minus strand of CM018031.1, from coordinate 53,180,407 downwards.
AACGGCAGAATCGCGGTATTAAGCAGATTTATCTCCAAATCCATTGATCGCTGCCTACCTTTCTTCAAATCCCTGAAGGGCAACAAGGCTTTACAGTGGATGGAAGAATGCAAGAAAGCTTTTCAAAAGCTAAAGGAGTATCTAGCCTCTCCAGAGCTTCTGTCAAAACCAGTACAGGGAGAAAAGCTATTCTTGTACCTTGCGATTTCTGAAAACGCGGTCAGCTCCGCGTTAGTCAGACAAGACAGAGGAGTTCAGAGGCCCATATTCTACTTTAATAGGGCACTACTTGACACAGAAAAAAGATATCCAGAAGTAGAAAAGCTAGCCTGTGCCTTGGTCATATCAGCTCGAAAGCTCCGACCTTACTTCCAAGCCCATCCAATTGAAATGCCAACTGCCTATCCTCTGAAGTCAATATTGAGGAAACCTGAGGTATCGAGAAGATTAGTGAAATGGTCTGTGGAGCTAGGGGAATTTGACATAGCATATGTACCTCGAAACTCCATCAAAGGGCAGGCCTCGGCTGATTTTGTTGCCGAGTTCACCCCGACACTTCAAGACAAAGCACAGCTCATTGAAACTTCAGGAACCTGGCTACTCTACATCGACGGATCGTCAACCGATCAGGGCTCAAGAGTAGGCCTGGTGCTACAGTCCCCTGATGGGCTCTCGTCAAAAAAGGCAGTCAGCCTTGGGATTCAAAGCTTCCAACAATGAAGCAGAATATGAAGCTCTAATCTTGGGTATGAAGCTTGCCTTGGAATGCGAGGCTCAGAACCTCAAAGTCTTCTCAGACTCCTAACTAGTGGTAAGCCAAGTCCTGGGAGAATTCGCCATTAAAGATGATAGGATGCTTCGGTACTCCGAACTGGTGAACCACTTGAAGCATTCCTTCCAGACATTCATTATCCAGAAAATTGATAGAAGCCAGAATTGCAGAGCAGATACTTTGGCTAACATGGCATCCCGCCTAAAATCTGAAGCAAACTCCACAGTAAAAATCTCCTATCAGCTAAGACCTAGCATAGAGGAAGCCCAAGTTGCTCAAATTGTTGAACAACCCCAGAACTGGATGACTCCAATCCTCTAGTACCTGCAATCCAGGCTCCTCCTAGAAGACAAAAACAAAGCCAGGAGAATCCGAATCAGAGCGGCTCGGTACCTGATCCTGAACAACAAGCTTTACAGAAGGTCGTATTCTCAACCTCTGTTAAAATGCTTAACTCCAAAAGAATCACAATATGTTTTGGCTGAAATACACGAGGGAATTTGCGGGAATCACAATGGGGGCAGAACTATAGCTCACCGAGCTCTGTCTCAGGGCTATTACTGGCCTAGCATGCTAAAGTAGGCTAAGGAGTACGTTCAGAAGTACGAAAAATGCCAAAGATTTGCCCCATATCAACATCAGCCTCATCACGAGCTCATCCCGATTCCTAGTCCTTGGCCCTTTGCTCAGTAGGGAATGGACATCGTGGGTCCATTACCAAGGGCTCCACCAAGCAGGAAGTATCTCTTGGTAGCCATTGACTACTTCTCTAAATGGGCCGAAGCTAAACCTCTAACACATATCACAAAAAGAAAGTTGAGAGCTTCACTTGGAAGAACATTGTGTGCAGGTTCGGCATACCATGTGTGATTATCTCCAACAACGGGACACAGTTCACTGGTAAAGGCTTCAAGAAATTCTGTGAAAATCTCAATATTAGGCAACACTTTGCCTCTCCAGGCCATCCACAAGCAAATGGGCAAGCAGAAGGTCACCAACCGAACGATCCTTGATGGGTTAAAGAAAAGGTTGGAACAAGCCAAAGGAAAGTGGGCAGAGGAACTCCCTGGAGTTCTTTGGGCCTACAGAACAACCAGAAGAACTCCCACCTCTGAAACTCCCTTCTCACTAGCTTATGGTACAGAAGCAGTAATTCCGGTTGAGATCGGTATGCCAACCCTGAGGACTGAAGCCTTCGAGCAAGAATCCAATGATCAGCAGCTCATGGAAAACTTGGATTTGCTTGAAAAAAGAAGGGATCAAGCCAGCATTAGGATGGGAGCCTATCAGCAGAGAATGGTCGACAAATCCAAGGTAGGACTCAAGACGGTCAGCTTTCAAGTCGGAGACTTAGTCTTAAGAAGAGTCTTTCAAAACACCAAGGATCCCACTATGGGAAAACTGTCACCGAACTGGGAAGGCCCCTACAAAGTAACAAAGGTTGTAAGGCCTACCACCTACTGGCTAGAAGACATGACTTGAAAGCCTATTCCTAGGCCATGGAACGTGGAACATTTACGGAAATATTATCAATAGAGATGTTTCTTTCTTTTACTTCCATGGAATGTTCATCTATAAATGCACAGGCCTCCAGAGCCTAGTCCATAATGTACAAGTCTTCGTACTTGGTCCATCTATAATGCACAGGCCTCCAGAGCCTGGTCTATAATGTACAAGTCTTCGTACTTGGTCCATCTATAATGCACAGGCCTCCAGAACCTGGTCCATAATGTACAAGTCTTCGTACTTGGTCCATCTATAAATGCACAGGCCTCTAGAGCCTGGTCCATAATGTACAAGTATTCGTACTTGGTCCATCTATAATGCACAGGCCTCCAGAGCCTGGTCCATAATGTACAAGTCTTCATACTTAGGTCCATCTATAATGCACAGGCCTCCAGAACCTGGTCCATAATGTATAAGTCTTCGTACTTGGTCCATCTATAAATGCACAGGCCTCCAGAGCCTAGGTCCATAATGTACAAGTCTCAGTACTTGGTCCATCTATAAATACACAGGCCTCCAGAGCCTGGTCCATAATGTACAAGTCTTCGTACTTGGTCCATCTATAATGCACAAGTCTCAGGACTTGGTCCATTTATAATGCACAGGTCTTTTCAGCCTGGTCCATCTTTAACACACAAATTCTATAATCCAGCCCATCCAAAGACAGAAGTTCCGAACATCTACAAACTAAAGTTTCCTAGATCAGAACACCTCAGATCTGATACTTAGATTATTTGGCTTATCTATCAGCAAGCAACAAGTTCGATAGTACGGAGCAGGTTTGAAGTACTTTGATTCAAGACTTCTACAAAGTTTCTTTGATCTATTCTTAGAACAATCATATATCAGAAGTGCACGAAAAGGTGTTTAAACTCCAGAAGAGCACAATTCAAATACGAAGAACATCAGATCTGAGAAGAAGGAACTCAATTTTATTGATGATTCAGAAGATTTACATCGGTACAAGAAGACTAGAAACAGAACAAGTAAACAAAAGGCTACAACAAAGGCAAACATTATACGACATCATGGCTTTCTGCCTCGGACGATAAAGGGGCACAGGATCCAAACTTCCATTATCGCCGCCGCCAACTCCATTTGAAAGGAAGGAATCCTGAACCCCAATCTGCATCAAGAAACACCCAGGCCATTTCATTATCACTATCATTGATCTCAAGACCAATGGATGATGAGGGCTCTGGGTCTCAAGGGACCTCCATTCATCTCCCTCAAAGCAGTTGTCACACCCCAGCCGATTTGAGCAAGGGTCTCTGCCAAGACACAGAGGGAAGGAGGCATCCCACCTTCGTCTTCATCACCAACGCTCCAAGCCTCAGGTTGAATCAAGGAAGGTCCACCTCCCATCGGAGAGATCTCGACCGGATGCTAAGATGGACAAGAAGATCTTAGCTTCCTCTAATCCTTCATTGGAGACTGAATCAAAGGGAAGGTTAACTCTCGGCCACAGTTTAATCATTCCCAACTCGGACTGAAAATCGTCAATCATCTCCAGGCAAACGATGAGCCTCTAAAAGGCATTCAAATTCTCTCCGACAGAGGAACAGTATGGGAACACAAGTAAAAGATGGGGGGCAACCTTATGCTCCTCCTTCATATATATAAACCCTCGAAGCCCAAAAGTCGCCCAGACGAACAGTCGCAACGGTTAAATAAAGGGTTGGTCTCGAAAACCCAAAAGACAGCTGTATAAATGGATGACGTATAGAATCGTCCTTTCGGATACTTAGGCGACAAGATACAAGGCTTCCTCAAGCATACCGAACTGATCAAAGTAGATAAAGTCCGATCCACCTTTTACCTTCCGTTTAACATACAGACCTCATAGTCTTTACCATTCTGTTGATCCTTGACGGACCACGTGTATGACAAAAAGCCTTCAGTTCGGATAATATCAATCCAGGTCTGAATGATTTAGGAGGCAGAAGTCTCCAATATCAGAGCAACAAACACAAGACACCGTTCTTACTACAGGACTTGGGTTTAGAACAAGGTACTTCAGAATTCTTCAGAAATTTACTCTCATTATATATGTGGCACAAGACCATCGTCAGATCCTTATATGTCAGATTGAAATTGCTTTCCTACCTCACCCAAAGAGGAAGAAGCAATCAGAACTAGTCTATAATCATTATCTTATCGCAACTACAGTTCGAAAGATAACTGCCAATTCTTAGGAAGCTGATCTGGAGGGGTCCAGAACAGCCTTACTTGCATCAATTTCTCACATCAACAACAAATTCAAAGGAAATACTACATGAGTCAACTAAGCACAAGAGAAGACATTTGATGAAGAAAAGTTGTTTCATTGAAGAAGTCTATTACACTGAAGTTCAAAAAAAAAAAAAAAAAAACAACAACAACAAAAACCTAAGCTAAGCATATTTCAAGCCTGGTCGACAAGCTCAACGGCTGGGAGGGGATCGGCAGGAGCAGCATCAATCGTCTCACTTGTGATGACAACTTTGGTAGAAGCGACAGGAAGAATGTCGACCACCTCGTTCGAAACTGCAACCTCAGGAGGGGTAACCCCTGGAGGCACAATCGAAGATATGTTGAAGTCGGGAAACTTGGCAAGGAACCTATCTCGGAAGTTGTTGAAGCCAAACAAAATCAGGGTGGTGGCCTTTCCTTCCAGTTCCATCCTCATGTCCATCTCATTATCCACCTTGGCCTGCTCCACCGCATCGTCAAGCTTCTAGTTGAATTCATATCGCAGGCCGTCCAACTCCCTCTTCAGCCTCTTTTCCTGCTGAATAGCAAGGTCCTTCTCCAACTCCATCATGATCAGAGAATTCTGAAACTGCTTCAACTTCTCTGCAGAATCGTGGGCCTCCGACTGGGCAGTGCCAAGCTGAAGCCTAAGCTCATCCAGCTCGGTCTTGAGTTGATCAACCTCCTCTGAAGGAGGAGAGACCTCCGTCAAGGCAGAAAGGGTATGTAAAGCCTACAGCGTACGAAACACACAGTTCAGTACCAACCAAAACATTTGGAAAAAAGGGAAAGAAGATAAAGACCCGAAGAACTTACCTTGACGTGAAGAGAAGCCAGGTCAGCAAAAAGCTTCTCCAGCTTTCTGAGGCCTAATTTTGCTTGAGCCCTTGGCCCAAAAGTCCTCCAGAATCTTTTTGGCCCCCACAGCATCAGGGGCCACCGAAGATGACGCCTCATTGCCCTGCTTGCTTGGACGGGGCTGGGGGGACTATAGAAATAGGGGCAGGCGCCTCTCTCTCCACCTCAATAGGGTCAGGAGAGATCGAGAGTATCCTCCTCCTCTTTGCCTGAACGGGAGGGTCCACTGGGGAAAAAGTCTCCCCCACTGCCACAGATGAAGATGGCTCGGTCTCCCATCAGTGCCATCATGTTCTTTGCAAGCTCCTCAACACTTCCTCTGGCAACCATCAATTTATCAGGATTGACAATGGAGGAATGGCTTCGATTTCTGGGCTTTAAGTGCTTCTTGTATTGCTTCTGAATCGTAGGAGAGAATTTCGGTCTTCTCCACACGCTCCTTACTGCACAAAAAACACAAAAATTGATCAGTTCAGTAATTGGTGTACAAAAAGAAGTCAACACAGCCACGGGAAAATTAGGCCTCACCCTTTCGCCCAATGGTTCGAGGGAATACTGAAGGTTGGCCTTCGAAGTCCTTGAATTCCCATCCTCCTTTTATGAAGAAATACCACTTCTTCCAGGTCTTGTTGGAAGAGGGCACGGAAGTAAGGAGTCTGAACCCATTATCAAAAGACATGTAATAAAGGCCTTCCGCCTTCTGAAGTTTTAGATCCATATTACTACGGATCAAGTCAAGAGACACATTGACATTATTCATATGCCCCAACACAACGAAGCTCAACAGATGTCTCCAACTGTTAAGGTTCAGGTCTGCGGGGCAAAGGTCGAACCAACAAAAGAATTGTTTTATAATATCAAAAGGGGGAGTGTCAATCCCATTTCAAACCAGGCCAGATAGGCACAGATTTTTCCCTCTCTAACATCGCTTGGGCGATCCCGAGAGTCAGGGACCCTAAAAGTAACGTTGGAAGGAAGTTTGAATTTCTCCTATAACTCCTTCAACATTTTTTCAGTGATTGCACTCTCACCCTCCTCTCTGTAACTGGATCGACCAGAGGTCTCACCTATCCCTATTCGGGGGCTAATCAAATGCATCAACAATCCTAACCCCCGGACTAGAGGGAGGCTCTATCATTCTATTCTCATCATCATCTATAGAAAGAAGATTCACTAACTGAAGGTGAGGGACAGTCCCAGAAGGACTGCCCGAACCTAGAGGGAGAATCAAGGCCAAACATGGCAAACAAAAGAAAGAAATGAAGCAAATGAAAAGGAATGTAAAAGGGGACTAAAATCAAACCTGAGATCGAGAAAGGACTATGAACACCGGATATCCTTTAAACTTCAAATATGTTAAATGGCGGTGACAGCCTCTAGTACTATAGAAGCAAGTGCAGAAGAAAGGTATACAAGACCTTTCCCTCTCTTTATATACACATTCGAAATATGAGCCTCCCAAGACGAGCCGACACAACGGTTGAAGATAATGATGGCTTCTCAAGTATCGGCTTGCGCAATCAATGACTCATTAAACCGACGTCCTCGAGAAATGGAGAGACGAAACGTATGACTCTTCACAAAACCCATAACCCTAGTTAAGCCCTAGCTTCTAACTAGGGCTCGGGGGGGAGTAGCTGATATACCACAAACAAACACACTAATCACCTTGAGACACGTGTGCTTACAGAGTTACTAATCTCGATCATACAGAGCTGATAATCTCGATCATACAGAGCAGCCACAAGTCCTTCAGGGCATTCTCATATATATATATATATATATATATATCATACAGAGTTGATAAACTCGGTCATACAGAGCATTCACAACCTTCAGGGCATTCTCATATATATATATATATATCCTACAGAGCCGACAAACTCGGTCATACAGTGCAGGCGGAGCCTCCAAGGCATTCTCATGCACATATCTTCCAGACCTTATGCTCTGGGCAATATTCATTCAGCATTCCACATAGTTCCGACCTTATGGCTTCCTTAACAACTGTCAAGCAAGGAATAAGGAAACAGTCTTCGACACGGAAACTACTATCTACGATTATCTCTATCTACGACTCAATACTCCACAAGGTAACTGTAATCTCCGATGATCAAATCCCTATATTCATGGCGTCGAATCCTAATCGACTTAGGAAGGCCACGACCTATAAATTAAACCCTAAAGGTACGCTTTATTTTTATGCTCATTCTTTGGCTTTCAATACAGTCTTTCAATTCCATTTACTTACTTAAGCATCGGAGCGGCTACCGCCGGAGCCAATCCGATGGTCCTCTGATCATCTTTCTGAGTGTTCTACAGGTCACAGAGCCCACACTTATTGCGAGTCGAAAAGTGCAGCATCATCATCAATGATAAATTTTGTACGAATTTTTTTTATATATTATCAATATAATAGAAAGGTTGTTAGTATAACTTTAAGAATGACTGAGAGACCATTCTACTTGTGAAATGACTCGAGAAAGGGAGAGGTCATTGTTGTCAAACTTTGTTTGTTTTTGGATTGATTGGTATATTTTTATGATTGGGTCATTCGACTAGAAGTTTACAGAAATGATGAAAATTATCACAAGATCCACCCTTCAAACATATTTAACTCCACAAGTCTTTCAATTATTTTGTGACTAAAATATCTATCATCTAATTAAATTTCTGTGAATATACTTGAAGTACTTTAAATAAGATTTGCAAACTTCAAAATTCAATAAATAGTAAAATATATATCCAGTTTTTAATAAAATCTATATATTTATATTTTAAAAATTAAGATCCATTGAATAAGATTCTATGGTAATTAGGAATGCAAAATATCCTCTCCCATTGAGTTCTTATGTAGGACTACCTTTAATGGGACAGAGATATAGGGAGTGTTAATTAAGGCTGGGATAGTTTTGAGGAGAAATAATGAACTCCAACACTGGTTCAGAACAAGATCAGAAAAAGGTTTCCTTGCCCTAACTAGCCCAGATTAGATATCAAAACCTCAAATATTCTCATAATACTTTAAATACCTCCACCTATATATATATATATATATATATATATATATATATATGTGTGTGTGTGTAACTTAATAGGATTTCAATTTTATATTATATATATATATATATATATAACTTAATAGGATTTCAATTTTATATTTTATATACTATATTATTATGTGATCATGTAATATTTTTATATTTGCGATTAAATTAAGTGCAGGAGAGGGGAGGGGAGGAAAGGGTATGCTGGGACAAACTTAGGATATAAATAAAATCGGAATTGAATTCTCATTGGTGGTCAGTATAAATGGAGTAGGTGTCTTGACTCCCTAGCCATCCCTAACAATGCATTGGAATTGAAAGAGTTAAAAAGAAAGGGAGGGAGACGAGAGGGAATAAAAATTTATTTAATGTTTGATTTTAAAATAAGAAAATGAGAGAGAAGGGCTTAAAAGAACTTTTATTTTCTTGATAAAAAAAAAATGAATTTGTATTTTATCATTTTTACTCACATAATAAAGCATTCTATTTCATTCTTTTTTTTTCTCTCTCTCTCTCTATCTTTCTCATTTCCTTTCTTCTCCCTTCTTGTCCCTTCACGTTTTCAAAGGAACTGTAAAAGTAATAGTCTAAGACTCTTTTCAGTTGGGGCTTAATTATAAAAGACCAAGATGTTTAAGAAATAGATAAAATGAGGATATGCCTCTTTTAATTTACTCTTTAATAATTGCACCTATTAACACATTCATGGCATATTAGGAAGATTATGAAACACAACTAGTCCACAGATTTGGAAAGAGGCGTTTTGATGCCTTTCTTTCATTTGTTAGATTTAGTGAGGGGGAGAGGGAAAAAATGAAATGAAAATTTTTTCTCATATTTTTGTTCCTACTTAAATGAGATCAGAAATTTAAAAAAATATATATATAGATATATATATATATATATATATTCTCAAAAAATATTAAAAATAAAGGGGGAAAAGAGAGAGAGAGAGAGAGAGAGAGAGAGAGAGGACATGTTGAATCATTTTTAACGGGCTTAGGGCTTAGGCCTCACGTCTCACGTTTTGTCCAAAGAAAATTTATAACCTTAAAATAAAAATCATTTATAAAAGGGGAGTAAAGGGCTGGGCATGGACCTTGATTTTATTAAAACTTTAGTAGGCCCAAGTCTGGAAGCCGGTACAGGTTCAAATTAAGGCCCAAATTATGTCAGGCCCAACCCTAGTGTACTAGATTTATTTTATCAAAGGAAGTGGTATCTCACATTCCTACCTTTTGCCGGATTACTTCCCTTCTTATTCATGAGATAGCCCGATTTATCAAGACAATATACAGTTGATTATTTATAATTAATATTTAATAAATTAATAATCTCAAATAATTAATAAATTTTTAAGAAACTAACTTGGTTTCATAGTAAATAATTAATAATTGTATTATCTAATAATTAATATTTTTAAAAAAATTATAATATTAATTATTAAAGAGATAAAATAATTATATATATTTTATTTGTGACATGTCTTGATAATGATAGATATTAATTTTACATAATTGAAGTCAAAAGTATTGTAAATAAAAAAAATTAGAATATCAAGAAACAAAATTACTTTATTTAGAATGGACTTTAAGAGCTTTTTATGCCATATGTAGATTATTTTATATATTTTTTATGAAAACATTAAATTATCATTGAAAATATATATATAAGATTTTATTTTTGTACCAAAAATTATTTACATAAAATAATTATTAATTAATGAAAATATGAAAAATTTTAATAATTAATAATTCTAATAATTTTTTATTTTTAATTTTTATATTTATTAATTATTATTAATTATAAGAGAAAATAAAAATTTTATTTATTTTTTTTGAAGTGCAAATTCTGACCTTAGCTTTTTCTTGATAGTAAAATTTCTAAATCTACCACCACATGAAGTGAGTGATCTTTCAGTTTTCAGTCAATCAGTTCACATTTTATTTAAAAGTTGAAAGTTCCGCCCAAGGTCGAACTTGGTGGGGTTCGACCTTGGGACCCATGCCCAATTGTCACTAAATTGTTTTTCTTTTTATTTTATTTTTTGAATTTAAAAATCTCTCCTATTTAATCAATTGTTAGTTGGAAACTTTAGTCCACGTTTGATATATAAGAATATAAGAATGACCAATATGTAACGCCACATTTGGTATACAATTGTCATTTCGTGGAATGGAATATGGAATAAAATAAAATGTAAATGATATAAAATGAAATAGAAATTATTTAATTAAATTAAAGAAATGTTTGGAATAATTTTTAATAAAATATTCATTTCATGAAATAGATATTTTCAATCATACCAAATAAAAATTAAAATATATATATATATGTAAGTTTATATATGACGATTATATTTTTCTTATAATTAATATTATAAAGATTTTTTTAAAAAAGAAATTAAATATTAGGTAATAGGATTACTAATTATCTATCATAAAATCAAATTGATTCCCTAAAAATTATTAATTAATAATGAATATTAACTTATTAAATATTAAATTTAATAGGGTCAGTTTGTCAAAAAAAATTCCTAAATTGACGAATTCCTACTAATTGAAATTTTTTTTTTGCTAATATCAGTAACTTGAATTTTTAAAAATGGCAAATAAGCTTTTGATAAAAAAAAATATCAATATAATTATTGAAATAAAAAATACTATTTTAATTCTATAATAAAAAAAACAGAAACCCAATATCTAGTGTCATCAACATGAAATGATTAAAATTTTATTTAAATGATATAAGTATACATTACTCATTTAGGTAAGGTGAGTTTAATTTTTCATATCAAAAAGTAGAATAGAAGACATGCTTTAACATGTAGCGAAACACCAAACTTTGAGTTTTTTTTCCCCAAACGTGCGTAATAGCGCTGGCATGAGTAGATTTGATTTGTATCTTTCGTTTTCGGAAGAAACTGGAAAGAGACTGTGGATTGGATGTCGGTGATCGTTATCTACAATTATTAAGTGATGTCAAATTTAGGGGACACTGGCACGTGATATGTACTGTCTCCCTGTTTCCATCACATCTCATTTTCTTTCAACCATTTTTTATTTTTGAGATTTGTCTTTTTCAAGAATTTTTATTCTATGCTGGTTGGTATTTTTATATGCTATCCTTAGCTAAGGTTTCTCTTTCCTTTCCTTTTTTTTTCCTTTTTCTTTTCTTTTCTTGGAAGATAAAAAGAGGGATAATCCATGATTGCATGTTCTTGGCTGGAGATTGGGAGTTCTTTTGTTCAACCATATGTAAATCCATTACGGATATAAAAGTCAAGGTATTTCAAAAAGTAAAATATTTAAATTGGTTGTGAGAGGGAGTAATTATTTTGTATTAAATAATAAGGGATACTTAGCCATGAATCCATTGTTCCATTTAAGTTCGAATGTGAATGTGGGGATATGATGAAAGTTTTTGTTATTATAAGTGCAACGACTCTTGTTAATTTTTAAGCGCAGGTTCAATATTAATTATGTGGCAGTTATTTAGTTTTTTTAACTACCTCTTTTACTCCTAAATGTAATTAACTAAAATTTGTCTTACTATCGTGAATTTGTATAGGGATTCTAATAGAAGTCCTTTTGTCTCGTTTGTTATTGTAAATTAAATGAATATGCATAAAATGAAGTGGTTGATCCCAACATTTAGAGCGATCGTTGATCTTCGTTTGCATTCCTCCATCAATGCCCTTGTTGCCATCTATCTATTTAATCCCTAATTTTTTTTTTTTCATCTCTCTTGTTTTCAACTTCTTCATCTCAATTTATCAGTTAGGGTTTACGATTTAACTTCGTCGATCCACCATCATCGTCATCATAGAATGTCTTATTTCTTGAACCAATCATCCACCATCATCAAACTGTTTTGGTGTTTTCGTTGTTTAACCAATGTAGGTTATGCAAAAAGGAAGCTACATGTTTTGCCGGGAGCTTCATACCCCATAAGCTCCATTCGTCAAACCTCAAAACATCAGAATCATTATGCTATTTAAATATCAAGAGATCATCTTCTATGAGAGAGTGATGTTCCACAAATTCTTTCCATCGTGGGTAAGTGGTTACAACATAGTAGATGATTACTCTTTATCGTGATTGCCAGTATATAAACAAAAAAAATATTTGTTAAAGAAATTTCTTTTGAGCCATTATTTGTTGGATTAAGAAAGTTTATCACATATATACTTAGTTCTAAAAAAATTGTATGATTCGGAAAGGCAACAAAGAAACAGTGAAATTTCACTATTTTATTAGATAATGTTATCTTAAAATAGGTGTTAGGATAGTGAAATTTCGAAGCTTGTGATTTTACGGTAGTGGGCATCTAGAAATAGGTGTTAAGAGTAAGGTGACTAGTGGAAGATGCATCAAAGAAGGAACAAAATAGTTTAGTTGAAGAAATCCCAAAGACAAAAATTTCACCGTGTTTAAATAACTTGGTGAAATTTCATTGTTTCTATGGACAGTGAAATTTCACTATTTCATTGGGTGCTGTTAGCTTGAAATGTGTGCTAGGATAGTGAGATTTGGAAGTTTATTATCAATGGAAGATGCATCAAAGAAGGAAAGAAGGGATTTGGTTGAAGAAATCCCAAAGATAGAGATGTTTCATTATGTTTAAACAACTCAATGAAAGTTCACGGTTTCCATGGATAGTGAAATTTCATTATTTTTAAACAACTCAGTGAAATTTCACCATTTCCATTAACAATGAGTTTTTACTGTTTCATTGGATAGTGGTAGCCTAAAATGGGTGCTAGGGAGTGAAGTTTGGAGTTTATGATTAGTGGAAGATGAATTAAATAAGGAATGAAGGAGTTTAGTTAAAGAAATCCCAAAGACAATGAGATTTCACTATGTTTAAACAACTCAGTGAAATTTTATTATTTTTATAGACGATGAATATTCACTATTTCACTGGATGGTGTTAGCATTAAATGGGTGTTAGGATAGTGAAATTTGGGAGTTTATGATTATGTGGTAGTAAGCAGCTAGAAATGGGTTTCACTAAGTTGTTAGAACACTGTGAATTTTTAGTTTTTAGGTATATATCAGTTGAAAATAAATTAATTCCTTTTTGGATGAGTTGTGCTTTTGTAATTTATCATGTGAAAGGGTTCTTCCTCATCAAGATTTTGTGTAAACAATTCATTATTTCTCAACTAGGTATGTTATAGAACATATCTTGCATTTCGAACACTGAAATTTCATAATGAAAGCTTTTACAAGTACACGTTGTAATACCCCGACCCGAAGTGACCGGTACCCGACCCGGTAGATCCGGGCTATGACACATAAACCCGTAATAATAATAATAATAATGATAATTAAAAAGGATATATATATATATATATTTATATGAATATATGTATGTATATTTATATATCAGCATATGTGTGTGTATATATATATATGTGTGTGTGTGTGTGCCGTGTGTGAAAGGTGGCGGTGTGGGGTTATGCATGGAATAGGTGGCAAAAGCCCTCGACTCAACATTGGTCGAGTTATTTGGATAAGTAGAGAGAGAGAGAGAGAGAGAGAGAGAGGGAGAGAGAGAGAAGCAGAATTTAGAGGAAGAGAAAGAACGGATTGTGGAGCAATTTGAACAAGAGAAAAATCTACAAAAAGGTAAATAATTACGTTTTAATTATTTTCATTTTTCTCCATACGATTGTAGAACTAAATACTGAATTAGAGGAACTCAAAACATGAAGAAAAACTGTGAAAATTGCTACTGGGTTACATGGTCGAACATGACAGGTTTTTGTACGTTAGATTAATCTCAATTTTGAGGTTAGGAACCAGTAGATCTTTCCTCTGGGAGTTCAATGCAAGTTGAATCAATTAAAACGGTTGAGAAATGGCCGTTTTGTGGCCAATTATTCTTTACCGGTGCAACGCCGGAAAGTTTGATCTGGGTATCGAAAAACCGAATTGTTTGAGGTTTAAACTTGTCCTAAAAGAATGGTTAGAGTTTTAGAATTGATTTGGTGTAAAAATTAGGAAAAACGGAAGTCAAAAACTATGGAAAACGAGGGGGAAAGGTGGCGGTTCTGGTGACCGGCGCCGAAATTGGGTCGGAGATGGTGACCGGAAAACCGAAAGGCTATCGGGTCAAGCCTTGGCTGGGTCTGGGTTTGGATCCCGGTTTGGGTCTTGACCGTTTGAAAATGGGTCCTGGTTACTGATGACGTCAGCATGATGTCATGCTGATGCAAGCAACCAAACTGAACCCCTTGACTTTGACCGAACCGGACCGGGCCCATTGAGTTGAAACTGAACCGAACGATTCATTTAATAGTTTTCAGAAATCCCATTTTGACCCCCCAAACTTTCGGATAATTACAAAGTTACCCAAACATTAAATAACAATTAATTTAAAACCCTTTTTAGATTTAAGAAATTGTCAAAATACCCCTAAGCCAAAATTAGTCAAACGAAGTCCAAATAAAGTAAACCAAGAGTGCATTTTGACTATTTTGGGCGTTCTGAACCCAATGTGGGGTTCGTTTCACGAGACAAAACTCCGAAAAAATAAAACACGTTAGAATATAAATTACCAAATTGCCCTTAGTGTCCCTAAAACCAAATAAAAGTCAGAGAGAGTCTAAATTGACTTTCTTCGACGTTTCGGACTCAATGGTGAGGTTCGTATGTTGAAATAAGGTATAGAAAAATATGACACGTAAACATGTAAGGTAATAGAATCAAATTTTAAAACTTAAAGAAGCTACCTAGAAAATGTAACTAAAATAGAAAAGAGATTAAATAACAATTAAATAAAGTGATATTATGAAATATAACTAGACTTTGAAATGTGATTTTAAGGAACTTCAAAGGAAGGATTTTTGGAGTTATGCTTTTGGAATTCAGGTGAGTGTTTCATGCCATATTGAGGTGGAAGATTTTCATTATAAATATAAATATTGAAATCTTTTATGATATATCGACATATGATATCGTTTTCCCTTATAGTCCTTTGTTTAACTACTATACTGTATACGTTTTGAATGATCTATTGACAACTATATTGTCTTCTTTGACTTAAGAAAATGTGTTTGTAAGATACTCAAATGTTATATGATCTTCTTACAAATGTTTGAACTGTTTTAACTAAATATCAAATAAAGAACTTTGATTTAAGTAATTGAACTGCTATTGATGATTATTGCTTTTGGATATGATTTTGATGCTTTGAATAGAACACTCTTCTATGATTGGTCACTATCGAATATATTGTGATTTATCGAACCCTTCCCACAAGGTATATTGTGGTGAGCCAGGTGTTGATACGGCATATCGAACTAGCTAGCCCATCGATCTCAGTTAGCGAGATTCTAATTTGCTGGCTATAGAAGTGGAATATATCATTTTGAATATGAATATTGAAAATCGAACCATGAATCTGAATTATCGAACTATGAATTTGGGTTACCGAACCATGATTTTGAATTATCGAATTGTGATTGATCGAACTATAATTATCGAACTATAATTTATCGAACTATGATTTATCGAATTATGTTATCAAACTATGATTTATTGAACTATGATTCATCGAACTATGTTATTGAACTATGATTTATTGAACCATGATATTGAACTGTGATTTTGATTTATTGAACTATGTTATTGATTATCGATTTACAATTATCTTTGAATTGAGATCTATTGGAAGTGAATTTGATACCGTTATCTTGCTTATTATAAATTAAGATAACATATGGTATCTGATCATTGACATTTCAGTATTGAATTATATAATAGTTTTGAAACCCTTGATATGTTATGGAATGCTCACGAGCTGGGATACTCACGAGCTGTTGAGCTCATGGGATTTTTACCCTATTTCAGGTGATGATATCGGAAAAGAAATAGCAGGATCTGTCAGGATAGGTCGACAGCTTGTAAAGCTATGAACTTTTTGTAGTAGAATTTTGTTAGTCATGACTGTAGTTGCTTTTAGTAATTTTGGATTGTATATAACGGATATGACATCGGCAAGCTTTGAAACAAATTACATCATGTACTTTTTAATAGAATGTATAAATAGATGACTGATGTTGACTTGTGTATTAATTGACAGCTTCCTGCAATTGACAAAGAAATTTTATTCCTGCTGCCTTTGATCAATGAAAATAGAGGAACGTATTGTGAACAGTGAAAAAGGCCTCGATGGCCGATCACGAGCCCTCGATCCGGCATGGACCTGAATTTGGAGTCGTGACACACGTCGTGTAGTTTGAGAAGAAATTTCACATGAAATTTTTTTTACAATAAATCTCACATGAATTTCTTTTGTTTTTAGAAATAAAATTTATCTAATTTGTGAACTAGTAAAATTTCTCTATTTCTTATGGAAATAATGAAATTTCATTGCCTTTCAATCAAACAGTGAAATTTCATTATTTTGTTAGAATGAAATTTCACTATTTATAGAGATTTTATTTAATATTAATATTATAAAACTCTAATAAATATAACGTTTCAAATACACATATTTTTTGTAATAGAAAATTATAATAATATTCCAATAGAAGAGATATATAAGTTGAATAAAATTTTAATAATAGAATTCTTATATAAATTAACAATTGAGCAATTCTAATAAAATTCATAAACTATAAATTAGACAATACAAAATAACTATTCAATTTTTTTTATAAAAAAATATAAATAGACAGTAATAAAAAAATTTAAAATAATATAGAATAAAACTCTTTTAATAAAACTGAATTTTTTGGAGTCTTTATGGGACTTTATATGTGGAATTAGACTTCTATTGAATTTAGATTTTTAGTTTGAATTATACTATAAAAATAAAATTTAGAGATTTTTTTATAAATATGGGTTAAAACGATTATTTTGTTTTCTTAATGCACGAGTCGCTAGTCGTTTGAGTTTTAAAAAAGTACAAATGCAACTGAACAATTGATAGTGGAAATAACAAACCTCTATATTTAACCTAAAAATTTATTAAAAAAAGGCTTCTTCTTTTCTTTTTTTTTTAGTTTATATCGCAAAAAGGGAAGGGTCACAATAAACTTGGGATCGAGCGGAGAATGGGCCTAAACGGTGTTGGATTTGGCATTTCACTATCAACAAATAGAATATATAATGTGAACCACGTGAGCAGGGAAGATGGACAGCTCAGCTCATGCTCTTCTAATCACGGGAGTGACTTGTACTCTCTTCGACCTATAAATTGTAAAATTAAATAAGAAAAAACCCTACCCATGATGTTGAGATTTTTTTTTGAGTTTGGAGCATCACGTCTTAATGTATTATTTTAATAATTTTTTATTATATATAATATATTTTATTTAAAAAAATAAGTCATATAATACTTGATATGATATTATTAAAAAAATACAATAAAATATCACTGCATTAGTTATATTAAAAATTTTAACATAATATTGTAAGATTGTTCTTATGTTTACGAGGATTAAAATATATATATATATATATATATTAAAATTTTAAGAAAAATTTATAAAATTTAATATATTTTTGGTGGTCAGTCGCAATTTTTTTCCGAGTCTACTTCCACTTGGTCAACTTCTTAAGATTTAATGTTGGTATAATAGAAAATTGTTTATTATTCAATTGAAAGTGATGATTTTTCGAGAATGTTTTAAAAATTGATATACAAGATAATATAAATTTAGAAATAGAGAAAGACTCCAAAGTTATTTTTTTTTTATTTTTATTTTTTATCAACAAGAGACTCAAAAGTTATAATAAATAACTTCTTGAGTATTCAAAGTTACTCATGAAAAATTCGTAATATTATAAGTGATTATATAAATAAAAAATTTATGAAACTTTTAAACTCAACAAACCGATGGTATGAGGATGAATAATTTTGTATTATTTTAATTATATTATGTTATATATATATATAATGTCGTATTAAATAAAATATCATATTTTATATAATAAAACATTATTAAAATTACGTATTATCACTTTTCTCAAAAAAAATTCCCGGCATGGGAGGTGGCGGATCCACCCCCTCAATAATTTAGAGAGGTAATCCAGTGGGATCAACCTGACAGTACCATAACTGTAACTATACACATGTCTTCTATAACACGAGAGTAACCAAATTTATCTACACGAGAGAGAGTATAGGGTTTATTTTAATCCCAATTGGGAATCACAATCTAACCTCTCCTCCCCCCCTTTTCTGGCTTTAAATACATGAACTTCCCCTTTCATCACTCAAAACATCCCCGTTCTTCCCGACGACGTACAGTCTACCTGGATAGAGAGAGAGATATATATAGAGAAAGAAGAAGAAGATTCTTAATTCTGGAGAGAGAAATCTACAGAGAAGAAATGGCATCGCAGGCGAGGGTAGATCTGGACGGGCGCCCCATCAAGCCGATAACGATATGCATGATTGGGGCCGGAGGGTTCATAGGGTCGCATCTCTGCGAAAAGCTAATGGCGGAGACGCCTCACAAGGTGTTGGCGGTGGACGTCTACAATGATAAGATCAGACACCTCCTCGAACCGGCTTCCCTCCCCTGGGCAGATCGCATTCAGTTCCACCGCATCAACATCAAGAACGATTCGAGGCTCGAAGGCCTCATCAAGATGGCAGATCTGGTACTCTTTCTCTCTCTTTCTAAAGCTCTACACCACTTTTTCCACGAGCTGTATGCAATCTCTCTTATGCCTCAAATATCTTTTTCTTTCAAGAACTCCGTCTAGTTTTTCACTCTTGGCTTTGTCTCACATTTCTGTTTAATTGTTTAAGTTTGCAGATGTTTTGATGCCGCAGATTTGTTCTTAAATTATGTGTTTTTGATTCGTTATTGTAAATTTAGATAATGTATAGCAAAATTTTCTTTCTTAATATCTACAAACTTTAGCACAATCTCTCTCTCTCTCTCTCTCTCTCTCTCTCTCTCTCTCTCTCTCTCTCTCTCTCTCTCTCGCTCGCGTGCGCGTTATTGTTATTGATAGTGCTCGGTTTGAAGACTAGGATTTATGCTAAATTCTGGTTCTTTGTGTAGATTATAAATCTAGCGGCGATCTGTACACCGGCTGATTACAATACGCGTCCTCTTGATACAATTTACAGTAATTTCATTGATGCTCTGCCCGTGGTATGCCTTTCGGACTTCGATGTCTTGTTGATGACGTTGTCAAAGATTTGGTTGTTTCTTATCGTTATTACTTTTGATGTGAATTATGTTGGTTTTGACATTTTCATTGCTACTTTTATAAAGATTGGTTTTTATTTTTTCACATATACTGAAGTTGATGTGTAATTGTGGTTGTAGGTTAAGTACTGTTCTGAAAACAACAAGCGTCTCATCCACTTCTCTACTTGTGAAGTATATGGGAAAACAATTGGAAGTTTTCTTCCTAAAGATCACCCTCTGCGGCAGGTAAGGTTTCGCTCTCTAATTTTGACTACCATTCTTACATGAAATTCAGATCTATGCTTTTCTTGCTAATACTATTGTGGTATATTTATCATTTTCGTGTTTTTAATAGTTTGTATAATATCCTCAAAATTGTTTTTGATACATAGTCTGTCGGTGGCTGGTTAAGGGCACTGACCATCTGATATCTATACACAGGTTTCTATTTATTATTTGAAACCCATTTTATAAGCAATTAATTTAAAAAAATCACAGCTATTTTGAGATCTCTTCTGAATCTTATTATTTTTCTGCTTTATATGCTTCTGGTGATCTTTCTCTATCTTAAGGTGCATTACTCTTTTCTATGGGAAAGAACTAGTAGATCTCCCAGAACGTGGAGTACTGCCATTAGCAGAGCCCAAATTTTCCCATTAGGGGGCATTCCTTCTATTCTTTTCCTTCCCATGCTGAGACTAAAATGGTATTTGATGTTTTCACTCAAATTGTAACAAGTGAGTGTTTTTGTTATTTCCTGAATTACTTTATTCATTTTAAAATTTTACTTGGTTTGCCTACATTAGAGGTGATTACAAGTTGTAGAGGTGTTTACTTGGTTTGTCTACATTAGAGGTGATTACAAGTTGTGGAGTTGTTTATTCATTTTAATTTGTGAACAAATTGTGTCATTGAATTGTCAAATATCCTGAATTACTTTATTCATTTTAAGTTGTAGAGGTGTTTACTTGGTTTGTCTACATTAGAGGTGATTACAAGTTGTAGAGGTGTTTATTCATTTTAATTTGTGAACAAACTGTGTCATTGAATTGTCAAATATCCTGAATTACTTTATTCATTTTAAAATTGTACTTGGTTTGTGTACATTAGAGGTGTTTAGGTCTTCTGTGTCCCCCCCCCCCCCCCAAAAAAAAAATAAATAAATAAATAAAAATAAAAATAAAATAAAACCAAGAAAAAAGGAACTATGTTGGGTTGTTACACTTTAAAAGTAAAAGCTTCTATTGGTTGATGGTTATTGAGGTACTATATTGCACATTTAATTGTGACATGCAAGTCAAAATGAGGAAAAGTTTGGAAATGTAATTGGTTAGGTATGGAAAGGGAATGCTTCTGGAAGCCTGGAAGGGCCTGCCTAGTTATGATAAATTGTGCCCCCTTTTGTGTGGCAGGAACGGTTGAATGTTGTGCACATCTTGAAATGCTTAAAGTCCTAAGTGCTTATAGATGCAATTAGGATCTTTCCAGTAAATTTTAGTAGCTGCCATTACTCCTCAAGACAATCGGTGTGTTTGCCTATTATATTGAGCTACATGGTGTTTGAAATAAGGTGGCCTGGAAGAGCTTTAAATTGCTCAAATTGTATGAAAGGCAGTCGAAACAACTATTGGAAGAATAATAATAGCATATTGTGTGATCACAAAAACTCAATAGTTTTCTTGTGGATGTGGTTGGCTTGGCCAGTTTAATTTTGTTGCAAGTGTTATGTCAATATCCATTAGCTTTAACATGTAGATCTAGAATGTTTTCTTTAGAGTTCTCTCACCATCCTTTACTTTATAAAGGTTGCTTTGGAGAACTAAAAGAAATGAAAGGGAAGGTAAAAATAAAAGAACAGAGTGGGCAATCTCTTTTTTACATGGTCAATTGGCAGGGTGCAAATGGGCCACCTGAATGGTTTAAAACTTTAGATTTACCTCATTTCATGCTTATAAAGAACTATCCAAACAGGATACATCGTATGAGAATGTAAATCCAGAGATGTGTACTAATTATTGTTATTATTGAATACTGATAAAAGGCTCCTTTCTCCATATGAGATAAGTTACTCGAGATCTCTATTAGCTAGAATTATTGATGAATACCAATAGGAGTTCCGTTTTTTCCCTTTCTACCTTCTTCTTGTTAGATACTAAAATACAAATATAAGGTTTCTCATATTCCATCAGTCACCTCATGTTGGGATAGATGGGTAAATAAACTATGGTGCTGAAGCACTGAACTGCATGTATATGAATTTATTGTCACCATTATTTGTTGATTATCATCATTAATGTGCCATGGGCACTTCCTTTGGTGGATTACAATATCTAATCAACTTATTCAATGTTTGGTGTCTTTTTTTGCTCATGTTTTATGTTGAGTTTTAATTCTTATTTGGGATTGAAGAGTCACCGATGTATTTCTGTAAATTCCAATAACTTGTACTTGTTATGGAAATTTAGGGTATGGCATATACTTGGTAATGCTGTGTGATTATGTACTTAGCAAATTATGCTTGGGCCATGGTGGTGTTCGAACTTTAGTACCGCACATGTAAATATTGTTTCTTATGTAACTTCAAATCTCTAGTTTGTCTCTATGAACATGTCAATTTTCCATCACTATTTGCGTTTGTCAGAAAAAAATTGAGGAATGCTTTAAAATTTCCATAGCCTTACTGCTGGAAATTTTGTAATTGTTTGTGCTATGTTGAAATAGGATCCCGCTTACTATGTTCTCAAAGAAGATGCATCGCCCTGCATTTTTGGCTCTATTGAGAAACAGAGGTGGTCCTATGCCTGTGCAAAGCAATTGATTGAGAGGTTGATATATGGTGAGTGAACTTGTCCATTGATCTGGTTGTTTTTACATAAGTCACTTGTATCATTTTTTTCTCACTTCTTTCCTCCTTGTTAACAGCTGAGGGTGCTGAGAACGGTCTCGAATTCACTATTGTGAGGCCTTTTAACTGGATTGGTCCCAGGATGGATTTCATTCCCGGCATTGACGGTCCCAGTGAGGGTGTTCCAAGGGTTCTGGCATGCTTTAGTAATGTTAGTTCAGTGGATTTGGAACATATAACCATCTTCTGCAGTCGTGTTTAACTTTTGTATTAATCTGGCTACTTTTCCTCCTGCAGAATCTCCTAAGGCGTGAGCCACTTAAGCTTGTGGATGGTGGTCAGTCACAGAGAACTTTCATTTATATCAAGGATGCTATTGAAGCTGTTATGTTGATGATTGTGTGTGAACCTTTCTTTCTTTCATTTTGATTTCATGTTGGCTTACAGAAGCAATAGTTGAGTGGTGTGCTTTTTTTCCGCCCTCAGGAAAATCCAGCCAGGGCTAATGGTCAGATATTCAATGTGGGCAACCCTAACAATGAAGTTACAGTGAGGCAGCTTGCTGAAATGATGACTGAGGTGAATAAGTAATTCTTGTATTTGTACAAATTAAATATACATTTCATTCTGTGTGAGCATTGTTTGTTTTGTATCCTTTTCACAAGTTCTTGTCCTTGCATTTGACAGGTTTATTCAAAGGTAAGCGAAGAGCCACCTCTTGAAGTACCCACCGTTGACATAAGCTCCAAAGAATTTTATGGTGAAGGGTATGATGACAGTGACAAGAGAATTCCTGACATGACCATAATCAATAGACAGCTTGGTATTACTCTACTTGCTTATTTCTTTTTGGTTCTTGAATCTTGATGGGGGGTTAAGAACATTCTGACAGAAGTTTTGGTTGTGTGGGAGTGTCAGGTTGGAACCCTAAGACCTCACTTTGGGACTTGCTTGAATCCACCCTTACCTATCAACACAGGACGTATGCTGAGGCTATAAAGCAGGCCATTGCAAAACCAGTTGCTTCCAGCTAAGTAAAGACACGGTTTTGGGTTCTCGCTTTAGGTGTGCTGCCGGTTGGCAACTGTTTCAATACTTTCCAAGGACTTCTTAATTATATCTAAAATTGTTCATTCTCGTATACTAGAGTTTTTTTTCTTTGCGGTTGTCGGTAGTGAGTTGTATCACAAATATGTCTAGACGGGAGACGAAACTCTGTTAGGGCTCTATCTATATCATATTTTGATGTAATGGACTCTAGAGCTTTGACTACTAGTGCATGTTGAGGGGGCATTGTACAAGTGGAAACCAGTTCCTCTTTCAGGATTTTGTACATTTGTTGTCATTCATCTACTTTACTTATCCTTCAAGGGAGTGTTGTATTTTTTGTTCAAATATTCAGGCTCATGATGTGATATTGAGTACCAAATCAGCAAGAATAGCATTACTCTTTTAATTGGCTTTGAAGGCATTGAGAAGCTCTGTTGAAAACAGTGAAGGAATCTTGTCATTTCAAATGTTAGAATTGAGGCTTCTGTTTGGTTTTAGGATTTGGTGAGGGAAAGGAAAAGGTAAAGGAAAAGCAAAAATAATGTGGAAAAAATGATTTGCCTCATTTCCCCCCTTCGTCCAAAGAAACAAGAAATTAAAATTAAGCTCAACTCCCTCATAAAAATATTGAGTAAAAAAGACAAGTGATCATCTTGAGAAGTCTATTATGAAGAACTAGCATAAAATGGTCCAGCTGCAGAGGATTCAATGTCCAATTGACGATTTAGAAGTTCTGTTACTGTTAACGGGGTGGCCATTTGGCCTATACCGCAAGGCTAGTTGCTTCCTCCTCTCCCCAAATTCTCTCTTAACATTTCAACTAGAGAAGTTTCATTTTTCCTGAATTTTTTTTATGCTATCAGATCGGTAAGCTATTCATTGGTTATCAAACATCTCCTCCTTAATTAGCACATTCATCCACCACTTTGTAACCAGAGAATTGGACTGCACCCTGCCTTTCACCTGCTGGAAAACTTTTGAGTCACTCTTGGACGCCTTGGGTTGGAATTTTACACACATTTGCTGGGATGAAATTTTTCACCGAAAAATTGTAAAATTTTACACTTTTGTTGGAATAAAATTTACAAATTTGGATTGATTTATTTGAATCTTGTTTTGATTTTTCTAGATTTTTAGAATTCAAATTTCTAGATTTGATTAAAACTGAGTTTATAATTTATAAGTTACTGAGTTTTGAGATTTTTGAAAAACTTTTTGAAAATAGCGCGTCTTTCACGCGCTTGATTTTTGAAGTAATGTATTGATTAGGATTGTAAGGATATTTTAGACATTTAAAGTTTGTAGGACTTTGTGGATTGTTATAGTTGGACAGGGACTTAATGATATTTTTTGTACTTTTCATGAACTTCTGCCCTTTTCAAGTTGTTATTATTATTATTATGTTTTAGTTAGGCCTTGTTATAGTTTGTTTTTCTTTTACTAATTTCACTCGTGTCAATTTCCTATCACCCATTTTACATGAAACCATGCTTTACTGCAGCAAGAGGCCCAAAATGCGTCTCATTCTATTCCTATCTTGGAATAGGTCAGTAAAACAAACCAAGCTTAGCTCGTAATCGATTCAGTTAAAGGCTCAAAAGAGATCAATTTGCAAAATAAACAAGTCATGTTTAAACATATTTTGAAATTCGTTAATTTATTAAACTCGATTCAAACTTAGCTCAATAAGCCATTAAATAGTCTAGTAGTATATAAAAAATTTGACTACTTGAACTCGTCTTGATTAGAGACTTGTTTGAGATGAGTTCGAGAAATTAACAAACTTTCCTTAAAAATAATTTGAAACTTGCTTATTTTAAAATGTCAAATTTGAACAATCTATTACTTGACTCGAACTCCACTCATTTACACGCCTATCTTGAAATGCCATGTATAATTGTATATGTTTATCAAGCATTAAAATTACATTAGAACAATTTAACATGATGGTTGGGTTTGGGTAGGTACAGTCTACAAATATTCCAACCTAATCATAACTAACTGGGTTGGGATTAGGGTTGGGCTAGGACCCAATAAAACAAGCCCATTAAAAAAATTCGAATGTGTTTGTGCTTAAATTTCTCTTTGCAAAAATGTGTACCATAATCATTTTTTTTAGGGGTGGGGATTGACCCCCAGCTCCCAACTTACATTGGCTCCGTCCATGAATATCTCCTTTTTTAAAAAAAATATTTTTTGATACAAGTAATGTGGAGAGGGAGAGAAATCTTTAAATAGTATGAGTACGTGCAGCGATTCAAATTAGAATCATATGTATAAAACATATAATTTTTTTTTTATTTTTATTTTTTTATCTCGGATAGGTCAATTTGCCTAAATATCTTCCTTTTTCAAATGACTCACAATTAGGTTAGAAAATATGAGAATGACTTTCAACACTCACGCGTGGTGTGGGCACTTATACTGTACGAACAGTCAAATTTGTGAACATTCAATTTTTGCGAGTGACTGTTGTATTACTAAAAAAAAAATTGGAACGGATTTCGACTATTGTAAAAGAGTTAAAGCTACCGCCCAAAAGAGTCCATACAAAATGCAATGTAAAATATTTTTGGTAATTTGTTTATACTTTGTAATCAAACAAATACCCCTCCTACCAAATTATTTTCAGACTAAAATCAACAATGTCACAAGAGATTAAAAGATAATTTTATTGGTGGTCCATAGCCTAAAAACCACATGATGAAATGGATATGAAAACAACTTACACATGACTTCTATAATTTTGGTAAGGGGGTAAAAATCACCAAGAGTGTTTGAATGAAGAATTTTAAAGTGTTAAACATATTTAAAATTCACATGTATTTGAAATTTTCAAAAATGAAATAAGTACATTTTGGACAAAATTATGTCCATTTGTGAAAGCTCTAGATTATGAAAATTTGATTTTAGAGAATCGATTTTGAAAAATTAATTTTGACCTAATTTAGTTATTGTAAACATTGTTTAAAAGTGATTTTGCAATATAAAATATTCTTTTTAACTATTACCTAATAAATACTTCTTATATAAAAAAAGATTAAACATGTAAAATATATTATATATTATAAATATATATAATTTTAATAATATACAATATATATATATATATGAAATTCAAAATGTTAAAATTCAAAATGCATTATATTTTGGGACCATAAAAACTTTTTTACAATGTGTTTTAAAGCCAAACACCATGATCCATTGGCGAGCTTCTATTCTTATGTTAAAATGGATAAGAGGGGTGGGGAGAGCGGTGGGTGTGGGAAAGAGATTTGTGTCAAGTTCTTGGACATTTCTTATAACTTAATAATTAATAAATTATAAAAAAAAAAAACTTTTATAGTATTAATTATTAGAATAAAAATATGCATGCTTTGCTCCCCTATCAAAACTTTGAATCAAATGAACCTTAATGTTCGTTTAATAAAATGGAATAAATTAATTTCAAATAAAGAATATTCTTTAGTAATGAATAATTGTGCAAAACAAAAATGTAAAGAACCATTATGAGTGAAAGAAAAAAATACTCATCGAGTAATTAGTTTCTCTCTCTAAAACTCTTTTCCTTCTCCCTCTCCCTCTTCATCTTCTGGATTTATTGTTTGTAACTGCTCTCCATTTCTTCTCTTTAGGGTTTGTTGTAGTTGAAATTGGACAATGCTCAATCAGACGGATGAAACACCTATAACTAGTAACAAGTCATCAAATACTAAATACTGACCTGATGTTGATCAAGAATTTTCCGACAGTCAAGTAAGTAAACAGAGGAGTTATACGGATGCATGAACTCCATGGATGTGTGTACCTATAGCTTGCACATGATGTCCCTTTGAAATTTAAAAGTGGTTGTAACTAGTAACAAGTCGCCAAATCCTTAAATACTGGTGTGATGCCAATCAAGAACTCTTCAACAGTCATGTAAATATGATTAAGTGTATCAGTTTGTGTGTGCCTATAGCTTGCACTTCATTCCCTTCTTGTAGCTTTTGTGCATGTGATTGTTGCCATTTGCATAGAATGAGCTCCTTATCCCTGATTTGTCGTCACGTCTTAGGCATAGAATGAGCTCCTTATCCCTTGCCTTCTCTTTTAATTTTTTTTTTTTTTTTTTTAAATCTAAACATAAATTATCTTTCTTTAGAGTCCCTTCAATCCAAATGGTCGTTAACTCGTAGTTAGAGATCCAAATATTGCACATGCTTTCTAAATCATTGCCTCATCTCAGAAGAAAACAATACTAGTCCCTCTATCCTATATTTGAGGGATTGATCACTTAGGGCAACTCCAAAGGAAGTTGCCATTTTGAGGTGCCAAAAAACTTATTTGCAACTATGAATAGTATTGTGACATCTCTGAATTATAAATCTACTCCAATGGTAGGTGCAATTTTAATATTTTAATATTTTTATTGAAAAATATAATTAAACTTAACGGTTATATTTTAACGGGTATAGTTTTCATAACGGTTTAATTTAAATTGATTTTTTAAATTAAATTATAGAAATTAATTTAAATTCTAACAATTAACTAAAGTAAAAAATTTATTTAATTATAAAAATTAGTTAAATAAATAAAATCATTCTAAATTTATAGAATAATTTTCAGAGTGATTTTTCAGGCTTTAGTAAGTTTTTTTTTTTTCACAAATATCTTGTATTTATAGAATTCTTTATTGAAATAAAGCTGTTGGAACAGTAAAAATGGAAATAGCTCAACCGTCAAATGGCACCTCTCCCTTTTCTCTCTCCAAAATTTATAAAAATGGCACCCCAGACCGTTAGGTGTCATTTTACAACTGCAGATTTCACCCCCTTTAGAGTGAAAATTTTTGAGTTTGAGGTGCCATTTTGACGGTTATGAATTTGGCACCCCGCGTTGGAGTTGCTCTTATAATGTCTATTCAAAAGGCTAATTTGGGATTGTACCGAGAGGGTGTTCAATTTGTATCAAATTGCGAGTTTACTATGTTGATGTTACATTACCTTACCATATTATGATGGTTAACTCTCTTTCTTCCACCACCTTATTACCCAATTATTATCGTCAATTGTAACCACTTGCAGGGACAATATTACAAGGTGTGGTTATTGGGAATAAAAACAAAGCACAAATTTGTGTATAATGTAGTAGTAGTTTAGGCTCATCTCCAACAAAGGGAACCTCTATTTGAGGGCTAGAGAGAGATTGGATCCAAAAATAAGGATACAGATAGAAGATGAACGGTAATTTTTGTTCAAAAACCAACCAGATGGAAGATGAACGGTAAAATAGGATATAGCCTTTCCTTTAAATAATAATAATAGGGAAACCCTATTGGGGTTATTCTTTAGATTAATGCTAGACATCCATTAACACTTTTTTTTTCAATTTAGCAAATGATACACTTCTTAAATTTTCATCTAAAATTAAATGCATCTCAAATGACATGACAATATTCAATTAGTTACACATGGCTTTTATAAGCCAATATAATGTTGATATATCATTTGTGATGCATTTTTTGAAATAAAAATTTTAAAAGAATAGCTTACTCCCTTCCCAATTCTGGTCCTCAATGACGTGGCTTTTTATTATCACCATACTACTTCGGGTCAAATCCAAGTAGAGTTTAAAAAAAAGTTATTTTACCAGTTTGGTATTGTTTTTAGCTTATTTACGGGATTTAGATTGTTTTTAAAATCGTTTTTCTAAAAAATATTTTTTTATTAAGAAATCTGTTTAGAAAAAACGCTTTTGAAAGCATCTTTTTGAAAGACGATTTCAAACAATTTTTTTTTTTTAAATCTTCTTTTTAGAAAGACGCTTCTGAAATTTTTTTTATTAAGAAATCATTTTTCAAAAAGACGCTTTTGAAAGCGTATTTTTAAAAGACAATTTCAAATATTTTTTTAACTTTTAAAATCGTCTTTGAGAAACGATTTTACAATTAACTTTAATTTGATAAATAAGTTTATTTTTAAAATTTTTTTTAAAAGAATTCTATTTTAATAAAAAATTCATAATACTTCTCTCTTGTCAAACTATTAATTAATTGATTGGCTCAATTTACGAAAAACATTCCAAACTTTCCTCTCCCCTCCTAGGCCAAAAGAAACACTTTCACAAACCTTCTTTTGAAACCCTATCAAACATCTTAATCGCCTTTTTTCCGTCTCTATTCAGCCTGAACCTCTATTTTTAAACCTGAGAACAAATGGTATGTCACTTGTGAAATCTAAACCCTGTCAAAACAAATATTGAGGCAAAATTTTTGCTTATAACTAATTAATAAAGATTAATTATTTATTCCTTAGTTAACACAGATAACCCTGAATTTTTTCTCTAATTAATTATGTCATATCAATTAGATAGGTTTCGTTAATCTTAAGTGATAAAATCAAGTGATCCTAAAAATAATATAAATTCGTAATTAATTTTATGGCCAAGTGCTAAATAATTAATCACAATTAATATAAAACACATTCCGAACAAAAGAGATATACCAAGATATACAATAGAAAAACCCTCGTGAGAAAGAAAAACCCATTCTGTTATTGGAGAACAATCTACTAATAAATCAATTCAGTTATAAGATACAAAACTAACAACACTGATTACTAACTAGTTACTCTGCTTGACAATTTATTACTAGTCAATCAATCTCATTATGCTTTTGTCTATCAATTACATTTTTCATCCCATTTCTTTACCGTAACATTGCCTCATTCTGATCACAATCTACCTCTACAGATTTACACTACCCGATATGAAGTGATCTAGTAATGTGTCATGAGATTATCTATAACAAAAACTCACAATAATTATTGTGAAATAGATTAAAGTTGAATCCAAATAAAACTCTCAAGGATTCTAAAGTGTCATTTGGGCTCACTAAGGATGCAAACATATGCTATTTATATGCAATTCTCATAAAAAGAATTAATTAGTGTGTTGAAATGAGGGCTCAGCCCATGCAGCTCCTTAAAATCATGGTGTTAAGGAGAGGGGTCAGAAGGCCTTATAAATAAACTAGAGGAGTTAGAAACGGGCGATATGGGATAATCCAACACGCTCCCTGGATCACATTGCCCGTGGAGGGGGGCCAGGTGAGCGGCTTCGTGCATCTAGCCTAAGGTTGGGCTTTGGCCTGGCTCTGATACCATGTTGAAAATTGGAGGCCCAACCCATTCAGCTCCTTAAAACTCAAGTGTTAAGGAAAGGGGTAGCCAGCCATATAGACCAGAAGAGCTTCAGAAGAGCGATGTGGGCCAATATCCAACACCCCTCCTTGGACCGCATTGGGACGAAGCTCAAGGTGTATAGAGGCTAAGGTCGAAGAGAAAATATTTTAACTCCAAAAGTCATTGAGTTTTTAAATTATGTGGTCCCAAGTCCAATAGTGATGAGGTGGCATCATCTTTTTATTCTTAATGACAAAATTACCCCACTTTCCCAGTTATAAAAACAAAGAGTTTCTTTCCACGCTTCTTGTTACCAAACCTACGCCCAACTTTCCATGTTATCACCTTTTGTTTTTGAAACTTCAATAGTAAATAACTTTCAATATATAAGTCCATTTTTCCTAAAAATTATATATTTTGACTCTAAAAATTGAGATTTATCAAATAAGATCTATATTGCATAGAAAATTCTATAAAAAAAAAAATCGTGTTTTTTGTTAAGTCGTTGCTGAAAAATTGTTGAAGTCTAAAAAACAATAGCCCAAGCCATGCAGAGAAAATTTGAAAAATGCTCCAGGGTAGTGCTTTCTTCCATTTAAAATTCTATGTTAGCATAAGAATACAGATTCTGTAATGTAACACTAGTTTATTGTGATAAAAAGATAATGGTTGTTAAATCAAGTGCTTCTGTTTTCATTGGCTCCCACATTCTTAATTTTTTCATCCTCACAAAATTATTAAGTGTCTGTTTGGTATTGCTAAACTTAACAGATAATTGATTCCAATTTAATTGATTAATATAAAGTTAGTTTGGTTTTTGGATTAATATATGTTAAAATTGATTATGATGACAAAAGTGATTAATTGGATGTTTGGTAAAAAAAAATTTAGAAGTAATTCAATTAAATTAAAGATGG
Source organism: Nyssa sinensis (assembly GCA_008638375.1). Classification (NCBI taxonomy): domain Eukaryota; kingdom Viridiplantae; phylum Streptophyta; class Magnoliopsida; order Cornales; family Nyssaceae; genus Nyssa; species Nyssa sinensis. The sequence continues at coordinate 53,148,853 of CM018031.1, read as the reverse complement.
TTTTTGTGTGATTGGCTACATGTGTTTTAACTAAAATTTAAAAATAAATATTAATAAATTATACAACTAATTTAATATAAAATAATGTTAAATATAAATTAAATATTTTATAAATGATATAATTAAAATAATTTATTTTTACTATATTCTATTTTGTGATTTAGTTTTTATTCCGTGTGTTTTCATAATGATATAAATACTAAATATAGATAGACATACTATATACTTTAAAGATTTATATAAGAAAAGAATTATAATGCGACTTAAAGTGTCTTCTATGTGCATCCACATATTAATTTTAATTTTTGTTATAATGGAATAAAAATGTGACTTTTGCCCATGAACAATTGATTCTTTTATTTCAAAAGTAGATATGACGTGCATGACATATATCTATAATTATTTTAAACTATAGGTTTAGTTTGTTTAAATTAGATTCCAGTACAGAAACAGAGGTCTTGACAGCTACCTTTTTTTACCTTAATCCAATCTTCCGTTTTGACAAAAATTACGGTTTACAACTGATTATTTAAACTCATCCAAACAACCCAATAATTCAACTTAATCTAAAATCACATTGGTAGATCGTGAATCTGAACTTCAAACGGGGGGCCAAATGGGCTCTAAATCATCTTTTGACTCTTATTTTATTGTCCATCTTCTAAACGGAGGGCCAAATGGGCGCTAAATCATCTTTTGACTCTTATTTTATTGTCCATCTTCTAAACGGAGGGCCAAATGGGCTCTAAATCATCTTTTGACTATTATTTTACTGTCCATCTTCTAAGAAATTGTAGCAAAGGACCATAACAACTTGTTTATGAATACATGGCAAAAAAAAGCCCTGATAAATCCTCATAGCCACCTCCATTGCCAAAACCAAAGCAAAGTTAAAATTCAATAACCAACTTTTGGAACTCCATACCTTTTTTGTTCACTTTTGTCACTACATTAGAAGTTATAGGGGTCACTTTATATGAAAAAAATTCTTTTTGAATATTACATAAGTTTAATTTTTTTCGGATTTAGAATTTTTCGATAGAGAATGTTCTCTGTTCGAGAAACATTTCTTTATTGCTAGTTTTTTTTTTTTTTTTTTTTAAAGTTTTGCATTGTTTTCTTTATCTATTTTTTTTGTTTTATCAATGTTGGAGTATTACTACTTTCCTAAAGAACAAAAGTTATTTGATGCATTATTAAAAACATGTGTAATACTTTTTTTATTTAAGGAATTTATAAAATTTCTCTATTTCGGGACAAAGAAAATTCTCGATTTTGGGATAAAGAATATTCTTTATCGTAGTTTTGTGGACAGAGATTTTTTTAATGAAAATTCTCTGTTGAAAAAACACGAATTTGTTTGACAAAATTTCCTATACAATATGAATTTTGTTTGATAGATCTCAATTTTTAGAGTCCAAATATATAATTTTTATGAAAAACGGATTATATATTGCAAGTTATTCAATTTTAAAATTTATGGAAAAGTTGGGTGATGATGTGGCAAGGGAGTGTGTAAGGCTTTGGTTGATGTTTCTTGTTTTTAAAATTTTTACACTAAAGGGATATTTTTGTCAACAAAAAATTTAGGAACTTTTAGAGTTAACACTTTTGGGGTTGGACTTTGTGCTAATTAAGCACTTTATGAGAGTCTGATTACCTAATCTCCCTAAAAAATAGTTATATTTCTATATGAGTAAGAAAAGTTATTTTATACAGGTAAAACAAAATCCTAGTAGGATTTGGATTTACCAACCAACCGAGTTCGTTGAAACCATCACACATGTTTGGATGACCTGGACACGCATTCGAACGATTGAATAGGTCCAAAGGTCTTAGAGATGTGTTCATACAGTTAAGGTACTAGTTTTGATTCAAATTAATTTAAAATCATACTCAGTATATAAGGGTTATAATAATAACACATTCTAAGGTCTTTCTAACCTATAAATAATACTAAAAAGCACTTAGATCATATGTACCATTAAAATGCAAGACCCTATGAGAACTGTTAAGTGAAAGATTAAATGCAGACATATCTTACATCTAACCATGTATGAATGTTGTGCATGTGTTTATACCATTCTTAATAGAGTAAATATGAAGTCTTCAAATTATTATCGAAAATCTTTATCTTTAGAAATATATAACTATAATTTAGTCAACCAACTAGGGCTAGCCCAGTTGGCCATTCATACCTTCCCTAAAGGGGAGTCATGGGTTCAAGTCTCACTCTTTATTAGGGTGATGTGAGTATTTATTTTCACTCAATTATGGGCTGGCTTGGGTTGGGTTGTTGGTCCAAGGCCCATATTAGAGAGACTCTTGAAATTGAGTTATATAGTCTTGTAAGTTGACTAAGTTGGTTGTAATAAAGTTAATTGTAATACATAAATTATAACACTTCCATCACTTCTATAGAAAAAAAACTATAATTAAGTCTGGCTTGTTCAAATCTTCAATTATTTGATTGACTAGCAGTAAGACTCAACTTAGACTAATAATTACAAACTTAATAATTAGACTTTTAGAATGAATTTCCAACACAATTCTAAAGGAAATTTTCAAAATAGTTTAAATACAATTCTTTCTCATACCTTTTCTTTTTATACTAAGTACAGTTTATTCACCATGGTACAAAATATTAAAGAACAATAAGAGTTTTCTTAGTCAAGTCACGATTTACTGAGTAAGCAATGCAAAATCTAAAATAGAAACACAAAAAAAAAAAAAAAAACAAACTCTTATTCAAGCATACAAGGAACATGGCAAAGATGCCATCATACAAACATCAAAAACTCACTCACAACAAAGTTGTAGAGATAAGACAAGCTCAAAACAAAGTACCAACTGAACACAAAAATAAAAATTACTAAGGAATATGTTATAAAGCCTATGTGCATTCAAATTTCCTAGTAAAAACAGTGGTTTTCAATACCTAGCAAAGCATCAATAGAGGATTTGATGGCATGGAAAGTTCCTTAAGCACCAATTCAACCATATTTCTTTTCTCTTTCATCATTCTAGCAATCCTTTGAACCAAACATGTTGGGTTGTAGCAAAAAAAGCAAGCTTTTGAATAGCATTTCTTTTTTTTCAAATTGTTTTTTAACTAAGATATATTTGCCACATGGAGGGTTGGGCTGCCAAATGGAGGCAACGACAATGGTGATTCAGATGTCTGAAAAGGTTTTAGAGAGGGTTTGTGAAAGTTTTTTTTTGCTTGTGAAAGAAGAGGAAAATTGAGAGGGTCAATCAATTAATTAATTATCCGAGGAGAGAGAGAGAGAGAGAGAGAGAGAGAGAGAGAGAGAAAGAGATAACATAGTAATGTAAGTCGCCACATCAAAAGCCATGTCAATGGGGACAAAAACGGGGAAATATTTTGGGGTTCTCTAGCATTACTCTATTCTTTATCCTCCATTTTAATTTAATATGTGAGTTAGAGTCCAACAGATAAAAATTCTCTAGGATTGTCAATAGGCTCCTCATAATCGTAATACTAAATTTATTAAATTTTTATCTCAAATGATATGATACTTTATGTGTTAAATTATGTACTTAAAGTGACATAATGATGAAGTGTCACATCTAAAAAATGACAATTTAATTAGATTTATTTGAGATCCGTCATACCCCCATCTTTATTGGGATGTCTTGTCCCCGATTATATAGAAGTTGATGAAGTCATTTTCTATCTTCGATAGTCGATTCTCAAAGTCCTTTCTCCAAGGTATCAGCAAAGAAGATATTAGAAGGTCGCCGGGAGAGGTCTGGCGAAGAATCTTCTGACAGTCAAGTTAGTAGCTTGAATAAGGTACCACTAAGAATGAGTGTAAAGCTTTTTTGAGAGAACGTACCTTTTCTGGCAAAAGTCTTACTCCCTTTATAGATGGTGAATATCTTTCTGTTAAGATTTTTCTAGGAAAGTAGGGATTTGATTCGATTCTTTTGACTAGGTCAATTACCACATATTTTTGAATAACCTATTCTCTACTTGCATACCACAGTACTGACTCATGAGATATGGAGGTCATCCTTTTGAAATTCGAATTAGCACTGATTGGTGAGGTGTAGATGGTATCTTTTTGGAATTTGCTGCCAGGTGTTATTCTCCCCTTGTGAACTGAGTTCTGCTATACCAGCTCCTTAGACTTGGTCAACTACTGCATACTTTTGAATACTTTATATCTCAGTACTAGGTCATGAGGTTTGGAGGTTATCTCTTTAATTATGGTTGTCACGCGTCACTCTTATATTATGAGTTAATTTTAGGTATATCAGCTACTCCCCCCTCAAGCCCCAGATGTCATGACTTGGGTTAATGTCCCGAGATTCGATTTAAACACTTCGTTGCGTTCGACCCATCGGTTCATTTTTTGAGATCTCAATTGTCCCATTGCCTCAAAAAGTGTTTTAATCATTTATTACCAAACGGCGTTTCAAAATCTCCAAGTAATTATCACGTTTCATTAATGATCGTGTCTTCTATATAAACACCTTTTTAGTTCATAAAAGAACTTCTGGTTTATAAAGATTTCTTGTTCAAGTTTTTTCGATCAAGTTTCTTGGTCAAGCTTCTCTTTTCTTGATGACAGTCCTTTTTGTCGGCCCGCTACTTCCTAATTAGGTAAGAGTTTTTTACCTAACCTTTTTTTTCTTCTTTTTATCTCTCACTTATCATCTCTGCTCAAAAAGATGAAAACCCTAGGGTTAATATATCTAATTCTATTGAACCTGTGAGGAATGGAGAATCTGATAAATCTAATTCCGATAAGGTTGGTGATATCGAGTTTGAAGATACGCAGAGAGACCTCGAGATCAGCTATTTTACTTCAGAGAGCTTAGATGTTTTAAAAGTCACTTATAACATCCCTAAGACCATGGTCTGTAGGGTTCTTGAGTCTTTTGAACGCCTAAACACCCCAGGACCTTATATGTATATAAGGAGCGGTTTAAATTTGGATTTTGATTCCCTTTCCACCCCTTTCTTATACGATTTTTCTATTTCTACGGTATTTGCCCTGTCGACTTGAATGTTAATAGATAGAGGCAACTTATGGCCTTTCTAGTACTGTCTTTAAAAAATAAAGTAGAACCCGACCTTGACCTTTTGAAGTGAAATATAGATCTCAAAAAGAGTTTTGAGGGACTGTATTACCCTTTCTTCCCATCTCGATTCAAACCTCTTACCTCGGTACCCACTTTTAACAAAACATGGAAGAAGTGGTACTTCTTTGTGAAGGGAGCTCTAGAGGATGCTGAACATATCGAGTTGGACTCTGGGGTGATACCCCGGATCCCAGGTAGGACTAGTAAGATACATGTCCTTTATTTCCCCCTCCCCCTTTTTTTTTTTTGAATCTTACACTTTTCCATTTTCAGCTTGAAGCACAAAGGGTCATATAAAGTTGACTGACGAAGACAATAGAGGCTCAGGAGGATTTTAAAGTCTACCTTGCGACACCATCACTCCGTTCTAAGCATGAAAAACTAGGTTAAAGCGAGCCTAATTCAATCTCCAGATATGGACCTCCGCAAACAAGTTCTCTTAGGCTTCCGTCTTTTGAGAAAGAAACGAGCAGTAGTTGGGGAACCTGCAACTGACGTTTCAGCCAAGGAACGGGCACTAGAGAAGGTTCTTTTTTGGAGAGGACCATGACAGAGGGCAACACTCTTTGCCATGAGGTTCCACCATATCAACCTTATTTACCGAACTTTCCACCTGCTGGAGATTTTGACGTGGCAGGGACCTCTATTTCCCAGTTAAGGAAGAGGGGAAAATAGGTTATGACTCCAAGGTAGGGAGGAGGGGTTCCTGCTTGAGCTTTGGGGGAGAATGATCCCCTACTAACCTCCATTAATGATGCCCTAAGGATGGCATGAGACTTAAGTTGGGACAAGATCTTGGGAGAGTTGGCTCAAATGAGCGTTTCCCAAACTGTCCATGGCGGTTTTGTCTCTTTGTGTAAGGTAAGAAATATATATATATACATATATATATATATATATTTTTTTACATTTGTTAGTTCTAACAACCCTTATTCTACAGCCCTGTATAGTATGACTGCTCTGGGTGGGATTAGGTACGAATCTCATGACTTGGAAGCCCAAACTCAACCCCAACTTATGAGTTTTACTGAAGCAGCTAACAAAGTCAAGGAACTGAAGAAAAGACTTGAAGAAGTCGAGATGGAACTTGGAACCTTCCAATCCTCGACTAACAAACTTAGGGGGCAGCTGGCCGAATCCTTTAGCACCGTATCAGCTCGGGACTCAGAGATACACTTTTTGAACAATGAAGTTGCTGACCTGAATCGACAGATATCAGATCTTAGGTTAGAAATGTCTGTCGTTGAGACCGCTACTTCTGAAGCCGAAGTAAGACGCCATTCAGAGATAGAAGCTGCCAAGGTTGCAACAGTTGATAAACAAAAAACCAAGATTCTGAAGCTTGGGAGGAAGCTAGCTTGCCTTCAATGGCTATAATCTTTGCCTCAAGAAAATGACCAAATCCTTTCCAGAGATCGATACAGAGGTTCTAGACCATGTAGAAGTTTATGATGTTGAGAGAGAGGATTTTAAAGAGGATGAAGTTTTTGACGACCCAACTACCCCCACTGATCCTTAGTCATGCTTCCTTTTTAATAGTCTTTCTGTAATGGCTTTAAACATTTGCTCTTAATACTTATGGTTTCCTCATTCCTTTTATGATGGTTTTTTTTTACTTGACAACATCTGAAGGATAGCTTTGTTGACTTATGTCTTCTATTCTGGGCCTATGTTACCTCGAGCGAACAGGTTGAATAGAATTTTAAAGCTAACCAGGATTTTACTTTAGAGCTGTATCATCCAGAGCTTAAATGCTCCTTGGAACTTAAAGCTAACAAAGATTTTACTTCAGAGTTGAAACATCTAGAGCTTAAATACTTCCTGGAATTTAAAACTTAACGAAGATTTTACTTCAGAGCTGTAACATCTAGAGCTTAAATGCTTCACGGAATTTAAAACTAACAAAAATTTTACTTCAGAGTTGTAACATCCAGAGCTTAAATACTTCATGAAATTTAAAGTTTAACGAAGATTTTACTTTAGAGCTATAACATCCAAAGCTTAAATGCTTCACATAATTTAAAGCTAATAAAAATTTTACTTCAGAGCTGTAACATCTAGAGCTTAAATGCTTCTTGGAATTTAAAGCTTAACAAAGATTTTACTTCAGAGCTGTAACATCCAGAGCTTAAATGCTTCACAGAATTTAAAGCTAACAAAAATTTTACTAATAGTACTTCTTCAAATGCTCTATATTCCAAGGCCTTGGAATTGGCTTTCCATTGAGTTCTTCTAACCAATAAGTGGTTGGCCGGTATGTCTTTACTATCTGGTAGGGCCCCTCCCAGTTGGGAGATAGCTTTCCTGAACCAGGTTCCTTAGTATTTGGAGAAACTTTTCTGAGTACGAGATCCCCAACCTGGAAACTAATCGACTTGGCTCTTTTATTGAAATACTTTGACATCCTCTGTTTGTAAGAAACTATTTGTATCTGAGTTTGCTCCCTTTTTTCTTCCAAGAGATCCAATTCTTTTGAAAGTAGGTTGTTATTTTGATCCGAATGGTACACAATAGTTCTGAGGGAGGGTAGGCCAATTTCCACAAGTATGACGGCCTCGATTTCGAACGTTAGAGAAAATGGCGTTTCCCCAGTGGGAGTTTTTTTAGTGGCCCAGTATGCCCAAAGTACCCTAGGTAACTCTTCGACCCATTTTGCTTTTGATTCCTCTAGCCTCTTTTTGAGGGCTTCCAATATAGACTTGTTAGTAACCTTTGTCTGATCATTGGCTTGAGGGTATGTTGGAGATGAAAAGTGTTGAAGTTTGTTAAGGTCAGGGCAAAAGTTTTTAAAGATCCTACCTTGGAATTAAGTTCTATTGTCTGAGATCAGTACCCTAGGTATCTCAAATCTACATATTATCTTCTTCTAGGTGAAACTTCTTACCTCGAACTCTGTTATTCTGGTCAATGGATGGGCTTCTACCCATTTGGTGAAATAATCTATAGCTACCAAGAGAAATCTCTTATTCTGAGGTGCCCTTGGTTGTGGTCTAATGATATCCATTCCCCATTGAACAAATGGCCATGGATTAGTAATTGGGACCAATTGCTGCTGAGGCTGATGTCGGTAGGGTGAGAACCTTTGACATCTATCGCACTTCTTGATGTGATCCTTACCATCTTTCTGCATAGTCGGCTAATAATACCCCTCCGTAAAGGCTCGATAGGACAGGCTCCTTGCCTTATTATGATTTTTGTAAATCCCTTCATGCATTTCTTTTAGTACATAACGGGCTTCCTCTGAGGTGAGATATAGAAATATAGGAAAAGTGTACAACCTTTGATAGAGCCTGTTGTTGACAATCAGGTATCGAATCGATTTGATTCGTATTTGTTTAGACAAGTTGTCACGACCCGAAACCCACCCTGTGCGGATTATCGGATCGCGACCGCCACCCTCAAGCCCGGAGACCTTAGGGCGAAGGCTCGCATAAGCAGCGGTATCGAATAGATGTGCGACATGTGATTGCGGAAGCGTGAAAAACTTTTTCTTTTCTTTTCTTATTTAAATTTACGCACATCCGTCCGATACTGCCGCTCTTCACATTGCGGTACACATGAATATACATAGCATACATGGTTACACATTCAAAGCATAACTAAAAACTTATAAAACTTATAATATTACATGTCTTCTGCCCCGAGGTCTTAGTACATATTCTTGTCCTGTTTACTAATTTAGAAACTCGTACTCAAAATTCACATGATTTCATAAGGAAACTACGTAAACACAACTTCCCAAAATGGCAGATCCTTCGTCATCGTCTTCAAATCAAAACTGCCTTTATCATTTACCTAAAAAGGGGATCCGAACAAAGTCCGGGTAAGCTAATCTAAGCTTGTGAGTAATTCCTGCATTCGTCATGGGGTTTTCAACTGGTAGTGGTTTAACACATGAGAGTTTATAAAATACTCACTACCAATTGCTCGTACATTTTAGAATACAGAGTATATGCATTCTTAAAACAGATGGCTTGAAACATTTAAAGCATTCAAGCTAAACTCGTACTTTTCAAATAGAGTATAAAAACTCGAAACATATGCATTTCTTAAATAAATAGCTTTGAAACATTTAAAGTATTCAAGCTAAACTCGTACTTTTTCAGATAAGTATATACACTAAAAAACACATAAACATGTATTGTGAAAATGAGGGTAAAACCTGCTTTCATTTTCAAAATCATTTTTTCATCTTTTATCTTTAATTAGGTGGAATCTGTTTCGAACCAGACTCCCATTTTACTACCGATCTCATTTGCCTAGGGGATTAGATCCTGCTATCGGGCATTTACTGTTGAATCCCCAAGGATTTCAACTATCATAAAGGGTGGTACTTAGTACCGTTTATCTTATAAAACATTTATCACATGGGTACTTCGATAGATACTTTTCATGAATATTTAAAACATGAAATGTGTAACTTCTACAATAGAACTTCAAATACTTGTAACAATCAAATTCAGAATATTTAAAGAAAACACATTTTAACCAGACATGCTAAATATCTCCAAGAAAGAAATTGAATGTAAAACATTTAGCCAGCATGTCGTAATGGAATAATTTAAAACAGGAATTGTAACAAAACTGAATTTGATATTCAAATATTTCACATAACTTGAACTTAAAACTTCTTCAAATATATGAAGTTAAATCTCCACTTCAAACACAGGGTTACTCACTTTATTCTCCTGGTTAGCTCTACATAGGTGCCTTCCCTTTTGCCTTCCTCAACCTATCATAATTTATGAAAGATCGCATAAATCTCATATATACTTAATAAACTTAAAATCTTACCCATATCTAGATTGTGCAAGATCGAATTCTTAATCAGTCTAACTTATAACTATATCGTAGTCTAGCCATTTATGTACTAATGATAGTGGTAATACCTGAGACGCATCTCAGCTAAAGTTTCATTGTTCTCGCGTTCTTCTTCTTCTTTAAGCTGCGCCTCAGCAAGTCTCCTTGCTGCTGCTTCCCAAGCGGCTCGACCAATTGGAATAATTGGTTCCCAATGCATTAAGGGTGTGAGGGACAAAATCTCATAGTGTTTAGCAATCCTTAATTTCTTGTGGAGTGCTCGATGTTTTCGATCTAGTTCATCCAAAAAACCTTGTTGTTTCTTACCTTTAACCGTGGTCTGAGCCTTAATCATTTTGAACTACTTGAATTTGACCTAAACACAATTCATCGTGTTAGACTTGAATTTCATTTCAATTTATGCTCTTCTGGTAGCTCCATTAACTTTAAATTAAAGTTATTTATTTCATATGTTTACGTGTCGTGTCTTTTCGTATTTCATTTCTCGTACTTGCCTCAGGTTAGTTCTTCGACAATATTTCAGTTCATAGCCATCTAACAGATGCTATTCATCAAATTTTATGTCTTTTTAATTTAGGCATTTCTTTTTGGTTGAATAGACTCTACTATTGAGTCCGGAGCGTCGAAGAAAGTCGGTTTAGGCTTTCCTAACATTTAATTTGGACTGTTATATGTAAAAGGACAAAATGATCATTTATTGTTTTATGTGTCTCATTTTTCTGTACTTCGTTTCGAAATTTGGACTTCATTATTGAGTCCAGGTTGTCAAAGAAAGTCAATTTAGACCTTTCCTGATTTTAATTTGACTTTTGAGGTACTAGGGGTATTTTGGTCATTTTATCCCTTTACATGTCTTTATTTTTTGGAACCCCGTCTCGTATCGTGGACCTCACCATTGGACTCAGAAGGTCCAAGATAGTAAGAATACACTAATAACTTGTTAATTTTGGACAAGGGGTATTTTGGTCATTTATCCCTTTACATCTTTATTTTTTGGGCCCTGTCTCGTAAAACGGACCCTACCATTAGTCTCAGAATATCCAAAATAGTAAAAATACACTATTTATATGCTTAGTTTGGACTTCATTTGCCTTATTTATGACCTAGGAGCAAAACGATAATTTTGCTTTATTTATTAAATAATTAAATTAATTATTTAATTATTTTTCAGGGGTCTGGTTGCATAAAATTTCCCTCAATTGGGCCACAATAGGATTGTCCAGAATTTTTGGGGTCAATCCGCAATTAGAGAAAGTTTTGGTTTATTTATTTTTAAATAAATTAGAAAACCAAGTGGTTTAGTTTGACCATAAGTGAACCGGTCCGGTCCCATTGTAAGCCAACCGGTTTAGCCAGTTTGTCATGTGTTGCTGACGTCATGATGACATCAGCCCTAATGTCTTTTAATTTAAACACAATACTTCAAAATGACACCGTTCAACTTAACCGTTTTATGCGATGGGTCGGGTTCCGACCCGAGACCCGATTTGACCCAAACCTGAATCATCACTGTTCATCTTCTCCGCCATTTCTTCCCCAATGTTGCCCTAGTTGCAGGTTTTCATGTTTTTCATTTTCGTGAATTTTTGCTCAATCATTCGCCACTGTTTTTGATTTAAAATGTTCCTAAGACATCACCAATCAGTTTGGCATTCATTTTGGAGTTCAAATCGAACTCATTTGCTCAGTTTCAACCTTGATAATCCGAACTGTAATTTTGTCGTAAATGGTCATTTCTGAGTTAAATCCCGTGAGACTTGTTCTGTTGTAATCCCCTCTTTATAGGGTTTCATATTCCATTCATAAAAGGTAGGTTTAACATCGAGTTTAAGGTATTGGGTTTCAAACCCGTAACCTGCAAGTAAATTTTTGGAGGTCTTTCTTTAGGATTCTTGATCTCGGGTAAGTGTTTTTGGAATGCTTATAAGGTCCACATGAAGTCTCTATACACCAAACACAGTTTGGTGATGATGAAATCAAACCTGCTGTAAGCAAGGTCTTCAATGGCGATTGTTCGTGGTTTTGCATTTTCTTGATGTTTTGAAGCCTAAAAATATGCTAAATCAACTCTAAAACACATATCTAACATTATACATGCATAACTAAGTTTCAAACAGTTTCTATTCATGCATATTTCTAGAGAGAGAAATTTAAGAGTTTTCATGGGTTCACCTTTTTGAGTCGGTTCCTTTCTTTCTTCTTACTCTGAATCTCTTCCTCAACTTCTCAGTTTCTCTCCGGTTCAGTTTCTTAGTTCTTTCCTTACAAAACAAACATACAATGCATGCTTGTTTCTTTTAAAGAAGAGGCAACCGACTTCTCTCTCTCTCTCTCCCTTCTCTCTCTTTCTCTACAATCTGACTCCAGAGCCCTACCTTAGCCCTCACAGCTCATCAGCTTCAATTAATTTTGCTCTTCCCTATTTCACTTTGCATTAAATTTATTTTGTATTTTTGTTCGATATTTTACATGTAATATATACATATATATATATATACACACACATCTATACTTGACAACACACACACACACACACACACTAGCCGACACACACACATATACACACACTGTTCACACACTTTAACTATATATATATATATGTACATAACTTTATTTTCCTCATTCATATACATACATGCACACATACATATTTTCATATATATACATGCATGCATACATGCTCTCATGTACATACATATCATATTAAACATACAGTATATTATTATAATTAAAACTAATTATTTCATATAAATAATTATTTATTTATTTATTTATTTAATTATTCTCTTTGAGTGTAAATGTTTTTTACACTAATTTTCTTTAATCTCGTAATACGTGTCATATGACTTGGTATCCCGGGTCGGGATATTACACAAGTCTTTTCCTTCGGGTAAGACCCCGTCTGTTAAATATCAGACGATAGGAGTCATCCAGCTGTCTTCCTTATGGATTCGTAGGACTTGATCATTTTAGGCTATGCTCAGAACCTCTTAGAATGATGCCTTAATATTAGCCTAGGGTTTCGAGCCGAAGGGCCTTATCATAACCTTCAAGCTAAGGGAAGCAACAATACTTGCTAAGATGTTTGCCTTTGAATTTCCAGCCTGGTTTATTTTCTCTCGAGAGAAGTTATTGAGGGACTTGCCCAAACACCTAACAATTTCAACATAATGTCTCATTTTTTAGTCTCTTATGGTGTATTTTCTGGATATTTGGCTAACCACCAATTACGAGTCAAAGTAGGCTTTCAGGTCTTGAGCCCTATACTCTAGAGACACCTTGATTCCAATAATTAACGCTTCATATTCTGCCTCATTGTTAGACGTATGAAAACCAATGATACGGCCCTTTCTAGCACATCTCCTTCTGGGGTCTGTAGGACTATTCCAACACCACTACCTATGTCAGTGGAAGATCCATCCACTTAAAGGGTCCAACCTGAGATAGGGGTTGGATGTCGTTTTGTTATGTTGCTTTGGAGAACTCAACCAAAAAGTCGGCCATAGCCTGTGCTTTAATCATGGTTCTAGGTTTATACTGAATGTCAAACTTTCATAATTCCATTGACCATTTCATCAAACGTCCAAAGAGTTCTGGCCTATGGAGCATGCTCCGAAGAGGGTATGTGGTAGACACAACTATAGTATGTGCTTGGAAGTAAGGTATGAGCTTCCGAGCCGAGATGATTAACGCGTAGACTAATTTTTCTAAATTAGGATATCTAGACTCTGCTCCCACAAATGTTTTGTTGACATAAAATGTTGGCCTCTGGACTCCATTCTGCTCCTTCAGCAATACAGAGCTGACTGCGTGACCTGAGACCGTAAGATAGAGGTATAATTTTTCACCCATAACTGGTTTTGACAAGAGTTCTGGGGATCCGAGGTAATCTTTCAACTGCTGGAAGGCATTCTCGCATTCCGGGGTCCATTCAAAGGACTTGTTTCCCTTGAGTGCTTTAAAGAAAGGCAGACATCGGTCGGTGGATTTAGAGATAAAACAGTTTAGGACAGTTATTATTCCATTTAAGCTCTGGACCTCCTTCTTGGTCCTAGGGGAGCTCATTTCTCGTAAGGCTCTGATTTGAGAAGGGTCAGCTTTTATCCCATGTTGAGAGACTAGATACCCTAAGAACTTCACTTCTGTTATGCGTAAAATTGGTAGGGTTCAATTTCATGCCACGTTTGTTCAAAATCTTGAACGTTTGAGCCAAGTGTTGGATGTGATCATTTCGATTCATGCTTTTTACGATCATGTCATCGATATAAACCTCTATGGTGCTACCAATTTGAGGCTGGAACATCTTATTGACTAGCCTTTGATAGGTTACCCCCGTATTTTTCAGCCCAAAATGCATTACCTTGTAGCAGTAAATTCCTTTTTCAGACATTAAGGTTGTCTTCTCTTGGTCTGAAAGGTACATTTGTACTTGGTTATACCTCGAGTATGCATCCATAAAGCTTAAGAGCTGATGCCCCACAGTTGCGTCTACCAGCTGGTCTATTCTGGGGACCGGGAAGCTATCCTTGAGGCATGCTTTATTGAGGTCGGTATAGTCAACACAAACCCTCCACTTTCCATTCTTTTCTTTGGCCAAAACTATATTGGCCAACCAATCTAGATAGTAGACTTCCTTGATCATCCCAACCTCTAGTAGTCGCTCAACATCCTCATTAATTATTTTGTGTCATTGTGGTGCAAACATTCTTCTCTTCTGGCGTACTGAAGGATAGCATGGATCGGTTATAAGCTTATGACTGATGAAGTTAGGATTAATGTCATTCATGTCTTTCGCACTCCAGGCAAAGGTTGAAGTGTTGTCTTTTAGGAAAGTAATTATTCTTTTTACTTCTTTTGGGGTTAGAGCCGAGCCTATATGGACAACGCGGGTGGAGTCATGGGGATCAATTTGGATCTTTCCAACCTCTTCCTTAGTTGAAGTGAACTGCTCGTTCCTCTTGGGCTGAGCGGTTCCTCTAACTCCTCTAGACATGGTTCATCTAGGTCTAAACTCAGGGTTCTAACAGAGTCAGCGAACTTCTGTCGTTGTTATTTCCCCACTTTGGGCTTTAAGGCTATGGCTTGGCGTTCCCTGGACGTAGGCTGGTGGCCTCTGATGGTTACCACATTTCCTTCCAGAATAAATTTTAAGCACTGATGCATAATAAAGGTTACGACATTGAGATCATGGATCCAATGTCTTTCGAGGATGAAATTGTATGAATAAATTACATCAATAACCATAAGTTCGGTTAGGATAGTTTTTTTATCTTGGGACTCTCCCATTGTGATGGGGATTTTGATGGTCCCGAGTGGAGAACTGATATCATTGTTAAAACCTGTCATCACCACTGTAGTGGGTTGGAGTTCCCTTGGATCTATCTTCATTTTTTAAAAATAAGGGGTAAACAGTACATTTGTCGAACTCCTAATATCAATCAGCACTCTCTTGATATGGAAGTTTGAGACTTGAAGAGACATTACGAGTGAGTTGTTTTAAGGGAAATGTACCCCTATTAGGTCCATATCTGAAAACTGGAGCGTGGGGGTCACCTTATACTTCTTCTCAAATGCATCAATTTTGAGGACCTCTGGATATTGCTTGGCCTCTCAGTCATACCTTTTTCGAGCCTTATTCAACATCCCACTCCCCTAGCTGTCTGAATGGAGGACATAGATAACGTGGTGTTGAAGTTCTACCCTACCTTTATCATTTGGTCTGTCTGGCATGCGACCTTGTTGTTGTTTATGAAGGGGTCTCTATTGGTCCTTTTTGCCCTTATGTAATCGACCGTTAGTCCTTTAAGTGTTTTGGGCAAACTCCCATAGCTTCGCCTTACGAATTAGGCATTCGATTTCCTGTTTCAGAATTCAGCATTCATCTGTGGTATGGTCGTGGTCTCTGTGAAAATCATAGTACTTATTCTGATTCCTTTTTCTAGGATCCTCCTTCATCTTCTTCAGTCATCTGAGCTCTTCTCGTGATTGTATCTAGTGGAAAATATGCCTCAATAGTGTGTTCAGAGGTGTGTAAGGACTATTTTTCCTTGTGGTGCTTAGAAATTCCTTTCGTTCGCACCTCTCAAGACTTTGGGCTCTTTTCCTTTCATCTCTAGTTAACTTTGCCGGGGGGGCTGCTCTTCTTTCTTAACCAATTCCTTAGTTTCCTTTGAGGAGAACCTTACGTCTTCTAAGGTGATGTATTTTTGGGCCTTAAGTAATAGTTCAAGCATGTTGGTTGGAGGACTTTTGACGAATGAATCCTTAAACCTTCTGGGACACAAACCAGAGGTCAGAGCTGTGACTAAGAATCACTCTTTACACCCTTCTACTGAAGTAAGCTCTTTGTTGAATCTCCCTATGAAGTCCTTTAAAGATTCACGCTTGTTTTGCTTGATTGTTAGCAGAAAGTCAAGGCCCCTCCTAAACCTTTTACTGGTGATAAACCTGTTCAAGAGCTTGCTACTCAGGTCTGTGAAACTTGAGATTAAGTTTGGAGGTAGGTGGTGGAACCATTCTAGTGCTGCTCCTTTAAGGCTCGTAACAAACGATCTGCACATCAACACATATGTGCCTCATTGGAGAGCCATAGTATGCTGGAAGTGAGAGAGATGGTCCATGGGGTGGTGTTTCCATTGTATAGTTCGATTTTTGAAAGGATGTACTTTCTTGGAGGTATTTTCGTCATTACAACCGATGTGAAGGGAGTCCCTCGCATACTGAACAAATTGTAGAGTTGCTTGGCCGCATGTTGGGCCACTCCAGACCTGGCAGGGATTCTTGACTCTACCTCCTAATCTCGGCTCTGTCGTGAATGATGGTGACTTCTGGACTGTTGAGGTGTCCCCTTGGCATTTAACTGATCCAGGTTCCATGGTTGGTTTATTTGCTAAAGAAGTAGCCCATGCCCGAGAGGCTCGTTTTTTTTTTGGTCATTCGGATGTTGTTGATTCTGAACTGGCTGTGGTATTCGCTGGCCCCAAACCAACTGCAGTGGCTACTGGTCTAAAACAAGTTGCGGGGGTTACTGATTCTGATCTGGCTATGGTGCTTGGACTGGCTGTGGCAGATGTTGAATCTGCGTAATTAAAGCTTGTTGACTTTGAACTAAATTCGTCACAGTTTGGCTCAAATTTTCAATTTGTTGAGCCATGGTATTTATCCTTCGATCAACTGCATTTGGACAAGGCTGACTTACAACAGCCCGCCTTGGTGCCAGAGCCGGTGCTCGGGCTGGGGCAGGCTACCTCGGTCACAAATTTTGAACCATTTGGTTGTTTGATAGATTTTACTGAAGAGGAGAATTTTGTTAGTTTCTAACAGATGACGCCAAACTGATGAAGTCATTTTCTGTCTTCAATAGTCGATTCTCAAAGTCCTTTCTCCGAGGTATCTGCAAAGAAGGGATTAAAAAGTCACTAGAAGAGGTCTGGTGAAGAATTCTCTGATAGTCAAGTTAATAGCTTAAATAAGGTGCCACTAAGAATGAGTGTAAAGCTTTTTAGAGAAAACGTACCTTTTTTGGCTGAAGTCTTACTCTCTTTATAGATGGTGAATATCTTTTTGTTAAGATTTTCCTAGAAAAGTAAGGATTTGATTCGATTCTTTTGATTAGGTCAATTACCGCATATTTCTGAATAACCTATTCTCTACCTGCATGCCTCAGTATTGACTCATGAGATCTGGAGGTCATCATTTTGGAATTTAACTCAGCACTGACCGGTAAGGTGTGGATGGTATCTTTTTGGAATTTGTTGCCAGGTGTTATTCTTTCCTTGTGAACTGAGTTCTGGTATACCAGTTCCTTTGACTTGGTTGACTACTGCATACTTTTGAATATTTTATACCTCAGTACTGGGTCATGAGGTCTGGAGGTTATCTCTTTGAGTATGGTTGCCACGCATCACTCTTATATTATAAGTTAATTTTAGGTATATCAGAAGTTACAAAGTAATTTTTGTGCAGACAAATTTAATAGAGTTATATCTTTATAAAAGATAGCAATATCCTTCTAACTTTCTATTATTGTGTATATTTCTTATATTGACACATATAATGTAAATAAAATAAATAATTAAGTGGCTACTCCGATTGGGATTCACTGCATTCTATCATGGGATTGAGATGGATTTGAAGAGCAATTTAAAAATTTGCAAGGTCTAGTATTACACTAAAATAAACAGAGAGTCACTTATGACCTTTTTTAACAAATAAGAATAGAAGATGAAGATGTTGTTCTAACTTTTTCAATATCACTAATTATATGATTTTAGCTATAAAAAAAAATTAAATAATTTACCTATCAGCATACCATACTACTTAACTGGTGTCTTTTGAGTGTGATCTATTTTACTATTCATATTCTTGAAACCTCATCATTATGGATGTTCACGTTATTAATGATTTATTATTATCTCTCTCGAATCGAGTATAAAATCTCTCTATTTAATTTGGAATAAAGGGAGTTTATTGCACTCGCCTGACTTTATTTAGTTATAAACTCCGCCGGCCGGGTAAAAGAAATGGATTCTTTCTAATTTATATGAGAAAGAGAGACTCAATTCACGTAAATGCAAGAAGGAGAGAGGCAAATGCGTTACTCGTATGTCACTCTATTTTGTCTAGCTATTTGAGATTCAGAGTAGCTAAGGCATGTGTCATCTCACAAACCGAAATGACATCTTATATGGGAAATGCTTTAAGGTCCATAACACTGGTCCAAGCAATTGTACTCCAGAAGTCCCTCGTCAACGGGAGTAAGTTTTAGGTACTCTTTGAGTACCGTAGAGAGATAGGTAAAGGGTGATTAAAATGGGCCCCCCATCCAAACAGATAGATCAGAAGATCCCCACGAGCGCTCTGCTTACTGACTCACGCGTTATTGGTGGTTGCACCCAAACTGTTCGACAAAAAGGATCACTGAGACACACCCCATCATCTATGTTCCTTTCTCTCAATGATTAGCCAAGTCTCTGTGTCTCTGACGGTCAGCCCCTAAATCTCCATCGACGACCCAAAATTGTAGAATATGAGTGGATATAATACATATACAAATAATAGATACATCTACATGTATATACAGTCAGCTATCTTGTAGTAGTTCTTAGAGTTGATACATATGTGGCATGACTCAAAGTTCGAAATCTCACAAGCGCTTCTATATTCTTAAGCCGGTCCTGTGTCGGGTCGTTGTCTGTGCGTTTGCTTTTGTTTGAAAATAATATGCCATGCTGGGCACTGCCGTTGTTGTTGGATGTTTGCTGGGGTTGTTTCACCAAAAAGAAAAGGGAAAGAAAAAAGAAGAGATTCTGGGGTTGTTGCTGCAACTGAGTTGGGCTTTTTCTACACACATGAACAACACGCGCCTAGCTGTAAAGACTCACCGTTGCTTTCTCTCTAATTTAAGGATCCAAATGACCATTTCTTGACTCAGTGGACTTGGGTTTCAAAGGTTTGTATGCTGACCCCCTTTTTTTTCACCAAAAAAAAAAAAACAGTACTCGTAATTTATTGAAAATTTTGATAGTTGGGTGTTTGATGGTATGAATTGAATTGGGTTTTGTTAAAGAGGGAGGTAAGGGTGTCTGCTCTTGGGTCAGTCATGGCTCCTACTGGGAAGGTTTCTGGATTCAACCGTGAGGGTAATGACTGGTATGTTCGCCCTCTCTGTCTCTAAACCCCATTTCTCAACTGCTTTTTAGTTCAATTCTTGGTCATATTTTTTCTCAATTTCATGCATTAAAAATGTATATTCCTTTATGTTTAGAGTCTAATAGCAATTAATAATTTCTTGAATTGTAGTCTAACATCTTCTAAGTGAACAAAAGCAGGGGTATGGGTATTGAATTTCATAAATTAATATGTATTAAATGAATGCCTTTTCAGTTCACTGGGGTTAGAAGAAGAATGGAAAAAAAAATCCTCTCCAATACACAAAGTTACCAGTCCAATCAACCATCATATGTTTCATGTGGACCCCAGTTGCATGAGTGGGACCCACCATAAATCATTCTGATGGGTTGGACTGGAAGTTGGTTGGAATGGAGAGAAACCTTGCCCAGAAGGAAGATAATTGCTTTTTTAGGGTGATCAATTTGATGGAATGGTTATTAAGATTTGTTGGAGTTAAGAGGGGGTTGTGTGTGATGTGAATGTTTTCATGGGTATGACAGGTTCTGCAATGCAGGTCTGCCAAGTGATATCACTGTTGCCACAGGTGGAGTAAATTTCCATCTACACAAGGTACTGCCTTCCATTTCAAATATATGTGTCAGAAATGATTTAGCGTCTCTGTTAGTGTGGCTTCCATAATTTTTAGGGTATTTTTACTTATATTTCTTTCTTCGATAACTCAGAGATTCTATTCTTACTAGGATATTGTTGTGCTATTTTTACTTTGGTGTCAGTTAAGATGGAACTTGTTTTGAATGTTTTATGTAACAGAGAGAGAACTTGAAAGGCCAAAGGTCTTGACATTCTAAAGAAAATTTTTGTTTGGATTTGGAGTTGATGCTTTGTGTCAAATTAGAGCAATATTCAACATCCTTCTGTTCAAATCTAATAATGTATATGTAAATTTACAGCATCCTTCAATATTTTTATTCACATCTATTGTCATTCTCAAGTTGAACATCATCTTTAGAATAATATGAATATAATGAGAGAATAATGGTATAGGATGAGTGTTTGTGCACGCATATACTTTCTTGCTTTGTTTTGCTGTGTTTTTTTTTTGGTCTCTTTTTTTTTATGCATAGGGTTATGCGTTCTGTGATACTCCTATCCCACATCGGGTGGGTGGGAGTAGTTTGATTGGTATGTGAAACATCACAAGATTGCTACTAATAACTTGGGCTTAAGGTTTTGAGTCGTAATATTGTGGGTTCCTTCAAGTTGTTCTGACAACGGGCTTGCGGCATTAAAAGTGGTATCAGAACCGGCTCCCAAAGGGTAAAGGCCCTTAGAGTGTCCGCTTAGTGGGCAGCTGGGAGAGATTTGGATCTTCCCCATGAGGACGTGTGGTCGTTGGTTTGGGGGGGGGGGGGGGGTTGTGATTCTCCTATCCCACCTCAGTTGGGAGGGAGTAGTTTGATTGGGTATACAAGACACCACAAGTTTGCTACTAATAACTGGGGTTTAAGCCTTTGTGCTATAATGTTGTAGGCTCTTCAAGTTGTTGGGTCAGCGGGCTTGGGGCATTAACACATTCCATTAGCATTGTAATTCATGTGTATCTAAGAATGCAATTTACTTTACTTACCAAAATAAATAAATAAAAAGGTGTCCATCACTTGTTGTAGGTTCACTAAATCTTGGTCCTTCAGAGGGTTGATATTTGAGCTGTGATTTTTTGGGAGTAAATTACACTAACCTACCTTGGATTTTTTAATAATTACAGATAATATCCTCTTTTTTGACAATTACACTGCCTTCCCCTGTCAGAGATGTCGATTTAACGACGCTAACAAAGATTGTACTTCTACAATTTTGCCCCCAGATTTGTTTAGTAGTTCTTTTAAGTCAAATTCTTATCCTTGGATTTCATTGACCTCGCTTGGGTTTTTTAACAATTGCAGACAATGCCTCTCTTGTTTGACTTATTACACAGTGCTCCCCTATCAGAGTTGTCGACTTACTGACACTAACAAAGATTGCACATCTACTGTTTTGCCCCCATATTTGTTTATTAGTTCTTTTAAGTCAAATTCTTATCATTGGTTTACACTAACCTCTGTTGGATCTTTTAACAATTGCAGACAATGCCCCTCTTGTTTGACTGATTACACTATTTGCCCCTGTCTGAGTTGCCAGCTTAACGTTGCTAACAAAGATTGTACATCTACAATTTTGCCCCCATATTTTTTTAATAGTTCTTTTAAGTCAATTTTTTTCCTTTTTTTTCTTTTTCTTTCATTTCCTTATCTTATCTTTTCTTTCCTTCTCCTTCTCCTTTGTTTTCTTTTCTTCTCTTCTCTCTTTTTGGTTCTCTATTTTGAGTCTACAAATGGTTTTGGAAGAAAACAATGCAGTGGAATATATATATATATATATATATAGAGAGAGAGAGAGAGAGAGAGAGAGAGGAAGAGATAAATAGATTCATCAAACAAAGACCCAAATCCTAAAAAAATTTCAAACCCAAAGTGAGGGTTGTGGGTGAATCAATGGAGGCAGGACGGTGGTCTGGATAGGTCGCTACCATCACAGAAGGAGCCTTAACTTGGAGCCATCACACAGACACACATTTTGAAGATTCAAATTGAATGAGATTGTAATAAATGCTTATATATTTATGTAAATATAATATATGGTACCATTACAAATGTTATCAGAATTGTAAACATAATATTATAATTCGGATCAATGAGAGATTCTTGTGTGTGTGTATTGCTTCTTCATTTCAAGTTGCAAACTTCACCAAGGAACTCGAAGATTCGGAAAACTAATTTCAAAATCCCCATTGAACAAGAATTCCAATTGAATACAGCTAACCAGAATCCCAATTGTTGAAGAACAAGAATCACAATTGAATCGCAATTGTGACAATCACATTCACACACAAACAAATATGTATTACACACTAGTTGAAGAATTTAAACAATTTGGATAGGTAGTTCATGTATGTATACCAAAACTCTGCTTGTAGGCTCCTAGGTTTCCTCCTTAACGAAGGAGAGGTAACTCGACACAAGAAATAGGAATATGCTTTTCTAGGTTTTTGTGATATGGATTTGGTAGATAAACTAAAAAAAGACATCTTGCTATTCAAAATTTTTGTACGAGGTATTTGGTGATGCTATCAATAATCAAATTTTGGTGATGCTATCGATAATTCGATTGTTCTTTTATTTGCTTGTTTTATTACTTTGATTTTGCATTTCAATTGTTTCAGATAATGCTTGAACAATGTTGTGGAGATCAACAAGTTGTTGAATATTCAGTTGTCAAATGGATTCTGGTTCAAGATTTTCTCGAGAAAGTGACAAAAAATAAAAGAAAATAAGGGCACTGTGATAGTATTTTAATGAGAGCAAAAATGCAAATTTACTTTTAAAAGTAGGGGTATAAAGGTCTTTTCATTATTATTGTTGAAAGTATTTTAGAGAATGAAACAGATCTATTATTCTCTCTAGGAGGTCAAGATTTATAATCACAACTTACAAGTAAATAAGGAAACTATCCTAAATTAGTTCCTATAATCAATCAATCTAATGCCTAAATTAAGTTACAGATTAAGCTTAATCTAATGCCTAAATTAAGCTACAAATTCGGTCAATATTTACAATACTCCCTCTCAAGCTGGAGAGTGTATATCTATAACTCCCAGCTTGCTACAAATAGAGTCGATGATAGTCTTTGGTAAAACTTTGGTGAAGATATCGGCAAGTTGACTACAAGAAGGAACAAACGGAGTAGTGATTTCCTTGAACTCTACTTTAGATAGAATGAAATGACAATCAACTTCAATGTGCTTTGTCCGTTCGTGAAAGACTGGATTGTTAGCAATATGAATCGCCGCTTGATTGTCACAATGGAGAGATGTTGGACTACGTAATGGAACATCAAATTCTTGCACAAGTGTTCTTAACCAAGTCAGCTCACAAGTAGTATGTGTCATTACTCGATAGTTTGCCCCAGTACTAGAACGTGCCACAACCGACTACTTCTTGCTTTTCCAAGTCATGAGATTGCCCCCTAAGAAAGTACAATAACTAGTGGTAGATTTGCAATCTGAAGGTGATCCTGCCTAATCAGCATCAATACATCCCTTAATCCGAAGATGTCCAGATGATCGATAAAGAAGATCACGTCCTGGGGCATTCTTAAGATACGAGTAACTGCATCCATATGAGAAACTCGAGGATTAGTCATAAACTGACTCACAACACTAACTGCATAGAAGGTGTCAGGTCGAGTAATGGTTAGGTAAATGAGTTTACCCATGAGTCTTCAATACATCTCTAGATCCTCAACCAAATCACCCTCACCTGGCATCAACTTTAGATTGTTCTCCATGGGCGTAACTACAGGTTTGAAGCCAAGATAACCTATATCTTTCAAAATATCAAGAGTGTACTTCCTCTGAGACAAACTGATCCCTACTTTTGATCTTGCAACCTCAATACTAAGAAAATAACGAAGCTTTCCAAGATCTTTAGTGAGAAAGATGGAACCAAGATAGCGAATCAATGTATGGATATCTGCCTTATCACTGCTGGTGATCACAGTATCATCTACGTAGACAATTAAAATCACGATACCTCTTTACGTCTTCTTAAAGAATACCGAGTGATCAGCTTGGCTTCGAGTCGTACCATGAGTTACTACTAGCTTACTGAATTTATCAAACCAAGCTCGGGGAGACTGTTTGAGTCCATAAATAGACTTCTGAAGATGACTCCCTCTTGGACTCAAAACCTGATTTTCCCTGTAAAATGTGAGAAGGCATCCTATTTAAAAGATATACGTAACTGTAAGAACAACGTCCCTCCCAAAAACACTTGTGAACATACGTCTAGATCATAAGGGCACGAGCTATAGCAAGGATGGAACTGTTCTTTCTTTCGGCAATCCTATTTTGTTGGGGGGTGGTGACACAGGATGTTTGGTGTATAATGCCTTTGGACTTGAGAAACTGTTTAAAATGACTGTCATTATACTCTTGAGCATCATCAGTTCAAAAAGCTAACAATTTGGCATTGAATTGATTAAAAATTAAAGCATAAAAGGATTGAAAAACATTAAACAAATGGGAATGATTTTAAGCACATACACCTATGTCATATCAGAATGAACTAGTGCAAAATATTGGAAACAAGAGGGGTCAACACATAGAGGAAACGAAACTCTATGATGCTTACTCAGTTCACATGTCTCACAATTAAAACTAGAAAAATCAGATAAAGTAGGAACTAAGTGACGAAGATTTGCAGAAGATAGGTGTCCAAGGTGACAGTGTCACTGATAAGGAGAAACAACGAAATGTAGAACAAAAGGAGTCGACTGACAAGATGACTGAAGGTAGAAGAGTCCATTCTTTTCACCAATCATCATCTTCATCTTTAGATAAAGAAATTCACAATAAGAGGAATAGAATGTCACTAAACAGTTGAAGGACTTGGTAAGTTTACGAATAGACAACAAATTGAAAGGAAATTGAGGTATGTATAAAACAGATGAAAAAGTGAGAACAGAAGTACAAATACTACCAATTCCTTGAACACAAGCTTTAGTCCCATTAATAATAGTAACAAAGAAGGGAGAAGCAGGATGAAAAATATTAGAAAGAAGAGACAAGTTACTTGTCATATGATCAGACGCCTCGAAATCAAGAATCCAAGGAGTACTAAAAGAAGAATGAAGACATGTGTTACCTGACGAGACCAAATTGGTTGTGGAAGTAGAAGAGACATTGGCACATTGAAGAATAGAATCATACTCTATCTTGGAAATAAGGATCTGACCTTTAGAAACTGATTCAGAATGCTCCCCCTCAAGTATAGCCTGGTTAGCCCAAGTGGGCTTGTCATGGAGTTTCCAACAGTAGTCAAATTTATCAACCATGATAGGACAAATAAGTTGCTAGAGCAAAGTTTTGGAAAGCGAGAGAAGCTAGCCGAGAAGGTCAAGAGGTGCTGAAAGAGACGAGAGGCATCGAGAAGGGGAGGACCGAGAAAGAGAAGCTATGGTTATAAAACCTGCTATGATACTATGTCGAAAGTATTTTAGAGAATGAAAAAGATATATTCTTCTCTCTAAGAGGTCAAGATTTATAGTCATAGCTTACAAGTAAATAAGGAAACTATCATTAATTAGTTCCTACAATCAATCGAATGCTTAAATTAAGTTACAGATTCGGTCAATATTTACAATCAATATTTACAACAATTATTAAGGGCAAAGCTATCATTTTGAAAATATTAATTTGTTGACGTCATAAAAAAGAAACCTATTTCTAATGACCGTTAACATAGAGGGGAAAGTGTTACAAAATGTCACTTCATAAAGGAGTACAGAGTAATTAGGCAAACTAGAGGGGTGTTCTTTGCAATTGTCAAAAATCATAGGGGTGGTCAGTATAATTTATTCTTTTTGGGAGGGGATGACTATGTGGGAGTAGTGCTTCTAGTGTTCCTTAAACTATAGTGATGAGGTCTTGGTAGCTTAGTGGACCTAAAATATGGCCCTTACCACTGTCCCTTTCTTCCCCAAGAGGGTGCAGCTAAGATTCTCCAATCTATAAGTTTTACTTTTTTACATTACTTGCAAAATGAGATCGTGATCAATGTCATAAAACACTCAACAAATCCTTCAGTCTCAACTACATAAGGATGGCTTTTTAGCTTTATCTAAGGTCATTTCCTTATGTTGGTTTGAAATATTGCTAGCCACATGGCAAGTCCTCAGAAGGGCCAGATCAGATGAAGACTTGTCCAAAGTTAACCAAAAGTTGAAACTATTGTTGATCCCACGACACCTGAGAACACTTACCGAATGACACCTGTCCTAAGCATAGCAAACCATGTTGATCCTCGAAATAGCCTAGATGTAGACAATGTATTGGAGTTAGGTGATTTACCTTGTTGGGGGAAGTTGGCCTCGCCATCGTATGCCACTAGAAAGATAGCCTTGCCATCATATAGCTTTCCAAACTAGCCCATAAGGGATTGAACTGCACGAATATGGTTCATATACACCTCGTCATTCAATGGTTACCTAGGGATGAGAGCAAGCCTTAGAAGGCTCTCTAAGCTTGGTGCTCGGCTATGGTTCAACCAATTCCTTAGGCCATAGTCCTTTGGGATTCCTAGGGTTTTTTTTGGCAAGTCTTCAGGATTCCTTAGGAGTTAGGACATGTGGATTGGAGGGTAGAATCGAGGGGTCATTGAGGGATTGCCTCGGGGTGACCACTTGCAGCACTATCTTGAGAGGAAAATTGATATTTCCCTCGGTGATTGTATGTTGGCAATTCATTCCAAAACCTTCTAAGTCTGTAATTGTTAGGCTAGTTGAGTCTTAGCCCAGTATTTCTATACTACTGAAGACTTCAAGACAAGCCATACTGAATTACAAAATATATTCTGAAGATAAAACATCAACAAATACACGAGACTTCAGAATTACTCTACCAAGAAAGGTATAAATGCACAACATGCATTGTTCTTCCATTTTGGTCCTTTTTGGGTTTTCATTTATTTTTACACGTACCCTTTTTTAATTTTACACATACTCTTTGGGATTTTTAGTAACTATAGGCTAAGACCTTAGGAATGTGTTTATTTGACCTTTAAGTTTTGTAAATCGTAATATAGGGCTGTTTGAAACAGATGGTCAAAACAGTGGTTTGACTGTTCGAATGCTGCTCTTGACTGTTCGAATGATGAACCTTCTAATTTAATCGTTCGCACACAACAGTGATTTGATTGATAAGAGAACCTTGAGTGCTCAAACATGAGCTTCTGTCCAAACAGTAGCTTGTTTGTTCAAATGTGAATTGTCTTGTGCTTGAGTTTTGATTCATTATTGGTTTCCTAATTAGGTTAGATTTTAATTTCTTATATAATGTTTTTTTCTTATTTATAATAGGTACAAACATATAACTAGACGCAAACACTCACAACCGTTGAATCCTAAAGAGCTTTTTAAGAGATGCATTGCCCTCCTTTACGACTTAATTCTTATGAACTAGGATTATTTACTATAGTCACCCCTCCACAGGTATTAGGTTTCTATAATCTTGCTATTTGTTGTTGATGCTGCCAAAAAAAATGTCTATGATCATGATTTGGCCAGTGTGACCTATGAAAAAGAAAGAGAAGCTTTAGGGGACACCAGTGGGGTGTCGACCCAAAGCTCTCCACTGATCAAGTCAGCAAAGAGAGTATAAATAATTTAAATTTGTGAATAATTTTTTTTTATCAGTAAATTTGTGAATAAAAATTACTGTGTTTTTTAGCATTCCTTTGCCCTTATTTATAGAGGTTTAGATCTGGTAGTTTCCATACTGAAATAGCATACCTTACTTGCCCGATTAATCCCCCAAATTGTGATAAAATTCCTTTTTTTGAAGAAAACTTTCCCTTTTGGATATATTCACTGTAGATAACTAGGATTAGGGATACACAATGGTGGGGGATATTTTTCCCTCGTCAATTAGCCCCCAACTTCCTGAGCCTTGCTCATTGGGAAGTAGTGATACTAATCTAGACTGAACTGAGCTCTTTGAAAGAGCTAAACTGAGCTCTTTTTGGTAGAACCGACTGAGCTCTTTATAAAAGCTGGTGAACTGATCTTGTCAAAAGAGCTAATCTGAGTTCTTTGGAAGAGTTGATGAAGTGAGCTCTATGGAAGAGGTAAACTGAGCTCTTTGGTGGAGCTGGTGAGTTGATAGGCCAAGCTAAGATCTTAGAAGAGTTAATGAGATGAGCTCTTGAAAGAGTTAATGAGTTAAACTCTGATAAGAGCTGATGAGATCAGCTCTCAGAAGAGTTGTAAAGTCGCAAGGATTGATAATGCATTGAGCCGTGACACTTGGGCATTTAAACTCCAAATTTTTAGCTCAGAATGGTCACTTGTGACACTTGGCATTTATCACAAGATTTTTGGTTTGGGTGTGCTGATCTGTGAGACTAAGTCCAAGACTTCAGATTTTTAGATCGGTAATGACTTAGTCCAAGTCCTGACATCTTCACCTTTAGATTCATAATTTTTGGCTTGGTTTCAACCAATGACACTCGGGGCCTATCTTAGGATTTTTAGTTCAATATGTTCTTACGTTCTAAACGATGACACTAGCACAAGATTTTTAGTTTAGGTGTATCAATATGTGACATTGGGCCTTTGTGCTCCAGTTTTTTGGGTCGGATTTAGTCGTGACATGGCAGTTATCTCATGCAATATTTCAATGTGGAGAAAGCACAGAATATCCCTGATGTATCGCAATATATCACAATAAATATCGCAACTTGAAATATTGCAGAATTATCTATATCGAATTCTTAATAAATCACTTGTATATCACAATATATCACACCTAAAATGTCTTCCTTTTGTTTTGTCACGTAATGAATCATTGATTAGTGTATATTATATTGATTAATGTTCTTTAAATTCTCATATATCGCACCAAAAAAATCACTTATATATCGCTATGTATTGCGATGTGTTAATATAGTTAAATTTTATGTATATTATATTGATTAGTGTGCTTTTGCGCACACTCTTTTTTTTTAATCTTACATACCACATACTTAGAAAATATATGTTTTTTTTTATAGGTAAGTCACACACACCCATTATATCTCAATCGAGACTTGAACCCTTTATAAGAGGTGGAGGTGATACCACTTGATGCAAACTTTTGACTCAAAATGATGCATTAGCATCCAATTAATATTTCAAAAAAAAAAAATCATTCACAAATTTCATGACTTGATATTAATATTTATCATTTTTTTAAAAAAATTGGGATATTGGTATGTAATTGTGATATATCCATCGATATATCCGTATTTGTGAACTTGTGAAATATCCTCTTCATCGATATTTTTTCCCTTACTAGGATTATGGATACACGTTGTAATATCCTACATCTTATTACTTTTATTATACTTTATTGCTATATGTAAATCCACTTCAAGTAATGAAAAAGTGTGGATTAGAGTATGCTTTAAGCATGACTGTGTGATTTAGAGTGATGAGTTTACTAGTATGGATAGTGAGGCAATAATTAAAATCCTAGTAGGAGAAATTAGGAACAGAACGATATTTCTAGTAGGCTTTTAAAATAATTCTTGAGCTAAAACATAATTAATTAAGTTAATCTCTGTTCTAAGGTTAAACATAATTAGAGCATACTTAACTAAACTAACCTAGTTTGTGATAGGTTATTGGAAGGTTTTTAAAAATTGTTATATCTAAACTAATTATGTTTAATTAGTAACATTAGTACATGATTAGTGAATTAAGTTAATCCTAATTGGGTTAATTAGGGTGTTTAAGTGAAATAAACTTGTACTAATTCTAGGTTATAACCTAAATCTTATAATTATCCAAGTTAATTTTAATTAGGGAAAGGTAAGAAAGACAATTGTTCACATGGGCAAGAGACCCACAATTTGGAATATCTAGCCCACCATTGTTGACTATTCTTGAGGAGCTTGTGTAGAGATTTGTCTATATATATGTATCTATATATATATATATATATATATATATGTATTATACATATAATAATACATATATATATATATACACACACACACACACATAAAAGGGGCAAAAAAAAATCATATTAGTAAGAAAGAGGAAATATAGAGCGAATAAGAGCAAGACACTTCAAATATGTGGGAGTTCACAGGGTAACACCTAGCCCACATATAGATACATGTTTGTATCTATTATGCCTTACAAAATAAATTGTAGAGACAAACAAGAAGCTCTTTAAAATGTGCTGGACAGGGTAATAAAGTAAGGAAGAAAGTAGAGAAAACAAGAGAACAAGAAGGAGAAAGAAAAAACCTGAAGAAGGACTAACCTAGAGGTTGAATTCTTGAACAATCAAAGTATGAATTTTAGTCCAATCTCTTATTCTTTAATTTAATCGAAAAAGAAACATTTAAAAATGACTAAGAACTCAAATTCAATTAAGAATTGAATGAAATTCTAAACTAGTCTTGAAGTCCTAACAAGTTTTGCATGGAATAGTAATGACATGGATACAAGAGCAACATATATGATGTAAAAGGATGCATCATGATTAATGAGTGTTGATTAAACTAATGGGCTAATGATTAATTGTGTTAAAACAATCCTAGCACTACCTAGGTTATAATTAACATGATTAGATTATCAAAGGAACTCTAAATGCGAGAAATGGTAAGGAAAAATGTTGCTGAAAATTAAAGGAAAACACCTTAATTAAAGTTAAATGATTTGTCTAAATGATGATTCAAGATGCTAGACATAAGTGTTGAAACAACCAACACTTGGAAGTTAAAAATGAAGCTTATAAGCAGAATAAATGGGGATGGTGCAGTTTCTGTCCCAATTGTTTAAAAACCTTATCTTTGATGTAAATGAATTCCAACAAGAGTCAAAGGATGCTCCAATGGAATTAGAATGTGAGGGATTTTATCATAATCCTAGATTGTGTTATTTGAACTATAATGGGACAAACGTAACTAAATAATGTTAAATTGCACTCAAAAATGGTTCTAATATGAAATATATGTATGTAGGGTTCCTTAGGAGAGAAAGAGAATGAAGGAGTGCTTTAAGAGCACAAGGTGAGTAATCTGGTTCCCTGAAATGGTGAATTGAATGTGATATTGTTAAACATGTTATTCTGTGTTTTAACAAGCAAAGCATTATGCTATATTCTCTATTGATGAAATTGAAGTACATTTTATAAGTATGTTTGATAAATAGATTTGCAAATCCATGGATAATCACATGATTTAGAATGTGTTTCTGTAGATGTCATTACATGGGCCCCTTTTATTATATCCTTACCGAGGGACCAAGAGTCGGTAGGCCCGTAAGTAGGCCAGAGATCTCTTCAGTGTCCCTATAAGTGACTGTCATTATATATGACATTCCGTTCAGAATCCGAGTTGACGCGGATTCTTCTGTTCCGACCGTTGTAATGGGCATGCTAAATGATATTTGATATCTGTTATGAGCTCTATTAGGCTACTTATTGCTATTCAAATGTTAAAATAGCAATTCCGTTTCTGAAAATGCATTTGAATTGTTTCAGTAATGCTTGATAGCCATGGTTTTATTTAAAGTTTCTTTTGCTATAAAAACCCAAGACAGGGCATTGGTATTATTCATTGAGCTTTGTTATCTCACCCCATTTCCCAACCAATTTTTCAGGTAATGAAGCTTAAGATGGGTAGGAAACTTAAGGAAGAAGAGTTTATAAAATTGTATAGCAAGACTTGCAAATATCTCTTTTGAGCCTATGTAGGCTTATATATATATATATATATATATAATGGCTATTTTGTGTGTTAGTCAGTTGTAGATGTAAATGACTTGTCATAAATTTTCCAAGTGTGAGTTTGATATTAAATTTAGAATTGCTTTGATCGAATGTGATTGGTGTGAGTTTGATGTGAAGCTGACAGGTTAAAAATGTTACGCTTCCGCTATATTAATAAATTATCTATTATACAGCCCATTCGATTCTGTATGAGGCATTGGTGGCTGGTCATGGACCATAACTCCATCCTACGTGGGGTGTGGGTCGTGACAGAGTGGTATTAGAACAATAGGCTATGAAACCTTAGGATTGGGGTTACCCTGGGTAACAAGGTTTAGAATTATAGAAATTGACATGAAGATGTTTCCTATTCAATGTGTATTACATATAAAGGTGTATATAAAATTTTGTGTTAAAATATGCATATAAGAAATGATGTCTAAATTGACGTGAATGTTTGAACTTTTTATGCTTAAACTTATTTATTGTATGCTTAGCTAAAGATGGTGAAGAGAAAGAGTAAAGTTATGAACTTACCAAAAAAGAGTAAAGTTGGGCCTTCACGTGCTACTTTAGAGGAAAAGGTAGACAAACTTGAAAGAACCATTGAGGGTTTAGCTCAACTAGTGCAACAAAATAACCTCTAGCAGAATAATTAGAATTCTCAGCCTGAACCCCTAGTGGTGCAACCAAGAAATGCTACTTTTGAGTGGTTTAAAAAGTTCAAACCACCTGTATTTGAGAATACTACTGACCCAATGGTTGCTGAGTCGTGGGTGTTAGAAATGGAAAGGATTTTTAAACTATTTCCTTGTACTGAAGAAGAAAAAGTGAACTTTGCTATGTTCATGCTTAGAGGTGAAGCTTATAAATAGTGGCTTACAATTGAAGAAGAGGAACAACACATGGGCTAGAGAAGATTTTTAGAGGTATTCTACGATGCACATTTTCCCAAGTCAATCAAGGAGCAGAAGGTTAAAGACTTCATAAATTTGGCACAAGGAGGTATGACTGTGGTACAGTATGCGGCTAAATTTAAAGAACTGTCCAGATTTGCACCATTCATGGCACACACGGAATTCAGGAAAGCTAAGAAATTCGAGGATGGCTTGCGGTGAGGTATTAAGAATAGGTTGAGTCCATTTGAGTTACAAACTTATACAGAGGTGATGAACAAGGCACTCATAATAGAAAAGAGTGGTGAAAAGTTTCAAAAGACCCATGATAAACAAAGGAAGAGACAAGGTGGATTTCAGAAGGAGGGGCTGAGTTTTAATACCTTTAAAAGGCAAAATACAATAGCATTGAGTGTAGGTTCTACTTCTCAGAAGAGTAGAGGAAATCAAGGGAGTGGAAACTATCCAGTTTGTTCTATTTGCCAAAAATTTCATCTTGGTCCTTGTCGTCAAGCTAGTGGTGGTTGTTATAGATGTGGACAACCGGGTCATTTTATTAAGGATTGTACTATGCCAGGTAGTAGTATTGGTAGTTCTGTACCGAGTACTTCTACATCTGTTCAGAAACCTGTACTACCTACACCAAAATTTGAGGGGGAAATGAAGGATCAAAGAGGACAAGGTAGAGTCTTTGCCTTAGTTCTTGGAGATACACATGCCACTGATACTGTAGTGTCAGGTACTCTCTCCATTTGTACTTGTCCTGCCCATGTTCTTGTTGATTCCAGATCCACTCATTCTTTCGTATAATATGACTTTACTACCAAGTTGCATAAATCTCCAGAACCTTTAGATTACATATTATTTGTATCTATTCCTTCAGGAAATTCTATGATTGGTACTATAGTCTATAAGGCTTGTGATGTCTTGGTGGATAATATTACATTGTTTGTCGATTTGATACCCCTAGACATTCATAATTTCGATGTCATCTTGGGGATGGATTGGTTATCTTCTAATTACGCTACTATTAATTGTTTGGCAAAGAGAGTTTCATTCCAAATCCCAAGTCAAACTGGGTTTTCTTTTGAAGGGGTTGGGGTAGTTTCTCTTCCATACGTTATTTCTTCTATGCAGGCTCGTCGCTTGCTTAGAAAGGGGTGTCAAGGTTATCTTTGTAGTGTCCTTGAAATTCAATCTAAAGATCTTGCTTTAGATGAAATTTCTATAGTAAAAGATTTCCCTAATGTCTTTCCTAATGAGTTACCTAATTCCTTAGTAGAGCAGGATATTGAGTTCTCGATTGACTTAATTCCTAGAACTAGACCCATTTCCAAAACTCCATATAGAATGGCTCCAACTAAGTTAAAGGAATTGAAACTCCAATTACAAGAACTGTTAGACAAAGGGTTTATTCGACCTAGTATCTCTCCTTGGGGTGCTCCAGTGTTATTTGTAAAGAAGAAAGATGGTCTATGAGACTGTGTATTGACTATCGAGAATTGAATAAAGTGACTATCAAGAACAGGTATTCGCTGCCACGAATAGATGATCTTTTTGATCAGTTACAAGGTGCTCAAATATTTTCCAAGATTGATTTGAGATATGGGTATCATCAGTTAAAGGTTAAGACCGAAGATGTAGAGAAAACGGCATTCCGAACAAGGTATGGTCATTATGAGTTTCTAGTAATGCCATTTGGGGTGACTAATGCACCTGCAGCTTTTATGGATCTAATGAATAGAGTATTCAAGCCATACTTGGACAATTTTGTCATTGTGTTCATTGATGATATTCTGGTATATTTCAAGAGCTCAACAGAACATGAACAACATTTGAAGATGGTGTTGCAAACACTGAGAGAAAAGAAATTGCATGCAAAGTTAAAGAAGTGTGAGTTTTGGTTGTCTAGCATTACATTTTTGGGGCATGTTATTATGAAAAAAGGTATTTCTATTGATCCACAAAAGATTGAGGCTGTAGTGAATTGGCCAAGACCAACAAATGTTCCAGAGGTGCGTAGTTTCATGGGATTAGCCAGTTACTACAAGAGGTTTGTCAAAGATTTCTCCGAACTTGCTATACCATTGACTCAATTAACTCAAAAGAATGTGCCTTTCTAGTGGACGGTGGAAAGAGAGAGGAGTTTCCAAGAATTAAAAGATAGATGGTGACAGCTCCAATTTTAACCATTCTATCAGGAACAAGTGGTTTTGTGATCTACAACGATGCTTCCCACAAAGGTCTTAGATGTGTTTTAATGCAAAATGATAAGGTAATTGCTTATGTTTTGCGACAACTAAGGCCACATGAAAGGAATTATCCTATGCATGACTTGGAGTTGGCAGCAGTGATCTTCGTCTTAAAGATTTGGCGATATTATCTTTATGGTGCAATATGTGAAATCTTCACTGATGACAAGAGTTTGAAATACTTATTCATACAAAAAGAACTGAATATGAGGTAGAGAAGATGGCTGGAACTTATGAAGGACCATGATTTAAGCATTCAATATCATCCGGGCAAAGCTAATGTTGTAGCCGATGCATTGAGTAGAAAATCATCAGGCAGTCTTGCTTATCCGATCACCACACAGAAGAGACTGTTGAAGAATTGGACAAGATGGAGATAGAAGTTATACCACACAATTCGGGAGGTATGCTCACAAGCTTTACAGTTCAGCCAACTATAGTGGAAGAAATAAAGATAGCTCAACAAGAAGATGAATCATTGAAGAAAGTTTGTGAAGAAGTAAGGAAAGGTCAGAAACCAGAATTTACTCTTCATGAAGATGTTTTAAAATTTAGAGATCGATTATGTGTTCCCGATTCTTCTGAATTAAAAAAGAGGATTCAAATGTTTAAATAGCAATTCCGTTTTTGAAAATGCATTTGAATTGTTTCAATAATGCTTGATATCCATGGTTTTATTTAAAGTTTTTTTTTGCTATAAAAACCCATGACAGGGCATTGGTATTGTTCATTGAGCTTTGTTAGCTCACCCCATTTCCCAACCAATTTTTCAGATAATGAAGCTTAAGATGGGGAGGAAACTTGAGGAAAAAGAGTTTGTAAAATTGTATAGCAAGACTTGCAAATATCTCTTTTGAGCCTATGTAGGCTTCTGTCTATATACAATGGTTATTTTGTGTGTTAGCCAGTTGTAAATGTAAATGACTTGTAATAAATTTTGCAAGTGTGGGTTTGATATTAAACTTAGAATTGCTCTGATCGAATGTAGTTGGTATGAGTTTGATGTGAACCTGACAAGTTAAAAATGTTACGCTTCCGCTATATTAATAAATTATCCATTATACAGCCCATTCGATTTTGTATGAGGCCTCGATGGCCGGTCATGGAGCATAACTCCATCCTACGTGGGGTGTGGGTCGTGACACGTGTTGCTTTCATAATGGTGGGGGATATTTTTCTCTCATCCACTATGAAGCATTTAGTGGGTACACCTAGATCATTGCATAGGTATTGTATACTTCGTGGAGTGAATTTGAGGACCGTGATCCAGAGAGGTGTTTTGGATTGCTATGGAGAGTGAACAAAGGTCTAGTAGAATTGTAGAGGACTAGTAGTAAACCACAGGCTAGTGGCAGGTAAGTATGTATCGTTTGTAAGCTTTTTGTGGCTTATATCTAGATTGGTTTACTAGTGGATTGTTTCGTGCAACAGTGACTTTTTCTGCCTCACAAGGGTTTCCTCACTTAAATATGTGTGTTTTGATTTTTCTTCTGCTTTGATTATTATTGCATGATAGATATTGACACTTGACCACTTATAAAAAAAAAAACAGAAGATATCGACACTTGACCATAATAAACTTAATTAAGGAGTCTAATTAAAGTTTTTAGATCATTTGAATAGTTATCTAAGATCAATGATTCCTATTTAGTTAATTAGGGTGAATAGTAATCTAATTAATTTCTATCATTATTTTTGCCGGGAGAGAGAGAGAGAGGGGGGAGGGGAGGAGGGAAGGGGAGACTTGACTTGGAAGAGGGCAGCCTAACACTATTATAGTAGTTTAGCATTAAATGCTCTCTCACAAAACCAGATTACCCCAATTGCTCTGCACCATGGACAGACTATCCCTGTACATGTAAGAGCCCTTGTTTGTGACTAGTTTGAACCTACTTGAGCCCATCCCAGTGCAGATCATGATGCCTTAAGGCTCAATCACCTCAAACCATGCCTCTTTGAGTAAGCATCACGCTCATACAGATTCAAACATGAACCTTGCCCCTGAGCTCCATCACACCCCTCGCTCTAGCTAAGTCTTGATTTGATTAAGCACTTTAGGTTAAATGAGTAATCCGCTATAAATAGTTTTATTTTTTTATTTTTTATTATATCACTAACTGCTATAAATAGTATCAGGGTCTCCATTGTTAAAAAAGAAGGATTAAGGACTAACATCAAGAACTACAATTGCAATCTTAAGACTTCTCTCTTAATAATTAGCATTGATTGCTCAGTGTCTGCACTCTCTCTCTCTCTCTCTCTCTCTCTCTCAGATTGCTGTGGTTCTCTCTCTTTCTCATCATTCTGGGATCCCTTCTCTCTCTATACCATTGTAATTAATAGTTAGGCATTCTACGTGTAATTCATACTCTAGTAAAAACATATTACTCTCATCACCCTCCACCAACACTCTATTATGTCTTGTTCTTTTCTTTTCTTTTTTGATTAGTAGCAGTTGTATTATTAACAAATGCCAATGCGGCACGCAATCCAATACAACCTGTGGAGCTAAAGCTAAGCTCCATCTATAAAATTCATTTCGCCCAAAAATCAACAAATGTAAAGAATCCGGATACTTTCTGGAAATTCAAAAATGAAAAGTGCCAATTAAAATCTTTTTGATCCATTGTACTTGAAAGTTCACATTTCTTAAAAGTCCACCTATTTCTCTCCTGCCAAATACACACATCAAGAGGATCCACCGCCATGCTTGACAAACTCTACAATTGGCAAAAGATCCTGCACTGATTGAGACACCACAGCACAGTGAAGAAAAAGATAATTCATACTGTCCTCTGCTCTCCTACACATGCAACACCAATTTGGAAGATGCTTACCCCACCTATCCAAATTATCGAATGTCAAAATTGCCTCCAATGCAACAATTCATACCGGGGCCGCCGCGGGGGGGGGGGGGGAGAAACTACTTTGATAGAAACTTTAAGCTTCAAAAATCCTTTCCAAGGGAACCCTGTTCTGTCTCCTCCACATAAAGCCCTATAAATTGAATTTCCCTTGCTTATCCAGAATTCTATCTCAACAAATCCTCTCTATCCCTCCAAAACTATAGAGCACTTTTAAGAAAGCAACCATCAAATCTATTCTCTGTCCTGAAAACATGGATAGAAATGAGGCTCCCACACCACACCTCCATCCTGAAATTGCAAAAGGTCCTCCATTAAATTATATGTCAACATGTCTTTTCTCCCTTCATGAACCTAAGCTGCTTTTGGCCAATCTTGTCTTCATAATACCTCAATTTGGAATTAAATAAATCCTTGTCATAGGGTATTAGTCTTCCTTGAACATGGCTAGGCCACCTTAGGTTATTTTTTCCCATCTGGTCAATTTTTATTACCATGAGCTTGTTAGGAAAGCACTCAATTGTTCTTTTAACTTTTCTTGTATTGCCACTCATCAATTATTTTAGCACCATTGTGTGGGTTAGGGGAACTGTAGTGCCCATGGGATTAGTCAGGGCGAAGCTACGGATACGCGTGTCACCAAAAAAAAAATGTTTGCACCCTTATTTAGCTATACTCTTTTTTATGGATATGTTGTTCTTTGATTGTCTAGTAATCAGTACAGTAACCTTAACCTTGATAAGTATTCGGCAATATACACTAGAAGCATTTATCCACTTCATCCATCCCACTCAAGTTCTATTTGTCATGGCCTTCTCTCAATCTTCTCCCTTTTGTGGATGGCCAGACCCAGATAATTGAAAGTGGCACTTTTAGGTATCTCATGGTCTTCAAGCCTGTACTATTTTCTCATTTCCATTTCCAGATTTACTAAAATTCCCTCTTTATATTTTTAGTTCTTGTTAAGTAAATAGAAAAAAAAAAAAAGGAATAGAAAAAGGAAAATTAGTTTGTTATTAAAGCATTCTCCATAGTTCTGATTAATCTTGCCCGCGAACTATATGATCAACAAACAAAATGCTTCAAGTGGCTTTTCCCTGAACATGTGGAGCAAGTTCTTCCATAATCAACGGAAAAATAGGAATCAGTGATGACCTTTGGTGTAAGCATTTTGTGGTTGACCACGTGCCTCTGATCCTTGTTCTCTAATTAGTAATTACTGCTTTATTTCATGTGTTCTTGATCTGGTGGATACATCTAGTCCTATCCAATTTTCCTCTACTAGAGAAAGTAAAGGCAGGGACTTCAATGGTTGAAGTATTGGTATGGACCTGGGTGTTTGTGGGCTGTACAATATCTGCAATATAATTCAGCATAGCTGATACATATTGGCAATGACTTACTGAATGATGATAATTCATAGGAAAGTTGACATTTCTCAGCTGAAAATAGGTAAGTATCGCAGGTTCTTCATATTGTAACATATATCTGGACTGTCTGCAGGCGATACTTTGAACTCTTTGGAGTTCATGGACAGTTAGGATATTATATTTACTTTCTTGCTGTGGAGTAGAAGGTTCTAAAATTTTGAATGGTTAGATGGAAAGCATGTATGTAGCTTGAAAACACATGGGAGATCACAAGGACATCTTGCACGAGCCATGTTGGTAATGTGGAGTGTGTGCAGATTGGTGGAACCTGGTATTTAGTTGGTCAGCCATGTAGAAAAGCTTGCTCTAGAAGTGTACATGTTGGACATTTGTGATCTAACCCAAGGATTTTTTTCCCCCAAACACTGAAAAGTGGGACAAATTATAATGTTGGAATATGGTTGATTTTTTACGCAGAGCTGCAAGGTGT
Organism: Nyssa sinensis; assembly: GCA_008638375.1. Taxonomy (NCBI): domain Eukaryota; kingdom Viridiplantae; phylum Streptophyta; class Magnoliopsida; order Cornales; family Nyssaceae; genus Nyssa; species Nyssa sinensis. Next base: position 53,109,060 of record CM018031.1, on the reverse strand, counting down.
GGTTTGGTACTAGTTGCAATTAGTTTGTTTGGCAGATGTATTCAGACTTTCTATTTGAAATTTCTAGATGGGTTTTATCATCAATTCTCAAAATCATGGAAATGCTCCTATGGTGATGGCAAAGTAGTTATTTATTTATTTTTATAATTAAAATCCAGCAAGAAAATTCCAAAAGGGGGCAACCCATGTACACAGGGAGTATACAAGAGAGAACCCCAAGAAAAACCAGAAACTATGTAGAGCTCATATCACCTATAAGTTTAAAAAGGAAAATTAAAGTACAAAATCCATCCCCAAGATTCATAAATAAAAAAAGCTAAGGATCACATGCTTCAGCTTATGGACTGGAATTCCTCTCTCTCACACACATATGCACCTGCCCCCGCGCGCACACTTTTTTTCCCTTCTAGAAAATGTATTCTGCTTATTCATCTTGGTGATGTTTTTCCTCTGGTTGAGGGCAATTTATGGTTATCTTGCTCATAATTTCATCTCACTCTTGTCCTTGATTCGTTCTATTGTATATTCTGTCAGTAGATCTTGTATCTGTTGAAGAAAAAAAATTGTCAGTAGTATTTAGTGTTATTCTCCTGTAGGATTTTATATAATGTTATCATAATAAAGTGCTGCAAGGAAACGTTTGATATTTGTGCTTTACATAGTATGTTTCTTGTTTTCCATTTTTCAATTGATGAAATGATTGTGTTTCTTCTACTCCGGATTCTAGTAAGATTTATATCAATGCTTGACTCTCCAGTTCCCTCTCATATCAAAATGTGGGAAGATAGCAAAAATAATTGAGGAATCTCCAAGTACCCACGAGGGAGCTTTCTCCATGGCTCTGGAAGAGTTCCCTGGTGGCCCTGACACTTTCTTGGTTGCAGCTAAATTCTGCTACAGTCTCCGGGTGGAATTTACACCAAGGAACATAGTGATAGTGTATTGTGCAGCAGACTACCTTGAAATGACAGATGAGTATGGGGAAGGTAACTTACTGTCCAAGTCGGAGAGTTTCTTCCATAAGAATATACTCCGGAACTGGAAAGATTGTATTTTGGCTCTTCAAAGTTCTGAACCTGTTGTACCAAGAGCTGACAAGCTCCAAATAATTAGCAAATGTTTGAATGCTCTATCTATGATGGTTTGTACAGATCCTAGTTTGTTTGGTTGGCCTATGATGATGTATGGTAGATTACAGAGCCCTGGTGGAAGCATTCTGTGGAATGGAATAAACACTGGTGCAAAAATACAGAGCTTGGTATCTGACTGGTGGTTTGAAGACATCTCATATCTTGATGTGGGTTTGTTTGAGAGACTTATCCAGACAATGGAAGTAAGAGGTATACGACCTGAAAACTTAGCAGGTGCTATAATGTATTATGCTAGGAAGTACCTTCCTGGTTTGGGCCGATGGCAGGGTGGACAAAGTGGCAAAAGTATTACAGTTGCAAGTTTCAGCATGACACCTGCTGCCGTTGATCAGAGGGTTCTCTTGCAAAGCATCATAAAGCTGCTTCCCAAAAAGAAGGGGAAGTCTTTTTGCCGTTTTCTATTGGGACTTCTTCGTGTTGCATTGATATTGGGTGTTAATCATATATGCCAAGACTCTCTGGAGAGGAGAATAGGGATGCAGCTGGAACTGGCAACCCTTGATAGTCTGCTGATACCTACTTATTCAGATTCTGATACTTTATATAACACTGACTGTGTTGAAAGGATTATCCATCACTTTATATCTTCAGAACCAAGTCTAACTTCATTTTCTCCATCATCATTTGATCTAGAAACGTCACCATCATCTGGACTGTTTAGGAATGTTGCAAAGTTGATAGATGGCTATATTGCAGAGGTAGCTTCTGATATGAACTTGAAACCTGGAAAGATACGTTCACTGGCAGAGTCCCTTCCTGAATCTTCAAGATCTTTGCATGATGGGCTATACAGAGCACTGGATATATATTTCAAGGTTTGAATTAATTTACTTACTCCCATCCGAGCATGGACTAATGGGGCATTTGGATGTTTCATGGAAATGAGATTGTTCCATTCTTAATATTATGAGTCCATTTTGTTTTTCATTGCAGTCATGCTCTTCTTCACATCATAACTCTATTCTAGAAGATGGATTTGTGTCCTCAAATAAAATGGAAGATGGAATTATTCCCATTCTGTAGAACCTCTAGACACTGTACAGTTTTTTTTCCCTTCTCTTTTACCCCTCCTTTTAACACCCCCTCCCCTCCTCTCCTCTCCCCTTTTCTTCTTTTGATTACTGTAGTCTTTGCTAATTCAACAATTCGAGTCGTATTTTAGAACTAGACTCGTCTCAAAGCTGGCCAAGTACAGTTCACTCAACTTACTCAACTCAAAGTGAATTGACTTAGACTGGAATCTCTAATTTGTGGATTCTGCAGTCAGTTAATTGGAGGTGGACTTTTTTACCAGAAAGGGAGCCTCTCTGAGGAAATAGCTCATTGGTCCTTTTTTGCTGATTAGTTTTCTGTGGTGTAACCTTGGTGGCTTTTTCTTGTTCACTTCTTTCATGCATATTGGCCTTCACATTTGTTTGTGGGTGCCATGTTGCCAGCCTCTTGTGGGTTTCCTCCGCTCTTAGATTTAGATATTCTTGTTAACAGTTATATATGCATGCATGTGAATGTATCTGTATCTACAAACCAACCATTGTGTGAAAACTTTTACTGGATTAACCATTGAAATAAAAGCTTCTTGTTGGATTGGAAGTTTTTACTGTTACACATGCCATTGTGCAGGCACACCCTTGTCTCCCAGAGAAAGAGAAGGAACAACTCTGCAATATCATTAACTACCAGAAGCTCTCTATTGATGCTTGTGCCCATGCATCACAAAATGAAAGGTTGCCACTTAGAGTCGTTCTTCAAGTCCTGTTCTTTGAGCAGTTGCAGTTGAGAACAGCTCTAGGTGGCTGTCCTCACGCCTTGGGTACTGAAAGTGCCCGTGCAGCTCCTATGATTGTCCCAAGTGACATGGCAGGTCAGATCATAGAAAGAGACGGGTGGGTGACTGTGGTGCGTGAGAACCAGGTTTTAAAGGTTGACATGGAAAAGATGAGGTCTAGAGTTCGGGAACTGGAAGAAGAATTTAGTAAAATGAAGCAAGTGATGAAAAGGGTGACCAAGTCACATAGTTCTCTCAGTTCTCCCCGCCTTGTTGCCAGGAGAATTGGGTGCAAGCTACTTCCGCAGTCCTCAGATGCTGTAGCAGACATTGTTGGCAGCACAGGGCCCACTCCTAGAGCATCAGTCGAGAAGGCACAGCCTTCCTGTCATTCCAGCCGTCGGAAAAGTTTCTCTTTGTTTTGAGTGCTGAGAAAAACAAAACAAAAGTCTGAGTTGACATATCAAATGTGGCCAATACTTCAAAAAGCTGGTTTTCATAGAGCCCAAGACAGCGCCACAGAATTGTTTCTTGGTGAAATGTCTGGAGAAAAGTAGATTCTTCCAATATATATACTGACATGCTTTCCCTTTTCTTTCTTTTTTCTTATAGAGCACGTAGGGGGAGATTTTCACCCCTTGAAGGGTTGGAGCAAGCACCCAGAAAGTGAACGATAATACTCTTCCATAAAGAAAAAAATGATAGAGAATGACTTTCATCACTCACAAAGGTCAGATCCGACAGACCTTTCTCTTGTTCATATGCCCGTCTCTTCCATAAAGGAAAATTGATGGAGAATGGCTTTCATCACTTGAGGAGGTTGAATCCTTGTAGATCCAACTGTGCATGCAATGCACATGCCCACGTGCACCGCACTTCTGGTTGGATCCGCAAGGATACGACAAAATGATGACAGACTTGAAGCTGTTGCCCGTCCTAGATCTGGAATTGTTTCAGGGCATAGCTTAGACAGGAGTAAATACAGTTATACAGAGTGTTTCAATTACAAAACAAAATACCTTGTTATTATTTTTGGGGCTATACATGTACAGCCCTTTGAAACAAAATTGTAGCTTTGTCAAACAATGGGTAAGATATGGAAAGGTTTTTTGTTTTTTATGATTTTATTCGAATTCCTTCAAGTGAATCAAAGTCTTCTTTTTTAGTTTGGCATTGTGGAACCTTTTATATCAGTGTTTTTGTATGCTGACACAACTAAATAGATAGATGCTGACATACGATACAAAGCTGTGCACAAGTCTCGAGTCTAGACCTGTTATAGATTTCTTCAAGTTCATATGAGAGATGGTGTTTTAATCATTCAATAACCTTAGAATTAAAGATGAAGTGGTTCTTCTTGAGTCCCCTCAAGTCTGATCATTATAGATCTAGTTGCAGACAGTGCACGTGTTACCCATTCGAGGAGCCGCCAGTTTGTTTGTCTTGTCTTTATTTTCCTATTAATCATTAAAAAAAAAAATTAATTCTAAGACCATTCAATAATTAAAACATATATCTCGCGTGAGCTCGATTCTTAGACATTCATATGGCCCCATGTGTCTTTTTTCCTACAAACAGCCATGGGTTTTTACGGCCAAAATTAGTTGAGGTTTGTTTACCTCCCATCCCTCTTTGGGCTGCTCTCTCTCACATAGATTGTTATTTAATAGTACTTCTCAATTTCTTCAATACTTTATAATTTTTATTTTTTAAAAAAAATCAAAATTTACCACCTGATGAATATTATTGAGTCAAATAAATATATTGAAAATACTTATAGAAAATAAATATATTGACAATAAAAGTGATCAAACAAATTTTAATCATTTGATTGACATACCCACATTTTAAAACAATTTTTAAATAATTTAATCAAAATTCAACAGTTGAAACTCATTTAATCAGTCTATTTTTTTGCACCGTTGATCAAATGAGCATCTTGGTCAAAAAAATCGGAAGACTATGGGCTATCACATGACATGATTTAATTTTTTTTTTTATTAATAATGCAACTCCTTTTCATAATGTTTGAGATAATAAAAATTAATAGAGAAGAGCCAAAGGTGAGTGATTAGTGTGCAAGTGAATTGACAACTAACATATAAATATAGAAAGAAAAAATCAACGTGTTTGGTGCAATGTAAATCACCTTAGGAATTATAATAATTGAAGTTAAACGAAAAAAGAAAGAAAGATAGTTTACAGGCAACTATTGGGGGCAAAAAACTTCTTTTTTTTCACTTCAATTTTGTATGTGGGGCCAACATCATTTCTTTGATGCTCACCCTGAATTCAACTGTTGGACTGTATACAAAATACACTGCAATTTGAAACTAACAAATTTCGTTGACTTTTTTTTTAAAAAAATGATCCTTAATATTAAAAAAGAAAGAGTCAGCTGATAATAAAAATGATAGATATAAAAAAATATATCCATTTAAATTAAAAAAGATATTATTAAATCTCATTTTTATAAAATTCAATTTAATTGAGGATCGTTCATCTGCATGTTCATGAAAAGTAACAAAATTATCGTAAGTTCAAATTCAAATTTAGTAACCAATCAAGTCCACGGTCTTTTATTAGACAAAAATGTCCCTTTAGTGTTTTTCTACAAAAATAATGACGATGTATGTATGTGACTTTTGTCTAGCTTTCAAGAAAGGCGTTTTAAATTTTAAAATTCAATAACTCAAAATATATAAATCCGTTTTCAATAAAATTTATTTATTTAGACTCTAAAAATTGAGATATATAAAACAAGATCCACATGTAATATAAAATTTCGAAGAAAAAAATTACTTCTCAAACTGTAAAATTTTACATTTTAAAAATAAGATAGTGAAATTTTCTATTTCGCTATGAATTTCTTACTTGTTACGAGCTTTATTTAGTTTTTTGAGTTGCATTTTAGATGTCAAAAAAGAGTCTTTTAAGGTAGTAAAAATTACATCAACAAAAAATCAATTTAGACATAAAAGCTGTGAGGGTGTAAAATTTTACACTTGTCCTGCTTTATGAATGAACACATTTTAACACAAATTATAATTAGAAATAGAGGCTTAGATTGTAATGAGACTGACAAGATGGGTCTCACTACTAAAAAAATGAAAAAATAGTCAATAAGAGAGTGAAAGAGAGAGAAAGCAGTGAAAGGATAAAATTTTACACTTATGCTGCTGAATAAACACACAAATGATAATTGGAATGAGAGCCTTAGATTGCAAGGAGGCTAACAAAACGAGCCTCACTACTAAAAAAAAGTGAAAAAGAATTGATGAGAGAGTGAAAGGGAGAGACTGTAATATTTTACAGTACGTGAGACCAATGTAAAATTTTGTAAAGCAATCAAAATTATGCCTCTAGTTTAACCTCATTACCTCACTGCCACCATAGAACCACCCTCCATCATCACCAACCATAGCCGACCAACAAAGAAAACCACCACCGTTATCATCTTCAGCACGCTATAGAACAACATCTCCATTATCATTACAAATTTAATTATCATCAAGAAACTCTCTCTCTCTCTCTCTCTCTCTCTCTCTATATATATATATATATATATACATATCAAACCACTCACCAATTTGTTAGAGACTACAATGAATTGGTTGTAAATATAGTTGGTAGTGTTGATTAGGCTATGAGAAAATTAAAGTGATAAGTGGTGTGTAGAGATATAGAAGAATAAGAGAGTGAAAGAAGACAGATAAGTGGCTGAGTGAGAGTTTTATTCACTTTTATTGGATCAACAATAGAGGAGCGAATTGGGGCGAGTAAGAGAGAACAGCGTGAGCGTTTCTTCAATTTATGGATTTCTTATTATTAGTCCTAAAGGTTTTCAACCAATGGCAATTTAGTAATTTTGATGATAAAAAAAATATTATCTCACTGGACTAATGTTTTATCCAAGTGACAATGCAAATAGATCAAAGAAGAATGATGACTAAGAAATGACAAAGTCCATCAAGTTAAAGGGTTCCACTCAAAAATATGTTTCAAGGCAAGAATCAAAACAAGTGGAATGCTCTCATATTAAATCAAGCAAATGAACACACTCAAGTCCAAAGATTCTACACAAGTCAACTGAAGACTTTTATTTTCCTTATTTTAGGTTTTGAGTGATTTAGGATTAAATTAATCATTGTTCGTAAGTTCTTACTATTTAAAAATGATCATCTAAGAACTAACCTCAAATAATTTTTCAAAACAAAACAAATGTTATATTTTAAGTTTTGAAAAATTAAAAGGTTTTGATAAAAATACACTGAGAAAAATAAGTTCGAAGACATTTACTGTCCAAACCAGTCGATCAGTTTATGGAACCAATCAACTAATTCTTAAAAGCTTATTTTTATATTAATCAAACCGGTCAACTGAGTAACCATTTTCAAAACAGCCTAAGACTTACTGTCTAATTTAGTCAACCTTTTAGGAGAACCAATCGACAATTTTTCAAGATTGAAAATAGTGTACATTAAAACCAATTAAATTATCCAAAAGATTAGTCGACTGAGTGTTCTTGAACAATTGAATCTCAAACCCTTTAGACAATTCAATTGACCTAATCAATTGACTAGTCCTCGATCTAGTCAACTAGTTGATGATTTAGTCAATTAAATCTGTTGATCTGAAAATCGCGAATTCAAAATTTGAACAGACAAAAAAATGGGGGGAACGACTCTTTTTGAAACGCAATGACATTCTTTTAAGAGCTATATATAAAGGTTCTCTAGGAGATTTTATGTCATTTCTTACATGCTTACACTTCTACATCTTTACTATTGACTTTAGATCCAAACATTGAAAATCTTTATCTAAAAGTTCTACTTATCTTTAAATACTCTGAGCTCACAACTCATCTATCTATACAGAGTGAGCATCTTATTGCACCAAAACTACTCTAGAAGAAAGTGTTATTTGGTAAATATCTTTGTATCATCTCAGTGTGGTGAGAGTTGTGGGTAAGTGCTACCCAATGAGGCAAAAATGATATATTTTGTTAGGATAAGAGGGTTGCGATTTTTGCATTGAAAATGTTTTGTCCCCACCTACAAGAAGGTCACAATAGTAGGAAAACTCAAGTTGGGATGCTTGAGTCGAAGATGTAGGAAGTTTTTCGAACCTCGTAAAATAGCTGCTTTTGCTCTCTCTCTCTCTCTCTATTGTTTATTTATTTGTGCACTTACAACATTCATTTTTAAAGTTTCTTAAAGAAACTAATATTTACAATATGTCATATTCACCCCATCACCCATTTAGGTTAAATATCTAGAAAACACTTATTTCATATGGATGTTTTATTTGGGAGTTTCTATTTTGGACGGACGTATTATTGGGATATTGGTGTCATTACTAAAAAAATTATAAGTGACATGTCATAAGGTATGGACATGAGCTCAAAAATAAAAATAACAAAGTCATTCACCTTAAATTGAAAACATCCACGAATCTTATAATAATATTACAACTTGTTAAGGGACTCAAGACTGATCAACCATTTAATTAATTAATATTCTAAAATAATAAAATAGTGGTAAGAAAAATATTAATAAAATAATCATTTTAATAGAATAGATGACATCATGTAACATCGAGTTAACATGTCTATTGAAAAACTCCTTGCTAGCCACTCCTGTGCCATTTGATCTGTCAATTCCAAAATTTGGCGTTAATGTAAAAAATGTTGCTCCAATGGTGTGTCATTTGGCTTGCTAAAAAATGGCAATGTCATTTTCAATGCCATATTTGGCATTATTTCTCCAATGCTAAATGTCATTTCATCTATGCCAATTTTATATTTTGACATTGCTCATTTTCAATGCCATATTTGACATTGCTTCTCCAATGTTAAATGTCATTTCATCCATGCCAATTATATATTTTGACATTGCTGTAATACAAAAATGTCAAATTTTAGTTACTATGCTCCAATGCTAAAATTCTATTTTTAGCACAACATATGACATTTTGGACCCCACCTCTTATACAATTGGAAATTAGTAACCAAACGAAGCCAAGTGTGGCTAGTCCAGAAAAGTGAAATAGTTCAAGTGTGGACCTCACCTTAGAGCTTTTCCATTTTGCAAACTCGACTGATACAACATGGCAAAATGTGGACCCCACCTTTTCATACAACTGTAATCCATTGAAATAACTCTAACTACTTCCAATGCCAAATATGACATTGGAAATGACATTGTCATTTTTTGGCAAGTCAAATGGCATGCCATTGGAGTAACCTTTTTTACATTCTTGCCAAATTTTTGAATTGGAATGGCATTTGACACATGTATTGGAGAAGTTCTAAGTGCCTTGTCAGCACAAGTTGAGGGTTCAATTCTCACGGAGTGAAAATTCATTTAAGGCTAGACTGCGAGAGAATTAAATCCATCATGAATTCCCTAGTCTCAGCGTGGATGACCTACCTTTGACTGGACCGGGGAAGAGACTTATTTTGGTGCGCATAAACTGGTTTAGGATACTCCTCATCACCAAATCAAAATTAAAAAAAAAAGTAGCTAATGTCATTTAATGACATTCATGGAATATAACTTGCATATGCCAGACAAATATGTGGTCTACACCACTTTATCAACTAAATGTCAAATGAAGGCGGGGTTCATGCTATTTTATCAAGAAAAAAATAAATGCCAAAGGGAAGTGGGGTCCACACTACTTTATCATGGGAAAAAATTGTTATGCTAAGACTATTTTCAATGAATGAAGCAAAAAAAAAAGTAACAAAGTTGTAATTTGCTAGCTATATTAAAATTCGACACTCCAATGGTAGTAGCAAATTTTAATATTTTTTATCTTTTATATTTTATATTAATAAGTGGGTCCTACAATTTTTTAATATAAAGATAAAAGAATCTTATGTATTTATTGGGTCTCATAAATAAGAGAATAGTAAATTCGAAGGTTGGGTTGCTACCTCCCTTCGAGTTCTAAAAAGTGATGTGACTTATTAAATTTGACTTTTTCATAAATTTGCTTGTACATTTTAGTATTGGAGTAGAATTGTAGAAATTTGACATTTTTGTACTGTGGCATACCAAATTATAAAATTGACATAGATAAAATGACATTTAATATTAGAAATGACTAGAACAAAAAAAAAAAAAAAACAATTAATACAAGCTAACTTTTTCATGTCAACAAGTTAATACGTGTCTTTTAGAGGGCATTATTTTGGACGTTCTTAAACCCAAATTTTTTTATCTTACTCAAGCATTTTTTTCTTCTAAATTTTTCAAACTTATGCAGTTTATTTGCAATTATCCAAACTCATACAGTTTTTAGAAGCATTTTATAAACAAACGTCTTTAATTTAAAAAATTTATTCAAAATCATTTTTTGAAAAGATGCCACTAAAAGCGACTCATTTTAGCTTGATATTTAGAAATTTAAAGAGTAATAAATTTGTAAACACTTAAAATTTAATCTAACAAAAAAATATTTTTAAAGACATTTTTTAAAAAGATACTTCTATTAAAAAATTTAATTTAAAAATGTCTATATTTTTAAAAACTTAAAAAAAAAAAATTGCCCGTGTTTAGTAAAAAATTCTCTTAAGCCCATTACGGGCGTCCAGCCGTCTTGCTCAGGCCTGCAATTGCGGTGCTCTACGAAGTACGAAGTAACAGACTCTTGGGCCCGCCCTTTCTCACAGTCAATTTCACTGTTTTTCCCATGGCAATGAAATGAAAATCATTACAGTCACAATTAGAGACATCTATTAGGGTTTGCTCACCGTATGATTTTTCTTTTGATAACAAATAGTGTATATGGACGGCTAATCTATCATAATTTTTATTTTTTTGGAGAACTTTTGGATCGTCATTTCAAGAAAATTTCTAAAATCTAGTCACGAATATGGCAATTTATTCATCAACCTTCAGATTGTCAAAGATTCCTAATTTATTCTGTAATATTGATTCAACAAAGCAATGGGATCAGAACTTGATTGTTGAAGTTAGGATTTTGGGATGTCTGAGAAACCCCAATCTAGATTTTGCAAATTCAACTAGGAACAAGCAAACGTTCAGATTCAAATGCGCCAAATCAGAGACGGTGCCGAAGACTATCGTGGTATTGGAGGGTTTAGAGGCTGACTCTATCCCAAAAACTGACAATGAAAGTGGTGATGGTGGAGATGGTGGTAATAGGAAGTTTCCGTCGGGAGGAGGAGGCGGTGGTGGAGGCGACGGGGGTGGTGATAGTGAAGAGGATGATAAGGATGAGGAGGAGTTTGGACCGATTATGAAGTTTGAGGAGGTGATGAGAGAGACAGAAATGCGAGGGGCGACTCTCCCTTTGGATATGTTAGAGGCCGCGAAGACTACAGGACTTCGCAGACTTATTCTCACTCGATACTTGGATTTGCAGGTAAATGTAAAATAAATTTCAACAAATATAAAATTTATAAGTTGCTAGCTGCCTATACAATGTTGGTGCATAGTTTTTGAATTGAAGCCCTTTTTGGTATTTAATATTGCAGGGTTCAGCTTGGCTAGGCTTTTTGATGAAATACTGCACAATGCTTAGGAACCGAATGCTTGCTGATCCGTCTTTTCTTTTTAAAGTTGGAACTGAGGTTTGTTTAGTGTTTTTTTTTTTAAAAAATTTGGTGCTGATTATAGTCTTGTGTCAATAATCAATATCGTAGCATCATTCATAAAATTATGCTAGCAACCCTCCCAACTTGAGCAATGGCTAAAAACTGGGTGAGACAGAATGTGGTTAAATATGAAGAAGTCTGTAAGGAAGACTAAGATGATTTGTTCATTGTATCATGTTTAACGTGGTTAAGTTTTCAAATTATTCAGCATGTTTATTGGGTGAATGCTTATAACATGTTGAGTGCTTGAAATACAAAAAAAATATTTAATCCATTGGTGGATCAGGGGGACCATGCCCCTCCTCCCAAAGATTTGAAATCTTCGATTTTTATATTATTATGTTGCTATTTTTTTTAAAAAAAAACTAGGAATTGCCTCTTCAAAATTTTTTGAATTTTCATAAGACCTCCCAAATTCCAACAACAACAAAGAAGGCACAATTTTGGGTCTGCTAGTGGTTCAATCATTTATAGAAGTGTATATGCAGGTAGTCATTGATTCTTGTTGTGCAACATTTGCGGAAGTTCAAAAAAGGGGAAAGGATTTCTGGGCAGAATTTGAATTGTATGCTGCAGATCTTTTGGTTGGTGTGGTTGTTGACATTGCTCTGGTTGGTATGTTAGCACCCTACGTTCGTATTGGGAAGCCATCTATATCAAGTGGTTTCTTTGGACGTATACAACATGTTTGTGGAGCTCTTCCAAGCAGGTTATTGATGCATGCCAGGATTTTAGATTTTGTATCTCACTGAACCTATTGACTTTATGCTTTAACTTTTTATTTATTGTTATACTTTGGAACCTCTAAGATTTAAATCTAAATTTCTCTTCTCTACACCCCGTCTTGCTACTTCTTGAGATTCCTCTAAAGTCTGACCTAATTGCCATTAGTTCATGTGAAGTGCACATGGGATTGCCCAATACTTTATTGACACACAGCAAAATCAGTAATTACTAGCTCTAGCTGGATTTCCTTTCTTTCCTCAATTCTTCATGAGGCAAAATGTTTGCCTCTCCGCTCTTGTTGAGGATACTTTGGTGCCATTCCAAGTCTCTCAACTTTTGAGCTTGTTCTGTGTTCACATGACTGTTTTGATTCTTTCCCACAAGGAATAGGCAAAAATTGTGGTGAGGTGGAAATACCGGTTCACAGGTTGAAGAAATTAATGTTAAATACTTTTACACTTGGATTTTAGGGAAGTTTCCTGATTCTTTGCATTCTTTTATAGACTTTATGGAAGACTTGAGCTTATGAAGGGAGCTTCTTTGTGGGCTCCAGTAAAATATCTTACTTATCAAAAAACAAAGAAAAGAAAAGATGGCACTCATGATATCATTGGATTAATAATTCTAGACTATTATCAGGGACTTCTCATTGTCAATAAGACCTTTAGTTCTTTCCCACTTTTGTTCTCATATCTTCTCCTTAAGGTGCACTATGGAACCTTTTGGTTCCAGGAGCAATCTTCTCTCTAGGAATTGTCTAAAGTTTGTCTGTCTTATTACCGAATCAAAGTCTTCTCCTAAGATTGGTCAAGGTCAATTTCTCTGACATTTGACCCCTGTCTAAGAAATTCCTTGCTTCTATGTTAAGGTAATGAAGCAATCTAATTGTCCTTATAATATTTTCTACAACCTACATATAACTAGGACACTTCCATCTAAATTATTTATTTATTTTTGATTCTTTGTTGTTTGGTCACCATGTCAGATTGAGGCATTTTATATATGCATTCAATAGTAGGAATAGTGTAGTATATTTTCTTCGTGGCGTATTGGTATGTTGATGGTCTCTGATGAAGTAATTCATGTTTCTTAGAATATGGACTCAGCATCAGCAGGGTACTCCATGAGTCAGCGAAGGGGTTGACCCCTTTAAATGGAGCGTATTTTATGAAACATGGGGTAGGAAAGTGATTTTTGTTCACTTGTCTATCGAGAAAAAGAAAAGCTGTAGTACATCCCTCTTTAAATTGGAAAATCATAGCTAGTGGAATATAAAATATAACTGGACTAAGATTAGAACTACTAAACTGGGAAACCAAAATAACAGTTGGGAATAATGATATTAAATTGCTTGCTTAAACAAGCTGAACAAAAACCAGGTTTCAAACTACCGATCAAAAAAAAAAAAAAAAAGAACAGATTTCTAACCGACTCAACCAAATTTTCCGAGGATGATTTCTAAAAAGGTTTCAAAAAAATGTGTTCTTAGGGTCGTCCGGCTGTTGTGTCCTCTACCTAGGCTGTCCTTACTCGGCAGCACTTATTCTGGGACCCAGGGGTACACTTCAGAGACCTCAGTAGTTCTTATTTGGTCCTATATCCTTTGATAGGCTCTAATTCTTGAGACACTCAAAAAAATTTGTTCATGTACTCTTAATTGATTTTAAAGATCTATTGATTATATATATGTTTGTGCAGTGTTTTTGAAGCGGAAAGGCCAGGATGTAGATTCTCGGTGAAGCAGCGGATTGCCACATACTTTTACAAGGTACCACATTTAGTAAGCTTATTGAGTGACTGATATACTTCTTTGTAGCCTTTTGGATTATGGATCTCAACGAAAAAACTTGCCTGCGTGCCAACCTTTTCTTCAAAATCTCAAGTTTCTTGTTTCATCTTTCGTTTTCATTCTAAGATTTTTTTTTTTCTTCATGCATTTGCTATCATTAGGTTTTATTACCAGTTTCTTGTGCCATATTAATTCTTACAGTATGCCAGAAACTCAGTCTTAGTAGTTCTAGCTGTATTTTATTTTGTTTGTTAACTACAGTTTGATTCATTCATTTTGGATCCAGGGCGTATTGTATGGCTCAGTTGGATTTGGGTGTGGTCTTATTGGCCAAGGCATTGCAAATTTGATCATGACAGCTAAACGGTAAACTTCTCTGACATGTCCTGTATTGAGTTTTCTTTTCAGTGTAGATGCAAATTTAATGCCTCATGATGTATTTATTCACTCACTGTTATATTTTTTACCTGCGAGTTCTTTTTTTGGGAGGGGTTTAGGTAGTTTGCCTGCAAGTTCATTTCAAATATGAACTGCTAAATTATGACTTTTTTTATTAACTAATACAATGCTATATTCTTATATTTTGTTTAAAAAATAGAGAACGGGTTTTTAGGTCTCAAATTCTTTTATTCTTGGTTTCAGTCCCAACAAACCAATATATGAACAGAAAAGTCACAGAAAATATTGCTTTTTGGGTCGTTTCCTTGAACTAATAGCTCAATATATCATGCTGTGGACTCTTGCAGGCTGCAGCATGGCCATTTATTCTACTCATCTTGTATCATCTGATCGAGTTGAGTGGATTATTTTGATGTAACTTAGTTTTGTTGGTTAAAAACTTTAAATTTATGCAACCCAGATGTACAAGCTTTTTGCTGCTGCATACTGTGATGTCGATCACATTTTTTCTCTCCGAAATTTGTGTTTCTAGACTCTTGAATCTCTTACTACACCAATATTTTTTTTATCCTTTTAATCTTTTCTGGGAAAGATGGCGGGCCTTGGCATAACGGTAAGATTGTTCCATTATGACTACATCACGGGTTCAAGTCGTGGAAACAACCTCTCCGCTCACATGGGTAAGGTTGCATACATCTAACCCTCCCTAAATCCTATAGTGGCGGGAGCCTTGTGCACTGTGCTAACCCTTTATTCCTTTTTGGGAAAGCTTATAGTAATTACATCTGTGGAAAAGTTTTTTTAGATGGAAATCTTGGCTTAAATATATTTGTTGTATGACTTGGCAAGGACATATCAACAAGTTAGGCTACAACTAGATACGACTATGATAGTCAACATGCTTCCTCTAGCCTGGTTGAAACTTAGGAAATGATTTAACATGCTTCCTCTAGCCGGGTTGAAACTTAGGAAATGATTTTGTCCAGTACTTTAAGTTTTCTACTAGAATGATGCACAAGTGGGACATATATTATAAAGTTTATTGACAAAACACTTGTCAAGTTGCTAGCTAAGTCTTCTAATTCTCTGAATGCAAAACCTTTAGGCCACGTTTGGATGGCAGGATAAGCGGGTTTGATAGGATAAATGTTATCCTATCCCATGTTTGGTGTTTTCCATTGGATTATATATCTATATCTAATGAACCATTTATATCCTACCTGGGTGGAATATAACTTATACCAAGGGGGGGTGGTATTAGAGTTATCTCATCCCATTAGAATAAAAATATAACATCACATCATAAAAAAAAAAATTACAATGCTGCAATATAGAGAGACGAAGATATCGAAGAGTCAAGTTAAAAAATCAAAATTTTATTTTTTTCATTGTCCAATTTTTTTTTTTTGATGTATTTTTCATATCGATAAATGGACTGCTATATATATATATATTATTTTTTTTACATATATAATATATTGCTACTATTAATACCATAATGCAGCGGAATAGGAATATCAAATAAAATGCAATAAATACAATTGAGAATTAATAATATAACTAATAAATGAAATCTTACAATTTATTTACCGAATACTAAGAGTTGATGCAGAAACATGAATATAAAACTGAAATAAAATAAAGTTAAAAATACATTTTCAAAAATTGATGGGTGGGAAAGTCATTGAACAAAATAACTACACCAATCAATGTTTAGCCACCATAGGAAAACAATTAGACAAAATCTCTCCGTTATTTTTCGAAAGAAAGTCAGCATCTAACTTATCTATGTCAGGAATGAATTCATTATGGAGGGTGTTGAGCTGGTTTCCTATAGGTTGTTCAAAATCGGTTTGACTAGGGGAGGTTGATGACTGTTCATTCTCTTCAAGATTTCTAGACTGGGTGGTGTAACAAGGAGTACTAACTTGCAACTCAAGTTTTAAGCCCTTTAGATCTAAGTTGAGATCTTTTAAGGTCGAGAAGAGTTGGCTATTGAAGATATTCATTGATTTGAATGACTCTTAGCAATACAGATATCATTTCTTTTAGTCACCCTGAAAGTGAGACCATAGTTATCAGATTTGGACTGGACGATGAACTGGTGAAAGGGGGCTGGTTCACGGTTCACGAGTTCAACCGGTTTTATAATTAATATATTAAAAATATACATAAATATATTAAAAATTAAGAAAATAACAAGAAAAATATATATTTTTTATTATCTAGTGATAATTAACAAAATATAAGCATAATCATTGAAATTATCTTAACGTATAAGTTTAATATATTTGTATATATAACAAAAATATAAGCAACAATATCTTATTTTATACCAAATTTCATTATTTAATCATCAAAGATAAGAAGTTTTGTAAGAAAAAAAAGTTATAGGTGATAAAAAGACAAAAGGTGGTTCATTCGGTTTTTTCTGTTTCTTTAGCAAAAACGATATTTAATCGAACCGAACCAGTTTAATGCTTGATTCCTAGTTCAATCGGTTGAACTGGACGGTTCGGTAGGTTATGATAATTATGAGTGAGACTATTATAGTTTGAATGATGTTTGCATAATCACATTCTAAAATATTGTGATTATAGTTATTAGATTTTGCAATTAATTTGTGAATAAAATTTTAATTTTAGATACCTTGTATGCATATATTTGAAAAAAAAAAAAATTTAAATGACTTTCATGAAAATAATTTTTGAAGATCGAACCTTATATTCAGTACGCACCCAAACATAGGAACGTAATATGACACAACATATTTAGGCCTTTTATCTGGGTCAGTTCCAAATACTGGATTGGAATATTCAATATTCCACAAGATTTTATATCCTATATGATCCAACTATATCCTATCCGTTCCCGCCTTCTTATCCGGTGGTTCCAAACAAGGCCTTATGGTTAATTCATAGCTGTAAATGTAGTCCTTACCTTTAATATTTTGTGATTTTGTGCATTGTAATTAGGATACAAAATCTCTTTCTTTCTTTTTCTTTTTCCTTTCCCATGTATTTTTTTTTTTAGTTTATTTTATGTTATTTCTTTGTTAGGCTTTAGACTAACTGATGTTTCAGCTTAAAGAATCTCTCCACCGTGCACACTGTCTACAGTTCGTTCCTTTTTCTTGGAGGTTGATAATTACTCTTTTTCTTTTGTCTTTCTCTATGGCCAGAAGCATAAAAAAATCAGAAGAAGACATACCTGTGCCACCTCTACTGAAAAGTGCTGCGCTTTGGGGTATGTTAAATTGTACTTTTTTTAATCCTGTTTTGGGCTGCTAATTACGTCCTAATACAAACTTTACAGTTCTGACAGCCATTTCCACAGCCTATCAGTTCTAAAAAATAAAAATAATTTTTTTTTTGTTTCAGTATACATGTTTATGATTTTATGATCCTGAAGTCTTCGCTTTAAGAAGTTTCTTTTTTTTGAAAAAAAAAACATTTCTTGTGTGCCTATATATCAACATCAATTTCTCGAGAAAAATGTTTTCTTTCTTTAGTCTACATTTTTTCTTGTGTACCTAAAGATTTAAGGTTTCTTATAAGTTTGTGAAACTTTAGGGAAGATTTGGTGCTTTATTTTCATTATAACCACATTTTCAAGTAAATCTAAATTGTCATGAGACAGATATTATGTTGTTGAAGCTGTGTCTATTGCCACAGTTATCAAGGTTGAGGGGCATGCTTGTACACATTTTTTCATGCCATAATGAAGGCATGTGACTCATTTTTGGTCAAATTCTAAATTACATAAATATAATATGGTAACCCTTCGAGTTGGATGAGTTGGGAAGAGGCTCGAGTAATATCCCCTAGATCCCAAGTTCAACTCCCACCCAAGGGCCACTTACCTATATAGTAACTTAAGAAATTGACATGATCTTTTTGCTATCTTTATATGCACGTCTGTGATTTGTGGACTTGGTAGTCTAGTATCGATGATAAATTCAAATAGTTCACTCGGGATTCCAAATTATTTGATGTGGAGGAAAGCTGATGTTTTTAAATCTTGTGCTGTTTAGCCAAAACATTGCAGCCTTGTGATTGAAGTGCTGCATGACAGCTTAAGGGGAGTTACAGTCAAGGATTCAATTCTCATCAGTAATCATCTAAAATAAAAAATTAAATCTTGTGCTGTTCAAGATATGCTTGTACCAGCCATATTAGCCTTTATTTTTGTAAACAAAATTTGAACTTTTATCCTAAAAGCTCTATTTGAATTGTTTTTTACAATATTTTAAGTTTTGTTTTACTCCAACTTCATAACAGGAGTAACATCAAAGTCCAAATTTATCCCTAATTAGTTGGGGGAATTTTCTTTGAAAGATACTTTTTTTTTTCATTATCATTTATGCATCTCATAAAGCAAGAGATACCTTGCAGTTGTTTTTCCATTATTTAATGTCTTTATTTTATTTTATTTTTGATAAGTTAATGTCTTTATTGGAGGCCAAAGTTGTTGTATAGTGGTAGAAGTGTTGGTATAGCATCTAAGAGGAAGGGCTAGGGATTCTATTAATATCTGTGTAAAGAGGAGGTATCAGGAGTAGGAGGTGGAGGAGGGCTTGGGAGATGGTGCCTTTACGCCTCGTTGTGTATCTGGGGGAATCCGTGTCACTTTGATGGGGTTGAAGAGCCTATTCACATGTTAGAAAGAAATTTTTTTGCTTTGTATACATCAGTTGCTTTCTCATTTTGGCTCCATAATCAATAAATCAATGTCTTCTCAAGCCTTAAATTGGGTCTTGTTGTGCCATTGACTTCGTCTGGAATTTCATTGAATAGATCATATCTTGTCTGCATGTCCACACTATAACATGTACATTATGGTTGTGTAGAATGTTGATTGGAGTGACCATCTGGCTTTCTTATGTAACATGGGTGTAAGGAGGTTGTAAATGTCCAACATGGCAATTTCCAAATCCCTGTAATGTGGTATGAGATGGCTGTAAAGGTGGACTATCCTTTCTGGTGCAAAATGCTAGGCAATTAAAATCATTTTAAAAAATTGATTGTAGCTAGAAGTAGGATGTTGAGATGGATGCAATCAAATAAAATATGAATACTTAGTGATAAGATGGAGTTGCACTGATTGAGGACAAGGGATAGTTATCTAAGATGGTTTGGCACATGCAAGGAGTACCAATTAATGTGCCCATAGGAAGTGATTTGATAGAAGTAGAGGTGTTATATTTATTACTAAAATGAATTTGGTGGCACAAAGCAGTGGGAACAAGATGTGATGCCCTAGAATTTAGTTGCGGACTTACAGTAGAAAAATGTTCCTGTATAGAGCTGAAGGTGAAATAGGAGTTCTGCAGATGACCAATTAGTTGTAGGTCAAGGCTTTATTGAGTTAGAGTATGAAAATTTGGAACAAATTCTGATGTCAGTTTCCCATAATTGTATGATAAAAGGGAAAAAAAAAAGCCGGAATGTCCTATTAATTTGCTGTCTGATATGTTGAGCACTTGATTTAGGATGACAGGATGCAATGGTCAAGTAAACCTGTCTGGCCTTCATGTTTCCCATCATTGGCCTTTCTGGAATTCTTCTAGGTCCAGATATAAATTAATAGGATCACCTTAGTAATTATGTGAGCTACAACTGTTGTTTAAAATGGACAAAGACATGGAAAGCCATAGCTTGGTTGACCAATTGTATGGTTATTGATGTGGGTCATCCAAATGGTTTGCAAGACAATGACAAACCAGATATTTGTGAGCTCCAGATCTTTATAAGCTGGGTGTACAGCTGACAAATGTACTTGTCCCCAACATTTTCATATTTAAAGCATTTTTTGAACCGGTATGGAGGGTTCTGGGGTTGAATGTCTGGGTTGACTATTTTGAGTTGTGACAGACTAAATGTGAGTAAAATATATTCAATTGTGTGGCAGAAATATCCTAAACTAGAGTGCATAATACTTTGTTAATATATGATTAGGATTTGCTAAAATTGTTAACATACAGGTTCCAAACTTGACAGTTTAACAGTGCAATCAGTTCACGTGTTTTGTCTAATGTTACCTGGAACAAAGATCACTTTTCTACATGAACTGAAATGGGATGCAGTATGGCATGCACTCTAAAGCATGGTAGCGTGGGAGCAGCTGTATATAGATCATGTATTTGAAATAGATTGAGGCATTTCTAAATGCGAGAGCGATTTTCTTTCAAGTAATGATTAAATGATACACAATACCATTACAATGTGCTAATTTCGTGTTTATTTTTTAAAATTTGTGATATGAGGATTAATTATGAAAGAATATATAACTTAGTGAGTCCTATTTAAGTTAAGCTATTAATGGGATGTGGGTGCACTTTCCTTTAATTATTTATCATGCTAACCACATGTTAAATTACATGTAATGAAGTTGTTAATCTTATGCTTTTAGATATATTCTGGTTCTTTGTATGACTACTTGCTTTGGTTGTTTACTATGTGTTGATCTATATTTCTTGCTTGAATGGTTTGTGGGGCTTTCGTCACCATATCTGTGTATTCTGTATTGTTTATGTTCAAACCTTTTATGACAATTTAATTATGGAGCCCTTATTCGCACTCCCCCTTATAGTCCCCCACTCCAACCCACTGAATGTGAGTTGGAGTACAGGAGGATAAAAAGCCTTTCAAGGGAGCACGAATAGACAACCCTTGAATTATACCTTTCATGTTGTATTAGTCTGAATGCTAAAAGACATAAACAGCCTTAAGCTGGAGAGTTTGGGTGGGTTCTTCTTGATAAAATTTTGGCTGCCACTCTATTTACTCTACTAGTTGGTTCTTTTTTATCAGGTTTTTTCCTTGCAGTATCTTCCAACACTCGTTATCAAATTATAAACGGATTGGAATGCTTGGTTGAAGCATCACCTTTGGCAAAGCGGGTCCCACCTGTTGCAATGGCTTTCACAGTGGGCGTGCGGTTTGCCAACAACGTCTATGGTGGAATGCAGTTTGTAGATTGGGCTAAATGGAGTGGGGTGCAGTAGCAACAATTCATCTACCATAGAGATTTTGGTCAACTTAGAGCCAAAGATTAATCAAGGTAGTTATTTCTTTAGCATCAGCTTGCAATTGAAGTTTTGTCTTATAGTTAGACTTTGCACATTACAAGCGCAAAAGCGTAGATTTGAGGTTGTATTTGAATTATAAATAGCATTTGCATTTCTGTTTAGAGGGCACTGTTGTATATTGATGGGTAGCAGTTTCTTTTTTTTGTGGTTATTGGTTTGAATCTGCTAATGGTTTTCAATCAATTAGTTTTATCTTATAGTCTTGTGATAGAATTAAGTAGTATCTAACTAAGCTGAGTTGTGATTAGAGGAGATATTGTAATTGGTTTGGACGAGCTAACAGGACCTGATGCAAGTGTCTAGTTTCTTACCCGTCAAAGTTCTCATAACAACCCGTCCTTATTGTGGGAAGGAGTATTATTTAAACTTTGTTCCGAATTGCTTCATTGGACATTTATGATCAATTCATTGGTGCTTCACTAATTTAACTTGAGAACCGAGAGCAGTGACTTTTAAGTTGATGCTTCGGACCAGTAGGTTGGTTTGGGTCTCTGAAAGAACCATGATTGTCCGAAAAGAGACACGATGGTCAATGGTTTATATAATCCTAGAAAATTTCATAAATTAGATATGGAATAGTTACAATTGTTACTCCAAAAAAACTTACAGTATCTCTTCTCTATAAGAAGTCACTCCTCTCAGGATAGAGATCCTATCCAAGTGCCTTACACTTAATGTAATTGGCAGAAGTTTGATTTTCTGTTCCTCCATTATTGTATCGAAAAGGAAAAAAAAAAAAGTCTCTCCTCTCCCTTCTAAAAAGTCAGAAATCTTTAGAATTTCTATCTGTAGCTTTCCTTAGACTTTGTTGTATTTTGGATGTGATTATCCAGGAACCCAATAGAAACACAACCCGTGGGGGGAAGGCAAATATCACCTTAAAAGATGGTGATAATTCGTGCCTCAAAAGTGATAAAATTTCTGATTCTTCTTCATTTCTCATATTATTTTTCTGATAATGCATGTGTGTCATAGTTGCGAACCATTATAATTGCCTCGGGGCAAGACACGTGTCTCTTTGTGTTTTGACTGCGTGTCAATACTTGATCTGATGATCTGGTAATCCTAATGTCTTTGTTGTATCTTGGTCTTCGTAGAGGTTCCATTTATCCACATTATCAATTTATACATGATCATCTTATTCATATTGGCATACATCTTTCACAATAGTCTACTTCTATCTAGGCCCTTGCATAAGCTAAATGGAGTGAAGTAGTGGGTTGTTTCAACTTAACTATTAACAAGCTTGTTTTGTTTATATTTCTACACGATCTTAATTATAATTTAGTCAAGTTTAAGTGATATTTATATATATATATATATGTATATATATATATAAAGTTACAGCACTTATTACCTTTTCGAGCAGAATTTGAGTAAAGTTCAATAAAATAATGAGTTTTAAAATATATTTAAGCTTAACTTCTTTATCTTATGAATTTTTTAACCAAGTCAAATTCAAGTAACTTTCTTTATTTTAGAATTTTATATCTATCTATATGAATTTTTATGAGGTTAATAAAACTAATTTTGGTGTTGTCTAAGCATAGTTTACCAAGTAACAAATTTTTGGGCCTAAAAAAAGAGATAGTTTAGAATCATCCTCTAATTTGATTCATGTAATTGGTAAACATTGAATTAAGTACTTGTTTTGATGAGTTGTGAAAAAATATAATTTGAGTTAATCAATTTTTTGAATTAAGTAATTGTAAAAAGTTACAGTTTAAGTTAAGTTATAAATGTTTGAATGAATATATTTAAAAAGTATTTAAATGATATTATAATGTTTGGATGAACAGTTTAAAAGTAAGGTATGAATTGTCTTTTATTGTTCTTGTATATTAAATTATGTCTTGAATAATGTATTATATTTTATAATTAAATTGTCTTTATAAATAACAAATATATATATAACAACAAAATAAATAATTATTTATTTCTATATTGAATATATATTATTAATATTAAATATAAATATAATATAGCATTATATATATATTATATATATATATATATATATATATAAAGCTGGGCTTCCCAGCTTTTCTATTTCCGTGCGGTTTGAAATCTATTGATTATTTCTTCCAAACATGTTGAAATTCGTTAAGTGTTGTTTGTTGGTTCAAACCGCAAAAGCCTCTCTGAAACGTCCATGCAAACAACGCCTAATTTGAAAAGGAAAGTGATATTGGACTACCCTTTTAGCTGCAATGACTCCACTTTTAAAATAAAATAACTCGATTATTCTTAAGCTTAAACAAAATTCATTAAATTCACTTTCAATTAAGAGTGTTATTCTAATTTTCTTTGATAAAAAAGTGAAGGTGGAGTGTTACTGGTTAAAAAAGAGTGCAAGTATGATTTCTAATTTGAAGAACTTTAGAAGATGTCACTAGAATTAAAGAGTATGATATGGGTGAAATAATATGTCACTAAAAAGGAAAATATATATATACATATTTTTTGGGGTATTATAACATTTTACAATCGATCCTCTTATAATTAGTAAGTGTCAGAAATATAAATTTTATTAATTATTAAGTTTTCATATATTTTCATTATTCAACAAATATTCCTTATATAGTCAACACTTTTATAATTAATAAAATTGAGATATTAAAAATTTATTAATTATTAGTTTTTTCATATTTTCATTAACAAGTGTTTTTTTACATGTAACTGATTTTCGATAGAAAAATAAAACTTTTTTTTCGTTGATATTTTAGTTTTTTTCTTAAAAAATACATATAATACTCAACTTGTGGTATAAAAAACACCTAATATCTATTTTAAGTAAAGAAATTATGTTTCTTGGTGTTACAATTTTTCTCATTCACAATACTTTTGACTTCAATTATGTCAAATTAATAAATTTAATTATCAAGATATGTCTTAAATGAGATATATATAAGTACATATATAATTTTTTGTCTCTCTAATAATT
This sequence comes from Nyssa sinensis, assembly GCA_008638375.1. Taxonomy (NCBI): domain Eukaryota; kingdom Viridiplantae; phylum Streptophyta; class Magnoliopsida; order Cornales; family Nyssaceae; genus Nyssa; species Nyssa sinensis. The sequence goes on along the minus strand of CM018031.1, from coordinate 53,084,570 downwards.
AATATTTTAAAGAGTTTTTCTGAAAAACAATATTAATTACTAAGTAATAGAATTATTAATTATCCATTATGAAACCAAGTTAGTTTCTTAAAATTTTACTAATTATTAGAAATTATTAACTTATTTATGAGAGGGCCAACTATATGTATATAACTTTTGGTGAAAAAAAAAAACACTTTATATGAAACTTTTCAACGATATTTCAATCTTTCATTAAAAATACATATAATATTCCAACTTAACTTATTTAATAGACTCTTAATGTCCTTTTGAACTAAATTAGTTGTATTTGATGTACTTGTTATGTCATAAATTTTTTTACTTACAATATTTTTACTCTAATTATGTATAATTAATAAATATAATTTACCAATACATCTTATAAATGAAATATATAAGTATATATATGATTATAATTGATGTTATAAAGGAATATTTTTTTTAAAAAATATTAATTATTAAGTAATAGAATTATTAACTATTTACAGAATCGAGTTGGCTCCTTAGAAATTTTTTAAATATTAAAAATTATTAACTTATTAAATATTAATTATAAAAGGATTAACTATATATTTGTAGGGTTTTAGTATGTAAAAATATAAAGTTTCACTTTTTATTTTCTTTTGTATTTGTATTTATAGGTAGAAAAGTGTTAGTTTAATATAATATACATTATTTTGATTGGTTTAATTGTTAGGTTAAACAATAAGAGTAATTATTTCTTTATTCATGAGTAAATGCTACATCACCTAAAAAGTTCACCGCCTATATGGATTATTATAAATATTATTTAAAATATAAATAAATGGATAAAATATATTAATTAATTTCAAAAATACCCTTAACGCATCAACAAAATTAAACAAAAATAAATAACCAAATACAAAGCATTTCTCTTTCTTCATAAACTTGCTATTTTGATGAAGAGTAATTCAATCACAAAATATGGCTATTAATAGAACCAACTAGGAGCTTCAATTAAATACTATAATATTACTAATTTACAAGGTTGAAAAATAAACCCTATTCAAGTTTATTGTTGTTACCCAATATACTGGTTATATATATATATATATATATATATATATATATATTATCAGAATTAAAATAGAAAGAATAAATATATATATATATAGAAATATAAACAATATGAACTCACAGTTATTGAATTAGAACAGAAAGAAAAACTCAAGCCTTGTAAAATTTACAATTTCCTTAAGATGAATTTGTTCCCTCTCAGTGCTCAAGGTGATGAGCAATCGTCTCCTAAGATAAAACGGATTTCGATTCTAAAGATGTAGCACTTCAATCTTTAGAATCCAGCAAACACAACTATGGCAACACTCGAACTTGAATTATGCAGAATAGAAATTTGTAGAGAAAGAGAGATAATGCAACCTTCGGAATGAGGGAATGCAGTGTAGAACTGAGTATTTATAAATTCAGATGAACTTGTTCGTGAATGGTTATGATCATTCAAATTAACATACTGTAAGGTGGTGATGGTTCAATCATGAAGTGCCACTATTTTATGTTGAACGGACACTGTTTCAGAAGCACCGCTATAACTCTTAAGGCCACGTTTGGTTTGGCAGAAAAAAGTTAAATAAATTTTTTCTAAAAAGTATATACTCAACATGACCCAAGGCCCAAGCCCAAGCCCGGCCCGGGGCAAGGCGGTGCGTGTGGTAAGCCCACTTATCCTAGGTCCTCCCCTTTCTACAAAATTGGGGTGCCCCTTGGGGCCTAACCCACTCTTTAAGGAAGGAGTATATATACTCACTAGAACTTTAGTTGCCAACCAATGTGGGACAAAGGTCATTCATCACTTTACAATAAGTGTTCAAGTGTGGACTTTAGGAGTCAATTTCTCATTCATTACTTAACGATTTTGGACAAGTTAATATATGTGATTTATCTTTTCATGGAGGAAAACACGTTTCAATGTGGATCTACTTTAAATTACATGCGGGACTTACATTAATTAAGGCCCAAAGTTGACCCATATTTAAAATCATTCAACAATCCCCCACATGAATGAAATTGACTGGAATTTAATGCAAATGAAAATGCAAACACTAGTTCGAGTACAGTGAAAAGGTTACTGCATTAGGTTAAGTAGCCTATTGGCTTTGAACTTGCCCTAGTGAACGACTATCAGATTTACTTAGCTAATCAGTGGACATGAAGTCTTTGAATTGTCAGTCATTTGTGTAAACCAAGACAATAAAAATCACACAGTACCTTTTGGGACACAGTTGATTCTCACGTTTGTGTTCATTTTGGCCTTGAACACCTCTTGGTTCCGTGAGTGTTTTAGAGAATTCAACCTTTCAAAAATTCTCATAGAAGTGGCCTCTTTTTTACTCACATAGGTGATTTCTGTAAAAAGTATCGTACAATACCCTACTTGGACATTTTTCCAAGATATAGAGATCATTAAAAACATAACTTATCCTGGTTCTCACGGCAGATGTGCACTGTCTCATTATAGGAATGGTTAGGAGTAGATATCTCCTTAGTGCGTACTGAGTTACTTCATATTTCGGTTTGCCCTTTGAACCTAGATCTTAGGATCTCCATTCAACTAGGTTGGGTTGCCACTATGACAATTCTTGTTTAGACATAGGCTTTAAACCCATTCCCTTCGATGAACTTTCCACTTGCTCTCGTGTTAAGCCTTTTGTAAGTGGATCCGCAATATTATCTTTTGACTTTACATAGTCAATGGTGATAATTCCATTTGAGAGCAATTGCCTAACGGTATTATGTCTTCGACGTATGTGTCGTGACTTACTATTATACATATGACTTTGTACCCTTCCAATTGTTGATTGACTAGCACAATGTATACAAATAGCGAGCATAGGTCTTGACCAATTTGGAATATCCTCTAAGAAATTATGAAGTCATTCTGCTTCTTCTCCAACTTTATCTAAAGCAATGAATTCAGATTCCATTGTAGATCTAGCAATACATGTTTATTTGGGGGATTTCCAAGACACAGCTGCACTTCCTAGGGTAAAAACATATCCACTTGTGGATTTTGAGTCTTTTGAATTAGATATCCAATTAGCATCACTATATCTTTAGCATCACTATATCTTTCAAGTACAGCTGGATATCTCGTGAAATGCAATCTATAATTTTGAGTATATTTTAAATATCCCAAAAGTCTTATTATGGCTTTCTAGTGATTGTTTCCTAGATTACTCGTAAATCGACTAAGCTTACTGATAGAATATGCTATATCAGGTCGAATGCAATTCATGACATACATTAAATTACCTATTATACAAGAATACTTTAATTGAGATATGCTTTCACCAGTATTTTTAGCAAAATGAAAACTTATATCCACTGGTGTCTTTATAGGATTTACATTATACTTCTTGAACTTATCAAGTAATTTCTCAATATAATGAGATTGAGATAAAATAAGTCCATCAGACATTCTAGAAGTTTTTATTCCTAGAATAGTGTTTGCGACACCTAAATCTTTCATATCAAATTTACTAAATAACATTTGTTTTGTAACTTTTATTATATCAATGGTGCTACCTAAAATTAACATATCATCAACATAAAGATATAAAATGACATATCCTTTTTGAGTGGTTTTGACATACACACATTTGTCACACACATTGATCTTGAATCCATTTGACATCATTACATTTTCAAATTTCTCATGCCATTCTTTTGGCACTTGCTTTAATCTATAAAGAAATTTGACAAGCTTACATACTTTCCTTTCTTGTCCAGAAGCAATAAATCTTTCGAGTTGTTCCATATATATTTCTTCATCTAACTCACCATTTAAGAAAGCAATTTTTACATCCATTTGATGTATTTCTAATCCATTTAAGGATGCTATTGCAATCAACATACGAATGGATGTGATTCTAGTAACTGGTGAATAAGTATCGAAGTAATCTAATTGTTCCCTTTGCTTATAGCCTTTGACAACAAGTCTTGCTTCATATTTCTCTATTGACCTTTCAGCTTTCATCTTTCTTTTTTTAAATCCATTTGTATCCTAATGGTTTGGAGCCAAATGGAAGATTCACTAATTCCCATGTATGATTTTGCATGATAGATTCAATTTCACTATTGATTACTTTTTTCCAATATGAGGCTTTGGGAGAGGACATTGCTTCCTTGAACGATTGAGGATCATTTTCCAACAGATATGTTAGAAAATTAGGTCCAAAGGACGTTGATTTCCTTGCTCTCTTGCTACGTCTAGGTTCATTAATTATAGACTTTTGGTCTATATTTCCATGATTATTACTAACTGTAGCTGTTAGAGGCCTTTTCTGTAAACTTGATTCATGTGTCATGTTATAAGGAATTATATTTTCAAAAAATGAAGCATCCTTCGACCCAATAATTGTATTAACATGCACATTAGGAATCTCAGATTTATGAACAAGAAATGGATACGCACTATTGTTATTTGCATAACCAATGAATACACACTCAATGATTTTTGGTCCTATCTTAACCTTTTTAGGTTTAGGAACTGCCACTTTTACTAGACACTCCCATACTTTTAAGTATTTATAACAAGGTCTATGACTTTTCCATAATTTATAAGGTGTTTTATGAGTTTTCTTATGAGGTACCTTATTGAGAATATAATTTGTGGAAAGCAAAGCTTCCCCCCACAAATTATGGGGTGAATCAAAATTTAACAACATAGCATTCATCATTTCTTTTAATATTCGGTTCTTGCGTTCGGCAATACCATTAGACTGAGGTGAATAAGGAGCGCTAGTTTGGTGAATGATTCCATGTTCTGAACAAAACTCCTTAAAAGTTGAATCATATTTACCACCTCTATCACTTCTTATTGCCTTTATCTTTTTGCTAAGTTGATTCTCAACTTCATTTTTCTAATGTTTGAACATTTCTATTGCCTCATCTTTGCTTCTTAGCAAATACATATAACAGTATCATGTGCAATCATCAATAAAAGTAATATAATATTTTTTCCTTATCTAGTTTGCAAACTTTAAATCAAAGATATCACTATGAATTAAATCTAGAGGTTCAGTACTTCTTCCAATACAATGGAAGGGTAATCTTGTCAATTTAGATTCTACACAAGTTTCACATTTATGATTAGAATTAATATCAAATTTAGGCAAAAATTCTAAATTAATTAATCTACGTAAAGTATCATAATTAACATGTCATAATCTAGCATGCCAAATATTTGAAGACTCAAGCAAATAAGCATAAAAGTTAATATTATTATTAATAGATTTTGGTACAATAGTCATTACATTCATTTTAAAGAGCCCCTCGCTCAAATAATCCTTTCCTACAAATAACTCATTCTTAGTGAGCACAAATTTGTCAGACACAAAGACTAATTTAAAGTCATTCTTGCTAAGCAATGATCCAGAGACTAAGTTTTTACGAATGTCAGCCACATAAAGCACATCATTAAGAGTGAGTTCTTCGCCAGATGTCATTTTCAGTATCACTTTTCCACGTCCTTCAACTTTGGAACTCGAAGAATTGCTCATGAATAGTTATTTTTCGTGCTCTATAGGTTTGTAGGTAAAGAACATCTATTTGTTTGAACAAATATGGCATGTAGCCCCAGTGTCTACCCACCATTCCTTGGTGTTTCCTACCAAGTTATGTTCGGATACAACAACGGAAAGATTCATATCACCAATATCAATTGAAAGCTTGTCACATTCTATTATGTTTTCTTGTGCATTTTGTTTCTTTGAGTTCTTTGGTTTGCGACAGTCATTTGAACGATGTCCAAGTTTACCACAATTGTAGCACTTCTTTTTTAACTTCTTAGAAACTTGAGAAGGACATTCACCTTCATGCTTCCTTTTATTCTTTGAGCCTTGTTCAACAACATTTGTTTTAGCCCCCATGGAATAATTTCCATTTTTCTTTTCAGATCCTTGATTGTCTTCTTCAATTCTTAGTCTCATTATTAATTCTTCAATATTCATCTCCTTGCGTTTGTGCTTGAAATAATTCTTAAAGTCTTTCCATGATAGTAACAATTTTTCAATCATAGTATTATCCAATCCATTCAAGACATAATTTCTAGCCAAGAAATCTGTATGTTTTCATGCATCAACAGCAGCCACTTTTTCCTTATCACTTTCACCTTCAACAAGTATAGGAGAATCTTCATGAAGGAACCTTGCCAAATTCAGGATTGTGAGATAGAAAAGCATATTTTGTTGCCAACGTTTAAAATCTGTTCCATTGAATTTTTTGAGCTTCTCCCCATGAGACACATTCATGGTGGGTGTAGTGCTTGTAGAAGCTATTTTTGTTACAAAAGTATAAAGTTTTCTTAATTACATAAAATTGATAATAAATGTGAAATAGAATACTGATTTTTTAAGAAACCAAGTAGAAAAAAAAAATCTACTAAACATAACTTACTTTATTAAACAAAAAATAGTTTATTAACAAGAAATAAAAGGTTGTTTTAATTTTAAAAATTCAATGTTTATAAAAACAGTGAATTTTTTCAAAATGTAATAAAATAGTTAACAGGTTATAAGTAAAACAAATTCGTCTTAACATTGTTACCAAATATACTGATTATATATATATATATATATATACACATACTATTATCAGAATTAAAATAGAAGGAATATATATATATAGAAATATAAACAACATGAACTCACAGTTATTGAATTAGAACAGAAAAGAAAAACCCGAGCCTTGTGAAATTCACAATTTTCTTAAGACGAATTAACTCTCTCTTAGTGCTCAAAGTGATGAGCAATCATCTCCCAAGATAGAACGAATTTCGATTCTAACGATGCATCACTTCAATCTTTAGAATCCAGCAAACATAACTATGGCAACACTCGAACTTGAATTATGCAGAACAGAAATTTGTAGAGAGAGAGAGAATGCAACTTTTGGAATGAGGGAATGCAGTGTAGAATTAAGTATTTATAGACTCAAATGAACCTGTTCGTGAATGGTTATAACCATTTCATAAAGCGCCAGTGTTTCATGTTGAATGTACACTGTTTTAGAAACGTCTCTATAACTCTTAAGGCCATGTTTGGTTTGGCAGAAAAAAGTTAAATAAGATTTGTCTAAAAAGTGTATACTCAACATGACCCATGACCCATGACCTATGACCCGAGCCCGGCCCGGGCGGCATACGCGCGCGTGTGGTAAGCCCACTTAGCCTAGGTCCTCCCCCTTCTACAAAATTAGGGTGCCCCTTGAGGCCCAACCCACTCTTCAAGGAAGGAGTATATATACTCATTAGAACTTTAGTTGCCAACTAATGTGGTACAAAGGTCATTCACCACTTTACAATAAGTGTTCAAGTGAGGACTTTAGGAGTCAATTTCTCATTCATTACTTAACAGTTTTGGACAAGTTAATATACGTGATTTATCTTCTCATGAAGGAGAACACGTTTCAATGTGAATCTACCTTAAATTACATGTGGGACCCACATAAATTAAGGCCCAAAATTGACCCATATTTAAAACCGTCCAACAATTGCAAAAATAGATTTTGAATAATCCGGAATTAGTAGTAATTCAGTGTTTGGTTTTTTAATTGAGGAAAGAATGAAAAAGAAAATAAGGAGGAGAAAATAATACAATCTTTAAAATGTTTCAATAGTTTGATTAAAGAGAAGGGCTCGAGAGAAAGGAAGAGAAGAGGAATGCAGGGCCTCACCCCCTTTTTATATACTTATATTTTAAGCTTAAATATTGTATTTCTTTTTAAATTTTAAAATAATAATCTTTAGTGGAACATATAGTAAAATTAGTTTGTCTTCTAATCACTCATAATCTACTTGAATTGAAGGATTTGGAAGAAAAAGACAAGAGAGCTTATTTTATGTTTGTCTAATAAGAAAGAGAGGAAGGAAGGAGAAGGAGAGAGTAAAACACTTATTTTTCTCTCCTAAAATAGGAAGAGACGGAGAAAAAAAAATTATCTCTTTATTTTTAAAATAAGTAAATTCTTATTTTACAATTCATACCCCACATAATAAAATATTGTATTCATGCTTTTTTTTTTTAATTACACTATAATTCTCTTTCTTCTCCTTATTAATTATCTAAATATAAATGAAAAATTATTTTACTTTTTTTTTCTCCTCTCTTCCCTTTTATGACTAATGTTTTACTCATGACCTCTCTATTGCTCATCAAAATGAATTCTCAATGCCACTTGTTTCTCAAAGCGTGTATGACCTGTTAGAAAAAGTATATCAATATTTCAGTTTTAAACACTCATATTTGTAAATTAAAACAGAAATTAAATTTGTGAAAACAGAATTTTAATTTTATGTGAAAATAGAAACTATTTTGAAATACAGAATTCAGGTTTTTTTTTCTAGAAAACAATGTTGTTCCGGACTTGAGTTACAAAAATAATAAAACTTAAAACAAAATTATACTTAAAAAAAAACAGAACCTATAAATAGTTACAGAACACAGAGAATTGCAAAAAGTGGATCAAATCTTGTGTTGGACACAATGTTCTTAAGACAATTTACGGCTCTCGCAGTGGTACTTACGAATTGTTGGCAGTACGTCTCCCAGGATAAAATGATCTAAACCAACATAGAGGCAAGCACTTCTAATGTGTTGTCTATCGAACCAGAACTTTAATGCAGAACTCTCTTTCAAATGAAGATGAAGATAATATGTAATGAATTGATGAAGAATGATGTGTAGTGTGTCTTATTTATAGACCTGCTCATGTCTGTTTGGTACAGGCATGAAGCTTGGGTTGTGTCTGTTCATGGCAAACAGACACAGTTGTATCCAAGGAAAAGACGCCCATTCAGTCAAACCGCGCTTCCAAAACGACAACGTTTTGGACTCCCAACGGTAACCATACGCACGTCTAAAATAACAGCATTTCGAAATCCCATTGGTAACTTAAATGCATGTTCAAAACGACTGCATTTCTGGTTTGGAAAATTTTAAATAATTTTTCTCTAAAAAGATATATACACAGCAAGCCCAAGCCCAGGCCCAGAACCCAAGCCAGACCCAGCCCCATTCGGTTCGGGGCGGCAGCGTGTGTGTGTGTGGTGGACCCACTTTGGGCTAGGTCCTCTCCCCTTTACAAAATTGGGGTGCCCCTTGGGGCCCATGCCCTTCTTCAAGGTAAGTGTATATAAACTCTTTACAAGCCTTGTTCCCAACCTATGTGGGATACAAGCTTTTAAGTTTTGTTACCATTTCCAAGTGGTGATTTTTGGAGGTAATTTCTCATTCACTCCTTAATAATTTTGAGCAACCCAATATATGTTCTTAATCTTCTCACGAAGGAGAACACATTTTCATACGGACCTACTTAAAATAAAATGTGGGACCCACTTTAATTTAGGCTCAAAGATGGCCAAAAATATGCTATAAACCCATTTTTTCCAACATGACCTCGTTACCAAACTCGAGGAACCTCAGGTTCTATCTAATTTGAACTAGTCTTGGATTTGGAAACTTAAGCTGCCTCAGAGAACAAAGAATTTATTTGGCTTACGGCTCGTGACAGACTTCTCGTGAATGACACTTGAGTGAAAAGATCCTTTAGGGAAAACCCAACTTGCACTAGATGCAGCCTTAAAGTTGAAACTAACATCAATTTTCTTCTTAATTGTAGGGAAAGCAAAAAGGTTTGGAAAGCTCTGAACCCAGAAATAGATCTATCTTTCCTCACTCCTTCTACCTTCTTATGGATTAAAAGTAATGCCACTAGTAATGAGCAAATAGTCGGATAGGCCCTTGGGCGACCGTGTTCTTTGTTGCTTTATAAGAGATTTGGAATGCTAAAGACATTTTAATATTTCAAAACATCACTTACCAGTTAAATTTGCTTATGCACAAAACTGTTTTTAATGATCAACAAAATTGTTACAATTTCTAACTCAAAATTGTCCATGTCCTATTTTACTTTTCTTGTTCATCAAAAAAAAGAAAAGAAAAGAAAAAGAACTCTTAATTTCTTATATATTTTTTTACTCATTAATTAAAAAATAGATTTTATTTAAATGATGTGAATGTCTACTAAGAGCAACTCTAAAGGGGAATGCCATTCGGGGTACCAACTCCATAACTGTCGATAACTGCTAAAATGGCACCCCAAATTCAAAATTTTCCAGTCCAACGGAGGTGGCATTCAGGGTTGCAAAATGGCAACAATGTTCTTGGGGTGCCAATTTTTCAAACTCTGGAGAGAGAAAGGGAGAGGTGCCATTAAACCGTTCTATTATTTTTTTGATTCTACTATTCCAACAATCACAATTCAACGGCTCTATTTCAACCAAAATTTTTTATAAATACAGAGATTTTGTGAAGAAAAAACTTATCAAAGGCCAAAAAATCATCTGAAAATCGCTTGCCGTGAAAATCACTGTAAGTTTTCTACTCCCTGCTCTTGATTTTTCTTTCGGCCATGAATGTTGGTGATGCCAGATCTAGAGGGGGTCACCGCGCTGCCAGTGATGGTGGAGAGAACTTGTAGCAATGGCAGTGGAGGGAAGGGAAGAGGAGCGGTGGAGGGAGGCATGAGGTGGCGAACAGAGGCTCGCAGTGGCAGACAGAGGAGAAGAAGGCACAAAGAGAGGGAAAGGAGAAGGAGGCGCAGAGGGGAAGGGGAAGGGGGAGGAGGTGCAGAAGGGAAGGAGACACAGGGAAGGGGGGAGAAATCTGGAGCAGGAAACCGATCTTTGCCTATATATATAATTGCTTTTAATTTAAAATAAATGTTTTTATTTTAGTTAATTGTTAGAATTTAAATTGAATCTTTAAATTAAATTAATTTTTGTAATTTAAATTGAATGTTTTAATTTTAGTTTATTTATTTATTTACTTATTTTTGGTAATTTAGGGTGAATTTATTTATTTAGCTAATTTTTATAATTGAAGAATTTTTTTCTATTTTAGTTAATTGTTATTTAGAATTTAAATTGATTTTTTAATTAAATTAATTTTTGTAATTTAAATTGAATGTTTTAATTTTATTTATTTATTTATTTATTTTTGTTAATTTAGGATGAATTTATTTATTTAGCTAATTTTTATAATTGAATAATTTTTTTTTCTATTTTAGTTAATTTTTATTTAGAATTTAAATTGATTTTTTAATTAAATTAAATTTTGTAATTTAAATTGAATGTTTTAATTTTAGTTTATTTATTTATTTATTTATTTTTGTTAATTTAGGGTGAATTTATTTATTTAGCTAATTTTTATAATTGAAGAATTTTTTTCTATTTTAGTTAATTGCTATTTAGAATTTAAATTGATTTTTTAATTAAATTAATTTTTGTAATTTAAATTAATTTTTTAATTAAATTAATTTTTTAATTAAATTAATTTTTATAATTTAAATTGAATGTTTTAATTTTAGTTTATTTATTTATTTATTTATTTTTGTTAATTTAGGGTGAATTTATTTATTTAGCTAATTTTTATAATTGAAGAATTTTTTTTTCTATTTTAATTAATTGTTATTTAGAATTTAAATTAATTTTTTATTTAAATTAATTTTTGTAATTTAAATTGAATTTTCTAATTTGACTTAATTTTTAATTTTTTTTAATTAAGGGTGATTTTATTTATTTTTTAATTGATTATTTTATGCTCATTCTTTAAATTGATTATAATTTTTTTTTTGTAGATGGATTCGCAATTTGACAGTTCTTTCACTGATTTGCTTATGAGCGATACCGATTTATATGATGATGCTATGCAGACAAATCCCGCAGTATTGGCGCCAATACAAAATGAAGCCGCTCCAAGAGTAAGAAAATCACAAAGGACAAAGAACTTCTCTCAAGAAGAAGATAAATTAATTGTGTTTGCGTGGCTTAACACGAGTGAAGATGCAATTACTGGGAATGAACAACAAGGTGGTGCTTTTTAGCATAAAATATTAAAATACTTAGAACTTCATGGAGGCAATCAAGAAAAGTGTTCACAAGCTTCTATTAAAAGTCGTTGGACTGATATAAATACAAAATGTGACAAATTTGTCAGTTTTTATAGTCAAATTGAAAGACCGCGACAAAGTGGACACACCGAACAAAATAATGTAATGATTGAGTTTTTTTAGATAGACACTACTATGATTTGATATTTGAACTATTGACTGAATGATTTCATATATTTTTCAAGTTGTTGAAACAAAAGAAATGTTTACTAAGATCATTGGAAGACCATTTCAATACGAGCATTGTTAGAATATATTAAAAATGGAGCGAAAATAGACTGATAATCTCACCAGCAATAAGAGAGCAAAAACCCATTCAACTAGTAGTCCTGCTGAATCAAATCATGTTGAATCTTGCTATTCAACTCTGTATTTAGGGGATGACACTGAACCTTCGTCCACTCCCAACCTCGATAGGCCATTAGGCAGAAAGGGTTCGAAGAAACAACTTAAAAACAAAGAAAAGTAAACCAGTGCAAAAGCATTACTAGATCATCACCATTAGAATCAAAGAATGGAAGTGGAACGACAAAAAGTTGAGCAGCACAAAAAAATTTTTGCTCAATAGGAGATAGCATTGAAGTAACGTCGTAGACAGTTAGAAATTGAAGAAATTGAAGAAATGAAGTTAGAAGTTGAAAAAAGGCAAGTAGAAGTTGAAGAAAGGCATAATGAAATGAAAATCATGGAAAGTGACACTGCTGGTATGGACCTAATTTCTGCAACATATTAGAATAACCTGAAGATAGTGATTACGAAAAAGCGGGGTTTTAATTTTTAGTCATTATTTATTATGTTGCTATTATTTATGAAAAACTATGTATTAAGTTTGATTGCTATGAAAGTACTTGAAATTGAAAACGGGCTACTTGGAATTGAAATTGAAATTGAAAATACAACTTGAAATTGAAATTGAAATTACAACTTGAAATTGAAATTGAGAAAATTATTCTTCGCCATGTCGTTCCTACAAATGCTCGATAAGATCTGACTGCAATTGAGAATGAGTTGCACTGTCCCTGATCTGACAATGGGTTTGCATGAAGTCTTCCAATTCTGGTGTATACGCATGCGACACTTCTATATGCGGATTTGTATCACTTCCATCAAAGTCATTGTTACCAATATCTCCTTCATCATCAATGACCATGTTATACATTATTATGCACGTTTTCATAATATCTACAAGTGTTTCTTCATCCCAAAAGTGTGCTGGTCCACGCACGATTGCAAAGCGGGCTTGAAGTGCCCCAAATGCCCGCTCTACATTTTTTCTTGCCAACTCTTGTGCTTTAGCAAAATGTTTTTTCTTCAAACCTTGTGGACAGGGTATTGTTTTTACAAATGTCGACCAGTTTGAACAAATACCATCAACTAGATAATATCCCATTGTATACTCATGACCATTAATTGTATAGTTTACTGGAGGAGCATGACCATTTGCTAATAATGCTAAAACAGGGGACTTATCTAGAACATTTATGTCATTCAGCGAACCAGGAAGCCCAAAAAATGCATGCCATATCCAAAGAACTTGAGAAGCCACAGCTTCTAAAATGATTGTTGGTTTGTGACAATTACCAGTATACATACCTTGCCATGCAGTCGGATAATTTTTTCACTTCCAATGCATGCAATCAATACTCCTTGACATGTCGGGAAAGCCACGTTGTTCCCCCTTCTATAGCAGTCGAGCAATATCGCTATTGTTTGATGGCCTCAAGTAATGGTCGCCAAATATTGCAATAACAGCTTTCACAAACTTTCTCAGACTCTGTATGACAGTGCTTTTCTCCAATTCTGATGTATTCATCCACAAAATTTGCTGATGTTCCATAAGCAAGAATTCTATAAGCAGCTGTTATCTTTTGAAGGGATGACAAACCGAGAACTCCAACGGCATCTGTTGTTTGGATGAAGTATGGATCGTGTTGTTCAACCTCATTTACAATCCAGAGAAAAATATGACGACTCATTCGAAACCTCCTTCGAAAAAAACCTTCATATACACAAGGGGTAGCAAAATAGTCGCAATAGAGTCTTTCGTGGCCTTTAACTCTACCACGATTAACTATTCTGTGGCCTAGAACGGAACCACGATGCCTTCTTATCTGTCCCTAACTAGACCCTTCTGACCTTCTGGTTACAACATATCCAATTCATCATCATCTTCTTTCTCAATATTGAGGATCTCTCCTAAAATATTAGGATAACGATTCATATAGATTGATGAATGAAAATATGAGAAGATAAATAGTCAAAGAGAAAGGAGATATTGAATTTATAGAGAGAATGTAATATAGATGGATGAAAACATAAGAAAATGATCATATTTATAGACGAATTTTACTTTTTTGAATTTTTATTTTGACAGTTAAATTTTCAAATTTGAATTTGAAATTTGAATTTCGGCTGACAAAATTTAAAATTTAAAATTTTGACAATAACAATATATCTGTTAAATTGTGATCGTTATTAAAACTATACCCGTTAACATATAACCGTTAAGTTTAATTACATTTTTTAATAAAAAAAATATTAAAATAGCACCCCTATTTTGACACTTGTCATCGAAATAGATTTATAATTCAAGAATGACATAACACTGTTTAAATAAGTGATTTAATACCACAAAATGACAACTTCCTTTGCCAAATATTGTATAAAAAAGGAAAAAACACTTTAATTTTTTTTTCCTCGACACTTTTCCTGTCGAAATGCCCCAAACAGTTAGAAAACCATGCTCCACCGTTACAATTGACCTGACCGAGTGACCTGTATGATACAATAAATGAAAAATAAAAACGAAAAAAAAAATATTACGGAAAGGATAGGTGGAAATTAAATGAAATGATACAAATGGTAAAAGTCGTCTTTGAAGTGGCCGACGGCTTGTCTAATTTTCCTCAGTCCACCTTCTTCCCCTCTCTTTCTCTCTGTCATCTCTCTAGATCACAGTTCGTCTTCTTCTTTCTCCCTTTAGAGGCTCATTTCTTCTGAAATTAGAGTCGATCTTCCGCAAGATCTCGCTGTTCTTTTTTTTTTGTTTTGTTTTTGTTCATTTGATTCTGCCGCGGACGGCTAGGATCTAGGGGGGTGAGAATCGAAACGATTTCGCACCTACAGAGGCGTCCTCTCGGCCGGATCTGAGCGGAGATGGCGATGTCTGGCATGAGAGGTCTCTCCGTCTTCATCAGCGACATTCGAAATTGCCAGAACAAAGAACTGGAACGCCTTCGTGTCGATAAAGAGTTGGGCAACATCCGTACCCGTTTCAAAAATGAAAAGGTTAGGATTTCTCATTTACACAAGTACATACATACATGCAGACATGTACATATTTGTCTATGTTTCTATATTGCTTTGTTTTTGTTATGCTTAGCATTTGTCTCGGAACAATTTTGATCTAGCGTCTTATATCAGCTGTAGCTGAAATATGTTCCAATTCTCTTTATTTGGATTCAAGGTCCTTCAGTTCCACAGCACGCAGGCCTGTAAATTAGGTCATTATTAGTCAATCGAAGTTGCTGATGCTGGGCCTCAACGAATAGGGTTTCCGTTTTCAGTTTCTTTTCAATGTCTTTGGATTTGAACTATAGCTAGGGGGAGGCAATGAGAGGTAATTCTGTATGGATAATTTGGAGATTAAGCACATTTGGTTTTACCACTAAAATTTATGTGGACAAGCTAATTGAACAAAAACATTGGATTAATTGAAAAATGAGTTCAGAGAAGGGGCGAAGTCAGTTTTTTTTCCCAGTCCAGTGGGGTCAGTTAATAACTAGCTCAAGATATTAACTTTTAATTTTTTATTGATAATTTTAAGAAAAAAGGATTTAAAATAAATTCTTTTAACAAAGATTCTATGTGGATTGATGTGGTATTCGCAGTTTTGAAAATATAATCACATTGATGGTAATCATGGTATATATATTTTTCCTTGAAATGATAGAAAATCAGTTTGCCACAGCATTCCTGGTATGAATTTATATATATGTATATATATGTGGTTTGAGACTAATTAATAATTAACTTAAAAAAATTGAAACCTGATGCTATAAAATTTGTCAAATAAAAACAAAAACTAGGCCATTGTAACTATCTTCTCTCTCCCCTTTCTTTCTTCTTCTTTCGTCATTTTCTTTTAGTTCTCTTTCCTCCCCCTCTCTCTCTCCCTCCTATCCGCGCAGTTTGGAATTGGAAACTGAAATTGGTAACTTAAAAAAGAAGAAGAAAAAGGGAGAGAAAACAGATTTTAAGCTTAGGGTGCATTCAGATTTGATAAATGAACTGTTTTTCTAGTTATAAGAACAGAAAAATGGCCAAAGTCGTGGTAGCACAATGGATAAGTGCCAGCATCACATTTAATCAAGTGGGGTGGTGTGGGGGTTAAGGGTTCAATTCTCACCGCTAAAAATTTTTTTTGGGGGGGGGGGGGAATCGAGTCAAAATAACATTGTTCTAGTATTCTAAATCTTTTTAGAAGCAAAAATAAAATTCTCACTAGAAGCAAGAATTGAGGATTTTCAAATACAAAAGATTTGTACTGAAAAAAAGTTTGAAGACAGAAAACTTACTTTGAGGGTAAATATATTTCATATAAACTATATTAAGGAATTATGCTTATCTTGCCAAAATGAATTTACTTTCCCTAGAATTTTTTTATTAATTTTTGAATGGCTATGTTAGATGGATTTTCATTATAAAAAACAAAAAAAATTGATATAAATAGATTTTGTGCGAACAAATAAAAACACTGAATGTGAAACTAAATGCAGCCTTAGTTTATCCTCGGTCAAATGTAATGACACTGCTGCCAATGGTTCTTTTTCATTGATCGCTATGATGGGTTTGACATTGACTGACTCATAGTGTGTTGTACAACACTAAACTTTGTATTTTTTGTCTAGGTTTGTAAGAATGCATGTTTATGCATGCAATGCCTCTGTATAAACTGACTAATGATGGTGAACTCCATTGCATATGGAGTAAATGCGACTACGGAATTGTAGTGGATTCAACCTATTTCAAGAATAAGTATGCTTTGCATTTCTTTATTGAAAGTGATAAAGTTCAATTTGGATTACTGGATTTCTGAGTTAACACATTTAAAATCAATAGATTTGGAGTCCACGGATCTAATACTTATTTGATCAATCAAGTTAAATCAAAATCCATGCTGCTGACTTTCTGAGACAAATCATTAGAAACTTTGGAATCATACAATAATCCATTAATAAATGAGTTGCAGAGGTTGTGTGGGAGTTAACAACTCCTCTTTATAGAATGTTTGACATAGATGAGGAGTATAGAGAGTGGAAGAGGGAGAACACGCTTTCTAATGAGAAAAATGATGGTCCTCTTTCATTTTGTGTTGTGCCATGTATAGACCTGGGTATTGAGTCCAGCAGTATGGAATTTGATATAACACTCTTTCCCCTGTTACTTCAAATCCCTGTATTTGAACATTTGAAACTTAACCCACATTCAAATCTGTGACTGCTAAAGCCTGTCTAAACAACAATTTTGGATTTGGACCCTTCAATTCCACATATCCAACACACAAAAAGAGTGCACTTAGGTACCTGGACTCGGATTGGGATTTGAATTTTTGATACAAAGAGGTATAGACATGTACACATGCCTCTCAGTAGTTTTTGGGTGCTTTGTTATCCATGCTCGTTGATTGTTTCACGTTCTTTTGAAATAGAAGATGGACTTTTGGTTATGGCATGTCTCCATTTGAAGTTAAAGCAAGATTAATCTTCAAATGCTCACTGAATGGACAATTTTAATTACAAATCTTGTTGTTGATTGTGATCAAGTGTAAAATTCTTAATACCTATACTTAATTGTCAATTTTCTTCTGTCGAATCAAGCTTTATATAGCTTCTATTCGGATTGATTTAACCTAATTTTTTGGCAATAATACAATTGCCCCTTCTTTTTTTTTTTGCAATTAAAAATGCTTTGGTTTTTTCTTTTTTTGACAGCAATAATTGAATCCCTGACCCCATTCCTCTCTTTGGTTGCTATTCTAGCAGTTTTACCACTATGCTGCTATGGTTTTGGCACAAATAGAAATGTTTCATTATATGTTTTCTGTTCTTTATTGCCATAATTTTAATTATTAGTTCTTCCATTTTATATTGGTTATCTAAAACTTGACAGTTGTCCACGTATTAACCCACGTCTGCTTTCGTGGATTCTTTCCCTTCATCATGCAAAACATATACAATATCTATTTGAATAATTGGATGGTCACTTGGCCCTCGGTTATTGATTTTTTTTCTTGTTCTTTTGACAGGGTTTGACACCTTATGAAAAAAAGAAATATGTTTGGAAAATGCTTTACATTTATATGCTGGGTTATGATGTAGATTTTGGTCACATGGAAGCCGTTTCTTTAATATCCGCACCAAAGTATCCAGAAAAGCAGGTAATGTGTATATCTTTTTTTTTTTTACATTTTTTTTGCAGTAACTTTTCATTATTTTTTGGCATCATGATACTCATTCTCATTCTCGTTCTCATTCTCATTATATCTTTTCTAATACTTTTTTTTTTTAAAAAAAGAAATAAATAGTATTCATTAAAAAATGCCAAAAAGGGTGCAATCTTACATTGTGTTTGAAATCAACAGAGTTTTAATATTAAACAGTGCCAAAAATGGTCTGTGAAAAATATGTTCCCGAGTTTTAATATTTTCATAAATTTGCACATTATTGTAAATTGGTTCTTCAATTCATATAGCCAAATAGCATAATCTTGGGCTCATAAATTCCTATAAAGTTAGCTTCAAATGTAAGACCTTTTTTTTTTGTTTTTAAAAAGTTAGTTTTTTTTTTTTTTTTACCTATTAAAAAAATTTATTTATTTATTTATTTTTGATAAAAGAAGCTTTGTGAGATAGATCTTTTTGGTTTATATTTTGATAATAGTTTTCTGTCCCTATTTTAGAGCACCTTGGGATTTCCTAATGCATGAGATACGTCTGCATTTCACCTCCATTGTTCCCCCATGCATATCACATGTATTTGTTACATATAACTAATATGTAAATTAATGTATTTGTTACACGCAGAATTGGAATGTAGGCTTGGAAATATGTGAAATTGCTTTTCCAGAGTCCATTGTCTAAGTTAAAGTACAACAATCATTACAGTGCAACTGTCATTATTTGTTCATGGCTTAATAAGTTTCTAATAAGAAGTGGAGCTTTCTATAGCTCTAAGGTTGTATAAAAAAGTGATCTTATATCAGCTTTCTTTATGATGCCAATGAGTGTTGCATAGAAATTAGGATACTTGCGAAGAGATCTTTCGCTTGCTGTTTCTGAAGAGTGAGAAAGTTAGGTTAGATCATAGATGGAAGGTGGTTTGTCATTTGGGGAATTTGGTTTTTAGAACTACTACTCTTATTGTACATTATTGGATGATGTAGGACAGCATTAAGAAACTGGGAATTATGCTACCTATGAATGGGATTTTCATGTGCTTTTGTTATGGAGGACTTGTAGGGTAAGGGTTTTAAGAGGCAGAAGAAAGGTTGCAGTTTGTGAATCGAAATGGGTTAGAATTCTCTTGGTTTTCAAAGTGATGGGTTGTTAGATTTTCAGAGCATGCATTGCCTAAAATTTTAAGCAACCACTATATATTATGGTTTTAGAATAAAGTTAAAAGGTTCGACTGGCCAACAGATCCGGTGATGGTGGAACAGAGACCTGATAATGACAGGGTCGACTTAGAGGTTCACTGGGGGTCCTGCGGAAGTCGTCTCAACCATCTCCGTCGTTGTATAATCGGAAGATTTGGCGACTTCAATACTCCAGTCCCCGACCGAGCGAAGATCCATCGATGGGCATTAAAGAACTGGGGGATACAGGTTGGTCTGAAAGTCTTTGACATGAACGGAGCATGGTTCCTCTTCGAACTTCCGTCAGAAGGGGAAGCCAGTAGGATCCTTCATCAGAGGACCTGGGTTTTTGAAGGTTTGTCAGTGACGCTGCAACCGTGGACTCCTTCGGGATGTTGTTCGAGCACGGACGAAATTGGTCTAACCTGGATCAGATTCATGGGAGTTCCAATCTTCCTGTGGAGCAATGAAGTTTTTCGCGCACTGGGGGATCGTTGTGGAAGTTTCGTGACTCTGGACAGGGACACTGCAGAACGACGGCATCTCCGTTGGGCGAGAATGTTAGTCAGAGGAAGAAAGACAGAGATCCCTGCTTCCTTGAGAATTAAGTGTGACAAATGGTTCTTCGATATTCCGATTTGGTCGGAAGCGGGAACCACATGTTTTGTGAATGAATATCGCCGGTCGGAGGTTGCAGAGGGGAGGAGTACAGACGGAGAAGCTGCTTCGGGAGCACACGCGCCAAGGGCGCGTCAGAGGCTCCGTACCAATGTCAGGGGTGTTCCACGTGGCGACCACCGGACGGATGCCTTCTTCTCTCATAGAGACATTTCAAATTTCGAATCGCATGAGATTCGTAATCCAAGGAGAAGAGCCTCGATGGTTCTCGAAGGTCCGAGAGAAATGGGCTATGGGTCAAATATAACTATTGGAAATGGATTTAATGGTTCGGGCCATATCCAAAAGTTTAGTAATGGTCTGGGACATAGGGGAAGGCCCGGGCCCCATCCCCAAGGGCAACAAATATCGGATTCTTATAAGGCCCAAAATGGTCTCCCTTTTAAAGCCCACAAGCGGATCTTTTTTAAGGCCCAAAATGGCTTCTATTTTAATGTCCACAATCGGAACTCTTATCAGGCCCAAAGAGAAAGCAACCGGCAGGTGGGGGAGAGGACGGCCCAGGCCATTAAGGGCAGGCCCCGTTCGGGGCGCCAGTTTTACAAGGCCAAAACTAATATAAGGCAGTCTGTTTCTCAGGCTTATGAACGAAGGGGCAAAGCAGTGAAAGCTAACGCTATTACAGACAGGGGAGTCACTGCAGCCAATGAAGGGGGAATTAAGGAGCTCTCGGTGGGGCGCGAAAAAGGAAAGGAAAAAGAAGAGTTTCAGGCAGCGACAGTGCCAGTCGATGACATCTCCGAAGGTATCGACTCTGATCATAGTGATATGTTAGACGAAAGGGAGTTCCTTCAATATATGGAATCAAGCTATTGTAAAGAAGCCTGCACAAACAATTGGGGAGCTGAATGTTCCTTTGCAGCAGAGCTGGAGCTGCTGTCAGCTCAGGATAAGTCCACTGATCAGGGGAACGCAATGGTGGTGCGGCAAGAGGAAGCAGTTCTGAATATGGAGGATTACAATCCCCTTGCTGTAATTTTGCCGGACAATCCTCTGATTCCAGAGGCTGATTTCATATGTCCGCAGCAACAGTTAACAGAAGGATGGGTGCTGAGAAAATTAGGAAAGGTCAGTAAGATTTTGGGTGTCACATGTGCAGGCTTTGAAGATCGTTTGATGGATCTGTTCCGAGAAATTATGCTGCGCAACTCTATGCCCAGACAGTGCTCCAGTAATGGCAGTACAGAGAAAGAAAAGGAAGAAAAATCTGCGAAGCGAATGAAAAGAGTTTTGAAAGAGTTGTCGTGTTCGATTAATTATGGGGGCAGCAATTCGGTAGAGGCCTTGGTGGAAGGCACGGAGAGTTTCTAACCTTTCTTGTCTCTATGAATCTTAAAATTCTTTCATGGAACGTGAGAGGGTTAAATGATCCGGATAAACGTGCTGTTATAAAGGGCTTGTTGCAGAATTGGAAGCCTGCTATCATTTGCCTTCAGGAAACAAAAATGGCGAGTATTTCTAGGTGTGTTGTCCGTTCTATTTGGGGTTCTCGTTGGGTTAGGTGGACTGTTTTGGATGCTCAAGGCACCGCGGGAGGTATTTTAATGGCTTGGGACTCCCGTTTGGTCAACTGCTTGGAGCATAGAATGGGAGAGTTCTCTATTTCGTGTAAGTTTCAGATGAGTTCCAATTCTTTGGTGTGGGGTTTTTGCGGGGTTTATGGGCCGGTGGTGGATGGTGCTAGAAATTCTTTTTGGAACGAATTGCAGACGTCGATCTCCTTTTGGGATGTCCCTTGGTGCATTGGGGGGGACTTCAATGTTGTGCGGAGCCCCGATGAAAGATCGGGAGGAGGGAGATTGACTTTGGCAATGAGAAATTTTAATGAGTTCATCAATTCTCAAAGTTTGATGGACTTACCTATGGAGGAGGGGATTTACACTTGGTCCCGAGGAGGGGATCATTTGGCTATGTCCCGGCTGGATAGATTTTTGGTGTCATGTAATTGGGAGGATGATTTCCCAGGTATCTCTCAGAAATGTCTTCCCCGTCCATGTTCGGATCACCATCCTATTTTTCTTCAATGTGGGGGTTTTAGAGCTGGTAAGAGTCCTTTCAGATTTGAAAATATGTGGTTAGAACATGAAGGCTTTGAGGATTTGGTGCGTTCTTGGTGGAATTCTTATGTTGTGGTAGGGACTTCTAGCTTTTGCCTTGCCAAAAAATTGAGACTTCTTAAGGAAGACCTCAAAAGATGGAATCGTAGGGTCTTTGGTTCTATTCAGGAAAGGAAGCAGTCTCTGTTGATGACTCTCATGGATCTTGATAAGTTAGAGCAGCAGTGTTCACTCTCAGATGAGCAGAGGTCAGAGAGAGATGGTTTAAAGGGTCAGATTGGTCAGGTTTTCAAACTGGAAGAAATCTCTTGGAGACAGAAATCCCGTGCTATTTGGCTTCAAGCAGGTGACCGCAACACCAAATTTTTTCATAGAACGGCCTCTTCTCACTTCAGAAAGAGCAAAATCTCCTCTATTGTTATCAATGATCAGGTTATTAGTGAGGAGGAACCTATCAGGAGGGGTATTGCTGAGTTCTACTCTAGCCTTTACTCAGAGCCGTGCAGATGGAGGCCAGGGGTGGAGGATATTCTTCTGAATAGCTTGAACGGTGATGAGGCCTTGAATCTGGAAATTCCTTTTTCAGAAGAGGAAGTGGTGAGAGCTTTGGAGGCGTGCAATGGTGATAAAGCCCCGGGCCCTGATGGGTTCACTATGGCTTTCTTCAAAGCTTGCTGGGACGTCTTGAAAGTGGATGTTATGGCAGTCTTTGAGGACTTCCACAGGGAGGGAGGCTTTGAAAGAAGTCTCAACGCCACGTTCATAGCTCTCATCCCTAAGAAGGAGGGGGCTAGTAGCATCAAGGATTTCCGCCCTATCAGTCTTGTGAGCAGTGTCTACAAACTAATTGCTAAGGTCCTTTCTTTTCGGCTTAAAAAGGTTATGGGCTCCATTATCTCTCCTAGCCAAAACGCTTTTGTGGAGGGCCGTCAAATCCTGGATGCGGCTCTTATAGCTAACGAATGCATTGATTCTAGGATGAAGCAAAAGGTGAAAGGGTTGGTGTGTAAGCTAGACATTGAAAAAGCCTTTGACCACGTTAATTGGAGTTTCTTGATGGGCATGTTAGCAAAGATGGGGTTTGGGGTCAAATGGAGGAGGTGGATTCAAACCTGTATTTCCACAGTCTCTTTTTCTGTTCTTGTGAATGGCTCCCCCGCAGGTTTTTTTTCGCTCTTCCCGAGGTCTAAGACAAGGGGATCCCTTATCTCCTTTCCTCTTCGTGATTGCTATGGAGGCGCTGAGTCGCTTCATGTTTCGTGCTGAAGAAGTTGGCCTCATTAGTGGTTTTCAAGTGGGGATCAGAAGGAGAGGAGGCCCTGCCATTTCCCATCTTCTGTTTGCGGATGATACTATCATTTTTTGCGGTCCCTCAGTTCGTCAACTTCGCTTTGTTCGTTGTATTTTAGTGTGCTTCGAAGCGATTTCTGGTTTGCGGATCAATCTGGACAAGAGCAGTATTACTCCGATTGGGCCGGTCCAAGGTTTGGATTTGTTAGCTAATGCTTTGGGCTGCAAGGTGGCCTTCCTCCCTTTGGTTTACTTGGGTCTTCCGTTGGGAGCTTCAGCGAGATCTATTGGGGTCTGGGATCCTGTGGTTAGCAGGTTTCAAAGCAAGCTTGCAGGCTGGAAAGGACATCTTCTCTCTAAGGGAGGTCGGCTCACTCTTCTGAAGAGCTCTTTGGGGAATCTCCCAACTTATTTCATGTCCCTCTTCCGTATCCCAAAGACAGTTAGCAGAAGATTAGAGAAGCTGCAACGTGACTTCTTATGGGGCCATGAGGGAGACCGTAGGAAGCTGCATCTTGTTGCTTGGGAGAATGTCAAGAGGCCATTATCTCAGGGCGGCTTAGGGGTGAAGGATTTGAGAATCTTCAATAAAGCCCTTCTTGGTAAATGGCTTTGGAATTTTGGGGTTAATGATGGGCTGCTTTGGAGGGAGATCATTGTCTCCAAGTACGGGAGTCACTATGGGGGCTGGTGCTCGGGAGAGGTGGAGGGCCCGAAGGGTTGCGGTTTATGGGGTTACATTAGGGTGGACTGGAGGAGTCTCAAGGACAGATGTAGTTTTGTTATTGGGACCGGCTCCAGGGTGAAGTTTTGGGATGATGTATGGATTGGGAATGAGGCGCTGAAGATGGAATTCCCCATGGTATACAATCTTGCTTGCAATAAGGAGGCTTGGGCCAGTGAGTACATAGAGAGTATCGGGGATCAGTTTATATGGACCCCTCGCTTTAGGAGGGATTTCCATGACTGGGAGCTTGATGAGGTGAGCTCGTTCCTTTGTCGCATCAACACGACCCGGGTTAGGGGTGGTATGGAGGATAAGAGGGTTTGGACGCCGAATAAGAAGTCTTTCTCTGTTAGCTCCTTCTACAAAAGCTTATGCGACTCTGTTGTCTCAGTCTTTCCCTGGAAGCTTATTTGGCATTCAAAAGCCCCCCCAAAAGCTTCCTTTTTTGTTTGGGAGGCGTCTTGGAAAGCCATCTCTACTGCAGATAATTTGAAGAAGAGAGGTTTTTCGTTGGCTAGCAGATGCTATTTTTGTAAGAATGATGAGGAAAGGATGAATCACGTCCTCATCCATTGCCATCTCTCTTGGAGCTGCTGGAATTTGATCTTTGACTTGTTCGGCATCTCGTGGGTTATGCCAGGCTCTGTCAAAGATCTCATGTTAGCCTGGGCAGGGTGTAAGATTCCGTCAGAGTCTAGGCGTATTTGGAGGCTTGCTCCAATCTGTCTATTGTGGTGCATTTGGAGAGAACGTAATAGCCGTGTTTTTGAAGACCGAGAGCTTTCATTGCCTTATTTTAAAGATGTCTTTCTTCGTTTGTTATTTTTTTGGGTTAAAGAGGCCTTTCCTGTAAATGTCCTTACTTTTGTAGATTTTTTGGGTTCTCTTAACAGTTGTAGTCAGATGTAGGTCAGTTGTATTCTTTTGGGGGTTTTTTGCCCTTGTTGCCCTTCTTGGGCAACCTTTATATATTCAATCTTACTTATCAAAAAAAAAAGAATAAAGTTAAAAGGCCAAAGGGTTGGGGAGAGACTCAAGGTTGATTAGGGTTAATAGGGTAGGGTTTTGGTGGTGAAATAAGAATATTTTGAGGGCCGTGAATAGTAATTTGAGAACACTACTTGAGAAAAAAAAGAAAATGAGGATAAGAGAGAGAATAATTTAGGAATTCCACCTAGAATTCCTTACAAATCATCTCCTGGTGTTGCATGTGCAAGGATGCAAAAGATTACCGACCATCTCCTTCTCCATTGTCCGGCTACAAGGGATGTCTGGTCCATGCTTTGTACTGCTTTTGGTGTGTTCTAGGTTATGCCTAGGTCTGTGAAGGATCTTTTGGCTAATTGGGTTGTAGCTTGACCCGCAAAGAGGAATTGGCAAGCCTGGAGAACGGCTGTTCTGTGTGTGATGTGGTGTCATTGGTGGGAGCGGAACCAACATACTTTTGAGGTGATGGAGTTACCTATCCATAAGTTAAAAAGGCGGATTCTAGATACTTTTCATTTTTGGGTTTTAGGCATGGTTGTTTGTATCATATGATGTGTGATACGTATCGTACGATATGTTATGACACAAGAAGAAAACAATACAACTCGTATATTTGTATCGTTTTACACCTTATCGTGCGATACATGCAATTTACAAAACCAACTTCATTTTGTTTTTTTTTTTTCTTTTTGTTATATAAACTGAAAAGAAGTCACTTTTTTTCTTTTAATACCTGAAGCAGATTTCCTGTGATATAGTAGAAGTCATTTGAAATGGAAAGGACAATTTATAAAATTATTTAAGACTAGTCATACTCTGTGGAAAAGAATGTTGGATGGCTAAGAAAAACATGTTCGTCAATTGAGCGTGACTAACTAAGATGTGTGAAAACTAATTAAGATGGCTTATCCATATGCACAAAGATTAATAATTGCGTTGATGATGAGGGGTGATATTCTCCACATACAAGTTACTATTAGGAGAAGGGGAGGACTAAGATAAACATGATTTTGGTCCTTCCTTCTCCTAATACCACCCTCTATGTGGAGTTAGTTTATTTCAGTCCTCCACCTCTCCTATTACTACCCCCCTTAGTTAGGGCAAGATGCTGAATTAAGTTGAGATTTTGGGCCAAGTACCTATTGAAGATAAGATGAGTGAAAACTGATTAAGATAGTTTATCCATATGCACAAAGACTAATAATTGTGTTGGTGAGGGGTGATGTTCTCCACATACAAGGTACTATTAGGAGAAGGGGAAGACTAAGATAAACGTGATTTTAGTCCTTCCTTCTCCTAATACCACCCTCTATGTGGAGGTGGTTCATTTTAGTCCTTCACTTCTTCTATTACTACCCCCCTTAGTTAGGACGAGATGTTGAATTAAGTTGAGATTTTGGGTCGAGTCAACAAACTGGGCTGAAGTGGAAGGGGCCCATTAGGCAAGGCTTATTTTCGGGCACAATGACAGTGCTGCGATGGATGCAGAGCACCTCTTGCGGGAACAAGTAGAAAGAGGTGAGTGAGTTCCACGTGGTTTGGGAATTTAGGCAAGGCTTTCAGGCCCAACCATTAAGAAGCCCCACAACGACAGTGCTGCGATGGATGCAGATCACCTCTTGCAGCAACCTCGCGGGAACGAGGTTGAAAGAGGTTAGTTCCCAGTGGTTTGGGAGGTTGGGTCATCCATTGGGGTTAATCAGGCTAGTAAGTAGAGGCTGAACCAGACAAAACAAAACTTGCTTGTGTGTTGATGACAGAGAAATTTCATAGAGTACCTTCTGATTCAGAAATTGTGAGGGATCAGAAGGGGGCCAATGGGGGTCTTTGGTATTTTTCAACTACTCTGGAATTCGTCTCTGGGGAAGGAATGCACAATAGAGCATTGGTTTTGGTTGAGAATACCATGGAAAAATTGGAGAGGACTGAGCTATGGTTGGAGGAGGAACAGGGGGCTCTCAAAGCAGAGGGACTGAGTAGGATTACCGAATCCAATGGATTACCCTCCCCTGGCCATGATCAATCCAAGGGATGACATAGATGGTACTGGAGAGCCAGATGTGTTGGAATGGGAAAGAATGGAAACTCCAGTGTGGTTGTTGAGGAAGATAAAAGACTTAAGTGGTTTTTTTTGGGGGTCACTTATGTGGGTTTGAGGGTGCTTATCTTTTGTTTGAGAGTATTGATAGGAAATGGGGTATGTAGGCCAAAAGAAGAAAAGGGGGGCAGTGAAAGGGGCTGATAATGTTACATGGAATGTGGATTGTTATAGTACGGGGAACAGGAGCGGGAACGTAGATCGTCACTTATTATAGAACATGGTACTTTAGGGGTAGGCTTCTTTGGATTGTTTTGTTGGAACGAAATACGTTTATTTGGAACGTGACATGTTTTTTGATTGTATTTGTAATAATATTGGTATGTATATATATACACCAAAAAGACTTCAACGAATCCAAGCCATTATAAAATAAAATTTCAATGATGTGTGTGTATTTTGTATGATTTTTTTAGGACTTTTGATATTTTAGATTGGAACGCTAAATCTTGCGTTCCAAATCGCTAATGAACTGTGTTTTGGATCGTGTGATCGCAATTCGCAATTCGTAATTCGCAATTCGCTAGGGGTGGGGTGAATTGTGGTAATCATATGATTTGTTCAGTGAATTATGATGTAAATAGGAATAAGGGAGGCAAATGCAGGATCAAAGAATCTTCTCTTGTTGTCACATGAAGCTGAAAATATTTCTTGGAATGTTTGGCTTATGAATGATTCAAATAAACAAAAAGTGATTAAGAATCTCTTTTGCAGTTGGCATGCGGATATTGTACTGGTTGCTTTGAATGCCACGGGTGGGGGTGTTTTTTGATTTGGGATAAGTGAGTTCTCAATAAACTTGATGACAAGGTTTGTCATTGACTCAAGGAGAATGGCTCTTTAGGATGAGTTAGGGGGTGTTAGAAGGTCGTGGAAAAAACTTTGGTGTATAGGTGGTGATTTCAATGTCATTAGATATCCAAGGGAGAGACTGGGATGCGTGGTGATCTCATTGGTGACGAGGGAGTTTTCGATGTTTATCGACTCTCATGAGTTTGTTCCCTTTGATGTCATAGTTTTTTTTTTTTTTTTTTTTTATTTCGGCAGATTGGGATGAGCACTACTCATCTATGGCTCAAACAACCCTTCCCCATCCCATTTCAGATCATGTGCCTGTTCTCCTTTGATCGAGGGAGCGGGGATCCGAAATGGGAATGGCCTTCTTAGATTTGAAAATATGTGGTTAAATGAGGACTGCTTCTTTGACTTGGTTAAGGATTGGTGGCAATGTTATGATGTTTGGCGAGGTTGAGGTGTTTGGTAAGAAACTTTATTGTGGCTAAGAAATTGCAATTTCTTAGACATGACCTAAGGAAGTGGCATAACAAGGTGTTTGGCAAGGTTGAGGTGAAGTGGGCTTTGATTCTTTTGCAAGAGAGGTTTGCGTCTTTTGTTTGTGCTTATCGAGTGTAGTTGGGTTATTCCTCTGTCACACCCCAAAACCGAAAGCTAAATTTGGAGAGCAACTATCAAATTTGAATTCAATCCAAGCCTTCCATATGTTGATTCATTCAAATCAATGTACCTGTAACAAAAATCATCTCTAATTCTTTTGCATACTAATAAGTAAATCAAATTATTTCTAAAAACTCCAAAGAAATATTAATTAACTATTCACTATCTCCAAATAAATAATAATTGATCTGTCTCCAAAAGCTTAGTAAATCAATTAAATCAGTAAAATCCATAATATTAATTATTACATGTTTTACAATAATTAACTACAAGGAAACCCTGAGCATAAATAACTGATATTAAATTAGTGTCCAAGTGTTCCCCAATGCGCTGCACTTTGTACAAGATACTATCAATGTCGATCTTTATCCATCTATGAAAAAAATGGGGTAAGATCAAAGAGCCCAGTAATGTAACATAACACAATATTCACTGGAATAGGTCAAGTAGATAGCACGACTAATTTTAAAAAAAATAGTTGTTGACAAAACGAAGCATTTCACAAAGTTTCATATCACTTAAAAACAGTTCAATTGTTGCACTAAAAGAGATTTCACTTAAACAAATAGTGCAATAATAAACAATTCTTTAGAAGTTGCATAAGCATATACTCTGGGTGGTACAACACTTAGGATGCCTATCATAAGGGGACTTGCACTTGTTACCCGTACTTGAGGCCAACAACATTGAACCCATGCTGACGTAGAAACACTATCCAACATTTTGCTGCTGGCATAAACACTTTGCCAACAATAAACACTTCCCAACCAGAGCTCACACAAATCACTTTGGCAATAATCATACGAATCATTCAAAATATTTCAACAAATGAGATAGTTTTTATAAACATGATGAACACATTTTATAAATAATTCATTTTTCTTGACCCAAGTAACAATAATGAAGCAATCATATCATTGTAAAACATATTTTTCGAACTCAAAACATTTCACAATCATTTCAATTCATAAAGCAATTTTTCATAAAATTGGAAGTACTAAAAACATTATTTTGGTATTTATTCAAAAATTGGATATATCATGCAAGTTCCCTTACCTCGAAGGCAATGTCTTCAAATCAGATAATGCACTCTAAAAGCGTCCTTTGCAAAGTCATTCCAATCTTACAATAATCTACAATAGCATATGTAATCAATTAGCTCGATTCGTTGAATTTGACATAACTATACACACCATAATTAGTATAATTCCACGCATACTTATTAGGTCTAATTATTTTTAAAATACCTAAACAATGATCATAGAGTGTTCTATAATTTTTAGATATTAATTTCTATTTTTCTCAAATTTGATCAAAATTACCCAATTGAATTTAAAATAATGCATACGGTCAAATATAGAACTAACATAACTCTCCAATTAATCAAAGGTCTTGTCCTTCAAATTTCATAATTTTCTGAATTAACTTCCTATTTTTCCTTAATTTATTATGTTTTATCACTTAAAAATTAATAATAATTAGTATAATAAATTATTGAGTCCGGGACCTAGTCCAATAGGCCAGCCTCATTGAGAAGTGTTATTTAGACTTTCATGTCATTCAATTCGGTGTTGGGTTGAACCACATTCTCCCTATGCGTTATAGCCCCGAGAGTGGGCATTGCGCTGGCCAATAACCTATGTTCTCCAATTTCTTTTCTAGGTTCTGCAACTCCCAACTGTGACTATGTTTTTCTCAATTTTTCGACCATCAATTTCTCCATCAATTCTCATCCAAATCATGCCATTTATATTTGAATTTTGTTCGTTTTTTCGAGACCTATATAATTGTATAATTTTATTAGATCAAATCTTTCAAAATTAATAGAAATCTCATCTCAAAGCTTGCGGTTACAAGGTTTTCTTTCAAAATTTGATCCTCTATATCTCTTCCAATACGTCCTCATATTAGGCCTATTATATGTCGAATTAGACCTTGTTCTATAGGCAATAAGACTATATTTTCAATTTATCTAAAACCCCTCAAATTCTTACTTGAATTTAAACCCTAAGTTGATTGTTCAAAGATCCCTTTCTAAGATAAATAATATTCTAAAAATTCATAATAAATTCATAAAATCTTCTAATTAAATCACCACAATAAAATAATAAAATTCATTTAATGAAATCATGAAGCTTACCTCAATTGATACCTTCTTTCAAAATCAAATTTCTTTAATCATCCATGGCACAATCTTTTTTTCTCTCTTTCTATTTCTAAAATTTGAGATATGTAATAATATAACTAGGATTCTCTACTATCACGTATTTATATTAAATCAAAATGTCCTAATTTGAGAAGAAAACTTGCACTTGAAGAAATTCCAAAATTTTGGATTCCCAAGCCAATTTGAAGTCTCACTTTAATAGATTAATATTTACAATTTAACCCCAGTATCACAATTTAATTTGAAAATAACATTATTGTATTTGTCATTAAATTATAACACCGATAAATTTTCAATAAATTCCCAAAATCAATTTTTTCATCCAAATACATAAAATACTAAAGCTTATGAAAAATACGGGTTATTACTTATGGCTTTCTCGGTGTTGGATTTTTTTGAAAGGGTGGCTTAGGGTTTGTGGAAAGAAACGAGAGTAAAAAGTGTGGATGAGTGTGCCTACTTGCTTATTTTGGTGTATTTGGAGGAAAAGGAGCAAAAGTATTTTTGAAGGAGAACCGATGTCCATTTGTAGATTTAAAGATAGTTTTTTTTGAAAGTTTTATGCTTTTGAATTATATATTCATACCCTCACATGTATATAATTTTGTAGATTTTTTGGAAAATATGAGACTAATTTTTGAGTCTCTTTTGGAAATGGCTTTGGCTCCCTTGGGTACCTTTAATATAATACTTGTATAAATAAATAAATGAGAAGCATAAGTGTTCTCATTTCCAGTCTTGAGATCAACTACCTACCACGAAAACCCTCTTTTACAAGAAGCATAAGTGTTCTCATTTCTGGTCTTGAGATCAACCACCTACCACGAAAACCCTATTAAACAAATCCATGGGCTCTTGACTCAGGTAGTCATACCTCTAAGGAACCCACATGAGTGGAGCTAAACCAACCAGTAGTCACCAATGAACCCACTCCACTAAGATTAGACAAACTAAAACACAGCCCGGCTACTGGCTATGCAGATGTGTAAGGTCATGGCCTCCTTCAAATCTTTTAAGCTAATTTTTCATGGATACATTAAGCTCTTTACAATCTTTCTTGCATCTCTTTCTTGCTGATTCTCCGTTATAGTTTGTTTAAACTATAAAACTTGCTTTTACACCTGTAGTCTCCAGCTGTAACTCTATTTTTTATGTAATGCTTGCTTCAGTTTTCTGCATGGAAGAAAATTTGTTGTTTGATGTTAAACCTTTTAGTCACTTTAGAATAATGGATGACAATTATTATATGAAGCAACATATAGGAAATGGAATTATGGAAGTTCAAAAAATTCTTTGGATCTATTACGATTATGGCTATAGAATATAATATGATTACATTTGATTTTTAAACGATATGCTTCTGGTTCTTTTTTTTTTTAAATTTTTTGGCTGATACTCGTGTCCAATTATTTGTTGGTGTGCTTAGAAACGAAGTTGTGCGACTTGTCTCCTGGTTAATAACTTTTGTCATGCTACAATTGGCTGCAGGTTGGCTATATTGTGACATCATGTTTGCTTAATGAGAATCATGATTTTTTGAGATTAGCAATCAACGCCGTCCGCAATGATATTATTGGTCGCAATGAAACTTTTCAGTGCCTGGCATTGACTTTGGTATGACTATGGAAAACTTTTTTTTTTTTAATTTCTCAAATTAATTCACTGTCATTTTAAAATATATGCAAGTATGCTAAAAGAGAACTCTAAATCATTTTCACATTATTTTTGAAGCGTAGTTACATTTTATTCTGTACTTTACACACACATGCATCATTTTGTTTATCTATGTTCACAGCAAAGTTGTCCTTCATTTAAAAGCTGAAGCAGTTGAAGATGTTCAATGGACTGATGACTTATAAGTTTGACTCTGTTGTTATTCTGAGATATATAGTTCCTTTTTTGGTACCTAAGTGCCTAATCATTGAAGTATACAACATATATGCTATTCTTGATGTGTGTGATTTCTTTTGAGTCCTTAGTGACAGTATGTCTCCTGGTGAATTCTGGTACAATTCATGGATCAGATGACTTTAGGGTGATCCGTGTTGGGTCCCTACATTGAGATTGTTTGGAGGGTAAAATGGGATCAACGATCAAAATTTCTTTTCGCAGTGTTGTTTCGGTCACCCCAAAATGGAAACATTTCAGAAATGTTTCGGAAATATAGTAGAAACGATGAAAAAAATTAAAATATGTAGAAACACTTTGGAAACATAAAGTAAAATATATGAATGTGCCAAGATAAATAGTATAATTAATTAATTGTAAATGTTTTAGGGAACATATCCATCCACACAAGAAGATACTAGGGTGAAATTGAAAAATGAAATGTAAATGAAAATTAGTTATTAATACCAAATGACTTTTTCTTAATTAAAAAATAGTATAAAAAAATAAAGCTAATTTTTTATATAATATGAGATTATTATATATTTTAAATTATACCTCCTTTTGTTTTCTGCCCAGCTTGGGCTGTTAATGAAATTCTCAGTTTTCCTATCAAAAAAAATTATATATTTTAAAATATATATAGTTATTATAATTAAATACAATACAATACAATACCATAACATAATAAATATATACTGTGTAATATCCACGAATTAGACAATTTGACACAAGTTACATATAAAATAATAAGTAAAACAAATAGCGATTTAAACTTATTATAATTAGTAACTTAGTATTACAATAGTTGTTTATATACACTTTATTTCTCCTACTATTTTTCTAATATTTTAAGAAAAATAATAAAAATATCTTCCTGTAATTTTGAGTCTTAATCCTTGAAAAATAAATGGATCTTAACTTTTACTAACTTTTAAAATTATTGTTGATATGAAAGAAATGTTTCCTTTAATTCAACATGTTTCCACTAATTTTGGTATGCTTCTCCGGAAACAACTTTATCTCAGTGGAAACATGTGAATTTTGATATTCCACTAGTAGTTTCGTTTCGGTTCTCTAAGAACATGAAATGTTTCAGCCGTTTCGAATGAAAAGAGAAGCGAAAATTTGATCCTTGAATGGGATAGATTGTTGCCCGAACCCGTCTTTTATCAAAAACAAAAGGAAGACGCCAGAAAAAAAAGGCTAACAATTATAGATCACAAGGCTCTGACCTCACATCACCTATGATACTTCTAATTATCTACTCTCGCTCTGCAATCTGGTTGCTTAAGAAATTCCTTGCGGTTAAGCAACATTTGTTTTGGTCTCTTGTGTGTTATGAGCATTTCCTTGGGAAAAATTCTTTTAGTATCAAGCATAAGATGTCAGTCTGCCCTAGATTGAGCATCTGGATATGCACTGTGCTTAGTGGGTCAGGATTCACTACTCAAGACCTTCAGCCTATGAAGCACGGATACTTCTATTTTGGCTCACGTGTCCATGTCGAACACTGACATTCTCATACACTTCCGGAACACATGTCGGACATGCAAAAAAAGAGTAATTGGTAATTTGTTTTTTGTGACTTAAATCACGGATGATGATTAAATGAAGAAATTATTGAATTTTTATTTAATGACTTTATTATTTTAATATCTTTATAATATTTTTGTGATTTGTGTGTTTTTATGCCAATTTTAATTGAAATAACTTTAGATTTTTATTGTATGGTCATATAAAAAATATAAAAGGTATATATATTCAACGTGTCTTTGACGTATCCATGTCCTATTTTTTTTAAAAATGACGTGTCCATGTCATGTCGTATCTATGTTTAGCGTCCATGTCCATGCTTCTTAGCCCTCAGTTAATGTTTTCTTCAAGAAGATGCCATGTTTAGTGCTTAATTATGTCAAGATTCCCTCAGAAGTTTTTGGAAGAGTTAATATATTTGCTGCTTAAGTAAATATGGTGCCCAAAACATAGTCGAGGTCAAATCCTCTTCATGGTCTAAGCACCCATGCTCTTGGTTTCCTACTCCCGCAATGGAGCATCATGTTGTGCTTTTTTCTTCCTTGGAAACATTTTTCTGGAATTTAGTGAAATGGTGCTTTTGAAGTTAACTGTAAACACAACTCAACAGAGCCTTATCCCAACTCTTTGGGGTTGGCTATATGAATCTTGTCTCACCATTCTGCTCTATTTAGGAGGTAACTTACACTAGAGAAAATCAAGAGATACATCCCTGCTTAACTTTGTAAGTCATGTACTAACTTTTTTGACTTGACTTCCTGTGCAAAATTTTCCTATCTAGTGTATTAAAATATCTTTACTCTCTCTCTCTCTCCCCCCCTCCCCCCTTTTTTTTCTCCTTGATATTTCATGGGGTATTCTTATTTAAATATTTGTTGTTCACATATTAGTTAGCCTACTGTCTTTCTTTGAAAAACATCCTGTATGATATATGCATGTCAATTTTTTGGTTTCTTTGCAACCAACCTTACTTCCAATTTATACATCCATGCAGGTTGGAAATATTGGCGGGAGAGAATTTGCTGAATCATTAGCACCTGATGTTCAAAAGTTACTTGTAAGAGGAAAATATATGTAGAATTTAACTGCATTAGAGTAATGTAAATGATGATAACTGTTTCTTTTGCTTCAGACTTCCAGTAGTTGCAGACCGCTTGTGAGAAAGAAGGCAGCATTGTGTCTCCTGCGACTGTTTAGGAAAAATCCTGATGTTGTCAATGTAGATGGCTGGTATGTGTGAATGTAGATTCTTTGAAGCAGGAGGCTGTCGTGATGGGATTACTTTCTTTTGGTTATATGATTTAATTTTTCTTGACTTGTTTTTCAGGTCAGATCGGATGGCACAGCTATTAGATGAACGTGATCTGGGTGTTTTGACATCTTCTATGAGCCTTCTTGTTGCTTTAGTGTCAAATAACCATGATTCATATTGGAGTTGTCTTCCAAAATGTGTTAAAACATTGGAAAGGCTTGCTAGGAACCAGGATGTTCCACAAGAATACACTTACTACGGTATCCCATCGCCTTGGCTGCAGGTTTGTATTCCCTTTGTTTAAAACACTTTCCCTCACATAAAATTCATTGCCCAGTGATTGTTCTGCCAATGCGGGTTGCTGGGAGGGGTAAACTCTTTTCCTCACATAAGGGCCGAATATTAATTTGGGTCAAACTAATGCGTTTGGCCCAGGGCCAAACTCTTTGTTGTGCAGGACATACAATCTAACCCTACATTTTGTAGTAATGCTGCTCTGCCCAAGAGTGGGGCCCAAAAAGTCATGCCCAGGTGAAGTGATGTGGCAGTCTCTTAGTGGTTGCCCATCACCCAGCTAATGTGATGGACAGCTACCCAAATGCTGCCACACCACTTTAGCAATACTTTTTGGGCTTAAGTTTTTGGCAGAATAGCATTACTTTAAATTTTGGAGTAATCTATTCAGGGAGCATTTATGATACATGGATTTGAATTTAAGCCTGGATATTTGAATCAGCAGATTTGTAATGAATCCACTAATTTTAAATGCATTCATTTAAGACTGTATTGTTTGGGTCAACTTAATATGTGAAAGGACTTGGTTGCAGAACGTTGAAACTTGAAACACATTGAACAGTACAAAATGAAATTGGCTTTCAAATTAAACAATTCTACCTTAACACAATTTCAGTGAATGAGTCAGATTATAAGAGGTGATCATTTGAGTTTTTCAGAGGAAGAAAAAGAAACCCAAGAGTTACACTTCTCAAA
This sequence comes from Nyssa sinensis, assembly GCA_008638375.1. Taxonomy (NCBI): domain Eukaryota; kingdom Viridiplantae; phylum Streptophyta; class Magnoliopsida; order Cornales; family Nyssaceae; genus Nyssa; species Nyssa sinensis. The sequence goes on along the minus strand of CM018031.1, from coordinate 53,047,826 downwards.
TAGTACCATCATGCGTTAGCTTGAATGGTATTACCTCCACCTCCCAAAGAGGAAGTTGAGGGTTGGGACATAGTGGGATTGTGTTACTTGTCTAAAAAAAAAGGAAAAAAGGATTGCACTTCTCAAATAATTAAATGAAATAGATGCATTGTTTAACCCATCTGCAAAGAAATTCTATTTGAATAATGTAAATAATTGAAGGAAGAGACTTGATTTTAACTTGGCAGCTGACAAAATGCATGGGTGAGTGATTGTTGTTCTCGAGTTTTGTGGGGTGGGGGGGGCGGGGGGAATGGTGTGGAGCCCATGCTTTAGAAGGAACTTTTTTGATTGGGAAATGGACGAGGTTGGGGGTTTTTTGAGGATTGTTCACAAGTATAGAGTTAATGCGGAGACTTGATTCTATGATATGGAATTTGTGTCACAGGTCTTTTCAGTCCAATCTTATTACAAAAAATTGATGGGGAACCGTGAGTCATATTTTCCATGGAAGATGATATGGCATTCAAAGGGTCCCACCAAAGCATTCTTTTTTGCTTGGGAGTCGACTTGGGATACTATTTTGATGATGGATAATCTTCAAAGGAGGGGATTTTGGTTGGCCAATCGGTGTTGCATGTGTAAAGAAGAGGAGGAGTCCGTTAATCACCTTCGCGTGCATTGTCGTATGGCTAGGAATAGTAGGAATTTGTTCTTTCCCTTTTTGGCTATGCATTGATGTTTCCAAACACATTGAGAGATTTTCTAGTTGGGGAGCAGGAAGGGTGAAAAAGGATGTTCGAATGGATTGGAGGATGGTTCCGACTTGCTTGATTTGGGGTCTTTGGATTGAAAGGAATAGACTTATTTTTTAGGGGGTGGAACAACACTCCTTTGTTTTTAAAGATCTTTTTTGCACTTATTGTTCTTTTGGTTTAAAGAGACCGCTACTTTTAAGTGCGAGCTCTCTTCTCTTTTTTTTTAGGGGATCTTAGGTTTTAATTGTTGTGGCAATCTCCTTTGTATATATGGGTTTGTGCCCCCTTGAGCGCCTTAATACAAAGTTACATTTACCTATCAAAAAATAAAAAAATTAACGCAAATATCATAGGAAAATCTTACCGATCGAAAAAATAAATAACCAAGGGGGAAACGGAAGAACATAGGGATTTTTAAAAATAAATAATCATATGAAATCTGGCCACCAAGGGGCAACCAAATCCAAGAATAGAGATTTTTCTTTGGGGGCAATAGGAAGAACATAGGGGGAAAAGGGAGGGAAGTAGCTAAGCAAGAATGCTAACCATGTCCTATTAGGTTAGAGTCTTGAGGGAAGAGAAAGCAATTAAAATGGAATTTGGAGAGGCCCTAGGGAGAGAAGAATTGGGCAAACACACAAAGGTAACACACACACACACATATATATATATATAGAGAGAGAGAGGGTAAATTAAACATATTTATCAAGAGAGATTATTCCTTGTGGAACAATATATATATATATATATATATATGTATATATATTTTTGATAAGCGAAGTATGACATTATTAACAAGCACCCGAGAATGGCGAAATACTTACAAAACAAGAAAAGATGAGCCTGGTTACAAAAAAAAAAAAAAAACTCTCCAAAAGTATCAATACAAAAAGGGTAAGCTTCAATTACCCAAAAATAAAGAACGTTCAGTAACTTGTCTTTTAATTTACTAAGGGAAGTTACCTCCCCTTTAAAAATCTTACAATTTCTCTCTCTCCAAATGCACCAAAAAATACTAAGAGGGACTAGGCTTCACACTTTCCTCACACTAATTAACATGAATCCATTGCCACATCTTCAATAAATCCACCACTTGCCCAATGCATCACCCAATAGAGAGAAGAGAAGATTCCATAAATCTCTACTGAACAAATGGTTAATGAATTCTTCCCTCTCGTGGCACATATAATACCATTAGCCAAGCAAAAACCTCTTTTTTTGGCAAGTTGTCTAACGTCAAAATAGTCCCCCAAGCCATGGTCCAAGAAAAGAACCCCACCCTTGTGGGGGATTTGATTCTCCAAATAGCCAATTCCCTCACTCCTGTTCAGGCCAAGTACAAGTAGAAAGACTTCACCGAAAACTTACCCCCTATTTCCCATCCTCCACTGAAGTGAATATTCTTTGTCCCTATCCTGTGTTTGTGAGTATGGAAATTAGACATAGGTGTATGTATTTTACTTATGTCTATATACTGTTTGGGAAACATTTTTTAAACGATAAATTTGGATGTAATAGATCCCAATTGGAGCCATGTATCTAAATGCAACATCTGGGTCAAGTTGGTGTGCTAATTACCTCTTGTTGCCCAAGAAAGGGAGAAAAGACTTTAAAAAGAAAAAGAAAAAGAAAAAGAAAAAAAGAACTAAAAGCATTAGACAATTGTGATTATTGTTATATTTCCTTGATAACTTAAGCAGATAGAGATGGGTATTCTTAAGCGCTGCTTATTAAATAATTTGGCTCTTAGTTTTGCCATCTTGGACTCCTGCATGTATGCCAGTCTGCCATACATTGTCACTGTCTATAATGTTGTCAAATATAGTTCTTTTTGGAGAGTTACCATGTCTCCAGTTCCTCGTAATGTTTGAACTTTGAATTTCATTTGATTTATATTTTTTCAGTAATAACCCTATGAAGGTGACTGACAATTGGTGACTGATGTATGTGCTTAACAAATTTATGTTTAATGCTTGCTAGTATTTGGTTAGTGCAGGTTAAAACAATGAGGGCTCTTCAATATTTTCCTACTATTGAAGATCCAAACACTCGAAGATCATTGTTTGAGGTTTGCCTTCTTTCACGGACATTATTTTGTCAGTCAGATTTTGTAGCTTTAGTGAGATTTTCTCTGATGATTTTAGGTTTTACAACGGATATTAATGGGAACTGATGTTGTTAAAAACGTGAACAAGAACAATGCATCACATGCTGTTCTCTTTGAAGCCCTTGCTCTGGTAAGTTTACATTATAATTTCGTTGCTTAGTTTTGAATCTGCTGTTTGATATCCATGGCTACTGGATTTTGTTTCGCAATCTCTACATTTATTTATGCAAGTCATCGTTCAAATTTTAAACTGGCTCCCATGTCTTTCAAATTTTTTTTTTCCCTTGTCATTGATATAAATGAACTTTGAAACCTGAACAAAATTTGTGTGTATGCACACAAGTGTGCATGTGTGCGCACTTGTTTGTGTAACAGTGAAAAGCAGATATGCAAGGAGACAAAGAGATAAAATGCAACTAAGATGGAAATGTGTTCCCGAAACAGTCTTCAAAGGTGTTGGCATTCCCCAAGTTTGCCTGATTTAGGGATCCAGTAAGTGTATGAAAACATTTGGAACACTAGATCTTAGACATCTCTATAAATGCGTCTAAACCTGAAGGACTACCACTTCTCCTTGTCAATCCAATTGATAAAACTCTAGCTGAATCATCTTCAATCATGACAATTTTTAATTTCAATCTTACATCTGTGTTTGCTTCTAAGAGGGAAAAAGACCAATCTTGGAAAACCACATCCTTGTCGGGATAGAAAATTAGCCATGGTCCCTGCATAAGCCTTGTATCATATGATTATCCCCATGTAATTTGGATTAAGAGGTTTCATTTGGCGCTTAAAAAGAGGGACCCCAGAATATCCAAACAACTCCAATTTCGCATGATTTGACAAAGGGAGATGCTTTTGAACTTAAAGGAGACGAGCACTTCAATTTAAACCTCAATCAATTGCCAATCACTTCTCGGATGGTTATTGGCATTAGTTATATTTCCCATCTTTATGTGTGACTTTAAGAAATTTTTCCCCTTATGAGGTTATTGGGGGTGTTCTTATGGTTTGTGTCTTAATTGCCTCATATAGGTCATGCATCTTGACGCTGAAAAAGAAATGATGTCTCAATGTGTTGCTTTGCTTGGGAAATTTATTGCCGTGCGTGAGCCAAATATTCGATATCTTGGTTTGGTAAGTTGCAGGAACCCAATAGTTTTATCTGTTATCTTTGCATCCTTTTGCACCTCTCATTGATGCAATATATGTCAAAGCATACCAAATTCTTGTGTGTAATGTCAGAACGTAGAAGGTTTGATCTGGTCCCCAGTCTCTGATTGCATGGTGTATTGTTCTGATGCAGGAGAATATGACTCGGATGTTGATGGTTACAGATGTTCAGGACATTATCAAAAGACATCAAGCACAGATCATCACCTCATTGAAGGATCCTGACATCAGGTTAAACTTGAGAACTCTTTGGTTTCTTGGATACGTTCTTTCATTCTTTTATTGACTTTCTTTGTTACTACCCATTGGTTGGTTACATGTTAGGCAATAGTGTCCTTGAGGCTTGAACTTTCATCTCAAACCTTCATGACATTTGCATGTACTTGCTAAATAACCTATTTTGTATCCTAGATATGAAAAATCAGCTTGATGTTTAATTTTGCTGCTGATCTGCTTATGTTTTTGGTCGAACCCCTTTAGAGCTTCTCCAATGCATGTGCCAAAGGGGCTGCCAATTCCAAAATTTGGCTAGGCTGTAAAATTGGCTGCTCCTAATGGGCTGCGATTTCACCTGCCAAAATATGGCAATGCTATATCCAATGCTAAATATGGCATTAAGAATAGCACATGCTATTCATGCCACGCCATCCTTTTTCCTTTGGATTCACTTTGGGTATTTGATCCAGCGGCTTCAATGGCTAGTTGGAAAGCATAACAGTTGCTATGTTAAAAAATGACATTTTAGCATTGGAGCAGGAATCCCAAAATATAGCATTTTGGCAATGTAGCAATGCCAAAATATAACTTTGGCATGGCTCAAATATCATTTAGCATTAAAGATGATCTTACCTGATAATGTCACCTGTAGTATACTGCTTCAATGATTAGAAATGCTCAATTCAGCGACAATGATGCATTATTCAGGCTATTTTCGAGTTTCCACATAGTTGATTACCAAGGACATTCGAACTAACTCTTTTCATCGTAATATTTCAGTAGAATACTGTTGATTCTATGGCTATATTCTTGAAACAAATTCTCCTTCCTTTAGGTGATAGCCATAATTATAATTTCGACTATATCATGCTAGCATATTTGGTAGATATCAATAATCTGTATAGTTTGTACATTGAGTCATAGATTTAAAATTCTCCTCAGTACTGAATGCTATTTTCCCGTACAGTATTCGTAGACGTGCTCTTGATCTGCTATATGGCATGTGCGATGTTTCAAATGCAAAGGACATAGTTGAAGAATTATTGCAGGTACAAGATCACCGGACGTAAAACAGCAACTCTGTTGTTCAGTTGAAAATATCTTTAAGTTATCAGTAGTTGGACTTACTGAGAAAGTTTCTTGCAAAACCACAAAAGCAGCATGCCACTAACACTCATCTATTTTCAGTATCTTAGCACAGCAGACTTCGCAATGCGTGAAGAGTTATCACTAAAAGCTGCTATTCTTGCAGAGAAGTTTGCCCCTGATCTGTCATGGTAAGCATGGTACTTTTCTTTTTTTAAGAAAGAGCATATATTTTGTATTTAGATGAACTTGTAGGACATGATACTGTTGAATGCAAGATATTTGGTTGATACACATATAACCGCTGAGGATATATGTTGGCTGATGTATGATTTTAAATCAAGTCTCAACAATGAATAGGCACAAAATCAGTTATTATTGTCTCCATGAGTATGATATCTGGGCAGAAATGAGAGAAATTATTGACGTGTTTTTTATCCAAGGAGAATCTAAATGGTAGCTGCTGGTTTGATTCTTACTTTCCATGTCAGATCAATTAATTGTATGTGCGCTCATTTTTATTCCCTTTTTTTGGGGGGTGGGGATAGGTATGTGGTGCATGTATCCTGTTCCTCCAACCTTTCTACATATGGTGGGTAACAAAAAAAATGAGATCAATATAGGTGTGCACTTTTTATGAATATTTTGATCAATTGCTTCTTCTTTTTCTTTTTTCTTTTATTCTTTTTTTTTTGGGGGGGGGGGGGGGGGTTATGAAAAGTGTGGTCAGGGCATTTAGTTTCTCTCAGTTGTATGTTGTTGACTTGTTACAATAACTTGGTATGTTGACCACAAAACTAAACTAAACTGAACACCTACTTGTCCAAAATATGGAAACATAAAAGGATTCTTGGCAAGGTGACGCACTTGACTACTAATCATCCCAAATATTATACTTGTGCTGGAAATGTGATACTCATGATGTGGAAGTGGTAAGATAATTTATTTAGTATCCTCATTACTTGTGCCGTGAAGTTTTACATCATTCAGTATTTGAGTTGTCCCAGGGAAGCTTTTTCTTTTTTGAATTTCTGATTAATTAGAGATTACGACATTGTAGTATTAATATTGTATGAGATAGATTTTCATACACTTAAGTATGTTTTAACATCGTAACATGGAGAAGCAAGAAGATGCAGAATATGATTGCAAGAACTATTACAGGGGCTCATGTAGATCCATGACATTGCTTCTTAGATGGTGAGGCACTTCATGTATGTCTTGCTACCCATATGAACATGCTTTTATAACAAGCATGAATTATGTACCACATTAGAAATCTTATACAATCCATGAGATCAGTAGGCAACTAGGCATACAGAAATAGATTATCATTTTGTTAGATACATGAAATGAATGAGAAAATATTGACTCCATATGTAACATCTTTATCAAAGCTTTATGTAACAAGTTGGCCAGGATTCATACATGTGCCCAAGTCCGAGGAGATCATTGTTGTCTTTCTTCATAATCATATGTTGTGTAGATACATTGGTACTGTAGGGAAAAGCAAACACCATATCTTCTTCCTCTTCTAGTCATTTCTATTTAATTTGCCAAGTTACATTAAAAAAAAGGCATTCACAACTTGTTTTGATTCACTTTTTTCCGATAAGTATTTCTTCTTCTTCCTTTTTAATAAGTAGAAGTATTAAAAGCACCAAAAAGGGCAAATCCATTTACAGAAAGAGACTTTAAAATATTATTAGTCTCATATACTCAAAAAAAAAAAAAATTTACAAAATTATAAACATACAAGGAGTAGTGTTGTCAAAGGCAATCGCCTAGGCGATTTTCAGTCTTTATCACCTTAACATGTTCTAGGTGAGGTGTCTTCAAAGAGGCGATTGCCTTAAGCAAGGCGACATGCGATCGCAATGGCCTTTTTAATTGTAACATATTTTACTTATATGTCCTTATGTTTATAGTATTTTATGCACTTATTTAACAATTTTGTAAGAGGCATATCAATATAAAAAATATGTAAGTATAGTCTTGAAAGATTATATTAATATAAGTATTATTATATTAAAACATCTTCCTTCTATCAATCAAATTGATCACCTATATGGGAATTCTTCCAAACATAGGCTTGATTTGTTAGAATTAGTTTAGATGTCTACGAGATTGACCCTATCATATCCTCCATTTTTTTTTTTTTTGAGAGATAAATGAAGGTTTCATAGAAGCTCGGTAAGGGCAAAGAAATATTTACATCATGATTTTAGACCCCCCCAAAAAGACTGCAAAAGAATCTATACACTAGGGGTGAGCTTCTAGCACCCAAAAATACAAAATGTGTAAGATCCTATCTTTGAATCTACAAGGGGTTGTAAATTCCCCTTAAAAAATTCTACTATTTCTCTCTCTCCATATGCCCCAAAAAATACAAAGAGGAATGAACCTTCATGCCTGCTTTACATCACGATCCGCTCGAGATCCATGCCACATTCTAACCGCACCTTCAACCGACCGAGGCATCACCCACAAAAAACCAAACAACAATAAACACACTTGCCGAAATATCTCTCGCAAATGAACAATGAAGCAACTAGATGATCAATATTCTCTTCCTCCTCCCAACACATCACACACCTATTTGCCAAGTAAAACCCTCTTCTTTAGAGATTATCTTGAGTTAAAATAGCTCTCCAAAGAACAGACCGAGCAAAGAAAGCCACCTTTGTGGGGGCCTTAACCTTCCAAATAGCCTTCTAGGGGAAACTCTGAACACCTTTCTTTGCCAAATGCAAATAAAAGGACTTCACCGAGAATACACCTTTACCATTCAACTTCCAGCCAAAGAGTATCTTCTCTATCCTTGTCCACAGGAAGACTATAAAGAAGAGCCATCAAATCAAGAGTCTCCTCCACCTCCTAGTCATTAATATTTCTTCTAAAGCAAGGAGTCCATTCATATCTATTGTCATTAAAATTTACAAAATCCTTCACCCAAGCATCTTGATTGGAGGAGATGCAGGATAATCTTGGAAATCTAAGATCCAAGGTTGGTTCCCCACACCAATTATCCTTCCAAAATTTTACCCTTCCTCCGTTTCCGATCACCAAAGATGAGCATTCAAAGAAAATCTCCATCCCATCCTAATACTCTTCCAAGGCCCCATCCCATAGGCCCCTTCGACCTTTTTCGTGCACCATATACCCTCTTCCTCACCCACTTTTGCAATAATAGCCTTTCTCCACATAGCATCAACTTCTTTAGTATACCTCCAAAGCCATTTGCTTAGAAGAGCTTTATTGAAAGTCCGAAAATCCTTAATTCCCAAGCCCCCTTTCTCCACAAGGAACTTCACCTTTTCCCAGCCAACTAACACCGATCCCTTCCCTTCCTCCTTCCTTTCCTAAAGAAAATTTCTTTGGATCTTTTCAAGCTTGGCGGCCACCGATGCTGGAATCGGAAAAAGAGACATATAATACGTGGGAAGACTCCCCAGGGTGTTTTTGATTAGAGTAATCTTCCCACCTTTGGACATGTATTGCTTCTTCCATCCTTGCTAGTTTCCTTTGAAATCTCTCAACCACTGGGTCCCATATAGCTTTAGTTTTTGGGTTTGCACCTAGCGGAAGACCCAAATAAGTGGAAGGCAGTGAACCCACCTTGCAACCCAAGGTCCAGGAAAATTCTTCAATCCCCTCGACAGCACCCACTAGGATGAGTTCACTTTTCTTCAGATTAACCCTTAGCACTGAAACGGCTTCAAAGCATAACAACACATATCTCAGATAGCGAAATTGAGTTTCAGAGGCCTCACAAAACACTAAAGTATCGTCCGCGAATAACATGTGAGTGATCTCCACTGCATGCTCTTCGTAGTTCCCAACCTCAAAACCTCATAAGAAGCCTTCTTCCACTGCTCTAGACAACAATTTACTCAGAGTTTCCATAACAATAACAAAAAGAAAGGGGGTTAACGGATCTCCCTGACGAAGCCCCCTCGAACTCTTGAAGAAACCATTCGACTCCCCATCTACAATGACTGAAAAGGAAACCTAAGAAATGCAAAACCAAATCCAGTCCCGCCACTTAGATCCAAACCCCATCCTCTCTAGCAAAGACATCAGAAACCCCAGTTCACATGGTCATAGGCCTTCTCGATATCTAGCTTACAAATTAAGCATGTCTTCCTCTTCTTCATCCAAGAATCTATGCATTCATTAGCCACCAGAACTGCATCAAGAATCTGTCTACCGCCAACAAACACATTTTGATTATCTGAAACAATTTTCCCTGAGCACTTTTTTCAGCCTATTAGCAAGGACTTTGGCTAAAAGCTTATATACCCCTCCCGCCAAGCTGATTGGTCTAAAATCCTTTATATTTGTTGCCCCTCCCTTCTTAGGGATTAGGGCAATAAAGGTGGCATTCAGGCTTTTCTCAAATCTGTCCTGCTCTAAAAAAAAGGGAAAAACTGCCATAATATCCTAGCGAACCACCTCCCAACACTCCTTGAAAAAGCCATCAAGAAGCCATATGGACCAGGAGCTTTGTCACTTGCACAGGAGTTAAGAGCCTCCAATACTTCCTCCTCCGAAAAACATCACCTCCAAACCCCTCTTCTCTTCCTCCCCCAAAGAAGCAAACTGCAGATTATCAAGAGTTGGCCTCCTTTGTTGAGATTCCTGGTAGAGATGTTCGTAAAACATGGAAATTCCTTTGCTCACATGCTCCTCTTCCTCCAAGGGAACTCCCTCAACAGTAATTTTATTGATATGGTTGTACCTTCCATGAGCATTTATCGTCCGATGGAAGAACTTTTTGTTTCGATCCCATTCCTTCAGCCATAGGGCTCTAGACTTTTGCTGCCAGCTTATCTCCTCCATTGACCACAATCTGCTCAACTCTGCTTTAAGCTCATCCCTATGGAGTCTTTCTTGCCCCAAAAGAGTTGTATCTTGCTCCTTCCCATCTATATCATTGATCTCCTGAAGGATCCTTTCTTTCTTAACTGTGATATTCCCAAAGATCTCCTTATACCAAATCTTCAGATCACTCTTCAGAAGCTGCAATTTCTTGGCCAGCACATGACTTGGTAACCTCTCCACCAGCCCCCAACCATATCTCCAAAGCCATCTTGTTTCAACCACATGTTCTCAAATCTAAAAGGGCCTTTGCCTCTTTTCTCACCTCCTGTATCCAAGAGGATATGCCAATGGTCAGAAACAGGCCTCGGGAGACAGATAACAGTGCTTCCAGAATTGAACTCTTCCCAATCAGTCGTGGCCACAAACCTGTCCAGTCTTGAAAAAGTGGGAGTTTCTCTAGCATTGGTCCAAGTAATCTGTTACCCTCCATAGGATGTATTGATGAAATCATTGAAATCCCTCATAGCTCTATTCACCCTACCATCCCCTCCTGATCTTTCTTCCAGGAAACCGAGGGGTATTAAAATCCCCCCCAAAACACCACGACTTCTCCCACTTTTCTTTGGACATCTTCAACTCATCCCACAAAAGAAGTCTGTCATGATCATCATTGGGAGATGCCAGAAAATATCCCAACCGAAACCATCTTCCACAGACTCAAATAAACAAGACACTGAATATCTACCAAGAACATGCTCACTGCTGCTGACTAACCTCGAGTCCCACATCACTAAAATCCCTCCTGCTGTGCCCTCTGCTCCCAAGTATCTCCATTGCACCCAATATCCCTTTGAGTGATCTGTTGAAGTTTTGTTTCCTGGAGGCACACTACTGCTGCCCCCCACTTCTTCAAGAAATTCTTTACAATCGTACGTTTCTGAGGATCATTGAGACCCCTTACATTCCAAGAGAGAATTTTTGGCTTCATATAGATACTAAACTTAGCTCCTTACCTGTCCCTTCCTTCCTGCTTCCCAGCTGTCCTTTTCATCTCATAGTTCACTGTGGATTTCAACTTTTGTAGTTCTCTATGGAGGCAAGAGCCTGATTCCCGTTTGACTCCACTCTGTTGTCTATTTGCTTTCTTGATTCTCCCAAACAGGTCTCTTATCTCATCCTCAAACCCACTGCAGGATACTCCAAGGCCTCTGCTTACTATCTTTATTCTCCTCATCACCCACCTGGATGCCTCTTTCATTTTTAGCTCTTTGCTATCTAACATGACCATCTCCCTTCCATCTGTGCTTAGGTCTGGAGCTAACACTGCCAGAGGCTCACATTGAAGAATCCCTACCTCCCTTTCTTGGACTCCTTCGGGTGAGGTCATCTTCCAAACCTCTAGCTCTTTCAATCCAGCCTCGAATCTGCTCCAAGTTCTGAATCACTGTAAACTGAAGACAGAATTAGGGCCGAATTGTTTTCTGAGAAAGATTCAAACTGCCCCAGCCTTTACTTCTACAGAAAGGATCAGCTTCCCTTGTTGAATCATTAAAAATCCCTCCATTTCTGACTTTATCTTCTTCTTGCAAGTCCTTCACACCTGAACTGCCATACTCGTCCTGGTAATCTTGCTCAGAATCTTCCACTGTCGATTGCTTAGCCCGTTCCCGATAACTGGTTTTTTTACCAACGCTAGGTTCACCCATCTCTAAGCATCTGATATCCTGGTCGCTTTCATCCCCATCAAATCCTGCTGCTCCTTCCTCCCAGTCGTTGTGATTACCATGCCTCACTTCCTTGCCCAACTATGTCCTTTCCTTTGCCTTCTCTGTGCGCTTCCCCTGTAACTCTCACAACCACAATCTCCTTCCCCTTCTCATTCTTATGAATTCCTGAGAGGGGACTTTCCTGCAGCCCTGTGCTGGGTCTTGATGCCCTCTTGGGCTTCGGCAGCAGTTGGGCTCTTTTGCATGGGTTGCATCCAATTGAAGAGAATGCTCCTTATTATAAGGCCCAATCCCCTTTCCTTTAACCTCTCAGCCCAAACTCTTGTACGAAGGCCCAAAAGCAATCCCATGATACCTGCCTCTACCCTTCGAATTATCCATCATCCCATGGGCCCCCTACGTCTCATGTCTGTCTGCTTGCCAGCATCGACAAATTGCAATTCAAAATTTGAATTGCACACCTGTCAAGCCATGTGTCGAGTACCCATCAAATCCTCCTCTCTTCTAGACCTTTCGATTTGATGCCTTTCGTCATGCCCCTTGTGCACATGAGATTCACGCATTCGATTTCTTTCGTCTTCACCATCACCGGGCTGATCTCTGGCTGCTGCAATTTCTTCTTTCAACCAAAACCGTGGCCCTTTTTCCATCCAAACTGGGATTTCGAACCCTTCTTCCCCAACCATGATTCTGATCAACACCGGAATGTGTTGATGAGATGATTGCACAAGAATTCTGGCCCACCTCAAACTGCTTCCGACTATTGGTGTCGTCGTCGATGGCTATGAACCCCACCAGACATCCCCCAGTCTTCAGAAAGTCTCGTTGCTCCATAAGAAGGCTGGTAGTCCGATTTACCTCACCCAACAGCTGTCCGCTTCCCATCCCTTTCTCTAATAACATCCCGCCGCATGTCCATCAATCAAGAATGACCGGAAGTCCATCCATCACCCAGTCCCTAACTTCCAGAACACTCATTGCTGCTTTTTCTGACGGAAATTCGAACAGGAATAAGGCTCCATGCATGCCTAGAGCTGTCACCCCTGCTGGAATCTTCCATTTTTTGTTAACCCACTCCTGCACCTTGCATATGTCCGGGATTGGTTCATCTCCCATCTCTACCCTGCCGACCAAGCATCTGGTTAGAAACTCCCTTCGGTCTTTGCATGAGGCTGAATCAACTTCAATGTTGGCCCAACTACTTCTTGGAACATTCTGAATCTTGATTAATGTCTCTGGCCAACCTCTGATTGTTGCTGCCTCCTTGTATGAACGCCCTTCTGTTACTAATCCTCCCTCTGATATCTTCCCCAATCTCCGAAACGCATTGCAACTTTCCACCACCCCCCTCCCCCCTATCTACTTCTGGAACATACAGTTCTCTTTTGATTTCTCCATTCCATTCTTCTATATGCACAAATGAACCTGCTTGGTTTGATTTTCAGACCGTATACAGGCTTCTAGCTCTGCCATGAAAGACTCTCAAAGATCGCCTTCCTACTGGCTTTCTACCCATAAGGTCGAGCTCCTTGCATATCCACCTCAACCCTTCCTCTTCCACCTGTATTCTTCTCACTCTTCCTTCGCCCCTTGCCACTATCTGAAAGAGATCCTCATCTTTCTTTCCTATTGGTCGGATCTCAAAAGATTTCCGGCCGATCACAGAGAAGCTTGTGTTCTTCATTTTCCCCAAGGACATTTTAATCTTATTCCAAACCAAATCTTTTGCTTTTTGGTCACTTGGTTTTCTTTGCATATGTAGATTATCTAGGCTAATATTATACATGTTTTAGTTTTACCCAATTGAGGCCACTTTAACACCTAGGCTAGCATATTATTACGACTAGTAAGTTTGCAAAAAAAATTCTATAACTGCACTAAAGCTTAAAATGGTTATATCACTAAAATGCGTCATATGTAACTTTTAGATTGAACTTTTTAGTGTTGCGTGATAATTATCGCCTCGCTTTTCGGGCCATGTGAGACCATAGTGCTTTAAGGGCATCTTTTGCCTTTAACTGTACTAATGAGGGGTATGCCTCAATAATTCAAAAATATAATAGTTTCAAAAAATAATCTTTGAATTTACAAGTGGACATTACTGATCAAAAAAAAAATCTACAAGTGGACATCATCTCTCTGTAAAAAATAATAAAAAAAAAAAATCGAATCCGCTCCCTCCAAATACACCAAAACAAGCATATGGAATTTATCCTCCACATCGTCGTCCTCCTCTTCTTTCCAACAGCCTTTCAAAAATTCCACCACTAAAGAAGGCATCACCCTACAACATCCGAACAAAAAAAAAAAAAAAACAAATCCCACACTTCCTTCACAAAAGAACAGTGAAGAAAGAGGTGATTTCTGGTGTCCACACTGTTAAAGCACATGCAAAACCTTCCTGACAAGTGAAATGCCCACTTCTTGAGATTATCCATAGTAAGAATAGCCCCCCAAGCAAGAGTCCATACAAAGAAAAGCAGCCTTCAAAGCGGCCTTTGTGCCCCAAATTATTTTCCAAGGAGAGCTTCTACCTCCTCTCCTAGCCAAATCCATGTAATAGGATTTGACTATAAAAGTGTTGCTGCAATCTTTCTTCCACACCATCTTGTCTCTATCTCCTATACTAGGCTTGTATTGATGAAGAAGATTAAAAAAATTCTCCACTTCTTTCGTTTCCCAATCATAAAAATTATTGTGAAAACGAGCTATCCAAACAACACCATCCTTTGAGCTAGACAAATAGTTCACTATCCTTGACTCCTTATTTGAAGCTAGCTGAAAGAGACACGGAAATCTCTCCTTTAGAGCTACATCACCACAACTCAAAATGCCACAAGCCCACCTCCACTTCCATCGTGGCCGAAATATGACTGCCTATGCCCATAACTAAGATACAAGACCATTTATAATGAGATCGTTTTGCTGTTGCTTCATCCACGCTCTGAAATCCTCCACATCTATTACCCAATTTTTCATATACTACTTGGCTCCATAGAAATACTAGTAATCCAACCACTCAAACCCAAACCTCTGATTGTTCAAACCCTTTTCTCGAACATCCTCTTAACAAAGCCCACCAATCCAAAAATAATGGCTGGCCCTCGAACGCCAAATTTTGCTGTCTCCATATTTCTGTCACGTCTTCGATTTAAGGAAACTCCAAAAGCCTTGGCCACCCTCCTCCTCTGTCGACCTCCGAAACATGAATACATTATTGCCCTTCACTATTCCGCTGTGGTAGACTCTTTCAGAACTCCTTCCATCTCTGCGATTCTGCATTTCCTCCAACTCTTCTCAAGGCCACCGCACACCATCTTTTTATACCCATAATCTTCTTACGACACCCTTTCCCCTTTCAGTTATCTGAAACAACTCCACATTTCTGGTTTCGATCAATTCCAGTTCGAACATTCCCCCGCTACCCCCAGTGCGCATACTCACACTCATCTCTCTCATTTCACTCTGGAGATGCATAATGGTTTTACAAATATCTCCCTGACAATATCCAATTAATCACTCTAGCAAGGTTTAACATTTGCCTTTTTGTGTACACAAGGTGAAGAAGCTCCTTGAGTGATTTTTCTGGTAAGTATTTATATTATCAACAAAGCCCCGAAAGGGGGGTGCAACCCATGTACACACAGACAAGATTTGGTCCACTAGCAAGTTAAATAATTATACATTAAGGATCTATTAATTTCTCATTTGAATAATATATTATACCAATCTACACATTTAAAAAGTGCCAATGAGTTGATGACTGCCTTCAATATTTATGTTTTGAGAAGCAAGGATTAGAAACTCTTTCTATGACATGGCGTAGGCCCTTTGGAGTGAACCAAGTGTACTCTTCGTTTTACCCAACTTGTTTGTCAGTCTTGCATGAAGAAATTTATGTTGCCAAGTAATTGTATGTCTAAGATTAGTTAAATGGATTAACAAGAAATTATAAGAAAGAATGGAGAAACATTTATTTATGGAAAATACTCTTAAACATTTATTCAGGGGATCACTCTTTAACTCCTCATTATCTGCCGACTCCAAACCATCTCTCTCTCTCCACGTCAGATTTTATGTTCTTTATGTCTATGCACTATCTGTGCTCCTTCTGTTTTATAAAAGAGGAAGATGAAACCTATAGGTTTGCAATATCACTCTTTGATCTTTCTGCATTCTTGATATAAAAAGAATGAATCTAGTATGAAAACTAGCTGAATTAGGAAATGAGGAGAGTGTTTCAATATCCTAAGATCTAGCATTAAAGGTGCTAGTGTTTTAGCATCATAAGTAATATATAATTGTTTGAATAAGATTATAGAGAGCATTTGCTGGAGTCTGCAAAAACCAGGATGACCTGGCACTGAACATCATTTAGTTATTCCATGAAGATAAAAAAGGACTTTTGTTCCCCAGAAAAAAATTCAGCATCATCAAGGCATCAGCACCTTATTTCTCTCCTTTGAAACACTCAAAGACATAGGGGGCAGTCTTATTTTTGATATATCAATAAACTCAAACTAAACTTCTGGTCTTGTCTGGGTTAGCCTTCTCCAAGTTTGTGCTTAAGTTGGTTTGTATTGAAAATCAGGGCATTACTTCCGTTTTCATTTTAAAATGTGAATTTTGGTATTTAGAATGTGGATAAAGAGTTTATGGGAGATTAAAGTCCTTAATATTGAGTTCAGGTTTTGGGATTTCTTAATCTTTATGTTTTGTATAGATTCACCTAGAAAGTGGAAACACCTGTGGAAATCAAGGGTCAAAAATGATTGTGCTGGGTTTGGGGCTGGCGGGTCTGCCCAGCTGTAATTGACAGTGTGTATCATTGACTTGGATTAAGAATAAAACAAATTTAAGCTCTTGAACTTTTTACTCTTCATCTTTGAAAATATTTAAGAGCTGGAGAAAACTTCAGTTTTTAAGTTTTAATTAGTCATACAACATTAAAGTTTTTGAATCTAATAATTCATCTTGAGTTTTTCGGTTATTGGAATTTTAACTCTTCATTTTTGAATATATTTAAGAGCTGGAGAAAATATCAATTTTTAAGTTTTAATTGGTCATACAACATTAAAGTTTTTTAATCTAATAATTCATTTTGAGCTTCTTGGGTTTTTTTTTTAATCATATCTGATTCCTTCATTGAAAATATTGAAAATGTTGAAGTTATTATGTCATTGAAAGACATTCTTCTATAATATTGGCACCATGAATATCATTTTTTTCTGTGTCATGCAGGTACGTGGATGTGATCCTTCAGTTAATTGACAAAGCAGGAGATTTTGTCAGTGATGACATTTGGTTTCGCGTGGTGCAGTTTGTTACAAATAATGAGGACCTACAGGTTGCTAAGACTTCTTATTATATGTGCTTCATTCTTTTGATGGCTGTATTTGTATGAAGTTCACCCAATTACTATTTGCGTTACACTTAATATGTTTTTTTATCAGCCTTATGCCGCTGTTAAAGCCAGGGAGTACCTTGATAAGCCCGCTATACATGAGACAATGGTCAAGGTGTGTATACTGTGCCTATGATTCATCTACATATTTTTTTATTTTATTTTTGATAAGTAAAGTAATTTATTTAAAAGGGCCAAAGAAAGGCAGTGCACCATTTGAATGTATTAGTCCTACTCATCTTAAACCCTTCAAATTAAATGGTCAAGGTGTGTATATTGTGCCTATGATTCATCTACATATTTTTGAATTTTTTTTTTGATAAGTACAGTAATTTATTTAAAAGGGCCAAAGAAAGGGGACCACCCATTTGAATGTATTAGTTCTACTCATCTTAAACCCTCCTGCTTAAATAGGTCTCTCCAAATTTCTAATTAAATATTAATTCCCCCTTTTTTTTCATACTAGCTTAGAAGCGCGTGCCTTGCATGTGTAAATTTGTCAAATAATAATTTTTTTTTTATCTTGAAAGATATTTTATCTATAGTACTATTTCATGAAACAGGTACCGTCTTAAGAAAATTTTGAAAAAATATAAATAAAAGTCACAATGGATATTTATTATATGATCACATTCTAAAATTCACAATTATGCAATAAAATCTTCAATCAAATTTACAAACTATAAGCTCAATTCACTCTCAATTTTAAATAAAGAATTATTAGGATTACTTTCATTTACACAAACTGATCTTTTAATTAATATAATAAGTAATTGATAATATTATTAAAAAAATATTAATTTTTTTATTAAATAATTAATAAAGTTATAACCAAGTCTCACTTGTAATGAAATCACAACTGAGTTCACTCATAATTAATAATAGTGAATTACAATTACAATAAAAATAGAAGTACAATAAGGATATTCATTCAATTAATCGTATTCAGATATACGATAAAAATTAAAGTTTGAAGAGGATACTCGGTTACAACAAAAATAACTTTGAAACATCTATTCTGATCATTAGAATAAAAGTGTAGATACACATACATTCAAATATATCACTTAAAATTTGTCATACATTAGATACCTAGATTGCATGTTATTTACATATTTTATTTACCATTTTTTCCTATGGAATGGTTTCTTTTCCAACAATATTAATTTTTTTTTTCTATCTTCTATATTATCACGTCAATTTTTTTTTTAAAATTTTTAATATGTTTTATTTTACACACTTCTATATATCTAATTTTTCAATTTATTTTATTATATGCACTTCCTAGTGTTTTAGAATTCTAGAAGGGAAGTCTTTTTGAAAAATATATTGGCCTTTTCCTACATTATTGATCCACTTTTTTTTTTTTTTTTGTCTCAACTTCTATATTATCATGTCGGGAAATTTTTTAAAATTTTTTTCATCTATTCTACTTTATAGAATTCTTGCTTTTTTTGGATTCTAAATTATTATCACATCACAAATTATTTGTAATTTTTAATCTATTTTATTTTATACGTTTAGGATTAGGATTCTATAACTTTGAAATTTTAATTTTTTTTTGGTCTCGACTTCTATATTATCACGTCGGGAAATTATTTTTAATTTTTTTCATCTATTCTACTTTATAGAATTCTTGCTCTTTTTGGATTCTAAATTATTATCACATCACAAATTATTTGTAATTTTTAATCTATTTTATTTTATACGTTTAGGATTAGGATTCTATAACTTTGAAATTTTAATTTTTTTTGGTCTCGACTTCTATATTATCACATCGGGAAATTATTTTTAATTTTTTCATCTATTCTACTTTATAGAATTCTTGCTCTTTTAGGATTCTAAATTATTATCACATCACAAATTTTTGTCATTTTTAATCTATTTTATTTTATACGTTTAGGATTTGGATTCTATAACTTTGAAATTTTAAGATATTTTATTTTATTTTAGTTTTCACACACACACATATATATATAAAATGTTACCCACTTTCAGTTTTTTTTTTTTTATTTTGAAAATCAACAGAAGATGTATTGTACAATCAATCTCATTACATTACAAGCGCAATGATTCTCTCAACTCTAGACCCTGGGAAACTCAACAACT
The DNA here is from genome assembly GCA_008638375.1 of Nyssa sinensis. Taxonomy (NCBI): domain Eukaryota; kingdom Viridiplantae; phylum Streptophyta; class Magnoliopsida; order Cornales; family Nyssaceae; genus Nyssa; species Nyssa sinensis. Next base: position 53,028,443 of record CM018031.1, on the reverse strand, counting down.
CAAACCAACAACTGTAACAAATACAGAGGTAAAGGCCAGCCCAAAGCTGGGAGAAATAAATAAACTACACATCCCTTTCTAGTGTTTGTTGCATAGTTAAATTTCTAAGTTCAAAGTCAGAATAAACTCTCATTGGAAAAATATGTAATCTTTGAGGGTATTTTTGTCAAGTTTAATTTAAAAGGTGTAAAACAAAAACAACTCATACTTTTATGTATAGTATAGATATAGATATTAAAGCAATATCATAAGTGAATAGCATACATCATGAAACTCATTTTTGAATGTATCTAGTTAGTTCACCCATAATTAAGGCAAAAAGGTAGAGAATTATTGCTAACCGCTAATGCAAGCCCATGGTGATTAGGGACTCACTTGTTTCAAGTTGTTATAACTACAATCATAGCTTCATCATATGTCCCTTTTTTCGGGATATACATGCCCTCTATTATATCAATATACTTCTTTGTGACTTCTTTCTTTTCCAAAACCCGCTATATTATATTTAGGAATCCTATCATAAACTTTCTCCAAATTCATAAATATCATAAGACATTCCTTTTTTCTCTACACCTTTCCATTAATCTTCTTAGTAAGTGGATGGCTTCTATGTGGACCGCCCTAGTACAAATTTAAAATAATTTTCGGAAACTATTGTCTCGAGTTTTAGTCATTGCTCAATCAGCCTCTCTCAAAGTTACATAATATAATTCATTAATTTAATACAATGGTAATTTATACAACTTGAATATCCTTGTTATTTTTATAATAGGTACCAAAATACCTTTTTTCCATTCATCAAGCGTTCTCTTTGTTGATATAATTTTATCAAGTAATTTTGTTAACCAATACACGCTATAATCTCCTAAACACTTCCAAACATCAATTGAAGTACCTTGTGGACCAAGAGCCCTTCCTATTTTCATTTTTTTAATGGCTGGTGTTCCTTAGTCTTTCTATGGTTTTCATATTCTTTAAAATATAAAATTCTGATATGATTTTCATTCAACTACTTCTCAAAGTACCTATGTTTCATTTCCTTATTTTCGTCATCTTTCACCACGACGTTCATATTATCAATTTTTTATGTCCCTAATATGATTAAAATCTCTCGTTCCTCTCTCTGAACTTGGCTAATTTGTATATATTCTTCTCCCCCTCTATCATATGTCCCTTTTTTGTCTTTCATTCCAAGGCATAACTTGTATCCATACGCTTCATATTCGCCCGGAGTTCGCTCCCAGAAATATAGCCATCCCTGCCCCCTCACGTCAATCCCACGAGCCTCTTATCCATTCTCATTCAATCACGGCGGGGGAGCAAGTCAAAATAGAAAAACTCACATTGGGTTTAGGGATAATCAGGCTCGAACTGATGACTTCCACCACGTCAAGGTGACACTCTACCGCTGAGTTATATCCCTTCCCGGCCCCCATCGAGAAATAGAACTGACTAATCCTAAGTCAAAGGGTCGAGAAACTCAACGCCACTATTCTTGAACAACTTGGAGCCAGGCCTTCTTTTCGCACTATTACGGATATGAAAATCATGGGAAAAATCGGATTCAATTGTCAACTGTATGTCCCTTTTTTTGGGATAAGAATCAGTAGACCATCTCCTAGAGCATTGCAAGATGGCAAGGGATGCTTGGAACATGTTATTCTCCCTTTTTGGATGTATGTGAGTGAGGCAGGCCTCAATCAAGCAACTTTTTTTGGGATGGAAGTGTAGAAGAATTATGAAGGAGTTGAAAATAGCATGGAGGATGGCTCCAGTTTGCCTTGTATGGTGCTTATGGTGGGAGAGGAATAGGACTTTTGATGTGATTGATATTTTGGGGATCTTAGGCTTTAATTTTTGTAGTTGGTCCCTTTCTTTTGTAATCTTAGGTTTTCCCTTCTCAGGCACCTTGTTTATGCTACAAATTATATTTACCGATAAAAAAAAAAAATGCAGCATAAGCATATTTTTCCAGTTCCACATGACCAAATTACATCAAACATGGGAATTTTCCCTCTCTGACTGTTCTATAACAAAATAATTTTTTGATGTAATGCATTGGATCAGTTTTTTGATTTAATGGATTGAATTGCACTGTGTAAGTCTATTTTGGAATTGGTTTTTATGGAGCAGGTAAGTGCTTATCTCCTTGGAGAATACAGCCATCTTCTGGCCAGACGGCCTGGTTGTAGTCCAAAGGAAATATTTAGCATCATACATGAAAAGCTTCCTACTGTTTCGTAAGGGCACTCAAACCTTTGATCTTCTTGTCTTCTCTTGTCAATATTTGTTGTTATCGTTTTAAGTATGCTATTGCACATATTTTATCTTCAGGACTTCAACAGTTCCTATTCTTCTTTCAACATATGCTAAGATTTTGATGCACACTCAACCTCCAGAGCCAGAACTACAAAATCAGATTTGGGCAATATTCAGCAAGTGAGATTATCCTACAGTGACTCCTAATCTCATCCTTTTAATTATTTTGGATTTATAATTAATTCTTTATCACAAAATTCCCTGAAATTCTTTTGCAATGATCTTGCATTCTTTCAGATACGAGAGCTGCATTGATGTTGAGATACAGCAACGAGCTGTTGAATATTTTGCATTGAGTAGGAAAGGTGCAGCGTTAATGGACATATTGGCTGAAATGCCCAAGTTCCCTGAGCGCCAGGTACGTGTATGGACTTTGCAACATTTGCTCAAGAGCAGGTTGTTATCCCATAATTCTGTGGACTAGTCCATTAATATATTTGATTAAGTTGGCCGTATCTATTGTTTAGCTTGATGTCCATGGAAGAGTAGAGAGAGAGAGAGAGAGAGAGAGTGTGTGTGTGTTTTGCTTGGCAACGGACTAGAGCCCCTAACATTTGTGTTAACTGATGAGAGTCCAAGGATACTACTTGGCCGACTAGGCTGGTGGATTTATGCAATTATTGACACTGACTGTAATATCTTTGTGAAAATGTAGTCTGCATTAATTAAAAAAGCTGAAGATACTGAAGCTGATACTGCTGAGCAAAGTGCTATCAAGTTGCGGGCTCAGCAGCAGACTTCCAATGCTTTGGTAGTGACGGACCAACGCCCTGCTAATGGAACTCCAGCTGTGAACCAGCTTAGTCTGGTAAAGATTCCCAGCATGAGCAATGTGGTGAGATCTCTTTCCACTGGACTTTTCTGAATCACAGAATTTACATTGAAGATTCTTTAGTTTTATTTGGTTAGAGATTGATCTATGGTTGAGCATTTGGACAGGATCATGACTTAGGGGACCAAGGGGTGACTCAGACAAATGGGACTCTGACCGTAGTGGATCCTCAACCTCCAACCCCTTCAGGTGGTGATCTCCTTGGTGATCTTTTAGGTCCCCTGGCTATTGAAGGCCCTCCTGCTGTTTCTGTCCTATCTGAGCGTAATTTGGTCTCTGGAGTCGAAGGTGCTTCATATGCAGATGAGAGACTAGCCATTGCACCTGTTGAAGAGCAGGCAAATACTGTTCAGGTACGGCTTTTGGTTGCTTAAATGCATACTTGTGATTTGATTCTGAATAAGCATTTATTGTTTTATTGATCATTGGAAGTCATCAGTGACTCCTTTTTGGACTGAGATTACTGGTGCTCTTGTGCCAAATTAAAGTTTGTAGCTGCAATCTGCTATTCTTATTTGAATTCTTGAAAATTACAACCTCAATGGATTCGTTAAAATTGTATAATATTTGGTGTCCTCTTGTTTTTGCAAATTTGAACCTCTGGGAAACTTCGCGCATATGTGCTAGGTTGATGAATTTGAAAATTCAAGATAAAATGTGTCTAATGTAGTCAGGGTGTTTACTTGCATCTGCTAAGACCTGCCTTTCTGTCTATATGGGCAGTGATTGGTAGGCAGCAACCCGAGGTTGGCTAGGTGATGCTTAGATGCTTGGGGATCATCTGCACAATACCTTGGCTTAATAATCGGAAATTTTCTACTTGTTACCACTCTCTTTTAATTGGAAAATTTATATAATTGCATGTAATGCTTTAAAAAAGTTAATGGTGGAAATGCTTTGCTAGCAATCCGAATCACAATATACTTAAACATGTTTTGTTTGATAATGAGTACTGTAAATGCTTCTTTGGTATTTTAATGTTTAAAATGGAATTGCATACCTATTTTTAGTCACTGAAGGATTTCCTAGGTGTTTCCTCACTGCTTCAACTACAATGCTGTTGCGTTTGCTGAAAAATGAGGGCTGTTAATTTATAACGCTTTTAGCTGGTGTGCCCATGCTATTTATCTTTTTTGCCTAGTTTTTAATTCCCATTGCATGTTCAACTCAAATTTGTTTCATTTATCTGATTATATGTGAAATTCATACTTTGTTTGGGCCCTCTGGGGCAAGGATGTCAAATTCATACTTGCTGAGAATCAAATCCCAATTTTTTCAGTAATATGGATAATGAATTAACTTACACACAAACTCTTGAAATCAGAGGCTGCATAGGGCTTTGATTGAGGGCTTGTTCCTTAATCCCCACAACAGTGTTAATATTTCAGTAAAAATGCTGAATTTGCAATTCAAAAGGTCAAATCCGGTAGTTTGACCAAGTCTAATCTGTGCATTCGGCCGAAATTTTTTTCAAGTCTCCTAAATTGCCGATTTGGAAATCCAATCTTTTGTTGGACTAATTCCACGACCTAGCTGTCTGGCATGGAAACTTTAAAAACCTAGGTTCTGTGCAACAATGGCTTTGTTTATTTGTATTTACTACAGACATGATTATATGCTATTTTATAATAATTTTACTTTTTAAAATAGATTCTTTTTTTTCTTTTGAAGATTTTCATAACATATCAATATCTCACTATAATTTTTTATTTCTTATTTAAAGATAGAATAGTAGAAAATACATTGAAATTTCCCTAACGTAGAAAATTGATATCTGCTACTGATTTAGTTTCTAATACTTTATTATTCAATGTGTATTATATGTACAAGAAGTGATTTTCGCAATGAGGTGGCAGCAGTTTTTACTGAGGCTAGCAGCAACTGATGTTCATGAGATATGAATCCAGGTGTTTTAGTTGTGCTAAATTTGGCACCAAACTTGATTCACCCAAATCAATCTGATTTTTTAATAAAGTTTTCTTGATGTGTCTTGATATTTTTTCATTTACTGGGTTGGCTGGTTTGGTAGTCTTTGGCCTGCTCAACCTGCTCAGCTTTAGTATTGACATGCATAATCATCTCTCATAATTCCAGAGTCTTACCTGAATTGCCATATGGTCTGATGAATATTCTTAGTCATGTTATATATGATTTCATTCAGTGATTCGATTGTTTTTTTTTATAATTAGTGATTGGATATTAATAATGCTATACAGACATTACATTGAATGTTGAAGGGGTTTCTGTTTTATCTTTTTTAATATTTTCAGCCATCTTTGAGGTCTTTACCATAGGCTGGACTTTAGACCCAAAGCACTGATTCTGTTTGTCAGTACTTAAAAAGACTTGATCCCTTGATCTGTCCTATTGGACATACTTAGGGCCATAAGAATGTTTGGCCACTCAAATGGGAATTGTTTACATTTTTACAAATCGTTTGTGTGGTGTATGGGTATTTCTTATTGATTTATATCATGATATAGACGCATGATATCTCACTCAGTTCTAGGGTGCAATATATCTGGCCTTGCCAAGATGAAAGAAAATTTGTTGGATACCTCTGTTGCTAAGCATTTTGAAAATTGTGAACTGACTTTCATTGTGCTAATAGATGCTTTTGACTCTGGTTTCATCTACACGTTTGCAGCCAATAGGAAATATTGAAGAAAGATTTCATGCTTTATGCCTGAAGGATAGTGGTGTGCTATACGAGGATCCTTATATTCAGGTTTGCAGTCCTATTGAAGTTATCCCTTTGACTGTAATTTGTTGGAACTTGGTTATCATTTGTTATACCATAAGGAACCTGGTTAATGATAATATGAGTGTATTGTCATTTCAACCTTGCTTATGGTGTTTTTCTCTAAAAAAACATCCCAGATTGGCATTAAAGCTGAGTGGCGAGCCCATCAAGGGCGACTTGTCCTTTTTTTGGGAAACAAGAATACTGCTCCACTTGTTTCAGTTCAAGCTCTGATATTGCCTCCCTCCCATTTGAAGATGGAGCTCTCATTAGTACCTGAAACTATTCCTCCACGGGCTCAGGTCAGACTACTTGTTATCTTTTGATAGATCCCAGGTTGTTGCTTCTGTTAGCTGCTCCTATGTTTCGTATGTTTCGTATTTTTGAATTTGCTGTCTTAATTGTGACTACATTTTCGGTTGTTTAGGTGCAATGCCCACTTGAAGTCGTCAACCTCGGCCCAAGTAGGGATGTGGCTGTTCTTGACTTCTCCTATAAGTTTGGAACCTATGTGGTATTATTACCTATAAATGTTTCTTTGTTTCTCTTTTTTTTTTTTTGGGTACAGTTTCTCTTTGTTTTTCAACTTCTCCTGTAAGTTCGAAACCCATAGGTATTACCTTTTGATATATCTTGTTTCACCCTTTATAGGTCAATGTCAAGCTTCGACTTCCTGCTGTCTTGAATAAATTCCTTCAGCCTATATCAGTATCTGCTGATGAATTTTTCCCCCAATGGAGATCACTTTCTGGACCACCTTTAAAACTTCAAGAAGTGGTATGTAAATTCTGCCGCCTGTTTAACCCCATAATGAGTGTGGTGCACACCCATGCGCATGTTGAATGTTACCTCCTCACTTCTGTTGGTCTACCTTCTTTAGATGTCATTTGTTGTTTTAACTTATACAATGATTTTGAGTACTTAATGTAGGCAAATTGAATTTCAACACTGTAACGCTGGTACGGTCTCTTGCAATTCGTGTGTAATTTAAATAAATCCATGGCTGCAATTCATCATTTTTGGTTGGGGGATAATAAATTGTTGGGACTGATGATTGGCTCCTAAGATCGTCGGAAAAAATAATTTTTGGTACGAGGAGACTTGTAAAAGCTAATTGACAAGACATGATTAATTGTGCTCAACCTTGATGATGAAATGTCCATTGAGATATATGGGAAAAGTACAATTGGACAATTTTCCAAGAACTATATTCTACCTAAATAACAGATTAGCAATAGTGTTTGTGATCCATTGTAGCAAAGTGGTACAATTGTGCATGGAATTTAAAAGGGAGGGATGGACTTAAGGGTTCCATTCTAATGATTGTTCTTAAAAATAAAATGAAAGACGGAGGGATCAGTGTGCTGATCAGTAGGTCAATCTTCAGCTATATGCAACATGTTCAAATCTGTAAAATGACCTGGTAGTGTTATATTCCACCATGTTGACCAATATATATTTAACCATATTTTCCTATAAATTTGTGCAGGTTAGAGGTGTAAGACCAATGTCTCTCATGGAAATGGCAAACTTATTTAACAGTTTGCGGTTGATGGTTTGTCAAGGGCTCGTAAGTTTTTGATTCTTTTGAACTGGCTTCCCTTCTTCATGCAAATTCAATTTCCTAGCTTATTGATTTCATGTTTCAGGATCCAAATCCAAATAATTTGGTTGCAAGCACAACCTTCTTCTCAGATAATACTCGAGCCATGTTGTGCTTGGTGAGGAATATTTGTCCTTTTACAGCTAATTATTTGTATTTATAGCTCATGAGTTTACTGCTAACAAAAAATATCCGTTGTATGGATCTAAGGAAACTGCTGGTACCTTCATTCTTGTCTGAAGTCTACCTCATCTGTTCTGCAAAATTTAAATTCTAACCGTTCAGACAAGTGTTGGGGCAAAGTTGCTCTATATTGTTGAATTTTACAAGTTCTTAGTTGAAATGATATTTCTTAGCTCTTTTGATGGAATGCTTCTTTAGATATTGGCCTAATTACAGCTGATGGGTGGGGAAAAGAAAAAATGTCTTCAATTATAATCTGCCATTTTAGTATTACAATGGTATTTGTGAGAGGCTAGTTCTTGATGACTTTTTTTCATTTTCTCTTGTTGGTGATATTCAGTTGAGAATCGAAACAGATCCAGCAGACAGAACCCAGCTGCGTATGACAGTTGCCTCGGGGGACCCTATGCTAACATTTGAGTACGATTTCGATTTCTAAAGTTTTTGACTCTGTACTATTAGCTTAATTTGAACTTTGGCAACATCATCTGACCACCTATGTACAGGTTGAAGGAGTTCATCAAGGAACAATTGATTAGCATCCCGACAGCTCCCCAGGCACCTGCACCAGTGCCTACACAAGCTCAACCAACCAAATCGCCGACAGCATCGTCAGATCCCGGGGCTATGCTTGCTGGTTTGCTATGACAAAGTGGATTTGATTATTGAAGATTTGTTCACTACAATACTTGTAAAACTGATTATACATTGGTCCCACCCATCTATCCCTCGAGCCAAGATGTGGGGCAACAAACAATACGATGCAAGGGCTGGCGGAATCAAGCATGAGCTTTTACATGATCGGCTTAGTGTTTGAGTTGGATTTTTATGGGGATTGGGTCGATGCATTGAGATTCTTTCTGCACAATTACATTTTTCCTTGGTGAGTGTTCTCTTTTTTGGGGGGTGAAGGTTTTTCTCTCCTTTTTTTTTCCCCTTTATGATTAGTTTTTTTTTGGTCTAGTCAGGTTTAATTGGGTTGGTTTCTGTAATTCAAATAGCTTGCCAGCAATTGCGTGAAGTGAAACCATTTGTAACAATTGCATTTGTTTGTCAATCCATATTTATATTTTAATAAGAAAATTTGAGTTTAAAAAAAAAGTGTGTACCATTAATCTGTTTTTCTTCTTTGATTGAGATTGTGCTTGAAGTCCGTCTTTTAAGTTACCTATCTGGTTATTATCCAATATGGTGTGGTGGTGTATGAAAACCAACTTTCTCAACAAATTTAGGATATTTAAAGGGTTTGTTAAGCACCGTTCACACAATGACGATCTCACTGCCTGGTTCTCGTGATAGCTTTGTTTGGTTTTGATGAGAAAGTAGGTGTTCCCTGTTTTCTGCTTTGGTGTTACATCAAGGATTGGTATGCATGTGAACGTGTATACATGTCTACATCTACACATTACAAGAATTTTTTACCTCACGCATTTTTTTTTATTAATTTCTGTAAGTCGTGGACTTGGACTTTCAGTTTCAGTTTCAGTTTCACTTATTTTTTAGACTCGTGCATGAGTTACTTTTTACCTCAAGCATATTTTTTATTATTTTTCGTAACTCTTGGACTTCCACTTTCACTTATTTCTTAGACTATGAGTTAGAAAAAAAAGTAATTTTTTTTTTAAATTTATGTGACTCAAGTAATTTTACACTTATTCTTCAAATCTATGTATGAGTGCGTGAGTTATGAAAAATTTTTTTTAAAAAAAACACGCGTATGAAGTCAGAAATTTGGTATTAAGAGATTTTTTCTGTAGGGAGAGTCCCCAATCTCGCTTTTATAATTTTGATTTTTGACCACCTTCAACATCGAAAGTCCAAACTGATAAACATTTAGCCCCAATATTTTAAGAATGAAATGGTGCCCCCCATCTCTGCTTCCTCTTAGTAATCTGATATTCCATGAATGCTAGCTTTCTACACTAGTAAATGTTTCTTTTCCAATTTAAAGAGTAGCCCTTTTCTGAGCAGAAGTAAGCCAAAGTTGAAATAAGGATGACAATTTAATTCATTCTAATAAAAATCTGACATACCCCGTCTTTAATAGAATGGGTTTGAGAGAAGCTCTCTGAATCTCATATCCCATCTCACCCCGATTTATCTTGATCTTATAAAATAAAATAATAAACAAATTTTTGTTAAATATAGCCAATATTTATAATTATATCTTTTAGTCACATACTGAAAACTTAAGCAAACTTCACAAAATTATACATTTGTAAAATGAAATAATATTATTTTAATTTTCTAACGACAAAGTTTTATTCTTATTTTAACTCATGTACTAGTCACATTTGAATAAATTTTGGGTTTGGGAGGACAATTTTGTTGTGAGGCAAGTCGGGAAAGGGCTCCCCAGTCCCAAACTTGTAGCATTGTCATCCTTTCTCAATAAGGTCTTGTACGAAAGTACATCATCACCCAAAGAGAAGTTCTATCAAATAAAGTGACTTTAAGTTAAAAAATTTAATGATCATGCAAATTAAATTTTAACATATATCATATATTTTAAATTAAAACATCATTATTCTTGTCACATGCTTAAAACTAATTTACATGACCAGCCTGCCTCAACAGTAAACACCAAAGTAAACTTTTACACTGCCAGTGAGGCAATCCGCAGAGTCGTTTGCTTCTCTGTGGATTGTTATACAAAATTGCTGGGAACATAAAACCAAATTCAGAATGCACTAGCATACAAGAAATTCTTTACCATAGGAATAATTTCACCGCATTGGTGGGACTGGGAAACGATCAAAATGATTCAGTCCTTACTGATCTCAAAAATTTTATGATGCGAATCCGATTTATACAAGAAAAATAATTGGATAAGCACCCAAAAAAACCTGCTCATCCATCGGGATCCGAGTAAATATGATAGCCCTTCCGAAAGGACACTAACTAACCTAGTGAATGAACGGACAAATTTTTGCTAACAGTTTTGTAACTTCTAACATTCATCAAACCAACCGTATGATTGGAAAGTCAATCTTACCAAGATTTGCAATGAAAAAAAACTGAATCTATCGGAGAAAGGAGATCTAGCCAGCGAGCGGCACTGGTCTTGTCCAAAAAAAGTGGGCAGTGTCCAGCACTGGAGCCCATCACATATCTGTACGGACCATGGTCTCCAGCACAATTTCTCCACCTAAAAAAGATAATGCCAATAAACCTGCCATCCTTAATCTGCATGTCTCTTTCATCAACAAAAAACAATCGACAGTGACCTATTTCCCAACTCTCATGACAGACCGTCCTCGAAAAATTGTAACGGCAGATAAAGTTCCAAAAGCTTATAGAACAAAAAATCAACTATCGCCAATCTCGGCAGTTGCCACACCTCCAGCTTCCTTCCCAAGATGACTGCTCAACCCATGGTGAACAATGGCTGTGTATCCGTAACCCACAAATCTGGCAAGAAAGATCAGGACATGGTTCCGTGTGAGAACACTTCCGACAAGGCACTATATCACCAGCAGGTTCTACAGGAATTGTAGGTTCCTGCTGATCACTAGAAGTACCCATCCCATACTGCTCCATATTTCCATCCCATGGAAGTGCATATAAATTTTCCGAATGCCCCGATACATCCCTAGATGCATCAACTTCATCCAAGTGATCATCGTCATCAGATGCCAGTAACTCTGTAAATGAGAAGTAGGTCTGTGGCTCAAACTCCGTATCCTCACAGTTAAGATTGTCATAGTTGAACATCATACCATCTTCAAAGCCATTCGTAGAAGCATCACATTCCACATGAGGAGATAATGATTCCTCTGTAGGGATTGGGAGCTTGTTTGCTTCCAGGTTTGCAGATAAATCAATGTGTGATGGATTATTTTCTGAAAATCCATTTACATCGCTTTCACATTTCATATGCCTTCTGACTGGTAGTTTGTGAGGGCCAAACCCAGAGGCATTAGCAGTATTCCATTTAAGATCCACTTTTGAATTGAGCTCTGTAGATCGCTCAACTCTTGAGAGTGAAAAAAGAAGAGGATCGTCCTGTATGCAAACTTCCTCCATAGTGCATAACACTGGTGTAGTGGGTTCACCCTCTTTGGGGAGTTCAGAAATTTTTCCAGTATCAAGGTCCATTCCTGATTTTCCTAGCTTTGGAGCCCTTGTGCGGGGCTTCCTTACCTCTAATTGCTTCTTAATTTCCGGATCCATGTAAGGGCACATGGGTGATTTTATCCTACGACACCTGCAACATTTGAATCCCACCAGATCAAAAATTTTCGACTCCTCAAGTTCGACAGCTTCAGCATGATACCAATCTGCAAATGACCACAAACCCAATGCATAAATGGTATGAAACAATAAATTCAAGCAATTGACATAAGGAGAGCGATGGCAGTTATCATGTTAAGGCAGGCTTACCCTTGCATGTTTCACAACAAATATACATCAGATCAGAATTATATGGCTTATGGCACAAGTGACAAACAGGTCCTGAGAAACTTGTATCTGGATTGCCCCTTAAAAGAATGTTTTTTAATCTAAAATCGATGCCAGTGTCTTTAGCTTTCTTTTTCTTCCATATCAGACCCCAAGAGCATAACTTACGTTGGCTTTTTGTCACCAAACTAGAATCACGAGTAGCTGGTTTCATCTCAGAAGAACTTTCCAAAGTTCCAATAGATGTTAATGGCTGATTATAACCTTTTTGCTTTGCACCTTTGGTGACTGTCACTGCATTCTGAAACTCTTGCCCTTGCAAGAATAGGGGACTAGTAGGAGATTCATTACAGTTCTCATTTTGAGTGAGAAGCTTTGGTATGGTGACACTGCTTGCAGATGATCAAGAACTCAACTTCCTCGTTCAAGTGAACTGTTGAACTAATGGTACATTGATCGTGACAGTAACCTGACCACAAAATGGCATGCAATACATCTTTAATTAGACAATCATACTACCCAAACAATTACAATAGTAAACATAAGAGAAATATTGGAACCTCCTGAACTTTTCCTAGTTTTTCAGAAATACCACTGCTATCAAACATTATGAACATCTAATATGAGATTACAGGCTTAACAATCTAGCATTGAGCAATATTTTCATGTTAAACAATATTTTAATCATGCAGGTTTTTTTCTTCATATCAGTACGAGCAAGGTCATACCACAATTTTCTTAAAAAGTTTAATTTATTTTATTAAATAAGGACACTTTAACGGCTGAACACCTTCAGTGTCTTATCTGGCTCAAGTCTGGAGAGAGAGTGATTGTGGAAGATATTTTTTGATAAGGAAATGTATAATTGTATTCATACACCACACCCGAGGGGGGGCAAACCCTTTTTTTTTTTAAAAAAAAAAGGCCATACTCAAAGACCCCAAAAAATCTACAAAAGGTCCTACATACAAAGGAATGATCACTTTGGCCAAAAGCACAAAAAATTATCTTTCAAATGAAAATGGGGTTTCTCAGTCCCCTCAAAAACTCTAATATTTCTCTCCATCCATATGCTCCATATCAAGCAAAGAAGAATTCCACATCACCACCCATTCCCACCTAATAAGCAAATCATCCAAGTGAGCCAGCATCACTCACAAGTGGCCAAACAAGAAGACTACCACACTCCAACAATCTCTAGCCACAACACAATGGATTAGTAGATGGTCTACAGCTTCTGCCTTGTCCTTGCACATGTTACATCTACTGACCAAGTGGAACCCCCTCCTTTGTAGATTATTTGTTGTCAATATAGCACCCCGAGCAACCGCCCAAGTAAAGAAAAGCCACCTTTGATGGGACTCCCGGCCACCTAATGAGCTTCCAGGGAACTGTGCTCCTCCACTCCCCACCAACTCTCTATAAAATTATTTCACCGAATAAATTCCTTGGCTATTCTGGGTCCACACTAAAGTGTCTCCCCTACCCTCATAAATTTTACTTTGGCTTAGCTGTTCCAAACCTCCAACAACTCCATCACCTCATCTATCTCCCAATCATGAAAATTCCTTCTAAAATATAGACTCCACATCACCTCCCGACCATCCCTATGACAATAGTTTACAACCATCGCATCCTTTGTTGATAGCCAAGTTGAACAAATGAGAAAACCTCTGCTTTGACACCCTACCACCATTGTATTGTCTAGTTTATATTTTAGTAAATTTCATTACTATTAGAGTATTGCTCAATTGTTCGATTCTGTAAGAGCTCTAATAATAATGTTATATTCAACATAAACATCTCCCCTATTGGAACACTATTACAATTTTATATTACAAATATATATAGAAGACAAAGCATTAAAACGTTTATATAAATTATATATTTAGTAGAGTTTTATAATATTAATATTAAATAAAAAAATTTACATTAATATTAAAAATAAAAAATGCTTTATTTAGAGTTGTCATTTTGTCGCCTTAGGCATCACATTGTCTTGAGCCAACCCTACAAACCTGGAAGAGGCACCTAATGGAAAACCCAAATAAATGGTCAGTACCCTAACCTAACCCCAAAGCCCCTGCCAACTGATTAACACTTCTGACCTCCCCTACTGGAATGATCTCACTCTTGGACAAATTAACCAGAAGACCATAGCTACCTCAAAACAAAGCAAGACGCATCAAATGTTCCACAACTGTCTATATTTTGTTTCACTAAAAATAATAGTGTCATCTACAAACAAAAGATAGGAAACCTCCACTCTCCTTCCATTCCTATTTTCCATTCTAAAACCTCGAAGTAAACCTTCAAGCTCTACTCTACGCATCATACAACTGGAGAACTCCATTGCAATCAAGAACAAAATAGGGGATAGGGAATCCCCCTATCTCAATCCTAGTCGATTGGAAGAAACCTTTTGGAGATCCATTCACAAAGACCAAGAGAGAAACCAAAAAAATACCACCTCACATCCAACCCCTCCGTATCTCTCCAACGGCCATCTTCCTCATCATAGCAAGCAAAAACTCCCAATTAAGATGATTGTAGGCTTTCTCAATTTCCAATTTGCATAACAAATTGCTCTCCTTCCTTCTTCTAACATCAATACATTCATTAGCTATAAGCATAGCACCTAAAATTTGCCTTCCCCACAAAAAGGCATTTTGCCTACTAAAAAATCATGGTTCACACAACCTCCCTTAATCTCATGGATAGGGCCTTGGCCATAAGTTTATACACGCTTCCCACCAAACTAATTGGCCTATAATCCCAAATATCCTCCACCCCTTCTTTTTCATGATTAAAACAACAAATGATGTATTCTCTTTCAAGATAACCATGTCTAGGGAAATATTCAAAAATCGCCTAACACATCATCATTCACCATCTCCCAACAATGCCTATAAAAGGCCATAGTGAATCCATTAGGGGTTAGTGCCTTATCTCCATCACAAGATTTCAAAACCATCACCATTTCCTCCTCTTAAAATGGTTTCTCGAATTCAACAGCTGAATCCCCATTTAAACGATTCAAGTTCAAGTTCTCTATCCCCAATCTTAAGCTACAAGTTTCTTGAAACAAGACCTTATAAAATTCTATAATCCCCTTTCTTAGTTCTTCCTTGTTGCTCTACATTTTCCCTCCGATTTTGATAGTAGAGAGAGATCCTATTCCTCCTGTTGTGAGCAATTGCAATCAAATGGAAAAATCATACTCACACAGTCACACTTTATAAACATGTATGTCTCATAATAGGGTGTTTGATCTCACAGAGAATAACGCTCTAGATAAAGCTATATGGTGGCAAAGGTAGTGGAGCGAGAATTGCATGGCCACCCCCAAGCATTTCCAAGGGTAATATCATGCACATCCATCCTCAAACATTCTCAAAACAATTGCTTCACGATTTGTTTTATTCTTTGGAGTTAGTAAATTGGAAATGCATTTTATGTATGCTTGTAGGCATAATATCCTTCCTTTTTCTTCCCTTTTTTTGTGATGGGGTAGCTCAATTTGAATAGAATGATATTTCTTTTTCTTTTAGGGTACGTTTGGTATGATGAAATGGACTTTAGAACATAATGGAATGAGTTTAGAATTGGAATGGAATGAGAATAGAATAGGAATGGTCATTCCATTCATTTGATTGGATAAATATCATAAAATGAGATTGTGATTGCATTTCAATGTTTGGTTTGAACAATTTAATTGTTGGAATGAAATGGTTTAAACAATTCAATTGTTTGAATCAATTCAATCATTCTAAAATATATTTGTATATTTATTAAATTATTTTCAAGGAATCATGTGTATTTCATAATTGATCATGTACATAACATACATATATATTGTAACATATTTGTGTATATAAATGTTAATAACATATCTATGTGATATATATATATATATGTGTGTGTGTGTGTGTGTGTGTATAAATGTGTCTATAAATATGTGTGTGTGTGTGTGAGTATATATATGTGTGTTTGTATGTGTGAGTATATATGTGTGTTTGTATATGAATATACTATATATATATATATATATATTTTTTTTTGTGAGGATATATGTGCGTGTATACATACATATATATATATATAAAGAGATGTAATTTTTTTTTCATTCCTTCCAAAATGGAATGTAGAATGGAATGACATTACTTAGGTTTAGGGACTAATCTCATTTAATGTGGGAATAGCCACGTTGAAGGAATAGCCCATTCCAGCATTCTTGAGACTTACCAAACATGATAATCGAATGATATCAGGAATGAAAATTACATTCCATAGCTCATTCCAACAAACCAAACGTGACGTTAGGCTGTTAGCCACACTGGCATTCCATTTTTAGCATCCAAATCCCATCTAGGAATTTTGATGTACTATTCTAAGGAGTACAAGAAGCTGGACGTGTAGTGCCTACAGCACTCCCCCTTTCTTCTATTTTTAAATTTCAAAAAAAAGTTAGGTATATTTTTGAGTTTAAACTTGAAAAACACTCAAATTGTCACTCATATATTAATAATTTTATATCAGGACATCACTCAATGATTACCGTACCTTGGCATGCATTGCACTTGACCGCATTCCTGATGATCACAGCAGAGAACACATTAATAAACAGTAAGTGGGTGAAAGTAAGCTGAGCAAAAATTTATAGTAACAGAATATTACCTGAGTAAAACATCAAGTTGACAGGAAGCACAAGAGCACTTGTCCAATTTATCTCTCTTAAGTGAAAGATACGAGAATGTATCCTTACGGGAAGCTTTCAGCTGCCTTCTCTGTAACTTGGACAACACATTCATGGGCTTGTCAGCCAACAGCGGAAGCATCTTCTCTACATTTTCTTCATACTCTTTGATCAAATACAAAGGGATGTGTGTTTCAGAAAACCAATATTTGTCCTTCCCATCTTGGCTTTGCTCTACTTCTATGATATTCTTCATTACACGTGAAGGGAGATGCTTTTGATTCCCAAAAGCAACTCCATATCTAATTTTGCTTTCCATAATTTTTTTTTCACAAATGAAAGCATTTCTGAAAGCTGAAGCTTCTGTCTCTGGACCTTTTCCATCCTGAAGGTTCTGCTCAGGACGAACAATATCACTCCATCTCACGTGAAGGTCTAGGTACCTGACCTGAAGCCAGGGCCAATTTTATTTTCAGAAGTTACAATTATACAAATATTATAAACTTCACCATTAAAATGTACAGGCTGCCAGAGCAGGCAATAGTGTGCTATACTGAAGGAAGAAGAAGAAAAAAAAAAAGAGAGGTAAAACTATAATTGTAGTATATTATGAGAACACACCTGAAGCGCAAGCTGTGATGCATTCCTACTCATTTCAACTGCAGCTCTCCAAACAAATTGTCTGCTTCTTTTAGGAACCTCGTAACCTTCACCATAATATATACCAGGTATCTTTTTAGAACCGCCTGCTAAGAAACAAAATTGTGAGTGATCTCTCTTTCACAAAAAAATTATGTTTATAAGAAAGCATATTAAAGTTTATATAAAGCCAAGATGCTTATAGCAAAGCAAAGAAATCAAACTTCCTGCTAAGAGAGGAAGCATGAGAATTTGGGTATTACCTTGGCGAGCTGCTTTCTTAACCAGCAAGTGTGGCAGAATCCCTTTCTGGTATATAAGCTTTGATAACATCCCTCCTCGCCACCAGATGAAGTCCCTCATGTTTTTGTGGCAATCATCAGTTGTGACTTCAGGCATAGATGACTGTTTCCTTCTCCGCCTCCCACTTGGTCCACGTTTTTGTGTTGATCCACCTGCAAACGTAGCAGTCTGGGTCGAAGAAGATTCAACTGACCAATCTTCCCCAGGCTTAACCCAGTCATCGGAAAGAGCAATAACGCGAATGTTTTCCTCAAGCTGCAAAATTGACGTAAGGTCTTAATAATAAGAACAGAGAGCACACATGCATAAACATGCATACAATACACAAAAACATGCATCCTTAATTACCAATTATCAGCTGTTGGGCAACAATGGTCCCAGAAAAGAGTTAATAGTGCCTAGAAATATATAACAGTTATCCTTTTTCTTTTCTTTTTTTAAATGAAAATTCTAACAGAGTAGAAAGGGTTTCCATTTATGGGGAACTCTCTATTTTTCAGACTATGGGTTGATACTATTCATGTTGTCCAATAAATTGCATCTCTTATTATCACCTAAATGCAGAAATTACACATGTCAAAAACAGATTATAATGACATGATTACTTAAAACTATTGACATTTGCTAGCACAAAGGAAATGAAAACAATTGCAGTTGAAATATTAATAGTTAATAATACTTAAAGTTATTGTAGTCAACAGATTTTTATAGATTTATACTATTTCATTCTCTTTCTCTACATTTTGTTAACATAGATGAACTTGAAAATGGTAACAGTATGTCAATCCCAGCTGTTTCTTTGTTGATCTTCATTTCTGATTCTTTATTGTTCTTCCTCCTTTACTTGCAAACCTACCTTCCCATTAGTAAATTTCCATCCGGTTGAGGAGCACAATGTGTGAGGGTTTTAGAGAGAGAAAAGAAGAGGAGAAGACATAAGATAATTTGATCATATTATATTTCAATCTCCACTCTTCAAGCCATTTATGCAATGTAAAAACAAATGGAAGAATTACACTATTACCCTTACTAAAATATTCTGGAATAGGACTAAATAAAAGAAAATAATTAACAAAAGAAATTAAGAACTCTCACACTCCCCCTCAAGCAGAAGCATAAAGATCGAATATGCCCAGCTTGGAATGCAGATGCTTGAATGCAGGTCGAGCCAATAATTTGGTAAAAATATCACTCACCTAATCTCCAGATTGAACAAAGGGAGTGGTAATTTGCTTCTGCATCAGAAGATCCTGAGTAAAATGACAACTCACCTCAATGTATTTGGTGCGTTCATGGAACATGGGATTACTAAAATCCATGGATTTAAATTGCGGTCGTGGGATACGAATCGGTCGTGGTCGCAGTGTAACGGTATCGGGAGTATCCAGTCATTCGTAACGGGAATCGGAAACCACAATAATGAATTTTTTTCAAACACTAACAAATCTTTTAAAAGTCACTGATATACATATCTAGACTACAATTATCACATTTTAATATTTTTTACTATCATTTCTTAATTTTCTAACACTTTAAAAATATTTTTCTTATTAAAAACACTTAAAAAGATATTTTATTAATTTATATAGATTTTTTAAAGTTAAACTAATAAGAAATAACATTTAATTTTAATAAAATTATAACAAGTAGTATGAATAATAACAAAAAATAAGTATAAGCATGAAAATTAATTTAGTTGATTAGTTATGGATAAAAAAAATTAAAAATTTTGAGGCCAAGAGGCCTTTTCAAGTTCGTATTGACCCGAATGTTTTGATAACTCATTTCAATTTTTTGAATTATTTTGTTAAATATCTCTTTTGTATATAAATCTAATAAAAATAGATCATAAAAATTCTGTTGAAAAAAATTAAAAGTAAAAGAAAATTAAAAATTTGAAGAAAAAAAAAAAACTTAAAGCAGTCGTAACAGTCTTGTAATGGTCTGTAACGAGCATACCGGATGTATTGGCTAATACAGCTATGAATTTTAGTCACACCAATATATCGGCCAATATCGGTATTGGAGAGTCAAACAACATAATTTCATGGTAGAAGATGTCTATCTATTTGGGTCAAACAACATAATTTCATGATAGATGGCCTCCCAATGAGGTTTACGAGGAGCATGCATTAATTGACTAACCATACCAACAACATAAGTGATATATGGATATGTCATTGTGAGATAAATCAATTTACCAACCCACCTACGATACTGCTCTATATCCTCAAACACTTCACCATTTTCGGCATTTAATTTCATGGTAGAATCCATCGGAGTATCAACCGGACGAGTACCAAGTGTACCGGTTTCAGAGAGTAAGTCCATGATACTTCCGTTGACACAAACTAATACTTCCTTGGACCTGGCGACCTCAATTCCAAGGAAATAGCAAAGAAGACCCACGTCTTTGGTGTGAAATTGCCTACTCAAATGTTTTTTTAAATCGGCAATACATGTGGAGTCACTCCCACTAATGATAACGTCATCCACATAGACTATAATGACGTGTGAACATAGAATGATATCAAACCAGGTGTGCATGGACATTATTTCAACCCATAAAGTGATTTCCGCAAACGGTACACCAATTGTTCCTTTCCAAAAACAACATTCTGATGGCTAAGCCATATAAACCTACTCTAGTATATCCTGTGCAAAAAAAACATTTTTTATATCTAGCTAGTATAAAGGCCAATCCAAACTCACCGCAACTGAAACAAGAACTCTATCAGAGTTAAGACGTGCAATAAGGGAGAAGGCCTCACAGTAATCCACACCATATACCTGAGTGTAACCTTTGGCAACTAATCAGGCCTTCAGACGCTCAATAAAATCATCAGGATGACACTTCACAATATAAACCTAACGACAATCAACAAGTTGTTTTCTAAGAGTAGTAGAGTAGTAAGATCCCAAGTCTAATTCTTATGAAGTGCATTCATATCCTCATCTATAACTAGTTTCCATCCAGGAGAAGCCAAGGCCTGTTGAAAAGAACTGGGAACAGAAACTAAAGATAATGATGAAAGAAAACATCGGAAAGAAGAAGAATGGCGATAAAAAAAAAAATTGGAAATGGGATGTTGAGTACAATTACGAGTACCTTTCCGCAATGCAATGGACAAGTAAGGAGAAGATGGAATTGTGGATGGCGTAGTAGGCAAGACTTCAATAGAAGCTGTGTTGGTTAAGGAACATAAGCCCATGGTACAACTTATTTGTCTTTAGAACGTTGGTAAACCTGGAGTGGAGGATTAGCCACAGAAGGAAAGGACGATAGAGAACAGCAAATGAATACGCAAAATAAGCTCCTCCTGGTTAGAAGAGACCAAATCAAGATCACAACTATGAATGAAGATGACTCAAAAAAATGTAACATCAACACTGTTATAATAAAAGTGAGAGACGCGACTATAACAATGATAACCTTTTTGAATACGAGAATATCCCATAAAAACGCACTTAACTGGTCACGAAAAAAATTTCTCACGTCCTAGACTATAAAGATGAACACAGGCAACACAACCAAAGACATGAGGAGTAAGACTAAATGGCTGAACACCAGTATAAAGAAGAGATAAAGGAGACTGGTTGGCTAAAACTGACGATGGCAGGCGATTAATGAGGTAATTAGCAGTAAGAATTGCATCAACCTAATATAATTTTGGCACCTTCATGTTAAACATCAAAATACAAGCAACATCCAACAGACAACGATGCTTACGCTCTACAATACCATTTTGTTATGAAGCATGTGGATAGGTAATTTGATGAACGATGCTACACTCAGCACAAAAATCATGCATAAAAAATTGAGTATATTCAAGTGCATTGTCAAAATGAAGGATTTTAATATGCTTATTAAATCGACCTAAGATTTCATTATAAAAAGTAACAAAACCATTAGGTAATTCAGAGCGATCTTTCATCAAAAATAACCAAGTTGTGCTAGAAAAATTATCCACAAAAATCACAAAATACTAAAAACTTGAAATACTTTGTAATCTTGTATAAACCCCAAATGTTTGAATGAACAAGATTAGAGGGACTAGACTGACAACTCCCTAAACTACGAAAAAAAGAACTACAGTGATGTTTCCCTAGTTGGCAAGCCCCGCATTCTAGAGCAGAAAAAGGACTCAAATTAGGAACAACTTGACGCAACTTCTGCAATGACAAATAGTCTAAACGAAAATGCCACTGGAGGGAAAAAACAGTAGCACTCAAGGCAATATCAGAATCTCTAGGATCCAAATAGTAAAGATCATTACGCACATGCCCCACACCAATCACCTTTTTCGTCTTGATGTTTTGGAAAACACAAAAAGATAGAGAAAATGTTACCGAATACTATAATGATTTGGTGAACTGCCTTACAAATGATAAGCTAAAAGGAAAATAGGAAACAAATAAACTAGAGGGTAAGGACATAGACTTGGCAGGATATAAATCACCATCAGCCAACACAATTTGTGATTTAAAGGGACGAAAATTAGAGAATAAAGAGGGAATATAAGTCATATGACCATTGGCTCTAAAATCAATAACCTAAGGGATTGAAGGTTGGCCAACCACACATACAAAATCACCTGAATTTGCCAATGTAGTAATAGGAGCAGACGAGTTAGCAGAGGGATGACAACTACTGGATGAGCTAGCTAAGTTGAGAGATAATGTAAGCATAAGAAGCATAAGGCAATTGGGTTATTAGTAAATGTTTGTGTCACTGGAGTAGCAGAATGACTACCACAAGCCATACATTCGCCACAGCTTCCACGAACAGGACCTCGTCCACCACAACTACCGTGAAACCCACAACAACTGCTATTACCGGAAGGAGTCATAGGAAACAACTATAGAACCACCCACAAAAGAATTTTCCCAAAACAGTCGAAAACCAAAACCGGCAACCACCCAAGATGAAGTCTCTCCTATAACATATCCAAAGCAACAAACTCCTTAGTTGGTAAAAAACCAAATAACCAATAGAAGAATAGACCAGCAAATACTATCCAAAATAGTGAGAATACACCACATCTAGTAGCAAAATAGCCAAACGACAATCAAACAATCTGTTACGCACCAACACAGAAGAACCAAACCAAACGACAACCAGATATCACCCCAAACAAGTCAAGCAAATCTTGTCTCCAACTTTCTCGATGAAAGACATTGGTTACTGCAAACAATGTTATTAGGCCTAATCGCACCCGTTAGATTAGGATTCAAGCATCAAAAACTTTGGAAAGGAGTAAGGATTGATTCAATAGATCGGTGGGGGAAAAAAAAGAACCAGTTTTTCCACAAAAAAAAAAAAGATTCAAAAATTGAAAAAACCTATTAGATGGCTTCACAAAATTATGGAACAATACTCAACTCAAAGCAACACACCAATCCCAATCATCGGCTACTAGAAAAGGGTGATGTTATGCTGACATCAGCAAGACATCACCCATACAAACGATGACACAAGCATGATGTCATCTATACGGATGATAATGCCAGCTGCCTCTTTCCCTCCTGATGCCTTCTATAGTGTTTTTGAGAAAGTCTACACTGATCTTAGGCTCTAATACCAAGTTGAGAAGCACAATATGTGTGGGTCTAGGGTTTTAGAGAGAAAATAAGAGAAGATATAAGAAAATTTGATCATATTATATTTCAATCTTCACTCTTCCGGTCATTTATACAATGTAAAAAGCAAATGAAAAAATTACAATATTACCCTCACTAAAACATTCTAGAATAGGACTAAATAAAAGAAGATAGTTAAACTAAAGAAATTAAGAACTCTTAACACATCCAAACAAATAGTGCTTAACAAACAAATATAAACACAGCAGACGACACAAAACCACAAGAAAAACAAACTAAAAAAATAGAACAGGATCCTAATTGGTTTCCACATTAACTTTCCTCCGTATCATCAGCTATAATGAGAGGAATCCAACCGACTATTCTGCAGAGTTTCCACATCTTTTCTTTGGATTTAAGGTGACATTTGTTGCTCTCATCATTCAATCCAAATAGTCTCTCTTTCAGAACCGTACATGAGATATTCATCCCATATGGCTCCTTCATTATGTGTTTAATGAGAACATGGAATCAAAAAAAGATAGAAATATTCTGATAATGAACTGAGGGGACCTACTTTTTAGGGGGTCAATAAGCTAATTTTTGTGTTTGTCTATTTGCCAAGCTGTGCACCTGAAGCAGCTATAGATGCTATAGATGTGCTATGTGTTTGGAGGGGGACGAATCCATAACTCACTTGCTTATTCATTGCTCAATGGCTAGGGATGTTTGGCATGTTTGCTTAATGCTTTTTGGACACTTATGGGTGATGCCTTTGTCGGTTGGAGAGTTGATGAAGATTTGGCATGGTACTCGGATTGCTTGTAATGTAAACAGGGTGTGGAGGCTTGTTCCACTTTTTATTTTTTGGAGTACATGAAGTGAAAAAAAAAATTAGTGTGCTTTTTGAGGGGGAGATAACTCCCCCTAATAGATTCAAAAATAGGGTTTTACATCTATTATGCTTTTAGGCTTTGGAATCTCTTCCATCTTGTATAGATTCTTTTGTAAATTTTTTGGGGGGTTTAAGCATGTGATGTAAGCTACCTAGTAAATTCTTTTGTGAATTCTTTCATAATTAGCCCTTCTCGGGTTGTCCAATGAAATTCCTTTTACTTATGGA
The DNA here is from genome assembly GCA_008638375.1 of Nyssa sinensis. Classification (NCBI taxonomy): domain Eukaryota; kingdom Viridiplantae; phylum Streptophyta; class Magnoliopsida; order Cornales; family Nyssaceae; genus Nyssa; species Nyssa sinensis. Next base: position 53,004,021 of record CM018031.1, on the reverse strand, counting down.
AAAAAAAAAAACCTAGTAAGTTCTCAATAAATATGAAGATAGAATTTAGTCTCACGGTCTCACCAGAAGAATCAGTGTATTACTATTTACTATCAATCAGAAATTCATGTTCAATTTTGAAACTGAACATCTCTATTTGATAAGCAATGCATCAAATTTGCTGGTTGTTTGTGTTCAACTAAGTTACTTACTACGGATGAATGACACACCAAACTGATGCAACCTTCATACGATGTACTTAATTTTCCAAGCTACAGGCATTACTGAAGCAGATATTCATCCATAGTAAGTAACACAGCTGAACGCAAACAATCAGCAAAGTTTATGAAGTCTTAGATTAAAGGGAAGAGATACAAGTTAATTCACTCAAATAAAATATTTGAGCTTCCTACTTCATCACCAAGTATTAAATATGAATTCTACAATAGCTCGCATACATCGATTTTCTTGTCTGATAAAAACCTTGGGGCTGCCTCTTGAATGGGAATTGACAAGAGAAAATAAAAAATAAAAAAAATACTCATAAATGTTACTGTGAACCCAGAAGCAAACCTAATGCAATATGTGGATGGATAACAAAACAACACAACTATTGATGATCTATGTATGATGGAAGTAACAACTAAAACCAACACATGCGAGGGGAGAGGAACACATGAACTCGGCATCAAACAAGCATTTTAGTCAAACGATAAAATATTTTAACCACCCTTTAAGAAAAGATGACTTACTACAAACCGGATGAAGTCGGCATGCACATTAAGATATGAAGAATAGAATACTTACTTCAAGCAAGAGGTTTTTTATTGCACTGTAGGTCATAGCCCGTTCTACTTGTTCACGCCACTGTCTTCTGTAAGTTGCACTTAGGAAGGGACCAACTGTCAGACCACATAAACTCTCCTCCATAAAGATAACATATGTAGCAATGCCAGGAAGACTTCCCTCTCCATTCTTCACAGGACGAAGGCCAGAGAGTATCTTCATAGCACCTTTAATCGCATTTGATGCAGCTGCATTTAACAAGCAGCCTTTCTTGCTTGTAACAGGGGCCTTGCAGGAAAGACACCAACCACACCTTTCCCTGGGGACTTCCACAAGCTTCTTTTCGAAACCCGGCCAAAAAAAACGTGTGGCTGCTGATGAGAATGCTTTTACTTGCAGTGAAATGTTAGCAGACATAACTTTCCTGCGATTGTTTAAAGCATGAGACTCAGACACCTGGTTTTCTTCTGATGAAAGAATAGCTAGATTGGCAGCAGCAGATGCAGCAAAATCTCCATGGAAGTAGTGATTCATATATGCCTGAGGTTTAAACAGTGACCCCATGGATAAGTGGTCATCAGCTAAAATTTTCTCACCCCTTTGACTAACTGGATCATTACCTTCTTTGCTTTGCAAGGACATGTTTGGTGCAACATGCATGCCACTCACATTTCCCTTGTAACTGCCATTGCTGTTTACTGAGGTACATGGAGCAAATTTTATCACACTTGATTTCTCAGCCAAGCTTCGATGCATTGAATCGGGTAGACCAGCATGCTGGCTGACTGAACCAGCAGACATGGTCAATTCCACTTTAATCTTTTCAGGGAACTTGGTATCCATAAGAGGACAAACCTGCCTTGCCATAACATCATTATTCCTCTGCTCAGGATGGTCAGTTCGGCTCATTGTATCGAAGGAGCTATTGTTAAACCCAGGTTCTTTACAACAATTTCCCAAACTTGAAACTGCCACATTTTCCACACCACTTTCAGTTACACAACTTGTAAAGTTCTCTCCCTCAACCATATCTAGAACCTTATGACCTTCCCTACCCAACAGAATAAGTGATGGAGTTGAACACTTGCCATCTTCCTTTTTCTTCACTAAATTTAGACCAATTTCAACTCTTCCAAGATGAGATAGGACATCTTCTGGAATTTCCCAATACTGTAAAATAGCCTTGCATATCCCCAAGTATGAAGCAATATGCTCAACAGACAAATAAAGTGCCTGCAGGACTTTTGGAATGTCATTCTGACTGTAGTATCTGAGACTTGGTTCTGAGTTGATCGAAACCTTTAGCCTGCAATCATTTATTGCATGTATAAAAGATCATAAAACATTTCAGAATGCAAGAAGACAATAAAACATTAAATAATGACAGATGAAGTGCAACTTCAAGCCTAACCAAGGTGATCACAGCCTGCAAATAAAGCAATGCCAGTACCAACAGAACCTTTTGTCACAAATTCAAACAATGTAACAAAACAAAGAGCCAGAACTAAGTCGTTAGAAACATACACCAGTAAATGATTGCAAGTCCCCAGAAAAACTTGACCATATAAATCAACTCCAAAAACTTCTGCTCCCCTTAAAGATGTTCCCTTAGCAATTGTTGGCCCAATCTTACTAATTGTACACTCCGGACAATACCATGCCCCTTCTGGTATAAACATTTTGCTTACACCTATACATCTCGAATGGTATGCCGAAGGACACCCATCACAGCAAAGCAAAGTCCCATCCATGCCACAAAGCCAGCATTCATCACCATTACCATCTTGATCAACACCAGCATCTGCAACTGGTTCATTACATTTATAACCCAAAGAACTTGAATTACAAGAAGACTTCATCTCGTCGCTTTCTTCAATAATCTCCATAGCTTCTTGGTCCTTGCAAGCAGAAGTTTTAGAGTACCTAGGATGGACCCTTCTTGGCCCACTTTTAGGGGCACAAGTCGTAACTACATCAGAATCTACTCCAACTTCTGATTCTTCACGCATGTCAATCTCTGCTCTTAGCTCCGCGGATTCCAAAACATCATCGCACAAGATTTGCAGAATTATCAACTTCCTACCTGCAGATAAGGCGTAATAATCCCTCTCTAAAACATCAATATAATATCCTTTCCACTCAGTTCCCTTGGTATATCCCATTACCATTAGATATTGGACCAAGTAAACTGGCCAAGTCAATGTATCAAGCAAGCTCCAATCAATGCACCTGCAGACAGGAGTAGTATTTTAATTCTAAATTTTGTTAAATTGCAAGGAAAACAAATGCATCCTACACAAAAATAAAACCCAACGGATTGAACATCAGAAGTGCCTGCTTATTGTTTAGGTCGGACAAGGTGAGGCCTAATTGGCAGATTAATGTTTCTTGGACAATGGACACAAGAAATAATCACTTCCGAGTGAAGATCTCTTTATAAGAATAATTACAACTAGTCAAATCTCAAAGCAATCAATAACTTAAACAGGAAAAACATTTGATGGTCATCACAAAACAAAAGAACATTTTCACTAAATGTTAGCTATAAGCCTTAAATTTACAAGTAAAATGCTATAATTACATTTCCCCAGGGAAACAGGCAAATGGATGCATACAAGTACCTCAGGCATTTTGATGCAAGCTCAGAACCATCAGCAGATAGCATTTCAAGATGACGCCTCAGCGCACGCATGAGAGCAACATGAATTGCATCCAATAATGTGTTAGGAACGGGACAGTTTAGTGATCCCACGAAATCATCCAGTGCAAAGGGACTCAAAAATAAACGAATACTAAATGAACGCAGGAAACTATATACAGAGAAAAGGTGTGAAACAAACTCCACCGGAACACCAATATTTCCTGAAGAAGGAGGCAGTTGAGGTGGCGGGACCGGAGAAGCTGCGACCTCTGAACTGGAATCCCAATCCCAATCATCCTCACATGAATCACTAGATGAACCAGGATCACCATCAACTTGAACTCCATCAATTTCATTAGCACCGTTATTACTTAACTGGCTCAATGCTTCAACCGTGTTCATCTTTACATCTTTCTTCGACAGTAATTCATCTAACTTCTTCTTCCTTGCAATCATATCATCTTCAAAAGCATCATCCCCAATAAGAAACCTCCTCACTTCACCTCTCTCCAAGTCCTCACCATCCCCGTCTTCATAATCAACTCTATATATTCCGCTTTCGTAAAACACAATCTTCCCGAGAAAAATCCCACTATCCTTAAACTCTTTCATCACATATCTTCCCACCAATGCCGTCGTCGACCTTGTCTCAACAGCCCGCTTCTTCGTTTGCGGGTCCGCCAAAGCATTTGAAACATCCTTGCTTCTCCGTTTTCTCCCACGACGCTCCAATTTAATTACTGCAGCCTCCATTTAACCAATCCAAATCTAATCAAGCCCTAAATCAAATCCAAACTTCCACCAAAGATTCCAAAATGCATCCGTTTTACCAAACCAATCGATGCTTTGATCAAACCTAAACCAAATTGATGCAAACTTTAGTACTTTTAGCAAATTTCGCAAACCAAATAATAATAAATTGAAAATTAACCACAAAAAAATGATCATAAAATACCTAAAAAATAAGAGATTATAAACATTTAGGCCATCGATTCGTTTTCAATGTTGAAACGTTTTCTAAGATGCAACAAAAGCTAGGGTGCACATGTATGCACATAAATATATATACACACGTGTATATGTGTGAATATAAATCAACAAAGGAATTATACCTTGTTAGAAATCAATAACCGCCATTGGAGTCGACTTCTGGTGTGGAAAGAGAAAGAGGAGATGGAGAGAGAGAAGGGGGAGTGTTGTGGTGAGGCAAAAGCCCTAATTGGAAGAGAGACCAACGCCCCACCACTCTCCCGTACCGAGTTATAATAGCAAGCTATCAATGTACGTGGTTCGTTTCACTCGGAACTCGGTTTTACAACTCGTCCGAGTCCGAGTCACCGCATTGATTTTAATTTTATATGTAAATAAATTCGGAACTTCCTTTTTTAATTGAGGAATTTCCCTTCTTTATAAAATAAAGTATAAAATTTTTAAAAAGTAGCAAGCTAGAGGAGGTTTTTTTAAAAAATGGGTATCAGTAGTAGAAGAACCGAATTAGAAATTTATAATGAAAAAATTAATAACAAGTTATAATTTCATATCACACAAAAAAAGATTTTGACAAAACATATTTTTTTAAAGAAAATTTTAAAAAGAATAAAAATTCAAATTTGGGATAACCAAGTCTAGTTTAATTTTTGCTCCACCCTTATTAGTGCGCTAACAAATATTAATAATTTTTACAAAAATACTAATTCAAAAAAATTAGAATAATTATAAAAAAATATGAACAAATAATGAATTATAATAATTATTCTAAATCTCATATAGTGTTTTGTTGCTTAGAAGTGGACCGAAAAGAAGAAGGAAAAAAAAACTTGGTCCGATTTATTTAAACCCAACATTTATTTCAAATCAATATTTTCAAGTTTTCGATTTTAAAAAAAAAATGACAAAGTTTAGAGTTTAAATGACTTTTATCATCCCAAAACCATGCAGACAAGAAGTATTTAGTTATTGACTTCTTTTTTATTATTTTTGGAAAAGGAAGATGAATGTGTAAGAAAATCAGGGTGTCGTGAGTCAACTCAGAAAATTTTCTGACATATGGGATGTATGGCTACAGTAGAAATGGGAGGCGAGACAACTACACAAACTAGGAGAAATTGGCGGGAAGAGCTACAATTTTGGGCATTAACCGCCAACATCTACCAAGTTCAAAAAAGACCAACAAAAGTTTTATCGCGCGACCGTCACTTACCCTCGGCCTAAACTAACTTTGAATTGTGTACATATATTTCTTTAATTATATGTGTGTATATATATATTAGTACCAAAAAAGAAAAGGAAGAAAAAATATTACCAAAAAAATAAATATATGTGGGTATATATATACATATACTAATATTAATTTTAAGTCTTTTATTTTTATAATTTATTTATTTTTCAAGTCCATATTAAACATTGACCCTTTTTTGTCTCTTACAAATTTAAATTCAACATCATGGTGCTACAATTTTCTTGGTTCGACCATGTATCATTAGACTAGTTGGCAACTGTTTGGGTTCAAATTTAACATCACAATTAATGAGAGGCAAATTTGTTAGATGAAAAATCAATTTTACTTATGTAAAATAGACAGATTGTAAATGAATTGTAATAGAATATAAAAATCAATGCAACAAAAACTATTTTTTGTATAAATCGAAGCAGTGAAAACCAAATTATAATTGAAACTTATATATAACGTGTGAACCAAAAAAAAAAACATAATCGAATTTGATCAAGACTACTGTTTTATACTATGTCCTTAACATTGAATTTCGCCCCCATGCAACAATGCTCACAATCTTTTAAACATCTATCTCCTACAATACAATAATCAGTATACAAAAAAAAGAAGCGTTGCAAAAATCTGTGTTCGGCAAACGAAATTTTATTTTATACTTTCTCACACTGGCTATGCAAATTCAAAAAAGGAATGAGGGAAAGATGTGGCATGGTGTGCAATGAGGGGCGAACATATCTATAGAGCATTTCATGACTGTTCAAAATAAACGCAAAAACTAGTGGTCGCATTTGTCCATAGTGAAGTTATGTACCAGTTCGAATTAATGTACCAGATCATGCAAGGTAGACGACTGTATAGTCAACTCAACGATAATTGATAACATCTTTTAAAAAATTTAAATAATTTTTTTTCAAAAGTATATATATATATTGCTCCAAATCTTACCCAGACAATTCACACGCGTATGTGTTAAACCCACTTTGGGCTAAGTCCTCACCTTTCCACAAAATTGGTATACCTCTCAGGCCCAAACCCATAATCAAGGTTATTATATATAAACTCATATAGGATTTTATAACCAACCAATGTGGGATAAAGTTAAGTTACCATTTTCAATAAGTGATGTTTGGAGTTAAATTCTTATTCACTCATTAATAGTTTTTGAAGCAATCAAATATATGTTGTTAATCTACTCATAAAAGTGAACATATATTTATGTAAAGCCACCTTAAATAATTTGTGAGTGTCACTTTTACTTTGGTCCCAAGTTGACAAATCACTCACGTTACAAAACCTATTTTTCAACAATTCCCCATATGAATGAAATTGACTTAAATCAATGCAAATGAATATGTAGGCACAAAAATAGTACATTTGGAAATATCTTGTACAGAGAGAGGTAACTTGTGGTGTTGAACCTTCCCTTATGAAAGAGTATTGGATTTACTGATTAATTAGTGAACATGATGCCTTGGACTGTTCAACAGTTTGTATAAATCAAGACAATAGAATGCACGTAGAATATTTTCGAACACAAATGGTTATCGTGATTGTGTTTATTTTGGACCTAAATAATTCTTGAATTTCATAAGGAATCTAGAGAATTTAACCTGATCATTCTCATAGAATTGATCCAGTTCACATTCATATATGTGATTTTTATTAAGAATACCATATTGTACCTCACTGGTATTATCAAGATATAAGAATCATTACAAATTTAGCTTAAGCTAGCGAACGCTGCAACCATCACTATTTCATCATAGAAATAAGCAGGCGAATCTAACTCCTTAGTGATCTTGTTGAGCCATATACAATTCAGTTGTCCCTTTAAACCTAAATCCTGGAATCTCTACTTGGTTAGGTTGGGTTGCCATTGTGGTGACCTTTTAATGCATATGCTTTAAATCCATTTTCCTCGATCAACAATTTACTTGCTCTCTAATTAAACATTTAGTTAATGGATTCGTTTTGAGTTTATATACTAAATGGTTAACTTTCCATTAAGAAAATATGTTTTACAACATTGTGTCTTTGGTAAATATGTCGAGACTTATCATTATATATATTATTTTGTGCCCTTCCGATTGTTGATTGAATATCACAATGAATACAAATAATGAGCACAAGTTTTGACCACATGAGAATATCTTCTAAGAAGTAATGAACTCACTTAGCTTTTTTCCGGATTTATCTAGTGCAATAAATTCAGATTACATTATAGATCTATTAATGTATGTTTGTTTGAAAGGTTTTCAATACACTAGTGCACCACCAATCGTAAAGAGATAGCCATTTGTGGATTTCAAGTCTTTAGTATCAGATATCCAGTTCACATCATTATGTCCTTTAAGCATGGATGGATACCTAAAGTAATGTAATCTATAACTTATGGTGTATTTGAAATATCTTAGAACCCTAATTATTGTCTTATAGTGGTCTATCCATGGGTTACTCATGTATCTACTCAATTTGCTGACAAAATATGTTATGTCTGCATAAGTGCAATTCATTACATATTAGGTTGTTGATTATTTGCACATACTTTTAATTGAGATATACCTTTGTCATTATTCTTAGATAGATAAATATTCACATCTAGTGGTGTTCTTGTTGCGCTGCTACCATACTAGTTATATTTCATAAATATTATCTGAATATAATGTGATTGAGATAAAATCAGTTCATCCGATATTCTAGTAATTTTTATTCCAAGTATTTATTTCATTACTCATTTAAATAGATTAAAAACACGCTATTGTAAGTTTTGCTTCCACACACGTTAAACATTTAATATTAGAGTCAATTTCAAACTTAGGCAAATATTTCGTATTAACTAATATATGCAAAATATCAAAATTAACATGTCTTAATCTACCATGCCCCACGTTAGAAGACTCAAGCAAATAATCAAAATACATGTTCTTATTATTAATAGAATTATATGGTACAATAGTCATTACATTCATCTTAAAGAGCCCATCGCTCAAGTTCCATCCGCCCACATACATCTTAATCTTAAAAAGTAAAAATTTATTAGACATATAGACCAATTTGAATCCCTTCATACTCAGATCCAAACACATTATTTTTTATGATATATGGCACATGTAGCACAATGTTGAGAGTGAGTTCGTTTCTCGAAGTCATTTTTAAAATTACATCTCCTTGACCTTTAACCTTGAAAGTCGAGGAGTTGCCCATGAAGATTTGTGTTCTATAATTTATAGGGTAAATTACATTGATCTTTTCTGAGATTTCTGACAATTTCAGATGCCCCCTATTATTTATGAAATTACACTATACCCCTTGTCAGATTTTTTAAAGTAACGGAGTTAACGAAGCAACTGATTTACAAATTTACCTTTCATATTATAGTAATATTTTTAGACAAAAGTATTTCTTTCCTTTTATTCTCCCCTCATATATATATATATACATATATATATATATATATATCTTCATCTGGTCAATACCTATCCATTATCCACCGCCCTCTCTGACGCTGTTTCCACTTCCATCGCCGATTCCATCTTGGCACCTCTTGCGAAATCGGAAGAATATTAATGGAATGAAGAAGAATAAGTGGGATTTGAATGCGAATTTACCTTTTCTTAGAGAAACCCACAACAGAGACCTATCTAAGGTAAAAGACTTCCAATGTAGTTCTCTCTGTAAAAGTCTCCACAGACGCATCGGTATGGCGTGTAAGAACTCAATGCTCCAAACCTCATACCAAAGATTCCATTAATGGCAATCTAAGTTTCTGTGTTGCAATTGATTTTTGGTTTTTAGAGAGAAATTTTTTTATTTTGTTTTGTAATCGTTTGGGTTTCTACACTATGTTTCGTTTTGTGAGGGAAGAAAAGTGGGTCAATTTTTGGGCCGTTAATGGGTACAGTTCTGGAATCTTCAATGGGATCGAATAGATTCAAGATCAAGGGATTATCCATCTAGGCTTTCTTCATGTTCTGCGACGACGTCAGCGGTAGAGGGACCACTGATTCATAAGGTTACTTCATCGTTTAGGTCTTTGGGCTTAATTAGCTAACATGGGTGGAAAAAAAGAGAGAAAGAGAATGGGAGAACAAGGGATTGCAAGAAAATTTTCCACCGACTCAACATATAGAGAATACATATACAAATAATGCTTATTCTAGTTGCTCTCATTGTTAGTGATATTGAAAATTGAGAGTTTGAATGGTAATTTTTTATATATATATATATTATATATATATATCATTCTATATATATATATGTGTGTGTGTGTGTGTGTGTGATTTCCAATTTAAAAGTTTGTCAAATGGTAGTAGCAAACCATTTGATTCAATGCATCAAAAGGTTGTTGTAGCAATGAGTTTGAATTGTATTTCAATTGACGGGATGTGGTGTGTATTTTCTAAGGCTATGTGTGATTATTCATAGGTTTGATGGTTGTTTAATGGTAGATTTTTCATGGGATTTGTTTGTGATTTTTTTAAGGTGTGTATATATTGGTGACATCCAGTTGATTTTCAAATTTTTTCATATAAGAGCTAAGCTCATCCATGTATGCCGCTGATTTTTTTTATGAGCTAAGCTTATTCATGGGTCACGTTGGTTAGGTTTAGAGAGAGGGTGAATGACTTTTAAGGTGAGAGACAAGTTGTTGGGTTGTTACAGTTTATAGAAAGTTGGCTTTAAAAAGGGTAAATTTGGTATTTCAAAGAATTATAATGACAATTTCATTAATTACCGTATGAGAAACTAAAGGTATTTGACGAAAATGGGTGGGTTGTTAACAATATTAAAAAGTTAAGAGGTGTAGTGTAATTTTAGAAACAGAAAGAGGGCATCTACAATTGTCAGAACAATAATGCTACGCTTACTTGAAACTTTTACCACAAGTGTTTACACAGCTGATGTGACTGTGTTGTATTGGTTTCATATCATACCATATCACATCATGATGTGATATGAAACTAATACAACACTGCCATATCAGCTGTGTAAAAAATTTTAGTAGAATTATTGGGTCAGCATAGCATTACTCATTGTCAGAAACCTCAGCGGAGGTTAGTGTAATTTATCCTTATTTATATTATCATGTGACGAGAACATATTTATTGTCTAAACAAACATGGCGAGTAACTCCAGTATCTACAAACTATTCTCTATATTGCTGACTAGATTCACTTCGTAAACCACTACCGAAAAGGATTCTCATTAGAAAGACTATCCACTTCAGTCACATTAGCCTGGGTAGGTTTCTTGTAGGGATTTTCTTGGTCCTTACATTTACAACAATCATTTGCACGATGTAGGGGTTTGTCACATACGTTGCACTTGCCTTTGAATATCTTACTATTATTGTATTTTTGTACATTAGTGATTGTATTTTAAAGCCAAACTTTTTTCAAAACTTGGTCAACAAGTTGCTACAATCTTTCCTTAAATATTGGTCAATTTAGTCAACCAAAATCCCATATTTTATAGCATTCTATTTTTTAACTTTTTTTCCCTTTACGGATTTTGTTCTCTTATAGTTGGTATGTATCTTTATATACATACTTGATCATCTGGTGAGATATAAAGAAAAAAAAACACACTGGAAAAATAAAGAGAGTAAATACAGAGTTCTCAACATTTCTCTGTGGTCCACTCATCATTCTTGATCTCTAACCCTTATAGACCACTGCTTGATGACGGCTATTTATGAGACCTCTGTTGTATGAGTGCACGCTAATGGAGATGTGGCTATTGAATCTTGGAGTGTAGGTCGCTGAGACCTTTGGCATAGAGATATTATCTCTAAGGGGTAGAAAACTACTCTTAGGGACAATGTACTCGTACATGTTGTACACACCTCAACCAAATGTGATCTGATAAGTTGTTCTTCCTTTTCCATGTAACACTCATTGTATTTATTGTTAAACCAGTTCTTCCTCTTCCACATTACACATTGTATTTATTGTCTTTAGCAGTATTTGTGGCCCTTATGCTTCAATTTTTTCCAACAATTATTACCACCTTTAGGATCTTATTTCGTACCATCACCAAAATGTTTCCATCTTCTTATTATTAGATTTATGCGCTTATTCCACCACTTTTTTTATTTGATTCTATGAAATTTCCTTCTTTCTCTTTAAAAAGAGAATTGTCATTCTTCTATCCTTAATTTCACGATCAATTCCTACAATTTTATCTCCTTACACACGCTTCAAATAGTTTTTGAATTTATTTCAGGATGACAATTTTTTTCAATAATTGTAGTCACTTTAAAAATTCACTTAAAACACACCTTATGCATGAATATCACACAAGATTACATAGAGATCTTAAACTTGTCTAATTGTTGTTTTAGAATGTAACTATTTTATAGCAATGAATTTGCTAACCAAAAATTTCATCATTCCAACATCTTATTTTTTATCTAGTGATTCCCATAGTTTTTTTTTTTGCTGTCTTGATCGAACTATACACATTATACAATGTGTTATCCAATCTAATGAGAATATAATTCAGACACAAAAAATTTGCATGTTTTCGTGCATCTACAACAACTTGTCTGTCGATCTCATTTATATTCAAAGTAGGAGCATTTTCGTGTAGAAACTTAACCAAATTCGATGTAGTATTGTTCTAAAATCAGTACCATTGAATTTTTCTAGATTTTCACCATGATTGACAGAAACAAACACAATCACAAGGGTAGGCACCATAAGAGTTGTAATAAGGGTTTTACATTTTGTACCCATTTTTGTTAAATAAAATATCAACAAATATATAAATCTGGAACTAAATGAATGAAACCAATGCATAAGTAAAACTAAAAAATTTCTTAAGATCTTTAGATGAAAAGCTAGTTTTACTTAATGTAAAACAAACTAGTTGTAAACGAATTAGAGAATAGCAAAAAAACCAATGTAGCAAAACTAATTTTTTATGAACCGAAATAGCAGAAACCAAATCATAATTGAAACTTATAGATAACTTAAGAACTATAAAAAGAATCGAATTTGATTAAGGCTAGTGTTTGACATTATATAGAAATATAATCACTATAGAATAATCACTACATTCGGCAGTGTCTTTTAGAAAACAATTAAATAAATTTTATCCAAAAAGATATATATTGATCTAAATCCAACCTGGCCAGTTCGGCAAAGGTTAGGTGGGCCTGGAGCGTGTGCGCGTTTGTGGTGAACCCACTTTGGGGTAGGTCCTCCCCTTCCACAAAATGAGGTGTCCTTTAGGACACAAATCCAAATTTAAGGTTGTTTTATACAAATTCATATAACATTTTATAACCAACCAATGTGGAACAAAGTTAAGTTTCTATTGTTTCAAGAGGTGATATTTGGAGTTAATTTCTCAAATACCCGTTAATGGCAACCAAATATATGTTGTTAATCTATTCATATATGTGAACATATATCCATGTGGACCCGTCGTAAATAATGTGTGAGTTCCACTTTTATTTTGGTCCAAAGTTAACCAAAAACTCATGTTGCAACCTTTTTTCCAAAAGGATGTCCATCACATTTCACATGAAAAACCTTGTTAATTGTTATTTAGTGATGATACAATATTCATTGAAGACATACTGTTGTGTTAGGTGAGTGAAATTGAAATCTAGATTTAAAATTAGTTGTATTTGAATTCCCAAATTCCAATGCTCCAATTACAAAGTGTCTGGAAAAGAAACAATAATTTTATTTTTCATTTTTACTACTGTCTTAATATTAATGGGGAAAAAGAAATAAGAGCTACTTGGTTATTAGTTAAATAGAAGGTCAAAATTGAAAAAATGCAGCAAAAAAATAAATAAATAAAAGGAACACTTTTGTTATTTAGAAAAAAAATTAGGTTAGAGGGAAGATATTTATATTTTTAAGTAAATGTAACGAAGGTAACTGTTATTTTAAAAACCTCATAAAACTTTTATAATTATCAGAAACCAAACTTTAATAAAGGCATATAATCAAATATTACTTCTAAAAAATTATAATTAATATTATTGTATTTTAACTCATAAATTTAGTAATGAAAAAAGATAAATAATCCAAAGAAGATAAATTATGAAGAATTTTTTATTATTGTCAATTATAGTCGGATCTCAATAACTTATATATTGGAAAACAAATAATGGAATTATTAGTTATTAATTTTTTTAATAATTTTTTATGAATGAATATTTTTTTCTTTTCATAAGTATATGATTTTAAATATAAAATCATGGCATCCATGATGCTGCATATTTTAAAAATTGATGAACTCTTTTTTTTTTTTTTTTTTTATAAAAAATGGTATCATTCATAATTTGAGTTACAAAAAAATATCTCAATCTATTTTATTATTACTATAGATATTCGTACAAAATATTATATTTTAGTAATTAATGCTAAAAAGATTTTTTTAAAAAATATCAATTATTAAGTGATGAAATTATTAATCATAACCTTGGAATAAAGTTGATTTTTCAAGATATTAACTAATATAGATTATTAAGTTTTGAAATATTAATTATTAGAGATTGATATATAAGGGCAAATGGAAAATTTAGTACACGAGGTTCTCGTTACTGTGGAGTATGGGAAGGGTTAGATGTACAAAGTCTTACTCCCACAAGTCGGGAAACTGTTTTCGCTACTTGAATGTGTGACATCCAGGTCAAAATGGAGCAACCTTACTGTTGATATATATATATATATATTAATAAATTATTGATTTGTAATTTGTAATTTTTTATTTCAAAAATAGAATAAAAGGATTTTTTATTTATTTTATTTATTTTTCTTTCATGGGAAAAAATGGTTTAACAACATTTTTAATGGGTATGTTGTCTAAGCTTCTAATGTCAAATAAATAAGTATATGTTACATTATTGGGTATTCCTAGATTATTGGTTTAGGCCAATAATAATGTGCCACTTATGAATTTCAAGAGATAAGATATTTGTTTGTACATGATACTCTTTGATTAGCCAATTGTATTAATTTAGTTAATAATCGTAAGGGGTTAGTCGAGTGGAACAAGGGCTGTTTGTAAAGGGCTTATCCCCGAGCTCGTAGGTTCGATTCTTACCATCTACATCTATGGGGCCAGCCACCAGCCAAAGCTAGTAGCCCGGGCGTTATATGACCTTTGGCAGTGATCTTGCATTGATTAGTTGGACTCTGACTGCTTAGAATACTTCACTTATTTGGCAAAAAATAAATAAAAAATAATTTAATTAATATTTGAGGACCATCCAATAATTTTTGCAGATTAGAGCATCTCCAGCATTTACTCAAAACCAGACTCAAATTCAAATTTGAGTCAAAATGCGTAAAAACTCATCTCCAACAGTGATTCGAAACACATATTAAATTTGTAAAAACTCAAACACAAAACCAAATTTGTGCGTTACTATTTATTGACTCAAAATGCAATTGTCACTAGATTTTTCATGGAAAACTCAGCAGATGGAAATGAGTAAGAAAAGAAATGGAAAAGGCAAGGTTGCCCTAGATGGAAGAAACCGTGGCCTCTAACGGTGCAACAGTTGTTGCCATAGACAACGATCATCTTCAATCTTTGAAAGAGAGGGAGCCAGTGATGAAGCAACAATCAGTGGAAGAATTTGGCAACTTAGATGGCATCGATTGTAATACCCCGACCTGATTAATTAATAATTAGTTTGCTAATTATTAATTAGAACCGACATAAAGAATAATTAAGACAGTTAATCGGGAATCTCTTGACGGTCACGATAGACCAATAAAATAATTAAAAAACAGTCAACAGAGGAGGGTGTAATACCCGAACCTAATTACCAATTAATTAGGTGAAATGATGTCATTATAACACCACGAAAACTCGAATTAGCGAACCATGACGGCCACAAATAAATAATAACTGAAATGAGACCTTTGACATCGAAGCTAACTGAAATACAAAACCCTCAGAAGAAGCCGTTTCGTAAAAGGAGCAACAGAAAAGAAATTAGAAAGGAAATAGCTGAAACATAATTATGTGCCAGCCAAACGAGGCCTAAGCCCAAAATGTGGAAAAAAGGGCAAAGGTGAGGCCAAGGGGATTTGAACCCTTAACCAAGTGGGGCAAGATTTTAGGCACCCAAAAATAGATCCAAGTGGGCTGCCAACAACTTTGTGTCTAAATATACAACATAATTGTATATGAACCCAATTTAACCAAGGCCACCACGCAAATGGGCCAATAGGATTTCATGCAGCCAATAAAAAACACAAAATATGTTTACATATATATGTATATATATGTATTGAATTTCTGAATATTATAAATGAGGTGGTAGCCACTCATTGGACCACCACCCCTACCAATCTCCTTTCATGCAAGATGGAAAAAGGAGAATAATTATATACATGAGAGTTAATATATATACAGCATATGTATGTGTTCTGCATATGGGGGGGGTGTGGAGGAAATCAGAATAATGTGTGTGCCTTGTGTACGGACAGATCTGCATCTAGAGAGAGAGAGAGAATCTAAAGAGAAAAAGTGAGAGCATTGTATGTGTGAAGTCTTGTGTGAAGAAGTGTGGGTGCATGTATGTGTGTATGGAAGAATTGAGGATCAGAAAAGAAGAAGAAGAGGGGGCTTGAGAGTATCCGAGTTGAGCCTAGAACCGAAGAGAGAGAGAGGGTCATAAGAAGAAGGTAAACTTTTCTCTCATCATCTTTCATTTCCTTGCTACTGTTTTTGGGTTTTAAAGACATGCAATGATGATTATATGTTTAGCACATAAGAAAAAATGAATTTCATGGGCTGAATAGGCATGAAACCCTAAGAACCGACCTCAAACCGCCTATGGGAGTACCTCATGAATGGTTCGGAAACGAGTGACGCAGAACTTATCCTAGTGACTTAAGACTTAAACTGGGTTCTAGGGGTAACCGGAATCCACAAAGATTAAGCTAAAAACATGAAAGGAAAGAGAGGAATTTGGAGTTGCAGTCTCGGGTTCAAATTGGAACTCTTCCGATTAAAGCTTAAACTTTAGTTTTGTGAATGAGGAAGTGATCCTTAGGGCGATGTGATCACAACAAACCAAAAATTATAAAAAATGGTTAAGAGATGAGGATGTGTGATCCGATTATTCAGTCGCCCATCAAAGCTTGGATCAAGCTTTTGAGCTTGTTACAAGCCACGAAATGAATGCTAAACCAATCTTTAGGACTCTAGAAACAATTTGGAAAGAAAAGTAGTAAGAAATCATGGCTAGAATGTCACGAAATTAAGAAGAAAAAATTAGGGTTTGGACTGTTCACGTCTTCCTCAATGAGGAAGACGATGAACAGTGAAACGGGGTGGATATCGGGTCAAAAAGCAGGTCAGGTCCTGATCGTTTAAAACGGATCTCAATTTAAACAAAACGTTGCCGTTTTGTTTAATGAAGCTGACGTTATCGCGATGTCAGCATGATGTAGTGAAAGGAAGTGAACCGGTTGTTTTAGGAGTTTTGGACCGGTTCAATTGATTGAACCCTAAAACCGGACGGTTCTGAACCCATTTTTCTGAAATTCGGTTTTGAACCCCAAACTTTTCTAAAATTAGTTTTGAACCCCAAGACTTTCTGTTTAATTACATTTTGACCCCCAACTGTTCTGAATATTTGTATTGTGGCCTAGATTTTAAAAGATAAATTCAAATAAGCCCCTGGAAAAATAAATAATTAATAAAATAATTTATTTAATTATTTTATTAATTGGGTAAAATTACTATTTTACCCTTGGACACTAAATGAGTTAAACGAAGTCTAAATAAAATAAATAAATAGTGTATTTTTATTATTTCGGGCATCCCAGACTCAATGGGGGAGCCCGATTTGGGAAATTAAGCTCCGAAAAAAGAAAGACACGCAAATGATAAATGACTGTACTGCCCCTAATGATACCTAGGGTCAAATAAAAATAAAAGATAGTCCATTTTAATTATATTGGGACACTTTGGACTCAACGGTAGAGTCCGTACTAGCAAATGAAGTACCGAACAACGTGACGCGTGAAAGTCTAAAATGACCAAAATGGCCCTGATGCTATACGAAGTCTAAATGAAGTCCAAATGGGACGAAATTGATACCGATAGAAGCCCAGATACTCATGAAACTGTACACATGATTAAATGACGAATCGGGAGCAGAATTTCACGAAACATAAAATGACCAAAATACCCCTGAGTGTGGTGAGTGCAAAGTAGAGGCCGAATAAAAGGCCAATCTGATCTAATAAATTGTCATAAGCATAATTACGGAAATTGAAGGGCTAAATAAGACTTTGGAACAGTCGACTGTATAAAATGAGAAATGATCGATGCGTCCTGATGATCAGAAGCAGATACCAAATAAAGTCCAAAAGACTTAGAACTATATATATAAGATATTTGGGATATTCTGAGGACCACTATAGGGTCCGGAGCGAGAATGACAAAATTACCATTTTGCCCTTAAGGTCGAATAAGTGCTTAATTGATAACGACTAGAGTCAAAATGACTTAAAATATTATTCTGACAGCTGCTAAGCCTACTTAAGGAATTTAATAACATAAGTTGAAACCCAATGAGTGGGTAATAGGCTAATGAACCTAATTAGGGGATCTAATAAACTCCTAAGATGAGAATAAGACATGAATGAACGAATTCTGATATGTCTGTGATTAATGATGATTATTCAGGCTATGCAAGGATATGCCTGAAGTATTTGGAGATTATCAGAGTATTTGTAAATGGAGAATGTAATACTAAGAAACCGAGGTAAGTAAACCTTGAACTTTGTTATGTGGTCCTTCCTCAGCCAGTCACATTTATTTTCATATGCTGCCAAACTTGTACTCTATCACTACCTAATGTACTTGATTTGAAGCCTAATCGACTTGTGGTTATCGGCTATGCCTGTTCTTTGGATTTGACTTGTTTGATTACATTGTTATGAACTCGATCACTGATACTTGAGCATCATTGCACTATCATACCATGACCTAGTCTTGAGATATATCCTGTTGATAGAAATCTTGTTATTCCACACACTTCATGACTTGTTGATTGTGATATCAGTTGTTTTGTATGGTTGTACATCATGTGTGGAATTTTATTGATCATGATATTTGGTATGTACCCGGGGTTATGCTCAGACACAATGGCCCATCTATTCACAGATTGCGTGGGGGAAAAACCCTTTGGAGGTCTTGTATGTCTTTCGAGACCTGAGATAATAAGAGCTCTAGCGCTATTCAGTAGGCCCGGGATAAAGAGGCAAAACTAAATGTGCGTTCCAGTGGGGTATGTCGGGCCTCGGGTGATTCACGCATTTCTGGGTTATTAGAACTCGATGATGATTTATTCTTGTATTCGTTGAATGATCATGTTTTATGCCCTGTGAATGATCATATTCTATGCAAGCATGCTTATACTTTTGATTGACTATCGTATTTGTTGTGGCAACAGATTATCATGATTGGCTAGATCTCGGTTGTTGGAGTCATTATTACCTATCTTCTTATATCTTATTTTGGGATAAGCCTTTTGGACCCTCGGGTCATTGTTGTACATCTTGGTGACTGGCTATTGGCTATTTGTTATCTCTTTCTTCTATATTCTTATAGACTAACCCAGACCCATGTCAAAGCTAGGAATTTACATACTGAGCTTGTTTAAGCTCATTCCATTTATCTAACATTTTTCAGGTGACATTATGTGGGATGAAATGTAATGAGACAACTAGTGGAACCAGTGATGAACAATGAACGACACTGACCAGATGAACTCCAAGTCAAGTTGACTATGTACTCTATACGGTTAAGTTCACAATTAGTATTATAATATTACATCATTAATGATGAGGTTAGCCTAGTATGTCGAATCACTATGATTAAGTGGTACTTGGAGATATTCTGATTGTTGATCATTGGAGATGAGTTTGATTAGCTGAACTGTATTGGTGTCACTTCCACTTTAAGTAATTCATTGATATAGAATGGATGTATTGGAGCATGTATATTGATACTTTAGAGATATTTGGTGACTGATTTTAGACGTACTCTGATGTGCTTGGATGAGTTGCATTTTCAATTTAAAAAGGTTTTAATTTCCGCTGTTTTGACCCTACATTTAGAATGCAATTCATTGTAAAGTTCAGAAGTTGCCTTTGGTTGGTCGCATTGTCGGTGGAGAAAACTAACAAGGTGGCCGACTGGCATCACGCCCTCGGGATCCGCGTAGGGTGGGTTTCGGGTCGTGACATCGATCACTTCAGATAAGTGTCATTTCAGTAGCGATCTTCGTATTGTTGATAGAGAGGGAGCTTAGTACGGTGTCGATAGGTGAAAGACTCCAACGTCGTAGCCAAGGTCGATTTCTAATCAGTTGCGATCTTCTCTGTATCGTTGCGATCTCCTTTGTACCGTCATTCGATTGTGAGAAGAAAGGGCACTGCCTTTGGCAGAGATAAAGTGGCATTGATTCCTTCTGAAAAATAAAGGAATTGATTGAAATTTGTACGTAAAAAGATAAAAACACATTTTATTCGTTAGATTTATGTACCTAAAACTTATATCAACCGTTGGATAACTATTCTATTGTCAATCATTTTTTTAGGGTAAATTACACTTTACCCCCTATACTTTGACCCATGTTCACTTTACCCCCCTATACTTTAATATTCTACACTTAACCCCATGGTTCTTATGACTAAAGTGAAAAGTTGACGTAGTTAACGGAAAGTATGAAAAGATGAAAAAGCCCAATCAATTAAAATCACAAAATTTGGGCTAGGGCATTCGTTCAACTAAACAAAACCAACTCAAACGCAATCGAAATTAGGGTTTGCAATTGTTGTGGTTATCAAGGGGATAAAAGCTTGGATTTGGGGTTGAGGAGTGAGACGAAAATGCATAAGGTATGTAATTTTTTATTTGTTATTTAAATTTGTTTGTTTCTTTATCGATGAACTTTAGGAGCTCAAATTTTCACTTGTCTTTATCAATAAGCCTAAATGAACAATATGTGTTTTAAGAGCTGCAATGTTAGGTTTATTTAGGGGTGTCAATTTTTAACACGACTCGAACACGACACGAAGTTAACGGATTTAGGGTTTAGCATAAACGGGTTTGGGTCATAAACGGGTTGACACGTATAACATGATTAATAAACAGGTCGTGTTTGGATTTTACTAGTGTCAACCCGTTTAACACGACTTAATACGTTTAATTATAAAATATATTATGAGTTAAGGTAATTCGTCTCACATCAAATATTTATCAAGGTTTTAAGATTTTTTTATTTATAAAAGAGATTTCTACTTTGATTTAGCCCATATCCAAAGTTACTAAACTTGAAAATTATCTATACATTTTAAAAGATAGGTAAATTTTTTTATTTAAAAAATAAAAAAATTAAAATAAACAGATTAAGTGTGTCGACACGTGTAACCTGTTTAATAAATGGGTTGGGTTTGGGTTTTGAAACTTGACACGATTAGTTAATAGTGTCGGGTTAGAGTTCACACATTTTTTTGAATATGTATGCCTTGACACAACCCGAACACGACACTATAACATGAATTGACACCCCTAGGTTTATTTGAGGAAAATATCCAAGTGGGGACCTATGTCTTGCACTATGTTTTTGGTGTTGCTATATATGTATTTGTGGGGACCCTTGTCCTTAATTTGATCTACATTGGTGATTATTTGCCTTAAATTTCTTGTATTTTTTAATTTGTTTAATAGCTTTATATTTATGGTTTTGATGCAGAATGATTTGTTTCGAGGTTCATCGTGGGAGCACTTTAGTGAGGTCCCATCATACAGTATATATAGGTGGAAAAGTAGTTTTTTTTTTTACAATTGTGACCCATACCTATTATCATATTTGAGATTCAAGATATGATAATGACACTTGATATTTCAATAGTGTTTTTTTATCTTATAAGGTACCCGACAGTTTTGATTTGAATAGTGGGTTAAAATTGTTAAATTCTGATGTGGAAGTAATGGATATGTTGAGAGAATATGATAAGTTTCCTGTTATTGTATTATATGTAGAAAAATTCGAGGATCCCATTTAGGTTGTAACTAAAGATGATTGTTTGGTAACAAGACCTAGGCTTAGACTCACATATGGTGAAAAAGGTGATGCTAAACAAGGTTCTAATGATAGGGTGAGAAATGAAGAAAATTGTGGAACAGATAGGGTGACCAATGAAGACAAGGCTGGTAGTGATTGTGAAAAAGACAGTGATGATGAATAATGGTATATTAAGAATATTGAAATCAGTGATGATGATATATAGGATTATTGTGAGGATGAAGATTTAGAGGTTAATGAAAAGGGAGCTGTTGGTCAAGAAAATAGACAAAGAGATAAGGGTGAAGATGAGGTGCAAGGGGATTGTAGTAAAGATGAGGTGCATGGTTGATGGTCAGATATAGGAGAGGATGATGAATTAAAAAGTCCTACACCATCATCAGATGATAACGAATCATCTCAATACCTTGAATTCAATGAGAATGTAGACATGGGAAAACCTGACTTGAGGTTGGGAATGAAATTTACTAAATGTTCAGAAAAGTTTTAAAGCAATGGAAGGTTCAAAATGGGCATGATGTTAAATACATAAGAAATGAGAATGCAAGAATAACTGCAGTATGTTAGCAAGAGTGTTGTTGGAGGATTCATGTTTCCTTTATTCATGGGCAAAAGACATTTCAAATAAAGTCTTTGAATCTTACTCACACATGTGGAAAAATTTATGATAAACATTTTGTCAACTCTAGATACTTATCCCAAAAGTACCTAGAGCAGATTAAAGATAATCTATAATGTAATAGTGCAGCTATGCAAAGGACAATGAAGAGATATTAGATGGTGAATGTTAGTAGGAATCAACTTTATAGGACTCAAATGAAGAAAAATGAAGTAACTGAGGGTGATCACAACAAGAAATATGCTAGACTTTGGGATTATTATGAGATAATGAAGAAACATAACCTAGGCGGTTGCTTCAAACTGAAATTAGAGAGGCCTGCCCTTGATTTATTTCCTATTTTCTTAAGAATGTATATAAGGTTTGGAACCCAAAAGGATGGATTTATTGCAGATTGTAAACCATTAATAGGTCTTGAAGGACGTCATCTAAAGGGTGTGTATGGTGGTCAGCTCCTAGCTGCAATTGGCAGGGATGGGAATAAAAATATGTTTCCCATTGTCATGGTAGTTGTAGAGGCAGAAACAAAAGATTCATGGTGTTGGTTTATGACTAAACTTATGTTTGATAATGGGAGGGTAAAGGATATGGGTTGGAATTTTATTTTAGATAGACAAAAAGGATTAGTTAGAAATAAAAGATTCATGGTTTTGGTTTATAACTGAACTTATGTTTGATATTAGGAGGGTAGAGGATGTGGGATTGACTTTTATTTCAGATAGACAAAAGGGATTAATTGAACCATTTGATGAGTTTTAGATAGACAAAAGGAACTTTTATTTCAGATAGACAAAAGGGATTAATTGAACCATTTGATGAGCTTCTTCCATTAACTAATCACATATTTTGTCTAAGGCATATGTATGGAAACTTTAAGATCAAATTCAAAGGGAAATAATTAAAAGATTTGATGTGGAAGACAACTTCAACTTGCTTTGTTAGAGAATTTGATTGGTACATGAGTGAAATACAGAAGATTGAATCCAAGGCATATAATTGGTTAAAGAAAATAAATCCAACTTTGTGGACAATAGCACATTTCAGTATCAGAAGTAAATGTGACATTTTAGTGAATAACATGAATGAGTACTTCAATGGTTACATCTTAGAGGTAAGGGATAAACCCATAGTTAGTGTGGTTAATTGGATTAGGAGAAAGCTCATGAATATAATTCAATTGAAAAGACAAGACATGGAAAAGTATAAAGGTCTTATTTGTCCAAAAATACAAGAAAAATAGAAAACATTAAAGAGCAGTTAAGAAATTGTTTTCCTAGTTATTCAAGGGTTATGAATTTTGAAGTTGATTGCTTTGATACAACTCATGTTGTGGATTTAGAGGCCAGGACTTGTAGTTGCAGGAAATGGGATCTTACTGGTATCCTTTGCAAACATACAGTAAGTGCTTTACAATTGCATAAGAAGCAACCATATGACTTTGTCCATAATTGGTATAGCAAGGAAAGATATATGCAGGCTTATTATTTCATTAGTTACCCTGTTTTTGGTTAGCATGATTGGACAGAGACTGTTATGGATCCAATAATGCCTCTACCTGTTAGAAGACAACTGATTGGTGCAAAACTGCAAGTGCACAGTATCGTAGTTTTATAGTAAAGTGATGCGAAGAGTATCATCCTCAGGGATTGGTAACTTACTTTTGAAAAATACCAAAATTATACTAATCTCGACTTTATTTAGAAAATTCACTAAGATTTTTGTAAATTACAATTTAAAATAAAATCAACTCAAAGAAAATACTTAAAGAAAAGAAAGATGTTGTTCGAAAATCAAATTAATGGGAGAGAAAACTTCTAGCAAATCGATTTGACCTAATCCCTCGCTATGCTTTACTTATCTATCTAATTGAATTTAATTCTCTATGTTTGTCAATAAATCTCCAATTCATCCAAAAGCCTCTTTCGACAGTTAATTGGAAACTATTCTTGTTCATCATTTTACACAAGAGTATGAAAATTAATAAAGCAAGAATGCAATAAGACCAATGATTTTTAATACTACATAGGTGCATACAAGTCTTTCAATCTCTATATTTACCTATACTGAAATATCTAAGATCCATCCTATAATTCCCTCTTTCGATAGCAAATTACAAGATGAAAATCATCTAATTAGTGGCTAGTTAATTAGAAGCAATAAGTTCAGAATAAATCAGATAAATATGAAAGAGAATTACTTCAAATTAGCATAAAAAAACAAGCATAGTTCGAGACTAGATTACATCGTCTTCCTAGAATAAAGAAATTACTTCATGCTAAAAATTAAATTCAACATAAACTAATTCACCATATTTTTTCTGAAAGGAATGGAAGAAATTGAACACTAGAAAATATTCTCCAAGCCCGCATTGTTCCTCCAAGTCGCTGGCCCAATCGCGTCGCTTTTGCGACTTACTGCGCCACACTTTCTCTATTTTTTATTCTTTTCTACTTTTGTCCAGGCTTCCCCCAGCCGCAGCTTTCAAGCCTTTTCTAGCGTTATTCTTTTTCTTTTTTTCTTATTCCCTTCATTGCCCAGCGCCTGTTCTCAAAGCCACCTTTTTTGACGTTTTGTTTTCTTCTCCAGCCGCTTCTCATGATCTCCAAAGCAGCCGTTGGTGCTGTTCTTCTTTTCTTTTTTTTTTTCTTTTTTTCTTTTCCTTGCTCCCTAGCTGCTCTCTCTAATCTCCAGCCATAGCCCCTTTTTTAAAGCCCTCCTTTAAGCCCTAAATCTCTTCCTGCCGCCTCACACCTCTAGCGTCTTTTTTTTTTATTGGCGCTTTTTTTTCTTTCTTTTGGATGGCTTGTTTTTTTATTGAAATCAACAAAAGTGGTGAGGAACTCACGGCCTAATTATCAGGTTGTCCAGCCCAAATAGTCATGGATCGAGCCTATAATTTCCAAAATGCCTCTTCATTGAATGAGAGAGAGTCCATAGACGATGGGTTGCTTCAAATTCTTCAAATCTGAAATAAAATTTAAATGATGACAATGAAGCCTAAAATCACCAAGAAAATAAATAAAATGAGACTAAAGTTTAAAATTAAGAGGTGATAAAATATTCTAAATTGTGCAAGTCATCAACAACCAGGAAGGCCAAAGAAGTTGAGGGTAAGAGATCCCAAAGAGCCTAGTAATTCCTACATAGTTTCAAGGAAGAACAAATTCATAACATATGCTAGGTGCAATAAGTAAGGACACAATCAAAGGAGTTGCAAATGACCTATTCATCCCAAATCTAAGTTGACCAAGGTATGAACAATATGTGCAATGCATTTGAATTTTAAAGTGATCACAATATTATTAGGCAATTTAACAGGTTGATTCCCAAATGCAGGTTTCAAGCAATAAGACACCTACTAGTTCTAATTTGAATCAAGTAATTCAACTAAATCCTTCAATTGTTGGTTCCATGCTTTAGGTTTATATGATGTGTGATAATTTTTTCATTTTTTAGGGTAAAACTCAAGGTTCTACTTCATTTAAATAGTCAACAGAATAACAAGAAGCAACCCACAGAAGTAAGCAACCAACCCCACAACCAGTTTCTCCCATGCCCAGAATAATGGCATCCACACAACCAGCTTCTCCAATGCCCACTAGAATGTCTACAAGAATGGCTTCCACACAACCAACCCCACAAATAGCTTTTCTTATGCCCAAAAGAATGGCATCCATACAACCAGCTTCTCCAATGCCCAGAAGAATGTCTACAAAAATGGCTTCCACACAACCACCAACTAAGTTGCCACGTTTTAGTGGCAAATGATTTAGGGTGGGTCAGAAGTAATAGTCTGGAGCACAAAAAGGGAGATATAAAGGTGTTAAGTGAATCAATCATGTGTTTTTTCGTACGAACAATTTCTTTTTAGGCGTTTCTTTGGCCTTAACAATATGGTTTTCTGTATGACCAATGTGCTTTTGTATGAATGTTATGTATGAACAATGTGCTTTTGTATGAATGTTATGTATAAACAATGTGTTTCTATAAGAATGTTATGGTTTTATATCTGATTGGCTCAATTATTTACTCATGTTACTTAGTAAAACAATAAGTACACAAATGCACAACCAATTGAACAATTTCAAAATAACAAGAAGTTCTCATTGATCATTCATTCATATTCAAAAGTTATATTGTTCTTCAACAACTCCAACTTAACCAATATTTATCCAAAATAACCCAAATACAACTAAAGCCCTAACATACAACCAAAATTTATATTACTTCCCTAGACAACCAAAAAAAAAACCCAACATCTTCTGTTACATTTTGTCACCCTTTCTTCCTAGAAACCAATCGAAAAACAAACAACACCCATGACACAACTAAAACCCCAAAGTATAATCGTTGCTTTCAACGAGCAGTTAACAGGTCCCTTTCCAAAGCATTTTTTTTTGAATTAGCCCAGGGATTACTTCCCTAGCTCATTCACACATTGGAGGGTCGACCCATGCAAAGTACCCACAATTTTCAGTGATCTGCAAAATTACATCACTTTATTCTCAAAGTACCCACATCGATACAATCTATAAATATTTCAAATTAAATTGAAAAAATATCCACGAAAGAACTTACCCTGTAATTACCCCATCCATAAACCTTATTCCATAATTTATGGTTGTCCAAGCAGTTTTGGGGGTTGTTCGAGCTCCACAATAGCAAATACGAAAAATAGCTTGAATTGGTTGACCTAATTGATAACCTTCCGTTGCTTTAGATGATTGAGACATGCAAGATGCTTGCGACTGAGCTTGAGACATTATGTTTTGTTGGTATTTCTTTTCTAGAGAATTTTCATAGCTCTTTAATGGTGAATGGGTTGGATTGGTGTTATATAGAGATGAAGGGGTAAATAATGGAATTTTTTGGATGGAAAAGAAAAATAGAACTCCTATACCTCTATTATGGCACGTATACAATATGTGTCATTCATTTGGATGATAAACCTAAAGTTTTCACTTTGGTCGTAACGTTAGGGGGGTTAAGTATAGAATATTAAAGCATAGGAAAGTAAAATGAACATGGGTCTAAATACAGGGGGTAAAGTGTAAATTATCCTTTTTTTAATAAAAAAATTCATGTCAATTAGATTTTATTTAATTGTTGATAGTAGGAGAGAGTAGATAGAATAACCATAAAAGAACGGTTACAAATTAACATAGACAGTTATGAAAAGATTTGATACAAAATAGTAAATTTTGATACAGAATGGTAATAAATATTACCTATAAATATCAGTCAATTTCACAATGTTTTAACTAGGAGCTCCATCTCTCAAAAAAAAAAAATATTATTCACTCTAAAAACAAATTGTCGGATTTCTAGGGAATAAATTAGGAAATTCTATTTTTTGCAAATAAAATCTGAAATTACTATTTCAGATTTTAGTAGTTTCTATTTCTTAGCCTAGAGATCTGCTGATCTGATTTCTCTGATTTGCTGGTTTGGTAGTCTTCCTCTCCTATTTATCTTGTAATTGTTTCTCTTGAAATTTAATAAGAATGATTATTCTTCTTCTCTAAAAAACCTTCATGGTATCAGAGTCTCGTGCTCTTTTTCTATTTTGTTCTTTCTTTTGATGATGTTGTATAAGTTGGCGATGACCGGCGCCCAAGGAAATCCTACTGTCTCTTCCAGCACTTCCGAAACCATTCTGCCCAATCCCATTATTCCTCCCACACCTATATCTGCCGATTACTATTCCTATAATTCAGCCCTTTATCTCACGATTACAAAACTCAATGGGCACAACTATCTCGAGTGGGCTCAGTCCGTAAAATTAGCGATCGATGGCAGAGGAAAAATGGGGCATTTGATTGGCAAAATATCGAAACCTGCTGCTGGTGACCCTAATTCAAAAAAAATGGTAGTCTAAAAATTCTCTTGTTATTGCTTGGCTCGTCAATTCCATGGAACCTGCCATTGGAAAACCTCACATATTTCTTCTCACTGCTAAAGATGTCTGGGAGGCCGTTCGAGATCTTTATTCGGACCTGGAGAATTCTTCTCAAATTTTTGAGTTGAAAACTCAACTCTGGAAATCCAAGCAGAATGATCGTGATGTTATTACTTATTACAACGAATTGGTAACATTATGGCAGGAACTTGATCAGTGTAATGATGATGTTTGGGAGAATTCGAACGACCACGCTCGCCACAAGAAGAGAGAGGAAAATGATAGGGTTTACAAGTTTTTAGCCGGCCTTAATCAAAGTTTGGACGAGGTTCGAGGTTATATTCTAGGCAGGAAGCCATTGCCCCTTATTCGGGAAGTTTTTTCTAAAGTTAGACGTGAGAAGCCAAGGAGAAAAATCATGCTGCGCAACACTGAACCTGGTTTCAACCTAGAACCTGACAGTTTTGCTCTTGTGTCAAGAGGTGTTGATTCTGACAATGACGGCTGTAAGAAACCGTGGTGCGAGCATTGCAAAAAATCGTGGCATATGAAGGAGACGTGCTGGAAGCTTCATGGTAAACCAGCAAATTGGAAGCCAAAATCCAAACGTGACGGTCGTGCCTACCAAGCCACTGCTGAAGAGACTCAAGAGCCCTCTACCCACTCGGATGCAGCCTCTTTTACTAAGGAGCAAGTAGAGCACCTGTACAAATTGTTTCAATCTCCAAAATTGTCCTTAACTCCGTCTTGTTCTTTGGTACATAAGGGTAACTCTCTTGCTACTGCATTTTTAGGTGTTATTCTTAACTATGTTCATTCTTGGATAATTGATTATGGCGCAATTGATCATATGACTGGTTGTTCCAAATTGTTCTTATCTATAGTCCGTGTATAGGCAATAAAAAGGTCAAAATTACAGATGGTTCACTCTCAGTAATTGCCAGGATAGGAACTATCAAACTCACTTCATTGTTAACCCTCCATGATGTGCTCCATGTTCCCAATTTGTCTTGTAATTTGTTGTCCATCAATAAAATTACCTCTAATCATCAATGTTAAGCTAATTTCTACTCTTTTTATTGTGAGTTTCAGGAATTGACCACGGGGAGGATGATTGGTAGTGCTAAGGCAAAAGATGGACTCTATTATTTTGACGATAGACCTAACTCAAGTAGACTGTGTCAAAGTACTTGCTTAAATTCTATTTTTGTTTCCAAAGATAATGATATTATGCTATGTCATTATAGGTTAGGCCATCTTAGTTTTCAGTAGTTAAAATACTTGTTTCCCAATTTATTTCGGAGTAAAAGTCCATCTTCTTTTCAATGTGAAGTTTATCAGTTTGCTAAACATCATCGTACATCCTTTCCCACCCAACCTTACAAACCAACTGCACCATTTACTGTGATTCATAGTGATATTTGGGGCCCATATAGAACATTTACGTATTCTGACAAAAAATGGTTTGTGACCTTTATTGATGATCACACGAGATAAAGTTGGGTTTATTTGATGAAGGAAAAATTTGAAGTAAAAACAATTTTCAAAAAATTTTACACCATGGTCCAAACACAATTTCAAAAAAATATTCAAATATTGCGGAGTGATAATGGTCGAGAATATTTCAAAAACTTTTTGGGCCAATTTTTTCTTGAAAAAGGTATTGTCCATCAAAGCTCTTGTGTCAACACTCTGCAACAAAATGGTTTGGCTGAAAGAAAAAAACAAACACTTATTGGAAGTAGCTCAGGCATTGCTTTTTACCAATCAGGTACCTAAATATCTTTGGGGTGAAGTCGTTCTTACTGCTACATATCTCATAAATAGAACGTCTAATAAGGTTTTAAACTTTGAAACACCTTTTGATGTTTTTCGTAAGTTTTATCCAACAAATCGGCTTTCTTCTTCTCTACCACTAAAATGGTTATACAGCTTTTGTTCATATTTATAGTCATAATCGAGGAAAACTTGAGCCCCGAGCCACAAAATGTGTGTTTGTTGGTTATGTTCCTACTTAAAAGGGGTATAAATGTTTTGAACCCATTTCCAAAAAAATGTTTGTTACCATGGATGTTACATTTTTTGAATTACATCCCTATTTCACGCCTCATCTTCCGGGAGGGAACCAAAACAAAGATTCAGCTGTGTTTCATGATTTTTTTCAAACTGAAGACTCGCAAAATGATTATTCTCCAACTTTGATTATTCAACCTGAAAACCCAAGCTTTATTATACCGGGAGAAAGTGAGTCGAGTTTTTTAGATACTGAAAAGACAGGTCTTTCTACAGTACCATTTCATGATGTTCATGATCCTACAATGACTAACAAAGGAGAAACAAAACAAAACCACAGCGTTGGTTCCATTTAACATTATCTACTCGCAACAGAGGACAACTCGAAAGAAAGGGTCTTCCAATCCTTTGCACTGCCCAGAATTTGTAAACTCTCTAGGTAATGTCCTTACCGAGCCTTTACCTCATGTTCAATCCATTTCATCTTCGAGTTTTGAGTCCTCTAATTCTGAACCCAAGTCTGGTTCCAATCTTGAGTTCGATGATTCTGAACTTCCCATTGCTGTCCGGAAGGGTGTGAGGTCTAGCACCTAGCATCCATTGTCCAATTATGTGTCATATGAAAATCTCTCACCTGTTTTTCGTGCTTTTACCTCACAATTGTCTTGTATGGAGATTCCTAATACTTTGCAGGATGCTCTGAAAGTTCCTAAGTGGAAGGAGGTTGTCTTCAAGGACATAAAAGCTTTTGAAAAAAATGGCACGTGGGAGTTAGTTGATCTACCAAGAGGAAAGACAACTGTAAGGTGCAAATGGGTGTTCACAGTCAAGTATAAATCTGATGGCTCTCTAGAACGGCATAAAACTTGATTGGTTGCTAAGGGATTCACTCAAACCTATGGCATTGATTACTTTGAGACATTCGCCCCAGTCGTAAAGCTAAACTCTATAAGAGTTCTTTTGTCACTTGAAGCTAATCGTGAGTGGCCTCTGCAACAGTTGGACATAAAAAAATGCATTTCTCTATTGAGACCTGGAGGAAGAGGTGTACATGGATGCACCTCCAGGATTCGATCAAAAGTTTGGCACAAAGGTGTGTAAACTAAAGAAGTCCTTATATGGGTTAAAACAGTCACCAAGAGCCTGGTTTGAGAAATTCACTCAGTTTGTTAAAAGTCAAGGGTATACTCAAGGGTAAGGTGATCATACGATGTTTATAAAACATTCACAGGATGGGAAGATAGCGATACTGATTGTGTATGTAGACAATATAATTCTCACTAGAGATGACGTACTTGGGATGAACCGATTGAAGACTTCCCTCTCATCAACATTTGAGATTAAGGACTTAGGATCTCTGAGGTATTTCATTGGAATGATGGTTGCTCGGTCGAATAAAGGGATTGTTGTCTCCCAACAAAAGTATGTTCTTGACCTCCTTAAGGAGACTGGGATGAGCGATTGTAAGCCAACAGACACTCCAATAGATCCCAATCAGAAACTTGGAGATGACAAGGAAGATGATCCAGTGAATACAACTTGGTATCAAAAATTGGTGAAAAAGTTAATTTACTTATCATATACACGGCCTGATATTGCTTTTACTGTGAGTTTGGTTAGCCAGTTTATGCACTCACCCTACGAGAAACATCTTGAAGCAGTTTATTAGATTCTCAAATACTTGAAAAGTACACTAGGAAAGGGTTTACTCTTCCAGAAAACCACACAGCAGAGCATAGAGGCATACACTGATGCAGATTAGGCAAGCTCAGTTATTGATAGGAGATCCATGTCAGGATACTATACTTATGTCTGGGGAAATATAGTCACATGGAAAAGCAAAAAATAGAATGTGGTTGCAAGGAGCAATGCCGAGGCAGAATATAGGGCTATGGCTAATGGAGTTTGTGAGATACTATGGCTGAAGAGAATTCTTGAAGAGCTGCGGATGCCGGTGAACATGCCAATGAAGTTGTATTGTGACAACAAAGCTGCCATAAGTATTGCTCAAAATCCAATACAACACGATCGCACGAAGCATGTAGAGATTGACAGACACTTCATAAAAGAGAAGATTGATAATGGAGATGTTTGTATGCCTTTTGTTCCTACAACTTGACAAATAGCCGATATTTTTACCAAAGGACTTTTCAGACCTAGTTTTGAGCTCCTTGTAAGCAAGTAGGGCATGATATATATCTACGCTCCAACTTGAGGGGGGGTGTCGGATTTCTAGGGAATAAATTAGGAAATTCTATTTTTTGCAAATAAAATCTAAAATTACTATTTCAGATTTTAGTAGTTTCTATTTTTTAGCCTAGAGATCTGCTGATCTGATTTGATCTGATCTGATTTGCTAGTTTGGTAGTTTTCCTCTCCTATTTATCTTGTAGTTGTTTCTCTTGAAATTTAATAAGAATGATTATTCTTCTTCTCTAAAAAACCTTCCAAATTATTCTAAAAAATGGATGATTATACAATGTCTCCAAGTTTAGAAGAAACTCGTAGAATTAAACTTATTTTTGAAGAAAATATTCAAGCTTATGTTCGTGGCAAATCTATTACTATCATGGAAGACTAGACTGTTTTAAAATCTTGGTTAGTCGTCTCTCAATATCCAATTACAGGTCATAATCAAACAATGAAGTTGTTTTGGGAATGTTTTTTGACTTATTTCTGTTCACAACCAAATGTTCAACAGAATAGAACCACCACTTTATTGAATCACCAATGGAAAAGTATTCAAACGATGATGAAAAAATTTGCTGGATTTTATGAACAAGTACAAAACATGCAAGCAAGTGGAACGGGAGAAACGGATAATGTATTTTCTTGGAAAATTTTTGTATATGATTTTGAATTGCAAGTTCAAGTAACTATAATTTTTTATTTTCAGATTTTTTAGACAAAACGCATGTGTCATGTTATTCAAAATAAATACTTTACTTCGGATACATGTTTGGAAATACTATAAAATAGTTAAAAATGGGATGGAATTAGGACACAAAACAGTAAATCAAAAGCTCAAACTTCATCATTTTGAAGTCCCTTAACTCCTTCTACTCCAGTTTCTTTCGACACTGATATTGACTTGGAACAATCGTCTGCAAGAGAGAAATCAAAGCGCCCAATTCGTACTAAGGATGAGAAAAATGGCAAAGGAATAAAGATGTCGATGAGGCTAGGTACACTGGTTTGGAGTCCTTTCGAAATATTATTGTTCGACTGCTAACAAATATATCCTTTCAAAATATTAAAAAAGATGAACAAAAGACTGCAGATCGACAACAAAAGCCTAAAAACAAGGAGGAAAGATTACATGTTTTGACAGAGATAAATGAAAAAGAACAAATAAATGAAGATCATAAAATCATGGCAATGGATATAAGTAATTTAACTCCCATAAAGAAGTCTTATTATAAGGAACTTCAAAGATAGATCTTTGGTCAGACCCATGATAAATAGGTCTTATTGTTATGCGAAAGCGATCAAACAAACAATAAATCGATCTCAAATGAGCAAAAATAAAACAAAACGAATAGAGAAGACACAAGATTTACGTAGTTCGGCAAGATGCCTACATCCATAGGCAACGATGATCAATTTACTATATATTAAAGGGATTACAAATAGCAAAAACTTTCAAAACCCGAAACCCCTTATGCCCCAACGATGGCCCTCCTCTCTCTTCTCCAATACCCTAAAAGATAATACCCTTATATAAGTGAGTTACAACATTAGAGAAAAACGGGCCCAAAAACAAAAGCGGGTCAAAAAAATTTTCTTGGGGGCGAAACCTTTGCCAATTTTTCGGATCGTCTCGAGTTGCAAATGTGTCATCAAGAATCTGGGTGAATATATAAAAGCAAATATATAAATGAACCATTATGAAGCTTAAAAAAATACGTATAATGATCAAAATGGCTTATTGTATACTTCTGCGTTGTCATAAATCAATCAAATCGTTTGTACCATTGTTTTGGAGACTGTTTCAAACCATGCAATGATTTTTTTTAATTTGTAAACCCGATCATCTTTTCCAGCAACTTTAAATCGATCTGGTTAAGTCATATACATTTTCTCCTCTAAATCACCATGCAAAAATACAGTTTTGACATCGAGTTGTGCCAACTCGAGATCAAACTCTACAACCAAAGCTAACAAAATCCGAATAGAAGAATGCTTAACAACTAAAAAAAATACTCATTGTAGTCTATCCCTTCTTTCTGTGCGTAACCTTTGGCTACCAATCTAGCCTTTAATCTCACACTGGAAGTGCATATACCAGCATAGGTGTATATCCACTTGCAACCAATTGCCTTCTTTCCCTTTGGAAGTTGTACCAACTCCCAAGTCTGATTCTTATGAAGTGATTGCATCTCATCACCCATTACATCATTAAATTTAACATTTTCTGAATGTTTCATTGATTCTTTATAAGTCAGAGCAATATCATCATTAACAACCGGAAGTGCATATGCCGTCATGTCAGCAAACCTAACAGGTTTGCGAATCTCTCTTTTCGATCTACTAGCTCCAATAGACTCTTGTTATTGTGGGACCTCTTGAGCTTCCTCCACGTCTGAGCTCGAGCCCTCATTATCTGGATTAGCAACAGAACTATCGACTATCTTAACAGTTTTCGCTGCAACCACTAGAGCTTCTAACTCTACCTGCTATGAAATACTCTCATCTTGAGCATTCTTTTGCTTAATCTGATTTAACATCATAGACTCGTCAAAAGAAACATCACTACTTATAACAACTTTCTTTGATTCAGAACACCACAACCTATATCCCTTGACGCTTGTACTAAAACCCAAGAATATTACATTTTTTGCTCTAGGGTCCAATTTAGTTTCCTTTACATGAAAATATGCAGAACAACCAAATACATGTAAAATATCATAATCTATAACAGGTTTTCCAAACCATACCTTTATGGGTGTTTTTTAATCATTTGTAGCTATAGGTAACGTGTTGATGAAATGGCATGCATATGTCACTACTTCAGCCTAAAATGCCTTGCCTAATCTAGCATTCAACAACATATGTCGCACCTTTTCAAGCAAGGTACGATTCATACATTCTACCACCCCATTTTGTTGCGACATGTCTCTAACTATGAAGTGTCTAACTATACTGCCATTGTGGCATGCTTATTTGAATGGATATGACTTATACTGACCACCATTATC
The DNA here is from genome assembly GCA_008638375.1 of Nyssa sinensis. Taxonomy (NCBI): domain Eukaryota; kingdom Viridiplantae; phylum Streptophyta; class Magnoliopsida; order Cornales; family Nyssaceae; genus Nyssa; species Nyssa sinensis. The sequence continues at coordinate 52,968,572 of CM018031.1, read as the reverse complement.
TGATCTGAGCCTCTTGATCTTTTGACCTGTCTGAGTTTCAATCATTTTCTTCCAATTAAGAAACACATCCAAGACTTCATCTTTATGTCACATGGTGTACACCCAAACTCTCCTTGAGAAATCATCAACAAAAGTCACAAACCAATGCTTACCTCTCTAAGATGCAACTCTGTTAGGTCCCTACACATCAGTGTGAATATAATTAATAGCTCACTGAGTATGATAAATCGTTGTGCCAAACTTAATTCTAGTCTGCTTACCCAAGATACAATGCTAAAGAAATCCCAATTTCCCTGTCTTGGCACCCTTTAAGAGACCCTACTTTATCAACCCTTGCAATGCCTTCCCCCAGCATGCCCTAAGCCCATGTGCCATAACCTTGAAGTATCAAAAACACTATTCTCTTAACTATAAAAAACAACTGCTCTCCCTACGACTATTTGGCCATCCAAAAAATACAAATTACCTTTTGGAATACCCTTCATCACAACAAGTGCACCAAGTACCACTTTTAGGACTCCACCTTACATAGTAACTTTGTAGCCCTTTGAGTCTAACATTCCTAGTGAGATGAGGTTCTTCTTCAAGTTCGGTACATAGCAAACATCTGTTAGAACTCTAACTGCTCCATCATGCATTTTCAATCGGATGTTTCCTATCCCTCTTGTTTTATAGGTATTATTATTACCCATTAAAACAACTCCTCCATCTAACTCATGGAAGCTAGAAAACAAATCCCTACGGGGACACATATGATAGGAACATCTTGAATCTAAAATCCACTCATCAAAATGACCAGCCAATGATGAAACAATCAAAGCAAATCTGTATCATCGTCTTCAACCTCAGTTACGCTAACATTTGGTCCCTTATTGATCTTGTTCTTTAATTTCAGACAATCCTTTTTTCCATTCTCCTTTCTCATGATAGAAAGCACACTCATCCTTCTCAGGAGTCCTTTATCAGACGATATTCCTCAAGACTTACCCCGTCCACTATAATTTTGTCCTTTGTCCTACCCCTTATTATCAAAGCCTCTGATATTAAGTCTCTATAGACTTTTAGAACCCTTTTTCGATACTCATTATTCATCAAAACATTACATACATCATCAAATTTAATTGTATATTTCCCAAACAGCAAGGTAATGGTTAAATGATCATAACTATCAGGTAGAAAATTTAACAACAATAATGCCTTATCTTCATTTAGAATTTCAACATCAAGAGTTTGCAAATCAACAAGGATTTTATTAAAACTATTCAAATGCTTAAACATCGAAATCCCTTGCTTATACTAGAAATGAAATAGTATTTTCTTCAAATAGAGTCACTTTTCAATGCTCTTAGGCATAAACTTATTTTCCAGTTTCTCCCATAATTGCTTAGCCAAGGTTTCCTTCATAATAAAGTACTTCTAATCCTTAGCGAGGCAAAGCTTAATGGTGCCGCAAGCCTAACGATTGATCTTTGCCCAATCCTTATCTTCCATATCATCAGGTTTATCCTCCAAAGTGATATCTTGTCACGCCCTAAATTTTCATAAATCTAGGGAGTGAGTGAAATGAATTAAGAAAAATAAATAAAAGACAATTAAATGGATTTAGTTGATTACTCATTTATTTCCCGATATTTCTCCAAAATTAAGAATGAAAATTTGCTACTAGACTTACCTAAGATGGGTTTCAAATTCCAATCAAATATCTCCCCTAACCAATATTCAAAATTAGTCTAAGTCATGTTCAAGTATGGCGTCCAAGATAGCCCCAAAATGTCTCTAAATATGCCTTGAAACAATGGCCCAAATGGGTCCCAAATGCCCTAAGACACAGGCCAAGAATAAGTCAAAAAGTCTACAAAAATTTGTCTAAGGAAGTGGCCAAACATGGCCCAATAGGGTGGCCAAACATGGCTCAAAAGGGTGGCAAAACATGGCTCAAAAAATATGGCCAAGGGTTGGTGCCAAAGATGGCGTCAAGGCTAGGCGTGCGCGCGCGTGCGCGGGGGGCGCATGGCTGGGTAGTCAGGCTGTTGTGCTACTGCTACACTGTAGCAACAGTGTATTTGCTGCAAGCTGATTTTTTCATTTTCTAATTTTTTTTTCTAAAGTGTTGAAAGTTGATTTTTTTTCAATTTTTAACCTACTTCTTCAAGATATTTAACCCCCGCTTTTTGGCACTTTTCTCACTTATTCATGGGCATTTTACACACCTAATGGCTCTTTTTAACTCACAAAATTTTTACATGGTCTCCTTTGTAACACCCCGACTTTGTGTAATTAATAATTAGTTATTAATTATTAATTAATACTGGCTCATAGAATGATCTAGGGAATTAATCATAATCCCGGCGGTCATGATAGACCGATAAAATAATTAAATATGTCTGAAGGAAAAGGGTAAAATACCCGAACCCAATTACTGATTAATTCGGCGAAATAACACCGCTTTAACACTAACGAAATCCGAATTAGCCAACCCGAAAAATCCTGAATGTTTAATAAATGACACGGAACCTCTGACACTGAAGATAACTGAAATATGAAACTCCCGGAACAAACCGTGTCAAAAAAGGAGTTACGGAATGAAAGTTATGAAGGAAATACTGAAACTGAATTTCTGTGCAACCAAACGTGGCCTTAACCGAAAATATGGGAAAAATGGCCAAATGGGAGGCCAAGGGAATTGAACCCTTGACCTTTGAGTGAAAAGAAACCTCATCCAAAAAATAACCAACTAGACTACTATTATCTTTGTGTCCATATATACAACAGAAATGTATATAATACTGAATTATCCTAATCTGCCACCAAAACTGGCCAATGGCCATCCATGCAACACCACACGCTTGCATCACCCCTATGCTCCCTAGCTCATCATCACCCTACTTCAGCCATGATGACCTCTCCTCCAACCAAAATACATTCAGAATTATCATGAGGTTGGGAGATGTATTACATTACAAGTCTCCATATGTGTATTGGAGGAGGGAGAAATCAGAAATGGGTGCATGAGATCTGCTAAAGAGAGTGAGTGGGAGAGGGCTGCCATGGGAAGGCTGCATGTGTATCCATGGTGTGTGTACCTCCATGGGGATGCACCAAAGGACAAAGGAGGAACTGAGGGGCACTACTGGATCTGAACAAACACCACCACCAAGCCTGAACCGAGCCATTGAGGAGGAAGCCACTGTCTAAAAAGGTAAACACTAAAGTTACCAAATTTTCTGTTTTGATTTATTGGCACTGTTCTGATAATTTTTAGACCATAAAAACTGTATATAGATGTTACTGTGAGGCTTGGGAGGGTTATAGAACCACTGAGAGGGTCGAATAGGCATTAAAAACCTAAAGCCGTGACCCAACCGCCATGGATGGAGCTCCCTGCAGCAGGTCTAAAATGATCTCAACCGAACTGAGTTTTGATGGTCTAGAACTGATCTAGACACTGAGAAGGTTTCAAATATCACCAACCGCGACCCCAACACTTGGGTATAAGCCCTCAAAACCGAAGCTATTGCTTTCGGCCATGGAACCCAAACTCGAAAATAGGCTCTTAAACTGAAATTTATAAATGAGGAATTGAAGCCCCTGTTACAAGGGTCACAGAGAGACAAACCCCATGGGATTTGGTTGAGAAATAAGGCTGTACGACTGACCTGTAATCCCTCACAATAATCGGTTATACCGAGCTGGATCTTTGGATTTAAAGCTCTAAATTCATGCCAAAAGATTGGAATGACTCTCAGAAATGTTTTGGAATCAAAACATGTTGAAAAAGGCCCTTGAAAACCTACGAAGTTGAAGAAGAAAATCTGCAGAAACTAGGGCAACACTGTTGGAGGAAATGGGGAAGATGGAGTCGACTCGGCCGAGTTGGCCGAGTCATGCCCAACCGACTCATACACGTGGCAACGCATGAGCGTGCCACTGTTTTATTGAAACTACGCCGTTTTGGTGTTGAAGGTTTTAAATTAAAACCTGACTTCGGCTGTTTGGCAACAGAGTTAATAAATCAGAAGTTGGGAAATTGATTTGGGGCCTATCCAAACCGAGAATAAGAAAGAAATTGGGGATAACTGGAGTATCTCATTCCGGTTTTCTTAAGGTCACTGAACCGGTTGGCTTCTGAGATTATTGGACCGGTTCAATTTCTGAACCTCTGAACCCTCTGGTCTGAACCCTAATTTTCTGAATTTATATTTAACCCCCCAAATGTTTCTGAAAATTACGGATTAACCCCCCACTAATTTGGGAAATTGTACTGTGGCCCAGAATATTGAGAAATTATTCATTTAAGCCCCTGGAAAATTAATTAAATAATAAAATAATTATTTAATTATTTTATTAAATAGGTAAAATTACGATTTTACCCCTGGACATTTAATATGTCAAACGGAGTCCAAATGAAGCAAATAAATAGTGTTTTTCCGCCATTTCAAATATTCTGGACTCAATGGTACAGTCCAAATTAGGAAATTATGTACCGAAAAATACAGACCTGTAAGTGACAAATGACTGTACTACCCCTGAGGGTACCCAGGCCCAAATAAAAATAAAAGACAGTCTATTCTGATTATGTCGGACACACTGGACCCAATGGTGAGGTCCATTTTATGAACTGAGGTGCCGAAAAATATGACACGTGAAATTACCAAATTACCCCTGATACTGTACGAAGCCCAAATGAAGTCCGATTGGGACGAAATTGATAGCGATAGAAGCCCAGATACTGGTGAGACTGTAAACATGATTAAATAATGATTCGGAGTCGGAATCTTACAAAACGTAAAATGACCAAAATACCCCTGAGCACAGTAAGTGCAAGGTAGAGGTCAAATAAAGGTCAAACTGATCTGATAAATTATCATAGGGATAATTATGAACACTGAAGGGCTAAATAAGACTCCGAGACAGTCAATGCGTAAAACGAGAAATGACCAATGTGTCCAGATGACCAAAAGCGGATACCAAACGAAGTCCAAAGGACTTAGAAAATTATGTACAAGATATTTGGGACATTCTGAGGACCATGATAAGGTCCAGGATAAGAATGGCAAAATTACCATTTTACCCCTAAGGCTAAATAAGCACCTAACTGATAGCAATTTAAGTCTAAAAGACTTAGAACTTCATATATAGAATATATGGGATATTCCGAGGACCACGACTGGGTCCGAGACAAGAATGGCAAAATTACCATTTTGCCCCTATCGTTAAAAATAAGAACCTAACTGATACTGATTGGAGTCTAAAAGACGTATGACTTTATATTTAAGATATAAAGACCATTCTGAGGACCTTGACAGGGGTCCAGGGCAAAAGTGACAAATGACCGTTTTGCCCCTAAGACTGAATAAGTAACTGACTGATAACAATTGAAGTCTAATGACTTAGGTTATAATCCTGATGACTGCTAAGCCTAATTTAAGAATAAAATAGCCTCGGAGGAAACCCGATGAGAGGGCGATAGGCTACTAGGTTATCTTAGGTAATCCGATAGACACCTAAGATGACGAATAAGACCTGAATGGATAAATTCTGATCTGTCTGTAATTGATGATGATTGTTCAGGATATACATGGTGATGCGTGACGTACTTGGAGGTTATCAGATTGTTTGTGCAAGGAGATAACCATAACAGTTTGTGAGTAACCTGGAACTTCTGACTTGGTGTATAAGTACACCGTCTAGTTACTGTATTTTAAATATTGTACTGCACTGTTTTATCTGATACACTGATTTCATGCCCTTACTCAAATGCATGATTTTTACTCTGTCTGATTCCTCTGTTCTGCACTGAAATAAACCTATCACTGTTTTTACTGAAAGAACAACTGATTCTTGGTACCACCTCAGTCTTGAGCACTATATGAGCATACTGCACTGTTTAATCTGTGCATACTGTACTGTTTATTCTGTTATATTGTTCTGCTCTGCTCATTACTGATCTGTTCTGTTATTCTGATGTTTTAACTGATCTGTTCTGTTATTCTGATGTTTTAACTGATCTGTTCTGTTACTCTGATGTTTTAACTGACCTGTTCTGTTACTCTGATGTTTTAACTGATCTGTTCTGTCACTCTGATGTTTTGACTGTACTCCTGTTTTTAAATACCGTTTCAAACGAACGTGTTTAACTAACTGTTATGTCTAATCTGTTCTGATCTGTTCTGTTGATTTGCCTGACCCGTTCTGTTTGATCTGTCCTGACCTGTTCTGTTTGATCTGTCTGACCTGTTCTGTTTGATCTGTCTGACCTGTTTTGTTTGATTTGTTTTGTTCTGACCTGTTCCGTTTGATCTGTCTGATCTGTTTCGTCCTGATTTGTTATGTCTGATCTGTTCCGTCCTGATCCGTTATGTCTGATCTGTTCCGTCCTGATCCGTCCTGATTTGTTATGTCTGATCTGTTCCGTCCTGATCCGTCCTGATTTGTTATGTCTGATCTGTTCCGTCCTGATCCGTCCTGATTTGTTATGTCTGATCTGTTCCGCCCTGATCCGTCCTGATTTGTTATGTCTGATCTGTTCCGCCCTGATCCGTCCTGATTTGTTATGTCTGATCTGTTCCGTCCTGATCCGTCCTGATTTGTTATGTTTGATCTGTTCCGTCCTGATCCGTCCTGATCCGTCCTGATTGATATTGTACCAGTTTGTTCCGTCCTGTTCAATTCTGATATGTCTTGTTCTGATAGATGTATTGTTCCGTTTGTTTCCGTCATGTTCAATTCCGATATGTCTTGTTCTGATAAATGTATTGTTCCGTTTGTTTCCGTCATGTTCAATTCCGATATGTCTTGTTCTGATAGATGTATTGTTCCGTTTGTTTCCGTCATGTTCAGTTCCGATATGACTTGTCCTGATTGATATTGTTTCGTTTGCTTCCGTCATGTTCAGTTCCGAAATGACTTGTCCTGATTGATATTGTTTCATTTTGTTCCGTCATGTTCAATTCCGATATGACTTGTCCTGATTGATATTGTTTCATTTTGTTCCGTCATGTTCAGTTCTGATATGACTCGTCCTGATTGATATTGATTCGTTCCGTTCTGTTAATGATGTGCTTTTGTCTCTGATTGATATACTAGTTCCGCTTAATTTTGTCTTGTTCCGTTCCGTTGATGATGTACCTGTATCTCTGGTTGACATATTGTTTTCGCTCCGTTCTGTTATGTTCCGTTCTGTTTTATTCTGATTTGTCAAGTTTTATTCCGTTCTGTTCGATTATAATTGTTATGTTTTATTCCGTTCTATTCGGTTATGATTTGCTATGACCTATTTCGTTCTGTTCGGTTATGACTTGTTATGTTCTGTTCCGTTCCGTTCTATTATGTTTTATTGTGATCCGTTCTGACCTGTTCTATTTCGACCCGTTTTATTCTGACCCGTTCTATTCTGACCTGTTTGTCTCTGATTGATATATTGGCATCATTTTCTATTCTGTTCTGATTTGTTGTGCTTTGCTTCATCCTGTTCTGATTTGTTATGTCCTGCTCTGCTCAGTTCTGCTCCGTTCTAACCTGTTGTGTCCTGTTCTGTACGGTTATACTTGATATAGTCTGTTATGTTCTGTCTGTCCTGACCTGTTGTTTTATTTTGTTCAGTCCTGCTTTATTCTATTGAAACTGCATTTAAAGTAGCTTTATAAAACTGCTATTTCTGGAATGACTGAACTATCCCATATGCTTGATAAGCAAGAACTGGTTTTGAAACCCTTGACAGGGAACCTGTGTTACTCATTGGGCTTTTCGAAGCTCACCCCATTCCCTAACATTTTCAGGAATGATATCAATTGGATCTGATGGCACTGATCTGTGGAGACTGGATTTAAACGGTACTCTAGAGATTATAGTTCTGCTCTGTTGTTATATGTCGAATTATAGATATGCTCTGAGGTTGAGTTGTTAGTTGTTGGATTTTAGACTTGCTCTGTGTGATACATATCCTACGGTGGATACATGAGTTGCATTCCCGTGATAAAAAGAAAAAAAAAGTTTTAAATTCCGCTGCATCTGACCCTACAGTCGGAGTGCAATTCACTGGAAAGTTCAGAAATTGCCTTCGGTTGGTCGCGTGGCGGCTAACTGGCATCACGTCCTCGACATCCGCGTAGGGTGGGGTTCGGGATGTGACATCCTTTGCTTTCTAAACATTTTTCACCTAAAACTTTACGACAATTCATATATACAAAGATATATACATTCCACCCTCACTCGATGGCCACCAATTCATAGAAATTAAACATACAACTATTGTTCTCAACATTTACATGTGATGCACATTAAACAAAACATCTCATTTGTCATTTGGGTTTAAACTCTTACATTACAAAATGGCCCAAGGCCTATAGTTCACTATTCTTCTAAATTAAACACAAGTTATTTGGGCTATGCCCATACATACAAAATGAAGCCCTTAGGCCAAATATACTTCAAAATCTACTTTCTCCCTCCGTGCTCCAATGACTTTATCAAATCTCAAGTACCGAGAGCTTCATCTGTAATATGTATTCCCACAAAGGGTAAGCACAACGGCTTGTATGACATAATGCTAATGTAAAGAACAAAGATAAAGCGTGGCATGTGCAAAGTGTACATTTATAATCTATATGCCTTCCAATTCATCAATACAATGCAATGGCAATATGCATGACACACTCATACAACTCTATTCCAACCCATGTCTCGTTTCACGGTTCGCTCTCGTTGGATCAGCGAGTACCAGTGCTCATTTCACGGATCGCTCCCGTTGGATTAGCGAGAACCAATATAATGGCCAATTTTGGGTTTTTCACCACAGGATCTATACCCTCATAATGCATAGCACCAAAATGCTCAACACACGCCATGTTTCCAAAGATTCACAATATGCCAATGTACCTTGATTTTTCTCTATGCAATTTCAATGAAGCATTTCATCAAACACATGGTGTATGCCTAATGCATTATACTTAAAGCAACTATAACTTTTGAATCACAAAACTTTGCCTGCATGAACCTAGCATGTAATCCAATCAATTACACATATAAACATATTACATATTCACAACCTTACCAAATTCTCAAAGATTATAAAATACATAAAGTACCAACACATTGAATAAATCATAACTTTCCAACTATAAGACTTCGTCTACATGAACATAAGCTAGAAAGCAATGAATTATACATATAGTCATATTACATGTTCATCACTTCAACAAATTTCCAAAGAATACATAGGTACATAAGGTACCAACCCTAGGTTTTTAAAGTAACTATAAGTTAGGTGGTTCTCTAATAACAAATAAGCATGTAAGTCATACAATTAACATATAAAAACATTCCTAAACTTATCCCTATTCTTTACTTAGCAAAATATCATACCTAAAAGGGTTTTTCTCAATCCTAGGGAGTAGTGCTCGCTGTGTAGCTGAACCAATATATAATAATGTAGCCCTTGATGTGGGGAACAACTTCCTAGAAGGAAGCCTTGTGAAATTCCAAGCCTAGAGATGAGTTTTGGAATGTAGAAAGTTAGAAAAACCTAGGTTTTCTTCACCTTTTCCTCCATGCATGACCTGCTGTGTTTTCTCAAACCAATATTATATAATTTTAATACTAAAGGGTCTCATTTATAGTAAAGGGGCCAAGGGGTGAAAAGACCCTTTTGTCTTTAATAAGTTCAGAACCCTGTTACACTACAACCCGTCCCGAAATGCCTCAATTCAACATTTTATTTTAACCAAAGTTATTAAAATTATTTTAAATGATATTTTTCTGAAAAATTGATTTTCTCCTGTGGGCGGGTGCGGCTGGGTCCACCCGGGCCACCCGGGATACCCTTTATGGTCTATTTTTCAAACTATCTTCGATTAGGATCAAATTCTCACAAAATATGTATTTTAACATTCTAAGCATATTTCTCTTCTATGTCATACTCAAAATATGCTTCTAAATACAACTTATATCTAAATGATACATCTGTAGTGCCTATCGGCAAATAGTGCATGAATAGTGCCCTACTGGCAAAATGAAAATTTTACCCTGATTTTTCAGATCTCTACATATCTGGTTCTTGTTGAACTAGAACATCAAAAACTTCGCATAGTCACATGCCAAAATTATTAGTTCCATCAAGTTTTTCAACTTCGAATTTTGCTTTCGAAACCATAGTTCTTACCACTGATGAATTTTTTGAAGGCAAAGTTGTCGAAGACGAAGTGCCAGAAACTGATTCCTCGATTAATCAAATCCACACTCATACACCAACGATAAAAAAATCCAATACCAAGATCAGAAAGCTTGGCTCTGATACCAATTGTTATGTGAAAACGATTAAACAAATAATAAATTGATTTTAAATAAGCAAAAACAAAAAAAAAAAATGAACAGAGAAGACATAAGATTTATGTAGTTCAAAAATATGCCTACGTTCATGGGCAGCGATGATCAATTCACTATGTATCAAAGAAATTACAAAAAGTAAAAACTCCCAAAACTCGAAACCCCTTATTCCCCAACGACAACCCTCCTCTCTCTTCTTTAAAATCCTAAAAGATAATACCCTTATATAAGTGGGTTACAACATAAGAGAAAAATGGGCCCCAAAAAAAAAAGGGTCAGAAAAAATTTCTTGGGGGCCAAACCCTTGCCTATTTTTCAGGTCGTCTTAAGTCGTAACGGGTCATCAAGAATCCGAGTGAATTCATGACAACCATCCAACACTGATTACTTTTAATTTTAAGTGTAATGTTTTAATTTTCAATGTAATGTTTTAATTTTAAGTACAATGTTCTTATTTTTAATGCAATGTTTTAATTTTTAATGTAATGTTCTTATTTTCAATATTATGATTGATTTGTGTTTTATGAAAATTAAATTTAATCAATTCTAAAAGGCTTTAGATTAATGAAGAATGAGTTACGACTAAAAAAAGACATTACATCTTAACCTTCATATTCAAAAATAATAACTCATACAATTTGCTACATCTCTCCACGTCGTTGCCACAAATGCTCAATTAAGTCATTTCAAAGCCTGTGATGAGTATTCTTATTTCTTATTTGTTGATTACAAGACAAGAATGATTCAAATTCATTGTTGCGATCCCGCGAAATAACATTAGATAGGTTATGTTCTGATGATATTTTTAATCACAGATAGTGTAGTCATCTCACTTATTTTCAACAATCTTATTATGCAAAATAATACATGCCTTCATGATATCCCTAAATGTGTTAGGATCCCAAAATCGTGTCGGTCCAAATGCAATTGCAAATCGAGATTGGAGACCCAAAAGTCCGTTCCACATCTTTTCTCACTAACTCTTACATTATAGCGAAATGTTGCTTTTTTGCTCCTTGTGGAGAAAAAATTGTTTGAACCAGAGTTAGCCATAGAGGGTATATGCCATCAGCGAGATAATATTCCATATTATAGGTGTATCCATTTATAGAGTAGTTAGCTGAAGGGGCTTGTCCTTGGGTGAACTCAGAAAATAAAGAAGAATGATCTAAGACATTGAGATCATTATGAGATCCCTACATTCCAAAAAAGGCATGCCAAATCTACAAGTCATATGAAGCTACAGTTTTAAGAATAATAGTAGGTTTTTTAACATGACCATATGTAATATCCCCACCCAAATTAAATCGAGCAAATTTTTGTAATACCAAAACGTTAGGGTTCATTTTACGATGTTTGAATTTATAGTTCGTTTTAAGTTTTGAAAACCCCTAGTATTCGAATAATATACGTACGGAGTGATGGATGTATATATACACGTATATATATATATATATATGTATATATATATATATATGATAAGTATATGTATATATGTATGTATTTAAATATATATTAACATATATATATATGTGTGTGTAGTATATATATATATGTGTGTGTGTATGTGTGTGTGTGTGCCTGAAGTCGGCAGTATGTATATATATATATATAATACATATACATATATAAGGTAAAACAAAGAGGAAAGAAAAGAAAAGGAAAAAGGAAAGGAAAAGAAAATATCAGAGAGAACCACCATAGGGAGAGAGAGAAGAGAGACGGTGTATGCTGCCTATATATATGCATGGGCAGTGCATGCCTTAGGAAAGAAAAAGATAGAGAGAAGAAGGAGAAGGAAAGGAAGGTTGTTGCAGAAGGAAAAATGAAAGTCCAAAAGCTTTGTAGAAGCTTAATAGAATCTAAGGAGAGAAAGAGAGAGCTTTCCATTGAAGGTAAGCTTATAATTATCAATTGTTTCTCTCTCTAGAATAACATGCCATATTTTATACTTTACTGTGTTATAGAAATATGCATGTATTAGAAATAGAAATAGAGGAAAATTACAAGAAAATGGAGATAGAAAACCTAGAACCAAGAAACCAGAAAAGAAAAGAAAGTTGGTTTTGTTTGAAACTTATTCAAACTTGGAACCAATTGCAGAGTCAAAAAGTATATGAAAATTGGGGTATTCTACAAGTTGAATGAGCTAAAATGGTCAAAATACCAAGGAGATATGGCCATTTACAGGTTTGGCCATAAGATCATGGGTAAGTGTTTTGTGAGGGTTTTGTGAGTCTAAAGCAATGGGGAATTATTCCTTATACCTTCAGAAGCATATAGATAAAAATTGGGGTTAAAATAGTGGCTAAAAAGCCATTAAATAGAGAAACAAACAGTGGCTAGAAAACCGTGGCTCGCCGGAGCAACCACTGGTTTTCCATATTTCGGCCAACACCATTAACGGAACCCTAATTATGAGCTTAGATATGAGATCCTTGAAAAAATCGGATTCGAGTCCCGTTGGATTAATGCCGGAATTCCACTGAAAAAAGGTCACTAGTGCCAAAGAAGATGTTGGAGTTTCGCCAGAGAAGAAGCACAGTAAGGGTCAGGTCCTTAGGACGAACTTGGGGTCGAGCCCCGACCCGAATATAAACGGATGGGTTATAAATGATACTGCATCATTTTGGAAGTATAGTTTTTAAATTAAACCTGATTCAGGTCTGCTTGGCAACTAGTTTAAGAAATCTAAGTTAACAACCCAAGTTAGAACAGGGATAGACTATTTGCGTTTTAAGACTTTGTCCGCTATTTGGTTTAGGAAAATCAGAAAAAGGAAAGGGGTTGCCGCCCCTGAGATTTGAACCATGACTGTGTGCGTGGGAGGCACCTAATCAAAATGGCCAAGCCACTGTGCCACTGAGGCACCTTATTTAAAATACTGCTTCAATGTATATATAATATAAAATAGTATAATTAAATTAATTTAATTTGTAAAATAATTTCAGTGTCCAAATAAAATAAAGGGACTGTATATCTTTACTATTTTGGGTATTCCGGGCTCAACGGTGAAGTCCAATATGTGAAATTAAGTCCCAAAAAATTAAGACACATAAAATACAAAATTACCATTTTGCCCTTAGTAGTACCCAAAACCAAATTGATGTCCGTAAAACCCTAAATTGACTTTCTTCGACGTTTCGTACTCAATAATGAAGTCTGTTTTACCAAATAAGATACTTAAAATATTGACATATGAAATTGACTAGTTCTAAAAGATTAGGCTATACGTAGCTTTGAACTAAGAAATGTTTCCTGATTAATAAGAACTTTGAAAGGGAAAGAAAAGGTGATCTAATTTCCTATTAAAAGATAAGTAAAACCCAAACTCTTACATGTGGTAATTCCTAGCCATGTGATGAGTGTGCAAAAGTGCACTCTAAATACCCTATTATTAGATTAAAAAGCTAAAATGTAAATAGAAATGTTGGGATATAATTGATATTATTTAATTTAATTTCTATTTACAGTGAAATATATTTGCGCATTATTTTATGACATATTTTCTATTTAAGTGAGCTGATTAATATATTTATTGAATTAGGGAAGCATTGAAGGCAAAAGAAAGAAAAAGAAAAAAGAAAAGTCAACAAAGGTGGCTAACTAAGTAAGACCAAAAAAGAAGAAAAGAAACAGAAAAGTCAAAAAAGGTGGGCTTTAATGGGGCTTGTGCGGCTGTATTAGAGAAAGAGGCTTGTGCGGCTGTATTAGAGAAAGAGAGAGAGAGAGAGAGAGGTGTGATATGCTTGGGCTTTATAGGCTAGGGCGCTGGAACCAAGAAAAGAAAAAAAAAAAAAAGAAGGCTTCAGGCTTGCGGCTGGGGTTAAAAACACAGAAGAAAGAAAATAAAAAGCAAAAAAAGAGGAAATAAAAAGCGTGTGGCGGCTGGGTTTTAAAAGGAGAAAAAGGAAACGCTGTCTGGGGTCCAAGCGGAATGGGCTTAAGCCCTGAGGCATGGCAGGAACCAAGATCTAGGGCTTAGACGTGTGGGGCCCGAGCGTGAGGAAAAAAAAAGCAAAAAAAAAAAAAAAGGAGAACAAAAGGAAACGGCTGCGCAGTTTTGAAGAAAGGCGGCAGGAAGTAGAACAGGAAAAACCAGAGCGTGCAGCACTGTTTTTGAGAGGAGAAAAAGAATGGTGTGGCTGCTAAGATTTATATTGTCCGTCTGTATGAGTAACTAAATTTTCAAGTAAGGTTAGGGATGAACTTGCATAATAGATGGTATTTTTAATTTATTTTTGAATCATGTACTGGATTTTATTTATTAAAATTCTTTGGTTTTATCATTCTCAATTTATTGTTGGTATTTTTTTCTTTGAATAATCATAGAGTTTATTCTGTTTATAGATACAGTCAGGCTTTTTCTATTGAATGAATTAGTTCTTTGATTATGTTTGGATCAATTGATTATTTATATTAATTTAATTCTTTGCTGCAATATTGCTCCCTGGGTATATTGTCATCGTTGGATTCTCTCAATGTGGATAACAATTTGCGTAAAAGTGATGAATGATTTTTCAAAAGGTTACATTTGGTTTAGTTTTGGTTTATAATTCTATATCTTCCGATTGAAATTTTTGGAATTAAATTCTCAATTGAGTTATCAGTGAAATAAGAATAATTAAAATACCGAATATGTGCATGGGATTCCCGACGCTCTACTGTTCGTTAATTTGAGTATTGTTTTCCATTAATCACTTTGTTTAATTTTAATTTGCATTTAAAATTACTTTTTATTTTCTCGTTAATCATTTAATATTTTCTTCAGCTTCTTTATTCTATCTGTTATTCTTTTAATCTGTCTTCTTGTGGAATCGACACTCTAAAGCTGCACTACAACTACCGCGTTATTCTTTGGGCGTAATCAAATTTTGGCGCTGTTGCCGGAGAGACGGTAGAAGAATCATTAGATAGTTTTTCTTTTCAGCAATTTGTAAAGGAGGTAACTTCGTTCCCTTATTTTTACTTGCTGCATTATTATTTTATTTTATTTTCCTTTTCATTTTTTTATTTTTTTATTGTTATCTTTCTTGCAAAATATATATAGGGATGTATTAGGTCGATTTGCTTGTAGGCCTGTGTTAGAGCTAGATTTAGAGTCTATTTTTTCTAATTTCTTGTTTAATAATTCTTCTAATTCTGAAAATATGAGTGAACACAATGATCAACCCACTAGGACCCTTCAGTATTACCTCCACCCTACACGCACAGCCACGCCATCATGCATTATGTTCCACCAAATACTCGTCAACTTGATGTTAAAACGGGGGTAATACAGTTACTCCCTACATTTCATGGTTTGGAAAATGAAAATTCATCTGTGCACATTAGGGAGTTTGAAGAGGTAGATGCGACTTTCCATAGTCAAAATGCAACAGATGACATTGCGAGACCTAAGTTCTTTCCTTTCTCTTTGAAGGATAGAGCTAAGAGTTGGCTATACTCATTGAGACCACGATCGATTGGATCGTGGAATGAGATAACTCAGGTTTTCTTTACTAAATACTTTCTCCAACATAAGACCAATGCATTAAAAAGACAGATCTCCACCTTTGCACAAAAGGACAGTGAGACTTTGTATCAGTCTTAGGATAGATTTAAGGAATTATTGAGTATGTGCCCTCACCATGGGTATGAGAGTTGGCGGCTAGTGAGTTACTTCTATGAGGGACTTACACCTAGAGGGCACCAATTTGTAGAGATGATGTGTAATGGTGAGTTTTTGTAGAAAGATCTTGATGAGGCCATAGAGTACCTCAATAAGCTTGCTGAAAAAGCTCACACTTGGACAGGATCTAGTGCTCTTGAAAGCATAAGTAGGTCATGACCTACAGGGAACTAAAATGGTGGTGGAATTTACCATCTCAGGGAGGAGGACAACTTAAAAGCTAAGGTGGAGATACTCACTAGGGAGTAAGAGGTGTTAAAGGCTAGGGACTTAAAGCCAACACACTTAGCTAATCATGCAGAGTCTTTTAGACCATGTTCGGTGTGTGGCGGGGTAGATCACCTCGCCCAAGAGTGTCCCACATTTGCTGAGATGAGAGGGATGTATGAAGACCGATGTAATACCTTAGGTATGTACAAATAGTCTTTCACACCTTTCTTTGAGACTTACAATCCGAGGTGGCACAATTACTCCAATTTTAGCTGGAAGTCTGAAAACCAGCCACCTGCACAGCTGCCTAGATCATACCCTACACCATATCATGCACCTTCATCTTCTAGGAATTCTTTAAAAGACACTTTGCATGCTTTTATTGAAGCACAGGGTAAGACTAATCAAAAGTTTAAATCTTTGATTACGCAAGTTGTGGAAGAAAACAAGGAGATAAAGAGCTAAGTGTCTAAATTGATGAGTTCTTTGAGTGTAAATGAATGAGGTAGATTCCCTTCCCAAGCTCAGTCCACACCCTATGGTTAACACATGGCGCAAGAGAATTTGAAGGATGCAAACACCATTGTGACTCGAAGTGGTAAGTCCTTACACATCCCAACAATGGACAAATCGAAAGATGTGGAAAATGATCAAGATAGTAGTAATGCCGAGCTGCCCAAGAAATTAGAGGTGACAAAGAGCTCTGTTAAGATACCATTCCCACAAGCTTTAAAATCAACCAAGCGAACTTTGGATCCTAACAATGAAATCCTAGAGAATCTCAGGCAGGTAAAAATCAATCTTCCTCTTTTGCATGTAATTAAACAAGTTCCTACTTATGCAAAAGTTCTTAAAAATTTGTGTACAGTTAAGAGGAAGCACTATGTGAATAATACAGCGTTCCTGACAAAACAAGTTAGTGCTCTAATTGAGCAGACGATTCCTCCCAAGTACAAGATCCTGGTTTTCCAACCATCGCATGCAGCATTGGAAATCATGAGTTTGGACAAGCTTTGCTTGATTTAGGAGCTAGTGTGAATTTAATGCCTTATTCTATTTATTTGCAAATGGGGTTGGGAGAAATCAAACCAACTTCTTCGGTATTGTAATTGGCTGACAGTTCAGTCAGAGCGCCACAGGGTGTGGAAGAGGATGTTCTGATTCAAATTAATAAATTTTATTATCCTGTTGATTTCATAATCCTTAACACTAGTTCTGTTGTTGACTCTACTTCAAAAATTCCTTTGATTTTAGGTAAGCCTTTCCTTGCCACTGCTAATGCTCTTATTAATTACAAGAATGGGCTCATGAAGCTGTCTTTTGGAAACATGACTCTCGAGATGAATATCTTCCATATTGCAAAACAGCCAGAAAAGGAGGACGAGTGCCACCAGACGTACATGATTGATTCACTCATGGATAAGGGAGTTCCTACAACTCATGATTTTGATCCCCTTGAGCATTTTCTTGTTAATTCTAAGTTTGATTATATTACTAATCCATCTGATGTGGTTGATAGTTGTGCTATTTTTGACAGAACTCAGGATTATGGAGCATGGGCATGGTAACCGAAGTTTGAGGAGTTGCCTAAAAAAAGTGAGGAGTACATTCCTTCAAGTGTGAAAGCACCCAAAGTTGAATTGAAGCCTTTGCCCAAGGGTTTAAAGCATGCCTTCCTTGGTCCAGGTGATACTTTTTCTGTTATTATCTCATCTAAATTGTCTAGGTCTCAAGGTGAGAAATTAATTCAGACTCTACGTAGGCATAAGTCAGCCATAGGTTGGAGCATTGCAGATATAAAAGGTGTTAGTCCCCTGGTCTGTTCTCATAAAATCAATTTGGAGGAAGGAACTAGCCCTCGTAGAGACCTCTAGCGTAGGCTTAATCCCATTATGAAAGAAGTGGTGAAAAATGAAGTGT
Source organism: Nyssa sinensis (assembly GCA_008638375.1). Lineage (NCBI taxonomy): Eukaryota > Viridiplantae > Streptophyta > Magnoliopsida > Cornales > Nyssaceae > Nyssa > Nyssa sinensis. Next base: position 52,950,448 of record CM018031.1, on the reverse strand, counting down.
TGAAACTATTAGATGCAGGAATCATATATCCTATTACTGATAGTAAAGGGGTTAGTCCTATATAGGTTGTCCCTAAAAAGCCAGGCGTTACTGTGGTGAAAAATGACCTAGGAGAGTTAGTCCTTACAAAACTTGTGACTGGATGGTAGATGTGTATTGATTATAGAAAATTGAATTCTGCCACCCGGAAAGACCATTTTCCTCTCCCTTTTATTGATCAAATTCTTAAGCGTGTGGCTGGTCATCCTTTTTAGTGTTTCTTGGATGGTTATTCTAGTTATTATCAAATTGAAATTGCCTTAGAAGACCAGGATAAAACCACTTTCACTTGTCCTTTTGGTACTTATGCTTTTTGTAGAATGCCATTTGGATTGTGTAATGCACCTACTACTTTTCAACGCTGCATGATGAGTATTTTTAGTGATATGGTTGAAAATTGCATGAAAATTTTTATGGATGACGTGACTATTTTTGGATCTTTTTTTGATGCATGCCTTATTGAATTTAGAGAGAGTGTTGAACTCGTTGTGAGGAGAAGGACTTGGTTTTGAATTGGAAAAAATGCCACTTTATAATACCTTCAAGGTAATGTCTTAGGGCATATTAATTCTTCTAGGGGGATAGAGGTTGATCAATCTAAGATTGAATTAATCTCTAAATTGCCTACACCTAGGATAGTAAAGGATGTGAGATCCTTTTTCGGTCATGCGGGCTTTTATAGGAGGTTCATATGTCACGACCCGCATAATCCACCCACTGCGGATCAACGGATCACGACTATCCAACCCGGCCCTTTTGCCGAATCGGACCTGATCATCCTGTTGCACTATTTTTAGTGCAACTAACATATAACACAGCGGAAGACAATACAATAAAAAGTCTACTAATATAAAAGTGAGGTCTGGAAAATTTCTAATCATCACCTCCTTCCCAGGACGTGATTACACGTGAGTGCTACAAGACTGTACTACTATTACCTTTACTTTGTCAAAATGTCCAATCCTTAGCTGTAGTCTCCTACTGTCTGTGCTCTTTATCATTCCCTGAAAAATATATATAAAAAGGAGTGAGCTACACAAGCTCAGTAAGTAAGTCCCCTACTCTGCATGTGTACAAGATCTGAAAGGAACTGAGTAACAATACACATGATAGCCAGTCAATATCATGTAACAATTATAACTCATCAATGGATATCAATGATTAGGGATATAACTGATAATCATGAATATCAAGTCTGAAGGATCATACTATATGCAATAATCAAAGTTGTCGAAAACATGATCATAGAATGTACTCAAAGAAACTGTGCAACGGCTTGATCATACAATGAATCTCAATAAAAATGGTGATGACATAACTGGTGAATCATAACTGGTTCAAGGCAACATAATATAACTATAGCTTTTTACGGCTATGTTACCGGGTTACCGAGAACAACATCTGGCCCCTTTTGGCCCTTCAGTACAAGTGTATAGAATTGTCCTTTACACAAATGTACGGAATCTCATGATCAGTATAATAACATCTGGCCCCTTTTGGCCCTGGTCTATTGGAGCGCGGACATACCGCCATCCTCCTGAAATTCTCAACATCTGGCCCCTTTTGGCCCAAGTCTATTGGAGCGCGGACGTACCGCCATCCTCCTGAAATTCTCAACAACGTGTGTCATGGATTGGGACTCATGATCGAGATATAGCATCAATAATGAATATGAAACTCAAGAGCAAGATATAACATTATAGCTGAACTAATTCATTGATGGGAAATATCACATGTGTGAAATCATAAGAATCTGATATCACAAATAGGAGTACAAATGCATATAGAAAGAACTGTGACATGGCTAGGAATGTACTACATGCAGAGGTCGGATATTACTTACCTTGAGTTCTTAACATTGCATTTCCATCTGGCTATCCCCAATAGCTTTACCATGACTCTCTTTCTCATTTCCCTTCATTTGAATGTTCCTAAAAACATGTATTAAAAATTACATAATACATTGAATCAGTATCTCTTTCATCCTTCTACCTCTAGTAAGCTTATTAAATCATAAGGACGCTTTCATCATCTTATAGTTTATTACTGGGTCTTATACATAAATTCTCAAATCTTTTGGATCTTATTGGATATCTGCTTTTGATCACCTGGGATACATTGATCATTTCTTATTTTATACTCTGACTGTTGTGGAACCTTATTTAGCTCCTCACTGTACATAATCATATTTATAACAGTCAATCTTATTAGATTAACCTTCATTCGGCCTTTACTTTTTGTTTTTCGTATTCGGGATTATTTTGGTCATTTTATATTTTATTCCCTGGAAGAATCAAAAGCTAACAAAGGATCCAACCTCACACTGAAAGACAACACAGACTGTCGTCTCGTATACAACTCATGAACCACCCGAATACAATCACAACCCTCCAAATTTTATTTTTTATTTATTTTATTTATTATTATTATTTTATTTATTTTTTTATCAATCTATAACTCTAGATTTCTACCTTATTTTCACATGATTTTCTTTCAGTCTTTTTGCATTTCAAAAAGCCTAAAACATGCTCATTACAACCCTCCAATTGCATGTCATGCATATACTTATTTAAAAAAAATTCAAAATTCCAAAAACAAACTTACAGGTTTTTTGTTTTTTTTTTTCAAAACAAAAGGGTTCTCATGTTTTCCTAATATTTTCCACTTCTCAGACATCTTGCTTACTCCTAATCTCTTTTATTTTAATTATCTAACACAGAGATACAATTTACATACATCAAAACAGAGAATTCTTCCACAAATTGTTAGAGAGAGAAAGTATGGAAGTAAGATTTTTACCTTCCTTTACTTGGTGAGTTTTCTCTCTCTCTTGTGGTTCAGCTTCTTCTTCTAAATCCCCAAGCTTTAATTCAACGCTCAACTGTTATATTTTTTTTTTCTTGCTGATTCTTTCTTCTTCCTTCTCTTTTTCTTGGTTTCATGTACCTCCGTTTCTCTCATTCTCTCTCCCACTCTCACGCTCTCTCTTTCTCTCCCCTTTCCATTTCTTTCTCTTTATGTTTCTCCTTCCCTTTATATGTATATATATATATATATATTTTTTTTTTTTCCACCGACCTTAAGGTTGGTGGCTGCTGCTACTCTCTCTCTCTCTTTTTTTTTTTTCTTTCCTTACATGTGATCCCTCCTCTCTTTCTTCTTCTCCACGCTTCTACAACATTCTGCTCCTTTTCTCTCTTTTTTTTTTTGTTTTCTTTTCTTTTCATGCATATTTCATATTTTTATATACATCATGAATTTTTCCTGGTGCTCATTGATATATTTCATCATATGGGATATTTTATTTCATAAAATATTAATTTATAAAATATTGATAAAGCTGGTATAAAGCTGGCTTCGATATTATTATTATTAATTTTGTCACTATCAGATCTCTGATTATTCTTTATTTTATATTATATTTTATTTTCATAATTCAGTCTTGGTATTGGTCCCATTTATTTATTTCGGCATTCACAATTACTTCGTTTTGGTCATTTCTCGAGTCACGTGTCTTATTGAACAATTGACTGTCGCTCGTCCATTTTTATATTTTATTCACGACTTACAATAATCGTGTCAATATATTGAACGATGTAATATTTTGATTACATTTATTTATTTATTTATTTTTATTCCCTTAATCCCTTTTTATTCTTTTCTCTTAACCGACCTTGAGGTCGGTGGCTACTGCCACGTACCCACTTTTCCCCTTCCACACACTTTACAATTTTCTATTTCTATTTCCTTCCACAAGCTTCTGAAAGTTTCTTCCACTTTCTTTACTTCCTTTCATTCTTTTATTCCTTTAACTTTATATATATACATATATATATATATATATGTGTGTGTGTGTGTGGCAAACTTCTACTACTTCCTTTCTTTCCATTTCTTTTATTTCATCTTTAGTTGCATTTCTTTTATTTTATTATTTTATTTTATCATCACATTATTTTATTTTATTATAATTACTATCACATTATTTTATTTCACTATCTTATTTTATTTTATTTTATCATTATATTATTTTTATTTTCACATGCTCTCCACTTTCATTTCTTTTATTATTTAATTATTTCCTAAATTTATAACATGATAAATCACATGCATTTTTCTCATAATTCTCGGGCTTTTAGTACGGTAGGTCTCGGGTACTCGAGATTGTCTATCATTAAACTGTATATCATACTTTATTTAAATAATAAATTAGTGTTTGATTTGAAGTTACATGTCATGACCTCGCTCAACCCGGGTTGGTGACAGTCTAACTCCGGTTAGGGTATTACATCATACAAAATTTTTCTACCATATCTAGACCACTATGTGACCTCCTAGCTAAAGATGCCCCATTTGAGTGGACACAAGTTTGTCAAGAGGCCTTTAAAACGCTAATTGGCAAGCTTACCTCCGCACCCATAATGCAGCCACCTGATTGGACTTTGCCTTTTAAGATTATGTGTGATGCCAGTCATTATGCTGTAAGTGTTGTTCTTAGACAGCGAAGGGAGGGGAAAGCCCTTTGTCATTTACTATGCTAGTAGAACTTTAAATAGTGCTCAGATGAATTACTCTACTACTGAAAAAGAGTTGCTTAGCTATAGTATTTGCTTTGGATAAGTTTCAGTGCTTATTTAATTGGTTCTCCTATTCTTATTTTCACAGATTATGCAACCCTTAAGTACCTTCTTCACAAAAAAGGATGCTAAAAGCGTGACTAATCCGGTGAATTTTACTTTTGCAGGAATTTGATATCACCATCAAAGACAAGAAAGGAGTGGAGAACTGATGAGTGCGCGAAAGTGCACTCTAAATACCCTATTATTAGATTAAAATGTTAAAATGTAACCCTATTATTAGAGCGTAATGTTTAATATTCTTAATTCATTTATATTTAGTTTTATGACATATTTTTATTTAAGTGAGCTAATTAATATATTTATTGAATTAGGGAAGCTTTGAAGGTAAAAGAAGAGTTATGGAGTATATTGTGCAATTTTGCAGCTTTTAGGCAGATTCGATCCATGAATCTTTAACTGAGATTTGGATGGCGTTATAGTTTCAGAATGAGAAAGTGGTCTTCATGAACTTTTTAGAGGACGTTTTAAGATTTTCAAAAAGATGTGGTTTGCAAAAATCCGAATTCGTTTGAGCCTCCAAACACTATTTTAAAGTCAGGCCTAGAAAGTTGGATTTTTGTCCGACCAGCAAACTTCAATGGGTCATAACTTGAGCTTCAAAGTCCAAATCAGGTGATTTTTAAGCCTAAAATTATTTACACATCCAGGACTACAACTTCCGTGAAGAGCCCGAATCAAGATTCAAGTCATTATCTAATAAAAAAAGGGGCCTAAAGGTCACAACTGTTGGCTGCGCGCGGGAAAGAAAAAGGAGCAGGTGGTTGATGACAAGGCAAAAAAAAAGAAAGAAGAAAAAAAGAGAAGAATTAAAGGGGGCATGTGTTGGATTGTTGAACATGAGATGAAGAAAAGAAGAAATAAAGAAAAAAGTAAAAAAGATGGCTTGTAGCTGGAAAGTAGGAAAAGAAAAATAAAAAGGAAGAGGAAAGTCAAAGCTAAAGAAAGCTGAAGTGCGGCTTGGGCCTTGGGCGGCAGGCTGAATTAAAGCGTTGGGCCCATGCGCTATACCAACGAGGGCTTAAGGGTTGTGCGTTTTAAAGGAAAAGAGGCTCTGAATTATAAGTAGAGAGGCGGCGGCTGGCATTTAAAAAGGAGGAACAAGTCCTGCGGTTGATTGAAGAACAGAACAGGAAAAATCAGAGGGCTGTGCAGCGCAGAGGCAGGAAAAAATCAGCGCAATTATTCCATGGCTTAGTTTTTCTACATGAAATTTATGTTGTCCGTCCTACGTATAGATAATTGAATCTTCAAGTGGGATTAGGGATGAACTTACACCATAGATGGTTATTTTTAATTTATTTTTGATTCATATACGTGATGTTCATTTATTAAAATTCTTCGGTTGTCATTCGTAATTTATTGTTGGGTCTTATTCTCCGAATAATTAAAGGGTTCAGTCTGTTTATAGATTCAGTCATGCTTTTTCTATTGAATGGATTAATGTTTTGATTATTTTTGAAACAATTGATTATTTAGATTGATTTAATTTTTTGTTGCAATATTGCTTGCTGAGTATATTATCATCGTTGGGTTCTTTCAATGTGGATAACAATTTATGGGATTTAAAAGTGGCGAATAATTTTTCAAAGGGTTACATTTGGTTTAATCTTGGGTATAATTCTATATCTTCCGATTGAGATTTTTAGAATTAAATACTCAATTGAGTTATCAGTGAATTAAAAATAATTAAAATGCCAGATATGTGCAAGGGATTCCCAAAGCTTTACTGTTCGTTAAATTTGAGTACTTTGTCCGTTAATCAGTTTAGTTTAATTTTTATTTCCATTCAAAATCACTTTTTATATTTTTATTTTCTCGTTAATCGTTTAATATTTATTTAGTTTCAGAAATTCTGTATATTATTCTTTTAATTTTGTCTCCTTGTGGAATCGACACTCCAAAGTTACACTACAACTACCGCGTTATTCTTTGAGCGTAATCAAGAACGTCGTGGCTGACCATCTCTCGAGGCTCACATTTGAGGACACCTCTGACCACCTGCCAATCAGGGATGATTTTCCCTATCAGCATTTACTTTCTATTACTTCTCTACTATGATTTGCTCATATTGTGAATTATTTGGTTACAGGTGAGATACTGGTGGATTGGAGCGCTCATGAGAATTCTAGAATCTATAAGGCTAAAATGAAAGCGTTTCATGATAAAAATATTTTGAGAAAAATGTTTAAGCCTAATGATCAAGTGTTCTTATATGATTCTAGACTCCATAAGCACCTAAGGAAAACTTAAGTCTAGGTGGACAGGCCTCTTTATAATGAAGAATGTTTTTGAAAATGGGGTAGTTGAAATAGAGGATCCTAAGGATGGTCGATTTTTTAAAGTAAATGGTCAGCGCCTTAAAATTTTAATTGATAAGTAAGTTCCGGAGGTGGAAGACATTCCACTTGTGGACCCGGTCTATCAACCTTGATCGCGCCATGCAAGTATGTTTTTCTTTCTTTATTTTATTTGTTTTATTTTGTTTTTGTTCTCTTTTAATTTTCGTTCTTTTTCTTTTTATTTGCTGTTGTTTTCTTTGTTTTTATTGGCAGGTTAATTCATTTTGTCAGTTCAAGTTGCCATCTTTGGTGATTAGCGAGCTACCCACGTCACACATCAGGTGAATTCTCCCCTTTTCAGTACCCTTCATTCAATTTTGATTGTTAAACATTGAGGACAATGTTTCATTTAAGTTGGGGGTGGTGGTGCAAATCAACATTTCAAATGCATGCTAGAACTCTGTGACACGTGAATTTTTTTAAAAAAATAAAATTGCATCACATGTACATCTTTTTCACATGAGTACTCATTCTCATTCATAGCCATCTTCGTGAATTCATCGAATCCACCATAATCATTCTACTGAGGCATTCACAGAACTTTTAATGCACTTATTCAAACTTTGTAGTAAGATGGTGGTTTGACACATGTAACTAGAGAATTCTTTTGCTTAAGTATTCTTGTGAGTTTTGGAGAGAGTTGAGAGCCTACAAATACAGGAAATTGTAATAAGCATTCATTGATCTGTTGAATTGGGCACTTCTTTTGAGAATATCATTACATGGTTGGAAGTATAACGGCGAATATACTTGGGATATGACGAAGGTCAACTTAGGATTAACGTTTGAGCCTTTCAAGCTAGCCCTTCTCATCATAGACCCTTAGTAGACAACTTTGAGCCAACAAACACATATAATTTTTTTTCATGTGCCCACATCATCCATACCGCTCTACATTGGAGTATAACCTATACCCTGATTTTCCTACCATTTTTGCTTCCAAGTGTGTACTAGGTGTGGAATTTGCATTTCTTTTCTTTTGTGTTGAATTGAAAGAAAGAAGCAAAAAAAAAAAAAGGAAAGAGTACAAGTGCAAAGTGTTCAATTAAGTGAGCATCAAATTCAAAAAAAAAAAAAAAAGAGAGAAGAAGGAGAAATATTATTGTTCAGTGATCTGAAAAGTTAAAGAGTACATCAAGTGAGAAATTTGGTTTGCTATGATTTTTAATAAAATTCTCTTAGTATGTACTTGGAAGTTTTTGAATCTTTTTTATCATTTTCTTCATATAGCCCCTAACCCGAGCCACGTTACAACTTTTTTATGTTGATCATTCTGATCCTAAGTAAGCATGTGGAAAGAATAGTGGAAGTCTCATTTGTTAGTGCGCCTATCATAAGATCAATGTTTGCTTGTTGCTTGTACATAATTTCCTAATTCTTCATTGAGCATGTACACCCCTTGTCAACTCCATAGAGAGAACCCCTATATGAAACACTTTTATACCCGTGAGATATGGAGTTGAACATTTTGCTTGAGATGTTCTTAATGTTGCATGTGTCATGGTTTGTGGTTAGATGGATATCGTTTGGAACACACACACACTCTACGAATTGATATAAGTGGATTGATTGTTATAGGATTATTGAATTCCTAAAATTGCTTTGATATGCGAATCTGAAAAGTGTGATTAGATGTCTTCTGTGTGTGATCTTCTTTGGTCTTTTTTGCCATTTTTGCATGAAAATTGCTAGGAACTAGCAATGAGCAAGTTGGAGGGTGTGATAAGTGTGCGAAAGTGCACTCTAAATACCTTATTATTAGATTAAAATGCTAAAATGTGAACAGAAATATTGGGATATAATTGATATTATTTAATTTAATTTCTATTTACAGTGAGATATATTTGAGCATTATTTTATGACATATTTTCTATTTAAGTGAGCTGATTAATATATTTATTGAATTAAGGAAGCATTGAAGGCAAAAGAAAAAAAAAAAGTCAACAAAGGTGGCGACCAAGTAAGACCAAAAAAGAAAAAAAGAAAAAGAAAGAAAAGAAAGAGAAAAGTCAAAAAAGGTGGACTTTAATGGGGCTTGTGCGGCTGTATTAGAGAAGGAGAGGCATGACATGCTTGGGCTTTAAAGGCTAGGGCGCTGGGTTTTTAGACGGAAGGCGGCTTGGGCGCTGGAACTAGGAAAAGAAAAGAGGAAAAGAAAAAAAAAAAGGCTTCAGGCTTGCGGCTGGGGTTAAAAACGGAAGAAAGAAAAGAAAAAAATAGGAAATAAAAAGCGTGTGGCGGCTGAGTTTTAAAAGGAGAAAGATGAGACGCTGCGTGGGGTCCAGGCGGAATGGGCTTAGGCCCTGAGGCGCGACAGGAACCAAGATCTGGGGTTTAGACGTGTGGGGCTCGGGTGTGAGGAAAAAAATGAAAAAAAAAAAAAGAAAGAAGGAGAACAAAAGGGTGCGGCTGCGCGGTTTTGGAGAAACGCGGCAGGAAGCAGAACAGGAAAAACCAGTGTGTGCGGCGCTGTTTTTGAGAGGAGAAAAAGAATGGTGTGGCTGTTGAGATTTATGTTGTCCGTCTGTATGGGTAACAAAATTCCCAAATAGAGTTAGGAATGAACTTGCACACTAGATGGTATTTTTAATTTATTTTTGATTTATGTACTGGATTTTTATTTATTAAAATTCTTTGGTTTTATCATTCTCAATTTATTGTTGGTATTTTTTTCTCCGAATAATCATAGAGTTTATTTCGTTTATAGATTCAGTCAGACTTTTTCTATTGAATGAATTAGTTCTTTGATTATGTTTGGATCAATTGATTATTTATATTAATTTAATTCTTTGTTGCAATATTACTTCCTGGGTATAGTGTCGTCATTGGGTTCTCTTAATGTGAATAACAATTTGCGTAAAAGTGATGAATGATTTTTCAAAAGGTTACATTTGGTTTAGTTTTGGTTTATAATTCTATATTTTCCGATTAGGATTTTTGGAATTAAATTCTCAATTGAGTTATCAGTGAAGTAAAAATAATTAAAATACCGGATATGTGCATGAGATTCCCGACGCTCTACTGCTCGTTAATTTGAGTATTTTTTTCCGTTAATCACTTTGTTTAATTTTAATTTGCATTTAAAATCACTTTTTATTTTCTCGTTAATCATTTAATATTTTCTTCAGCTTCTTTATTCTGTCTGTTATTCTTTTAATCTGTCTCTTTGTGGAATCGACACTCCAAAGCTGCACTACAACTACCGCGTTATTCTTTGGGCGTAATCACCATGTCACAATGTTACTCCTTTATACTGCCAAATTTATACTCCTATACATATTTGATACTTATTGATTCCACAATTTGATGTTTGTTCTATCTTGTGAAAATTATTGAGACTTTGACTGCTATATCTTGATCATGATTGCTTGTTCACTTTGTACCATGCCTTGAAAGGCAAATCGATATGTTCTCACTATTGAGAAAATTGATATTCCACATATATGTACACTCTTTGTGAAATGATGATCATGATATATTATATATAATACCCCGATTTCATTTAAATAAATAAATTACGATAATAATATTTTTTAGGATTAAATATATATATTAAATTATCTGATATATTAAAATTGTCCAAGAAGTCACGGAAATCAAAAAATGGCCAAAACGATTCGACCCTGAAGCTGAAATGAAAAATAAAAAATAAAAATAAAAATAAAAATAAAAAATAAAAAAAATGAAATTAGAAGAAAGCAGAAGTAGTGGAAGGATGTAGAAGTGGAAAGAATGTTGTAGGAGTGGAAAGAATGCTGTAGAAGTATTGAGAAGCATTGAAAAAAAAAAAGAGATAGGCATGCGGCAACCACCGACCTTAGGTCGATTAAGGAGAGAAATAGAGGGGAAAATAAATATCTTGTGCGGGAAAAAAATTGGAGAATGATAGTGTAGTTTGGATTATTTGGAACAGAGAAAAAAATGGGGGAAATAAGTGGAAAGGTCTTAACTCTCAAGCCTTCGGTTAAGATGGGGAACCAGTGGTAGAGAGTTGACAACACTAAAATATCCAACCACATTGAACACTTCAGCTTGCAGTACCCTTTCTTGCTTTCATCCAATCCTTTATGAACATTTGATGGGCACTATTCCCTTGCCTCTTGTGCTCCAAGAAACACAATGGGCACCGGTTTCAAGCTTAATCTGAAATAGGATTTTACAGTTCGCTCCCCTTTTCTCACCAATTCGTCATCCTAGCCTTCCTCATACTCATTTAAAGGTAGGGGGTCTTTCTATGACTTAGCAAGGTGTCCTTTCCATCTGTTGTTTTTGGGGAGAGTGTGAACTTGTGTAACGATCCTTTGAAAACACATACTTATTCATCTGCTATACAAACCTTAGAGAATGATATCTCAGAAATGGAAGAAATAAAGATGAATGTTGGCAAAAGGCCCCATGTCCAGCTGTTCACTAGTGAAGATAAAGTGACATTCCTTATGAGCTTGCAAGCAAATAAAACATCATATTTCAGTTTATTAATGGAAAATCTTGATATTTTGGAGGAGACATTTGCTGATTCAGATGCAGACCATTAAAGCCCCACCTTCGTCTAAATTATCTGACGTGTCAATTGAGCTTACGGAAGAAGGTCAGATGAATGACATAGTGGATGATCTCGTGGGCAAGATTATTGTTTGCTCTGGAAAAAAGGAAAGTAAGAAAATCAATGTCGACATTGATGGCACAACATGCTAGAGGGATCCGAATTCCTTTCACATTAAGCAAGGCAATAAATCAGATACAAAAAGCTCGAAAGGCCCTTAACAACAGCCATGGGAAATATCTGGATGATGATGAGATTGCAAAGCTCATTGGTCTATCCTTGGCTAAAATTATGTCGGCTAACAAATGCCTAAGAGTCGTGGGTTCAATTGATAAAAAATGAGGGACTGCATCAATGCTAAATTTATGGAACTTACACCAGATACATCAATAAAGAGTCCCGAAGAATCTGCCATGAGGCAGCACATGGACCATTCAAATGATGGAAAATAAAAAGAGAGCTATGGAAAGCTATTGTGATAATCAGATGAAAATGCAATGTTAAGAACTCAAGGTAAGTAAACTCGAACTCTCTCATGTGTTACTCCTAGCCATGTCACAATGACTTTTGATGCTACCAGTTTGTACTTTATACTTGCCGGATGATATGATTTCCATGATTTGATACATGCTTCTGTTGTTAATTCATTGAGATCATGTTTACTGATATCCTTGTTGATCATATGACATTTCCATGCTAGTTTGTATGTTTCCATAACACGTACATCGCCTATGGACATATGATAATCATGATATTATTGAGTACTTGGAGTTGTGATCTGTCACAACGTCTGTCTGATGATATTGATCTCCATGATTGATACGTACTTTTGTTGTTGACTCTTTGAGATCTCAATTATTGATATCTTTATTTGATTGCATGTATTCCATATCCTGTGAAAATGTGATGATCATGATTTTCTCGAGTACCTGGAGTTATGATCTGTCACAACGTCCGTCTAATTCATAGATGTTTAAGGATCTACGGGTCGATATTTGGGAGTGGCCTAATGATTAGTCTATGAGGGACATGTTATATATAAAGAGCTTTGGTGTTATTTATTGATTTGGGCGAGGTTGGACCCAAGTGCTGTCAGACCAGTAGACCTTTGGGTGAGGCTGGACCCAAGCACTGTCAAACCAGCAGACCCTGGATGTAGTGATGTGGACGAGGCTGGACCCGGGTGCGTGAGGGCGCTGTCAGACCAGTAGACCCTAGATAGGCACTCATAAGGCATATGTATGTCAGCATCTGTTCTGTTAATATCTTATTCATTAATATCCTGATAATGCACTCATGACTCATTGATAAACTTGCTCGCCTACATTGATGATATACTTCCGATTTAGATATTTCTTGTGAGCTTGCTCATGAGTTATCTATTGATGTGTTATTTGTTAGTGACGTGCCTGCTTATCCTTTGATTCAGATTGATACTTTGATATTGCGACAACTATATGTTGTTCGAGCCATTCTTTATATTTGATTTTTTATCTTACCATAAAATGTGCCTTTGAGACTATTTTTGTTCACTATTGTTCTTATCCATCCTTTGAGCTAACCTTAACCCATGGCAGAGTGAGGAGTTTAATTGCTGAACTAAATTAGCTCACTCCATATTTATATCTATTTTTCAAGTAATTCTATAAGAGAAGAAACAAAATGAGGCATTTAGTAGAGCTAGTGGCAAACATGTGTACAAAATTGATGATTTGGAATGCGTACTCTGTAAAGCTAATCAAATAATAGGTAAGTACAATGTTGTATCGTAGGTAGAGATGTTAAACTTGATTAGCGGATCATGATAATCTAATAGCACTTGGAGATATATTTGATTGATGGTTATTGGAGTTGGGTTATGATCAGATGAATTGCATTTGGTGTAACGTCCACTTTAAATGATTTACTGACTTATTGATATGATTTAGCAGTCTATGCAATTCATCTGATTTTGTACAGCCTATCCGTGTGGCAGTGTCAGTTGTTGCCCTTAATCCGCGTAGGGTAGGTTACGGATTGCGACATTATGAGTATCCGAAGTTGTGCTCAGTCACAACATCCATTTGATGCAATTACTGGACCTACGGGTCAAAGTCCATGAAGGACATATGGCGTAATATACGCAAAAAACTGAGGGTATACCGGGCCCTAAAAGATTGAGGGTATGTCGGGCCTTAAAAAGACTGTGCATCAATTATGTTTGATATCATATCTCTTATTGAACTCATAGGATGATCATATTTTTTCCTATGAATGATCATATGTTTTGCAAGTTTATCCATTGGCTTACGATTAGTTATCTTATAATTGTGGCAATATGACTATTGTTTGGGCCAGATCCCTATTAATGATCTCATGTACCTTGTATTATTTGACATTCACTTATTCTTACCATTATGGGATGCATTTTTGAGCTAAGGGTCATTTCTATTATTTCACACTTTTGGTGATTGGCTATTATGACATTCTATTTCTTGACTGGTTATCATGTTATCATATCCTCGCTTGCCTTGGATTATGTTTTTTTCTATATTGACCCTGACCCATGGCAAAACAAAAAGAATTTACTTATTGAGCTAAGTTAGCTCATTTTAGATTTATACATTTATTTCAGGAAGGGACGCTGCGAGTAGACAATAGAAGCCTGCAAGTAATAGTGGACATTTTTGATAAAATGTCATAGAACATGATTAGTACTGTCTTAGCTCTCCCGTGTGTCCATACCTTAGGGGGGATGCATATTTTGTTTTTTTTGTTTTTATCTGTAAAACCTTATTATGACTTTTGTTGTTTAATTATTTAATTACATATTATTATAATTGATCCAGTTAAAAGAAAATGTTAGGGACGGCTTGAGGGTCGGCCCCACGATCTCAAATCCACAGAGGGTGGGTTTCAGGTCGTGACACCACAATATTGACATTGCCATGCTATTGAACAATTCTTTCACTCCCAATATATGCAATCCAAGCTTTTTTAACATTTCGGGAAACCCACGAGTCTCTCCAAAAAGAAGTAATCTAAATACCATCTTCCCTCGAATATATAAGATACTCATCCCCAAAAACTTCGATAACAGAATAACAAAAGTGTTTTAAACTCTATATAGTAGTGCTTTCTCCAATTTGCACATAATCATCCAATGCATCTGCTAGCATTCCATAAACAGGCCTTTTAATGGCAGATGTCATCTTTTGAAGATGGGATAATCCAAGAACTTTGGCCACATTTATTTTATACACAAAATAAGAATTATATTTTGCAATAACATTAAGAATACACATAAATACCTTTCGTGTCATTCGAAAGCATTTTCAGAACATTTGAGGTGAATAAATTGGATCTTTTGCAAAATAACGAGCAAACAATTGATCACGACCCTTATTTTTTTCACGAAAAATGATTTTACAATCTACAACAGAACTACCATGTTTTTTCGATTGTGTTACTTTTGCTCGTAGAATTTCGAACATTGCATTAGTAGTCACTTCATGAAGAGTCACAAGTGATGTTATTTCTTTTTCATTATCATAAAAAGAATAAGAAGAAGATAATGATAATGAATAAGAAGCAAGCAAAATAGTTTTTAATGAATTAATTTTATTTGAAATGTTGAAGATGTGTTTTAGATGATTAATGATATTTATTTATAGAAAATATTTAGATGGAATAAAAGTTTGGGTAGGAAATTTCTAAGTTTTTGGCGAGAATGAAAATTGAGAATGAAAGAGGTTTGGAGGAAAGAAAAAAGTAGAGGGAACACGGTTTTTTAAGAGAAAATGAATAAAATGTTTACTTCTGACTTTTGAGATAATGTGAGAATTTTTCAAAAAAACTTGAATAAAAACTTAAGTACATATTCAAATATGACTTTTACTTAAATTCGGAGTCATTACAAGAGATGTTGTTAGATCCATTTGGCCCCAATTGAGTGACTTATTTTGGCATTGGATGTGTCCAAAATGCTACACTTTTTATTTTTTTTAACTGATTGGCTAAAAAGTAGTGGCTAGCTTCTGCGGCTAAACCATTGAGATCCAGAAGCTCGACAAGGGAGTTTTTTGTGTTAGCGTTAGTGCCTTATTTTTTTTATTTCCATTTTTCTCTATCTATTTTTTTTGTATAATAATCATTAAACCAGCTGCATTATTATTATCTTATCCTTCTTCATTTTACAAAATTCCATCCACATCCTATATATATATATGATCTCCTCCAATTTTTTAAATTTGTGTAACTGTAATGCTTACATTTGTAAGGTATTTTATGTTATTAATATTTTAATAACAATATTAAATAATAAACATATTATATGATGTCACGCCCCGAATTCCAGCGAACCCGAGACGCGACTGACGAGACAGAAAATAAAAATAATAAGGAAATAAAGACGATTAAATATAATTACATACATTCCGTGCACTATTCTGATACATAGACAAGGTCTGGTCCATTTGTTCACAACATACAAAATAAGATACAATCTTGGGCTTATGCCCTTATACAATATCAAAAGCGCCCCTTGGGCCTAACATAGTTCCTAATCAGCTCATCTCCCCGTCTCGTACAGCTGGGACATCATCTGAAATGTTGCCCCACTAAAGGGGTCAGCTCAACATGCTGGTACAATATAATGCTAATGCCAGAAACAAAATTAAGGGCGTGGCATGTGCAAGTGTACAGTTATATCTACATGGCATTCAACATTATGCATACAATATACTAGCAATAATCTACATGTCATTCAACTCATTAATATAATCTAAGGCGTGGCATGTGCAAGTGTGTAATTATCTCTGCATGTATTCTAAATCATCCATGCAATGTAATAACAATAATCCACCTACTTTCCAAATCGTCCATGCCATGCGATGCAATAATCCACGTGCCATCCATATTATCCATACAATGTAGTGACAATGCCCGTGAAACACCCACACTACTCTACGCCACAACCATGTCAAATCTATGCCATGTCCATGTCAACTCATGTGATGTAATGCAATGCAATGTAATGTCATGTCCCTTCACGGATCACTCCCGTTGGTTAGGGTACCAAATGTAATATCATGTCCCTTCACGGATCGCTCCCGCTGGTTAGGGTACTAAATGCAATATCATGTCCCTTCGCGGATTGCTCCCGCTGGTTAGGGTACCAAATGCAATATCATGTCATGTCCAAAGAATCATACTATGCCAACATGCTTTGGTTCCATCATGTCATAATGTAATCTCAATGAGGCATCTCATTCATACACAAAGCATGCTTTCAAGTACATATTTCATAATGTCAACGGTTCTCAAAGCATATAATTCACACACTACTCTAACACATGCGATATACACACAATCATCATCCACATCATCACCCAACTTTAGCAAAATAGCACGAAGCACCGAAGCATGTGAACAATCAAGCAAACATGTGAACAATCAAAGCAGCAAAATAAGTATTCCTAATCTCAATTCTATTTCTTACTTAGCACAATATATCGTACCTGATAACCGACCTCAACCCGGGAAAGGTGTACTCGTAGTATAGTAGGATCACAGTGAGAACGCCGAAGGTCAGATCACCTTCTCCTTGCCCTCTCGTGTCCCTAAAATCATAACAGGTAATTCAGTTCGTTGTCATTTGAATGTATTCTATTCATCAAATTTTAGGTCTTTAATTCATAAGTTTCTATTTTGCTAATTTAGACTCCACTGTTGAGTCCGGAACGTCGAAGAAAATAGGTTTAGGCTTTCGTGGAATTCAATTTGGACATCCGAGCTTAAAAGGCAAAATGGTTATTTTGTACTTTTTTTTTTTTGGGTTCCCATTGTCCGAGACCTCTCCTCACAAATCGGACTCTACGGTTGAGTCCAGAATGTTCTAAATAATAAAGTTTCACTATTTGTTTACTTAATTCAGAGTTCGTTCGGCTGCAATTTAACTCAGGGGCATTTTGGTAATTTTCAAGGGTTCTACGGGTCTTTTATTTTTCGGGACCTCGCCTCATGTCGCGGACCTCACCGTTGGTCTTATTAGGTCCAAAATAGTTAGAAAACATATAAGACTTGCCTCATTTGGGTTCCGGGGCATTTCAAGACATTTAATTTAATTTAATTAATTTAATTAATTAAATGGGATTAAGTATAATATACATATATTTACGGTGCAACATTGGGCACGGTTGGTAACCGTCCCAATTGGTGCGCACGTGTCTTCCCATCCGTTCCACCCAAGTTCGATTCCCACCAGGTTGCTGTGCAACCCTTTTCCTTTTTTTTTTTTTTTTTGTTGGGCCCAATCAAAACAGGCCCAATTCCCTCCTTTTAAAACAAACTAGGCCCAACCCATTAAAGCGGCCCAAGGATCTTCTAAACCCAACCAGCCCAAACCCCTTTAAAAAGGGAGACCCCAATTCAGTAGCCCAACAACTCTGGCCCAACCCCCCCATTGTCTTCCTCGATTTTCCGATGAAGGACACTAGGGTTCCGTCGCCATCTCCGGCGACGGCGACCCTTTTCCGGCGATTTTCCATGTCTTTTTAAACACTGCCCCCTCTGGTTTTTCTCACAGATTTTCTTTCTAAAATTCATTTTTGATTTGGTTCTTCATGCTTTCACGAAATGGGGGAAACCGAGACTTCCGGTCAACAAACCCAGATTCCGGCGAAGGTGTTTTCTTCACGTTTCACATCTTTTTTTTCGGTTTATTTGAAGCTAATCATCATTCTATAACAGATCTGAAACATTTTGCATCTTTTAAAATCAAGTTTGAAGCATACAATTATAGGAACCCGAATTATCCTAGGACCTGCAACCTAGTTGTTCTACTTCATTTCTTTCTCATTTTTCATGATTCTTTTTGCATTAGCTTCCTCACCTCATGCTTAACAAGGCCCTACACTTAAACCAATTTATCATGCATTTTAAAAATTAAAACCAGAACAAGTCAACTCACCTGCTTTGAGCAACCCTTGCTTCTCTCCTCAGCTCCTACCTCTGGATCTCTCCCGGTTTCTCACTTGGCCTCTCCCTTTCTTCTCCTTGGTCTGTTTCCTCTTCTTGTTTCCCCTCAAATCAGAACTCACATGTATCTCTTTCTCTCTCTCTCTAACCCATTGTATACAGCTAGCATATACACTCAAGTATGTTCACTCCCTCACGCCACCACTGCACACTTAACAACCACTTGCCTGATCCTTTCACTGTTTCTTTTCTGAAATGCAACCTTGCATTAATTGAGAGGGTTGACAAATTTGTATTTTATATGTATATTGTAAACACACACACTACACACACACCACAACACTCTGTCACACACACGTAACTGCACACTGCACACATACGTCTGATATATATATATATATACTCATTTAAATATATTGATTACAAACATACATATGTACACATAACATACATAAATAATATATATACACGCATGTCATACTTTTGATTAAACGAATAATAATAATAATAATAATAAAAAAAAAATTTGTTTCAAAAATTCATGTTCTTACATATGATATATTAAAAAAGTTATAAATATTATTTATTTAGTCTATACTCATATTTTTTTAAACTATATATATATATGATGCTGCACTTTTTGACTCGCAATAAGTGTGGGCTCCGTGACCTGTAGAACACTCAGAAAGACGATCAGAGGTCCACTAGATGGGCTCCGGCGGTAGCTGCTCCGATGCTTAAGTAAGTAAAAAGAATTGAAAGACTGTATTGAAAGGCAAAAGAATGAGCATAAAAATAAAGCGTACCTTTAGGGTTTAATTTATAGACCGTGGCCTTCCTAAGTTGATTAGGATTTGGAGCCATGATTGTAGGGATTTGATCATCAGAGATTGCAGTTACCTTGTTGAGTATCGCATAGAGATAACCATAGATGATAGTTCCCTTGTTGAAGACTGTTTCCTTGTTGAAGACGACTTCCTTATTCCCTGCTCGGCATCCGCTAAGGCGGTGACGAGGTCTGGAGTGTTGGTCTGGACCCTGTGATCAGTTCTGAGACCCTTGTCCGGATATATGTGCTCTGAAGGCATGTGTTTGGTCACTTCCGACCTTTTGTGCTGATCTGGATGCTTGATCTTTTAGTCATTGGCTGAATGAAAACCACGTTGGCCGAGCATGAGCTGGATTATGGTCATACGTGTCAAGTGCTGATTGGCCTGTTCTTTTATGGTATATCAATATATATATATATATATATTTGAAATTAATTTAATATAACACATCCAAATACACTAAAAAAAAGGGCAAAAAAAACATTACATAATTAAAAATCATTTTTAAATAATTTTTGTTGAACACCAAATAATCACTTATGACATAAAATCATTACTAAATTATATCAATTCAAACCCTAAACCGATTCAACCTAAAATCAATTTTTCAAAATCGTCGTGGGTCCATTTGGTTACGTTTTCAAAAGCAGATTTTTAATTCTAAAATGCGGGATACGCGTTTGACAAGCTAAATACAGAAGAGGTTATTCAAAAACATTTTTTTTCAAATTTTCTCTTCACCAGATTTTCTTCTTTATCCCTCTTTCTTGCTTTCTATTTACGGCAATTCTCTTAACCTTATTTGGCTTTCTACACCATAGTCACCACAAACAATATCATTGATCACTAGACATCACGACCATAACTCATCAACTAACACCCAGGATGACCATCATGGAAAACCAATTCCATCACTTCGACAATCCCCCTCGCGCATTAACTATTAGTGGTCGTCGCAATGAAACACATGGTCCACCACCAACAATGATTATCCTAGCGTAATAGCCACTACGGGATTATGGTGATTGTACCAATGATAATGGTGGCGAGTGGTGTTGCGACGTTGGTTACCGATGATGGTTAATGGATTGTCTGAGTCGGTGATTGTCGATGAAATTTAGTGGTCATAGTGGTGATTTAGAGTAGTGTGAATAGTGGTGTGTTGTGATGAAAATAGGTGAATGCCTGATAGAGAATGAGCTGATAGATTTCCTTGATAGAAGAAATCTGAAGAGATTGGTTTAATCATGGATTATGATTTAATGTAGCATATGTTTTCGTGAGTTCATTTAATTGTGATCATCAAAATTTTGAATTTTAATATCTTATTTGTATGATGATCAATTGCGATGATTAATATACGTCGATATTAGTATTTTAAAATGGTAGAAAAGTTTTTTTTTTTTAGATTATATCTAAACCCTTTTTCATATTTTTTAAACTTTAAATTATCATATTTAAACATATTTTTATATTTTTAAAAAAATTAATTACAAAATTATAAAACACACTTTTAAAAACATAAAATCATATTTGAATCACGTAAAAAGGTAGCCCCATCATCTTGAAGCTCTCCAAACGGCCACTTTGAGAGAAAGGAAAAGGTCAAAAAAAAAGGGGGAAAAAAAAAAAGATGCGGCGTATTTGTTCTTCAAGGTGGCGGGAAATGTTTCTCGCACCCTTTCCGCCCGGATAACGCAGCTAAATGTTTCTGGCACCCTTTCCGCCACTGGGCATCTTCTTCTTTCAGAAGGACGCTAGGCTTTCATGTTTCAAACCTCAAAAACCCACATCAGGCGTAGGGTTTCTCATTTAATCATGAAGCCCCGAAATTCGAAATAGTGGTCTGATCGTGTGCTTTAAATCACTTTATCCCCAATTAGGTTAGGGTTTTTGTTGGCCACAACCATATGGGGAACAAAGCCACGGATGAACTGGTAACAACAGTTCGGTCTATCGTCGGTCCAGACTATTCCGACATGGATGTTATACGAGCCCTTCATATGGCGAACAACGATGCGACGGCCGCAATTAACATCATATTTGACACCCCGAGTTTCGGAACTAAAAATAAATCAGAAATTCGAAGAAATCCTGAGGTTTCAAACCAAAATTCAAGTTCGGAGCCTCGAACTGTTGCCGCGAAGACGAAGGCGAAGGCGAAGCCAAACAGAAATGAGACCGAGAATTGTTCTCTGGGTCTTAATTCAAATGACACTCCAAGCGCTAGAAGTTCCGTTGGAAGTGACGTTATTGATGTTGAACCAGCGGAGGATTTGAGTAGGTGCTCGAGTTCGATGGGGAATGAGTGGTGGTTTGTGGGTTGTGGTGCAGTTCCGGGCTTGTCAACGTGTAAAGGTAGGAGGCTGAAGCCTGGAGATGAAGTGAATTTTACATTTCCAATAAAGAATACTTCTACTATGTCCTCACCAGGCAAGTTCAGTGGTGGTCGAGGAAGACAAGCAGCGGCCTGTTCAGAGATTGTAAGGTTCTCTACAAAAGATTGTGGAGAGGTTTGTTGCAATCTCTTCTCTCCATGTGAGAATTTTAGGGCTGATTTTGGTATTATGAACTGTTTGGAAAATGTATTTTGTTTCTAAACCTGCCAGAGAAAACATGATTCAGGCAGGCATATGAGTTTTTCACTTTTTGTCTTTTTTCAAAACCAAATTGAAAATAAAGAAATAAGGTTTTGAACTCCAGAAACAGAAAACTCAGAATGCTACCTAAAGGGGTTGTAACTTGCATTTGTTTTTTTTTTTTTTCCATATGTAATGTATGCTGTTAATGGGATTGTGGACAGATTGGTCGAATCCCTAATGAATGGGCGCGATGTCTTTTGCCACTTGTGAGGGATAAGAAGGTCCGGATTGTGGGTTTTTGTAAATCGGCTCCTGATGTGTTGGGTATTATGGACACCATTATTTTGTCTGCCAGGTACGGTAAAGGTGCATGGAACTTGTATGGCTTTCTATTTGGCAAAAAAAGACTTATCAAAAAAATTATATGACAAGAAAAGAAGGAAAAATTTATTTTTTACACTGTACTTCTGGGTAGTTCATGGACTGATTGAATAGTTCTAATTTTATATACCATTCAGTGTGTACATCAATAGTTCCATGTTCCATAAAAGCCACCAGACGTCGCTCAAGGCGGCCAGCAATGAAGAATCAGTTGTTCACCCTCTGCCAACTTTGCTCCGGTTGCTAGGACTAAGCCCTTTTAAAAAGGTGAGAGTTTGCTTGTGTTGTAAACCTTTTCTGGAGAGCTTTACGATGTCATGATTAGGTTATTTCTATGTGTAAATAGGAACAAAATGACTTTAGCCATGCATGGGTGTTCATATCTCTTGTTTTAAAGGACAACATGTGCTGACTTTTCCTTACTGAAGAACTAATGGATATTTCGCTTGTATTTGCTTGGTTATAACTAGGCAGAATTCACTCCTGGTGACCTGTACACTAGGAAGCGACCTTTAGATTCTGAGGTACAATAAACCAATTTATTAGATAGTCTAATTATGTTCATAATGGACTTCAGCATTTAATCTTAACTGAACAGGACAGTTGTGGTGCTCCTGCCTCATTGCTACATGTCAACAAGTTTAAGACCCCACCTTCGAATGGAAATAAAGTCGAAAATGAGGAGACCATTTCAGATACTGATCTTGATAATATTGTTGGTGTTGGTGATAGCTCTGAGTTAGAGGTATTGTCATGTTGAGAAAATTTTTGATGTGGTCATGGAGCTTGTATAGACATAGAAGGTGAAAATCTTCCACGATGTTTTGTTTGTTTAGGAAATGGAACCCCCCAGTACCATTCAGTGTGAACTTCGCCCCTATCAAAAGCAGGCTCTTCATTGGATGATTAAGCTGGAGAAGGGACAATGCATGGATGAAGCAGCAACAACCCTTCACCCATGTTGGGATGCATATCGCCTGGCAGACAAGTATGTGGATCTTTCACATATCTTATACTTCTACTTACTTAGACACTCCACGTTTAAGGGGATGTTTCTGTTTTTAGGAGGGATCTTGTTGTCTACTTGAATGCATTTTCTGGTGATGCTACAACAGAATTTCCAAGCACCCTTCAAATGGCCAGGGGAGGAGTATGTCCTCATCCGTTTTTGTTGTTTTCATTGCTCCATTTTGTAGTTAAATTACTTTGGTGTTTTGACTTGAGCATGCATTTTAAGATTTTGGCAGATGCTATGGGACTTGGGAAGACAATTATGACCATAGCTCTCCTTCTTTCTCATTCAGAAAGAGGTGGATCATTAGGTAGCCAATCCACGAGTCAGCCCTCCAGTGAAAATGGTGAAGCGAGCAATGTTTCAGATCAATCTCCAACTCTTCCAAAGAAAGCAACAAAACTTTCTGGTTTTGACAAGTTTGTGAAGCAAAAGAAAACACTAGTTGGTGGTGGCAATCTGATTATATGTCCCATGACTCTTTTAAGCCAGTGGAAGGTACTTGTGTTTTTGTTTTTATTTTTATGTTGGTATCTTTCATTGGGATCCAAGTCACAACTGCAGTCATACACTTCTATAATGAGATGCACTCTGAAGTTGATTGTTCGTGTTATTGATAGGCTGAGATTGAAACTCATGCACGACCTGGCTCTTTGTCTCTTTATGTTCATTATGGACAAAGCAGACCAAAGGATGCAAAAATTCTAGCTCAGAGTGATGTTGTAATAACTACCTATGGAGTATTAGCCTCAGAATTTTCAACAGAGGTGGCTTTAAGGCTCTTGTTTTTATTTAGTGGCAAGTTTCCAGCCACATTGTGTTTATATCTCTTGTACAAGATAATCCAATGTAGACCTTTCTTTTCATTCTATAGTTTTATTTTGTAGAATCCTGAAGACATTGGGGGGCTTTACTCAGTGAGATGGTTTAGGGTGGTGCTTGACGAGGCACATACCATAAAATCTTCTAAAAGCCAAATATCTATGGCTGCATCTGCTCTTGTTGCCGATCGCCGTTGGTGTCTTACTGGTACCCCTATCCAGGTATATTTATGTTATAAAATTATTGTGCTCCTCCATGATGCTCATTCCGTTAATCTGTCTTCTTTAAATGGTTTCTCTGCAATGTCTTTTGGATGAATTTCACCGTCTTCTCTAGCTTTATGTTTGAAATAATACATCTAATCAACCAATTTGGGCAAGTCATTTATTCTACAGTTTTCTTTAGATTGTGCTCTAATGTAAACTAGGAAGGGCCTCCCTGACTAGTTTACTATGTTGTTGAGAGAATTATCTCTGGTAAGTTTGGGACTTGGCTGAAAATATAAACTTAACTCAACTCAAATAAGCTTTTATTCTTACTGTTTTTATGTCTGATAGAGGCATGATATTTGACTCAGTAGTATGTATCTTCTGAGAACTTGTTTGTCCATTTTAAACTTTTTCCATCTAATTTTCCAGATTGGGATTTTGACTTGAATATTTTATGGTTGCCTAATCCCAGTTGCATATCTTGCTTGCATCACAAGGTCCTCATTTGATTGACCTTTTGACATTGTTCTTCCGTGCTGGGCTGCTGGTTGTGTTCTCAGCTGTGGCTCTATAGATACCATGGGGATTTGCTTTACTGATCAAGCACTAGAGTTTCATTTGAAGTTTGTTAAATGAACTTCCTTATATACTGTTTAGTTTGACAGATCTTTTTTGAAGTCAGGCTGTAAGGTGGGTATGAGACACAGGCTTTGTTGTATCAATTGACTGATTTGCCTGTGCTTATATTTTGATTCAAATTCTGAGATGTAAAGTGTTTCTCTTGCAAAGCTTATAATGAATTCCTTGCTCATGTAAAAGAAATTCCTCTGAAATCAGACTTTTTTTTTTCAAATAATTATTGTAGATATTCTTTCCTTTTATCGGTCCATGAGTCATCAGAGTAGTAGCTATGTTTCCTGACGTTTTGTTTTTCTGTTATAGAACAACCTGGAGGACATTTATAGTCTCCTTCGGTTTTTGAGGGTTGAACCATGGGGAAACTGGGCTTGGTAAGTTTCTCTTTCCCTGTTGTTTTGAATACGTAAATATTGATTTTATATGCTGTTTTAATTGCTATGTGCTTGTTATGGGTACTTTTGGGACATTAAGGAAGCTGGCCTTGCTGGAAATACTGAAGTTGTATTATAAGGACTTTCAACTCTCTTTTGGATCTAACAAAGTTTTATTTGAATATATTCATGGTTCAAATCAGAGTTATCAGTAAATGCCAATACCCCAATGAACTGTGTTTTGGAATGAACGTTCGGAAACATGTTACACTTACTGATTGAGAGAATTAAATCTACCAATTTGATTTTTTTGTCCAATTTCTTCCTTTAGTTTTACAATAAGACACCTAATCAAAATAAAAACTCATTTAAAATATAATAAGATGGAGTGATTTAGGTGAAGATTTGAGGAGGTGAATGTGGCACCCTAAAGCATAGAGGTCCATAATTTTTTTAACATGATTAGTTACAATGTAACAAATTTTTAGAAGTAAACAAGAAAGTTTTACATTTTAATGATTTTATGTATCATCATTTTTGGTGATCGTTATCATGTATCATTAATCATTTACTATTAAAAAGTAAATTACCTTTGCATTTAGAGACATCTTAACACATTCCTACCCCCCCTGTCATTTAAAGCTACTCCTATTGTACCATTTTTTGGAGTATGTGGCGTGTCACGTTCCCATTCCCATTCCAAGTATTGAAACATATGCACTCCAGGTGATATTGGTTTTAATTGTTGGCTCTTTGACATTTTGATGAAATTATTTCTTTAAAAGTTTTGTTTTTTCTTTTCCAATCATAAAACATGTTGATTGGGATTTACCATTAGGACATTTTTTTTTTTAAATTTTAAGGAGTACTATGCACGTTATAAAATTTGTAGAAAAAGTAGCTCCACACTTCTACCATCGTGAAAAGAAAAGGTGCCACCATGCCTTTACATTGTGAAAAGAAAGGGTGCCTTATTTGAAAGTATAATACAGGGGAAAGGAAACTAGGACTTTGAACTGTGAAGAGGAATTCAATTTATCTTTCCTTACTGAGCATTTCATTGCTAAAATCATCCGCATACCTGTGGCTTTGGTTGAGGCCCATATATTTCTAATTTAAATCCAGTCATGTAGGGCAATTATTCTATGCATATTGAATTTTCGCCAAAACAAGAAGGGGAAAGTTTATATTTCCTTCATGTTGATTTCATTGGCTTAGCAACTGAATGACTAGTATGAATGCTTGAAACAAAACATGCTTATAATAGGATTCAATCGCTTCAAGTAGCTTTGGCGAGGCTTAGTCAACTATTTTTAGTAACATGAAGCTCCATTCAACTCGATAAAGCCTTGTGTCGTCAGTTCAGAGTCTGGAATCTTATTTTTTTCATTTTTCAGGTCTATCTGGAGTTATTATTTCTATGGAGATTCAATTTATTTAATCATTAGGAGCTTATTATTAAATCATATAGTGTCATAATTTCTGTAAAGGATTCATTTATTAAATCTTTTCGTGTTTCCAAGGGAGTTATACTGTGTGATGGTATACTTAAGCTATCTTGTATTTAATCTAGGTGGAATAAACTCATCCAAAAGCCTTTTGAGGAGGGTGATGAGAGAGGGTTAAAGCTGGTCCAGTCCATTTTAAGGCCAATTATGTTAAGAAGAACGAAGTTTAGCACTGACCGAGAAGGAAGGTGAGCAAACAAGCAAAGAATGAGATCTCATATATTCCTTTTCCCATTTTCTACTCTCTGGCCTTTTTAATTTTAATTTTTACTTTCTGAGTTGCAGGCCAATTTTAGTTCTTCCACCAGCAGATATTCAGGTTATTTATTGTGAACTCACAGAAGCTGAAAAAGACTTCTATGAGGCTCTGTTTAAAAGATCCAAGGTGTTTGTTTCATCCTTTTTTTTTTCTTGGCTGCTTTTATAGTGCCTTCCTACCAACATGTTGACTTGAATCTTTTCAGGTGAAATTCGATCAATTTGTTGAGCAAGGACGGGTTCTTCATAATTATGCTTCTATTTTGGAGCTACTCCTACGTCTTCGCCAGTGCTGTGATCATCCATTTCTTGTGATGAGGTTTTAGTCATACTTGGGCATACTTCCCTTTTATTTCAGAGTTTATTTATGGCATATATATTTTTCGTATAATATGATGGTGGTGGTGATTGTATTGATGATAATCTGTTTTAGAGAGGTGATAGGGGTTTCTTTTTTAGTTGTTTGTTGGGTCCCTGTATGTTCCGATGAATGTTTCTTATAATTGATTAGTTATTGTCTAAGTTTATTCAACCCTCCCAGGCAAAGTGAAGAGATTGACTGTGTTTAGAAGTAAAATAAAAGATGCATATGTCAAAGAAGAAAAGGAAAATATCTAATCATCATGCTAAAAAAGAAAAGAGTGTTTTATGGCAAAGTAATTTTTAGAAGTTCTTTTACAACGTAGCTCCAAAAGTCCTGCTAAAAGGAAAACGGGACGCTCAAAAATCCTAAAATGCCACTAAGTTCACAGATTTATACAATTTGTCTGTTCATACGGCTCACAAAATCACAGGAGCTTTGAAAATTTTCTATTTGTTTCTTTGGTCAAAAACTAATCTTTTGGACTTTCTCTGTCAGCCATTTGCTATGTTATTTTTTCTTTCTTTCTTTCTTTTCTTTTGAACTCTTCAGGAAGGTGGTGCTCCATGTTGCATATATTTCTAGGTTGTCTATATTGAGATAGTATCTTATGTTATTAAGGGCATTATTGTATTTTTCATTAATACTGGCATAGATGTGAGGGCTGTGTTGCTTTAGCTCTATAATTTTTGAATTTTGGAAATATACTGAAAACTCTCTCTGGTTATTCTTCTCTTCTCTTTTTCTCTCTTCCTCTTTTTAATTTTTTCTTGATTTAATTGCATGTCAAAAATGTGGACAGAGTGAGGGATGCAGTTTCCTTGTTCATTTAGATGATGCATACTTAAAAACCATATGTTTCAATCATAAGTCCTCTTCATTTTCAAGAATTTTACAATATTTAGGGTTAGTAATGAACTGCTTTGATGTGTCCAGTCGAGGTGATACTCAAGAATTCTCTGATCTGAATAAGCTAGCTAAACGTTTCCTGAAGGGTGGTCGGGAAGAAGTGGAAGGGGAGGCCAAAGATGGGCCTTCACGGGCTTATATTCAGGAGGTGGTGGAAGAATTGCGCAAGGGGGAACAGGGAGAGTGTCCAATATGCCTTGAGGCTTTTGAAGATGCAGTAATGACACCTTGTGCTCATCGCTTATGCCGAGAATGTCTCTTGGCAAGTTGGCGAAATCCTACTTCTGGTCTTTGTCCTGTTTGTAGGTACCTTCATATTGTTTCATGCTTTTTTCTCTGCTTTTCGATTTAATATTTTCTTTCTATTGTTCTGACGAAGCAAGCTGCCCCCCTCTCCTTATTAACCCCCCCCCCCCAAAAAAAAAAAAGTTCTAATAATGAGATATTATTAGTTGTGCAATAAAATAATATAGCACTTTCTATTCTATAGGAAAGCAATCAACAAGCAAGACCTTATCACGGTGCCAACTGATAGTCGATTCCGGATTGATGTTGAGCGAAACTGGGTGGAATCATCCAAAGTTGCTGCTCTGTTGCATGAACTAGAGAACCTTCAGTCATCAGGCTCTAAAAGCATTGTTTTTAGTCAATGGACTGCCTTTCTAGATCTTTTGCAGATTCCTCTTTCCAGGTAACAATTTCTTGCTACTTAAAAATTGAAGGAATATCTTTCATTTGTGTGAATAGCTTTATGGGGACTTTAGATTATGTATATTATGGCATTCGTATTTGGATTTTGGAGTATATGCAGGGGTTTGGGGTTTGGGGTTTTGGTGTATTGAAATATCCAATGAGCTTGCGATCAAAACTGATGGGACTGAATGATTCTGATAACTACTCATATATGTATCTTTGCATCATATGGATGTGTGCAATGGAGGGAGGGAGGGAGGGATGGAGTGGACATAAATTAGATGCTTAAAACTGATATTAAAGTGCTCCATTAGCTTCTTGTTTCTGTCATGAAAATCTCAAATATGTTGTTGGATCTTTAATACTGAAATGCTCCATTAGCTTATTGTTTTTGTCATGAAAATCCCAATTATGTTATTGTATCATGAACATTGTTTTTTCCATTGCATGTGATTGTGTTTGGATGAAACTGTAAGGTGGGATTGATATTCTTATTTCCTTGTCTGTGCAGGAGTAACATTCCATTTCTTCGTCTTGATGGGACTCTAAATCAACAGCAACGTGAAAGAGTAATAAAGCAGTTTTCTGAAGAAAGCAATATCCTGGTTTGTCATGGAACCTTTGGGTTGGGAAGACGGGGTAAGGGGTACTAGACGAAAAATATTTGTTTATCTATTTGGACTTGGTTGTTATACAGGTACTGCTAATGTCACTGAAGGCTGGTGGGGTTGGAATAAACCTAACAGCAGCATCCAATGCTTTCGTCTTGGTATGTATCATATATTTCTATCTTCTCGTTTATGATTGTGATATTGTATTACCTTTGATATGGCAGTTAAAAGAATGATTTTAGTTTTATATTTGATTCTATAGGATTACTTTTAGCTTTGAGTTTTGTGCTCACTCATTTTGAAGAAGGTTAATACTGGTTTTGTATGGAGACTTCACCCTTAAAATGGAAAAGTTGCTAGACTTGCGGGACTAATCTTTTGGTTCTGGTGATATTTGAGGTTGTCAATTCTATCCCATTTATGATTGGAATGGAAAAGTGAATTCCATCCATCCATCGACTTGTTTTTGTTATTGAATATTCAAATGTTATTTTAATAATATTACATTAATTAATCTCGACTCAACTCAACTCAGCCTTATCCCAATTATTTGGGGTTGGCTAATATTACATTAATTAGTCTATAGCCTAAAAGGCAGTCCACCTTAAACTTTTTCTTTCCCAAAATCTCTTGCATATACCCTCCCTCTCTCTCTCTCTCTCTCTCTCTCTCTCTCTCTCTCTCCATCCACCCCACCTCTAGCAGTGGGGCATTGATGGTGCAATTCATGATGGTAGTGCCAACTAAACATTTTAACTTATATGACTCAGAAACCCTGTTCTTGATTGTGAATTAGTCCTATTTTTCCTAAAAGAGCTTCTAGGTCAAAATAAAATTAGAAATTAAGGTTCGGTTTGGTTTGTGAATTTAGTAAGGAAAGGAAAAGACAATGGGATTTTTTTACTGAAAAAAAACTTTTTTTTCTTTCTAACTTTATTTGAGTAAAAGAGAAAATGTGAAAAATCGTTTCCCTTTTCCTTTTTCCCTTCCCTTACCAAATCCATGACCTAAACAGAGTGCTAATTGCATGTAGCTTAAAGAGCATTTAGATCTCTTAGATTTGCCCTTGTGGTATTTCGACATCTAATGTAAATATTTGAGTAAGCCAACAATGGGCAGTAGATATCAAATTGGTTTTTTTCTCTCTCCCTTGCTTCTTCATCTTTCATTGAGTTAAGAGTTCATTCTATTGAAGATTATGTACTAGGTGAGGTGGATTTCTAGGAGATACACTTGGTTGTGGGGAGATTTTATAATTTGTGGGTTGAAGGGTAGTATGATGTTAGAGGTACACCATATCTTTCTTGGTGAAGCTAGTTGGAGTTATATCTTTCCCCAGTTTAGCAACAATTGATGAGGCGTGTGCAACCCTTCCATATGTTTTGAGGATCCATAATAGCCATGTCAAGCTGCAGTCTTTGAGGTTGGGCTCGTTTAGTCACTTCACTTCTGGTACGGAGGTGCAAAAAACTTTCTGCAGGATGATACTTCTGGGCTCTCCTCCCTATTTTCTTTCTTACTATTGGGTTTGGAGGCACTAATGGACTAAATAATGAGAGGTAAATTGGTAATCCTCTACTTATAAAATAATAATAATGACAATGACAACAATAATAATAATAATAGTGGAGGGTGTCCCTCTACCCATAAACCCCCCCAAACCTTGATGAAGGGATTTCATCAGAGGTCTTTCGTATGACTATGATTGCATATATTTTAGCAGTCAAGTTAATTGGAATCCTTTGATCTTCTTTGTTATTGTTCTCTCTCTCTCCTCACCACCACCACTCCCCTCCCCCCCCCCCCCCCCAAACAAAAAAAAAAAAAATCCTTTTGTTTGTTATGGCAGTCCATCTCAGGGGAAGCAACACTAGAAGTACCAGTTAACTGTACTTAGGAATTATGTACCATGTAAGATGGAATGGTGGGTAATCCTATTTGTAAATGCGAGGACTTTAGTTAGAAGTTAGAACTTAAATCACATGTTTTTTCTTTCGTAGTGGAGAGAGATATGTTCAAGGTAGGATTAGCTTTATTTTTCCCAGATACATGTTTTTTTTATTTTTATTATTTTAAGTGGGGGGAAGTTATTGAATATAACATTGTCTTTAGAAAATGTCTTTATGTCGGATAGATAATTTACACATGCTTTTCGATGCTATAGATAGATGATTAGATGGTCATTGAGTTGTGTCGTGTTGAGATTAGGGTTTTGGAGATATGTACCAACCTGCTTAATAAACAAATCAATATTTCAAACACGAACACGACTTGTTTGATAAATGTGTCAATATGTCCAACAAGAATATGACCTGCTTGATGCATTTAATAATAGGTTGAGTTGGGTCGCATTTGGGTTGACACAGTTAAGTCTCAAAACCAAACTTGATAACACCTTTAGACCCATACAAGCTGTTCTACAATCCGATGACCAATCCAAAGAAAACTAACTACAAAATAAATTTCAAATAAATAACATAGGTAAAATTTTCCATGAAATTGACCCAAAAAGATGTCAGGTCATCAAGGATTTAAATGAATTGATATAAAAGCAAATGAGATATACATTATTTCTTATTGGGATTCCCAAAAACATTTAATCAAATTTGGAGGTACTGTAACAAGAAGTAAAATAGAAATGGGAGAAGCCCCAAGCTCATGATCTTGAGTTTATTGAAGATATCCTGAAGGACCTTTTAATTCTCGATCATGTCATATACGTTTTTTGCTGCACGGGCACCATACTGGATGCATTTCTTCAAGATATGCACACCGATGTCTTAAAAATACTTAAAATCTTCATTATATAGGGTTTGCAAAGAAGGGCTTAAGAAATGAGAAAGGGAAACTCAACTCAACTTTAGTAAGATTGAGACGGTGGGTGGAATCCACGAGTGATGATGAAAAAAAATTGAAGAAGTGGAGGGGCCTGCTACTGGAACTCCACTTTTTTTTATGGCAGCAAGGGTTTGAATATACACAGAATGAGATTGGGGTATAATTTCGGTCAAGGAATGACCCAGTGGGGGTATATGAGACGAGTCTCTTTTGTGTAGCCTTTGATGGGTTTACAAAAATGCCCTCCTAGAGTTAATAGGGTCAATATGTATCCTAATTGTGTCATGTTGAATAAATGGATCATTTGGGTCAATATTGAGGCTTAAAATCCGAACATGACATGTATTCATTACAGGTTGTTGGGTTGACAGTTTACAACCTGAACACGATTAAGGTAAATCCAAACCCATTAACTTTTATCACGTTTGAGTCTTGTTATTATTGCGACCCTAGTTACAGACACCTAATGAGGATGATTGTTTTTTTTTTTTTTCCTTATCATTATGGGGTTCATTTGAAATTAAGATTTCTTGAACTTTATTGGTCTTTTTTTTTTCTCTCTCACTGTTTTTTCCCCTTTCATTCTAATTGTGGTAATAGTTGAAAATGTCATTTCTCATATGTGGAGTACTCCTTTTTGAAATTGAAACTCTGCCCGTCTTTTACTTTTTTCCCCATTTATTTATTTTTTAAAAAATTGATATATGATGTGCTATATTTGATTTTTTGGATTTACTGTAATTTTCACATTGACGTTATATATATATATATATATATTATGAATCACCAACTGTGGTTTCTCTCGTCATACCTCCAAAGGTGGAGTTGTAGGATTCAAGTCTCAATCAGGACGTGCTTGTGTCTTAGGCAGTAATAAAATGTTTCTAATGAGTGTTCAAGTTCAAATACATGCATGTATTATTGTTTCTTTTTTTTAAATTTTTTTTATTTACCGGATGTGTTGGGATGTGCCACTCATGCGTGCCTTGCCTTCTATCATCTAGGCTTTCCATCAACTTTCACTTAAGCTACCTTTCTCCTATATTTATTTATTTATTTATTGATAAATAAAAGTGTATACATATGAAAAACGTCCTAGGGGGGTCGACCTATATTTAGAAGGAAACCTTGAACTCCCCAAAAATCTACTGAAGAACCTACATACAGTGGAAAGGCTGTTTTGGCCCAAAAACCCTGAAGGCACAAAAAACTATCTTTTAATGCATAAGGGGCTTTCTCAATCTCTTAAAAAATTCTGCTATTTTGCTCCCTCCTTATGCTCCAAATTAAACACAAAGGAGCCAGCCTCCAAACAGGACGAGCCTCCTTCCTCACTCTACCCCCTCCCCAACTCAAGAGCAACTCCCTCAAAGAAGCTGTCATCACCAATGAATGCCCAAAGATGGAGAGGACAGAACTCCAACAGTCCCTAGCCACTGCACAATTATTGTGAAGTTTTGGTTTTATGCTTCAAGTGAATGAGTTGGCAATATTAGACTTTTTGGAAATTGCTATCAAAAAGCTGTAAGAAGTGTGATGGGAAGGATAGATTGGCAATTTCAAAACTGAAAAGCAAGCACACTATAAAGACGTGCTTCCTTTCATACAGCGATACGAAGTAGAGATGAGAAATTGGATATGAAGTAGAAATGAGAAGTTGGACATGAAGTAGGAATGAGAAGTTGGTCTTCTTCTGCTTGAGAATTGATATTGGTGATCCTTGAAAGCATGATAAGTTTGGTCAAGATTTCAAGCCTTTACAAGAATGGTTTGTTATAGTGGAACCTTTAATTTAAAATAATGATGAAGTAATAGCTCAGTAATCAATTATATTATTATTGGAATCCAGTTTGGTATGATGGGGGATAATTTATATATTAACTAATAATTATTAGTTTTTAAGAAATTTTATTATATTATATGATATAAGAAAAGAAACACATACACCCACAGACTCACACAGATGTGCAAGAAAATTTATTATTAACTTATTTCCATACATGACATGTATTGGTGAAGATTAGCAAGCCATAACTGGTTGAAGGTGTTATAGTCCTGTAGGAATGAATGTAAAGTAGAATGTACTGTTCTTAAAGTAATTTAATAGTGAAGGCATACAAGTCTGGATATTCCTCCAAACTCTATTTAAGCATGTATTTTCAGGGCTAGAGAGACAAATGTCTCTCCCCTTTCTCTCTCGTGTAATAACTATAAATAGTGAAGGCATACAAGTCTGGAGTGTTCCTCCAAACTCTATTTAAGCATGTATTTTTGGGGGCTAGTGAGACAAGCATCTCTCGCCTTTCTTTCTCTTGTCTAATAAACTCCTTTGTGTGTTCTAGTATTTCTGAATGATCCTTCTTCTTCAGCAGTTGTACCTCCTTCGTGTGTCAATCAATCAAATCATGGGTGACCTACCCATCTCACCAGCATTTGGCCAATATCTACTTGATGAAAAGACATAAATAAGTGTACCCTTGAATTTTAAAAAGAAAAATATATGGAATTATTAGTTTTTGAGAAAATAATGTTAAATATTATTGGAAGAATACATATATAAATACATATGTATATAAAAGAAAATATGATATTATAATATTAAATGATCCTCACACATAACTTGTATTGGCAAATGAAATCCTCACGATATTGAGATGGATGAGTGGTAAAACAAGAAAATATAAAAATTAAAAGTGAATACATTTGTCAGATGATGAAAGTAACCCCAAAGGGTAGCTCAGTGGTAGAAAGCGGTCGAGGTAAATGCCTTGCAAGCACAAGTCTCCGGCTCGATTCCCGCTGAGGGCAAATCCATTTTGGGGCCACCCGAAGGTAAAAAAAGGCCCCACTTTACCCTGTGCTGTAGGTGGGGGGTATTGCAGCGCTCCCATGTTTACGTCTGGCCATATGACCGAAGGTTGCAGTTGGCGGGGTAGGTTTTTGTGTTATTAAAAAAAAAACTCCAGTAGCCTGTAGGAGATAAAATGAGAAAAACCAAATTAAGATAGTTTGATCATATGCAATAATGATTAATAATTAACTCACTAAGGAAGAGTGATAAAAGTTCACATTAAGGATTGAGTTAGAGGAAGGGGAAGACCAAAATTAACTTGTGTAGAAATAATAAAGATATGATAACATGTGGTTTAATTGAGGAGATGACCTTAGATAGAAGAGAATGACAGAACATAAATTATTCAGCCAACCCTAAATAATTGGGATAAGGCATTGTTAAGATTCATGTTCCCAACCCAAAGTAACTGGGATAAGGCATTGTTAAGTCTTAACCTGTTAGATTCATTAAGTGAGCTGCCCATTTCGCCAACATTTAGGCCATCCACCACAAAATTATGGAGCACTAAGCTGATACTGGACTGAAAATGCATTAGGAGCTCTGTTACTCGGAATAGACACGGTATGTTTTCTTTAATAGACAGAAGTATTCTCTGTCTCTCTAGTGGGGGCTTTTTTTTTTTATTTTTTTTGAGGGTGGTTCTTTAATCTGTGGCACGCATTTTTTTTGAAGTTTAAATTAGTTGATGTGTTATGGATTTTATTATTATTATTTTTATCTGTACTACGTACATAGTTTGATTTCTCCTGTCAGTCTCTGTTATGTTTTTTTGATTCAATGGTCAGTAAGCCAATTTTCAATTTTGCTGTAGGATCCATGGTGGAATCCAGCTGTAGAAGAACAAGCTGTCATGCGTATTCATCGCATTGGACAAACCAAAAGTGTAATGATCAAACGGTTTATTGTGAAGGTACGTATATTTTCCTTTCCCTTTTTTTCACATGCAAGCCCATCTAACTGGAATTTCTTCTTTTGTTTGTTCATTCATATAATGACATGATTTTGGAGCAAGTCCTTTCTGACTGGACTGAATGTTGAGAAATATTATAGAAAACATAACTGTTTGTTGGACCTGTAAACCAGTTCAGAAATAAAAGAAAAAAATAGTAAAAAGGGTCTGCAAACATTCTCTTAAAGGATCTATGGATGGCAGGGAACGGTCGAGGAAAGAATGGAGGCAGTACAAGCCCGGAAACAGCGTTTGATCTCTGGCGCATTGACTGACCAAGAAGTCCGAACTGCACGTCTCGAGGAACTTAAGATGCTTTTCACTTAGACCAGCAAAGGGCGTGCAGCGTTGGAACAAGTGATGGACTCCAGCTTTTAGGTCCTAATGCTTTTGAAATCAAGATTTATGAACACATCGTGCATTAGTCGCACTTGATGTGGCTCTTAATATTTAAAGGTGAGGGCTGAAGCATGTCTTGTTCAGGCTGACATTCTTCGCTTCCTGGTGGAACCAAGCATATGTGGATAGGTTGGATGCTGGTCAGAACTGGAGTGTTGTATCACTGTCATGCTTGCCTGTGTACGAAACAGAGCTCCCTTCTATTATAATTCAGTGGATGAAAAATAGTCATCATCCTGGCATTCTTTGTTGATTTTTGAGGTCAAGGAAGGTTCCTTTGTGGGCCAATGCTAATGCAAAATAGGCATTCTATCATTATTTGCCAATGCTTATATTCGCGTGAAGGAGGTGGCTCAAACTGAAGAACGAGTGATTTGGAGGGTGAAATATATCTTTAGCTTGTCCGAGACTGGAGAACCAAGATTACATTCAAATGTCTTATTTAACTTTTTTTTTTTTTTTTTTACCATCCTGAGGAATATTATAAACTTTTTGTTTATTGTATTGTATTATAGTGGAGATCTAATTAATAGAGCAATATTAACTAATAACGTAAGACGAGTGATTTTTTTCCTTGTGATGGAAACTTCCAGACGGGCTTTCCAGTAGAAGGGACTTAAATTTCTCACAACTTTCAATCACAAAACTATATATATATATATATATATATATGGGCAGTGCTCGGCTCTGCATTAGGCAGGATGGACTTCTTATTCGCATACGTATTATAATCTTATTATGTTACAAATGTAATTATATATATATATATATATCATGTGATTATTTAATTTGAAATAAAAAATAAAATTAAAAAGAATATGTGAAATGTATGTGGTAACTGATAAATAAGCAGGTAGTAAGAAGTGTTTTTTTATTTAGTGTGGAGTCGAGCATTGTTTTATTATAAATGTTAATGTTAACGTTTAGGTTTCTATCTGGGTGTAAAAAAAGTATTTTGATTATGACAAAGAATTGATGATTTGTGTTATAACTTGAGTAAAATATGCAAAGAACAAAGGAGTAAGTTGAACATCAACTATAAAAGTATAAAGCTTAAAAGAAAAAGGGTATAAACTGTGAAGTATCAAGAGTAAAAGGAAATTTGAAGGCACACTTCATTGTCAAAAGTAGATCAACCTCAAGCTTAAAAGATTGAAGAAAAAGAAAGTGCAAAAGCATAATAATCTTAGGTCTAACGGTGAGTCGGTGTTGAAGTTACTTTTTGTAAAGTTACTTCATTATGAACACTTGGTTTAATAACACTCTAGGATTTTCAACTCAACTTGAACATAGTATTTAAAAGTTGTCTAGATTTATTGGAATATGTTGAAAGTATACCTAGTGAGAAAAAGTCAACTTGACCATATTACATAGAAAACTATTTTGCGGGCTAAGTTGAAAAATCGTATTTTGTTATTCGGATGAAAATTTGATATTTTACCCTTTATGAATTAAATTTTAAGTATTTTTATTGAATCTAAATAGAGGATACTTTTTTATTTATGTTTAATGTACATTTACTTAATTGACATCAAATGAAAACATGGTTTTGAAAAATTTAGTAGATTTAGTTAAATGTACGAATAAACAGTAGTCAACTGATAATGAACATAAATTTATTAAATATAGTCACTGCAAGTAGGAATGACAATGGGACGGATTTGGGACTGAGGTGACCCTTTCCTAACCCTGATTCCGTTTATATTTCTCGACGTTACCTTGTCCCGCCCCGAACTCCTATATATATTTAACTAAGTTAAAACTTTTATTTTGATAGATAAATTAAATTTTTATTACCAAAATAAGTAATATAGGAAAAAATAATATGAGTGTAATATGAAAAACCTTAAAACTAATTTTATATAGTATTATTTATTAGTAAATATAATATATATAAGAATAAATAAAAAAATTAATATATAAACGGGGGCGGGGTCGGAACGGGGTGACTGTCCCTCAAACTTACCTCGAACCCAATGGAATTTTAAAGACCCCACTCCAATCTAGTCTCGACTCAGTTTATGAACAACCCATACTCGTTTCATTAGAGGACAAAGTCAGGCGGGACAAATTATCTTTCCTAACTGCAAGTAGTGGTCAACTAATCATTTAACATCATTCAACTAATGAAGACACAATGTTCTCACTAAAGTAAAACATAACATATGATTTGAAATGAAATTGCGCCTAATGACTATATTTTTAAAAGGCTTATAAAAATTATTTCATTAGAGATTGAACATTGAAAGAGCACTTCATGAATTGATTATCTATCAAGATCGTTGGCTCCAACCCTTAATATGAATATTCTTTGAGTCTATGTACTTCAATCTCTTGAATAACTCTTATAGTGAGTTTTATTTTGTAAATATACCTCAAGAGAAGAGTTATTATTATGTTTTCATTGGTATACAAGGAGATTGAATAGTGGGCTTCAATTGTCATCTATCTAAAAGGGTAGAGTTTGTGAAAGGTCGTCTTCAAGATTGCAAAAGGGTGTAGTATCTTTTTTGTGAGTTTTGTGGGATCTCATGTAAAAGATTGGACAGTTGCAAGAAGATTGTAAAATGGTGTGATATTTCTTCCAAGATTCAAGGATTCTTGCGTAGAAGATTTATTCTCCACCTAGAAAGGAGATTTAGATAGTGAACTGAAATCTTAAGATGGCATACTTGAGACGTGGATGTTGTGTATGTTTTTTTTCTCTCTCTTACCTTTCTTTGTGGATTTCTCTCTTTTAGCTTCATTATTCTAGCAATTCTACATTAACATCTTGAAATATATGTTCCATGATTATTTGATTAACTTACCACTATATACTTGATTAATTACATAATTAAGGAGGTTGAAAGATATTTGATTGACTAGGCCATTAGTATACCTATTGCATATTTCAATTAAATGAAAGTGAATGTCTTAAAATTTATATTAAAATATACTCATTAAAACACTACAATATGGTAAAACCAAACTATTATATAAACAATTAAATAGTGGTTATTTGAAATGTATTGGTTTGAATTAGTTGGAATATTACTTGATATACTAGCACGTTTGATAGACATATTTTAAGTTCTTCGAATTTTTTGTGTAAAGTCCATGGATATCGACCATAGCAAATTGACTATCGAGCTAAATAATCAAAGTCCCCCGTACAAACCTATCTCTGGAGATAGTATTCAACAAAAAAACTTTCAACTTTGAAATTATTTTTTCAAATACTTACAGGGTAACTCAAATAAATTAATAGACGTACCGTAAACTCGAAAGTTGTCAGTTCAAACTCCTCACCTTACTCCTCATAGGATTTGTGGTGTGGATACCCTCACTTTACTCCTCGATACCTCGTAGGTTTTGCAGTGTGAATCTTATGAAGATAGGGAGATTAATTTGGCGACAAAATTATTGAGATACTCCTACTTGATAATAAAATAATATATTTTTTTCAACTATATCCTTTAGTTTATATTTTTGCCTCCTTAAATCTAAATTTTTTTATACCCTACCCTTATTTTAATTTTTATTTGACCCTGTCAAAAAAAACTTTTATTGAATTTTATTTTGTATAATCTTAATTTTTTAAGAGTCTTTTTCTTTCATTAAAATTTTTATCCAATTGAATTTTTTTTATCTCAATAAATTAATTTGCTTATAAAAAATATAATCAAACAATATTAAAATTTTATTCATCATAAAGTTTAAATTTCCGATTCAACATTAAAAAAATTTTATCCCCTAAAATAAAATTTCCGTGGATTTAGAATATAGTAGCATCACCACACAACAGTCAACAGGTATGAAATAACATTTGAGGCGGCTTGACATTTATCAGTTTCAATAAGCACCGACTAGAAAGGTATGGATTCAGAAACGGAAGAAGCTGCCATTCCGCGGCGACGATTATCCTGCACCACCTGCTTCGATGCTCTCTGGTTTTGCTATTGTACGTCATCCTTCTATATCTTATCGTTTTCTGAAAAAAAAAACTTCCGTTATATATATATATATATCAGTTTTCGTCAGATTTGTTGGATTCTTTAGTTTAAATTACTCGAATTGGATCAATTTATTCTTCCTCTATAAAAGAATATTTACACCTAGCCCTTCAAAAAGAAAAAGAGGGAGGGAGTTCAGTAGTTTACAGTGTTTCTAACTCGTTTTGGGTATTATGTTCGCCTTGAATTAAAATTTCTTGCTTGTTGAATCGATGTACTGGCGTCGACTCATTCCGGTATGTAGCTATTGGCATGCCTTGGATTTATTTGTGTGAAACCAGCATTGTTATATCAAAGGTTTTCCCCTCTTTCTTATAATTCTTGAACAGATCTTATTGTAGGGTGTTGTTCCCAAAAACTGAATTGGCCCTTGAATTAATATTACACTTCAACTGAACTCAATTCAATTAAATCCTATTTTAATCAAATTGGGGTTGGCTGCACATTTTTTTTAAAATATATTTTATTACAACTTTCACTGTATGGATATTTTGCATCCCTATTGATCATTCGACTATCCCTATGGGGATGCTTTCTGCATGGGCCAACCTTTGAACATCTCAAGGACAATCGCTCCCTTACTTTGGCATTCAAACTTGCTTCCACACTTATTCCTACTCCAAGGATCTAACTCAGATTTTTCAATTACTATTTGCAGAATCAGGTGAAAATTGTACACTTTTTTGTGATCAAAGATTGAAACGCTTGTATTTTTTTACCATTCCATCTGAGTCCCTAATTGTTACCATTCCATCTAATCTCTTTCGATTGACCTTATTTGGACTTCCTTGACTACAGGATGCAATTTCCATTTTTTTATTTTTGTGAGTGCAAAGAACTTGTTGTAATTTAGAGCCTGAACAATCATGATGACATTGTTAACTTTGATCAGAGAATTAGAAATAAAAAAGAGAAGAGGAGTATCTTATTAGAAGAAATAACCAAGTCCTGAAAGCTGGCATTACACAGAAAAAAGACTGAGCTGCCTAACAACGCGGGACTACTGAGCAAAAGCAAATCGAGTATGAGCACAATCCATGAAGCGATCGACCTCGCTCTAGCCAGGGAATGGGATTTTTTACGCATAGCACGGGATGAGCTCCTAAGCCGACGGGGGCA
The DNA here is from genome assembly GCA_008638375.1 of Nyssa sinensis. Classification (NCBI taxonomy): domain Eukaryota; kingdom Viridiplantae; phylum Streptophyta; class Magnoliopsida; order Cornales; family Nyssaceae; genus Nyssa; species Nyssa sinensis. Next base: position 52,908,593 of record CM018031.1, on the reverse strand, counting down.
TATCTCAACTACATACACTACTGTGGATGGAGCTAGCCAAAGAAGAAATGGGACTCATGCATACCCCCTTACTCAATAGGGGGGCAGGTGAGGAATGACTCGTGGACGAAGCTAGCAGCCGAAGGGAGGCACAGAATGAGAGCTGAGAGCAGTGGGGGCAGAAGAGCCATTCGGCAAGATCCAACTGTGAGCATCTGCCCAAAAGAAAAACTGTCTGGAAGTCTGAGGACCTTTAGTACTGTACTCTACCCCAGAACCAGCAACCTTCGCGCCAAGCTAGACCTCCCTTGTCCCTTTCCTTTCTCCATTCCGCCTCCTTCTTTGCTTTGTTCCAATAGAGTCTAAGGCAAAGCTAAAGTGGTTCGTATGCCTACTTTACCTACTATTTTTGCCCGAACTCTTCTGATCTACGACCACCCTCCTAGAAAATGGGGAAAGCTTATCCCTCACTTGCATTCGCCTAATTCGAGCAGAACGCCACTTGGTGATCATCCTACAACTGGTCCCGCCTATAGTTATAGTGTCGGAACACACATAAGTATAGGTTTTGTTGTCCTTACTGACTGGTTTTCAAAGACCGGATCTTTGCACTTTGCGATCCTATCCGACTATGTGCTCAGTGCAACGCCTCATAGGACAATGAAGTAATGCATCCATACGAGCTCCGGCCCTCAGCAGCTTGAATACAAAATCAACTTGTTCATTTATTTTACCTATTGTGGACCTTAAATGTTTCACCTTTCAGCTTGGAAAAGCCTTTGGCTTGTTTACTCCACTTTTGGCTCCTTTCCTTCAGACTTAGACCAAGGCGAGGAGCTGCGCCGATGCGACCTTTGCACCCATGGAAGGATGGAACAAGAAAACACAAGCGGATATAGCCAAAAGCAATGGTCTTTACTCGAGCTAAAAGAGCCCTTTATAGTAGGGCTAAACAAAAGATAATGAAAAGACTTTACTATCCTTAATAATGAGCTAATATACATAGAATAACATGCTAACTACTCTAACACCCCCCCCCCCCCCATCTCTTAATCTCATGATGTGGCAATAGAAAACACCAAGAGTTTGTCAAGTAGAAAGTGGAAGTACAACACCGTGTGGGACTTCGTAAAGAAGTCAACCAACTGCAATGTAGAAGGGGGAAAGGAAAGGGAAAAAGTGCCAAGCTGAAGATGATGGCGCCCAAGTGACATTCAATCTCAATGTGTTTGGTACGCTTATGGAAAATAGAGTTATGAGTTATCTGAATAGCACTCTTGTTATTACAATACATAGGAGTAGAAGTAAGGCAGAGAGACGCTTATACCAGCCAACAACCAGCAGAGCTAAACAACTACAATTATAGTGGTAGACATGGACACGATACTCAACCTCAGCAGAAGAACGAGCAACATCCGTTCGTTTTTTTGCTTTTTCAAGAAGTAAGAGTTTTCTAGAAAAATGCAAAAACCAGCAGTTAGACTTGTGATTCATAGAATTACCAGCCCAATCAGAATCAGAATAAGCACAAAGCTCTAAGGGAGAAGACGAAGATAGGAGCAAACTCTGGTATAAGGTGTTGCGAAGATAGCGAAAGATGCGAAGAATAGTGGCATAATGAATATTAGTAGGAGAAGAAACAAACTAGTTGACAATATGAACTGCATAAGTGGTATCAGGGATGTGTAACAGTAAAATAGACTAGACTACCAACAAGAGCTTCGATATAAAGTGGGATCAGTCAAAGGAACTCCATCAGAGGAAGTATAACAAACATTGAGTTCCAAAGGTGTCTCAATTGTCCAAGTGTTTGTGAGTTGAGCTTTCTGAATGACATCGGAAGCATATTTGGACTGAGAGAGAAGATAACCTTTAAGAGAATAAGTTACTTTAATACCAAGAAATAATGAAGAGGACCCAAATCCTTCATTTCAAAATGATGCTGCAATTGCGACCTAAATAATGAAATCCCAACAGTATCATCACCAGTAATAATTCTCTGCCTTAGAATCAGTTAGAGTTTTCACAACTCTAGTAATGTAGGCCCACATATTCTTTCCTAACAAAAGATTTCTCATGACATATACCCAATAAGCATAATTATCTCCTGTCAATTTTACACTAATAGCTTGAAGAAAATATGAATTTTCACTTACCATTTTCAGTCTGGCCAATTCTCCTAAAGGTTGTCTTCTCTCCTAGTCTGGCCAATTTGGTCTGATTTTAGAATATTGGCATATACTGGCAATATTACATCATACCCTTTAACAGAGAGAACTTGACCTGTTAAATTTTACACCAATATTGTGATTGCTTGAGTAGTTAAACCTGTAGAATAAGATATTAATGGTTCATTAGATGTTTCTGGCTTGATGTTCTTGAATGCCGTCACAAAAATTTATGATCTTCAAAGAAGAAACTTGTTCAACTGTGTTTTTAGTAAGATATGAATTGATTCCATTAATCCAGTAAAAAAATAGTTCTTTGTTCAAAGCTCATATTAACATATGGTCTCCATAATTTTGACATTTGGCATGTTTAAACCATTGATTTCATAAGTATACTCTTCATAAATTTGTGTTTATGGGGCATTTGAAAAACTCTTATGTTACTACTTGAATGTCAAAAGAGAATTGGCTAGACTGCTTAGTGACAATTATTTCTTTGTTACAACTCATTGTTTGTCTTGGGGTAGTTTTTTTTTTTTTTTTTATGCCCTCCTGGCACTGAACAACTAAATATTCAGGAACCTTCTCAAAATCATCATTAAGGATATTCATCTCGCTGTCTTTAGAATGTTACACCTTAGGATAGGGATGGCAACTGGATAGGGTATGGGATGTGCTGGGCCCCCCTTTTTGATGCAAAATAATAAATAAATGTCTTGGATGTTCTCTACTGTTAGTCTAGTTATTTTTGTAATTTCAAGTTGCAGGCTTAGCTTCAGGTAGCTGATTCGATGTTATGTATTTTGGGGTCTTTTGAGTGTTTTTGCACGAAGAGATATGTTATTGGGGTGTTAGACAAATGTCTTGTATTTTTGAGGGTTTACTTGCGAATACTTGTGTTGGCTTCTCTTAGAAGCTTTGAAGGTAGTATAAATAGGATGTGGTTTGTGTTCTCAACGGTTTTTAGAGAATATTTTTCAAAATTTGAGCTGTAGCCCACCCTGGCTAAGGTTTTCAAGCTTTGGAGACCAGGTTTTTGAGGATTTGATCCTGCGGTGCCTTCCTATCCCTCTACTGTTGTGAACTATGCTAGAGGATAGCACAATTTGCCACCAGTTTTTCTCTGCAGTTCAGCCCTAGAGAGTTCCAGATTCAGGTATTTTGGTGAGATTAGAGGAAGACTTGCTATTTGTTCCTTATATATGGTGAAATCTGCTGTCATATGTTAATATACTGTTATCTTGCTTTGGAGTTATTAGCCTGCAATTTCTTATATTTGTTGTTATCTGTGCGATTTCTTCTATTTGTTGTTCCTATTTACTTCGAATTGGTACCAGGTAAGTTTGTTCCTTGTGGTGGTTTGTTTATTTGCATGTTGGTAAAAAAAAAAAAATTGTGGCTACCAGAGATGGAAGAGGAAATCGTGATCGAAGGGCTAGAAACTATGCAACTGTTGAGATGCTTGGGGAGTAAAGAGAGCAAATCCAGCACCGAATCTAGCTGGTTATTCAAAAAATTATTTAGGATAATGGAAGTGGCCATGGATATGATCGGGTTAGAGAGGTTGAAAATGAATTCAATTAGCTCTTGGATGGAGAAAGTGATAGCTCTAGTGATGGAGGAAGGTCGGATTTGGGAAGAGCTTATCAATGCAATGAAGGACCTCAATGATGGGAAGATTGCATTGTACGTGCTCTATAAAATTCCAGAGAGTATGGTATGCAGTGCAAATATTAGAATTTCACGATGGAATGGAATTGGATGAATTTTTAGATTGGGTGGACAACATTGAAGGTTATTTTGATTGGAAAGAAGTGCCCGAAGAGAGGAAAGGGAAGCTCGTAGGAGCAAAGCTGAGAGGTCCAACATCTACTTTGATGGAAGCACTACCAGAATGATAAAGAAAATAGAAAAACGGAAAGGTCAGAAGATGGGAAAAACTGTTAGAGAAACTGAAAGTTCAGTTTTTTCCTCTGGACTATGACCAAACATCGTAGTAAACAGTGCAAGATTAGCAGCAGCTAGAATAGACTGTAAAAGAGTATACTCAGGAGTTCCATAAATTGTATTGAGGAGTAATTTTGTTGAAATTGCGGCCCAAAAGGGTCAGGCAATATGTGAATGGTCTGTCATCGGCTATACAAGACCATGTGAGCTTGCAATGCTGTTATAAAGTGCGTGGTGGTTATCAAATCACACTAAAAGTTGAATCCCAACTCACTCGTTCTTCTAAGAGGGCTAGAAATGATCGCTGCAGTAGTGTGTCAGCTAGTAGAGCAAATTATGCCACTGGTGGTTTGACAACTTCCACTTGTTCTAGCAACAAAGCAAATACTAGTGGGAAAGCAATTTAACCTCAGACTACTATGCAAGGGCAAGGAGTAATCAAATGCTAAAAGCGTTTGGAAATTGGGCATCCATCTAATGAATGTCCAAAAAGAAGAGCTGACATTAAAGTCAATTTTGCTAAAAATCAAGATGAGGGATTTGAAGATGAAGACCAGTTAAGAAGAAGTGCATGAAGAGCATGGTGTTGAGGAGGAAGGAATTGAAGGTTATGTGGCTGGTGGTGTGCTTGTAATTCGATGGTCTATGCTCGGACCTCCGGTTAGCAATAAAGATGACTGGCTTCACAAGAATATCTTCCGAATATGCATTAAGAGGTCATCTATGTACAACATCTCAGATTTTTAGGTTAGATATAAAATGTAACTTATGAAACAAAGAATGACTATTAATTTCAACTTTCTTCAGTAGTTAGAATTAATGAACTAAAGTTTTTTTTATCACTCAACTCAGAAAGGAGATCAACTTCCATTCGAATGACTGGGTGGTTTTTTGGCATAGGCATGCATGCATCTATGTTTTTAAGTAGAAAGAGAATCATATCTTCATTACAGAAAATGTCTGGCCAAGAACTTACTGCTTCCTAGGTATGTGAAATCGAATTAATGCTCGAATTAATAAATATATAGAAAAAAGGTATTTTGAGATGTTTTAAAGCAGTATATCACCAAGCGTCAGCTTGAATGGCATCACCACCATCTCCCAAAGAGGAGGTTGAGGGTTCAAGTCCCAATTGGGACTTAGTGGGTTGAATGTGTCCTACCTATCAAAAAAAAGATGTTGTAAGGCAGTATCAGGACCTCTATCAACTTCTTTCGGATGGGGGTGCAAACACTGAGGAGTATGCAATGTATATTTCTCAGAGGTTGGGTAGCTGGCAGTTCAATTTCTGGGCCTTCCTTTTAGTGGGTCCTGTAGATTGAAAGATATTTGGGAAGTATTTATTTGAAAGGTAGGAAGAGAGACAAGTCAGCACTAATTTCATTCATTTCAACATTTTTTTTTTTTTTGCGATCCCCCTTCCGAACAAGATATTAAAATAGCTGTTAGAGACTTAAACCATAGGGAGTAGGGGAGATTTCACAAATATTATTTGTGAATGTTAAAGTAGCTGTTAGAGCACTTATCAGCGAAAAAAAGAAGAAGCTGTTAGAGACTTAAACCATAGGGAGGATGAGAGATTGCCACAAATATTAATTTGTGAATGGGAAAACAGTTGACACAAAAAACAAGAAAGTATTAGCATAAAACACAATTGCTACCCTGGAAAAAAAGAGTCTTAGAATTAGAAGACTTTGCTTTACATACCACTGTGATAAATGTATTTGGAGACATCATTATGGGAATGGAAGTCTCTCACTCCAAATGGGGGCAGTTCAGTCATCAGGTGGCATTTCACATTTCACATTACCCAGAGTTTGGGTAGCAATCTGATTATTAATAGTGGGAGTAGTGAAAATTTAGTTTCTCAAGAGATGGTAGACAAGTTGAAGTTTAAAATTTAAAGATACCCATAACTGTATCATATCTTTGGTTCAACAAAGGGAATGAAGTAATTCTCTTTGTGATGCCGCCTTAATTTTTCAATTGGAAAATCTTACAAAGAGTTGGTCTATTTTGAACTGATGGATGTTTGCCACATTTGACTTGGTTGTCCTCTGCAATATGACTGATGTACAGTCCTTGATGGAAGCCAGTACATTTACTCTTTTCATGTGAAAGAAGTTGATAAGAAGAAAAAAAGGTTTGTTTTGAAATCCATAAAGGATGGTAGGGTAACAAAGTAGGGAAAGGGGTGCTCATCTTCCCTTTTAAATTTTAATGATTTTGTAGAAGAAGGAAAGTGGTGTCCTGTATCTTCTTATTGCAAAGGAGGAAATGCAGCAAATAACAGTGCCTAAAAGTGTGCTGGGAATTTTCGAGGAATTTGAAGATTTTATGTCCTAAGAATTGCCTGATGGGTTGCCTCCAATGAAGGAGATTTAAAACCACATAGAGTTGGTGCCAGGAGCTACTCTACTGAACTTACTGCACTATCGAATGAATCTGGGAGAGCATGAAGAGCTTCAGAAGCAGGTTTTGGAGTGTCTCAAGCAAGGTTTTATGTGGAAGAGTTTGAGTCCTTGTGGTGTTCCTACTTCACTTACACCGAAGGACGAAACTTGGAGAATGTGTGTGGATGATATACTGATTTCTTATACCAAGATTGGATGATATGCTGGGTATGTTATCAACCTTGAAAATTGACTTGAAGAGTGGGCACTATCAAATAAATCCAAGAAGGGGATGAGAAGAAACCAACATTCAAGACCAAGGAGGGGCTTTATGAATGGCTGGTTTTGCCCTTTGGCCTATCAAATGCTCCTTGTAAATCAAGCATTGGAAAGTTTATGGTCTTCTACTTCAATGATATCTTGGATTCTTGATATATAGCAAGGATTGCAAGACTCTAGATGAAAATCTATGGGCTGTTCTACAACTTTTGAGGCAAAATCAGCTTTATTCAAACTTGAAAAGGTGCAGGTTTATGGTGGACATTTTTGAGTTCTCGGGTTTTGTTGTTTCAGCTAAAGGCATGTAGGTTGATCCGGTCGATATGCAAGCTATCACAAGCTGGCCTACTCCAAGGATTTAGATGTTTTCATGGGTTGGCTACTTTTTATAGAAGATTTATCAAGAATTTAGCACTATATTGATTCCATTTTTTTTGTTGTTGATTAATTCTCCAAGATGGCTCATTTCATCACATGTAAGAATACTTTCGATGCAACCTGCACGGCAAATCTCTTCTTTCGGGAAATGTTTAGATTACATGGTGTGCCAAAGACTTGATCATATTTGGTACAGCCATACAGGACACAATTTCTTACCCATTTTTTGAAGATATTATGGAAGTTATTACCTGTCAAATTACAGAACAATGCATATCATGCCCATACAGATGGCCAAATGGATAAATTGCATCTCGGGAATTTTGTTGTGGTGCCTTGAAAAAGACAACATTAGGCAATGGGATTAGATCTTGCCACAATCTGAATTTGCTTATAAGAGCACAATGAATAGGTCTATTAGAAAGATTCTTTTTTAAGTGGTATGTGGGCGAAACCCAAATCAGGTTGTTCCTCTCATGGATGTGTCAAATCAACCATGGGCCAGTGATGATGCTATTTCATAGGCAGAAAATTTAAAGGAAGTTCAAGAAGAAGTCTGATGGAAGTTGATAGAAATAAATCCACACTACAAAGAAGTTGCTGATAGTCATCGGAGGTTTAAAGAGTATCAAGTTGGAGATTGGGTCATGGTTTTCCATCGAAAAGAAAGATTTCCAATTGGCATCTATCACAAGTTGAGGAGTAAAAGAAATAGGTCCAGGGCAAGATATTGCACAAATTTGGAGAAAATGCTTATGAATGGAACTTCCCCATGGCATAGGCGTATCTCCCATCTTCAATGTAGCTGATCTTCATAGCTTTCATGGTGATTTGGGGGGCTAAAATTGGTGCGGATGGAGGTGAGACGTCAACTCATCCTGCTGGAGAGAAGGAGAAGGTTGGAAAGGTGATTCAAGTGCGTGAGATCAAGACAACAGCTGATACGTATTTCCGGTTCCTTGTCAAATGGGCAGGCAAGCCCGATTATGAGGTCTCATGGATAAGTGAAGAGGACTTTATGAAAATTGATGCCAATATGTGCAAAGCTGCAAAATTGACTACTCGCATGGGGTTGAATTCTTTCTACCGGGGGAAGCATGAAGTAAGATATATGTAAATATGCATGGTAATAAATAAGCTAGTGTTTTGGGGTGTTCTCTACTATTAGTTTAATTAAGGGGTGTTTTTCTAATTTTAGTTTTTGGACCTTTGCTTTAGATAGATGACTCGATATTATGTATTTTGGGTGTTTTTGTACAAAAGTTATGTTCTCAAGGTGTTAAGAGTGATGTCTTGTATTTTTGAGGGTTTAGTTGCAAAGTCTCTTCACTCAGAAGCTTTGGAGTTGGTATAAATAGGATGTAGTCTGTGTTCTCAGCAGTTTTTAGAGAAGATTTTTAGAATTTGAGTTGCTGCTCCACCCCAACTAGGGTTTTTAAGCATTGGAGGCTACGGTTTTGATGATTCGATGTCGCTGCACCTTTTGATCCCTCTGCTGCTTCGTACCGCGTGAGAGGATAGTACTTTGCTGCGAATTTTCTCTGTAGTCTAACCACAGAGAGTTCCAGATTCAAGTATTTTGCTGAGATTTGGTGTTTGTTGCATTTATTTGGTGAAATCTGCTGTCATATGTTAGACAATAGTGTTAACTTGGTTGGTATTTCCTCCACCTTTTCATATGGGAGGTTGAGGATTCAAGTCCCCTCAAGGAGCAAAAATTTGAGTCAAAAAAAAAAAATTGAGGCTTATAATGACATTTTTTTTTCAAAACTGGCCTCAAAAACCGCCTTTGGCGGTTTTGGTTGGCTAGATCACAAAAAGTATACATGAAATGCATATATAATTCGCAAAAAGCGGATAACAGAGCGCCAAGTTATAGCAGTTATAATCCGCAAAAGTGTGTGCGTGTGTGATTTACCTATTAAAAAAAAAAGTAGTGTTATCTCTGCAATTTGTTCTCTTTGCTACCCCTATTTGCATCACTGTCCTAACTCCACCCTCTCAAAGAGAACACTCACGTTGACCCTGATAAAGTCTAATCCCATCCTTGACCTTGATAATAAACTCAACCACCGTCTCCACCCCGCCTAGTGCAAGTGTTAGATTCTCTTTCTTATTATCAAGTACATAGTTATGACAAGTCGCTCCTCTCCTAGTAAATTGTGAATTAGATTGCACGATTCAAAACATGGATCATTCGTGATTTGGAATGCAAGATTTAGCATTCCAATCTAAAATATCAAAAGCCTCCCCCCCCCTCCCTCATAAAAAATCATTTAACAATTAAAAAAATACATATATCGTTAGAATTTTTATTTTATAATCACTTGAATTTGTTAGATTTTTTCTGGTTTATGATTGTTATTAAAATACAATAAAAACAAGCATATCATGTTTCAAATAAACGTATTTCGTTCCAATAAAGCAACCCGAAGAAGCTTATCCTTAACGAACCATGTTTTATAACAAGTGGTGATCAGTGATCAAAATTTCCTTTCTTTTCCATTGAAAAGACCGAAACATTTTTGTTTCTTAGTGAACCGAATCGAAATAATAGTGAAATGCCTGAAATTCACATGTTTCCATAGAAATAAAGTTGTTTCCGTGAAAACATACCGAAACAATAGAAACATTTCTTTCATATTAGCAATAATTTTAGAAGTTCCTAAAATATAATATCCATTTGTTTTTCAAATGAAGGAAGAGATTGAAGGACTACAACCCAAAATTACAAGAAGATATTTCTATTTTTTTTTCAAAAACAGTAGACAAAGAAAAGTAGTAGTGGAAATAAACTGTAGATAAAGAATTTATTTAATATTTAGTTACTAATTATAAAATGTTTAAATTGCTATTTGTTTTAATTATTATTTTTTATGTAACTTGTCTAATTGTCTAATTCGTGGATATTACAAATAATATATCTATTATGTTATGGTGTTGTATTATAATTTTATAACAAACATATAATAATTTTATATTACATAAAAAAAATTAGCTCAATTTTTTTTATACTAGTTTTTAATTAGTATTAATGATCAATTTATCATTTTTTTGATAGATATGTACCCTAAAACATTTCTAATTAATTAGTTATAATATTTCTTTTCACACATTCATATATTTATTTTATGTTTCTAAGTATTTCTATACATTTTAATTTAATTTTTTTTTTTTGATAAGTAAAGAGTAAGATGTACATTAATAAATGTGCCCAAGAAGGACAACATGGGCAAAAAATCCCAAAAAGCTTTACAACAGTCTTAGTGACCCCAAAAAATTAACAAAAGAAGAGACATTTACAGGGAAAGCCTTTTTGGCCCAAAAAAATAATAAGCGCAAAAACGCGTATTTAAAGAAGGGAGTGAAGAGCTCCACATCTTCAAAGACACAGTTGTTCCTTTCAATCCAGATATACCACAGTAGTCAAATAGGGGTCCAGTCTCTAAATTCTCTTAATCTCCTCTGAAAGGTTGCACACTGCCCAAGCCAATAGAAGGTTTCTGACGGAGCCAGACATAACCCAGGAGACACCGAAAAGAGTAAAAACAAGGTTCCAATAGTTCGAAGAAACATGACAGTGGATGAGAACATGATCCACCCTTTCCTCATCCTTCTGACAAAAATAGCACCTAGTAGCCAAGATGAAGGCCTCTCTTCTTCAAATTATCCGCAGTTAAGATGGCCTTCCAAGAGGCTTCCCAGGCGTAGAAGGAGGCTTTAAGGGGGGGCTTTTGAGTGCCATATGAACTTCCAAGGGAATAGATGGCTTACAAAATCGAACAAGCTTCTAGTAGAAGGAGCTGATAGCAAAAGACTTCTTATTCGGACAGCCACACCCTCTTATCCTCCCTCCCTTCTCTAGTACGGTAATTGCATATGTGACCAAGGAAGGAGCGCACATCTTCTAACTCCCAATCGAGAAAGTCTCTCCTAAAGCGAGGAGCCCAGATAAGCTTATTTCCAACTCTCTCCAAGTACTCGCAAACCCAAGCCGACTTGTTGCTAGCCAGACTGTATAAAATAAGAAATTTCATCCTCAGCGGCTCGTCCCCATTCCAAACGTCTTCCCAAAATTTAACACGACCACCATTCCCAATAACAATACTTCATTTTTCCTTGAAAATCCTCTATTCACTTCTAATGTAAGCCCCAGGGACCACATCCCCTTGGCCTCTCGACACTACCCGAACACCAACCTCCGTTGTCGCACTCATACTTAGCAACCATGATCTCCCTCCAAAGCTCCCCGTTACTCTCACCAAACCTTCATTCTTGGTTACGATTTACTTTCCCGTTTCACGTACCATAATGATCCATGTTCCAAGCAATTATGGGTGGAGGAAGGTTGAAGATCAAGATGAGTGGCTCTTTTTGTTTGCCTGTTGACAACAAATATGAACATAAAGCAATTATTAGCAGAGTATTCGAGGAATGTTAAAATCAAGATCCACTACTCTCTCTTCTTTGCTGCTTGTCGGTAATTATTAACAGAGTATTTGAGGAATGTTAAAATCAAGATCAACTGCTCTTTCTTCTTTGCTGATTGTCGGCAGATACGAAAGAGTGAGCCTATAAAAAGGGTAAGAGAGCTCACATGAATATCATTGTCAGATTGTAAGACTTTATGTGTACCACTGATGTTTAATTAAGCTACTTACCTTAACCCCAAGTAGGTCCATAAAGACCTGTGTGTCTGAGTCCAGTGACTGAGAGGTTATGACAACAGTTTCATGCAGAGTTCAAGCAATGGCCCATTTCATATTTATGGGGTTTTCTTCCATTTCACTTGCTTTGTACTTGTTTTAACTTCTATATTTTCATTTTTCAGTACCTTTCATGTTTTCTGATTGTAAAATTGATGGCATCCATGTTTTGGCAGCTCCAGTCCATCAGATGCAGCAGTACTATCGGCTTGGAGTCCTTGATAACTGTTCTGAGAAATGGAATGCCCTTTTTGATTGTTTAAATTTGAAAACAAAACGATCTTCTGAGGTGGAGGTGTGTCTACAAACTTTATTTACTTCGAGATATGTTGTGTGTTTCTTATTGCACTTCTTAAGGCTATCCAAGGTTCGTAGAATGAGTGTTTGCATTGACTTTTATTCTGGATCTGTTTATGAATTTTTAGTCATACGGTTGAGGATAATTGATGGTTCACTGGTAGATATTTTCCTGATGAGCTGTTATGGGGGCTGTACACATCTAAATTCAAAGATGGGATAATGGCTCCTTTTTTTTTTCTTCCACATAAAAGAGAGGAAAGAAATTATTGATCTAAATTCAAAGCCCAGTATCCTCTCTCTCTCTCTCTCTCTCTCTCTCGGTGTCAGAAGGAAAAAAATAATCTTTATCTGCTACCTTTTGTGTCTTTTTTTTAACAGAGACATTCGAACCTGTATTTCACCCTCCTTTTGGGATGTCGTATATGCACTGCTTCTTCTTCTTCTTCTTCTTTTTTCCTTATTTTTATTTTTGTTTTTATGGTTCACTAATCTCTAGGTAGAATTTAGATTGAATTTTTTCTTCTTGTTCCTCCTTTGCGAATTACCGCCCTACCTCAACCCTCACCTCTGCTAGAATACTAGAAAGTTGGAGCAGGGCATGCCACATCTTTTGATGGTGTGGTGAGATCCACAGGTTTATTCCAAACAAGGTATCATATTAGCTTTTGGGCTGGTTGGTTGAAGATACGATGGAAGTTTGCATAATTAACCCAAGGAATTTTATGTGCAACCCTTGTCCTTGTGTTAACAACGTAGAAGGTACAGTTAATCTAATTTGTCTTGTACTTAAGCATCAGAGATGTTTGCACAATGGCGATCTCTCTAGTGTCAGTTACCATTTAACACAGAATAGCAGACACCATAGTTGTTGATTGGTCGCTTATGAATTCGCCTTAGTCTCCACCTGTTTTTTAGTGTAACACCAAATCAATGTTACTTGGAACGTGGATCGTTATGGTATGGGAAATGGGAACAGGAACATGAACGTAGATCGTCACTTGTTATAGAACATGATACGTTAGGGTAGGTTTCTTTGGATCGCTTTGTTGGAACGAAATACGTTTATTTGGAACGTCATATGCTTTTTGATTGTATTTGTAATAATATTGGTATGTATATATAAACACTAAAAAGATTTCAACGAATTCAAGCCATTATAAAATAAAATTTCAATGATGTGTGTGTATTTTGTATAATTTTTTTGGGACTTTTGATATTTTAAATTGGAACATTAAATCTTGTATTCCAAATCGTTAATGATCTATGTTTTGGATCGTGCGATCCCAATTCCCAATTCGCTAGAGAAGGAGTGAATTGTGGTAACCATGCACAAAATTAAACAACTTGATTCGTGAAAATTAAGGTTAAATCACAAGCTTACTCTTCCCACTCTACGACTGAAACTTTTTTATTCATTTATATGGTTTTCTTTCATCTTTCGTTGGCTATGATGTGAGTGGAGCCATTACTTTTGCTGTAAAGAATGTCATGCAGTTGGTGATGGGTTCAAATTAGTATTCCTTTTTTTTTTTATTCATCATGATCAAAATACTTTGACCTAATGTTAGAATGCTCTAGTTGTCAAGCATGATAACACAAGTTCAACTTTGAGAGCAGCCACTTTGTGCAAGGAATGCAAAATGTTAGGTCTCTCTCCAGGCTACTCCTCCTAGTACACTACATTGGCAAGACCAACATTGGAATGACCTTGTAGCTCTCAGCTCTTGATGAGCAGGTTTTTTCTTTTTCATTTTTTTTTAAAATAAAAATTTATGGATGTGTAGAAATGCTTTGACCTGTAAATGAAAATCTAGTGGGTTCCTGTTCATAATTGGTTTTCCAAAGCTTGAGGACGTGGGATAATTTTTGTTCAATTCGTGTTACTAGCACTTCCCTGTGATCAGTCGAGTTAAAATGGAAAAGAAGGCGAGAACAAAAGGTGTTTTATAATTGTAATATGTCATCAAGTATGCATGTTCACTATAGCTTCATTTGAGAACTTAAATAGTTAAGTGGCTATGTTAGAGGATAAACTGATTGTACTATTCAAGTTGAAAGAACTCAAGAGTGCCCGCATGTGGGGGCTTGTTAAAAAATCTTTTTTTTAAAATTCAGACCAGTTGTAAGTTGTAAAGCTGCCTTTCCACGTGCCTCAATTCTTGCCTTCTATATAGTGAAAGAACACTCACACAAGTAAACCTTGAGATTTTCATGCCTCAATTCTTGCCTTCTTAGGCCCTTCTTACTGCATGGAATAGCATTTGACCAAACTTCTTGTCTTCGGTCATTTCTTTTTTCAGTTTCACAACAGAGCACCGTACTGCTCTTTCGATTCAGTAGGTTCATGGCTTCTTGTAACAGAGCCGAGCCATTAATGATCATCACTCAATTTTATTTAACTACTAGTGTTTTTCCTTATTAGAAAGAAGGCAGTGTTTTAAATACTGCAATACAGGTGAAAATATTCTGGTGGGACTGTTGCACGACTGCTCAAATTTGAGTATTGATGTGGGGTTCACGTGAGTCTCACACACAAGTAAATTTGAGCAGCCGTTGCACCTAGGGGTGCACATGGGTCGGGTTTCAATAGAACTGGAACCAACCCGACTTTATATTGTTCTAACAAAATAGAACTGGAACCGCAAAATATTGGACCCGACCCGACCTGAATATTTTCGGGTTGGTTCCATTTTTTTTTTAAAACTCTTGATATACATATGCAATGAAAAACAAACCATTACAATATATATTTTTTAAGAAGCCATTACAAATTCAAACACACAACTGAGAAAAGTTGTCAATGTCATTGCTTCAATACATGAAACTGCTGCAGCAGGATTTCCTTCCTTCTGGGGTGGGTTTGTGAGATAGTTTTGTCTCTGCTGCACGTTAAAAGTTATCAATTTCATTTGTTTAATGGCCTTCCACTGGCTATAAGCCTATAACTGAGTACTGTTGTTTTACCAGGAAGAAAAAGGAACCACAAACATACGGCTCCTTTAAAAGCTCTGGAGATCAAACACTTGCTTTCTTGATTTTAGCATTAAGGCAACACCTAATTCCACATTTGATATTCAAGATGTTATAAATATAACTCTAACAAAGTTTTATATCCTAATTATCAATGTTGTTGCTTCAATAACTTGTATTATATATATATATATATATATATATATATATATAAACACACATTAATACACATTATTTATATATGTATTATATATATATATATATAAAATTTTTAAGATTTTTTATTTTTTATTTTATGAAAAGTCCAGTTCTCGGGTTGGGTTGGTTTATATGAACTTTGGACCCTGAACCAACCTGAATAGAACTGGTTCTGGAACCCGACCCATTCGGTTTAAGTTCGGGGTCGGGTTGGGTTGGTTCTACAGTTCTCGGTTTTTTTGTGTACCCCTATTTGCACTAGACTCATGCCCACTGTAAGTTAGATGTCGGCTCTGTTTCCTTAGTGACACATAATTTAATGGATTTTTTTTCCTTTCAATTGCAACCTCCGCCTTACTATTTTTTAAATGGAGGTGCACTGGGAGTTGGTGCTTGTCACTTGAGAAGTTGGAATTGACATTAATTGCAATTCTGTTTTCCGGTATAATTTATTGGTTATATTTCTTTGCAACTTAAGATATGCCCCATTTTTTTTAGGTTGGGATAGGAGAAAAAAGATTATGCCTAATCATGGGAAATTTTTTGCTTTGAACTGGAAATAACAAATGGATCTTCTGAATGCAGGAAATTCTGGAAACTCGTGAGAAAGCCAAGCCCCACATCTGGTCTTTTCGGACACCGGAAGAAGCGGCTTCTCATTGGAAAGAACTTTTTGGAAATTTAGATGAAATGGAATGAATGATCCAAACTTATCTGATTCTGTGATTCATCTCCATTGCGCTTTTGCTACATTTCCTTAGCAATGACAATAAGAATAAGATTTTTTTTTGAAAATGGGCTCACATTCAATTGATGAGAGGGAAAAATGAAAACTGGCTTTGGTTGCTTCCATCTATTTATATGCTTGTTTATTCATTTATATTATTCAGCTATTTTATGCTAGCACACCTGGGGCCGTTATTTGAATAGACTAGGCAGCTGTGCATGATTTTTACCCATCTTGATACTATGAGTAAAGTTTTAGATATACTATTGTTGTCAATTTTTTTTCTATGTGATTTAAGAGTAGTGTTGAGACTCGAGAGGCTCTTGGATTTACTGGTTTCGATAGTTGGTGATTTGTAATTATGTTGAGTTAAGTTGATTGTAATATTGTAATATTCATTACTTCTTTCAAAAGAAATAAGAAAGAGTAGTGTTAGGTATATTATCCTATTTGTACCATCTTAAACACCACGATTTCACACGGTAGGGTCCCACTTGTAGGTTTCATGGTAGATCTTAGGTGGGACTCATTCATGTAATAGGATGGTGTCAAAGATGATATAACTAGAACATATAATTTAAAATTTTCCCTTAATAGTGAAAATTGACACTTGAAACAGCAAGTTTTAGACATGAAGGGTTGAAGGTCCATCAAGAATGATGGGCAGATCAATCTTATTTTGGCAAATGGCAACATTTTTAATGAAGAACACTAGCAGTTCCAGGAGTAGAAATGACACAGCAACTTATGCTCCAAAACCTTTTTTTAACATATCTTTTGACACTAAAGTTTAGATAAATGTGTTGATTATCTAATGCAGCGTGGCTGCATTAAGACATATTGTAAATATAGAATTGCTGGCTGGTAAGATCGTTTGTTTTGATCAAATATTAGCAAATAACCGATAGGTTTTGGCATCAAGAGCTATTTGTCTTACTGCTGCAACTGCTGTAATGACACCCAACGTCGAGAAAACAACGGCAATGGTGACATTTAACCAGAAAATGGGACTTCGCTTTGATGGCTTGAATGTCAAGTTGAAGAAAACTACAGGCAGAACAAAATCAAGTGGCATGAAACCAAAAGATCCTATTACTGCATTGATGTCGCCAAAGAATGGAATCATTGCTGCAATTGTTGTTGCTATGACAACAGATAGTGACCGTGAAATAAGCCTTGGGATAACATTCCTTGCAGAGAACTCGCCACTATTTGGGTCTGCAAATGTTCGTTCAAGCACTTCGTTTGTGGGCTGCAGATAAACCTACAACAGACAATATGGTGACAAGTAAGAGTGTCAATTTTTGTCTTTGAGTTTTTGGAGTAATTGATGATCTAATATAGTATCAGAGTCTTGGTTGAGAGGTCTTGGGTTCAAGTCTTTGTATTTGCATTTATTCTCCGTTTGTATTTGTACCATCGTCTCTTTTGCATTGTGTGGGGTTTCTTTGTTTCTTCACATGTGAGTTCGGGTCTCACGTGAAAATGAGTGTTAGGAACTTGATAAATATTGTTGGCCTATTCTCTAACAACTTAAGCTTTTAGAGCAATTATTTGTCTCTTCACGTGCGATTTCGGGGTCTCACGTGAAGATGAGTGTTGAGAACTTTATATATATTGTTGGCTCATTGTCTAACAACTTAAGCTTTTAGAGCAATTAGTAATATAATAGAAAAAATGAGTTTGGTTGAATAAAAATAAATAAGTGTCATAAATGGGCCGGCATGTTTAACACGATTATTTGTGTGTTTTAGTCATATCAACTTGTTTAACGAAAAAAGTCTAGTGATAAAGTAATATGAAAAAACTTTAATTAACATGTAACATAAATTTTAAAAATAAGAACATTATTGTGATATTATTTTGTCACATGTTTAAAACTGACTAGCATGACAACTGAATTGTTCCTACCTTATCAAAGAACTTTTTTCCCCAATTAATAGGATTTTACATTTTTATTTATAAAAAAGACTTTTGAGTTAAAATAATTCGTTTTATATTGACAATCTATTAAAGTTTTGAAAGATAATGTTTTGTTGTCCATGTACTTACATGAGACAGGACTTAGTAGTGAGATCCATAATGATGGCCCTCATCCCATGTGAGTATATAAACATTAATACATGGCTAACAAAACATTGTCCAAGTTTGAGAGAGTTTTTGACTTATAAAATAAAGTTTTATTTTATTTTGTCCCACATCTAAAATTAACCAAACTCGGAGACTATTATACTTTTAAAATGATTAAATTTAAAATAAACAAGTTAATTGTATTCACATTTTACTTATAACTTGTTTAGTAAATGGATTATGTTTATCTTTTAAAACTTGAGACGATTAGCATATTTTCGAATATGTATATCAGGATATGACATGTTAATATAAATTGACACCTCTAATAATAAGCACGGAGAGAGATGTTATTACCACGCCAACAGCGGATAGTTGGAGAATAGTGAAGATGTTGGTCAGCAAAACAAACCATTTGGGAACCAGAGGTTTCCTATCATCCAAGAAGTTGCTAAGGATGAGACCCTCAACTTGGTTCCCAAATGCCCAATAGCCAGAAATGGCTACACTGAAGAAAGTCACTGTCACTACTGCGTAACAAACACACAGTCCCTTGAACATCTTCCCCTTCACTGGTGGTGCCAATGTTGCCTACATTTAAATTTTTTTTTTGGACAGTTAATAATCTAGACAACAACTAGAACAATGAAAATCCTCAACTCAGCAAATGTCTCTATCCCAACTACTATTGCTTTTGGTATTTGCATTTTGCTGTACTATATAGAAACAGAGGTATCGTAGTTTATTGAAAGTACTACGTACGAACCTGGATTTCTGGAATGATCCCATTCCCTATTGTTGTGGCAATGATGGCAATCGCGTTGAAGGCACCAAAAACGCGAGCTGCAGTACTGTCACCGTTTAGGGAATAATCCTTCTTTGGTCCCTTGGATGAACATCCTAACATAAAAGGAAAAAAAAATTATTCAAACTGCATATGACGCTTTAGATTAAACTGATCCGAAACAGTTTTTCAGTGGTCCTTGTGACCATGGATATATATATATATATATATATATATATGCATTACTTACCAATATAAATGGAACCAACAGTGGTACAAGCGCTGTAGGCAAGACATAGTAATAAGGAAATCAAGTTGAGGTGCCTCAGTGAGTGAAAAGATGGAATCTGAGCTAAAATCAACATTAAACTTCCAAATATTATTACAAATTCATAGAGTTTCATATTTCCATTTGGGCTTGACAGCAAGTAGATTGTCTGCAAAAACAAACAATTACACATTCAAACTTTGCCTAGGTAGCTCAAACAAAATATGTTTGATACTTAAAATAGCTCATATATAATATATACACACACACACACACAGAAAATTTTGGTAATTAATAAAAAGATATAAGCCACTTAATTTGTTTTTTTTTTTTCTTGAAAAAAAAATATATTTTGTGTTTTGCTATCAAAATTTCTTCAATATATTCTATGTTTTATTTTTTTATTTTTAATTTTTTTAAAAATATATTTATTTTCAGACATTTGAAAGGAAAAGGGTGAACAACATGGATTAGGAATGACCTTCATGCACTGTCCTGCCAGAAGAGTAGAACCGACAACTACACCATGGCAGACCATGAACTGGATTGGGCCCACATAACGTCGGCCCCATCTCGGCCCTGCCAATTTTGATCTCATGAGTACATACTAAACTCAATTAAATTTCATGCCAAATAAACGCTATCTCAGGTTTGTTGAGCCCATTATCAAATAGATGGGCCCGTGAACAGTCATAGAAGAAAAACATTTTAATTCAATAATTTTCTTTTAAAATAAAATGTCTCAAACATTCAGTGATAACTTGAAGCCTCCACAAGACTGAAATCTCATTTGAGATGACAAAATTATTTCTTTTAATAATTACAGTTCCAAATTCAAGGCTCAATGTATGTGTGCACATAACTAAGATAAGATTTTTCCATCTTATTATTGTACTCAAAAAATTAAAAATAAAATTAGAGCCCAATATATGTATAAATATATATACGGTTAACCTTCTTATAATTAATAAATATGAAAAACTTTCTTCTTACGTAGAAAGTGAGCCTTGTGTGGAGATACC
Organism: Nyssa sinensis; assembly: GCA_008638375.1. Classification (NCBI taxonomy): domain Eukaryota; kingdom Viridiplantae; phylum Streptophyta; class Magnoliopsida; order Cornales; family Nyssaceae; genus Nyssa; species Nyssa sinensis. Next base: position 52,888,404 of record CM018031.1, on the reverse strand, counting down.
TCCATAGGAAGAAAATTTTATATGAATATTAATTATGTGCAAGTCATGTCACTATTTTAAAAGGGTAAATTATATTTATCCTTTCTTGAGATTTTTGATAATTATACTGATATTTTTTTTGAGATTTTTGAAATTAAACTGATATTTTTTATTTTACCCGATAATATATAGATACCTTCTCCAGTCAATTTCTTCTTCAAAATGACAAAACTCTGTCCCTTTTATTTATTTATTTTCTCATTTTTTTAATTTTGACCATTTTTAATTATTTTTTAGAAATAAATTTAAGATAAATAACTTATTTTTATTTTATATAAAAATAAATTTAAATTTTTTTTATCAATACTTATTTAGAAAATGAAAAACAAAATTGGTCAAAATTTTAAAAATTGAAAAAAAAAAAACATAAAAGGAATAGTTTTGTCATTTAAAAAAAAAATTTACTCGAGGAAGGTTATATGTATATTGTCAAGTAAAGCTGGGATAGTGTAATTGTTAGAAATCTCAATGGAGGTCAATGCAATTTATCCTAATTAAAATAGACCTTCACAATAAGTGTACATTAGATGTTGATGATTGTTAGGATCAAGGTCCTACTTAAGTGGTGTAAGTGTCCACTTTTTACCTAATTAATATGAGTTCAATTTCTCCTCCTTACATCTTTGTATCAAAAAAGAAAAGAAAAGAAAAGATGTTGATGGCTGTTCACACCTGAATAGAAATGACAATTTAATCTAAATCCACTAAAAATAATCATATCCCATTCCTATCAAGATAGGATTTAAAATTCTGGGCAAGTAGTAGATAATAATTAAGGAGCTTGTCCTTGTAATATCGTCAAGTTGAAACCCAACGAATACCACTTTTTTTTCTAGGGGCTTGTCCATACGAAGCACTGTTCTATCTTTAATTAGGCCCCCACTAGTAGATGGTGGGATTGATCTTCTGGATTAGTCGACCCAAAAAATCGGATATCGAATTATTAAAAAAAAAAAAAATTCGAGAGAAGATTTAAGAGTGCCGCCTTGATTATATGGAATAAAGTAATTTTTTGATATATAGTTAATGTAAATAATAAAATATTATAATTCAAGTTTAAGTAAATTTGATACAGTTAAAAAAAAATATATTTTTAGTTTTTTATTAATGTGCTTGTTTTTTTATTTCAACACATGAATTAATGTCGTTCTTAAATATATTAATTGTAATTAAGTTAATAATATATATATATATATATATAGATAGATAAATAGGTGTTTAATCGTTACTCCGAGAGTCCCATTTCATTACAAATTTAAATGAGTTTGCACACTTAGTTGGAAAAGGTTTCTCGCATTAAATCTGTTCTATTGTCATCTTTATTATGCATATCAAATATAATTTAAAATAACACATGATACTCAGTTGAAAAAGGGTCATCGCCTTAAATCTGTCTCATTGTTACCTCTATAATGTATATTAAATTTAATTCAAGATTATATATATATATATACATATAAATATATTGGTAACTTGATATCCGACTTTTTGGGTCACTAATTTAATAAAAACATTAGCGAGAGACTCGATTAAAATCAGAATGACGTCTCGTATGAACTTATCTCAAAAGAAAGTAATATCTTTAAAACTATATATAACATATAATTGAAAAAGTATCGTCGGGACTTAAATATGTCCAATTGTCATTCTATTAAATATATACCATAGTCAATTCTATTAAATATGTCCCATTGTCAATTCTATTAAATATACCAAATTTAATTTAAGACCATATATAGGAGTAGCATTTAATTTCTAAGAAGTAGAGAGTTATTCCAAGTGAAGGTGAGTTACCCAAGATGTCATGAGCCATGTCGCGGAAGCGGAGATACCGGTGACCCATCTGAGCATGGTGTTCGAGGACCAGTGATATGAAATTGTAGGAATAGAACGTGACCAGAGCTGCGATGACCAGGCAGAAGATTCCGGCAGTCCATCCCAGTGAGGCAAAAGCAAATGGGAGGCTCAATAGTGGTGGCGCTACTATTGAAGTTGTTAAGTGGTAACCACTCTGCACCCATGACCCTGTTGTGCAAATACATCAACTTTAATTAACCCTCTTACAAAATAAAAAAATTATCAAAAAGCATTATGTACTAAAAATAACTTTTTTATTTTAGAAAAATAAAATAAAAATAAAAATAAAAAGAAGAAAACAAAAAATGATAACATGATGTAGCACTGGTTACTATATTCGAGTCTGAAAAAGATTCTTATAAGTGTAATAAGTTTACGTGGATGAATGAAAAACTTTTTATATATTGGTGAATTTGTAAGGGGTGGGAGGGAAAAATTTTAAAAATTTGATTTTTTTACCGCTAATTTTTATCAAAATTTTATTAAAAAATAGGAGTTGTCCTGCAAATATATATAATAAAAAATTTCTTTAAATTCTATTTTGGCTATGTGTGTGTGTGTGTGTGTGTGTGTATGTATAGGGAGAGATGGTGACCACGAGGAGGATGACAATGAATAGAAAAGAGGAAGAAGCAGTTGTCACCTTTAGATTTAAGAACAAAGCGAGCACCAGCATCAAGTTCCTTCTGGTTGGGTGGGTGAGAAACGTTTCCATCCTCTCCTTCATGCGCTACAGGTATGGAGCTCGAAGGAAGGATTCCCATCTCTCTCTCTCTCTCTCTCTCTCTAGATCTCTTAAGAGATGACGAAGAAGATACTACCAAATATAAATATACTAGCATTCAACAAATATGAATATACCAGCATAGCATTGATCTGTGCTAAGCACGGGTATTATAAAAATAAATTTAATTTAAAACAAATTTTATAATTAAAGCAAGAGATTATTAAATAAAAGTGAATTCTAATTTTAAAAAATTAAAAATAATTTCAAAATTTCAAAAAAACTATTTATAATGATTTCAAATTAATTAAAAACCCAATTAGAATGCAATAAAATGATAAATTCAAGAAACTAAAAACTTAATACTTCAAAGCTAACAAGTTGAATAACTATTAAGTTTTCTATTTCTCATTGTAACGACTATGTGTATAGTAGTTAGGGCTTATTGACTGTGCATGGCGGTTAGGGTTTGTACATTGCTTGTATAACTCTAGGGTTTTCTTTTTCCTCTCTTTTTCTCTTTCTTTCCTTCTCTCTTACTTTCCTTTTGTATACCCTTCCTCACCTATATTAAAGGAGAGCTCTGCCTCTTGTAATTCACACAATACAATATACAATACACAAATACAATTATATGTTCTCTCTTTCTCTCAATATGGTATCAGAGCCATGGTGGCCATTTCCAATAATCCTAAGTTGTGACTATTATCACCACTAACCTTTCGGCAGGCCTTCATTCACCAACCTTCTACAGTGACTACTATCATCACTATTGCACTACACTGCGAATACACTTACTGCCGTTATCATCACCATTGATCACTATCACTGTGATTTAATACACTGGCCCAAGCTTTTTGAAGTCAAAACAGAAAACAACCAAATAATCAGAATCCTCTCATCGAGATGATTTCAAATGCCGCTGACCGGAGCTCAATCTAACGCTGCACAGTGTTACCTAAAGAATCAGTCTGCCTTCGTGATTTTCATTGTTTCCCTACCCTTGATTTCCTTTCATGAGCCTCAGTCTTTTTGTGAGGCCCAATCTAATCCTTTATGGCAACAAGTAATGACTGAGGAATTACAAGCCTTGGAGAACACTCATACATGGGATTTGGTTGATCTTTCGCTAGAAAAGGCAAGCTATAGGCTGCAAATGGACTTATAAGATTAAGACTCTTTTTGACAGGTCTATTAAGCTATACAAGGCTCGATTTGTTGCAAAATGGTTCACTAAGGAATATGGTATTGATTGTGAGGAGACACTTGCTCCTATTGCCCACCTTACTACTGTTTGCAGTCTCTTAGTAATGTTGCAGTCCGTAAATGGCGCATTTTTCATATAGATGTCAAGAATGCCTTCCTTAATGAAGATTTTCACAAAGAAGTATACATGTCAACCCCCACTTGGTCTTTCCCATTCTTCACACCAAGTCTGTAAACTTCATTGTGCTTTATATGGCCTTAAGCAAGCTTATCGTGCATGGTTTGCCAAGTTCAGTAGTACTATAAGTCATTTTGGGTTTACTTCCCACTCTCATGACTCAACCCTCTTCATTCATAAATCTGAGCGGGGGATTGTTATACCCTTGCTATATATTGATGATATGATAATCACCAGCGACGATATTTCTGGTATCTCTAATCTCAAACAATTCCTCAATCAACATTTTGAGATGAAGGATCTTGGTTCTCTTAGCTATTTTCTAGGTCTTGAGGTTACCTCTGCTTATAATAGTTACTATCTGTCTCAGGCCAAGTATGTCACCGACTTGTTATCCTGTAACACCCCAACCCAAATAAATCCGACTAATTTAAAAATGCCCAAAAAGAGTCAAATAATAATACCTAGGGAGACCGAGCCAACGAATGTAATACCCAAATAGACCCGGGTATCATAATGATTTATGTACAATAATGGACACGCAGTTCGAGACAAATGGTATGGTTCATGAATTTAACAAACATATGGTATTTGAGTACACGATGAATAGATTTATGCAATCCCGAGTACCTCGGGGCTACCCGTACAAGAAATTGGGTTACATGGAAGAACGTGTACACAGACATGTACATGTGAGAATATGTCTATACATATGCGTATATATATATATATGTATATGTGGGAATGCATATGTATATGTATGTATATATATAATAAGGTATGTATATATATGTGTATATATATATATATCAATATGTATATATGGGTATGTATATTCAAGTATATATATATATAATAAAGTGTATTATATATATATATATATATGCCCATGTGATGTAAACGAATATATAACCTACAAAGCAATAAAAGCAAAATATAAATAGGGGAAAGGGGGGGTTACAGATCTAGAAAACCAAACAGAAAAGGAAGAGGAAAAGAAAGAGAGAGAGAGAGAGAGAGAGAGAGAGGGTGCGGCTGAAATATAGATTTATACATGTGTATACATATACGTGGGGTGGTGGAAGGAGATTAGAAATTGAAGAAGAAAAGAGGAGGAAGAAGAAGGAGAAAAGGGGGAGAAAAGCAAGCTGGATAGAAGGTAAGTTCTCCAAAATTTTTTCTATAATTTCAATTTATGGGTTTTTTTTTTTATAAATTTACATGAAGCTTAGAACGAATTGCATAGTTAAATTCTATAAGAAAAATGGAGCACATAGGAAGAAACTGCGAGTGAAACGGTAAAGAAATGAGGAAGTTATGGGAGTTTATCGAAAAGCAGATTTTTAAAAAAATTAGAATTTGGAAGTGTTTTAAAGGCTTAAAATGCTATAGAATGGTTCCAAATTGTGTTTTAGGGTGTTTAGAAATGAAAAAATGGCTTTAAAACAGTGAAAAAAATGAAAAAAATAAAAAAATAAGGAAACTGTGCAGTCCGATCATCGGCGCTAGAGAGGGTGACCGGAGTTGCACGGGCCGATCACCGAAAAAATGGGGAAGGGGGAAGAGGCGTTGGGTCATCGAGCCGGGCCGGGTTGGGTCAGGACTTGCTCGACCTGCACCTGTAGTTAACTCCAATGACACCGTTTGGGCTTTGGTCCTTTTGAAATAACTTAAATGGTTTAAGGGGAAAAAATGAGGAAGTCGTGGCTAAGGGGAATCGAACCCCATGCTGCATGGGGTGAGGGACTTATAGCCACTGTGTCCACCACTGTGCCACTAAGGCACATGTGGTTAAGTAATGAACCAATATATATATATATATATATATATATATTATAATTAATTACTTAAATTAATTAATTTAGTTATTAATTTAATTAGTTTTTGATATCCAATTAAGTCATGTGAATAGTATAAATTTATTATTTTGGACCTTATGGATCCAATGGTGAGGTTTGTTTCATGAGATGGAGTCTCGAAAAATAAAATACCAGTAGAAATGTCAAATGACCAAAATACCCTTGAGTCAAACGGACCCTGGTTAAAATAAATGAATAGTAATCTTTATTATTTCAAGCATTCTGGACTCAACTGGTAAAGTTCAATTTGTGAAAATAGGTCCCGAGAAATAAGACTATGTAAAAGTGCAAAATGTCTATTTTGCCATTTTTAGTACAGAAATCCAAATTGAAAATCGTGAAAGCCTAAACTGACTTTCTTTGGCATTCCTGGACTCAATAGTAGAGTCTAAATTAGCAAAAGAGATACTTATAGTAACGAAGTACAAAATTTGATGAATAGCATTAAAACTGAAACATGTCTACTAAATAATAAGGAACTCAAAGGGAAAAGGAAAAGTTACGGGATACTGAGGTAGATCACACGGATAAAAGGTAAGTAAACTCCTATCTCTTACATGTGGTCTTCCAAGCCCTGTTCATTCCATTACTGCCAATTTTGTACTCATGTACAGTACCAACTGTTATTGTTCCACAATTGATATTGTCCTATCTTGTGGATGTTTATTAACTGCTTCATCATGATTGTTATGTTGTACTGTACCTTGAAAGGCCCGTTGTTATATGTCCATTACATGATATTCCATTTTTATGCACTTCTTATGGAATCACAAAAGATGTCACGACCCGCAACCCACCCTTTACGGGTTAGCAGATCGCGACCATCCAACCAGGCCTTTTCGATCGGACCTACTCATCCTGTTGCAATACTCTTAGTGCACTAAAATGTAGCACAACGGAAGACAATAAGGTAACAAGATCATATGTTCATACCAGTCTGCCAATATAAAAGTATGGTCTGAAAAATTTCTAATCATTACCTCATCCCCAGGATGTGACTACACGGGAGTGCTACAAGACTGTATTACTATTACCTTTACTTTTTCAAAATGTCCAATCTCTAACCGGAGTCTCCTATCTTCTGTCCTCTGTATCATTCCCTGAAAAATATATATAAACTAGGAGTGAGGCTACACAAGCTCAGTAAGTAAGTCCCCTAGTTCTACTATGTGTACAAGATTTGAAAAGAACTAAATAACAAGGATATAATAGCCAATCACTATCATAGCAGGAATCATAGCTCATCAATGGATATCAAAGGATCAAGAATGATAACAATACTCATAACTCATCACATCAACTGATCAGGATACAAATGATAATCAAGTAACAATTATGGCTCATTAAGGAGTATCAATGATCAGGACAAATCATAATCAAAGCGTGTCAATGAATCTAAAAAAATCATAGTATGTACTTAATAAACGCTGAGCAACTACCTGATCATTCATGCAAGAATATGATCAGACAATGAATCTCCAATAAAAGATAGTAATGTCAAATCTGGTGGATGCTACTACTACCCCTCTCTCGGAGCCTTACCCCTCTTTCGAGGCTAGAAACTGCTACCCCTCTCTCGGGGCCTACCCCTTTCTTGAGGCAAATAACTACTACCCCTTTCTCGGGGTAAAGAATTGCGCATCCAAATGGACTTGTGATTGAGCACAAATCCCGCACTGATAAAATATCAAGATCATGCAACTCTACGGAGAAGAATGTGGAGCATAACTGGTTTAAGGCAAGGGCTGCCAAGAACAATAACATCTGGCCTATCTCGGCCCTACGTACAACACATGTACAAAATCTCATGATCAGGATAGAACATCATCAAATGATATGAAAATCAAGAGCAAGATACAACATCATGAGTAAGCTATTCCATTAGGAAGCAATATCATAGTGGAATCATAAAGAATCTGATATAATAAATAAGAGTACAAATGCGTATAGAGAAACTGTGACATGGCTAGGAATGTACTACATGCAGAGGTCGGGTATTACTTACTTTCCACTGTCCCAAGTAAATCAAGCTATTCCCTTTTTCCCTTCTGACGCTCCTGTCATTTAGAAAATATACTTAATCGATAATTGTAATCGATCTATGCTATGCATTATATATGTCTATCATGACTTTAAGTACTTTATTTACTTAATTTAGACCTCTTCATTGTGTCTGGAACGTCGAATAAAATTAGTCTAGGCTTTTACGGATCTCAATTTGGACTCCTAGATTGAAAATGGCAAAATAGTCATTTTGCACTTCTACATGTCTTGTATTCCTGGGACATCTTTTCATAATTTTGATATCACCATTAGATTCGGAATGCTCGAGATAATAAAAATTGACTATTCATTTATCTCATTTGGAGTCCGTTTGACTTATTTTAGAACTTGGATTATTTTCGTAATTTTCTTTAAAAGTAATATTTTATTAATTCACTGTTTGGGCCCTAGTGGGATTTTTCATAACTTTTGGGGGTCAATATACAATTTTTTGAAGTTCTGGTTCAGTTTAAATTGAACCAGTGGGTTTTCTCATTGACACCCTAAACCGATTGCAAAAGCCACTAAACCAATCGGTTCAGTCTAACCTAAGAACCGAAATATAGTATTCCAATTTCTTGCTCTATCCCCAATTTGGATAAACCTTAGCCCAATTTCAAATTCTCTATTTCTACAACCAAACAGGCCCCAAAGTCTTTTAAAAATAACCAAAAAGGCACAGTTTTAGAACCCATCCTTACGGTCGGTCGACTCCCAACCTGACTCGATCCAAACCCGGCCAAATCTCAACCCGGTAGTCTCACGACTTCACAGGTCATGTTCCCCGGCGATCTCTTTGGTGCCGATAGCCAAAAAGGCCATAACCCACTGATTTTGTCTAGTTTTGACGTCCAAATTTTTTTTTTTTATATCAAATGATTCTTAGGATCCTAAGAAAACTTTTAAACCAACTTTTAACCTTACATAACTTAGTTTCAACACCCAAATTAATCTTTTCCGGCGTTGCACCGATGAGGGATACTTTGCTATTAAACGACCATTTTTAAAAGCATTTTCTATCCTTTAAGTTGGGTTAGATTCCTGACAAGCTCTCCTACCTATTCCTAGTTTCAAACTTAAGTTTAGTTTAACCTTTAGAAGTTTGCCATTTTAGCCGTGAGCTACAAGCTCAGTTGCTTAGTGTTTTTTTTTTTTCCTTTATTGTTTTATCTCTAATTACTACTAACTGTTATCTATAATAACTTAAGGGAAAAATTAAAACAATTAAACTCAAAATAGTACCTGGTTCTTTCACAACTTCAATGCTCTAAATACAAATGCAACAACTAAATCTAAAGTGATACCTGTTCTAGTCATTTTCTTCTTGTTTCCAGCTTCCCAACCACTCTAGAATTCTTCCTGCTTTCTTCTCTCTCTCTCTCTCTCTCTCTCTTGTTGTTTGGCTTCTTCTTTTGAATTCCAAGCTTCAATTTATCCCTTGAGCTGCTATCCTTTTTCTTCTTGCAACTTCTTTCTTCTCCTTGTTGCTTGCTTTCTACACCACTCATACACATATATATATATATAGAAAGAGAGCCGCTTACCACCTTTTTTTCTCTCTCTAGAATTTTTCATTTTTCCTTGTTTCTTCCTTGCATTAATTGTCTCCATTTTTATATTTTAAAACCTCACCGACTTCTCTGCCTCTCAATTCTTCTACTCTCTTCTATCTCCTTCTACATTTTTCTATTTCTTTTCATTTCATTTTTTTTTGATTATTTTATTTCAATAGCAAGCTTCCACTGCTTATTTTCTTTTCATTTATTTTATTTCATTTCATTTCTTTTATTATTTAATTATTTAATATGTATACATATATCTTAATATATATTTATAATATGATAATATGTCACACATATAAATATATATTTTTTTACAATCACATACATTTTTCTCATAATTCTCAGATTTTCAGTACGGTGGCCCTCGGGTACTTGAAATTGCCTATCATTAAACTGTACATCATATTTTATTTTAAATAATAAATTAGTGTTTGATTTGAAGTTACATGTCATGGCCCCGTTCAACCCGGGTCAGGTTACAGCCTAACTCAGGGTCGGGGTATTACATTCTTCCCCCTCTTACAAAAAGTTTTGTCCTCAAAACTTAGCCTATACTAAGACAAAACTAGATGAGGATACTTAGCTCGCATTTCGTCTTATTCCATAATATAAGCATATTGTGAACATATCGATAAGGTACCTGCGACTACTGAGTAGTTGCCTACTCATCCCCTGAAGTTAGTGCTAATACTCGCCCTGAACGTTGTTGCTCATCTCTCTGCCTCTGACTCTGCGTATGTGTCTGTGATCTAGTCTTTGAGGCATTAGCTGGTGCAGGCGGTACAAGATGCAGTACTCTCCATCGATCTATTCCTCCTGAGGGCAGTTCACCTTGAAGTGGCCGAGCTGACCACAGAAATGACAAACATTTTTGTCTCCGTAACACCATCCCTTATGATTCTTCTGGTAGGTGGGACATTTGTCTACGTCCCCACTAGTGGACGCTAGTCCTTCTTTGGCTAGTTCCTACACTCCTGGATTCTGCCCCCGGTCTGGTAAAAGTAGGACCTAATTGTTTGTCTTGGCTTTCCGTTGGTCTCTGACTCATACTTGCCCTTCTCTTGGCAAATGCCTCCTCACTCCGCTCAATAATCTTAGCGGTGCTTACTACTTGATTATAGGTAGGCAACTGTAGAGGCTCAATGCGATCTTTAATTTCCCATCATAGACCAACCTTCAAACTTTCGGGCTTTTATTGCCTCGGTCATTATAATTGTAGGAGTATACTGAGATAACTCTGTAAATTTGGCCTCGTATTGCTCTATAGTCATGTTCCCTTGTTGAAGAATAAGGAACTCTACGGCCCGTCTATCTCTCTCCACTTAGGGAAAATATTTCTCATTGAACACTTGAGTAAATCTCTGCCAGGTCATCTGTGGCTCCTTGGCCTTTTCTACTAGCCACCATTGATGAGTAGGTCCTTTAAGAGTGAAGGTGACATAATCTCGAAGATACGCTCCATCTCTAAGATCCATTGTTCAATTGTTACGGCGCCCTTGGTGTCATCAAAGCTAGATGGTTTCATGGCTTGGAATTGCTTGTATAAACGAGTCGGATCCTTATTGGTCCCCTGCTGACCCGACTGTACTGGGGACGGCTCCTGCTGGACTGGTGGGACTACTGGCTATGTGGGGGTACCTATCACTTACGTTGGGGTATTCACCGGCTCTACCGATGTACTCGTGCTGGCCTGATTTTGTGGTAAGGACTATATTACCTGTGCTAGCATACGCTCCACCCGGGCTAACCTCTTCTGAATTGTAGGGTCCATTTATACGTGACGTAATACTGTCAATCTAATTAAGACTAGTCACTACCAAAACATTAATAGTTAGTGTTAGATAAATAATCAAATGTCTATTATGCATGGCAACTAACTCTACTTGGACATTTGATAATAGTAGCACACTAGTCTTACTCCCATGTATCAGTTGTGACCTAGGTTTCCCTAGCCAATCTGAACCTAATGCTTTGATACCAAGTCTGTCACGACCCGCAACCCACCCTCTATGCGTTAGCGGATCGCGACCATCTGACCCGGCCTTTTCGTCGAACCGGACCTACTTATCCTGTTGCACTATTCTTAGTGCACTAACATGTAGCACAACGGAAGACAATAAGGTAAAAAGATCACATGTTTATATTAGTCTGCCAATATAAAAGTATGGTTGGAAAAATTTCTAATCATCACCTCATCCCCAGGACGTGAATACACGGGAGTGCTATAAGACTGTATTACTATTACCTTTACTTTATCAAAATGTCCAATCTCTAACTGGAGTCTCCTATCTTCTGTCCTCTGTATCATTCCCCGAAAAATATATATAAATAAGAGTGAGCTACACAAGCTGAGTAAGTAAGTCCCCTACTCTGGTATGTGTACAAGATTTGAAAAGAACTGAATAATAAGGATATAATAGCCAGTCACCAAGGATCAAAGTTTCGTTTCTTTTCCATCGAAACGGCCGAAACGTTTCCGTTTCTCAGGGAACCGAAACGAAACACTAGTAGAATATCGAAATTCACATGTTTCCGTAGAAACATACCGAAACTAGTAGAAACATACCGAATCAGAGGACACATTTATTTTATATCAACAATAATTCTAGAAGTTAGTAAAAAATAATGCCCATTTATTTTTCAAGGATTAAAAATCAAAATTACAAGAAGATATATTTATATTTATTTTTCTTAAAATAATAGAAAAGTCATAGGGGAAATAAAGTGTAGTGAAACAACTATTTTAATACTAAGTTACTAATTATAATAGGTTTAAATCGCTATTTGTTTTACTTTTTATTTTATACGTAACTTGTGTCAAATTATCTATTTCGTGGATATTACATAGTATATATCTATTATGTCATTTATCATGAATATGATATATATGCCTTAAACATGCACAAATATTCAATAAATAGGCTTATTTGTATAAATAAATAAATTTTAAGTTATGTTTCCACATGTTTCCAATTTTTTCTCCGCTTCCATTATGTTTCCGAAACGTTTCTGAAACATTTCCGTTTTCGGACAGACCGAAACTATACATCGAAACGATATTTTGATCCTTGCCAGTCACTATCATAACAAGAATCATAGCTCATCAATGGATATCAAAGGATCAAGAATGATAACAATACTCATAACTCATCAATCAATCTCGAATGATCAAGAATAGTAACAACAACCATAGCTCAGCAAAGTACATCAACTGATCAGGATACAAATGATAATCAAGTAACAATCATGGCTCATCAAGGAGTATTAATGATTAGGACAAATCACAATCAAAGTGTATCAATGAATCTAAAAAAGTCATAGTACGTACTTAATAAACGTTGAGCAACTACCTGATCATTCATACAAGAATATGATCAGACAATGAATCTCTAATAAAAGATAGTGATGTCAAATCTGGTGGATGCTACTACTACCTCTCTCTCGGGGCTAGAAACTGCTAGCCCTCCCTTGGGGCCTACCCCTCTCTCGGGGCAAAGAACTGTACATCTAGATGGAGTTGTGATTGAGCACAAATCCCGTACTGATAAAATATCAAGATCATGCTACTCCACGGAGAAGAATGTGGAGCATAACTAGTTCAAGGCAAAGGTTGCCAAGAATAATAACAACTGGCCTCTCTCGGCCCTACGTTCAACACAAATAGAAAATCTCATGATTAGGATAGAACATCATCAAATGATATGGAAATCGAGAGCAAGATACAACATCATGACTAAGCTATTCTACCAGGAAGTAATATCACATAGTGGAATCATAAAGAATCTGATATAATAAATAAGAGTACAAATGCGTATAGAAAAACTGTGACATGGCTAGGAATGTACTGCATGCAAGGGTCGGGTATTACTTACTTCCTACTGGCCTAAGTAAATCAAGCCATTCCCTTTTTCCCTCTTGACGCTTATGTCATTCAGAAAATATACTCAGTCGATAACTATAATCGATCTATGCTTTGTATTCTATATGTCTATCATGAGTTTAAATGCTTTATTTACTTAATTTAGACCTCTTCATTGTGTTCGGAATGTCAAATAAAAGTAGTCTAGGCTTTTATGGATCTCAATTTGGACTCCTAGATTGAAAATGGCAAAATAGTCATTTTGCACTTCTACATGTCTTTTATTCCCAGGACATCTTTTCATAATTTTGATGTCACCATTGGATTCAGACAGCCAGAGATAATAAAAATTTCCTCTTCGTTTATCTTATTTGGAGTCCATTTGACTTATTTTAGAACTTGGAGTATTTTCGTAATTTTCTTTAAAAGTAATATTTTATTAATTCACTGTTTGGGCCTTAGTTAGATTTTCCATAACTTCTGGGGGTCAATATACAATTTTTTGAAGTTCTGGTTCAGTTCAAATTGAACCAGTGGGTTTTCTCATTGAACCCTAAACTGGTCCAAAAACCCACTAAACTAATCGGTTCAGTCTAACCTAAGAACCGGAATATAGTATTCCAATTTCTTGCTCTATCCCCAGTTTAGATAACCCTTAGCCTAATTTCAAATTCTATATTTCTACAACCAAACAGGCCCCAAAGTCTTTTAAATTCAATAACCAAAACGACATAGTTTTAGAACCTATCCTTGCGATCAATCGGGTCCCAACCCGACCCGATCCAAACCCGGCCAAATCTCGACCCGGTAGTCTCACGACTTCACAGGTCATCTTCCTCGGCGATCTCTCCTGACGCTAGTCGCTGAAAAATGCCATAACCCACTGATTTTGTCTCAATTTGACGTCCGAAATTTTCTGTTTTTATATCAAATGATTCCTAGGATCCTAAGAAAACTTTTAACCTTAAATAACTCAGTTTTCAACACCCAAATTAATCTTTTCCGGCGTTGCACCGGTGAGGGATACTTTGCTATTAAACGACCATTTTTAAAGCATTTTCTATCCTTTAAGTTCGGTTAGATTCCTGACAAGCTTTCCTACCTATTCCTAGTTTCAAACTTAAGTTTAGTTTAACCTTTAGAAGTCTGCCATTTTAGCCGTGAGCTACAAGCTCAGTTGCTTAGTTTTTTTTTTTTTCCCTTTCTTGTTTTATCTCTAATTACTACTAACTATTATCTATAATAACTTAAGGGAAAAATTAAAACAATTGAACTCAAAATTATACTTGGCATATGGCAAAAATGACGTTTCTACGTATGGAGTTATGAGGGCATTTTATAGGCATTGAGGTTAATGGGGGTATGCTGGGCCTCAAAAGACCGAGGGTCTGCCAAACCCTGAACAGAGTAAATGCATCACTTATAATTGACTGATATGCTTTCGTTTATTAGATTCATAGGATGTTGCCATTCCCTATGAATAATTCTATGTTGACAGTTCATTCATTGATTGTGACCGATTTATTGTGGCAGTATTTTTATGTTGACTGATGTTTATTGAGCTTTTCAATGTCATGCTACACCACTACTCATGCTTGATTATTGTGACTTACTGTTCATTAGCCATTGTGGCATTTTGCTGATGTTGACCATCACTGCAACTAATTTCATAATTGGTTATTATGTTCACCCTATGAGTTCATATTTTTCTATGTTAACCCTAACTCGTGTCAGAGATGGGCTTTTATTTACTGAGCTTTGTTAGCTCATTTCAACTTACTTATTTTTTAGGTGAGAATGCTACATAACCATAGTAGGAGTCCATGAGCATAGGGAGATAGTTGAGGAGTATGATAGAATGATGTAGTTTCTCCCATATACTCACCACCTAAGAGTGGTATTATGTTAAGTTTATGTCAGTTTACATTTTTTAGTTGTCAAACAATATTTTATATTAAGACTTCCGCTGATATACTATTTAAGTTTTACATTATCTATATTATGGTCATTGATATTGATACAAAGGAAGAAAAAAAATGTAGGGATGGCCATTGGGTCGGCCCCGCGATACGAGATCCGCATAGGGTGAGTTTCGGGTTGTGATAGCTTGGTATCAGAGTAGAGTCTTAGGTTCTACTTAGTCATGGGAGACAGGATTAGAGTATTAGAACTGTTAAAGTCTAAGAGTCAGTTATACGTGGACTAATTATCTTTTATAGAAAAGGTTAACACCAGGAATACGTCGATAGCCAGAAATCATATGACTGAGATGGATCAGATAGATCAATTGAAAAGAATAGAACGCCTTATCAGGCCTCAGCAGTTAACCATTACAATGAAGTAGTGACACCAACAAAGACTATAAAATAGGGTGGGAAGGAAATTTCCAAAAAGGGTCAAAGATGACAATAGAGGCATAATTAAATGCCCCAACTGCCTAAAAGTCCACCAAGGATAATGTCTCAAAAACACCCCTGGGAGATGATCGGGCTACTGTACCAGTAGTTGCAGGTATTTTCCAGTTGTTTACAATCTACCCACATACTATTTAAATATTGGCTCTACGTATTGATTTATAGCTCCCGTATTTACTGCTAAATTGAACTTAAAAACAGAATCCCTAGGTTACATGTTAACTGTTTTAATACCATCGAGAGATTTATTGTTGATGAATAGTATATATCGGGGGGAAAGACTATACGTTATGATGGAAATCGGTGATTCTTGAACAATTGAGATGATTAAGTAAATAGTCACTTTTAGGAAATAGTAGTATATTTAAAGATAAACGATAAGGATTCCTGAGGAATGACATTGCAAATACTAGAGGAGATTTCAATAAACGTTATAGATAAATAATTGGGGCTTGAATGAGAGATAGTCTGAAGGAAACTCAATGAATAATTACAGGAGGAGTTGATATTCTAAACAAATTAATGATGTACCAAAAATATGAAAATTATTGAGTAAGTTATAAGTAGACTTTGATAGGGTAG
Source organism: Nyssa sinensis (assembly GCA_008638375.1). Lineage (NCBI taxonomy): Eukaryota > Viridiplantae > Streptophyta > Magnoliopsida > Cornales > Nyssaceae > Nyssa > Nyssa sinensis. Next base: position 52,872,081 of record CM018031.1, on the reverse strand, counting down.
AGATGAATGGAGTCTTGAAGACAATTACTAAATGAGTAAGATTGTCAGGATTGACCTTCTAAAATGTGATGATTTTGAAAAGAGGCTGACACAAGATGAATAAATATTAGGAATAAATTCAATGAATCTTGTGATCTAAGATGAAGTATGACTCGATTTTAGTCAATACTCTATCAAGTTAGATAAAGGTAAATGATAAATGATTCTGAATAATTGTTAGAGATCAATGTGATCTAAATGATCGTAAAGACTGAACTAGTAGTAAATCATTTAGAGAAACCATGAAATTGGGATGATATATGATTTTAAGGTACTATGAGGAAATCATTATTCACGAATGATATACATAAAGTATATGAGGTACAGATCATAAGTACACGGTTGTTAACCCATTAGATACCTTTAAAGAAACTAAGAATTTAAACATTTAAATAGTTAAATGATCGGTGACTTTTGGAGGACGATAGCTTGTTTAAATACTAAGGTTAATAGTCTTTGGGAAAGACTATGCTATGACCTGACTTTGATGTTTCTTGGACGATTAAGATGATTAAATGAATGGTGACTGTTGGGAGAAATTAGTATACTTAAGGGCAAAGGTTAAGAATTAGTGGGAAGAATCATACCAATGTTGAGGTTAATGACTTTTAAGTTATTAAATACCTAGGTGCCAGTCTGTTAAGCACTGAGGTGCTAATCCAAGAAGCTTATAGTGCTAGTCCAATAGGCCTCTAGTACTAGTAAAATGCTCAAATATATAACAAAAGTTTTCTTTTATATCTCCATTTCAATGCATTCATCATCTTTAGGCATCACATTCTCTTCTCTCCTCATTACTCTTTAAGTAATTTGTAATCATTCAAAAGTATTCTCTTTTTTTATTAATTCTTCATTTCCAAAAGTTTTAGAACATTACATTCAGTATAAAGACAGTGCATAGGACAACGAACTCAAGAATGGATGAATATGGTGAATGTAGCACACATTCATATTCAACGGAGCCTTCTAGAAGATAGACAGAGTTCAAATTATTCTAGTGAGTTAACATGTTGATTATGTTAAAATTAGTTTTTAGTTATTAATAAACAATTGAACATGATGTTCAAACATATTTTGGGTAACTATATCAGTTTGCTTTTCAGCTTTGAACTAATCCAAGGGTGACAACAAAATACAACGGGTAATGACATAAGAAGACAAATGATATCGGTGAGTGATAATATATTTAGTAGAAATAGATGAGGAATCTAATGTATATTTATTATAGTTTTGTTACATTTTTCATGGTTTATAGGTTGCACAATTGGGAGGACAAATGTGGAAATAATTGAGCATAGAGGAAAATGATGTTTATAATTCCTGCGCAAAACAAGAAAGACAAATGCATCGACAAATGATGCCTCCCACAGAGAAGAAGACGTGCATACCGGTAAAAAAAGTTATAACTAATTTATATAGTACAAATCATTATCGTGTTCTTATTATGATTGTTGTAATTGTATGTTATTCAGCCAGCATTTAGAACAAAATGCTTTCCCAGAATGGTCATGAAGTTAAAAGATGAGATCATTAACCAATCCCACAAGGTGAAACTAATTACTTCCATGGGGTTTGAGTCATTGTTGCATATTTTATGCCATATGTTGAGGTTGTCATTTTTATCACACGTTATCGATCATTTTGACCCAGAGAGTCAAACGCTTATAATTGATGGTGGCAACCCCATACACATGACATCGGAGGATGTAGGTAAGGTTTTAGGTATCTCTTATATTGGCAAACGCATCCCTAAAGTAATTTCAAATAAAAAAATGTAGTTGCTGAACTCTAGATTTCCTAATAGATCCTTTCGTGAGTTGCAATAGCTTACGATTGAGGATTTAGAGTCTCGTGAATTCTTCATGCAATCATATTTGTTGTATATTTTGGGATGCTTTCTCTGTCCCACCATGAAGGATGAGGCTAGCTCACTGGTTCTCCCTGCAATATCTATTGCCTCTAAGGCAAGAGAATATGATTGGGCTAGTTATGTTCTGAAATGGTTTGTAGACCAAGTAAAGAGTTACAAGAAGAAAATACTTCAGGGTGGGACAACTAGTGGGACTGGCGGTTGTTTGTTCTTTTTGATAGTATGTACAGTACATTAATGTTTTGTATTATAATACATGCTTTAGTTGTAGTAAAATTTATATATATATATAGCTTATTTTTATATGTTTTCAGATATTTTATCTCCGTCAATTGAGGTTTTACAACATGGAAATAGATTCTATGATTGGGTGGACAGATAAGGTTGTTGACAAATATATAGAAAAGACGATGCAAACTATCCCAAGCTCACATATAAATAGGGGTGATTCATCATCCTTTAGCGTACCAAGGTCACGTTTTACCCAATAGTTCCAAACCCTAGTAAGTATGGTACAATTTCATAACTATATTATACATTTAATTTAAATATAAATCATGACTAACAAGCTTGATTATATGGCAGGAGCTTAATTCTCTCTTCCAAAAACTTCAAGACCAATTTAAAAGCACTCTTTACCAACAACTTCTTTTGGTTGACCAACATCTACAACCTTCAGAAGCAAGGCCATCATCTTCAATGCTTAATATGCCTCCAGCCAACTTTGAAGATGCTAGAGGTCAGGACTCTAAAGATGAAAGAGGTCCAGATTTCTAAGATATAGGAGGTCGCGATTCTGAAGATGAAAAATGTCAAAATTTTGAGGACGTAGGAGGTCAAGATCTTGAAGATGAAAGAGCCCGAGATTTCTGAATTGAGGGAGGTCGAGTCGAGATTGATGCTCTATCTTCAAATGTACAATTTGTTTACACCAAACGACGACGCAGACAAGCAATGGTAGAGGTGGAAGGGTCTTCATTGCATGATGTTTCCACACATGCTAGTTTCAATCCATGTCAAGAAGAGGCTACCGTCACACCGCAAGAACATGAGCCTATTATGGACCCATCCGTCGGCCATCCAGACAGTCGTTCTACTTATTTAGTTCAGAGGCGAAGTCGCCAACCTATCCAACCAGGCCCACAAATACAAGATCCTTATGAGTCTGCACCAGTGGTTGTTATACAACAGTTGACTCAGCAGGAAGATCTTTTGGATCAATTGTGTATGAAGAAAGATGACTTCTTGATTTTGAGGTACGTATAAGATTTTCCCAGCTTTACACAAATAATGAACCTTATAATAATAATTTGACTCATACTTATAAATCATGACTTGTATAGCATGATGGTTATCCACATACCCCCATCACCACCTTTGATGAGAAATGACATTATCGACTCTATGAAAGCTTGTGGGCATGTGTCCTTCAAAGTAAGTATTTGCCATATTTTCATTTTTGATACATTAATTATTGTTTGGAGTTTTAATAGAACACATACCGATTGTATAGGTGATGGATGTTGCTCGCATTATAATAATGGAACGGGAATCGAATATAGCGCGAACACGAAAAGGTTTTTCAAGGCGCTTTGTTCATATATTTGATCCATAGTTTGGGGTACGTCTAGTCAAAATTATAGTATATACAACCTTTTTGTTATTGCTAACATTTTTTAATTTTCACTTTGAAAAATAGGTTGAATTTGCACAAATGTGTAGTAGTGAAGGCTGAATTTGTGTGGAGAGTTTTGAAGAATACTTTCAACTAAAGCTTTTGCATTATAACGTCAACGATTCAAATATGGCAATTTTATAATATTATGTTCATTTATCATAACAAATGTGCTAAAAGACTCATTATTTTATTCTTTGTTATAATGGATTGTAGTTAATGGTCCCTATCCTACAAAATACCTACTTGTGGTGCTGTGTATTCAATCTTTGAGATTGCAGGATCGATATTTTAGATTCAATGGAGTCTTTCTATGCAGTGAACCAGTTGCACCAATTTGTTTTGTCATTGGTATGGATGTAATATATTTATTACACTAAGTTCTTGTACTATATGCATAGACTAAAATGTTAGTGTGTATTGACTAAAATTTTATAATTTACATGATTATTATATTTAGCGTGAACTATTCCATCACATTTTGACCTATGGGGTTGTGTCGATGAATGAATTTGAGATCATGCACCACAGATTGCCTCAACAAGCACAAAGAGACCTGTAAGTCTTTACATCTACTATTAAAAGATAATTTTTCGTTCGTACTGGAAAATTTCTACTAAAGGATCGATTAATTTTTTTCCTTTGGTGTATGTAGAGGTTCCTCTGGTATTTTTGTGATAAAATTTATGGAGTATTGGGATGGTCACATGACATCCTCGTTTTCAAAGGTCAGTTAATAGGGTTATGAGTGGATATACATATAACTCTATCATGGGATCATTGCAAATTTTATGTGGTTAGTGCAGGACACAATCAATTTGATACGGAAGTAGTTGGTTGTCCAATGGGTCACGCATGACAAGAATTTGATAAAGCCGACACTTTAGAAAGTGGGAGGGTTTGATTTCTCACTTGATGCTATTTCTTGAAAATTCTCATTTGCTCTTCAATCCTGATTTTGCCCCCCTTTTTCTGATGGTTCTGTTACCGTTTCGATTTGAAACAGTTAATGTTATTGTTGACCAATACTTCTATTGTAATGAATCTAGGCTTCAAATTTTGTGTTTTAGTAAGATGTTAGAAATAGCTTTTGTGTTTTAGTAAGAGCATTATAGTCACTGATGCTAATAAACTATTTGTGAACGTGGTTACTATTTAATTTAGCAGTACTATGTCTGAAGAAATGTTGTTTTGTAGAGCCTTGATAAGTTGTTTGAGGGGTTAATAAATGGGGTTAGATCTTATTCTATCAACTTTCTTGGCACTGCTTATCACCGTGCCCTCCAAGTTAACTCATTCTTCTCAATAATACATTAATCCTTATGTCCAAGTCAATAGATTTACCTCGAATTATTTTCTAGTTACAAAACTAATTAAGAGTCGTGATTTTCCATTGTAAAAAAAGAGCCATGGCGATTTTTAGGAAAAAGCTGGAGAAGAAGAAGGAGAAAAAGAGCCAAAATGGTGTCGAGAAAACGAATGATCTAATGGATGAGCTTATGCAATTTAAGGATGATGAAGGAAAACAATTAAGTGATATTGAAGTGCTCGACAATGTTGTCAGCCTTACGAATCCACTGCCCTCTCAACCATGTGGGCGCTCCATTATCTTGCTAAGTACGCAAATGTGCTCCAAAAGTTTCGGGTATGACACTACCAATCAATCATAGTCTTAGAACAGAGTGATATATGTATTTTAAATTTTGGTTTTATGTGTCTTGGTGTTGATCAGCTTCTGAATCTAAATTGTAGGAGGAGAACATAGTTATTAGTAAGAACAAGGATGGAGAGTTAATTATGATTGATGATGTTTCAAAAATGAAATATACAAACAAGGTTTGTCGTTATTTATTCATCTCAAGTTCTCAACCTAACAGGTTTGGAGCAATACTGATTCACTTGAATATACAGGTTGTGGAAGAAATGATAAGACTATTAAATCCTAAAACTTTGAAAATCCAATGTGTTTTAACCCAGATAGAGGGAATGTAAGCCAACATATATCTATTTCACTTAAACAAAGATATTTATTAATTTAAATGTGAAATATAATGTGTAGCTATTACTTCCAAAGGAACAGGCAAAGCCAGGAACATACCAAGTGTTTGGTAAAGGGACGAGAATCTGTGCTGGAAACATGCTTGCTCGTTTACAACTTGCCATTTTTCTTCATCATTTGTCTGTAGGATACAAGTGAGGAAACCAATCTGCTTCACTTAACTATTTTGCTTTTATCCTTGATGCAATGGAGGGATATCTTATATATTATTTTTAATTGAATCTTAGGTGGAATTTGGTCAATCCAGATGCAAAGATTCGTTATCTTTCGCATCCAAAATCGTTGTGTCTATTTCTTGGAAGGAACTAATCCCTACATATTAATAGAACTATATTAAGCACCAATTAAGTTTCGATTGTTATTTGGATTATGATAGTTTTGTCTAGCTAGTTATATGGTCTCATATGCAGAGTGATTACTTAATTTTGGATTGGTTGTATTCAGTCTTAGTGGCTTGGTATGTCTTAATGTTTTGATTCGGGCAAGGCAATGTTTAATGAGAGTAAACTGTTTTCTTTTTTTTTTTATTTTTTATTTTATGATGTATCTATTTTAATTATTGTGACAGGCCATTCTAACATCTTCTGAGAAATGAATCACTTTCTCTTGTTTCGCATGACGTGAGTTAATTGTGTTTTTCATAGCATTTAGGGAGTCTGTTGCTCTGGTTTTTCTTCTTCTTTTATTTCTTTCCCCTTAAACGACTTGTTAGCTTTATTTCTTATGAAAAAAAGGACTTGTTAAAAATAATAATATTGGAGGACTCCAAAAAAAAAATGATGTCAATCTTATGTATGCCTTTTTCTCCCCTTGCCCTAAGAAAATGAATGTCTTAACTCTTCATTTCACCTTGATAGCTGTCTAACTTGCCTCGGTTAGATTGATTAGAACCCTTCACAATTTTTTACTTTGTCGTTGTCTATCAGATAGATTGTAAGACAGCAATACCAATCTTATACTGTTTTGCCGTATGTCTTTGATATGTTATTGTTTTGATTGTTTCAATGAATTAAGCTATAGTTAAGTGAGATTAAATTATAATGTGTGTTACTACTTACTAGCATAGTGTGTTGCAATGTAGGCATGAATCATGACTTTGATAATTTAGGGAAAGCGAAGCTGCAGGAAATGTCTAGATGGCCACAACCGATGCCGGAGAAAGCTTCAGTCAGAATCTCTCTCTAGAAATACTGGAAGGTTTCTTTCTAATCAACGAGGTTTGGATTCTTATTTCAAGAACTAATGCTCTTTTCACCATTCAGCTTATAGTTCAAAATCACAAGGTACTCTTGTTCATGAGCATAACAGTGATTTACATTGTGTTCTAATTGAAATGAATGGGACTTCTTTTTTGCGTGCAGGTACTACATTGTTGTCGTTCGGTAGTGCACAAATATTTCCAACTGCTGTGGTAAACTTTACTTGGGCTGAAGCTTTCGAAGCTGAGAATAATGCTTTGCTGTATATCAACAGACATGACAATTTTCCTGAATCTTGAGCTCATGGCTATATAGGGAGAAGTAGGTTCCAAATCTTGCAAGACCCCAACACCACTCTTCTTCTTGAAGCTTCTGTCTCCCAACCACTTGGCCCCAATTCTGTATCTCGAAACAGTGGCAGCAACCATAAAATGTTATCTGATGGATTAAGTCAAGTCATCAACTCTGATTGTGCTCTATCTTTTCTGTCATCTGCACCGGCTGAAACTCGCGAGATTGGTTTGAGCCACATGATGCAACCTTGTCCCATCCCTCGGGCACAACCATTAATCCCCAATCTGCATTATAGTGGTCAAGGCCAGTTCCCTTGTTCACAAGAAGTGGAAAATAAGCCATCTGTTTCCGTTTTCAATTCTGATGGCAGCAACGACAACACCAATCTCCATTTCCAAGGAATGTTTCAGAATGTGCTTGATGGGTCATCTGCAAATGAGCCTCGGCAACAAATGTTCTCATTTTTATGGGAGTAGTTTATCTTATTCCCAATCCAATTTGCCTCCAGTATGATCATTTGGATTGAGTCCTCATGGATGGTTTTTTTTTTTTTTTCTTTTTCCAATTGCTCATTAAACAGATGGGTTTGTATGATGTTAATATGTGTATGAACTATATGTAAAAGAATTTGTTGCCTTGTACATTATGAAATTTCTTCAATGGTATTGTGTTTTATGCTGCTGCTTTTTTATCTGCATCTAAGCTTTTGTCACGCACCCAATGAGGACCAATCTTTCTAGGAGTTAAAATCTAATTCATTGAGTTGTGTGCGTGACATATATAGCCTCGATAAGATTCCACCCCCAAGGGCTATTCACCTTTAAATACACACACACACATGCATATATATATATATATATGTGTGTGTGTGTGTGTGTGTATTACAACAATAGAGGTTATGACTTACCAATCTAAAAATAACATATAATACGCCCAATTTTAACTTTTACAATGCTTAGAGGTTATGACTAGCACCACGGTCATATTGGACTAGCACCAACTGCTTGTGGGACTAGCACTATGGGGCTTCTTGGACTAGTACCAAGGGGCTTCTTGGACCAGCATTATAGGTATATTGGACTAGCACCAAGGGGTTTATTGGACTAGCACCATGGGCATATTGGACGAGCACCAAGGGGCTTCTTAGACTAGCATCATAGGCAAATTGGACGAGCACCAAGGGGCTTCTTAGACTAGCATCATAGGCAAATTAGACTAGCACCAAGGGGCTTCTTGGACTAGCACCATGGCCATATTGGACTAGCAACAAGGGCATATTGGACTAGCACCAAGGGGCTTCTTAGACTAGCACTAAGGGCATATTAGACTAGCACTATGGGCATATTGGACTAGCACCAAGGGACTTCTTAGACTAGGACTGAGGGGCTTCTTGGACTAGCATCATAGGCAAATTAGACTAGCACCAAGAGGCTTCTTGGACTAGTACCAAGGGCATATTGGATTAGCACCAAGGGGTTTCTTAGACCAGCACCAAGTACCTTTTTTTTTTTTTTTCCTTTTCTAAAGGAAATCACAATTCTATCTGATCATGATCTTGGTGCTCTCATGCTCATAACTATATATCCTTTGGTAAGCATATTGTGCCTCTAGGTATTCCTCTCTCTCTTTTTCCTTGCTTTATAAGACTCACATCTTTTACATTTAAATTGATAAAAATTAAGAAAATATGATTGTTAGAACCTTTTTCATATTCTTTTTTTTTCTTCATTTCCTTCCCCATAGTGCCTCAGTCATAGTCACTTCAACGATCAAATCCAAAAAGGCCTATAGTGCTAGTCCTATAACCAGTTGGTGCTAGTCCAATTTGCCTATGGTGCTAGCCCAAAAAGTCCCTTGGTGCTAGTCTAATATCTCTACGATGCTAGTCCAAGCAGCCCCTTGGTGCTAGTCCAGGAAGCCCATTGGTGCTAGTCCAATAAGCCTCTTGGTGCTAGTCCAATATGCCTATGGTGCTAGTCCAAGAAGCCCCTTGGTGCTAGTCCAATAAGCCTCTTGGTGCTAGTCCAATATGCCTATGGTGCTAGTCCAATAAGCCCCTTGGTGCTAGTCTAATATGCCTATGGTACTAGTCCAAGAAGCCCCTTGGTGCTAGTCCAATATGCCTATGGTACTAGTTCAAGAAGCCTGTTGTTGCTAGTCTAATATGCCTATGGTACTAGTCCAAGAAACCTCATAGTGCTAGTCTCACAAGCAGTTGATGCTACTCTAATAAGCCACTTGGTGCTAGTCAAAGAAGCCCCATAGTGCTAGTCCCACAAACAGTTGGTGCTAGTCTAAGAAGCCCCTTGGTGCTAGTCCAATATGCCTATGGTGCTAGTCCAAGTAGCCCCATTGGTGCTAGTCTAATAAGCCACTTGGTGCTAGTCCAAGAAGCCCTTTGGTGCTAGTCCTTCTGAAGTCTATTAATGAAGTGTATTGAGGAATCCTTCTGAACCCAAACAACTATAAGGCTACAAAAGTAACGATAAATGTAGAACCAAATAAAAACCCTTCCCTAATTCTCCTCAATGAGGGTAAATGCCAAAGAGCAATCACTGAAAATGGATCTGATGAGGTTTCTCAACAGGATTTACAAAAGCCCCTTGGTGCTAGTCCAAGAAGCCCCTTGATGCTAGTCCAATAATATATGCCCTGTCAACATTGAACCCAAATATCACTATCCAAATTGAATTCACACTATTACAAGCATTCAGAACACAAGTGCTTATAATATCTCAATAATTTGAATACAATTCATTACAAGCATAGTGTTTGCTTACAATCTCTCAATAATTTGAATACACTTCAAAACAACCTAATTAGAATTCAACCTTATTGATGAACAACCATTTTAATACACATCATTACTATAATAACATTTTCAAGGCAATCAACCGAGTCTCAATTTCTTCGTGGAGTTGTACTATATCCTTGGAGATTTAGATTACCCTGAAACAAAAATAAATACACTTCATTAGATATGCCCATATTAATGTAAGTGTTTGAGAAAAATATAGTACATACTTGCATTAAGTTGAGATTTGTTGCAACATTGACTCCAAGCATTATCTGGGGAGTGTAATTAGGCATGTTAGTATAACGATGTCGTTGCAAGATTGGATTAGCCTGAAATAACATGAAAATTTAGATTGTTGCACTACATTTTAATAATTAAGCAAAATATTCAATTATATACTTGGATATAGTTTTGTTGAAAAATGGGAAAACTCATGTTTTCTATAAAAAATAGTGTAGTACCATAAATTTGACTTGCATGAGCATGACTATCTCCACTTGAGTAGTTTGCATGACTTCTTTGACTGAGTGACCAAAAGGATGCTGAGTTTTTCTAAAAAAAGTAAAAAATAATTATATAGAAAGCTCCTAAAGGATGCTTTAGAAGTTATGATTGATAAGTGGAGAATAATAAATAACCAATACCACTTTTGTGCTACTCACAACTGTTATGACATGAATTTTTTTTTTTTTTTTTATTATTATTATTCTTGGTCATTAAATTTTATTTTATTTTTATTATTATTATTATAATTATTATTATTATTTAAAATTGATGAATGCATGTATGGTATGTGTATATATATAGGTGTGTATGCATATGTGAATGTGTATGGGTTATATATGTATGTGTAGCATATGTACATATGTGTGGGATACAACATGTGTATGTATATGGAGATGTGTATATGTATAAAACAGTGCATGTGTGCACTGTGTGTGGGTGGAACTGAACTAGTGTGTGAGAGGTGTCGGCTGTGTGTGTGTTTCTAGTGTGTGTAATGAGTGAAATGTGTGTATAGGCATACATATAGGGCAGCTTTGCATTTAATGCAAAGCTGCACCTAGGGAAGAACAAATGAGGCTGATACAGGGTGAGGGAAGTCAAGAAAAGGGGCTGTGTAAGGGAGAGACGTGAGAGATTTGATGTGTGTGTGTGTACAAGTGAGGTCTCGGGTGGGAAGAGAAGAGAAGGAAAGAAACAGAAAGCGAGAGAGAGAAATAGAGTTCTGAGAGAGAGTTTGAAGCCTGGTTTGAGCTCGAAACAAGAGGGTGAAGGAAGGCACGACTAGAGAGAGAAAGTTCAGAAAACCCGTAAGTGAACCCTTTCTGTTTTATTTTTTTTAAAGCATGATAATTTATTTGATGCGTAGAGTCTTAAAGAGCATATTGTAGGGATTGTTTTGCAAAAAGAATGAAGGAAAATGGTTGAGAAACTAGGGAGAAAACCTAGGTTACAGGTCTCGGTTGTGTGAGTTGGGTCTTGATATTTTATGTGAAAAACTTAGCTTAAAGGATGGGAAATTCAAGGGGTGAAGTGCAGAAATCATTTAGAATGAAAATGGGAGAAAAACCGTGACCAAACTGTCACATAAATGAAAGAAATAGAATCGGCCGGAAGTTTGACTGAGGGTTTGACCCTCTATTTCGTGAAAACCTGATGATTTGAATCCATAACCGACCTTAGATATGGGATCTACGTGAAAAACCAAAGAAAAACACATTTTAAAACCTTGGAAATCTCGTCGGAGATCGGTCGCCGGCGCCGGAGAAGGCGTCGGAACCCTACTGCTACATCGCCGGAAAAACGGGGAAGAAGGGGGGCTGTTCCGGGCCTGGGTCGGGTCGGTTCGGGTCGGGCTTGGGCCGAACCACCCTGCCACGTGTCGCGCTAAGGTTTTAAATTAAAAAGAAAATGGGACTGTTTGGTTCCTAGGATAGGGAATTAGAATTGAAATTGAATTGGGGGATGGGGATATCCTATTCCAAGTTTGAGGGATAGCCACTGTTTGGCTATCCATAGTGAGAATAGGACTTTCTTAAATTACAAATTGGCCCCTTGACTTTTAGAAATTATGAATTGACCCAATAAGTTACGAAATTTATGAATTGACCCCCCAACTGTTAATAATTACGTTTTGACCCACATGAATAAAATATTAATAAAATATTAATTAAATTAATTAATTAATTAATTAATAAATTTAATTTAATTAATTAAATATTCAAAAATAATCCGGAGTCCAAATGGGACAAGTTATTAGTGTATTTTGATTATCTCGGCCATTCTGAGGCCAATGGTGAGGTCTGTTTTACGAGACGGGGTCCCGAAAAATAAAAGACCCGTAGTAACATATACAATTACCAAAATGCCCCTGAATTGAAATACAGTCAAATGAACTCCGAATTTAGTAAACAAATAGTGAAACTTTATTATCTCGAGCATTCCGGACTCAACCGTGAAGTCCAGTTTGTGAAAAGAGGTCACGAAATGTAAGGACCCGTGTAAAGTGCAAAATGACTGTTTTGCCCTTCTGAACCCAGGTGTTCGAATTGAATTCTACAAAAACCTAAACTTAGTTTCTTCAACGTCCCGGACTCAATAGTGGAGTCTAAATTAGCAAAATAGAAACTTATGAATTTAAGACATAAAATTTGATGAATAGAATAAATTCAAATGGCAATGAACTGAATTACCTGTTATGATTTTAGGGACACGAGAGGGCAAGGAGAAGGTGATCTGACCTTCGATATTCCCACTGTGATTCTACCATACTTCGAGTACACCTCCTTGAGTTGAGATCGATTTACAGGTACGATATATTGTGCTAAGTAAGAAATAGAATTGAGATTAGGAATACTTGCTTTGCTGCCTTGATTGTTCACATGTTTGCTTGAGTTTTCACATGCTTATGTGCTACATGCTATCTCGTTAAGTTGGATGATGATTATGTGTATATCGCATGTGTTAGTGTAGTGTGTGAATTATATGCTTTGAAGAACTGTTGATATTATAAATTGTGTACTTGAAGGCATGCTTTATGTACAAATGAGATGCATCATTGAGATTACATTATGACACGATGAAATCAGAGCATATTGGTATAGTGTCATTCCTTGGACATGGCGTGGGTTAAGCACTTGGTGCTTTGCATTATGAGGGTGCAGATCCTGTGGTGAAAAACCCAAAATCGGCCAATAGGTACTTGCGAGCCTGACGGATTCCGGACCGTGAAGCGAGACATACGTGGCGGTACTCATGCCAGCGGAGAATGACCGTATCATGAGACATGGGTGGCATAGAGTTGCATGGGTGGGTCACGCATACAGTTCATATACTATATACTGCTCATATGCTGCCATCATGATATTGAATGCTATATAGAAATAACTGTACACTTGCACATGCCACGACCTTAGTTTTGTTTCTTGCATTATCATTATATTGTACCAGCATGTTGAGCTGACTCCTTAGTGGGGCAACATTTCAGATGATGTCCCAACTGCAGGAGACGGGGAGATGATTTGATTAAGGACTGTTAGGCCCAAGGGGCACTTTTGATATTGTGTAAGGGCATAAGCCCGAGACCGTATTTTATTTTACATGTCGTAAACAAGTGGACTAGACCCTATGTATGTATCAGAACAATGTACAGAATGTATGAGAATGTCATTATTATCTTTTATTTCTTTATTATTTTATTTTTTTTCGTCTCGTTACTCGCGCCTCGAGTTCGCTGGAATTCGGGGCGTGACAACGTGGTATCAGAGCAGTGTACAGAATGTATGAGAATGTCATTATTATTTTTTATTTTCTTATTATTTTATTTCTTTTCGTCTCGTTACTCGCGCCTCGAGTTCGCTGAAATTCGGGGCGTGACAACAACAATGCTATCTTGCGTTCCAATTATATCAGCAACATTAAAAGCAATAGGACCTTCAATATGACCAATGCCCATGCTTTTGAATTTCTTGAAATCCTATAAAACAGAAGTGGATATAATTAAAAATGATTCTAGCCATTAAAGTGAATAGCCAAAATGATTATTTTTTACATACCTTCTATTCACCTTCATTGACATTGTTTGTTATAGATACCATCTTTTTTTTTTTTTTTTTTTTTTTCTCTTTTTAACAATTTGTTCAACTTTAGACTGTTTCCTTTTAAAGGGTGGGCGCCCTTTACTTCGAACTGCTAATGGAGTGAGCATATTCTTGATCTCATATGTTTCAAATTATTCTTCATCTCACCTACCCAAGTCATCACCAAATTGAATTTATCTTCAGATTCCGATGCCATGTTAGCTACCTTATGAAAGGAATTACACAAACTATCGAATCTTTTGGCTTCCGCTTTGGCATTGTAGTCACTATAACTTATTCGGACCCTAGTGTGGCATCTCTTTACATCTTTCCTCTATCGCTGCATGATATATCTCTCGGGAATGCGATAAACTTTATTATGAAGGAGAGTTACAATTGCATGCCTACATAAAATTTTCCTAGACTCAAATAGGCGATAATTGCATTTAACTTCACAATCTTTTCCATTTAACAAGACCGTGAAATTTACACGTTGTTGGTTGTCTCCTATTTTTACATCCTCATATACTTTATACTCTGAAATTGAACCATCCTCTTTGACTGGAAACAAGCTACCATAGATCTTTCCTGTCAACTCCATTTGAAACTCTTTAAATTTTGCAGTAGTATAAACATCTACAAATTGCTTATCCATATCATAATGAGTTATAAAAGGGAGCCATGAGTTGAAGCAATTAAAATCTTCTTGAGTCTCTTTCTGTACCTTATCTTTTAATGCATTCTCGTATTGTTCCATAAATTGTTTCAAAGTTGTTTTCACGTTGACATACCCGTCAAAGAAAGCATGCATGCTCTCACTTCTTTGTGTGGTGGACATTCTACCCCAAAAATTAATCTTTCACAAAAGTCGGCACCCAACGATGCCTCTTTATGTACATTCCAAGCAACCATTCGTTACCATGAAGCTTGTACTTCTTAATCATCGAATTCCAACTGCATTCAAATTTATTTGGACTCAATGTATCATAAAAAAACTTTTTGTAAGATAAACTTGATGGATTCATACTCCTTGTAACCTTTCAATTTTTTTGGTATTTTTTTCATTATATGCCATAAACACCACCGATGATGTGTATTGGGAAAAACCTTCTTAATTGCCTTTTTCATGGCTTTGTCTTGATCAGTAATTATACCACTTGGAGCATGACCGGACATGCATGTAAGCCAAGTTTGAAACAACCAAGTAAATGTATCAGTGTCCTTATTTGAAACTAACCCACATCCAAGTAATATTGAATGGCCATGATGATTGACCCCTACAAAAGAAGCAAAAGGCATGTCATATTTATTTGTTAAATATGTTGTATCAAATGTAACAACATCAGCAAACTCTTCGTATGCTGCCCTACTTCTCGCATTAGCCCAAGCCGCAATCATCTTACTTTCTCAATATAATTCCTACAATCTTTCTCTAAAAATGTCATATTCTCATGCCCCCTTACTTCAACAACACATGCATTGTAACTCTTGTTCATTCTAATTCCTGCTTTGTCATTCATTTCCAGCTTTCTTTTAACATATGGTCTCATCACTCTATTACACCAATAGAATCAAGCCTTACCAGGACTTAATCTGTGGTTATGATCAAGAGAAAGAGAGTTTACTTGCCAACTTCTACCATCGATTGAAATTGCCCTAATCTTTGCTTGACAATTCGTTTTTGTTATTGGATGTGGTCTGAAAATATTCTTTGAAGTGTTTTGTGAATAACTTGATCGAGAACATGCAAGTGTAATATATTTCAACTCTCTATCATCCCCTTTGGTTGACGATCTTATGCAAACTGCGAACCCTAATTGCTTCGCATATCTTATATAATAATCATATAATTCATCATAACTACTAAATGTCATTCCAATCTTGGGAGCCTATTCTTTATCTTCCAAATTAACTATCTCCATTTCATTCTCCTTTTTTTCCTCAACTACTTTCATATTTGATGAGCTACTTAAAGCATCCTCTTCCATTCCTATAAATTGAAAACATGTAAAACAAACATCAAACAACTAATTATACTTACGAAAGCAAACGCAAAATTTTATGTGTGATACATAAAAAATTATTTAACTTATTTCTCTTGCTAGCACCAGAGGCTTATTTGACTAGCACCAAGGTGCCTCTTTTACTAGCAAGTCCAATATGCCTATAGTGCTAATCCAAGAAGCCCCTTGGTGCTAGTCTAATAAGCCACGTGGTGCTAGTCCAATATGCCTATGGTGCTAGTCCAAGAAGCCCCATAATACTGGTCCCACAAGCAGTTGGTGCTAGTCTAATAAGCCACTTGGTGTTAGTCCAATATGCCTATGGTGCTAGTCCAAGAAGCTCCACAGGTATTCTTAAAGCACATGAAGAAAAATGCAGGTCTTTGAATTTCAATCTATGACATTCCACACCTCAAAAGAAATAAGAGATGATGCTACAAGATGAATATAATTTTTATTTTTATTTTTATGATAGTGGTTATTTTGAAAATCTTTGAAAGCCAGCTAAATGATTTTAACAAAATTCAACTTTCTAAAACACATACATTCTACCAATGAATCAAAACCATGGTAGGCTAAGAACATGAAAACTTCAAAACTTACCAACATTACATGACAAGCTTACTAAATGATAATTCAATCACTATAATTGCCATAATAACCAGCACCCTAATAGAAGTATCAATCTTCTATTTGAACTAGATCAATCTTTACAATATTGTACATAACATGCTTGCTAAATACTCTACGAAATAATGCAGCCACTACATTTGCCATAATAACCAGCACCCTAATAGAAGTATCAATCTTCTGTTTGAACTAGATCCACTCTCTATGGTAACCAATATAAAAACAAATCATGAAAATTGGAATCTTATGACTTATTTGAAGGAGCAAACGATAGGAAAGGCAAGCTACACGAGATGTATAAATGGTTGAATTAATGCAAAGGCTCAGTAACTTCCAAATTTAACAATGGAAAAACATGCAACTGATATAGACATAACTGTTACATATTCTATTTCTCATATAAAGATTCAAGCACTACCAACTTAGGCCAAGTTAATGCGATTAAAACTTTATTTAGCTAATGCAATTAAAATCTTTACTCTTGAGTACTTCACATCCAATAAAAGAACAACAACTTGGGACCATGGCCAGTTTTGTTATTAACAATTTTAACATCTAAAATCGATAAAGTGAAATAATTAGAGCACAAAAGGAAAAACAGAGAGCTTCATCAAATGGAAAAAGTAGACAAGCTACTTAAAGAAAAAGAAACCAACAAAAGGATGAAGAAAGGGAAAAAAAGGAAAAAGACAAAAGAAAAACAGGAACAAATAATTATAAGGATAGGAACTCGAGATTAAACAAAATAAATATCCTGAGGGTTCAATTCCTCTTCACTATAGCACTCACTTGGTTATTCTAAATGGGCAATTGCACTTTTAGAAGTATGCAATATGGTTCATTTAAACTTTATAAACGAAAATTACAACAAGTGTCATATTTATTTCAATAAATAAAATGTATAGATTACAAAAAATAAAAAATAAAAAAGGAGAAAAATGTGGAAAGCGTTTTAAACTTAATCAAACATAGAGAATTCTAGAATTCAATCAAAACAAGACTCTGCAAAAGTTCTGACCTCAAGTTATAGAGTTGATAACCATCTATTAGGCTTGGAATCGAAACTTCAAAATAAAAATCGCTTGATACCGCACAATTCATAGTCATTCCAAGATAACAACTTTTTGATTGTAGCATTCAAACGATAAAAAAAATCAAAGCAAATCTTCTAATTCTAAATAAACGATCAAAAAGTAGAACTTCAAACTAAACTCTTTAAAGAGAGCTCGATTTTCAGTAGTATACAAAAAGCTCTAAGATCTGAATTTGTACCTTTTTTCTCTTTGAATTCCCAAAATTTGAGTTATGTGTAAGATATACTTACTGCTGCTTTGAATATTGTTGAACGTTGTGTGTGTATATACACACACACACACACACACAGAGTTGGAAGAGGAACAGAAGTCAAGAGGAAGAAAGAAGTGGAATGTTTTTTTTTGGTGTCAAGAGAAGATGCATGGGAAGAAAAAGGAGAAAGTGGTGCGCGGGAAAATCAGGGAAAAAAAATTTGGTAGGAAATTTCTCTTTAAGTCTGCTGATGTGGCTTAGCTAATTGGGCTACCACATCAGCAGGTAGAATTATTGGGTAGAATGTTTGTGTATGGATAGCATTATTGTATATATAAAGGCAATATATAACAGACAATAAATGCAATGTTCCTTCCTTATGAAGTGAAACATCGGTATTCGTGGGAAAAATGAGCTGGCGGCTTACGAAATCATGATAAAGTTAGCTCATAAATGATGCGTGATTTAAGAATTCCACCAGTTTAGGTGCGGGTTCAATCGCTGGTTTAAAAAAAACCACACCGACTTAATCGTAAAAATGATCCAAATGAATTATCGAACTAGACAAGGGTTTGGCAACCAGTTGAACCGGCTGGTCCGGTCCAGTCCAATTCGATTTTGATAAAACTGGGTGGAATGATATTGTGTATGCATGTACTTATCATGGTAGATGATATTGGAGTTTAAAAGCCTTTTATGTATTCAGAAGTTGTCATAAGTATAATAAATTTTTGTTATGAATTAAGTGGTTGAATTTTTTCCTAAAAATCAAACCTAAGAATTGGTGGAATGGCCTAAGGTATAAATACTGTTGATTGTAAATAGGTCTTTACCAAATTATGATTCTAAAATTTGGTCTATTTTTCACGTCTATTTATGCTTATTTAGTTATATAAGGTAAAATTATCTAACATAAACTTACAAGTTTAAAATAAAGGTCTAGGGTATTACATCAAGGTTTTTATAATGGTGATGATATTTCTTTTTATTTGGAATTCATAGATAGGGGTGCAGTGGCATGAGAAAGAGAAATGTTACTTGGTATTATCAATGAGTGTGACTGGGCAATCTATTCATATCATGATTAGGAATATTATTGCTTATTATTAAACAAATGAGGAAATTTCACTATTCGTTTGTTTTACAAATTACTTTTCAAAATTGTTTGACCCAAATTTCATTGTTCAAGTAACAAAGGAATTTCTCTATTTGTCTAATAAAAAGTTTTTCTATTTTTGTTTTAGAAATTATTTTCAATTTTCAATTTTTAAATTCAAATTTCATTGTTCAAGAAATTACAAAATTTCTCTATTTTTGTCTCTCAAATTATAACAAAAATTTGTAATAAAAAGTTGGTAATGTGAACCTCGAGTGAAATTTCACTGTATTTCACATGGGGGGCATTTGATGGTTCTATAACGTTTCAGTTTGGTCAAGGTGTTGATGGTGAAGATGTGAATGGAAATTTCTTGAGATAGTAAAATTTTGTTGTCCAAGTTTGATTGATTTATTGAAATAAAAATTCTCTATTTTATTTTTTGTGTTTATCATTATTCAAAAAATAGTGAAATTTCACTGTTTAAAAAGTCCAAAAAGATAGTGAATTATATATTCTTTCATTAATTATAAGAATTTCTAAACATACATGGAGTGCCAAAAAATAGAGAAAGTTGGAATTAACATTTTCCCTTTCACATGGAAAATCAATATCAAGTGTAAAAATAGTAGAATTTATGTGCAAAAGCTTTAAACTATCATAATTTTATGCTCGATTGTCGTCTTATATGAATTATATGTGGATTTCATGTATTTTTTTTTTTTCAAGATCTAGACAACGAAAATAGTCCTAGATGGTTTGTGCCCTTAATTTTATTAAAAATTGTTTCATTTTGAACTTTAAAATTTACATTTCCAGCAAAATAGTTTTCCATGCTTTGCATAGCAAAATTTCATTATTTTTAGTGTGAATTATTTTTTACGTACTTTTCAGATACAATATGAATCTGATTTGATAGATGTCAAATTTTAGAGTATAGTATATTAACTTTATTGAAATCAAATTTATAGATTAAAAGTTAATAAATCTTCAAATTTGGAAAACGTGTTGGAATACACTGATATGTCACATGTAGACTATTACGTGGCTCCCCGATGTTATTAAAATAAAAAGGTATTTTCGTCACCAGAACTGTAGAGAACTTTTTTTTATTAAATTTGAACCTGAATTGAATTAGAAACTTATTAAGGAATATATTATTGAACGCTCCTATAAAAAAAGAATAAAAAAGAAACCAGATATACACTTTTGGACTTCTAATTGAAGTCGGATACATTATGTGCAACTTATATTAGATTCACACACACACACACACATACTATATATATATATATATATATGCACATGCACATGCACATGCACATGATAAGAGTACAAGTGGGGTTTTTTTGGTTGATTAGATTTCAATTAAAAAAAATTAGCCGTCCTTTTTTTTTTTAATTATTTTTTAGACTGATTCTCAAGTGCTTATGAGAATTCAGGAGCGACATAGGAATGAAGATCGAAAAGCTTTAAATTCTTGTACTTCTTCTTTATCAAAGTAAGTAAATTTTTTCTATGTCATATTTTTTCTATCAATTGTGATCTGCAAAAACATATGGATAAATCTATTTTTAATGTTTCCACTGCTTTGTACGAATTTTTTTTCCCAACAACTTATCCACATTTTAACATGGAGTCAGCACTTCACTAATTTGTGGTACGTAACAGGTAACACAAATTTTAGTCTAGTTGGATAAGTATCAGTTTAATTTTTCCATACACAATTACCATGTGATTGTTTCCTTTTTTTTGATGGATCGGTTAGGAGGTTTTTTTTTTTTTTATGGATCGGTTAGGAGGTATCTTGAGCCATCTTACACGAACCAGACTAATTTCCTCTCTATGTGACAGTCAGGCATACCCTTTAAGTTTTAGCTGCCAACGATCGACACAGAGGAGACTCGAACTTGAAATGCTTAAATTTTATCTTTAACATTTTTACTACTCGGGCACATCCTCGTATGGTGTGTGAATGCTTCCTTTTGACCACCTTTATATATAAATTTTGACATAGAAAAAAAGAGAAGTCTTAATGATAGACCAACAACACATCACACATGATAGATCACTAGCTCAGTAGCTCTTCACACATGGCCTAGCTCAGCACAAAGTCAATACCTGCACATGGTTGCAACAGTTAGATGATTTATTGTAACAGAATCTGTTAGATAGGCTACTAGAAGCTTAAGAGCTAAGAAAATGTATATAACATCATGTATATATAACACCACTAGTGATTGCTATAAAAAGTAATCAAAAATACAAAATTTAGTTTTAGCTCTCTCTTTCTTCTCTTTTGATTTTCGAGTTTCGTCATGGTATCAGAGCTTTGAGACCTTCGTCACCATGGAAACTACAGAATATCTCAATTCTTCTTCTGTAATAAATCACAGTTCATCTTCATCCACAACCATAATTGTGCTTCCTCAATTATCATCAATCTACCAGTTATCAAACATGATGTTGCTCTTTTTGATTAGAGGGGCTTCCCGTCCTTCGATGCCTGTCAAGAATTCAAGATCAGAGGGTCACCGGATAGGCTTCGGTGGTAACTGCTCCAATGATAAAGTGAGTAAATTAAAAAAAAAACTGTAATTAAAAGAAATAAATTGAACGTTAATTGAAAGCATACCTCAGGGCTTTATTTATAGGCTATAGATCTTCTAAGTTGAATAGGATTGGGAGCTATAGAAGTAGGGGTTTGAAGATATCCAGAAATAGTAGTTGCCATGTTGAACTCTATTTCCTTATTTTGAGGTCGATAGGACATGAAAGGCGGTGACCAGTTTGGGATCCCTTCCTGTAGATACTCTGCAATTCTTGCTCTAGAGGTAGGGCTAGAGATTTTGTGCCATCCTAAATAAAGTACCTCTAAACCCCATGTACCTATCTGTACTGGATAGAAAAGTATTTCTTGGTTGTATATAAAGGTACTCTGTACATATATGTGTCATGTTTGAATTAGTCTGTTGTTTTATGGTCCATTAGCTACTCTCCCCCCAAGCCTCAGTCTTGCAGATCGTAGAGCTAAGGTTAGGGTTTTTGAAGAGTCACGCGTAGTAGTTATAAATGCGCAGCCATGTCTTCTGTGACAATCGTTGATGCGACATTTATTGTGTCGGTCGTTGATTGGAATTACGAGGCCATTACTTTTTTAATTACCGCGATGGTTGGGAATCAAAGGCCTTCATTGTGCCATTTGTTGCTCCCCTATAAAAAGTTGGGGGGGGGGGATACATTGACGCCCTTTCTTTTATCATTTCTCTGCTGCTTTTGAGAGAGCTTCGTCATACTGCCTAAAGAAAAAACCCAAGTGATGCAATTTTTGGCGTAAGAAGCCCAACTTCGATCAAATTGCTAGTTAGGTTTGACTCGTTCATAAACAACTGAGGTGAATCTTTTTCTACCCCTTCAAAATTTCCGTCATGTTGACTTCTGTCGCTCAGTCAAGCACTGGCTACGAAGCAGAAGGTTCTGTAGAAATGTCTGTCCAATCGGAGGTGAATCTCATAAATAGTAGCTCCTCGGGGGACTTTAAAACTAGGATAGTCAACCACCCCAACCTTAGTTCAAAACTCATGATAGTAGAGGCTTTTGCAGAGCCTAGGAATGTTACGGGGGAAACCTCGGGAAAACCCTCCAAAAGGGAGGAAGAAGAAAGCACCACTACTCAAGGTATGATAGATGCCCTGAAGGTTGCTTTCGACTTCCCTACAAATGTGTCCTATAGGGTACCAAGACCTATGGACCGCCATGCTGACACTGAGCAGGAAAAAAAATGTGTCTATCTTGAGTGGTTCGAGATAGGGGTTAGGTTTCCCTTCCATCCCCTAATTAGGGATTTCTTTTGTTGGTTTAATATATGCACCGTTGATCTGAACATAAATAGTTGGAGGCATTTGTTAGGGTTTATAGTTCTAGGTTATATAAACAACATCGAGGTGGATCTCCCGTTGATTAGAAGTAATATGGATCTGAAGTATTTGAAGTCGGAGGACATGTTCTACATGTCTTTTGACAAGGGGTTCAGACCCTTCTCCTCTGTACTTACTTCCAACAAGACTTGGAAGAAGTAGTACTTCTTTGTAAGAGGAGGATGAGAGTTTAAGGACTTTGAGAGCCGGATTTCAACCTTCCCTTGGAGGATTGGGATCAAGGGTGAGGTCCCCTTCGAACATATTTTTTTTGTCTTTGTTTTCAGATTTTTTTAGTTTATGTGTTGTTTGATCTAATCTCATGTTTTCTGTGTAGGCAAGAGAGCTTGGGAGAGGTCAATCTTCACTTTCAATCTCCAGGAAAAGTACAAGAGGTTCCTCCAGACCAGTGATCGTGCTCACAACGCCGTCATTTGCCCTAACAATCTGATGGAAGCTGGGTTGGTGAAAGACATGTCTGAGAGCATGAAGAAGTCCCTGGTGTCTAGATGGACTCTAGGGAAGAAGAAGAAAAGGGTGGGGGAGAGCTCTTCCCTTGCCGAACCTTATCTTCAAGTGAAGAGGAGGAAACTTTTGTCTAATTCTCCTAACAGGACAGAGTCTGAAGATTTAAGGGCTTTCCTACTTCGAGAGCCCCTGTTTCCCCCTGTGCTTATAGCTCCCACGAAGAAGAGGGAGAAGGGAAAGTCGGTTGCTGTTTCTCCAAGGTTTGATGACTCCGCTCGTAGGCCTATGAACAAGGTTTACGAGGAGTCTTGGGCAATAGGCCCAAATAAATTCAAGGGGCTGAAGATGCAAAAAATTTCCAAAGACATGATGGCGTTCCATATGAGGGTAAGTTCTGATGAATTCTTCCCTTCTTCTTTTTTTTATTATTTTTTTACTATTTTATAATATGTTCTAACGTAACTGTTGCTTGCTTCTTTTTAGGCTATGCATGGCCTTGCGACTATCATGGACTCTTCTGTGGATTTAGAGCAGATTGGTGTTCTCTAATCTGGGCTCGACGAAGCCAAGCTACAGTTGGGGATGGCTCAGTCCACGGCCTCGGCAGCTAAGGGAAGGTGCCAACTCCTATTCTATCTTGGAGTCTGATAGGGATGCCCTCGCTTTGGAGTTGGAAGGCCTCAAAAAGAGGTTCGATGACTTTCAAGTTGCCTCTCATTAAAAGGTCCAAGGACACTACCGAAGCTGTCAGAGCTCAAACTGAAGTAGATCTAAAGGCTGAAGTTCAGGACCTGGGTGATGAGCTGATCGAATATGGGTACCGCACCTTCAGGGCGAAGCTTCGTAAGAAGAATCCTAACCTGGATCTAGCTGGAATAGATGATATTGAAGTCTCCCCAGCTAAAATTGAGGTGTAGGAGGATGAAGAGGAGGAAGCGGATCCCAAACTCCCTCAAGCTAACGCTCTAGAGGTTACTGAACCGTAGTTGATATGGTACAAGAGGATAAAGAGGAGGAAGTGGATTCAGAACTCTCTCAATGTTGATGCTTCAGAGGCTGCCAATCCAGCAGTAGACTAGGGATATTTTTGTACTCTTTTTTTGTTTCTTCCTTGTAACTTTCCCATACTTTGGGCCAATTACAAATAGAATTTGATTTCTTTCAAAACCCTAAGGTACGCTTTACATTCATGCTCATTATTTTAGCTTACATTACAGTCTTTTCAATTCAGTTTATTAACTTAAGTATCGGAGCGGTTACCGCCAGAGCCAATCCGGTGGTCCTCTGATCTTTTTCTTTGAGTGTTTTTAAAGGAGCCAAGCTCGGAATATACGTCGGCCAAAAAGTGTAGCATCAGGCGTTATGTTTGAGCTGTATAGAGGTTGGCAGCAGAAGCAAAAGACAGCTTATTTGAATACTTGGCAGTTGTGCATGATTTTTACCCATGTTGATACCATGAGTAAAGGTTTGGATATAATATTAGGAGCATATTGTTAAAATAACTTAATATAAATTGTTGGTTCAGTTTTTGATGAATTAAGTTTTTAAAGCAACGGGTATTGGTTTGTGTTCAAGTTTCTCTTCCGTTAATTCGTTGTAAGGTTTGAGTTTTATTATCATGTTTTGTCAGGATTCGCATCATATTCCGTCAGTATCATATATATATTTTCTACTCTCTACGTACTAGATGGGGTTGCACAAGATGGGATTGCACATAAAGTGGTGATCTAACACATAATTTAATTTTTCATTATAGTGAAAATTGGCACTTGAAACTGCAAGTTTTAGACAGGAAGGGTTGAAGGTCCATCAAGGATGATGGGTAGATCAATCTTATTTTGGCAAATGGAAACATTTTTAATAAAAGAACACTAGCAGTTACAGGAGAAGAAATGACAGAGGCAACTTGTGCCCCAAAACCCTTTTTTCCATATCTTTTGACTCAAAAGTTTAGATACATGTAGTGATTATCTGCATTATGACATATTGATTCTCCAAACTGTGCTCTTCTTTCATGCAAAGATGATGAAAGAATTGTTGGCTGGAAAGATGATCAAATGGGACATTTGTTTTGATCAAATATTAGCAAATAACCGATAGGTTTTGGCATCAAGAGCTATTTGTCTTACTGCTGCAACTGCTGCAATGACACCCAACGTCGAGAAAACAACGGCAATGGTGATATTTAACCAGAAAATGGGACTTCGCTTTGATGGCTTAAATGTCAAGTTGAAGAAAACTACAGGCAGAACAAAATCAAGTGGCATGAAACCAAAAGATCCTATTACTGCATTGATGTCGCCAAAGAATGGAAGCATTGCTGCAATTGTTGTTGCTATGACAACAGATAGTGACCGTGAAATAAGCCTTGGGATGACATTCCTTGCAGAGAACTCGCCACTGTTTGGGTCTGCAAATGTTTGTTCAAGCACTTCGTTTGTGGGCTGCAGATAAACCTACAATAGACAATGTGGTTAGTTACGAAAGCTATTTTTTGTTTAGTTTGGTGACAAATTAGGATGTCAATTTTTTATATGACAGGACAATACGACATAAGATTAACGGGTTCAGGTTTAATATAAATAGATTTGTTTCATAAATGGGTTGACATGTTTAACAATACGTCATCTTCAAATTTTAGGCATGTTAATTCATTTAACACGACTTAACACGTTTTGTTACAGAAAAAAAACTTTAAGTCAAAAGTAATTCGTTTCACATCGAAAACTTATCAAAATTTGATATTTTATTTTAACTTATAAAATAAGTTGCTACTTTATTTTGTCCCCCATGTAAAGATTACCTAAATTCGGAATTTTACTCTTATTAAAAGACAAGTAACTTTTTTATCTTAAAAAATTAAAAATTAAAAAAATTGGTTAATCAGTTTTAATAGGTGTAACCTATTTAATAGATAATATTTGTGTTTGAGTTTTAAACTCGATACAATTAACATATTTTTGAATATGTATATCATAACACGATTCGAATACAAATTATTAACACCAATGGACACTCCTAATAACAAGCAATGAGAGAGAGAGAGAGAGAGAGAGAGAGAGAGAGGGGTTCTTACCACGGCAACAGCAGATAGTTGGAGAATAGTGAAGATGTTGGTCATCAAAACAAACCATTTTGGAACCAGAGGATTCCCATTATCCAAGAAGTTGCTAAGGATGAGACCCTCAGCTTGGTTCCCAAATGCCCAATAGCCAGAAATGGCTACACTGAAGAACGTTACTGTCACTACGGTGTAACAAACACATAGTCCCTTGAACATCTTCCCCTTCACTGGTGGTGCCAATGTTGCCTACATTTGAGATTTTTCAAGACAGTTAATAATCGAAACAACAACTAAAACAATGAAAATCCACAACTCAGCAGATGTCTATATCCCTACTACTTTGCATTTGGTATTTGCACTATTCTAGTATATGTAAAAAAAGGTTATAACTCGTGTTGGTTTCGTTTACATGAATCTTAGGCGGGGTAAATTAGAGATAGACGTATCGTAGTTTATTGAAACTGCAACGAACCTGGATTTCAGGAATGATTCCATTCCCAAATGTTGTGGCAATGATGGCGATGGAGTTGAAGATACCAAAAACGCGAGCTTCAGTACTGTCACCGCTTAGAGAATAATCCTTGTTTGGTCCTTTGGATGAACGTCCTACCAAAAGTATAAAAAAACAAGAAATTATAGAAATGAAAAATGAAATGATTTAGATTAAATTGATATGAAAAATTATGTCTGTGGTTCAGTGATCCCTTAGGACTAGGGGATATTTACTTACCAATATAAATGGAACCAGCAGTGGCACAAGTGCTGTAGGCGAGGCATAGTAATAAGGAAATCAAGTTGAGGTGCCTCAGTGAGTGAAAAGATGGGATCTGAGCTAAAATCAACATTAAACCTCCAAATATTATTACAAATTCATAGAGTTTCATATTTCCATTTGGGCTTGACAGCAAGTAGATTGTCTGCAAAAACAAACAATTACACATTCAAACTCTGCCTAGGTAGCTCAAACAAAATATGTTTGATACTTAAAATAGCCAATACACACACACACACACAATACATGTAATTTGATTCAAAATGTTTGTGGACTTGTGTGTTTGGAGAGAAATAGAGAATTAAAGCATATGGTGTGAAAATACATTCAACATATGGAAAATAGTACAAAGTCTACTTCAATGAGAGTTTGGGCAAGAATAGTTTTTCTGATTTTAAAATTCCGAGCA
The DNA here is from genome assembly GCA_008638375.1 of Nyssa sinensis. Classification (NCBI taxonomy): domain Eukaryota; kingdom Viridiplantae; phylum Streptophyta; class Magnoliopsida; order Cornales; family Nyssaceae; genus Nyssa; species Nyssa sinensis. Next base: position 52,844,420 of record CM018031.1, on the reverse strand, counting down.
CTGTCGAGAAGAGTTGACAAATTTAGTAAAACATATTTGGTAACTTCTACACCAAACAGAAACATATTTGGTAATACATTTTTAATGAATTTTTTTCACTTGTAAACACAAGATAGTCGGGTTCACTGTAATAAATGCATGTGAGACCACTTATTTTGTGTTTAGAAGTAAAAAAAAAAAATATATATATATATATATATATAGAGAGAGAGAGAGAGAGAGAGAGAGAGAGAGAGAGAGAATTCATTAGCATTTTTCAATAAATATACATATATAACTGTTTTGGAAATTAGCTATAAGCCTATAACCATATGGGGATAAAATAATTTTAAAATTTGGTAACTTCTACACCAAACACAAATAAATTGGACTTCTCAACGAATTTACTGGAATTTTTTGTAATTAATTAAAAGATATAAGCCACTTAATTTTTATTTTTTTTGAAAAAAAAAATTATTTTGTGTTTTGCTATCAAATTTTCTTCAATATATTCTATGTTTTTTTTGTAAAAAATCTATTTATTTTCAAATGTCTGAAAGGAAAAAGGGTGAAGAACTTGGATTAGGAATGACCTTCATGCACTGTCCTCCTAGAAGAGTAGAACCAACCACTGCACCATAGCAGACCATGAACTGGATTGGGCCCACATAATATCGGCCCCATCTCGGCCCTGCCAATTTTGATCTCATAAGTACATACTAAAACTCAATTAAATTTCATGCCAAATATACGCTACCTCAGGTTTGTCAAGCCCAAATATTTGAAGCCCAAGATTTAATTCAATAATTTTCTTTTAAAATAAATGTCTCAACTGACATCTCCATACAATGATAACTTGAAGCCTCACATCACCAAAGTCTCATCCGAGATGATAAAATCAGAAGCGAATCCGTCCGTTTATGACCCGATCTATTTATAATCCGTCCAGATCCGTCTAATCCATTCATTTTGCCAGGCCTAGATGCGATCTATATTCAAGGTTCAATATATGCATATTCATATATTTAGATGAAATTTTCTCCTCTCCCATTATTGAACTCCAAAAAAAAAATAACTTAGAGAGTATCATGTGTGTGTATATATATGTGTGTGCGTGTGTGTATATATATAGGAAGTGTTATTTACGCTCTTTTTTTTTAAGTGTCGTGTGTGTATATATATATGTGTGTGTGTGTGTGCCTGTGTGTGTGTATATATATATATATATATATATATATATATATAGGAAGTGTTATTTACACTCTTTTTTTTAATAAGGTGCTCTATATCTTAGAATTATCCAACTACTCTAATTTATTCTCATATTATATATATGTATGTATTAGTAAGGAGTATGTATTTGTATAATTTGTTTCCACTTAATTATTCAGTCTTTTCAGACCCAACATCACATTTTTTGAAAATTAAACCCATAAAAGAAAAGCAACCAATTGATGATGAAGTTGAAAGTATTCCCATTCCCATTTATGGAAAATGATAGTTTGGATGTTGTTAGATGGACAGAGTGTCTATATATATATATATATATATATATATATATATATATATAACCAACCAGTCAACATTTTATTTTCTAATAACTAGTGGTTTGAAGGCATGAAAACAGGTGCAAAAAAAAAATAAATGAAAGTATTTTTAAAAAATATAAAATGTTTAAAAAAATGATTTACGTAACTTGTGGGACTCTCACCCACCCAGAAATCCAAGGAAAACACTAGCCCCACAGCAAAGGACAATCCACTTGGGCTTTTTTTGACTAATGAACGTAACTTATACTGTGAAAATGATTTTCAATTTGGCAGGGGATTTCAAAAAGTCAATTACATGAGTGCCGGGAAGAATTTATTACAGTTGAAATGATTATATAAATTCACGTATAAATTAAAATTACAACAATGATTATGCATGAATTTTAAGGTCGGAAAATAAACTATGTTGGAAATATAGTATCAGTTTTATTTGTAGAAAACATAATTTAATTTCAAGAAAAGCAGAAACTGTTTGTGAAATACAGAAATTGTTTTTGAAAACAAAAACAGTATATGATTGGTTAAAATAGAAACTGTAAAACAAGATTTGTAAGAAAAATAGAAGTTATTTTACAAAACAAAATACAGATGGAAGACCAAAAAATTAGAATTCAGACTTACAAATAAAAGTTGCAAAATTAGAATTGATCAGGGCTTGTATTTTACATTATGTCTTTAAAGTAATTTACGTCTCTCGCAGTAGTACTTACGAGCCATTGGACGCTGACTTTCTAGAATACAATGATCTGACTACGCATAGTAAAAATACTATAAACTTGTGCATCTGACAAGCCAATAATATGCTTAAACGCTCTTATAGAATATGTAGGAAGATAGATTTCGAATTTATGATATGCTATGAATAGTATGGTGTATTTATAAATGTTATCATGACTATTTAGTACAACCACGAGGCTAAGGGTTATATTGATTTATCCTAAAAGTTGTCTTTGCTAATGGCAAATAGTTACAGCTGTTCATTTTGAACAAACAAGTACACAACTTTTCAATTATTACTAAAATGGCTGCATTTTAATAAAACTCTAATGGTAACAAGAACATCAATGTTTTGAAAATTTAAATAATTTTTTACTAAAAACATGTATATATATATATGTATATATTTACAACAGGGCAAGCCCCAAGCCTAAGCTCAACTCAACCTGGTTCGGGATGCGTTTTAGTAAAACTTGAATGGTGCCTAAGCTCAACTTGACTTGGTTTGGGATAGGACAGTAACAGTGCGTGTGTGGTGAACTCTTGGGTTAGATCTTTTTTCATCTACAAAACTTGGGTGCTCTTAAGAGTCCAAACTCTTCTTTAAGGTAATTGTATATATACTCTTTAAAAGTTTTATGCTCAACTTATGTGTAACACAAGCTTTACACTTTATTATCATTTTCAAGTAATGATATTTGGAGTCAATTTTTCATTCGTTCCTTAATGATTTTGAACAACTCAATATATGTTCTTAATTTTCTCATAAAAGAAAACACATTTCTATGTAAACCCACTTCAAATAATGTGTAGGGCTTACCTTTTTTTTTTTACTCACAATTAACCAAAAATTCTGCTAGAAAACTTATTTTTTCAACAAAATATGCTACTCAAACTTGATAGGCATTGCCAGAGGTTCATTTGAAATCAACTTGTGAAATAAACAAATCACAATTAAACATTTTTTTAAATTCATTAAATTTGTTGAATTTAGCTCGATAAATTAATATATAATTTAATACTATACAAAATTCAAGCTAGTCAAGATTGTTTGAATAATTTATAATTTAAATTTAATTATAATTTAAATTTAAATTTTTTTAATTTTGACTGGACAAACTTAAATAACCTGTTACTTTTTCCGCTCATTTACAATCTAATGAATTTACACATAAACCTAGTAGACTTTTCTTCGTTTTTTTTTTTCATTCTAATCATAGTTTGATTGTTTAAAATAAAATATTTTTGAATGAGTCCTCTAATAGTAACATGACAACAGATTTTTTTTAATAATATTTTATGTAATAAGATTTATTTTTTTAATAAAATAATATATATATATATAAAATAAAATATTATTTAAAAGACACGTTAACACGTTTTATACCGAAATTCATTAAAAAAATATCTCACTTAAAATATCTCATTATGTTTTGACACGGCACCCACTTTGTACAAACTTGAATATGACTTAGAATTATAGATGATGTGCCATTTTAACTTTTTAAGTGGGGGTGGGGTCAAATATTCACCGTCTCAGTTTGTTAGAAAGACGAGGCCCCATAAAGAGTGAGCCCATGTCTAATTAAAAATGAAAACGGGCCAGGCCTTTCCTCCATGTCGCGTCCCGTCCCTCTCCAGCTAGTCATGCTATTTAATTATTTATTATGTCTCCCAATTTCCTTCCCTTTCCTATCCTTCTAAACCTCATCCTCACCTTATCCGATTTTTGTCTAAAAATTATTATTATTTTTAATTTTTAAAAATCAAAACTAATTAACTAATATTATTAAAAATATAAATTTATATTTACATATATTACAAATAATATATATATACACATATTTATATTTATATATATATATGTAAATATTTAATAAAATATAAAAATATTAAAAAGTTATTTATATAAATTAAATATAAAATCAGAATAGTTATCTTCCTCCCGTCTCGCTGTAAATCTGTATCAAATTTTATTATATTTTCTCATTCTTGTATCATTCCATTTATTTTTTTCTTAAACCCTTCTAATAAATCACAAATGAACCTTTTTCATTTCATTGGAAATTGAAAAAAAAAAAAAAAACCTATTTATTATAAGTGGAGTAAGTTATCATAATTGCACTAGTTTAAACCATTTGATTCTCTCATAAACTACATCGATACTTCTATTGGCCGTTGTAGGAGGCTCTTAGTTGTTAAAATCATTAAATTTGACTAATATTTTGAGTTACTATTCTATATTTGAAGTCTACCCTATAGTTTCTTAACTCACTTCTCTTTGTGCTGGCTTAATACATGGTCAAAGAGGTTTTCAAATGTCAATTCTCTACAAGATTGAGTCCAACTCCAACTTAGCTGGACTCAAAATACAATTTTATTAGTGTTTGGCAACAAAGAAGAAAAGAGAAAAATGAATTTTTCTACCAACAAGAAAAGTCACAAGTTCATACAGGGTGTTTTTAATAATTTTAGAAGCATTGAAAAAATACATAATTTTAATAACTCAAGAACTAGTTGTTTTAGGTTTTATTTATATGTAATGCTTTTAAGAGTTCATTTATATATACAAACGAGATTTTTATCAATTAAATTATATAATTTTAAATAATAACATAAAATAATGATTTCACAAAATAATTTCTCTCTTTGACAGCGTTAGCCATCATTGGGCACCAACAAGTTTCAAAATAATTCACAAAAATTGCTTAAGATGAATAAGGACACGGAGATGGTGGTGTCAAACACGATTGTGTTCATCATTGCCACCATAACCAACTAGCTTATCTAAGTATCTTGATTTCGAGTTTCTTCTGACAAGAGACTTAATCTGGTATGCGTAACCTGACACATGATACCTCTTATATTGTTGGTAGTTAAAATTTAAAGGGATAGATATGACTGTTACGAGAAAGGAGACTTAATCTAATGCACGTAAGCTGTTCAAAATATTCTTTACCGATAAAAAAAATACATAATTATTTATTAATTATTCCATCACTTTCATTGATTAATTTTATTAATTATGCCATCACTTTCATATACGTATGAAGTTTGGGAAATTTTCTTGTTTGGTGGCAAGTGAGCGTTGTGTGTGGAGCCCTGCTCATATACCTTTAATAGGAAGAAAATTTGGTATGGATATTAATCACGTGCAAGTCATGTCACTATTTTATATATGTGTACACTAGATGTTGACAGCTGTTCACACCACAATAGAAATGATAATTTAATATCCTATTTAGTTAGGTTTTATGGAAAAAGTTTATTATAACTCTAATATGTCACACTCCCTTTTGATTATATAGAATAAAGTAATTTTTTAATATATAATTAATGTTTATCGATAAAAAAAAATTTAATTCAAGTTTAAATAAATTTGATAGAATTAAAGAAAAAAATATATTTTTAATTTGCAAGGAAAAGTAATTGAGTTACCTAAGATGTCATGAGCCATGTCGCGAAAGCGGAGATGACGGTGACCCATCTGTGCGTGGTGTTCGAGGACCAGTGATATCAAGTTGTAGGAATAGAATGTGACCAGACCTCCGATGACCAGGCAGAACAGTCCGGCGGTCCATCCCAGCGAGGCAAAAGCAAATGGGAGGCTCAATAGTGGTGGAGCTACTATTGAAGTTGTCAAGTGGTAACCACTGTGCACCCATGACCCTGTTGGGCAAATACATCAACTTTAATTAACCCTTTTAGAAAAGGAAAAAATCAAAAAGCATTATGTACTAAAAGATAACTTTTTGCTCATAGAAAAATAAAATAAAAATAGAAAAAAGAAAATGAAAAAGGATAGCATGAGGTGGCACTTTTACCGTACAACACTATGATAACCATGCTTGAGTTTGAAAAAGATTCTTATTCGCAATTGCAAATAAGTTTTACGTGGACGAATGAAAAACTTTGAGAATATTAATGACATTTGTATGGAGTTGAGAGGGACAAAATTTGAAAATGTGACTTTTTTTACCATTAATTTTCACTAAATTTTATTAAAATAATAGGAATTGTCCTTCAATTTTTTTTTTTATTTTAATAAAAAACTTGTTTAAATTCAAATTTGATTTATTTTTACCTTTTACTTATATGATCTAGATCTGCACTGTTTGTATATACCAGCAAGTGTGACAAATTTGAATCATGTTAATTAGGGTCTGGGTGATAGAGTTACTCATTTGCTAGCCAAAGAGGCCTCGGAAATTGAGGACTTCTAACAGTGGGAGGATCTTCACTCAAGGTGGATATTTGAGTCCTCAACTATGCAACCATGATTATATATATGGCTTCTTAGTTTCCAATTTCTATTTTGGCTAACACACACACACACAGAGATATATATATATATATATGTATGTATATGTATATATGAAGAGAGATGATGACATGGAAGTAGGACGATAATGAATAAAGAAGAAGGACAAGAATGAAAAGGGGAAGAAGCAGTTTTCACCTTTAGATTTAAGAACAAAGCGAGCACCAGCATCAAGTTCCTTCTGGTTGGATGGGTGAGAAACGTTTCCATCCTCTCCTTCATGCGCTGCAGCTATGGACCTCGGAGGAAGGGTTCCCATCTCTCTCTTTTTCTCTCTAGATCTCTTAAGAGATGAGGAAGAAGGTACAGGTAAATATGAATATATATAATATATATCTACTATATACTATTCTGACAATATAGTCAACCTTCGTATGCCATTATATTTGACTCCTCTCGCTAAAACAGGAAGCTACTTGCCATTCAACTCCTGTGCGTGTGAAAGGGAGAAGGGGGTGTCAGGACCATAGTGCCCCTCAAGTATGAACTTGGTCTGTGAACACGTATGAGTTGTCTTGCTTCAATAGCAACTCTAATTTATAATTTATGTGTCATTTTTAAAATTTAGTTATAATATAAAAATTCTTCTTCTAATAAAGTATTATTTGATTTATCAAAAAATAATAATATTATTTTTTAATATAAGAGTAGTAATTATCATTTCATATCATCCAGTATTATTGTATTCTATTTTTTTTCTCAACATGTGTCATTGGGTAGGTCGATGCATTTTCATATCCTGTGGCTAGTTTTCCGAAGATAGCCAAACAGCTAGCACAAAATTTTTCTTGAAGATGTGGCATTCGGTGGGTTCATGCATTTTCAGTGACGAGTTTTTTTAAAGAGAGCCAAACAACTAGTGCAATGGTAGTGTACAAAAGAGTAGAAAGGCTAGTGCAGAGAGGAGAACAGAGCGAAAAAATAGCTAGAAATAGTAGTCTGAGTAGTAGTTCGTGCCCCTCGGTAGCCCAGAGTTTGTTTTGGCCCAAACAATAGGTGTTTGCCTTAAAAGGACTATAGCCATGATTGGTACCTTGGTGGGATTTGATAGTAAGTTAATTAAAAAATCTTCGGACAGTTGGTACAACATCCTTAATCAATGGAGAAAACAACAATAATTATTCAATGGAATGGTATTATCAAATATAGTGTGTGTCTCTCATAAATTCTATATTTTGTCTAAATTCATTGAGGAGTTATATATTAATCATAAATTTTGGACTATTTTAAAATTTTGTGACAGATCCTTAAATCACATTAGATAACAATGTAAAATAATAGTATCATTTAATGAATTTTCAAAAAACACGACATAATTAAATATATTAGTTAAAATATAAGTTGATATATATATATATATATATATATTTATATAGACTTCACTTTGGACACTAGCCATGTCATTGGCATCCCCTCCTTACGACTTTGGACATAATTAGGCATCAGCTCTCCTAGTGGAATAAAAGTTCAATAGAAAAGTAGTATGAAAAAAATTCATATTCACACATCGGGATGCAAAATTGGCTCGAAGGCCCGTGTCTCGGCTTGACTTTTTACCCGCCTAGTCCGGCCTGGCCCAAGGTCAAGCCCGGTCTGGCCTGAAGTCAAGTCCACCCCTAATCCAAGGTACATCTATTTTGGACTTAAACTTGATATTTTTGAATTGAGGTTCGGCCTGCACAAACTCAAATACTTAAAAATTATAAATCGAATTATTTAAAGAATAAAATAATTATTCATTAGTCTCCAATTCAAATAATTCTTGTTATTTATGATTATTTGGTTCACTTCTAACTTGACAAATCAATATTTATTTAATTTCTTTACCTTTCACTTTACATTTTCATTATTTACATTTCAATTCAAACTTCACACCATTACCATACATGTAAATATTAAAGAATATTAGTTCTTCCTATATATCAAATACTTGTCCTCATATTTTTCATTCAAACTATTAAATCATATGTCAATTGCACAACAACAAAGAAAATTTCATTCAGCAATTCTAATTTTTATAATTTCTTAATCTATTATATATTAACGTTTTATTTGTTAATTATTTATTGATAAAATTATCTATTAATTAATTACAATTTTATAATAAAAAAATCATTTTTGGGCCTCCAGGTCCGCTAAGTCCGTATTAAAAATTAGGGCATAGAGTTGGACTAAGACTTTATTTTCTGGGCTTGGCCCGACCCGCTAATTTAACGGGAGCCCGCAATAGTCAAATTTGAATCCAACCCGCAAGCCTTTTTTTGCATCCCTGGTCATGCATATTATAGCGGAAAACGGTAAAAAAAGAGAGGCTATGTCGGTAGCACCCGCTACTGATGCTACCACTGGCACTTTGCATCCCTAGTCATATATATAGCTGGGGTGGCTGTAAACCTTTGAATCTGATTCATTTGATGTACTAGGATTTGAGCCCGTAAACCCTTCAAGGTTGAGGTTATGTAAATATCAATGGACTAGGGCTGTAAACGGATCGGATTCGGAACGGATCGGATTCGGACCGGATCAGAGTCGATCCGAATTTAATCTGTTTAATAAGAAATCTGATTCGATCTGATCCGTTTAAAATTATAATATATATATATACATTAAAATTAATATATTATTAATAAAATTAATATATTATATATAAATATATTAATATATATAATATAATAAATATATTAATATTAATTTTAATATATATATATATAAACGGATTGGATCGGATTGTAAAAGGATTGGATCAGCTTATATCATATCCAGTTCGTTTATATTTGGGATAATCGGATTCGTATAGGATCGGGTCACGGATCACTATTTCTAAAACCATATCTGGACTTAACGAATCGAATCGAATCTCGGATCGGATCGGATCGAGATCCGATCCATTGACAGCTCTACCATAGCCATTGTTATTTTGCTGAATATCAAAACCTGTCACGAAATATAGATTCACTCAAAAACATGGAGCAAAATATGATGGATTGCTTTGGTATAGTTTTCGGAAATGAGTTCTTTGTAAAAATGTTTATGCATGAAAGTAATGAAGATCGATGTAGAGAATTCTTCTATCCTTTTTTTTTTTTTTAATTTCTATTTTCGTAGTTTTGACAGCAAAAAAGATTAATTACAAATTACGTCATTCTAGCATTTTTTTTAAATAAATATTTTTCAACTTAGTTTCCCCAAAATATTTCTCAGAGTCCCATGAACGATACAACATTTTTGAAAATTATTTAATGATCAAGAACAAAATAATGAACCAAATTTTGAACGCCTACAAAGACATTAATGGCACGTTGAGTAATTAACAATTTTGAAAACTATTTTAATCTTGGACAAATGTTATATAAAATACAAATACAAAATTTTCATTTTCTATTGTTGGACATTGGGTCATATGGACCCGAGTCTATTTGGCATTCACAAAATTTGTGCGGATAGTGATAATTATGATAAGAGCTTATATGTGGTTAAAACTCTTATTTGCTCTGGTTGGTTTGACCGACTTAATATTATCACGCAAGTGTTGCAGTTATCCCATTAGTTGTGATCATGGGATATAAACATATACGTATTGATTAAGCGTAACGAATTTATCCATGTGTAGTCTCCCAAATTATCACATGAGGTTTTGAGTGATACTCTCTCTGAGATTCTTCTTAAGTAACCATCGTAGTGCCTTTGGTCTTGGATCACATCTTATTTGACGAGGAGGATCTTTTGCAGCGTTCAATGATCTTTGTGGTGTTCCAAGAAAGGTCATAATACAAGCCGCCTCTTCCGCTTCCGCTATTCTTGATCCGAAGAGATAACCAGGTTAAACACCCATTTATGTTATTTTATGTATTTCCTTCATTAGTATCAGAGTTATAGGCTTGTGTTCGCTGATATGTGTTTTGTATGCATATGTATTGATTAAGAAAAAAAGTTATGCATTAAACCCACATGGCCAATTTTTAAAAGATCATTATAAGAATACTTTTTGAATGATTTGCCACGGTGGATGTGTTCTTTATAGCACCAGTAGGTAGCTCTTAAAATTTCATGATGATCCACCGTTGGATCTATGAGAGATTTGAGTTTAAAATTTTAATTTTTTAAGAAAAAACAACTTTAATATGAATCTTTGAGTTTTAATATAATCTATAAAATCTCAATTATTGTGCATGAAATTTATATCGATCTGTTCCTTGTTCCAAGAGCTTTCCAACGATATATGATACATAATTTTTCGTTGAAAATAAGGTCTCAAAGTTTGATAGCAGCCATGATCAAATCTTATTTTTGGAAAAGATGAATTATAGAGAAATGCAACCCCTACTCTCGGCAGGACGCGTGAGAGCACGTGCATCATCTTCTGGGACCTATTTTTTGACACCTCCGAAGAGTGTGCCTCACTTACTAAATTTTTGACCCCGTAATGTATTTTTTGTAATTTTTTAACTTCTGAAAATTAGTTTAAATTAATTTTTATTACGAAAAAGTGTCAAAAATGTATTTAAGTGCTTTTTCAAAAATTTTAAAGCTACATTTGAGATTAAAATTACATATCAGTATTTAGTATACTGTTAGGGGTCCAAATTATTTTTTGGTGAATTTTGTTTACCTATTTCTGATATTTTTGGGGCTTTAAAAATTAGTCTTTAACCCAAAAATTGGTTAAAATTCAAAAAATTTATTATAAATGTGAAAATTTTTGAAAAGGCTCTGAAAATTAAGAAAAATTATATTATATGTGGATCATATTTTTAGGGTCATGTGTGAATCATTTATGCATTAATTATCATATGGATAATTGTTTATCGCATCATTATTGTGTAATATTGATCCCCATTAATTATGAGACCTAAATACTCACTCCCATTGTGACGAGGTGTGATAAATTCATTCATCAAGACCCATTATATTGTTATGCATGTGGATGTATGTTGTGATTAGACGAACTTATTTAATTGATATTCTAGTACACGTGTTGTTGTGATATATGGAATAACAATGTTAATTTTGTGATATATGAGATATTGACGCAACATTCCCACTTGTTTTATTGATTTTAGTAAATTGATATAGTATGTTTGTTTTACAATGCAATAAATTTTGGAAAGGTTGTATTTATTTATGAAGCCTTGTAAGGGGATGTGTTTTTGTTGCAAACTCATGTCCATAAATTACCTTGGCATGATGTACTAAAATGTCAATTAGGACTCGAGTCCATGCGTTTTAGAATATGCGCATTGATTATTATTGTTATGTTGATAAATTAAATTTATTTTAATTCAAAATCTTTGTGTGAATGAATTAAATTTGTTTTAATTCAAATTATTTTGCTCAAAATTATTTAAAAATATACTTCTCTTTACATAAATGGGAGATGATTATGAGCCTAGCGAAATTTTTGATCTCATAGTAGAAAATAGAATAATATTTTTAATTGAATTTCTGGTAGTAGAATAATATAAAGAATGTATGCTTAAATGTCACCCTACGCACTATGATAGTAGCAAAATAGCCTCAATAAATATGAATGGAGACTTGATCAACATAAATGCTTAGCATGACCACATTATACATATAGCATGTGTGTAGACATTGACCAATCGCTTGAGATATGGAAGCTTGTCATAATTAATTAAGTTGTTAAATGTGCTTTATTATGTAAAACAACATATACATAAATCTCGTTGAAAATTTGTTTGGATTTGTTCCATGACAAATATAGACTTGCATTTGATGAGCAGCAAATTCTCGCCAAATAGTACATTGACTCTTATTTAACATGTTTTTTAAATCCCAACATGACGCTACTTGTTTAAATAAAAATATTTTTCAAAATAGTGCGTCATCTTGAGACAAAAGGTAAAGCGTCAAGAAGTGAACTTCTTAGCTAACCTTGTCATTGGCTTTTAGACCAATGTTTAAAGACAAGAAAAAATTGTTAAGTAGGGTGGGGGCTGAGAAACTTGTGCTAAAAGTAGGCAAGAAAGTCAAGTGCCATAGGGGCATGCATGACAGATAAATAGATATGTTAAAGAATGAGCTGCTATTGGGAATTAAATGAGTCATTTTGCTCGTAAGGGTACTGAGTCAAAGTTGACAATTATATTCAAAATAAAGAAAATATTGAGTGAGCGGCATAAAATGGTACGTAAAAGTGCGACTTTACATTGCTCATAATGATTTGTACATTATGCACAAGTAGTAACATAAGAATTAATCGCCACAAGAGTGAGCTAATTAATTCTTTTGAGCAACATATGACCTTATGATAAAATGATTGAATAGTGGTGTTTTGACTAGCACTTTGGTCCACCTCCAATCCAATTGATTTTTGTCATTTTCTCATATTTAAATCTCAGTCTTTGAGATTGAATGGAACTATTTATTATTTGTGAAATAATAATTCAATCTAAATTGATTAGTTTGATCTATTCCATGTTAGAAGTAGCTTCATTATATGAGTATGATAGTGGCTCTGTCTCATTGGATTATTTAACAATTTTAGACTTATCTCTTTATGAATTTTCCATGATGTTATTTTTTCAGGAATAACATGGACACATTGAATTAGATGGGATGGCTAGATTAGCTTGAGAAGACCTGTTGGGATTACTCGCAAAAATCAACCTAATTAATGTGTAAACTCTATTTGATTGGAAAGACCTGTAAGAAACCTTATTTGTAAGGTAAACGACTCCTTATCCGCTAGAGTTAGTCCTAATAGCATATGCGAACTTATGATGTTATGAAAATTAGGCACACAGTAGAACCTCTGGTTTTCTTACTTTGTTACTCGCGTTATGATTGCTTACCTAACTTAAGCATTAGTTGCTTTGAGTACTGATATAAGCATTAGTTTCTTTAAGCATTTGTCAAGAGGTTGAGTGTCAAAAATGAAAAATTTTGAAATTCTTCACACTAATTGTAAGCGAGAGTACTTGTCTGATTACTTCAAGACAATTAAGTGAGAAAATGAGGAAATTAGATTTTGTTAAATACGGGTACGTTGATGATGGCGAAAATATGTTTTGTGCGGTCTATATCCTTAACTGGGTGCCCTAATAGTCAATTCCTTTAAGATTGAGAATGGTGAAAAGCCTAATTTCAAGGACTTATCACATTTTGGGGTTTATGTGATTTGTTCACATTATTTATTATTTTTGTGAAAACTTGGCCCTAATTTTTAAAAATGTTTGTTTTTTAAAATATTCTTTTTGAAAGTTTAAAGGGTTATTGGATTCTTAATTGAACACCCCAAGTTAAGGAATGACTAAATTGAGTTGCGCAACCAGAAAACTTTAAATGATCTATAACTTTATGGGTTAATGAAATCTATGGAAGTCACACTATCTCTCGGTGAGGGTGAGAAATTATTATCTCATTTTGTAATCCCCGATGATGTTTTGGATAGTGGGAGTGACTTGCTCCTTGGTGGGAGTGTACCACTGGAGGAAAATTCTTAAGATCCTTAGTTGTGTAGAAGTAAATGTAAAATCTTTTCTCATCGTCTTTGTGAGATTGAAGGGATAAATTTTTACTATTACTCCACATGCTTAAGTAAATATATCTTCTTGTGTAGAGACAAAATTTTTCTATGCTAATAGTGTATGGATGGTTGCTAGGAGTGATAAGTTGAGCTAAATTAGAAAAGAATCAAACTTTGAGAATGATTGATCTCCTTTGTGTAGGATTGATTAACTATTAATTATGCCCTATCTTTTTTAAAAATTTCTTATCCCAACAGGGTATTGATTATGAAGAGAGAGATTCTCCTTAGTGGTGAGAATTGTCTCCATCCACCTTATTCCAATGATTATCTCTTCTGTGGAGAATTAGATGATGATTCTTCGTGAATCAAGTTTTGGTTTTCAAGGTCAATGAACAAAGAGCGCAAAATGTGCTTACTTAAGTGTTTATTTGTGACCTAAAGTAATCGTCTATTCAATTTTGGGCTTTAAGGTTAATGAACAAATAGCACAAAGTCTGCTAGCTCACTTGTTCACTTATGACCTAAAGCAATTTTCAAGTTAGTAGAACCTTATATTTCATTGAATAATTAGTTTCACGATGATCAAGGAAGCTACGAACAGTCTAAAGAAAGAATTTTGATCTTTTGTGTGGTTGCTGACATATATGGAATTAGTTGTCACCGCTTGGAGGGGGTTGTCCTGTATTGAGGAAGGACATGGGTGAAGTAGACTATGCTTGGATTTAAGTTCCATGGAGATTGCCTTAAGAGATATCTCGTTTTGTCTTGAGAAATCTATAAGTGATCTTGTTAGCACGGTCCTAACCTAATGACAAATTGATAGGGGCATACTTTAGTTTTAATCATTGCAATTGGATAAGTAGGTGAAAGAGATATTTTGTGAATTTCCTATTTGAGCGTAATTGAGATTCTAAAGTGCACTAGGATGCGTAGTCGATTATTTTTGCAACTCTTATTGATGGTCAAATTATTAGAGCAACTTAGTGCTTTGCTCATATGAATTGTCAAATTATTATAGCAGCTTAGTGCTTTGCTCATATAGATAGTCAAATTATTAGAGCATCTTAGTGCTTTGCTCATATAGTTGGTCAAATTATTAGAGTAGCTTAGTGTTTTGCTCGTATAGATGGTTAAACTATAAGAGCGACTTAGTGTTTGTTTATCGAACTTTAGTTAATTGGTTTCTTTGATATCTGAGTGATGTCAAGAATACACGGTTGGTCGTCGTAATTGAGGCACTAATTTGGTTGTAGAGATTCTAGTAGCGCTTTAACATAGCGTCGTGTAGGCATGATTATATGTTCATCAGTTATAATTGTATGACAGCTCTAGCATACACAAGTATTGCGTTCGTCGCAGCTTTATTCCACATTATTAATAAACTTTACAAGCTTGAGGGATATAAGTGTAGGCGATGTCTTTCCCTTTTTGTGGTGTCTTTTGGACTTAGGGTCCATATGGACAAAACTGTGCAGACTCGCCACTAGGCTGAAAGCTTAGGCTCGTTAGTGGGCTGATAGACTAATAGCGGTAATAGGAGAACCAAACACATTTGCATTATTTTTCACTACACATGTTTGAGATAAAGTTGCGCAAAGGGGGGTGGTCCTAAGCCCATACTTAGTGATGTTTTACATCTTGTATTAAATAGTTTGGTTTATTTTGAATTTGATATATTAGACACCGCATTACATTATTTCATCATTATATGATTTTGTGTTCATATTGAGATGATTTTTGGATGTTATGAGCATACATGAAAGATGTCAACAGGTTTTGATTGACTCTCTTACACGAGCATTCACCTTAGTGCTTAGATAGCAAGCAAGATGAGACATTAAATTCTTGGTTGGACGGAGAATTTATCCTTATCATATATGTTGCCTTGACAATAAGGGTGAAGATGAGATTCTTTTAAAGAATCAAGCATGAAGGTTGACAACACATCTTATGTAACTTGAAGAAAACCGAATACGAACTTTCAGACAGACGCTAAGAAAACGACTAGGTTGGAATGTTCGGGTTAAGCGCTGAGATAGTGACAGGCGCTAGATAACGATGAGACTAAGATTTGTATGGCATTATATACTTTTGAGAATGAGTTTGACATGCCCAATTGAGTGAGATCTTTGCCATAACATACATTATATACTGTATGTGCTATTGATATGACCTTTAAAAAAAGAGTGAACGAATGTATCCCTGTTTCGTTACTATCCTTTTTGAGTTTCACTATGCCCTTTGTAACCTAGGACTACGTTATAAAGAGAGAGCTTAACGTTGCTACTTTAACATGTTGCTAAAGGACGATGATTGATGCGGTCCGGCGGGGCATGTCTAGAAATATAGTTGAGTTCGATTGAATTAAAGTAAGTAGTTAAGGAAGACGGTTCTATAATATACTACTGTGTTGTGACTCATTTCCTAGACGATCATGTTAATTTTTGTGTCTATCGATATGATCATAATTACAATACAGATTGAATGGTCCATGCATCGTGATGAGATTAGTTCTCGTGAGGGGTAACAGATGTTGAATCTAGTGTAACAGAATAGTCTCGGTCATAGACGAAATCAGTTATGTGTTTGTAGTGAGGTACTATGTTAGTTTGATGGTAGCTTAATATAGTACTCCTACCCCAATCCTTCTCGTCTAGTCGCATGATTCATTTCTTGTATGTGGAAGGTGATGTAGAGAGCTTAGTATTCAACCTATATGGATGAGTGAGAGATGTTGGACATTGGATTATGTGGACCCGAGTCCATTTGGCATCCACAAGATTTGTGCATATCGTGATAATTATGATAAGAGTTTATATGTGGTTAAAACTCTTATCCGTTCCGGTTGGTTTGACCGACTTAGATATTATCACGCAAGTCTTGCGGTTATTCCATTAGTTGTGGTCATGGGATATAAACATATACGCATTGGTTAAGCGTAATGAATTCATCCATGTGTAGTCCCCCAAATTATCATGTGAGGGTTTGAGTGATGCTCTCTCTGAGATTCTTCTTGGGTAACCATTATAGTGCACTTAGTCTTGGATCATGGAAAGATATATGTGACTGAATCTTGGAGCCGTCCTATTTGACGCGGACGATCTCTTGCAGCATTCTAAGGATCTTTGTGATATTCCAAGAAAGCTTGTAATACAGGTCGCCTCTTCCGCTTCTGCTATTTTTTATCTGAAGAGATAACTGGGTTAAACATCTGTTTGTGTTATTTTATGTATTTCTTTCATCTATAAAAAAATTTAAAAATATATAATTATATTCAAGCCTTTTATTTGGTATTTGTCCAAACATAAAATTTGGATATAAGAGTATATCCAAACTTTATATCTGAACTACTTCTAAAAACTAAATTGAAATATTTAATATTTCAAAAAATTTTATTTCTTATTCTATTTAACCTTTAATTTTTTTTCCAAATTATCCAAATGAGGTCTAGCTAAAAGGCAACTTGGTACGAAGGTGTCCTAAATTACCTTAGGCCGATTGTTAAGGTGTCTGGACATGACTTGGGTGTCAAAGGGCACCCTAATTACATAAGCCAAGATAAGTTTGATTGGGTACCCAAGGTCACCCAGGTGCTTGGGCACCCAAGGTCACCCTAATCGCCTAGGTAAGTATCACCTTACCAAAGGTAGGTTGTTTGGTTGCTCTTGTGAGCATTAGTCTACGTATCTAAGCAAACAATCTGGACAATAACTCAGACACCGAGACAATCGCCTAGGTGTCTGACTAGATAATTATTTGCTTATGAATATCTTATATTGAGACTTCATGTGTATCGAATTTAATCTCAATTATAAATTAAATTTAGTTTAAAGTAACAACAAACTTAACAAGAAAGATAATTAAGTGATTAATTAGTTTTAAATTTTTTGTTAATGAATTTTAATCATATAAATTGCTCAAGTTTCTTTGATATATTCTATTTAATTTTCATTATAGTTTCCATCAAATTCAAACTCATGTACATTTAATAAGGTGTAGTATATTATATGAGACAAAACAACACACACACACACACATATATATGTGTGTGTGTGTGTTATAATTTCTATTGATATTATGAATTTATTTATTTTTATGGATTAAATTATAGTTGTTATGGACGATTGTCTGGACGTCCAATTACAGGAAAAATACTTAAATGATGACCGATTGCACTCAAATAATTAGATAGTGGTTCGAGTTGTAGACATTTATAATTAATCAAACTTTGTATTTTAATACATAATTAAAATTTTGCTTTATTATTATATTTGTTTTATTTTTCTTTGCTTTATTAAGGATTGACTATATTCTTGAATTCGAGAATAATAATTTGTTATTAGACATATATCTTATTTTAATACATAATTAATTTTCTATTTCATTATAATATTTTTTTTTGTTTTTTTGTAAATAAATGAGTTGGAATTAATAGAGAGATTGATTTATTTTCAAACATTGATTATTTGTACTTGAAGTTCTTGTATATATAGTAGCCTCTTATTTTATTTACATGTAAAATATAAAGTTATATCTCCCTAGAAAACTATATTAATATTATCTAATCCCCTCATAGTTGGTCCAAAGGGTCGGATATCAGGTTATCAAATTTTTTTTAATCTGATCTCTCAAATGTTTATTTTATGCTATCAAAGTAACATAAATTGCATTTGTGACGCTTTAATAGTCCTTAATTGCTATAAATTTTATCAAGTTTGTTCAATGTTACCTTTTGAATTATCAACAAGTTTTATTATTTGAATGGGTTAACTTTTATTCAAGTATTTTTTATTGTATTAATTGTACATTCTATTTGATTTATTTTCATATATTATAATATTTCTAAAATTCAAATTGTTTATTTGTTTGATGGTATAAAATAACATTAGTAATACGTAGTTCTTATTGTGCTTTTTTCCCCATATTTTTATGTAAAAATAAGAATGTTATTTTTATTAATTTAATTTTTTATTAATAAAATAAATTGTATGAAATTATGAATTAAAATAATAATTAAAGCACTTTTACACTATGTTTTTTAGCTGAGCGACTGCTTAGACAATAAGTTAAATTCATCGTCTAGAATCATTTGAATAATTTAACAACTATAAATTATAAATGAAAATCCATCAAGCATCGATTATTCATTTATAAGGCAAAAGAAAAAAAAAATTATTTTAATCCATTAAAATAAAATAAATATGACAAGCGAAATGAAGTAATATTTCACATTTCTTGAAACCATGTATAAAACTTTCTTCTGTTCCTCAACCCAACGAAGAGATAAAGAGACCCAAAAATGAATCTCTTTTCCTTACTTGAAATTCTTAAGAAAATTGGGGGATTTATAAGTAATTATGTTACAAATACACTAATCAATGAGTGTATAATAATAAAATTGGGAAGATATCCAAAGTCCACGGATTTCCACTGACTTATCATAAAGTAATTATAACAAATTATATAATACCTAATTTTTTATTATTTTAGTCAATCAATGTTTCTCAATGAACCTATGTATATTCTAATCTTTCCTGATAATTTGCATTTAGAGCAAACTTGACGCGACGTGCTTGCGTGCGGGCGTGTGTGTACATATATATATATATATATATATATATATATATAAGTATTGCAGTTACAATACAATTACAAAATAAATATTATAAAAAAAATACAATTTCATAAATAAAAAAACTCTTATAATTTAACAAATAAGAAAAAAAAATAATCCTTAAGTCACATTTCTTAATTTTCTTATTGAAAAGAAATTAATTCTAAAAAAATTAATTTTTAGTTTATTTGTTTTAAATAATTTTATCAATTATAATTTTTAATTAATAATAATGCATTTGGATAAATAGAAGAATAATTTTTAAATAGTTTTTTTAATATTATATTAAAAAATCTCAATTAAAATTGTCACTTTATATCTCAAATTAACACTCAAATTTATTGTTAAAATACATAAAATTAGAGGAAATATTAAATTCAAATGAACATTGTTCCTACGCATGGCAACAGGGCGGGATGTCCCTTCCCCAACCACATCCCCGTCTATATTCTCTGCCTCCTACTCGACCCCATCTCTTCTAGAGATTCACTCCGATCCTGATCTCGTTCTATTCCCGAATCTCGATATTTTTTTTAAAGTAAGTTAAAACTTTTTTAAGTAAGTAAATCAAAATTTTATTGTCAAAATATTCAATACAATAAAAAATAATATGAATGTGATATCAAAAATCTTAAAATTAATTTTATATAGTATTGGTTATTGATAAATATAGTATATATATGAATAAAAAAATTTAATATATAAATGAGGCAGGGTAACTATTCCCTGACCTCCCTCGAACTCGATCGAGTTTTAAAATTCGTACCCTAATTCTATTCTGACTGTATTTATGAATATCCTATACCTGCCTCATTAAAATTAGGTAGAACATGTTCAATCGTACGAAACAAATTAACATCCCTAACTGTTACTTATTGGAAGAAAAAAAAAACTCATGAATTAACATGTTACATTAATGTTTATGGTGCATTGGGTCGTGTTGCTGGATTTCGTGTTTAAAAATGGAAAACAATTAACGCAGTTGTTTCCGTGTTTTTCAAAACAATGAAAAACTCCATATCAACATTGTGCTGGCAATATGGACATTGTTTTCTCAAATCAATTTTTAAATGGATACAAAAGCTGATTCTTTCTATGCATATCGGATTGTGTTCACATGGCTGGTCGTCTTTAATATTTTATTGGGTCACTTCTGTCGTTTTGGTCGATCCTTGTTTACCCACTTTGTTAATAGAAAGTCAAAAGTGCCGAGGGTCGGCCCGCTTGGGTGCAGCCTCAGTGGCACCGAAATCCAATGATATTGCTCTCCCTCCGCGTTAAATGTAATCTATATATTCCTGCTTTTAATGAAACGGGCCAGTAGAGTGGAGTGGAATATACATAAGAGAGAGATTAGGGCGGCCAATATTGGATACGACACTATACAAATTTAGCAGATTTTAGGTTAGATTTAATAATCAAAATCGGATTAGACATGATTAATATAATTGTTATTTGTGTCATGTTTGAATTTGATTCGATTAATTCAAAATTGATACGATTATTAAATATGTCTCATAACCCTTGATTCGAAAATGATACATTTAACCTATTAATTCGAAATCGACCTGATAAAATGAAATTGTTACTATTAACACGATTATATACATGTTTTACTTTATTTAATATAATACTATAAAATAATTTAAAAAATATATTAATTATTAAGTAATATAATTATTAGCTTTAATCATGAATATAAATATATAAGTATTTAATATAAAAATAATAAAAAATTTTTAAAAAAACTTTTTAGTTGAATTCATCTTTATCACTTTAACAATAAATTGAATGAGACCATATAGATTACAAGACAAATCCTAATAAAAGAATAAATAAATTAATAAATTAAACTGTATTGATTAAGCATAATAGTCTTGTAATCGCTCTAAATATTCTAAAATAATATTATTAAACTTAAATAAATCATATATGGCTCTTCTTTCTCTCTTTCCCTCTAAAATAATGTTGTTAAACTATATTATATTAATTATTTTTTTAAAAAAAATTATGGTAACAAACATAAATTAACTAGCATCTTTTTTGAAATCCTTTTGGAATAATTTTTTTAAAATCTTTTTTTGATATAATTTTGGAAGAAACTTTTTGTATCTATATTTAATTCGGTCTTATAAATGTATTTGACATTTGAACCTAGATGAAACATCATTTGCTAAAAATTTTTATTTTAATTTGAACAATACGTGTTAATAAATGGTAATTTTTTTTTCTTTTGTTATTAAAATTATGATTTAAATAAGAATGCCTTGATTGAACAATATATTATGATTTGAATGAGAATGATTTATATATAATTTATTCACGTAGTTCATTCATGTCAAATAGGACATTCGTGCCAAACAGGTTATTCGTATTAACCTGTTTAATAAACGAGTCATGTTTGGGTTGGAGAAGTTGACACTATTAGTTAATCGGATCGTATTTAGGTCGACACTATTTTTAGGATGTGTCCTAACATGACCCAAACACAACATGTGAACACGAATTGCCACCCTCGAGAGATACTAAAACCCATCACGGATTTGGAAAAGGTATCCCATGCCACCCTTCTCTTCCCTGATTATATATTTAAATTACATAAATTTAGTTCAATATTTTTATAATTTATTAAATATTTTCACATTAATAAATCTAAATATGTGTATATGTATACTATATGCAAATATATTATGTATATATTATTTGAATACATATTTGCAGATTTTTATTTTTAATAATATAAGTTTACTAATTTTACTTTTTTAAAATTAATTCTTAAACAAAGAGGTACAGGGTTTAGCGAGACGAGGCGAGGGTAGTGATAGGGACATAATAAATGAGGCAGGGACAAGGGAGACTATTTTTAAACGGGATAGGGATATGGGACAACCCTCGCCCCGAACACGCCTTATTGTCATTCCTAATTAGGAGTGCTTCATCTTTTTTATGTTGATAACTCGATTTATAATTTATAATTCGAGGATCTTCACTTACTTTTGAATGGAGAGAATCCTTATCTTATAATTTATATTTGAATATAGTGGTAGATGTGCAACTCAAGCAGCCCAAACCAAGCTTGAAGCCTATCTAAGCTCAGCTTGAGTTAAGACAATTAGCTCGAGCCTAATGTTGAGCCCAAGCTATCCAATCCGAACGAAGGATCTTTGGTAATTGAATGAGATGAATGGAGGTTTGGTGATCGAAAGGGAAGAAGAAGGGTTTGAGGATTGGAGATGTATTACAACTGTTGGCGTGGCACTAGAGATGAACAAAGAACATCGGTGCTACATGTAGGGCTGCAACTAGGTTTGAGAAATGAGAGAAGGTAAATTAGAGTTTGTTTAAAAATACTTATATATCATACCAATCAATGGTTTAGATCTCATTTTATAAATCAAATGATAGAGGAATAAAAGATATTTATATATAATATATGGATTGGGCTTGGGTTGGACTTGGGTTTCCTAAGACTAAGTCCAAGCCTAGCTTGAATTAAAGTCGTGCTTAGATTTTCTTGCCCAAGTCCATCACAAGTTACATATAACACAGCCTAAGCCCTAAAAAATCGGACTGTGATGAGAAGGCTCGTGCGAAGTCTTTAAAAAAAAAGCTCATCTACACACCGAAATTGGCCTTCTTCCTGCATTTAGAATCTTCAAGGGTGAACTTGCTGGGGAAGTTGGCACATTTAGCAAAGCAGTCATTAAGAAAATTATAAACTTGCAACTTATCATCATTCAACTTAGGGAATTGTCCACAAAACCCACCAAAAATAGGAAGCCTTAAGAGTACCACGATATCTTCCAATGTTGGTGTAAATTCACCTCACGTTGCGACAAATGTATGCAAATTTGTCCTGTATTGAGAAATTAGAATACCTAGACTGCATGTATGACATTTAAACCTAACCCACAACATAGGAGGATATAGTCCAGGAATTTAGCTTTCTTCAAGATACTCTTCAATTCTTTATTTCATACAATATCAAATGTCCACTAAAATCTATCAGTAGGAGGTCCTATGGTAGAGGGATACTTATGAAAAGAATGTGGAAAGTTTTCTCGCTTAACTCTCAGTCTTGACACTGATTTGGGAGGAAACTAATCTACATCCTCCACTTGAGGCTCTTCACTCAAGAACACGATGTTAGTAATGAGATTACTCTTGGGGTGAAAATCCTTGAGATTTTTTTCAAAACTTGTCAAAGGACCAACCATATATGGAGCCCTCTCCCAAAGGCTTTCATTTGGGACTTCAAGAATTTATCCATTTTTTATGAGAAGGCTGATGGTATCCATAAAATTGGGCGAGGTGAAAAATATGGAGTAAGAAGTGTTAGGCAAAAAGAAAGAAGGCTCTAGTACGACTTGGCTGAAAAGAAGAAGAATGCTAAAACAATGCTCACGGTAGGGAATCTCACAATAGTAAAAATATTTCGATGAAAATAAATAGGGTCAATCCACTATTTATAATTGACGAAGTAATGGTCATAATTACTGAATCTTCAAAAGTAGTGCAACTCTTTAGAGGTATGATATGACGTTATTAGTAAGAAACATCTCTTTTTATGATCTCGCCAACAAAATGGAGCCTCACTAGCATAACTGCCATATATAGTGGTAGCAAAATGTCAAAAGCCATGACCTTTCAAGATAGCCACAATGGTTGAAATAAAGTGACGAGACAAATGAAGAGACACAATGGTTATGAAACCTTATGGCATGTGTGAAACTGTTAATATCCCACAAATTGAAAATCATGACACTTTCACACATGAGAAAAAATGCAGGTTGTTGGCTTACCAAAATCTATGGTATCCACGTGGCAACACCTCAAGTTGACACTTGTATGGTCCAATATATTCTAATGACCACATCAACACCTTTACCATAACAACATGGTCCACTCTTGAAGTGACACATAAATAGCATAGAACAGTTCCTAATTAAAGGATCGTGGCACTGTCATAAGGATGGAGCTCCCTATAAAAATCTCTATTATGTCGTGATTGCCTTTTTATCCACATTACAAAATAAAGTCTTGTCAAGTACGACAAGCTTATAGAGTGAAGGTCCCAGAACTTAGTTAACTAGTTCTCTATCATGTGAAAAACTTTGTCGAGCCAAGCCCTCAACTCCCTAATATGTCACAAGTCTTCAATAATTCCCATAAGGAATTTTTAAGCTCTAGTAAAGCTCACACACCTTTCCAAACCTATGGTTACTTAGGACTTGACGGCAAGTCTTGGGAGATCTTCATGGTCTGGTATGTGGCTATAGTGTGACCTTCCCATTATAATCCACATTTCAAAATACTCAGGATCCTGTGGTATGAAGGTTAAAATATTGGGCTCTTCAAAGACTTTCACGACCTTACTGTGAGACTCTTTAGACTTTCTAAAATAGAAAGATATTCTACAACTTTTTAGCAAGTTCTTATAACCTTCTATGACATTTTTACTAGTTTTTACCACATTTTGAAACTTTCTATGGTGTTCTATAGCTACCTCATACTTTGGACACTAACTGGGCATGTAGAGATCCCACCACATTTAGTGCATGTCATGACCCGAAATCGAAAATCATGGCAATAGGGTCGTTTGACCCAACTCGAGGATAATGCACTAAATCCACCTATTAAGACAATTTCATTTCGTTTTAATGCTTATACTTGTTCAAATCCCGTAACAGGATTAATTGAAATTAATTTTTATTAAGTTCAACTACACAATAAATATATATTAGTGATATACAAATGCACAAGATGGTTACACTATTTAGCATTGACTCTGCTGTCCAATGATATAAACATATAAGTACAAGAAATCTATAAAAAAGGTTTAAGCACCCTTGTATAAAATGAATAATAATACAATCTAAGTTGGTCTTTCATCTGAAATCAATCTTGCAGTTGTCATCTACAAGTTCAGTATCCACAATTCCCATGAATAGCATGGGTGAGCCATAACACTCAAAAGGGTTTCTCAAAACACAAAAGTACAAAACATGTAAAACTAATGCAAGCTCGACGAGGGCAATCCCTAATATTCAGTATGTAACACATGCACACAATAAACATCATATACCAATCCACAAATATAGATACACTAATCAACAGGTTAACATATAATTCAATGTTACATAACAACAATAAAATGAACGATGTATTACGGCAATACATCCATGTATACTTGCCTTACAATGCGCCGTCATTTTCTAATCAAAGTAATATCAACAATAATATATGTATATATATATATATATCCAACATGTGTCATTCATAGCACAACTATAAAATCAATATATATATATCATCTATCAATGCAATCAATGTCATACTCATGCTCAATCTGTACACACTTTCATGAATGTATTATACCATACTTTATAATTTCATGCTCATGTTATAATACATGCATGGTCTCATTAAGCCTGTCCTAAACTTGTGGGTTTATAGACTCAATACCTGAGGTGTCGTTCATAAGCTATTAACCCATTAGAATCAGGCAACCTCCCGTACATGTTTACATCTTGTCACTAGCAATAAAGATCCAAGTAATAAGGATAATCATAATCCATTTAAGAATAATCTATTTAATCTTATTAAATCAATATGATCTTATTAAGGCATCATTCTATCGCATACTATATCAATGGATCCAATTGCACAAGATGTAATGCATAAAACCGATATGCATGATCAAAACATCTATTTACATCTTAAGGAATAAAATCATAAAATTCAAGTATCATCACATTTACAATACACACACACACACACACACATATATATATATATATCTAATAATAGATATAACATAATATTTACAATAGTTAATTATGAAGACCCTATAATAAGTATGTAGTAATAGACAATCAATGCATAATTGAGAGAAAATATTACTTAAGTTTTTTGTATTTAAGCATCAGATATCTTATGAGTTCATTAATTTATCTTCTTGGGCTTCCCTAGCCCATAGTACTTAGATTTAATGTCAGTTTCATAAATTTTCTAGAGTCGATCATATTGTAGCCTATACATAGAGTATTCGTTTGCCTAAGCAAATGTTAAATATGAGTTATTAGACCTCAAAAACCTTAAAGAGGTCTTTCATAAAGATCCCATATCATTTAAATGTTTTTTTTGGGCACTCCAACCTCAATGGCAAGGTTCGTTTGGACAATCGGGGACCCGAAGGTGGTCCTACATAAATATATAACATGACAAGAATGCCTCTAGTAATAAATTAGGCAATTAAAGTGCAAACTATAATCTGAAAAGGGCATGTCCAAGGTTTTTGAGCACCTTGAATCCAAATATAATGTTAAATTAAGTAAATTATGACCTAGTGGTGGTCCCACCTAAATTAGTAAAATGACCATAATCCCTTTAAAATTAGTTTAAGTTATTAAATAACTAATTAAGATATGAAAAAGGTGTTTCCAAGGTTTTTGGAGCCCTAAATCAAAAGTTGAAGTAAAAATTAGGACATAAATGTGTAATATTACGATAATTCCCTTAGGCATAAAACATATATTTAAAGGAGGAAATAAGTTACAATGAGACTTATATAAGGGTTTTGGACTTTCTGGATCTGTTTAGAAGGTCTATTTTATGAGACGATATCTTTATAAACGTGAAGTTAATGTTAATAAATTTATGAAAATACTATTATATATTTCACTTTTATTTCAATTTCATAGTTTATTTCGTAATTTTTTTAAAAACTAGTTCATTGATTTATAATTTTTTCACTTCATTAAGTCTCTTTTGAATTTCATAATCTTGAAACCAAACAACCCTATTTCAACTTTATTCTAAAAATTCAGAAATGAGGTTATCCTCATTCCTATTTCAGTTCGCCAAACAATAGTTCACCAAATCTTATGCCTAAATAGCCCTATACCCAACAGTAACTAGACCAGCCTAGGGTCCATGAACTGAATACCCATTGACAAACACATACCCGATTTGACCTTGACTTATTGACTGGACCCGACCTAGTTGACCAGTCAATGCCAGAATCGGTGCTAGTCACCTTCTTTGGCGCTGGGGGCCAGAACTCTATTTTTTTAAGTTGATTTTATGGTTTTTCATGTTCTTTTTGCCCATTCTTTCACATTAAGATCATTTAAGATTCCTTTTAATTATTTATTCTCAGTTTCAAAGGTTAAAACCCGAATCTTCGACGAGTTACGGTTCTCCAGCGACCATTTCTTATCTAGTCTATTGCATTTTGCTTAGAACTTTGGTCCTATCCCACTTCATTCGGTTCGTAGAACATTACAGACTTTAATTTGATCTTTAAGAATAGACTATGCAATCACAAAACAAACAGAGGTACCACCCCAAGTTGATGATGGCACACTGTTGAAACATGGCCATTCTCAATACACACACTAGCATACACTTGTACCTACTCTAATAAACTATATTTCATCCACTGAAAATCTCAAATGATTTATTCTAGAGGAAACCCAATTGCTAGTTCTTCTTCTTTTTCAACATGTACACATATTATGCACAGATACACAATGTCACACACCAATCTTTCACATTTACTTTATGGTGTCCAAACTTATGGACAGGCCATTCCAAGGCCCAAATCAATGCCCAAGATTTTAAAAATCTGGAGACCCATATGCAGGTTTTTTTTCCACTTTATATATATATATATATCGATACATATAGGCATACCAGTACCCATATAAACGTACATAAACACACATTTATACACCCATGCACATTCATATACATTGTAGAGGACTATATGGAGGTCTAGAACCCCTACCTGTTAATGTTCTAGAGAGTGTGTAGAGAGAGAATGAGGAGAGAGGGAGAGG
The DNA here is from genome assembly GCA_008638375.1 of Nyssa sinensis. Lineage (NCBI taxonomy): Eukaryota > Viridiplantae > Streptophyta > Magnoliopsida > Cornales > Nyssaceae > Nyssa > Nyssa sinensis. The sequence continues at coordinate 52,815,907 of CM018031.1, read as the reverse complement.
AAGAGAGAGAAATTTGAAAATAGGGAAGGTCATCCAAAGAGAAAGATAGGGGGAGGGTAGTTTTTTGTTGTCTTGTTACCAGTAAGTGAGTCATCTCTCTTCCACAGATATAATGGTACACTAGTACAAATACTAACATCTCCGACATAGGATTTATTTTTGGGCAATAACAAGGTACCACAAGGAATTGTCTAGAAATTTGCACCAACCTTCCTTGAGAAGCTTTGTGTTGCCCATATATTTATCCTAGAGGGAGGTAAATAAGGTATTTTGCAAATATTACTTTCTTTTTGAAACTTTAAAAATAAATGTTGTAAATACACAAGTAAATAAACAATAGAGAAAGAGAGCAAACACAACCATTTATGAGGTTCGAAAAATTTCTTACGTCCTCGACTTAAGCATCCCCACTTATATTTTTCCACTATTGTGACTTCCTTGCAGGTAGAAACCAAACATTTACAATGAGAAGATCGCAATCCTCTTATCCTTGCAAAATATACCATTTTGCCTTATCAAGTAGCACTTACCCATAACTCTCACCGCAATGAGATGATATAATGTTGTTTATCAAAAGGCACTTTCTTCGAAAATAGATTTGGCACAATCAAATGCTTGCCCACTACAAATAGATCTGGTGTAAACTCAAAGTATTTAAGATGAGTAGAACTTTTAGACCTAAATTTTAATATTTGGATTTAAAGTCAAGAATAGAGATATAGAAGTGTAATGATGTAAAAATATGGCATAGAATACCCTAGAGAACCTCTATTTATAGGTCTTAAAAGAATATGTCTGTTACTTTTCAAAAATAGCCATTTTTCTTATTTTTGTTTGTTTAAAATTTGAATTCGTGATTGCCAGATCGACAAATTCAGTCGACTGAATCTTTAACCAGTTGACTGGATTGAGAACTGGTCGACTGATTATGTTAACTGAATTTCTAGAAAGTTTGAGATCCAATTATTCAAGAATAATCAGTCAACTAGTTCTGATGTATACTATTATTAGTCTTAAAAAATAATTGACTAAATTTCCTTAGAAGTCGACTGAATTGGAAAGTGCGTCTTAGGCTATTTTGTGAAGTTCTTAGAATTGGTTGACTGATTTGATCAGTGCAAAAATAAGCCTTAAGAATCAATCGATTGATTACATGAATTAGTCAACTGGTTTGGACAATGAGTGTCTTTTGGCTTATTTTTTTCAGCATACTTTTATCAAAACCTTTTGATTTTTCAAAACTTAAAGTATGACATTTGTTTTTTTTTGAAAAAATCATTTGAGGTTAGTTTTTAGTTGATTATTTTTATGACCAATGATCAATCTAATCCTAAATCACTCAAAATTCAAAATAAGGAAAATAAAAGTCTTCACTTGACTTGTCTTGAATCCTTGGGCTCGAGTACATCCATTTGCTTAATTCACCATGAGAGCATTCCAGTTATTTTGATTCTCTCCTTGAAGCATGTTATTGAGTGGAATCTTTTAACTTGATGGACTTTATCATTTCTTAGTCAACAATCTTATCTGACCTAAATGACCTATTTGTATTGTCACTTGGATAAAACATTAACATATTGGATAATGTTTTGTAATCATCAAAATTATCGAGATACCCTTAGTTGAAAACCTTTGGGGCTAAGACTTTGCATGCTAAATAAGGCGCCACGTGGCCCGTCTATCATATGTGCATGTATGCGCTCGAAAATAAACTATATCAAAAGCACACCAAAATTGGTAGTGAAGCTAGTTTCAACATGTAGATTCCAAATATGTCCACCGTTCCTATAAATTCGATTGTTAAAATTTTAAAATTTATCTATGTCCCAAATTTGACTATGTGGCCCTATAGCCCACATTAATCCCAAATAAATTTCTCAAATTATATCTTAGGCTCATAATATCATATTAATCACTAATAATTTATTTTCATATTTTGTTTAACTCATTTACATTTAATTAATTATCTGCCTTTGATTCGAACTAGAAAATTATTAAAATACCATTTGATAATTTTTTGACTCGTTACATACTCCAACCCTTATAAGAATTTCATCCTCCAAATTTCTGCTATATTTAATCAATCTTGAAAAAACGTTACCAAAATATCCATTAGTGATTTCCCAAGTCGTTACAATTTCCTATCCTTATAGAAATTTTGTACTTGAAATTTAAGTTACATCTACAATGTAACTATTCACAATTCATTGAGAGAACATGAAATTCTCTCCATCTGATCTGACACCACACTAAGGTCTATATTGTTTTATCTCTATCACAAACTGAGTCTAAGCATACTAGGGTTAAGCTTCTAACCCTTAACCTAATAAATAAAAGGACTGACGAGGTCTTTCACACATAAGTCTAAAGGCTACAATTAACAACTATATACGAATCTAATCCTTTGTAGACACTATCCAAAACGTGCATACCTCTCAATAAGAGAGTTCAATAGAAAAGAAATTCTTAAGTCTCAAGTCCAAGATAACATGAGCAACCGTTGCTCAATCCCAAACACAAGGAAATCAACTACAAGCAATAACATTCTTACTTAACATCTCTTAGCCTCATATGTCACTTTTTCAATAATTTACCATCTTCCCAACATCTTTTCTCTTAGTACTTTTATGGTCTTATGTGTCCTATGGGATAAGATTTAGTTAAGTAAATTAGAATTTTACCAATAATTTGGTAATTGATATTAAATGGTAAAAACTTATAATGTACTAAAAGAAATCATGTAGCATATGTTAAGTAGAAAGAGAAAGAGTGTGTGTATGTATGTTGGCTTTGTTTTAGAATTAATGTTAAGAAAGTCACGGTTGTAGGTATTGCTTTCATTGTATCGGATTTTTATCTGAATATGATCCATTTATCTAGATATGGTATGAGTAACTTGATCTAATAATTCTAATTAATAATTTCTCTAGTTAAATGGATCAAATATGAATTAAGCAAATCCAACCCATTAACGATCATATCTAATTAAATATAACATATAAATAAATTTTTATATATTATAAATGATATACCACAAAGTGATAGACCAGTCTCCATGTGACACGTGTGACTACAGACCAGTTAAAGCTCGGTCATCCAAAGCAGACTCAAACAATCAGCCATCCAGAGTAGGCTTAGGCGCTCAACCTTTAGAACTCACAGGTCTGAGCATAAGGCCTTCAGAGCATCCCTTAGGGTTCAGAAATCATCACCGCCTTGAATATCCTACCGAGCTAAGGAAAAAGAAATAGTCTTCAATAAGGAAACTACCACCTACGGATATCTATCAAGTGTAGTCTCCAACATGGTAATTTTCGTTCTCTGATGATCAAATCTCTACATTCATGGCTCCAAATCCTAATCAACTTAGGAAACCAGCAGCCTATAAATAAAATCCTAAAGTACGCTGTTACATTCATGCTCATTCTTTGGTTTATAATTACAGTCTTTCAATTCAGTTTTATTGACTTAAGCATCGGAGCGGCTACCGCCAGAGCCAACCCGGTGGCCCTATGATCCTTCTCTTTGAGTGTTTCTCAAACAACGAAGTTCGAAGCACCTACCGACCAAAAAGTGCAGCATCAGTTGGCGCTGTCTGTTGGAAAGACAATCGTTCTTTCAAAGGTTCTATTCTCTATAAACAACCTTATTCCCCTTCTCATCAGGGAATCATGGCTCCCAATCTTCGCCCAAGAAAAAATGCTCAAAATCTTCAAAACCCTCAACACCGGCCGCTTGCTAGACAAGGAAGGGGACGAACAACTGACCTTATGCAGTAACAGCTTGACCTAGTTAAACGACAGAACGAGTTAATGCAAGAACAGCTTCTGGCCATGTCCAAAACTCTGGCGATACTCACCCAAAACCTCGGAACCAATCCTTTGAATCCACTCGTCAACACGGCTGATCAAAGGACACAACCTCCTACCGTCACCACAGACGGAGTATTTCATGAAGAGATTCCTAGTAATCAATCGGTGTACCCCCAATGTGCCACCCACATTGGCAGAGACCCCTCAGCTATCGGTAGCCATAGGTAGGGGGATACCAACCTTTATTCCAGACGTCCACTATCGAAGCACCACTAGGGCTCCAACCCTGGGGGCTTCAGGAGCGAATCCAGTGCTGCAAGAGTCTCAACCTCAAGAGGCTCCAGTTCCTCTAGCTCAAGAGCACCAAAATCCTCCTCCAGCCATGGGACATGCCCATCCTATTCATATGGGAGCCGAAACTACAAAGCAAGACTCACAAGAAGTCCCGCTTAGGGACCTACGAAGAGCTGAAGAAGTTACAGACTCTATGGACCACACAGTTGTGATGAAAGGTATTCAAATCCTTCTAGAGCAAGATGAACTAGGCAGGCTACTCGGAAGGCTCGCCACGCTGTTTACCCCTGCTATCATGGTTGAGGAGAGGCCGAGAAAATTTGTTGTCCCAAAGTTCACCCCTTACGATGGGACTAGGGACCCGGGGGACCATCTTTCTCATTACCAGCACACCATGGCACTACATGGGGCTTCTGACGCCTTCATGTGCCATACATTCATTACCAGCCTCAAGGGCACAACACTGAAGTGGTTCCACCATCTCCCACCGAACTCAATCACCAGTTTCTACGAGCTCGGCAAGTGTTTCCTAGACAGGTTCATGACTAGCAGAAGGTTGAGGAAGGGCTCAGAATTCTTGCTTAAAGTAAAATAGTCCAAAGAGGAGCCCCTTCGAGAGTACATTGCACATTTTAACGCCGAGCTCACAGAGATTACAAATTGCAGCCCAAGCTTTTTGGTGGCTGCTATGACCTCTGGACTCGCACAAGGAGGCTTTAGGGATTTTCTGACAAAGAGTCCTCCTACCGATATGGCAGCCCTCATGGATCGGGCTAGGAAGTACATAAATCTAGAGGAAGTAAAGAGCCCTTCTCAAAAGAGTAAAGAACAAGCCCAACAGGATGACCAGAAGAAGGACTCCAATACAATCAGGAAAAGGGTCAAAAGCCCAGACAGAATAATGGCCTCTAGAACTCTAAACAACACTGCTCTAAGGGGATTCACCACCTTCATTCCTCTGAATGCCTCCCTAACTCACATACTTTGGCCAGTCCGAACATGTGAAAACCTAAAGTGGCTAGAGCCTCTACGAGGCGATCCCGGTAACTGAGACCAAAGCAAGAGAGGATGACTACGAGAGTTTGTCAGGTAGGACGGGAGGCAGAACCCCTGTAATGATAGGCCCTAGCAGAGAAGGCTGGACCGGAGGCTGTAACAAAGGGAAGGACGGAATGAGCCTCAATAGTAGAATAACCAGGTTATCTTCATCCTCCACGCAGACACCCCGATAGTTGGAACGTCCAACAGAGCAAGGAAAAGGTATGCTCGGGAGGTTAAAGCTACCCCCAGCATACTATAGATCTCCAATATTGAGAAAAGATTGAAGCCTGTGCTTGAGATCCGGTTCTCAAATCAAGAACTTTCAGGAGTACACTGTCCTCACAGTGATGCCCTCATTATCTCCCTTAAGATTGCCAACTTTGAGATCCGAAGAGTCTTGGTGGACACAAGGAGTTCTGCGAATGTGTTATTCTACGAACCCCTCAAACAGATGAAGCTCAACCTCAATGACATCAAACCCACCGTTGCAATCATGGCTGAATTTGACGGGAACCTCAGTACCTCACTAGGGAGGATTGACCTTCCTACTATAGTAGGGGAGGGAGATGGACAAAAGACCACGATGTCAGAATACATGGTTCTGAACGCCAAGTCCCCTTACAATGTCATAATTGGAAGACCTTGGCTACACCAAATGGGAGTGGTCACCTCGACACTCCACCAGTGTTTGAAGTACGTCCATAATCATGCTGTCTACTCCATCATAGGATGTTAACTGACCTCTCGAAAGTGTCACGCTCTCTCGCTCAAAGAGAGGTCCTCTAAATAGCAATTACTGCACGCTCGTGAATGCGTGGATTCAGACCTCTCCCACCATCACGAGGCGAAAGACTTCCTTTCCAGAATTGATGAGCCTCGAAGTCCTAGAGGAACGGATAGTAAGGCTAAGCCTATAGGGGATCCTATCAAAGTGCTGGTCAGCTCAGAAGAACAAGGGCGTTACTTACAGATCGGTCCAAACCTGACACCTACCGAGCAGGAAGAGATGATAGAATCTTGAGAGACAACCTCTTTGTGTTCGCTTGGGAAACAAAGGATATGGAAGGCATTGATCCATACCTCATTACTCATAAGTTGATGGTAGATCCTGACCACCCACTAGTGAGACAAAAAAGAATGACACTCACTCTAGAGCGACATCGGAGCATTAATGAGGAGGTCCAAAGACTACTTGAGGCCTGGATGATACGAGAGGTAGTTTACCCAGAATGGTTAGCCAACACCATTCTAGTCAAGAAGAAAAATGGCAAGTGAAGAGTCTGTGTTGACTATACAGACCTCAACAAGGCTTGTCCCAAAGATAGCTTCCCTCTCCCACGGATTGACCAGCTAGTCGATGCCACTACAGGGCATGAACTCATGAGCTTCATGGATGCCTACTCTAGATACAACCAGATCCAGATGTACCCATCAGACCAGAAAAAGACAGCTTTTATTATCGGGCGAGGTCTCTATTGCTATAGAGTGATGCCGTTCAGACTGAAAAATGCTGGGGCAACATATCAGCGTCTGGTAAATAAGATGTTCAGTCCTCTGATCGACAACACCATGGAAGTTTACATAGATGATATGCTGGTCAAAAGTGTATAAAAGAGCAGCCATTTCCAGCACTTGGCTCAAACCTTTGACATCTTGAAGCAACATAAGATGAAGCTGAATCCTTTGAAGTGCACCTTCGGTGTAACCAACGGAAAGGTTTTGGGGTACATTGTCTCTCAGAGAGGTATTGAAGCAGACCCCACTTAGATTAGGGCATTGATTGGGCTGGAGTCGCCAAAGACCAAGAAAGACATTCAAACTCTGAACGGCAGAATTGCAGCTTTGAGCAGATTTATCACCAAGTCCACTAATCGCTGCCTAACGTTCTTCAAAGCCTTGAAGGGTAACAGAACCTTACAGTGGTTAGAGGAATGTGAAAAAGCTTTCCAAGAATTGAAGGAATACTTAGCTTCCCCTAAACTATTGTCAAAGCCAGTCTAGGGGGAAAAACTACTCCTCTATCTTGCTGTCTCTGAGAACACCGTCAGTTTGTACTGGTCAGATAGGATAGAGGTGTTCAGAAGCCCATATTCTATGTCAGCAGAGCTCTATTAGATAAGGAGAAAAGATATCCAGAAATTGAAAAGCTGGCCTTTGCTCACATAATTTCGGCACGGAAGCTCCGACCTTACTTCCAAGCGCATCCCATTGAGATTCCAACGGCCTATCCATTGAATTCAGTCCTAAGGAAGCTTGAGGTCTTAGGACGTTTAGTCAAATGGTCCGTGGAACTAGGGAAATTTGACATATCCTATGTCCTACGAGCCGCTATTAAAGGGCAAGCCTTGGCTGATTTTGTTGCTGAGTTTACCCCAGCACTGCAAGACATGGTACAACTTTGTGAAAGCTCGGGTGCATGGTCGTTTTACATCGACGGATCGTCCACAGACCATGGTTCTGGCGTTGGCTTGGTACTACAATCCCCTGATGGGCTTATCGTAGAAAAGACAATCAGCCTAGGGTTCAGAGCTTCCAACAAGAAAGTTGAATACGAAGCCCTTATCCTTGGTATGAAGCTAGCTCTGGAATGCGAAGCTTAGAACCTCGAAGTCTTCTCTAATTCCCAACTGGTGGTAAGACATGGGAGAATTTTCCATCAAAGACGACAGGATGCTTCAGTATTCAAAACTGGTCAATTCGCTAAAGCGCTTGATAACTGGTTAAAAAGTGCATATTTATGTTGTTAACCTTGGATATTCTTGCACTTTTATTATTTTAATTTCTCCAATCTATATGCATTTGCTAGTTAATTCTTATTTTATCTTTTTGCAGAGAAAGCTCGACAAAGTTGATGATTTAATGGTGGATTTGGAGCAAAAGGAAAATATTGGGCTTTGAAGTGCGAAAAGAAGTGGAAAACAAGTGATTTTGGGTTAGAAGAGAGGCTTGGTCCATATGTTGGTGGACCAGGGCCTATTTTAGCATTATAGGCTCTATTTTGGAGCACTTTAGACTCCCTTTTTGGGCCCCTAATGTTTAATTACGGGATTTTATTCTTTTTCCTGAATTCTTATTTTGTGGGGGGCATTTTTGGAAAAGAGGGGATATTATTGTGAACTAGGGTTTTGGAAAAGGAGGAGGCCGTCTTTGGAGATCTAGACGAAAGGGAAGAAGGAAGGAGACAACTCTAAAGAAGAAGATGAAGAACTCCATGGCTATGGTGTTCTCTTCCACTATCATGGGCTAAGTTCTCCAATTCCTAGGGTTTAGATGAAACCCTAGTCAAGTAATATTGCTTCTTTGTATTTTATTTTTGGGTTAATTAGTTTTGGATGTTGATTGTATAACATTGGAATTTTATTAAGACAATAATCGTATTATTCAGTTTCACATAATCAATTTCTGTGATTTTGTTTATGTGGTTATACAATAGTAATATGTGTACATACATCAAAACCGTAGGACGAGTCATAACTCAGGAAAAACAAATTGTGACTATGACCTTAGAGTTAGCGTAGACAATTTGTGTTGACCAAAGATGATTCGTGCTTAGGGTTTTGGTGCGTGATTTTCTTGATGATTGTATTGAGGCTTGTAGCCAAAATACATCTTTTACATCCAAATTTAATGGCCCAAGAATTAATACAATTGAAGCTAGTTACAAGATTAGTGGTGGATTCAACACCCTAGGAATCCTTTTTTAATTTGATTCTTCATTAATTCAGTTAAATATTTGCTTTAATTATAGTGCTCATTTAATTTTAGGAAAGAATCAACAAACAACCACTCTTTGTGAATGTGAATTAAAATTAATCTCAACTTTGGTTTTTAAACAATTAACAGTCTTTGTGGATTCGACCCTTACTTCTCTACTATACTAGTAGTTTAGTTTGGTAATTTTATTGATTTCCACGACAGATTAGCGCTCCTTCCGAACATTCACAATCCAAAAGATAGAAAGAGGCGAGAACTCTCGAGCTGATGCTTTGGCGAACATGGCATCTCGTCTCAAGACGGAAGGAGATTCTACTTTAAAGATCTCTCACCAACCAAGAGCAAGCATAGAAGAGGTTCAGGTCGCCCAAGTTACTGAACAAACCTAGAATTGGATGACTCCCATCCTCCAGTACCTGGAAGGAGGACTCCTCTCTAAAGACAAGAACAAAGCCAGAATAATCCAAATCAGGACAGCTCGGTACCTGATCTTAAATAGAAAGCTCTACCAAAGATCCTATTCTCAACCCTTGTTGAGGTGATTGGCTCCAAAAGAGTCCAAATATGTCTTGGCTGAAATTCATAAAGGAATTTGTGGGAACCATAATGATGGTAGAACTTTAGCCCACCGAGCTCTAACACAGGGCTATTATTGGCCTAGTATGTTGAAGTAAGCAAAAGAGTATGTTCGGAAGTGTGACAAATGCTAACGATTTGCTCCATGTCAGCACTAGCCCCACCATGAGCTCATTCCGATTGCCAGCCCATGGCCCTTTGCTCAATGGGGAATGGACATCGTTGGGCCATTGCTAAAAGTCTCACCGAATAGGAAATATCTTATCATCACCATTGATTATTTCTCCAAATAGGCAGAGGCTGAATCCCTCACGCATATCACAGAGACAAAAGTCAAAAACTTCAGTTGGAAGAATATTGTCTATAGGTTTGGTATACCACGAGTCATCATCACAGACAACGGTACACAATTTGTAGGGAGAGTTTTTAAGAAATTCTGCTAAGACCTACACATCAGTCACCATTTTTCCTCACCTGGTTATCCCCAAGCCAATGGGCAAGCAGAAGTCACTAATCGGACCATCCTTGATGCCCTCAAGAAAAGATTGGAAGAAGCCAAAGGAAGATGGGTTGAAGAACTCTCTGGTGTTCTCTGGGCCTACAGAACCACTAGAAGAATACCAACCTCCGAAACTCCATTCTCACTAGGCTATGGCTTAGAAGCAATAATACCTGTGGAGATCGGTATGCCTACCCTGAGGATGGAAGCTTTCAACCAAGGGGCCAATGAACATCAGCTTACAGAGAACTTGGACTTACTCGAAGAAAAACGTGATCAAGCTAGAATCAGGATGGAAGCTTATCAACACAGGATGGCCAACAGTTCCAAATCAGGGCTAAAACCCTTAAGTTTCCAGATTGGGGATTTTGTTCTAAGAAGGGTGTTCCTAAACACCAAAGATCCCACTATGAAAAAGCTGTTGCCCAACTGGGAAGGCCTCTATAGGGTAACAAAGATCTTTTGACCTACCACATATTAGTTAGAAGACATAACTGGGAATCATGTACCCAGACCATGGAATGTAGAACACCTACGAAAATATTATCAATAAAAGTTTTTTCTTATTCCTCAAAAAGGCAGTCTCATCTCAAATGCACAGACCCTCAGGTCTGGTCCATCTTATTGACCCCTAAAGCCTTGTATCCATTACAAGCCCTTTAGGTTTGGTCCTCTTAATGCACAGACCCCCAGGTTTGGTCCATCTTAATGACCCTAAAGCCTTGTATCCATTACAAGTCCTTTAGGTCTGGTCCTCTTAATGCACAGACCCTTAGGTCTGGTCCATCTTAATGACCCCTAAAGCCTTGTATCCATTACAAGTCCTTTAGGTTTGGTCTTCTTAATATACAGACCCCTAGGTCTAGTCCATCTTAATGACCCCTAAAGCCTTGTATCCATTACAAGTCCTTTAGGTCTGGTCCTCTTAATGCACAGACCCCCAGGTTTGGTCTATCTTATTGACCCCTAAAGCCTTATATCCATTACAAGTCCTTTAGGCCTGGCCCCCTCAATGCACAGACCCCTAGGTCTGGTCCATCTTACAGAAAATCCGATCCAATAGCTTGAGCTACACAGCTACAAATGTTTTTGCCCCAACGATACCAATTTTGGTTCAGTTATTTAGTTCTTATTAGCCATGATAAAAGAAGACTTGATCTTTGGAGATGGGCTACTTATCCTTCTGATGTTATGAACAAAGCTCTTACGGATCAACAGTTAAGCTCTGGTAGACACAAGTCCTCACTATGAAGGACTCAGGTTCAATTATTATCAGGTCTTCTTAAAGAAAATTCAATTAGATTATTACACAAGATGCTCTGCTCGGAAGGTAGCTTCTGATCATAACTAGTTCAAGGACTGGTCTGAAATGCAATCAACTCATGAACATCTTTTCTTACACTAATTATAAGTTTAAAGGGCTGGAGCCCAAGCGTATATTACAGAGCAACAATAATTTGGGACAGTGCTGAATCTACTTGGCATCCACAACAATTCTCAGAATTTATAAGTATTGCAGTTTGTAAGAATAAAAATGCATAAGCCCAAGCTCTGAAAGAAGTTGATTTCATTGATCAAAAACTTAGATGCATCAAAAATAAAAGAAAAAAAAGTACAAGAGTTCATCTCCTAAACTAGAGGGCTGGCTGGATCATCATCATCCTCAATTGCTGATAGGTCAAAATCTGGAAATTTGGCGAGGAGCTTGGACTTAAAGGAATCATAGCCGTGTTGCATGAGCTCCTCACCCATCCCCTCGACCTCAGCTTTCATTGCTGCTTCAGTCGCAGCCTTGGTCTCTTTGACCTTCTGAGCAACGGAGGCCTGAAGCTCGTTATTCTCTTTCTTCAGCTCCTCCAACTGATGAAGAAGTGAATCTCTCTCGGACTCCATGATAGAGAGAGAGTTGTTCACCTTCCTGAACCTCTCTTCTGCAGCCGAGGCATTTGATTGGGTCGTCCCGAGCTGAAGTCTTGCCTTGTCCAACTCATCTTGAAGTTTTTCCACGGCTAATGGATCCATGGCAAACTCCATCAGGGTGGCAAGGCCATGCATGGTCTGCATAACAACAAATAGGCATATTAGAACAGGAAAATGAAATAAAAGCATAGAGAAAGACAGTATGGTGGTTACCTTCATCTGGATGTTCATCACTTTAGCGATGGTCTGCTGAGTACTCTACCCCTTGCGTCTCAAGGGGGCTTCCATCCAGAATTTATCAATGGCCTGCATTGTGGCCTTTTAACCATCAGGCAATGCAGCAAGTTCTACTGCCATCCTCACCTTCCCCTTCTTTTGAGCTTCAAGGGTGAGAGTAGGAGCAAGCACAGGAACAAACTCCCTTATAACGATGCCTTCCTAGGGCGGTGCTGAGATGGAAGGGTCAGATTCGGATCCTCCTCTTCTTAGTTTGAGGAGGACCAACAGGAGAAGAAGGCCCCCCAACCTTCTTCTTTACAGGAGCCCATTTGCTCATCAAGGACTTCTTCAAGCCCTCTGCCCGGTCCTTGTCCTAGAAGCTCTCTGCCCTGTCCTTGTCCTGGTCAGGTGCCATCAAATTTTCTAACGTAAGGATGATTCTGAAGTACTGTTCCTGGTCTGAAAGAGCTTGCGATACTTGTCCTGAAGATCAATTGTGAAAATTGACCTCTTCCAAGCACCATTGTCTGCACAGAATACATAAAAAGAATGGTTAGAGTTCAGAAGTAAAAGCATAAACAGAAGTAAAAATTGTCACAAGGAAAGGGGGTCTCACCCTTAAACCCCGTACTTCGGGGGAATGTCGAAGTCTGGTCTTGGAAGTCCTCCATCTCCCATCCTCCTTCTATGAAGAAGTACCATTTCTTCTAGGTTTTGTTGAAAGTTGGCACAAAGGAAAGAGGTCTGAACCCCCTATCGAAGGACATATAGAAGAGGCCTTCCGAATCTCATATACTTGAGATCCATTTTACTACGGATCAGCTCTACTATTACTTTGACATCAGTTAAGATGACCTAGAGCTATGAACCCTAACAAGTGCCTCTAACTGTTAAGGCTGAGGTCGGCAGGGCAGACGTTGAACCAAACAAAGAATTGCTTAACTAGATTAGGAAGAGGGAGCCTTAGCCCCGCCTTGAACCAGGTAAGATAGACATAAATCTCACCCTCACGAATATCGGACGGACGGTCTAGGGAGCTCGGTACCCTACAAGTAACATTAGAGGGGAATTTATAGGTCACCCTCAGTTCGTCTAACATGGTCTGGGTGATGGCACTTCTTCCTTCTTCTCTTTGGGAGGGCCTGCCAAAGGCCTCCCCAACCCTATTTCTAGGTTCTATAAAGGCATCCACAATCCTAACATTAGAGCTAGAAGGGGACTCTCTCAACCTATTTTCGGCATTACTGGAAGGACTGCCTACCTTACAGTTTGGGATTGGGGTGACACAGAAGTTTTCGAGGAACTTCCGGCGCCGTCTCCGATACCGGAAGATGCAGTGGATGCTGATATTGGCAAAAAATTATAAGATGAAGAGAAGAAGCAAAGATGGGGAAGAACAATAAGGGAGAAAATTGAATACAAGAAGACATAAAGGAGAATAAACCTGACAACCGGAAATAAAGCTTCGAATGACGAATACTCTTCGGGTTTCACTGATCGCTTCAAGTCAACAATGGTGGTATCTCTTGCTCACTCTCAAAGGCAACAAAATGGTGAAGAAAAGGGTGTACTAAGCCCTTCCTTTCTTTATATATGTTTTTTAGAAAGAGGGGCCCACTAAGAGGAACTGTCGTGGCGGTTGAAGGCAATGATGGCCTTTAAAGCCCAAGCATCTGCTGCGCAATAAATGATGCACCAATAGTCGGCTTGGAAATCGAAAAAACAGGATGCGTGACTTTTCGGAAGCACGTAGCCCCAGTTACACGTTGAGCTCAAACTAGGGCTCGAGAGGGAGGGAAGTAACTGATATACCACAAAGTGACAGACCAATTTTCATAGTGACACGTGTGACTACAGACCAGTTAAACCTTGGCCATCCAGAGCAGACTCAGACAATCAGCCATCCAGAGCAGGCTTAGGCGCTCAGCCTTCAGAACTCACAGGTCTGAAGCACAAGGCCTTCAGAGCATCCCTCAGGGTTTAGAACTCATCACCGCCTTGAATATCCTACCTGATCTAAGGAAAAGAAAACAGTCTTCAACAAGGAAACTACCACCTACGAAGATCTATCAGGCGCAGTGTCCAACATGGTAATTATTGTTCTCCAATGATCAAATTCTTATATTCATGGCTCCAAATCCTAATCAACTTAGGAAACCAGTAGCCTATAAATAAAACCTCAAGGTACGCTGTTACATTCATATTCATTTTTTGGTTTACAATTACAGTTTTTCAATTCAGTTTTATTGACTTAAACATCGGAGTGGCTACCGCTAGAGTCAACCTGATGACCCTTTAATCATTTTCTTTGAGTGTTCCTCAGGCAACGAAGTTAAAAACCCTTACCGATCAAAAAGTGTAGTATCAATAAATTTAAAAATATATTAAAAATAATATTAAATTATATAAAGCTTTACTAAGTTGAATTGAGTTGAGTTTATATATTTTAAAATTTACATGTTATAATATATATTTTATATACACATATATATATATATTTTAATTTAATATTATATATATATATATATAAATAATATATTAGTATTATTATATGATTAGATCGGATCAAATCCGATTTGATAGTTAACAATCCAGATTTGGATTAAAAATTTATGAATCTTTTAAAAACAATTTCATTTGATAATTTTTTTAACAAATATAATTTGAATTACCCCTGTTCCCATCCTAGTTTGATTCGTTTAGATGTTAATTACAAAGATTATGTAGAGGACGTGTGGTTGGGGGGGGGGGGGGTTGAGGGTGTATAAATCTTTCTGATTTGAATTTCTTTTATTATTAATTTTTTTTTGATATTAAATAAGGGTAAAATGAGTATTTAATATAAGTATTCTAGAGCAGCAGCTTATAAGTACCAAATTAAATCTTTATCATTCAATTAAATTTTTAAAAAATAACGTTTGTTTCAATCAGCCACATTCCGAATATAATTGGTGCAATATAATTTTAAAAACATAAGAAGTGAAGTCAGCATAATTTATTGAAAGGAAAATGAAAATAAAAAAAAAAGCGGGTCGGGTCACCACATCACTAATAAGCAACACCACTCTAGAAAAAGAAACGGAAAACCCCCCGTTTCTTTACGGCATTCAACCCCTCTCTCTCAAGCAGGGTGGAAAGGTTTCATCAGGAAACAAACTCAAAGGCGCTTCAAAGTTGAAAGAAATGCAGGTTTTGATTGTATCCACGACGTTTCTTTCTCTGATAATACGATTCAGCTCCAACAAGATTCGACGATTGGTCAGTGAGAATCCACTTTTTAGCTTCCCCAACATACGCTTTCCGCGGTGAATAATAAATTTACTTTAAATTTTCTTTTGGCCTTTGATTTGAATCAATTTGAAATCGTCCAATATCATATATATATATATATGTATATGTAAATCAAACTTATTTACTCGTTCATTTCAGAATTCATTTCTTTGATAACTTTGTTTTCACGTTTACATTTTGTGTGAATTACTCATATGTTGCTCTCTTTTATGCTGTTCTGTGTTTATATATATATATATATATATAATGCTTTTGGGATGAAAAGCATATTTAGGTTCATTGTGCCTGTAAATTAAAGTTTGATACGAGGGTTGTGCAGTGATATGATCTTGACAGAATGTATTTGATATAAGAATGAAGAAAGATTTGATCATTTGAGTGGGTTGATCGTGGGCTAAATCATTTAGAGGTGATTACCCTCCTAAAAAATCAATTTTATTCTACTTTCCTACGCACCGTTTACAATGCTTTATTGACTTTCATAACAATAGTTTCTTACAACAAATGAAGCATTTATTTTTCTAAACCAAAACACTAATCCTTAGTATTGAAGTGAACAAATTCCAAGTAAATAAATAAATTTATGAAATGATTTGGGGCCATCACACACACATAAACTGAGAGTTATTGTTATTATTATCATCATTATTATCATTATTTGACTTGATAAATCAAGTTAAATAACTAATCTGTGTGAGAGATTGCTAAGAAGTGCATGATTCTGTGA
Organism: Nyssa sinensis; assembly: GCA_008638375.1. NCBI lineage: Eukaryota > Viridiplantae > Streptophyta > Magnoliopsida > Cornales > Nyssaceae > Nyssa > Nyssa sinensis. The sequence goes on along the minus strand of CM018031.1, from coordinate 52,799,814 downwards.
TACTTAGTAAGAGTTGGCAAGGTGAAAAGAACTCAATGAGTAATGAGTCAACAGGAAAGGTAGAGCAATGATTTCCTGCTCAAAATGATGGGAGACGGGAGCAAAGTGATGAGTAATCTAATATGTTTCATTTATTCTTACTTATCAAATATTTATGCACATATGCTTTACCCATTTATGAAAAGTAGTTTTTTGAGCCTTTTGATAGCATTTCTCTTGTTACAGGGTATGGGGGTAAACATAGGAAAGCAGTTATCTTGGCTTACTAATTCATGTTGTTGTTGGCATTGTTCTTCTTACTTAAAGACGAGAGAATATTTTAGACAGATAAAAGTGCTTTTGGTTGATCATTTAATAATGGCAGTTCTAGCCAATCAATATTTGAATGAGTCTGAAGATCCACTGAGAGTGAATATCCCTTAAAAATGTGAAAACAACAGCTCAACCTTCCTAATGGAAATCAAATGTAGATTGATCAACCCCATGGATGGTGTAGGTGATGTTAGGAATACGCAAGAACAACCAAATTGCCTATTTGAAAGTTGGAATGTTGAATCAAGAAGAGGTGTTCTATATAACTATTGGAGGTTGACATTAAGCTTGAAGTGGGTGTCCACTCTATGCTTATCTAAGAAGGCACAGTCACTTCTAAAAAGTTGTGCCTGTACGTGTAGTGCGATGGACTGCGGCACCCCTCTGGCATGGCTGGACATATGGTTTGGCATGTCTTGGACATTCAAATAGTCATAATGACAAATTGTACATGGCCAACACGAGCAAGCATGCAGTGGAAACACCAGGATGCTACTATCTTGTCTCAACAAAGGGAAAAAATAATTGTAAATAATATATTTATTGTTGGAGTGTGCCCATTGTACCTCCTACCTATGCCTTGTTTTCTTGAATTTTGTCTGCCAGCATCTGCTTAACAGTAACTGTTATGTCTTCCCATGACAGATGCAATTTCTCGGAGCTTGAGCATTTAAGTTAATGGAATACAAAAAATAGTGTGTGAGTCAACCTTTTGATACCAGCTGGATCATGGAAAAGTCTTTCCATGTTTGATGGTGGAATGGAACAAAGTAGATGGCATGCGTGGTGTGAGAAATACCAACTTGATGTTCTTGTTTGAGGCTAACTAGTTGGATGTTTGAAGCATAGAGTTTGTGGGTTGCTTGGAGCACAACGGAAGCCATTTTGAAAAGAATTCAATTCTATGTTACTATACTGGCTTTGAGTTTAATGGAATTATGCCATCCTATCTAATTAGAGATTGGAAGGTAGGTTTCTATGCTTACACCCCTCATAGTTCTTTTGTTCATTCTTGGATGCTACCTCTTGTTTTATGAAATTATTGTGCTAATTAGGGGCTGGTAGGTATTCTTGTTACCCCAAACTCTTTACTTTGTCTTTGAGACTATTTTCAACACGAAACACATGGGTATAGGTATGTGTACCCAACGCCCAAACTAATGGAAATTTTTGAGTATTGAATGAATTTGACACCGAGATATACACTTCCCTCAACTCCCTTACCAATCCATGGAATGGTAAATTACACGGAATTTTTGGGTGAGATTGTAATCTAGGACATGTGCGGGGGAATACTCTACTACAAGTCTACAAGCTATGACATTAAAATGGTCGTTGCATCAATGAAGAACACTTTTTGGGGGCTGTTTATTATTAGTTTTATGGCTAAAAGTTGGTGGAGATATTAGGTTGTAGGGCTTGTAACAGGTCTAAAGAAGGGTTAGAGTTTTGACGTTTTTAGTAAGAAGGAAGAGGGAGATTTGGTGGGTTGTTTTGATTGTTATGAACAGTCCTTGAACCATAGTTAACATAAAACATGAATACCATAGTGATCCATGTTGGTACACGCCTTCCAAAATAAGGAACATTTATGTTATAGAACATTAAAGCTATTGATCCGAGAAATTTCTTTGTAGCTCTTACCTTAATTTTCCTTTTAAGAGAAAAATAGTAGAAAATGATCAATGCAAATCAATAGATCCAATAGATCCACATAAATAGGTTGCTTAGTTCAATACTTTTTAACATGTTTCATTTCAAGATAATTATTTAATTTTTGTAATGCTATAGACAATTTGTACACTTTACTGAAATTAATTCTCATTATTCATATTTGAGTAAAAAAAAGCACTCTTACAATTAGACCTACTCTATCTCATTACATCTATATCATATTTGCAGTATGAAACATATTGCATTCATGTTCATTTTCCCATTCTTTTTCCACATACCATAATGATTTGTTCCTGTTAAGACGGCCCGGAATTCTACTTTTGTGAATTTGGGATCTTTTTGGTAATTACAAGGTTTTCCCTTAGGGTTGGATGAGTTGGGAAGACTCTTGCGTAATATTCCCAAGGTCACAGGTTTAACTCCCACCCCAAAGGCCACTTACCTATAAAAAGTAGAATTTTCTAAGGTTGTAAGAGTGCTTTTTAAGGTTTGATTGCAGGGTTTAAAAGTATAAGAAATAAAAGGAAAAGAAGAAGTTAGGCATTACACACCTACAACTCCTCGGGCATCACACCTAAGCTTTGAATTTCATCACATAATCCACAAAGAACATAATTCATGAAGAATTTCTATATAAATTTTTCTCCTCATTGAATTGAAAGCATTTCATGACTATATATGGACTTCTAGACTTCCATAGGCTGACTCCATATGTGTCCCGCAAATTCCTTCTAAAAGAGGAAACCATTCAAGTCCACTCTTTGTGATTATCAAATAGTCTGGCACATTTGCTTCCTTATTCACTGCTAACTAAGAAGACGACGAAAACTCTCCTTCAAGGCCCTATCATCACATCCACACGTCTTTCCAAAAGCTTACTTAATTTCCCCTCCAACCACAAAACCCACCCTACTAAAGAAATCATCTTTTCCCTTCCTTGTATACTTCCATAGGTTGACTCAATATGTGTCCCACACATCCTCCGTCACCCATCCCCCACCTTCGCATCTATATCTAGCTGAAATGATCATTCTCCACAATACTCCTCGTTGCCACACAAACCTCCAAATCCATTTCCCCAAATGAGCTTTATTGAATATCCTCTTCAACTGCTTAATTTCTTTCCCATTTTACCAAATGTATTTTCCTCTCCTCATCTTTTCCCTCCTATGGAAAATTCCCTTTGAATCTTGTCTAGTCTCTTTTCCATTGAAGCTAGCATTAGAAACATAGACATATAATAAGTTGGAAGGCTCGCGAACATACTTCTAATCAAAGTTAACTTACCCCCTTTCGATAAATACCTTGTCTTCCTTGTTGCTAGTCACCTTTGGAATCTATCAATGATAGGATTCCAAATTGCTCTACTCTTGGAAGAGGTTCCCAAAGGCAAACCCAAATATACCGTAGGGAAAGAACCCACTCCACAACCCAATTCCATGCCAAACAATCAACATTTTCCACTTCCCGACCGAAATTATTTCACTCTCATTCAAGTTCACCGTCAACCCCGAAACCGTCTCAAAGCAAAGCACACACCACAAATATCTTAGCTGGATCTCCGAAGCACCACAAAAGAACACCGTATCATCTACAAAAAGAAAATGAGACATCATAAGCCTCTCCTCCCTTCTCTTGCCAACTTCAAATCCCTCTATTAGCCTACCATCCACTGCCCTCCTCATCAGTCTGCTCAATCCCTCCATAATGATAACAAGCTAAGGGGGAGAAAGTGGGGTCTTCCCGTTTAATACCTTTAGAACTATGAAAAAATCCAGTTGCCTCCCCATTCGCCAATATTGAAAATACACCATTAAACCATCCTATCCATCGTTCCCCAAAGCCCATCTTCCCCAACATTGACAATAAGAAACCCCAAGATACATGGTTATATGCCTTCTCTATATCCATCTTGCATACCACACCCTTTTCTCCCCTTCTCTTCCTTGTATCTATGCATTCATTTTCAATCAAAACTACATATAAAATCTGCCTCTCTCCCACTAATGCATTCTGATTTTTCGGAATGAGGCCTCCCATTACTCCTTTCTATTGACAGGCCAGCACCTTTGAAAGCAACTTGTACACAACCTCCACCAAGCTAATTGCGCGATAATCTTGAATATCCTCCGCTCCCTCCTTCTCTCGAAAGGTTTGTGCACATGAAAATATTTAAAGACTGCCATAATGTCCCTCTTGACTATTGGCCAACATTTCTAAAAAAATGCCACGGTGTACCCATCCGGCCTTGGCGCTTTATTGAAGTGCATCTACCACCTCTTGTGAGAGCTAGGTCATGTCATTCGAACTTTGTTGAGTCTATCACTTAAGAGTTTAGTTGTGTCATACATTGCTTGTAGTGTGTCATCTAATCCCAGTTTGTTGTCTTATAGTGTTTAGGTCTTGTTCATGCATATTAGAGGCATCATACTTTCTTTCTTGGGGCTCAGTACTATTTTTGATCATAGGTCAGTTTTTGGGCATTATTAAGCTTGTTATGGCTGATAGGGTTGTAGACTTGTCGTACATTTCCTGGGGACTGATGGTAATCCTGCAACACCTAGAAACCTCCCTCAACGTAAACAATATGCAATGGTGAAGTAAGGATATTACAAGGATTAATTATTTTTGAATTGAGAACCGAGTCAGATGATGGAAATGAGCCCTTAGAGATGAATAAAGTTTGAGGAAAAAACATTTGAAAGAGCTTTCTGCCCTCATTCTCTCTTCTCCCTTTTTATTTTCTCTTATCTCTCTTTTGTTTTATTTGAGAGGCACGGAAAGTTTGTGATTATGTCCTCCCTCTCATCTCTCATCTCTTCTTTCCTTTTTCTCCTTCTTCTTTATAAACTAGAGGCTTAGAAAGATGCTATGAGCCCTCCCTCTCTTAATTTCTTTTTTATAGATAGTTTTTTTCTCTTTTGTTTCTCTTCTCTCTCTCTCTCTCTCTCTCTCTCTCTCTCTCTCTCACACACACACACACACACACACACAAGAAAAAAAATCAGCATGGTTAATTTGCACACCTGCATGTTCAAAGAAATTCTTGTGAGAGCCAGTTTACATAACATATCCGTACTTTATGGTTTACCATTATAATTAGTAGTGCTAAGTATGGTTCTCAATGTTCCTAGCAGTATTCACATTTAATGCGTGGAGTTTATTTTTTTTGTTCTTGTTTCTTCCTTCCATTTGGATTGCAATAACAAAGAAGGAATCTCAAAAGTCAGAACATTTTAGGGGACATTTATATCCACTTTAGTGTATCATATGCATAAAGTTTAGTTCAGAGAGACCTCAAAAGTTAGAGCATTTTAGGGGACATTTGTACCCTTTTAGGGTATCATATGCTTTGGAACGTAGTTTTACTGAAGTCGTTATTTATACAACAAACAAATGTTTTGGATTCATTTTTTCTTGTTAGATTTGTAATGAAAATTATACTAATTATTGAGAATGTATAGTTCTTAATGTTTTAATACATTTACGTGAAGGTTATTTTAGCATGTATGTTTCATATGATGATATTTGTATGACAGTTCATACTTATCATTTATAGATTATTTCCTTCCTCTGTAAATGAAGTCTTATTTTCTGTTTGTCAAGTTATGGGGCACATTAGCTTATCGGGAATTTTTTTTTTTTTTTATGGGGTGTGCATTAGCATCTCTTCTTTATGTCTATGTGACAAGTTGGTGAGCATATTGGCCTCTAGAACAATCAATGCATCATCTTTGAGGCTTATAGTTTCTTTGTACAAGTATCATCTTATGTTTTTGAGAATTTTAGTCGTGTCTCTAAAATGTTTCAATTTTTTTTTTCCCAGCCAGACTCATCCATAAAATGAAATTTTAATCCATGCCAAAAAGAATAGTGGCAGATAGAACATTCAGAAACATTGCTTGGTATTTCCATGAAGAAGGAATAAAGAATAACTAAGGACCACAGAGTGTGAATCTCACTTAAATCAGGTATGGCAGCTTGCGAACTTGCTGTAACATAATTACTTCATATTCAAGTTATGTCATCAAAGTTTTGATGTTGTAACTGACCTTTGAATCTCATTGCGATATATACCTCTCTAATACATAATTTGACAAATGTACAGACTAGTTTTTGTGTAAACAAGTTCACACTGCTCGCCAGTGAAAATATAAGATCTTTAATGTTGGAAAGCATTAAGAGGTTAGAAAATGTTTCATACAATCTATAAATCTATTTCTTGAACTTTACAGCTGCTTCTGGTTTCAGGATTTGTAAAAATAAAAAGAAATATTAGGGTTTATGGATATGTGATAGGGTGGTATAGAATAGGTATCGGAGGAAATAAGTTGCTAGAATTTAACAGAACAGTTTACTTGAGTTCTTGGGCAGAAAATATTTTAGAGTTTGTGGAGTAAGGGTAGGGATGTAAAAGGAAGCAAAAGAATAGCTCAATAAAACAGTTTTCAGGTGAAAAATTAGAGTAACAAAGGTTGTTTGTGCTTTTGATTAGTGAGGAAGGATCAAATTTCATTTTGAGGTGTTGTTTTGGTCACCTCGAATTTCGAAAACATTTAAGAAATGCAATAAAAATGTCAAAAAATTTGAAAACACATGGAAACATATGGAATTATGTTGAGTAACATTTATTAATCAGTGAAGATAAGTCAAATTATTGATTAATGAATATGTTTCAAGCCTATACATCCATCCGTACAAGAGGACCAAGGTGGAATTGAGGATTAAATGTAAATATGAACAAACCATCATAATAATTTCAAAAATTACCACACTAGTGAAGAATGGTTTAAAAGATTACAAAGCCAATTTTCTCATTTTTATTATAATCAAATATGTCATCTTAACATAAACAAAAAATAAAATGGTACAAAATTAAATCCTAATATCTTCTTGACTTGCACCCATGCCTAACCAAGGTGGAATTGAGGATTAAATGTAAATATGAACAAGCCCTCATAATAATTTCAAAAATTACCACACTAGTGAAGAATGGTTTAAAGATTACAAAGCCAATTTTCTCATTTTTATTATAATCAAATATGTCATCTTAACATAAACAAAAATAAAATGGTACAAAATTAAATCCTAATATCTTCTTGACTTGCACCCATGCCTAACATAGATGTGAATTTGGCGAGACACGTGGATCCCATTCTGATCCCATCAATTATACTGGGGCTACGGAAGTAGCAACTCAACTTGATGGAAGACCAAAACTGCCTTAAAAAAAGAAATATGTCATCCATGTTGAAAATTAGACTAATATTTGATGGTAATTCAAGTAAATATGGGTTAGGTTCCAACCTAAGAGGCACGGACACTCTATTTTAGCTCACGTGTCCGTGTCGGACATGTGTCGGATACGTGTCGGACACTGACATTCTCGGACACTTCCCGGACATGTGTCTGAATACTTGAATCATGGAGGTTGATGATACGGACACGTGTTGCACACCGATCTTCTCGGACACTTCCCGGACACGTGTCTGGACACTTGAATTATGGAGGTTGATGATAAAATGATGAAGTTCTTTATTTTTTGTTTAATGACTTTGTTATTTCAATATCTTAATAATATTTTTTAAATTTGTGTATTTTTATGTCAATTTTAATTAAAATAACATTAAGTTTTTATTATATGGTTATATAAAAATATAATAAATTTATATATATTCTGCAGTGTCTCTAACATGTTCGTGTCCTACTTTTTTTGAGAAATAACATGTTTGCGTGTCCGTGTCCGTGTCGTGTCATATGATTGTCCCATGTCCCGTGTCCGTGTCCAACTTAAGAATAATGCAAAAAGGTCTACTAGGCTCGGGCATGCTTTCTCTTTAAAGTGTTCTTGGAAAAAACGCTTTGGTCGCACACAAGTCATGACCTAATCAATCTCCTTTACTGAATCCCTAATTTCTACTGTGACCATTTGTAACAAGCTTATTCTAAAATATTCTTCCATTCCTCTCCACTACAATGCTTCATGAAATGGATTAAGAGCAGCATCTCTAAGTGCTAACAAGCTTTGGGGATTCACATTTCCTTCCCTCCACTTTCTGAATTTCTTTTCAGAAAAAGCATATAGAAGCCAATCGGGGCACTGATATCCCTTACCTTGACAGCATTGATGGAAATGCCATCATGATTCAGAAACTTGTATTTGAAATATCTGGATTCTTGTTCTTCATCGCAATTGGAGAATGTGATAGGTTCGTATTTAGTCTATTTAAATTTGTTGCAAAATATAGGCAAAGGAAACCTGGTTTAATGCCATCCAGGGATTCTCTTAGGTGGTAGTTTTCTTGATCAAATTCATTGGGTGTAATCGGATTCATTTTTTTTTCAGTTCTTGCAGAATTCATACGTTTAGAGAAGTCAATGACCTGATTTATAGGATTCTTATCTCGCTATAATATTCCTGATTTATATTTTGTGCATAATCTATATTGGTATGGAGCTCATTTTTATGTTTATTTTATTATACATTTCATATAGGAAAAAGATCTTATGGAAATCTGGAAGTTATTGGTTTATTACTTCTTCAGGTCAGTGTTCTGTGGAGTTATTTAAATCTTATGGGCATTCATTTATCCCTTCTTTTATGGTGAGCAGTACTCAGGTTTAGAAGTATGCCATCAGAATCTGATAAGTGGGGATGGAAACACGTTAGTGTATTTGGTGGGTTTGATAAGGGAAGTGGTACAAAAAGATGGAAATGTAACCACTGTAATCTACGATATAATGGATCATATTCACGTGTCAGAGCTCACCTTCTTGGATTCACAGGTGTAGGGGTCAAAAGTTGCCCAGCTATAGACAGGTCACTTAGAGAAGCATTTCAGATTTTAGAGGAGGAGCGAGTTGCTAGGAAAAAGAAAAGACCTTCTGGTGGAAGTGGAAAGCCTAGCAAGCGTATTCGAACTTCACAACCAAGTCTGCCCTGTGTTTGGAAAACTGTCACGAAAGAGGATGTAGATGACGTGGTGGCCAGATTCTTCTATGCTGAGGGATTGAATATCAATGTTGTCAGTTCCCCCTACTTTCACGAGATGACCAAAGCAATTGCTGCTTTTGGCCCTGGTTATGAACCCCCATCAATAGAGAAGCTGTCTGATTCCTTTTTGAGTAAGGAGAAAGCAAGGATGGAGAGAGCCATGGCTTTGATCAGGGAGTCCTGGCCCCACACAGCCTGCACAATACTCTGTGTCAATTGTTTGAATGGCACACTGGGCTGCTTCTGTATTAATATTTTTATTTCAAGTCCAAGGGGACTCATGTTCTTGAAAACAGTAGATATAAATGAAGGTGATGGGGCTGACAACGTGTTCACCAATGTCCTTAGTGATGCAATCATGGAAGTTGGACCTACAAATGTGCTTCAGATCATCTCACATTTAGGCCCTGTCAGTGAGTCCGTTGAATTGCTTATATTGTCAAAGGTTCCTCACATATTTTGGTCTCCTTGCGCTACACATTCTATCCGCATGTTGATGGAGGACATAGCTGAAATAGATTGGATAAAACCCACTGTACTGTGTGCCAAGGGGATTGAGCAATGCATACTGACATACCAGCGTTCTTCTCTGTCTGTTTTCACTCAAAATTTAAAAGAGAACTTTGATCCACTTTCTGCCAAGTTTGCACCTTCCTATTGCTTAGTCCGGAAGATTTTTGAGCTAAAGCATGCACTGGAACAGGTGGTTGTAAGTGAAGAATGGAAGCAATGGAAGCTTACTGTTGCAGAAAACATTATCAATATTGAAGATGCCATTTTAGGTCATGATTTCTGGGATAGGGCCCAGTTGTTGTTGCAATTGTTTGAGCCTTTTATGAGATCACTTTCTACACTTAATATTGAAAAAGCTGTCATGGGTGATGTTTATTGTTGGCGGTTCCAGGCATTAGAAGCCGTGAGGAGTAGGGGAATTGATGACATTGCCTTGAATCAACTGGAAATATTGATTGAGAGCAGGTGGGATATGTTATTTTCCCCTCTTCATGCTGCAGGTTATATTCTGAACCCTAGATATTTTGGAAGGGGTCAAACGAAGGATAAAACTGTAATGCGGGGTTGGAAAGCCACACTAGAAAGATATGAGTGTGACAGTGCATCCAGACGGATTCTTAGAGAAGAGCTAAGCTCTTACTGTCGACTAGATGGTGCCCTGGGGGAGGAAGATGCTGTGGACTGTAGAGATAAAATGGATCCAGTTGCATGGTGGGAGAATTTTGGTTTTGAAACACCTCACTTACAGACTCTAGCCATTAAGATTCTGAGTCAGGTTTCTAGTATTGCAATGTGTCAAGATAGTTGGGAAGACAATGATTTTCCATGTCGAGAAACAGCCAACAGATTGGGAGTGCAGAGAGCGGAAGATCTTGTATTTGTCAGAAACAACCTGAAACTTCGAGGCCTACGACATGGAAATTTAGGCTCCCCATCAGGCCAAAGAAATGGGAATTCCAGCTCCCCTTCTGGAGTCGAGACATGGGATTTCGCTCCTATTGATCAAACGAAGGGGATAGTGAATATCAACAAAGTGTGATATATCCAGACCCACTTTTATTGACACTAAACTTCAATTGGAACAGGACTTCAGCAGAAGCTTGCCGATGGTCATGCTGGAATGAGTGATGAACTCTGTAGTAGTGAAATTGCAAGGGATTCTTGATTCTGTGGGCAACTTCTAAGAATATTCATTACTCGAGGGGACACAAAAAAATATTCATTACTAGAAGACTTAACAGAGAGCACATCGCAAACAAGCTAGGCTCAGTGCTGGTGACCTGTTTCACTTACTGAAGGTGGTTCCTGCGGAGTGTTTCAGGTTAGTAACACCTCAAGTTAATTGCTGATGTAAGTGACCATGTTAGAAAAGAAAAATGCAGCATACTCATTCTAAATAATATATGCTAATATAATGTTGGGCAAGTGCCCCATAGTTTTGGGTATTGGATCCCCTTGTTTAGTTTGGTCTTGGAAATCTTCCCTGCATCCTAGGAGTTTTTTTCTGTTTTTTTTTTTTTCACATGCATAAACACAACAAATACTCACTCACTGCCATTATATATTCATTTCTTGTATATCAAAGTAAATATATTTTTGTTTGGGGAAATATTATTTTAATAACTTTTTGATTTCTTCCACAGCAAAGCCAATCAACTCATTAGACAGCTCCTCAGGATTAGCTTCTGGCTGTGACTGTACTATTATTTGTTAGGGAATGGATGGTTTAAATGAGTTGCATAAATATGAAATTACTACTGCAGTTGGTACCATTATTCCATTGTAGCACCATCATATAACCTTTTATTGTGAAATCTGAAATAACCGTACACTCGGAAAGTGGGAATGAGCACACAGCTTCCTCATTATGGAAAACAGTCAGGTTGTTGACTGGGGGTGTCTCTGGACGCAATTATTTTCCCATCCCCTGTTGCTCCACTGCAATGATTTTTTTAATGGGACAGGACTTGAATCACTATTGATTCAATCCCAATTCAATCCATTGGCAGGCCTAAGTCTGAGTTTATTGGTATGCTTGAGGTCCTCCACCCCCTATGGTTCATATTTTGGCTTAATTAAATTTTTTAGTTTTATTAAGAGACTAACAAAGCGAAGGAAGAAAAAATCTTGGAGATCTCACACACTATTTTATATATTTACCTTGTGCTATGCATCTTGGCACACTCTGCAGCACAATCTATTAAAGAGTTTATTTTTTTATTTTTCTTTTGGGGCTTATGTTGGGTAAAATTAAAGGATTACATACATTTGTTGATGCAAAATGTGTATTTTCCTAAAATGTTGTTTGGCTTGATTGTTAACCTAGCATGTTTGCCAGTTCACTGTAACTTCTGGCTGTAGTTCTAGCAATTATTGCCCACAATAAAAAAATTTTAAAAAAATGAAAGAATTCTGTATCTTCCAATGTATTGAACAAGATAAGTTTAAGAAAGCCAATCAATAAGAGGAGTATAAGACATGTTTTACATTTAATAATTTATTATTGAACCAGGCGACAGTCGATGTATATATATATATATGTGTGTGTGTGTCTGTGTATGTTTATGTATAGATGAATTTGATGGATGTATATATTGGCCACCCCTTAGAAAATTCAATCATTTGTATTATAATTGAATTGAAATGTGACATTGACTGGCTTGAACTTGGGAATATTATAGCTAAATTTTGAAATGATAACAAAATTCACAATGGAAGACCGTTTTGTTTGTGCTTGTTGATTAAGAATGCTTCAAACATACTTCTAAAATCAAGCCACTTAGCACAAAATAGAGTGGCAATATATAATTCATTTGATAATTTCTTGTGGGAAGACAGAAGTTTCTGAGTAGATTATAATACCTATGAAGAAAAATCAATGGTTGTTCCTTTCATGGAAATTAAAGACAACTAAAGCAAGGTCTGCTAAAACTAATCAAACTCGTGGAGGAAAGTGGGGTATAGAAGACTGAAAAGGTGGCCTTACAAAAAAAGGAAAACTAATAAGATATTGAAAATTGATACAAACAAAAGGTTTTAGAAGGAAAAATAGCATTAAGAACATCTTTTTGGGATGAGTTATGTGGCTATACGCTGGAGAGTTATTATGTGTTCATTTAAATTAAATCACTAAAAAAAAGTTTTGCATATTTCTTGGTCACAGTTCCTATATATAGTTCAAATTGTTGATATTGGGTTTTGTAATAGTATATTTTCAAAAGATACTATATGAAGCATTATATAATACTATTTTAAAGAAGTGCTAGCGTTAGTCACAGAGGTTTGCGTGTGAAACGCAAAGGTTTGACCGTCTGATTGACTGAAATATTTTTGCGTGTGAAATGCAAAAGAATAACCGTATGACTGATTGAAACGTTTCTCTACTATTTTGAGTATTAAGTCCGAATGTATATTTCTTGTCATCATTAAGAAAGACAAAGTAAGGGGGTTTGAGAATGCAAACTTAAGTCTACGATTAATTATTTTGTATAAAAATAACATTATAGGTTCAGTTTGTTTCCAATTTACCCTTCCATCATCATGCATAAGTATGACCAACGTTAGGTAATGACTTTTTCGAGAGGGAAAAAAAAACTATTTTTACTCTGAGAATGCAATGCTGATTACGAGAGGAGTTATTTTTTATAAAATAATGTTAAATGTTAAGTTTGTCTCTAATTTACTTCTTTTGACATCTTGCTATAAACCAAAGTTAAATAACAGTCCTTTTGAGTTGTTACAATTTTCAGTGTAAATAAATCATAATAAAGACAATTATTTATTGGCCGGGTTAATTAAAATTAAAGAAGTTTTGTGACATTTATAAAATCTGTTGAATTAATTGAATTACTAATTGACCTAGTGAACCGAGAATCAATGCTTTCACCGATTTATTATCCGATTTAATTCTAATAATTATGATTTAAATAATAAACCATGGCTTGGCAGTTTAATATTTTTTTCTCAGAAGTGGGTCCTATCATTACATTTTTCTCAGAAGTGGGTCCTATCATTACATAAATTCCAAAGCCTGCAACTAGTCTCCCTTGAATCCTTTCCAAGTCCATTTGATTAGAATAGAAACAACTGTTCATTTAATTATTTTTTTTTTTACCTAAACCTAAAATTGAGTAAAACAAAAAGTGGTTGGTTCAACTTTTTCTCAAAATTTAAATTAGTCAAATCATGAAAAAATATTTTTATTATTAGATATAATATAGAGTAGTTCATTTAAAAAATTGAGAAATTAGCAATAAGGATCATAAGTGATACATTATTAAATTTTTATTAAAAGCAGGTAATGGACTATAAATTTTTATTTTTGTCCTTGATTTAATAATAATTTATATAACTATATAACTATATATATATATATATTATTAATAAATTAATACTCTTTTTTATATCTATGATAATGTGTTACAATTAATATTGTTAGAAAAATTAAGCAATTTATGTTGTCAATTCTTTTCTAAGTGAATGTATTTCTTTAGACAGTAATTGTTAAGTTCTGATTAAATCATATAGATTATTGCTAGTTTTAAAGTGAAGACTCAAAAAGTCTTGCAAGTACATCAAAGTCAGGAAGAAATGTGCAACATGTGACAATGAATATCATGCATTACCCTTAGGCACTTAATCTTGAAATTGAGTTTAAGTTTAGATATGAACTTTACCATAGTTAAAATTACATTTTAAGTATGGTTTTGCACGAATTTTTTATTAAAAAATATGGTGCTTTATGATACAGAAGAATAATTCTAACCTCTTTGAAGCATAAAATTTTATTGAGAGATATTTGTTTCAATTTTTCTTTAATATAGTCAGTTCTCTACAACGTTTATTCATTGTGTTTGAAGTGTATATACCTAGTGTCAGGCAGTACACATAGGTGCATAGCAAGATTAGGTATGTACTTCCATTACATAGGAGTTATACACTGCTAAAGTGGTGAATTTATGAATTGTGGATAGTGTTGTGGTTGTTAAAAACTAATCAAGAAAAAGCAGACAACGAGAAGATTTAAGCAAACTAGTGGTAATCCACTAAATAGTATTATATACGAAGCATTATATAATACTATTTTAAAGAAATACTAGCATCAATCACAGAGATTTGCATGTGAAATGCAAAGATGTGACCGTATGACTGGTTGAAGTGTTTCTCTACTATTTTAAGTATTAGCCCCAATGTATATTTCTCGTCATCATTAAGAAAAAAAAGGGGGGGTTTGAGAATGCAAACTTGAGTTTAAGATTAATTATTTTGTATAAAAATAACATTACAGGTTCGGTTTGTTTCCAATTTACCCTTCCATCATCATGCATAAATATGACCAAAGTTAGGTAATGACTTTTTCGAGAGGAAAAAAAAAAACTATTTTTAGTCTGAGAATGCAATGCGATTAGAGAGAAGTTATTTTTTTATAAAATAATGTCAAATGTTAAGTTTGTCTCCAATTTACTCCTCTTAACATCTTGCATAAACCAAAGTTAAATAATAGTCTTTTTGAATTGTTACAGTTTTCAGTATAAATAAATCATAATAAAGACAATTATCTATTGACTGGGTTAATAAAGAAGTCTTGTGACATAGTCTTGTAATATATTTATAAAATCGATTGAATTACTGATTGACCTAATGAATCATGAATCAATGCCTTTATTAATTCATTATTCGATTCAATTATAACAACTATGATTTCAATAATAAACCATGACTTGGCAGTTTATTATTATTTCTCAGAAGTGGGTCCTATCATTATATAAATTCCAAAGCCTGCAATTAGTCTACCTTGAATCCTTTCCAAGTCTATTTGATTAGAATAGAAACAACGGTTCATTTTAAATTTTTTTTTTTTTACCTAAACCTAAAATTGAGTAAACAAAAAGTGGTTGGTTCAATTTTTTTTCAAAATTTAAATTAGTCAAATCATGAAAAAATATGTTTTAATATTAGATATAATATAGAGTAGTTCACGTAAAAAATTGAGAAATTAGCAATAAGGATCATAAGTGATACATTATTAAATTTTTATTATTTCTTTAAAATATTGTAAAGTCACATCTTCAACAATTGAATTGAATAATATTTTTTGTAAGATGTTTTTCACGGGTAAAATGCATATAGTTATGGGTTCTATTCTATTATTTCTGTCTAAAAAATTTAGAATGAAATTGATATTGATCATAAAATTTAATTTTATAAGCCCAAGTATTACATTGATATGTTGTTGTTAAGCTGAAATAATACAATAAATTTTTAAAAGATTTCTATTATCAAATCTCGATATCTCAAGCTAAACAGATAAATATAATTTTTAAATAGTGTGAAATTAAGGTATTGTATTGTCTGATTGTTTTTCTTATCAAAGTGATTTAATGGAATGTGAAATTCATATTTATTTATGTATTTTTAAGAGTCAATGTTTATTTTTTAAAATCACATATTATAGGTTGCAAAAAAGTGTGGTCACCATATTTTTAAAAATTACTATCTTTATTCTATATAATACCATAATATTCTTAATTAAATAATTACATTGACATTTTTTTTTCTAATTTATTTATCTATCATATTTGTTTTAGGTAACCTAAAATGTATGACAGAAACCATATTTTTAAGGGCAAATTACACATAGCTCTCTTGTACTTAACTCCGTTTTCACTTAACCTCCGTCAACTTTAAAAGTGGACCCTTACTTCCCTGTACTAATGGTTAAAATGAATTCGGTTTATGTCGTTAATGAAAAACATTGAAAGACAAATTTGTCCTTATTTATTTTTACCCCCAATTCGTTGTTGGTCTGTTTTGGAAAGAATACAGAGTTTAGTGAATTAAGGTTAACTAAAATTAGAAGAAATCGAGAGAGGATATTGAAAATTGAAAAATCGACAAAGATAGAATTGCATTGCTTGATTTTTTGAGGTTGAAGTTACAAGTATCAAAGGTAAATATTCACCATTTCGTTCTTACACACACACACACACACAGTGTCAGCTTTCTTTTGTAAGAAATGTTCAGTTTTTGGATGCATTAATAATAGATTTTGAGTTTCGTTACTTGTAAATATATATATATATATATATATATATATATATATTTACAGACACAGACACAGGACACACACACAATTGTTCGAGCTGATTTAAGTGGGGTCTTTTTTGCATTTCTTTACTTCAATGGGCACCGACAAAATGTAGGGTTTTAAGTTTAATAGAAACTTTTACATGGTGGAGACCCTTCTATATTGTTTTTGTTTTGTCCTCAATATTGGTGATGGAATTGGTAAGTTTCAAAACCGGTGGGACATTATTTTCAACATTACATAAGTAATTTTAGTATTTTTTTAAAAAATCGTGAGAACCACTTGTTCTCCACTAAAGCTTGTCTTGGTGTTTTATGAGTAAACTTTGTTTTGTTTTCATTCATAGCCCGCTTGTTTTGATATTGTAGAATGATGTACATAATTAGTCTTGAGTTTCATCATTGTGGGACTCTACAAAGGTACCCAAAAAAATGTATATTGGGGGAAAAGTTGATTTTGACAACTGTGACCTAGACCTGCTGATCTTACTTTGAGCTGCAAGACATGTATATCAATTTTGGTTATCCAAGTAGAGTTTAATGTACTATAGGGTCCCTGGTCTTGACTTGGATATTGAGTTGAGGTTGATTGTATCTGATAAAGAAGTAATGAAAATATTGAGGGATTATAATGGATTAAGATTTATAGTGATATATATAGAAAATGGTGAAGAACCTATTGAAATTCATACTGCTAATAGGTGTATTCTAGTAGCCCTAGACTTAGACTCACTTATGGTGAACAGGTTGTTGAAGATGACAATGTTGATTTCAATAGAGAAAGGTGGTGGAATAACAAATGAGAATGAAAAAGGTGGTGGCAGTGATAGGGAAGTGAGTGAAGACAACCATGGGGACAATGATGATAGTGAATGAGTCATGGTTTAATGAGAATATTGACTTCAGTGATGATGACATATTTGCTTATTGTTATGAGGAAGATGAAGAGTGAAATATAGTATAAAATCAAATAAACGAGGGGAACCAGCCACAGACACAAGTATAACCACAAGTAGAGGCACAACCATAACCACAGTTAGAGTCACAATCACAACCATAGTCATAGTCACATAAACAGAATCAAACATCAAATAAGTTTGATGGTTGGTGTTCAGACACATGCACTGATGATGAGCTCAAAAGTCTTAAGAGGTTCATCAAATGATGAAGATGTACTTCATTACCCTGAATTTAATGAGTCTGTGTGCTTGGAAAAACTTGACTTAAAAGTGAGAATGAAATTTAGTAATGCCTAGATATTTAGAAAAGCTCTGAAGGAGTGGAATGTTCAGAATGGTCATGATACCAAGTATATTAGAAATGAAAATGTAAGAATTACAGTAGTTTGCAAGAATGAATGTGGATAGAGGATTCATGCTTCTCCTGTTCAAAGAAAAACAACATTTCAAATCAAGTCACTAAATCCTAATCACACATGTGGAAGGATTTAAGGTAACCATTTGGTTAATTCTAGGTATTTGTCACAAAATACTTCGAGCAGTTTAGGGATGACCATAATTGGAATACTAGTGCTATGCAAAGGGTTGTGAAGAGAGATTTGATAGTAAATGTGAGTAGGACACAAGCATACAGGGCAAAAAGGAAGGCTAAAAAAAGTTATTAAATGAGATCACAATAAACAATATGCTAGGCTTTGGGATTATTGAGAGATAGTGAAGAGGTATAACCATTGGAGTTGTTTCAAATTGAAGTTAGAGAGGCCTACACTTGATTTATTTCTAACATTTTTGAGAATGTGTGTAAAATTTGGTGCTCAAAGAGATGGTTTCATTGTTGGATGCTGACTTATAATAGGACTTAATGGCTGCCATTTGAAAGGAGTTTATGATGGGCAATTACTAGCTGCAGTTGGCAGGGATGGGAAGCCAACATGTTTCCTATTGCCATGGCAGTTGTGGAAGTTGAAACAAAAGATTCTTGGAATTGATTTATGACTGAATTGATGGTTGATATTGGGTGATTGGAAGAAATGGGTTGGACCTTCATATTAGATAGGCAAAAGAGATTGGTTGAAACATTTTGAGACATTCTTCCTGCAATAGATCACATATATTGTTTAAGGCATATGTATGTCAATTTCAAAGTCAAGTTCAGAGGGAAAGAATTGAAGAATATGATGTGGAAAGCAACTTCAACAACATTAGTGAAAGAATTTGAGTTTTATTTGAATGAAATTCAAAAGTTGGAGGGTAAGGCATATAGTTGGTTGAAGAAACTAAATCTTACATGGTGGGCCAGATCTCGTTTCAATACTAGATGCAAATGTGACATTCAAGTGAATAATTTGAAGGAGTCTTTTAATGGATATATTTTAGAGGCAAGAGATAAGCCCATAGTAGGCATGGTAGAGTGGATTAGGAGGAAGCTTATGACTAGAATTCAATTAAGGAAGCAAGGCATGGAAAGATGTAGTGGTCCAATTTGTCCAAACATACAACAAAAGTTAGAGATAATCAAGTAGTAGTCAAGGAATTGCTTTCGCAATTAGGCAGGGGCAATGAAATTTGAGTTGATTGTTTTGATTTAACACATGTAGTGGATGTAGAGCATAGAACTTGTACTTATATACGGTGGGATATCATTGGAATCTCATGCAAGCATGTAGTGAGTGCATTGCAATTCACAAGTAGAAACCAGATGACTATGTGCATAACTTCTATAACAAGAGAACCTATTTTCAAGTATATGCATACATGATAAACCATGTACCTGGTCAGCATGACTAGATTAAGGTTGGATTGGATCCAATTATGCTTCTTAAATTTAGAAGACAATTAGCTAGGCCAAAGATATTGAGAAGGAAAGACCTAGAAAAACCCAATAACCCTTACAAATTGTCAAGAAAAACAGGTATATGGTCTGTTCTAGATGCCATAATCAAAGGTCATGTAAATGAGCCATTACCAATAGATCAAAAGTACATAGTTTGTTCTTATTTTCACTAAATTTTTTTTTTTTTTATTCAAAACTTATTTAATCTCGTATAAACAATATATATGGTTCAAGCAACAAGACACCAATAAGCTCTGATCAGCAGTAGCAAATTGACACCCCAAAAGAAACACTCCAACAGTAGCCAAAACTCCAGTCAAGGTACATTAAGTATTATTTTGATTCAAATATTGTAGTTGAGTGTCAACAATAACCAAAAATGTTTTTAACTTATAGGCCACAACTACTAGGTTTCCAAGAATGCCCACAAGGATGCCTTTAAGATTGGCTACTATTTAACCATCCACAAAGGTACCCACAAAGATGTCTCTAAGATTAGTTGCTACTCAACCATCCACAATGGTGCCCACAAGGATGTCTCCAAGATTGGTTGCTACTTAACCATCAAAGTTGCCATGCTATGGTGGCAAAGGAATTCGATTTGGTTCTAGTAGACCTAAAGGAAGGCAAAATAAGACATGAAATATGACTTGCTTTTAGTAGTTATATTTTTGGGATGTATTAATCTATTTTAAGTTTGCAAACAATGTAATACTATATTAAGTATGAAGTATTTTTAAGTTTAAGACAATGTCACAATGTGGGAATCTATTATGTATTTTTAAGTTTCAGACAATTTGAAATTGTGGGAATGTATCAAGTATACTAAGTTATTTTCTTTTCTAAGACTGGATTCACATGTATTAAGTTTACATATAGCTTGTATTGTCCAAAAAATATAATATTATGTATAATTCATTCTCATTCTGATTTTGATATCAAAACAACTTACAATACAACATTGTCATCTCGCCGCTCTATTTACAACATCTAAACTATTAACATATCAAGATCAGAAATCAAGCCAAAAATCAAGCCATCTTATATATGTAAACTTATATTAATGAGATTTGTGTATAAGTTAGATTTTGTATCTTGTAGGAAAGTTGACCACAAGGGATTCCTTTCTAAAATAAAAAATTGTAATCTCATAGTGATTCATTCCTAAAATATAGGATTGTAATCTCACAGGGATTCCTTCATAAAATCAAGGATTGTAATCTTATACATACATGTAAAGTATATTTTATAAACTTTCTATATATTGAATAAAAAAAGCAAAGCCTAAGATCAACTTGGGATCTTAACTTTTCCTAAACTTGTTTTTAACATTCTTGAGTATCTCCCATTCTTCTTCCTTATTTCTTATTCTCTTGAAATATCTTTCCTTTATTTTTCTGTTTATGGTATCAGAGCTTATTGTTAAATGACATTCTTGATCCTTTTTTCTTCTATTATTGTTCTACTATCTCCACTTCAATGGCTGAATCACAAATCACATCTCAATGAGTTGGTAATCGTCCTCCTTACTGTCAGAACTAGTCTTCTTCCAATACTTCTCATCGTTTCTTTGCATCTCATTAACAAAGTGTTCTGGGTTGACCCCCTATTACTTGCCAAATTTGTGGAAGAACAAGGCATTCTGCTTTTCAGTGTTATGATCGATACAAACAAAACTCTCAACCTCTAACCAACCATATACCTGAAGCTCTTACTTCCCTCACCATCCAATACCCTTAAGATTTTGACTGGTGTCCTGATAGTGGTGCAACAACCCACATGACTCATAAACTAGGTAATGTTTCTCATAAACAACCCTATCACGATGATAGTGGTACTTTGGTAGGTAATAGGTCCACCATGCTCATTCCCATGTTGGTTCCATTTCTCTTTCTCACAATGTCACTCTCAATACTGCCTTTCTGGTTCCACATATTTATAAAAATTTAATTTATGTTCGCCAGTTTACTAAGGATAACAATTGCTCTTTTATTTTTTTCTCTAAATGGCTTTGTTATTTAGGAGTAGGGAACAGGGAGAGTGTTGGGGATAGAACGTAAACATTTTGGTCTTTATGTGTTATATTATCCTCATCAAGCTCTTTATTCAAGATCACTTTCATCAGTCAAGGCCACTTCTACAATTTGGCATAGTCGTCTTGGTCATATGTCTATTAGTGTTATTGATGTTTTAAATAAGAATGAGCTCATTATTTTAACTGATTCTGTTAAACCCACTATATCTATTTGTTCTAGTTGTTAAATGGGCAAAAGCTATAAACTTCCTTTTGATTTAAATAATAAATGCAATATTTGTCCTCTTAACATAATCCATGTGGATGTTTGGGGACCCTCCTCTATTACTTACACTCTTGGTTTTCGTTATTATATTGTATTCATTGATGACTTTAGTTGTTACACTTGGTTTTACCATATGAAATGCAAATCTGACTTTCTCTCTATCTTTATTCAATTTTAAAAAGTAGCAAAAAATCAATTTGAAAGAAAAATCAAAGTTTTTCAACGTGATGGTGCTCGTGAGTTTTCTAGTATCCCTTTCCTCTCATATCTCTCTAATTGTGGTATCCTCAAACATGTTTCATGTCCTCATGCTTAAGCTCAAAATGGTAGAGCTGAGCGAAAACACCATCACATTACTGAAACTAATCTTACCTTATTGTTTCACAATCACACTCCCTTTTTTTCTTTGGGTTGAAGCTTTTTTTTATTGTAGTTTACATCATCAATTGTCTTCCTACTATTGTCCTCTAGTGCCGCTCTCTCTATCAACTGGTCTATGGTAAGGCTCTTAAACTTTCTATGTTTTGTACTTTTGGATGTCTTTGTTTCCCATACCATTGTGATTATGCTTCCTATAAACTTGTCCCTCGGAGTGTCCCTTGTGCTTTCATTGGTTATAGCCCTATACATAAAGGTTTTCGTTGCCTAGATCGATCCATTAGAAAAATTTACATCTCTCGTCATGTTATATTTGATGAGTCTTTTTTTCCTTTTTTTACCTCCTTTTATTCTTCACACCTTGTATCCTCAACAGATTTTTGAATTACCAAGACATCACTCCTATCACTGATTACTCTTATCTTACCATATCCATAGCTTCTATTCCTCATGAAGATAGTTTTTATGTGCTTACCATACCTACACATTTGCCTTCTATGACACAAACACATTCTTTTCGATCCCAACCTTCCCCACTTTCTTCCACCAAGGCTCCCACCTTACCAACTTGCTCAGAACCTACAACTATACCTTCTTCTTATCCCGATCTCTCTTCTATCCCTAGTGGATCTCTTACTGTTGATCTACCTATTTCTCAACCCCAACCTTCAATTATATCTAATACACATCCCATTATCACTCGTTCTAAGTTTCCCTTTTATAATGCTAGCCTTCATTCTTTCACCACCTATCATCCTTCGCTTTCCCACCACCTCTTAGTTTACAATCATAGCACAACAACCTTCTTTACCACTCTTCTTTCCACTTTTGAACCTTGTAGCTACAAGTCTGCTGTCAAACATACTCATTGGCATGCTTCCATGAATGAAGAGATTCAGATACTCAAGCAGAATCACATTTGGACTCTTATTCCTTTCACCCAAGGTATGAATGTTGTTGGGTGTAAATGGGTATTCAAAATGAAGTTAAAGCCAAATGGTTCCATTGATTGGTACAAGGCCCACCTTGTGGCCAAAGGCTATTATCAACTACCAGGCGTTGATTTTGATGAGACATTCAGCCCTATCGTCAAACTTGCTACTATTCGTCTTGTCTTATCACTGGCTTGTATTCATAAGTGGGATATCTGACAATTAGATCTCAAGAAGTGCTTTCCTCTATGGTGATCTACAAGAGTAGGTTTATATGTCTCAACCCCCTAGTTATGAAGGTCCTCACTTCCCTCATAATGTTTGTTGACTTAACAAAGCTTTATAAGGCCTCAAACAAGTCACCTCGTGCTTGGTTTGAGAAATTTAATAGTCATATTCTACAATTGGGATTTTGTTGTAATCAATCTGATTCCTTCATGTTTATACAGATGACTTCTGTTGGTATTTTGGTTCTTTTAGGCCTTGTTTGGACGACCGAATAAGACAGTGGGATTTGATAGGATATAGTTGGATCGGATAAGATATAAAATCATGTGGGATATTGAATATTTTAATCTAGTGTTTGGAACTGACTCGAATAAAAGGCCTTACTACAAAAATGTAGACTTTTAGTGATGCTCCTTATTAGCGATGCCCATCAATGCGTCGCTAATAGTACCCTTTTGCCTAAAAATCATGAAAAATGCACTTCCCGCATAAAAAAAATGGCAAGGCAATTTTTACCGACGCACAAACAGGTAATAGCAACGCACAAGTGCGTCGCTAATACTTAGCGACGAACGGTTGGCGTCGGTAATAGTGCCATAATGGAAACGACACCGTATTGCGACCAATTAGCAACGCACAATAGACTTTTAGCGACGTATGGTGGGCATCGCTAATAAGTCAGTAATATATTTCTCCAATCGTACCAGTTGATTGACGACGCTATTTCTCTCTCTTTTAGACACCTCTTTGACGGTGGCGAGCACTTCCTTTGGCAACGGTAACTCTTTGCCTCCTAATCACATATGCCACATATTTTGGTTTCCCAGATTATTTTTGCATACATTTTGCTTTGGCATATGTTGCTGCAAGATGTGAATTGGACTTTTTTCCTTTTATTTGTGTCTTTTATCATCGGGATTTTTGGTTTTAATTTTAATTGTTTGTTTAATCAATAGAGATGAAGTATACCGTGTAAGGTTCCTTGATATATTATTCATGGACAACTGCAACTTGGACCATCTTGCTTGTGAACTTTAATCTGTTGATGGAATAAGCATTTTGTAGACAAACAATGTGTTTTCAGCTTAGTGTTTCTATTTTGCACAATTTAATCCTTTTATTATGGGCTCAATTAAATGAAAAATAGTCCTATACAATGGTAGTTTCCTATTTTTCGATGCTACTGCAGTTAAGATCTTTTAGTTTAGTTATTTTTTGTGGTCCACTACTTGTAGTTTGCAATTCCACCAGCAGGTGTTTGGTATGTCATATTGAAAATTTATCCCAGTTCCACAAGAGAAAAGTGATTGATTTATCAGTGCTGGTTGTTGTGTTATATTGTCATAATTTTTTCATCGTGGGCATGATTGTAATGGAATAAAAATTTGGAAATCAGAACATGCATTAAGATGTAAAAATCACATGATGGGCATCTCTAGAACTTTGGTGTTGCTTACCCAGAACCCTCAGAGCAACCCCATTCATCCTCCCACTAGCGTGGCTGACGCAGGGGCACAGCCTTCTGCTACCACTATGGGTGGAGGACCCCATGTAAAGACTCTCGGTGAACAACCAGTGCACCTCCGAGGCACCATCCACATAGGAGGAGAACCCCAGCCATCTACCGCCGCAGGCAGGGGGATGTCGGCCTTTAATCTAGACGTTCGCTACCATAGTAGGACAAGGGGTCCAACTCCGGCAGCCTCAGGGGCCAACCTAGCGCCGCATGGGTTCTAGCCTCAAACGACACCAGTTCCCCTCAGTCCAGGAAAACCGACATCCTCTCCCTACTGTGGGATAGAATTGTCCCATCCAAATAGGGACTGAGGCCGCAAGGCAAGACTAACAACAACCGGTACAGCCCAAGGGCCTACAGAGGGTCCAAAAAAGTAGCAGACTCTATGGACCACACCGCCCTTACTAAAGTACTTCCCTTCCTTCAGAGTAAGATGAGCTAGCAAGATTTCTCAGAAGGTTCACCACACCATTCACCCTTGTAATAATAGCTGGAGAGTGGCCAAAGAAATTTATTGTCCCAAAGTTTACTCTCTACGACGAGTTTGAGGATCCAGGAGACCATCTCTCTCACTATCAACACACCATGGCGCTACATAGGGCTACTGACGCTTTTATGTGTTGCACCTTAGTAACCAGCCTCAAGGGAACTACTTTAAAGTGGCTTCCACAGCCTCCCTCAGGAGTCTGTGGTCAATTTTTACGAACTCAGCAAACGGTTCTTTAACCGATTCATGACCAGCAGAAGGTTAAGAAAAGGGCCAAAGTTCCTACTAAACATAAAGCAATCCAAAGGAGAGTCACTCCGAGTACATTGCACACTTCAATGCCGAGCTCACAGAGATCACGGATTGTAATCCAAGCTTCCTAGTAGCCGCCTTGACTTCTGGCTTAGCGCTGGGGGGTTTCCAGGATTCTTTATTAATAACCCTCCCGCTGACATGGCTGCACTCATGGAACGAGCTTAGAAATTATATAAACCTGGAGGAAACAAAGATATTCTCTCAAAAAATTAAAGAACAGGCTCAGAAGGATGATCATAAGAAAGATTCCAACACAACCAAAAAGAGGGTCAGGAGTCTCGACAAAAGAACGGCACCTAGGACACCGAGCAACACTAGTACTGGAAGGTATGGCGCCTACACTCCTCTGAACGTCTCCTTAACTCATATATTTCGGCAAGGTTCAAGCACGTGAAAATCTGAAGTGGCCAGAGCCACTAAAGATCAATCCGGATACTAGGGACCAGAATAAGTACTTGCGACTTCCACAAAGATCACGAGCATACTACCGATGAATGCAAAGCCCTCAAACAAGAAATTGAGTAGCTCATTAGGCGAGGGCGGCTGCTGGAGTTCATCAGGCAGGACGAGAGGTAGAACCCCCGCAATGACAGGCCTCAATAGAAAAGGCAAGAACATACGCCTGAGCAGAGGGATACATGGAATGAGCCACAATAGCAGAACAACCAGGTCATCTTTGTCCTACTCGTTGATAGTCTAATTATAGGAGCGTCTAATCGAGCAAGAAAATGGTACGCTCGGGAGGCTAAGACTACTCCTAGCATCCTCCAGATCTCCATAGTAAAGAAAAGGCTAAAGTTGGCACCTGAGATCTAGTTCTCAGATCAGGATCTTGCAGGGGTGCACTATCCTCATAGTGATGCTCTCGTTATCTCACTCAAAATCTCCAATTTTGAGATTCGAAGAGTCTTAGTAGACATGGGGAGCTTTGTTAACGTGCTATTCTACGAGCCTCTCAAGCATATGAAGCTTAACTCTAATGATGTCAAACTTACCACCGCAATAATGGCAAGATTTGATGGAAGCCTCAGCACCCCGTGGGCAAAGATTGACCTACCCACAACTAACAAGAGGGGGAGACGGTCAGAAGCCTTGATCTCAGAATACATGGTTCTGGATTTTAAATCCCCTTACAATGTTATCATCGGAAGGCCTTGGCTCCACCAAATGGGAGCGGTCACCTCGACCCTCCACCAATGCCTGAAGTATGTGCACAATAACATGCTCTACTCTATTAGAGGATGTAAGCTGACTGCCCGGGAATTCCATGCTCTCGTACTAAAAGAAAAGTGTCCCAAATAACAATCACAGCATCCTCATGAAGGCGGGAATCTAGCCTTTTCCCACCTTCATGACAAGGAGGAGTGCCCCTCTAAAATTGATGAACCATTGAGACCTAGGGGAAGGGATAGTAGGGCAAAGCCAATGGAAGATCTCATCAAAGTACTCGTCAATCCTAAAGGAGGAGGACAATACTTGTAGATCAGATTCAGACCTGTCACCTTCCGAACAGAAAGAGATGGTGGAATTTCTGAAGAACAACCTCTCGGTGTTTGCCTGGAAAACTAAAGATATGGAAGGGATAGACCCTGGACTATCCCCTACAAACTAATGACCGATCTTGACCACCCTTCTGTAAGACAGAAAATGAGGACGTTTGCTCCAGAGCGCCACAAGATCATTAACGAAGAAGTGCAGAGGCTACTGAATGCCAAGATGATAAGGGAAGTATTCTATCCGGAATGGCTCGCCAATACAGTTCTTGTCAAGAAGAAAAATGGCAAATGGAGGGTCTGTGTCGACTACACAGACCTCAACAAAGCCTATCCCAAAGACAGCTTCCCCCTTCCGAGGATAGACCAAGCTAGTCGATGCGACAGCAGGACATGAACTCATGAGCTTCATGGACGCCTACTCAAGATAAATCAAATCCAGATGTATCCTCTAAATCAAGAAAAGACAGCCTTCATATCTGAACGAGGTCTCTATTGCTATAAAGTGATGCCGTTTGGTTTGAAGAATGTTGGGGCTATATATCAACGTCGAGTGAATAAGATATTCGGTCATCTGATCGGTGACACGATGAAGGTCTATATAGACGACATGCTAGTTAAAAGCCTACAGAGGAGCAGCCACATCCAGCATCTAACCTAGATGTTCAATATCCCGAAGCAATACAATATGAAACTGAACCCCTTGAAGTGTAATTTCAGAGTAACCAAAGGAAAGTTCTTAGGGTTTTTGGTTTCCCAAAGAGGGATTGAAGCAGACCCTATACAAATCAAAGCTTTAATTGAACTCAAGTCACCAAAAACCAAGAAAGACATTCAGGCCTTGAATGGGATCATCGCAGCTCTGAATCGGTTCATTTCCAAGTCTACGAACCGCTGCCTACTATTCTTCAAAGCCTTGAAAGGGAGTAAGGCCTTGCAATGGACCCCGGAATGTGAAAAAGCCTTTCAAAAACTAAAGCAGTATCTGGCTTCCCCTGAACTCCTATCAAAACCAATCCAATGAGAAAAAGTTCCTCCTCTACCTCGTGGTTTCAAAAAACATAGTCAGTTCTACACTAGTCAGGCAAGATAAAGGAGTTTAAAAGCCTGTTTTCTATATAAGCAAGGCACTCCTAGATGCAGAAATAAGGTACCCAGAGATTGAAAAGTTGGCCTTCCCTCTGATAATTTATGCTCGGAAGCTCAGACCTTACTTTCAGACGCATCCTATTGAAATCCCGACTGTTTATCCACTAAAGTGAGTACTATGGAAACCTGAGATCTCAGGACACCTAGTTAAGTGGTCTGTGGAGTTGGGAGAATATGATATATCCTACGTACCACGGATCTCTATCAAAGGGCAAACACTGATAGATTTCGTTGCCGAATTCACTCCAACACTGCATAACAAAGCACAGCTTAGTAAGAACCCAGCTATATGGCAGCTCTATACCGATGGATCGTCCACAACCAGAGGTTCTGGTGTTGGCATGGTACCTCGGTCCCTTGAGGGGCTTATAGTAGAGAAGACAAGCTTGGGATTCAGAGCTTCTAACAACGAAGCTGAGTATGAAGCCCTCATCCTTGGGATGAAACTAGCTATGGAATACAAAGCCCAAAATCTCAAAGCATTTTTTGACTTTGTGGTAAGCCAATTTCTAGGGGAATTCTCCATCAAAGATGAGAGAATGCTTCGATACTCAGAGCTGGTAGATTTGTTGAAGCAATCCTTTCATGAATTCTCCGTTCAGAAAATTGAGAATGGTCAAAATTTTAGGGTTGATACCTTGGCAAACATGGCCTCCCATCTCAAACTAGAAGAAGATTCAACTCTGAAGATCTCTCACCAACCGAGGCCAAGCATTGAGGAGGTACAGTCCTCCCAGGTGTCAAAATAGACTCAAAATTGGATGACTCCCATCCTCCAATATATAAAAGAGGGCCAGCTCCCAGAAGATAAAAACCAGGCCGAAGAATTCAAATCAGGGCAGCTCGATACCTAGTCTTGAATGGAAAGCTCTACCGAAGGTCCTACATGCAACCCATGTTGCGGTGCCTATCTCCAAAGGAATCTCAATATGTTCTGACAGAAATACATGAAGGAATCTGAGGCAACCATAATAGTGGCAGAACCATAGCCCACCGAGCCCTAACTCAGGGCTACTGTTGGCCCAACATGCTGAAGCAAGCCAAAGAGTACGTCCAAAAATGCGACAAATGCCAACGATTCACTCCATATCAGGACCAGCCCCACCATGAGCTCATTCCTAATGCCAGCCTATGGCCTTTTGCTCAATGGGGGATAGACATTATAGGGCCGTTACCAAAGGCCTTTCCAAACAAAAAGTACCTCCTGGTAGCCATTGATTACTTCTCCGAGTGGGCGAAAGCTGAGCTTTTAACTCACATCATCGAAGTAGAAGTGAAGAGCTTCACATGGAGGAACATAGTCTGCAAGTTCGGCATACCTTGCGTCATCATTTCAGACAATGATACACAGTTTACTAACAAAATTTTCAAGAAATTTTGTGAAGACCTACGCATCAGTCATCATTTCACTTCGCCAGGGCACCCCCAAGTAAATGGGTAAGCCGAAATCACCAACCACACAATTTTTAATGCTATTAAGACAAGGTTGGAGGATGCCAAAGGAAGATGGATTGAAGAACTCCCTGGTGTGCTCTGGGCTTATAGAACTACAAGAAGAACACCAACAGCCTTCAGTCAAAAACATAGAAAAAGGGCCAAAAATGCAATGGACAATTCTTGAACCCTTGACTCAAAAGAGCAAGAAAACTTAATCCCAAAAAGTTTACCACTTGGCCCATAAGCACTTTTATGCTTTGTTATGCATAAGATATGTATATATGTATCATATAATGTACAAATTCTTATTTATCAAAATGAGGTGGCAGCCCCTCATTGGACCACCACACCCACCAATCAAGTTTCATGCAACAAAAGTACCATTTTTATAATGAAATAAATATGATGTATATGAGTATACAAATATGTATATATATGGGCAGGTGTGTTATGTGTATATATATATATATAATGCATTTGAATATATATATATATATGAGTATCAAGTGGTGTGTGTGTGTACGGTTATATGTGTGTGTGTGTAGGATTGAGTGTGAAACACTTAATGGAGAGTGGTGATGGCAGAAGTGGGTGTTGGAGTGTGCAGAGGGATTTCAGAACATGGGCAGGTCTGATTTTAGAGAGAGAATAATAGAGAGAGAGAGGATAGAGAGAGAAGGGAGTCAGTTGTAAGTGCTACATATATATGTAGAGTATTGGGTTAGAAAAGAAAACAAAAGAGGTAGAAACTGAGAGAGGGAAGAAGCTGTGGCTGTTTTGAAGGAGCTTGAGAGAGTCAAATCTAAGCCACGATAAAGGGAGGAACCACCAAGGTATATGGCACTAAGGCTTTAAATTTTTCTTTCAAATTTTAGCTATGTTTCAACTTCAATCAATATCTGCATTGCATGCATGGTACTTAGCAATTATATTCTTGCATGAGGAGTGAGATCTGGACCCCGGATGACTCAAAAACACTAGACAGTGCACCCACCACCATGGATGACCACCTTCAAACTGGGTCTGATTCGACCCTAGCCAAACCCATTTGGGCTTGCCTAGACCTGACCTAGATGATGTAGGGATTTCACCGCAACAAGAACCGAGTAAAATGGCTAAGAAAAGAGCCCAAAAACATGAGTTGCAGGTCGCGGGTCTGACTTGTGACATCTCAAACTGAGCCTCAATCTCATTTTTATAAACGCGATGATAATCCCTATAATGGTACAATCACAACAAACCAAGAATTGTTCCATTTGGTTGAGAAGTGAAGGTGTATGGCCTGATTATCTATTCGGCCATCAAAGCTTGGTTTCGATCTTTTTAGCTCGTTTTGATCCACAAAATGAATGCTAAACTAACCCTTAGGCTCCCAGAAATCATTTGGGATGGAAAACAGTAGAAATCTATAGCCAGAAACCCACAAAATTGAAAAATGAAATTATGCAAATTAGGGCAAAACGGGGGGAAGAAGAAGAGAGACGATGAACATTGATTGGGTCGGGTATCGGGTTAAAACAAACGGGTCGGGTCCTGACCGTTTAAAATGGGTCTTAAATTGAAACAAAACGCTGTCGTTTTGTTTAATGAAGCTGACGTCATCACGACATCAGCATGACGTAGTAACAGGATGTGAACCGGATGGTTTTAGGGGTTCTGGACCGGTTCAATGATTGAACCCTAAAACCGGACGGTTCTTAACCCTTTTTTCTAAAATTAGTTTTGAGCCCCAAGACTTTCTATTTAATTACATTTTGACCCCAACTGTTTTGTGAAATTATACACCGGCCCAGATTTTAAAGAAATTATGCATATGCACCCTTGGAAAAATAATTAAATAACAAAAGAATTATTTTATTAATTAGGTAAAATTTCTATTTTACCCTTGGACATTAAATACTTCAAACAGAGTCCAAATAAAATAAATGAATAGTGTACTTTTACTATTTCGGGCATTCCGGACTCAACGGTGGGGTTCGATTTGGGAAATTAAGTCCCGAAAAATACAGACACACGAAAGGTAAATGACTAAACTGCCCCTAATGATACCCAAGGCCAATTAAACACAACAGATAGCCCAATCTAACTATGTCGGACACTCTGGACCTAATGGTGAGGTCCATTTTATGAACTGAGGTTCCCAAAATTTAGCTATGACATGTAAAATTACCAAAATGCCCTTGATATTGTATGAAGCCCAAATATCCAAATTGGGAAAAATTGATACCAATAGAAGCCCAAACACTTGTGGACTGATATATATGGTTAGATGATGAATCGGGGTCAGAATTTCATGAAACATAAAATGACCAAAATACCCCTAAGCACGGTAAGTGCCAAGTAGAGGCTAAATAAAGGCCAATCTGATCTAATAAATTGTCATAAGTATAATTACAAGGCTAAATAAGACTTCGAAACAGTCAACGGGTAAAATAAGAAATGACTGATGAGTCCCGATGACCCAAAAATAGATACCAAATGAAGCCCAAAAGACTCAGAACTTTATATATAAACTATCGGGGATATTCCGAGGACTATGATAAGGTCTGGGGTAAGAATGGCAAAATTTTCATTTTTCCCCTAAGATCAAATAAGTACTTAATTGATGACGAATGAAGTCTAAATGACTTAAAAGATGATTCTGAGTGTTACTAAGGTCATTTAGAGGATATAATAGTTTAAGTTGAAACCCTGAAATAGAGAATTAAAAACACTTAACTAAATAGATTAAGTTCAAAGGAACTTAAAGCATTGTATAACCATGTTTGGGGATTAAAATGGGTACTAATTCCTTGTGCAATATTTCGGAACCATGATTATAGGAACCTCCAAAGGGAAGGAGAAGGAGACTTGAATTAATAGAACTACTGAAAGTTGTTTTGAGGTAAGTAAAACCTAAACTTTGTTATGTGGTCTTTCCCTAGCCATGTCACCTTTCTTTCTTCCTGCTGCCATTTTGTACTCTATTATCTAAAATGCCTTGATCTCCATAATTGATATTGTTCTATCTTGTGGACTTGACGAGTTCTTGCTTGTTAATACTCTGATGTGACTTATACGTATTCCTTTGATGCTAAATATTGAACAGTACATGTCACACGATAAGAAAAGTATTGCTCCACAACTTGTGAAATTATCTATGCATGACCTGATTTTATCCATGATAATACTTGACTTGTTACACACGTCAGCCCTTAGGGGCAAGATGCTAACAGTCTACACATGGTTGTAAGCGTCACATTGCACGATCGAGCTACCCGTGGGTGTGAGCGTCACTTCGCACGATTGACATGTAGTCATGCAAGGCATGACGTACGACTTGAGTCCTGGAGGACAAGAAAAGTTGATAGCGCTATGCTGTAAGCACGAAAGGGTATGCCAGGCCCTAACAGATAGCATCTGACACATAGTATCTTTTTATCTCTTACATGACATGCTCTTGATTTTCAATATGTTATATACTTTTAAGTGCTGTTGATATCGTATTCCTTGGATCCTTGATATGATTGTGAGCTTTTCCTTGGAATACCCCTTGTTGTACTATTTGATATGATGACATGCCTATATAGACGTTTCTGATTTCGGCGGCACATAATTTGGCTATTCCTTGTTGATTTTGTGCACTTTTTGGAATATGCCTATAGGACCTAAAGGTCATTTCTATCGATCTATACATTGGTGACTGGCTATTATCATGTCTTCTGTTCTGACATGCATTGATTGGTATTTGTTTATTGCTTACATTCTTAAACCTATCTTGACCCATAACAGAGGAAGGGATTATACTTACTGGGCTTTGTTAGCTCACCCCTCCCTTATATTTTTTCAGGACAATAGGAAGTAGGAGAACCCTCAGGCGCTCCAGAGGTCTAGACGCTGCTAGTTACTGGTAGCTCTTTTTGGCGAGTTTTGTATCAAATTAAATACTGGAAGGTCTTAATGTATTCCATGTCACCACGGTCCTAGAAGTGAGTTTCTTTTTGGAGGATCTGTACTTAGACACTTATGTTTTTTTGGCATATACTAAATGGTGACCTGACTACGCTACTAAATGTCTTAATGATTATAAAATATTTTTAAAACTTCACTTAGTATTTCAGATCCTTTTGACGGGGAATAGCCCACGGGCCGTAGACCCGGTCACGGACCCTTAATCTGCATAGGGTGGGTTATGGGTCGTGACAATATAGAACACTTACGAAGATACTATCAATAAAGATTTTCTTTTCACTTTTTAAAAGTGTTCTCATCTCAATGAACAAACCCCTAAAAACCTTGCAGCCATGCAAGAGTTACAGGTCTGGTCCATCTCAATGTACAGACCCCTAAAAACCTTGCATCCAATGCAAGAGTTACAGGTTTGGTCCATCTTCATGTACAGACCCCTCAAAACCTTGCATCCAGTGCAAGAGTTACATGTCTGGTCCATCTCAATGAACAGACCCCTAAAAACCTTGCAGCCAATGCAAGAGTTATAGGTCTGGTCCATCTTAATGTACAGACCCCTAAAAACCTTACATCCAATGCAAGAGTTACAGGTCTAATCCATCTCAATGTACAGACCTCTAAAAACCTTGCAGCCAATATAAGGGTTACAGGTTTGGTCCATCTCAATGTACAGACCCCTAAAAAATCTTGCATCTAATGCAAGAGTTACAGGTCTGATCCATATCAATGTACAGACCCTTAAAAACCTTGCATCCAATGCAAGAGTTACAAGTTTGGTCCATCTTAATGAACAAACCTTTAAAAACCTGTAGCCAATGCAAGAGTTATAGGTCTGGACCATCTTAATGAACAAACTTCAACAAATTTTTACAGCCATTGCAAGAGTTATAGGTCTGGTTGATATTCAATGACCTCTGAACAGGGCTTTATATTCGCTACAAGCAATGACGGCTTGATGCATTTTTCGAGGGAGACTATTAAATTTTTGAAACATTGCTTACTGGGTTTGAATTTAGATTGTCACCAGTTCTGATTACAAAAAGTCTTGCTCAATTGCTATGACTATTTGAATATAAGTTTCTTCGCTCGGAAGTCAGCTATCAGCCCACACTTTGAAACTTGATCCACTATCCCTAGAGATCCTTGCTTGATTTAATTACAAGTTTTAAAATAGGGAGCCCAAAGCTGTGTTACAAAGCAATGATGGGTTGGAACAGTGCTAAAGTTTATTGCAAGTTATAAGCTCGGCATATTATTAACATCCACAACAACTCACAAGTATTAGTGCTCTAGAGATTCAATCAACAAAAATGCTTTGAAATATAAAAATAGAATACACAAGTTCGGAAGGAGTCAATTTTATTGATAATTAGCTCAAAAAGTACATCAGTTCTGGAAGATTACAAAGAAGCAAAGTGCAAATATAAAAGATCTTAGACTATTTCGGGTTTGGCCCCCTTAGAAGCGTTAAGAACGAGAAAGAAATCATTCTGCATCATGTCATCATCATTCTCTTCTTCCTCATTTTCGTTCTCCTCAAATTCAGCACACTACTATCATATCAACTTGAGTAGGTGCTTCTGCCTGAGTGAAGATCGGGAGGGGCTACCTTCATCATCATCATCATCCCGCAACTCGGTCTCACCAAGAAGGGACTATAACATCGTCAATCCCAGTCATTGGGGTACTTCAGTGAAGAGCTTGGCTCTGAAGGTGTTATACCCATGCTCGATCAACTCTCCACCCATCTTTTCGACTTCAGCCTTCATCTCTACTTCGGTCAAAGCCTTGGCGGATTCGACCACGTCTTTGATCTTTTGGGTAGAGGTGGACTAGAAGTCTTCAAACCTCTTCTGGAGGTCCTTCAACTTCTGAGCAAGGGAGTCCCTTTCAGACTCCATGATAGATAAGGAGTTCGTCGCCTCCTTCAACTTCTCCTCAGTAGTAGTAGCAGTAGACTGAGCTGTCCCTAGCTGCAGCCTGGCCTCATCCAGCTCGAACTGGAGATTATCAATCATCTTCAAATCCGTAGAAGACTCCACAATGGCAGCAAGGTCATGCATAGTCTGCAAAGCAAAAAGAAAACGAGTAGAACAAGTAAAAGGGCAAAACATAAATGAGAAGGGTAAGAGTTTGGAAGTTACCCTCAGCTCGAGGGTTAGCAGGTCTGTGGCAATATTTTCCGCCTTTTGACCTTTATATTTCTTTAGGCCAAAACCCCAGAACTCGTCAAAAGCCTTCTTCGCGGCTGAATAGCCGGAATCATCAAGCATCTCAACAGCAGCAGCTGCTTTCCCCTTCCCCCTTCGCCTGGTCAGAACAACAAAGCAGGAAGAGGGGCAGGCTTTGGAGTAGAAGGCACCCTCACGTCCTCAGTCTCTCCCTATCGTCTTCTTCTTTTGCCCTGGTGCCCATTTGGACATCAAGGATTTCTTCAAGTTGCCAGCCGTGGCTGTTGTCAGGCGAGCCTTCATCAGATTTTCAGGAGTGAGGATGGTGGTGTAAGCTCTGTTGTTGGTTTAGGAAGGAGCTTCCGGTACTTCTCTTGAAGGTCTATAGTGAATATCGACCTCTTCCAAGAACTTTTGTCTGCACAGAAGCCACAAGACACAGAAATTAGACAAACAGTGAAGAAATGAAAATATAAAAGCAAGATTATATTAAGAGTGAAGGGGGGCTCTCACCCTTAAAGCCGGTACTCTAAGGAAATGTTGAAGTTTAGTCATCGAAGTCTTCTAGGTCCCATCCTCCTCCCACAAAGAAGTACCACTTCTTCCACGTCTTGTTGGAAGTGGGTACCTGAGGAGAAGGGTCGGAACCCCTTGTCGAAGGACATGTAAAATATGCCCTCCAGCCTCATATATTTCAGATCCATATTGCTACGGATCAGGTCAAGATCAACCTCGACGCCATTCAGATGCCCTAATACTATGAATCCCTAACAAATGCCTTCAAACTATTGAGATTGAGGTCGGCAGGACAATATATTGAACCACTTAAAGAACTGCTTAACTAAAGAAAGAAGGGAAAACCTAAGCCCCATCTTGAACCATTCGAGATAGACATAGATCTCGCCCCGACCGACGTCGGAAGGACGATCTAAGGAGCTGGGGGCTCTGCAGGTTACATTTTGAGGGAAGTCAAAGGTAGCCCTCAAGTCATCTAACATATCCTGAGTAATGGCACTTTCTCCTTCCTCTCGATGAGAAGGCCTACTAGAAGTCTTCCCTATTTTGTTCCTAGGTTCAATAAAGGCATCTACAATCCTAAGTTCATGATTGGAAGGCGACTCAACTAAGGGAGACTTAACTACTCTATTCTCAGCATCTCGAGAGGAACTACTGCCAATTACACGAATTTGGGATGGCACAGTCGTCTCCAAAGAGCCTCCTTGTGCCATAACCTATGCCCGACATTGCATCAGAGGCCTGACATTGAGAAAAAGGAAAAACAGATGAGAAGAAGTGAAGTTAAAGGAAAGAAGAACAAGAGGAAAAAACAGCAGGCCGAACTTGAAGTATGACCGAGGAAAAGAGCTTCACACAGCGTCAATCCCTTCAATCTCTTTAACTCGACGGTAAGATGCGTGATTTCTTTTTTAAAGGCAATAAAGATGATGAAGGCAAGGGTGTACGCGTACCCCCTCCCCTTCTTTATATAAGTTTGCAGAAAATGGGGCCCATCAAATCGAACCGTCATAGCGGTTGAAAGAATGATGGCCTCGAAAGACCAAATAGCCATATACGCAATAAAGGCCACACCAACTGTCGTCTGGGAAAGCAAAGAGGCAAGACGTGTGACCTTTGGAAAGCCCATAGCCTTAGTCACACGGTGCTCTAAACTAAGGCTTGGGGGGGAGTAACTGATATACCATAAATTGACAAACCAGCCCCCGTGCGGCATGAGTACATCCAAAACGTGCTTATACATATAGGCTCCAGAGCTTCCTAACTCGGAACCCTGTGCTACCATCGATCTTATCTCTAAAATAGAAGGCACCGCACATTCGCATAGAAAGGTCCAGAGTTAGTCACCAGATACTCTACCGAGCTAAAGATAAGAAAACAATGCACAACAAGGAAACTACCATTCATGGATATCTCTCGCCTCCTATTTTCATGGATCGCCGTATTCAACATGGTAACTTTCATTCCCTAATAACAATTAAATCCCTATTATTACGATTCCAAATCCTACTCAAACTTGGAGGATCCGCAACCTATAAATAAAATCCTAAGGTGCGCTTTTAATGAACGGTCATTCAATTACTTTCAATTACAGTATTTCCTTTATTTTTTACTGACTTCATCATTGAAGCGGCTACCACCGGATTCAACCCAGTGGCCCTCTGGTCTTTCTTTTGGATTCTTGGCAGAAGACAAAGAGCGGAAACCCCCACTAATCAAAAAA
The DNA here is from genome assembly GCA_008638375.1 of Nyssa sinensis. NCBI lineage: Eukaryota > Viridiplantae > Streptophyta > Magnoliopsida > Cornales > Nyssaceae > Nyssa > Nyssa sinensis. Next base: position 52,761,849 of record CM018031.1, on the reverse strand, counting down.
TGCAGCATAAAAAATTGAACTAATATTTTTTATGATAATTCAAGTAAATATGGGTTCTTGGAAAAAATGCTTTGGTCACACACAATTCATGACCTAACAATCTCCTTTACCGAATTCCTAATTCCTACTGTGAACATCTGTAACACACTTGTTCTAAAATATTCTTCCATTCCTCTCCACTACAATGCTTCATGAAATGGATTAAGAGAAGCATCTCTAAATGGTAACAAGCTTTGGGGATTCACATTTCCTTCCCTCCACTTTCTGAAATTTTTTCAGAAAAAGCATATAGAAGCCAAATCGGGGCACTGATATCCCTTACCTTGACAGCATTGATGGAAATGCCATCACGATTCAGAAACTTTTTTTTGAAATATCTGGATTCTTGTTCTTCATGGCAATTGGAGAATGTGATAGGTTCGTATTTAGTCTATTTAAATTTGTTGCAAAATAGGCAAAGTAAACCTGGTTTAATGCCATCCAGGGATTCTCTTAGGTGGTAGTTTTCTTGATCAAATTCATTAGGTGTAATCGGATTCATTTCTTTTAAGCTCTTGCAGAGTTCATATGTTTAGAGAAGTCAATGACATGGTACAATCAAAAGAATTAAAAAAAAACCTAAAAAAGACAGGATTCTCATCTCATTATAATATTACTGATTTATATTTTGTGCATAATCTATATTGGTATGGAGCTCATTTTTATGTTTATTTTATTATACATTTCATGTAGAAAAAGATCTCACGGAAATCTGGAAGTTATTGTTTTATTACTTCTTCACGTCCGTGTTCTGTGGAGTTATTTAAATCTTATGGGTATTCATTTTCTCCCTCCTTTATTGGTGAGCAGTTTAGGTTTGGGAGTATGCCATCAGAATTTGATAAGTGGGGATGGAAACACGTACGTTAGCGAATTTGGTGGGTTTGATAAGGGAAGCGTTACAAAAAGATGGAAATGTAATCTACGATATAATGGATCATATTCACTTGTTAGAGCTCACCTTCTTGGATTCACAGGTGTAGGGGTCAAAAGTTGCCCAGCTATATAGACAGATCACTTAGAGAAGCATTTCAGATTTTAGAGGAGGAGCGAGTTGCAAGGAAAAAGAAAAGACCTTCTGGTGGAAGTGGAAAGCCTAGCAAGCGTATTTGAACTTCACAACCAAGTCTGACATGTGTTTGGAAAACTGTCACGAAAGAGGATGTAGACGACATGGTTGCCAGATTCTTCTATGCTGTGGGATTGAATATCAATGCTGTCAGTTCCCCCTACTTTCATGAGATTACCAAAGCGATTGATGCTTTTGGCCTGGTTATGAACCCCCATCAATGGAGAAGCTGTCCGATTCCTTTTTGAGTAAGGAGAAAGCAAGGATGGAGAGAGCCATGGCTTTGATCAGGGAGTCCTGGCCTCACACAGCCTGCACAATACTGTGTCAATTGTTTGAATGGTACACTGGGCTGCTTCTGTATTAATATTCTTATCTCATGTCCAAGGGGATTCATATTCTTGAAAACAGTAGATATAAATGAAGGTGATGGGGCTGACAATGTGTTCACCAATATCCTTAGTGTTGCAATCATGGAAATTGGACCTACAAATGTGCTTCAGATCATCTCACATTTAGGCCATGTCAGTGAGTCCGTTGAGTTGTTTACGTTGTCAAAGGTTCCCCACATATTTTGGTCTCCTTGCACTACACATTCTATCCGCATTTTGATGGAGGACATAGCTGAAATAGATTGGATAAAATCCATTGTACGGGGGGCCAAGGGGATTGAGCAATGCATACTGACATACCAGCGTTCTTCTCTTTCCCTTTTCACTCAAAATTTAAAAGAGTGCTTTGATCCATTTTCGGCCAAGTTTGCACCTTCCTATTGCTGGTCCTGAAGATTTTTGAGCTAAAGCAAGCATGGCAACAGGTGATTGTAAGTGAATAAAGGAAGCAATGGAAGCTTACTGTTGCAGAAAACATGATCAATATTGAAGATGCAATTTTAGGAGATGATTTCTGGGATAGGGCCCAGTTATTGTTGCAATAGTAGTAACCTTTTATGAGATCACTTGGTATGCTTAATATTGAAAAAGCTGTCATGGGTGATGTTTATTGTTGGCAGTTCCAGGCACTAGAAGCCGTGAGGAGTAGGGGAATTGATGACATTGCCTTGAATCAACTGGAAATATTGATTGAGAGCAGCTGGGATATGTTATTTTCCCCTCTTCATGCTGCAGGTTGTATTCCCCTAGATATTTTGGAAGGGGTCAAACAAAGGATAAAACTGTAATTGGGGGTTGGAAAGGCACGCTAGAAAGATACGAGTGTGACAGTGCATCCAGACGGATTCTTAGAGAGGAGCTAAGCTCTTCCTGTCGACTAGATGGTTCCATGGGGGAGGAAGATGATGTGGATTGTAGAGATAAAATGTATCCAGTTGCATGGTGAGAGAATTTTGGTTTTGAAACACCTCCGTTACAGACTCTAGCCATTAAGATTCTGAGTCAGGTTTGTGGCATTGCAATGTGTCAAGATAGCTGGGAAGACAATGATTTTCCATGCTGAGAAACAGCCAACAGGTTGGGAGTGCAGAGAGCAAAAGATCTGGTATTTGTCAGAAACAACCTGAAACTTCGAGGCCTAAGACATGGAAATTTAAGCTCCCCATCAGGCCAAAGAAATGGGAATTCCAGCTCCCCTTCTGGAGTTAAGACATGGATTTCGCTCCTATTGATCAAACGAAGGGGATATTGAATATCAACAAAGTGTGATAAATCCAGACCCACTTTTATTTTGACACTAGACTTCAATTGGAATAGGAACTTCAGCAGAAGCTTGCTGATGGTCATGCTGGAATATGAGTGATGAACTCCGTAGTAGTGAAATTGCGAGGGATTCTTTATTCCGTGGGCAACTTCTAATAATATTCATTATTTGAGGGGACACGTCAAAAAAATATTCATTACTAGAAGACTTAAGAGAGAGCACATCACAAACAAGCTAGGCTCCGTGCTGGTGACCTGTTTCACTTACTGAAGGTGGATCCTGTGGAGTGTTTCAGTTTAGAAATGTTGGCCAAATATACTGATTATATATACTATTACTAGAATTAAAATAGAGGGAAATAAATAAATATATAGAAATATAAATAACTTTAACTCACAGTATTGAAACAGAACAAAAAGAAGAAATTCGAGCCTGGTGCATTTCACAATTTTCTTAAGACGAATTTGCTTCCTCTCAGTGCTCAAGGTGATAAGCAATTGTCTCCTAAGATAGAACGGATTTCAATTCTAAAGATGCAACACTTCAATCTTTAGAATCAAGCGAACACAACTATGACAGTACTCGAATTATGCAGAACAGAAATTTGCAAAAAGAGAGAGAATGCAATTTTCAGATGATGGAATGCAGTGCAAAACTGTGTATTTATATACTCAAATGAACCTGTTCGTGAATGGTTAAGACCATTCAAATAGACTGTAAGGTGGTGATGGTTCAGTTATGAAACACCACTGTTTCATTTTGAATAGATTCTGTATTCCAAAAAGCAAAAGAACAGGTTCAAAAGTATGAGCAAGTTCAGTAAAGGGATACCAACACTAATAGAAAGAGGATCAGGAGCCCTGACAAGAGAGCGGCACTCAGAACCCAAAACAACCCTAATTCTGGAAAGTACGAAACTTTCATCCCTCTAAATGCCTCTCTCACTCACATACTCCAATGGATCCAGACCCGTGAAAACCTTAAGTGACCAGAGCCACTAAAAAGCAACCCCGACACAAGAAACCAGAACAAATACTGTGATTTTCACAAGGAGCGCGAGCACCTAATCGATGAGTGCGGAGCTCTTAAGTAGGAGATAAAGCATCTCATCAGAAGAGGATGACTGAGAGAGTTTGTCTGTCAAGATGGAAGACAGAACCCCTTTGACGAGAGACCGCCACAAAGAAGTCAAGAACAGAGGCTTGAGCAAAGAGAAATCCGAAATGATAAACCGTGGCAAAACAATCAAGTCATCTTTGTCATTCACGTTGACAATACGACAACAGGAATGTCTAACCGAGCCAGGAAAAGATATGCTCGAGAGGCAAAGGTAGAACCACATGTCCTCCAGATCTTTGCCATTGAGAAAAAGATAAAATCAGAACCTCAGATCCAGTTTTCTGAATTAAACCTTACTGGGATACATTGTCCCCACAGCAATGCTCTTGTCATCTCACTCAAAATCGCTAACTTTAAGATCAGAAGGGTTCTCGTGGACACTGGAAGCTCCACCAACGTATTGTTCTATAAACCCTTCAAACACATGAAGTTCGACCCTAGTGACATCATAATTGCCACTGCTATTATGGAAAGATTCGATGGAAATCTCAATACCCCATTGGGCAAAATTGACCTACCGACCACAACGGGAGAAAGAGATGGACAGAAGATATTGATCTCTGAATACATGGTCCTGGATTCTAAATCCCCCTATAACATCATTATTGGGAGACCCAGGATCCATCAGATGAGAGCAGTCACTTTAACCCTCCATCAATGCCTGAAGTATGTTCACAATGACAAAGTCTTCTTCATCAACGGTTGTCAGCCCATTGCTCTAGAATGTCATGCCCTCACATTAAAGGAAAAAAACATCCAAATGGCAATCATAATACCCTCGTGAAAGGGGAAGTTCTTCACCTTCCAACTTTCATGAGGTAGAGGAGTGTCTCCTCTGCAATCAACGAGCCGTTAAGTCCTAGAGGAAGGGACAACATGGTCAAACCAATGGAGGAAACCATCAAAGTACTCATTAGCACTGAAGGGGAGGGAAAGTACCTACAGATTGGCTTAGCTCTATCTCCCTCCGAGCAAGAGAAAATTGTTAAATTTTTAAAAAACAACCTATCGGTATTTGCTTGGAAAACAAAAGATATGAAGGGAATAAATTCTAATATCATCTCTCATAAGCTAATGACAGACCCTGAACTATCATTCGGTGAGACAAAAAAAAAGAGTATTCACCCTTGAACGCCACAAGATCGTCAACGAAAAGGTCTAGAGGTTGCTGAATGCTAGAATGATAAGGAAAGTGTTCTACCCTAGAGTGGCTTACCAATACAGTTCTTGCAAAAAAGAAGAACGACAAATGAAGGGTTTGCATTGACTATACTGTCCTAAATAAAGCTTGTCATAAGGACAGCTTTCCTCTTCCCATGATTGATCAACGCATTGATGCCACGGCAGGTCACGAGCCCATGAGTTTCATAGATGCTTAGTCTGGATATAATCAAATTCAAATGTATCCTCCAAACTAGGAGAAAATTTTTTTCATATCAAAACAAGGTTTCTATTGTTATAAAGTGATGTCGTTGGGTTTGAAGAACGCTGGAGCCACATACCAGCGGTTTGTAAACAAGATGTTTGGCCTGCAAATTGGGGACACAATGGAAGTCTACATCGACAACATGCTGGTCAAAAGTGTTCGAAAGAATTACCACATCCAGCACCTAAGCCGAACATTCGACATCCTGAAGCAACATAGGATGAAGATGAATCCTTTAAAATGTATCTTTGGGACCACAAAAGGAAAATTTTTAGGTTTTCTAGTTTCTTAGAGAGGAATCGAGGCAGATCCCTCGCAGATCAAAGCTCTGATTGAATTAGAGTCACCTAAAACCAAGAAAGATATTCAAGGCCTAAATGGAGGGATAGCAGCTCTGAATAGGTTTATCTTTAAATCTACGGATCGGTGTCTTTCATTTTTTAGGAGCCTTAAAGGGGAGCAAGGCCCTAGAATGGACACCTGAATGTGAAGAAGCTTTTTAGGAACTTAAGCAATACTTAGCTTCCCCCTGAACTCCTTTCAAAACCAGTACAAGGGGAAAAACTAATCATGTACTTAGTTGTATCAGGAAATGCAATCAACTTCGCATTAGTCGAAGAGCACAAAGGGATTCAAAGGCCTGTCTTTTCCATTAGCAAGACGCATCTGGACATTGAGACAAGATTCTCCAAAATTGAAAAATTAACCTTAACCTTGGTGATATCCACTCGAAAGCTCAGGCCATATTTTCAAGCCTATCCTATTATAATCCCTACGTCCTATCCTTTAAAATAAGTCCTACACAAACTTAAAGTTTCAAGGACAACTAGTCAAATGGTCAATAAAATTAGAAGAATTTGACATATTCTATGTACCACGGACCGCTTTCAAAGGGCAAGTACTAGCAGACTTTGTAATAGAGTTCACTCTAACACTACATCCGAAAGCTTAAGTTACTACAGACACTCTGGTATGGCTATTTTATACTGACGGTTCATCTACCAACAAAGGCTCGGTAGTAGGCATAATACTTCAGTCCTCTTATGGAATCATAATTGGGAAAGTAGTTAGCTTGGGATTCAAAGCCTCTAACAATGAAACCGAATATGAAGCGCTTATCCTTAGGATGAAACTGGCCCTAGAATGTGAAGCTCTGGATCTTGAAGCATTCTCTGACTCTCAACTTGTGATAAGTCAAGTCTTAGGAGAATTTTCCACCAAGGATAATAGGATGACCAAATACTCAAAGCTGGTGGAATCACTAAAGATGTCTTTCCATAAATTTACCATTCAAAATATCAAAAAAAACCAAAACTCTAGGTTTGATGCTTTAGCAAACATCGCCTCTCATCTTAAACCAGAAAGGGATTCAACGGTGAAAATCTCCTACCAGTCAAAACCAAGCATTGAGGAAATACAATCCCTTCAAATTTTAGAACAACCTCAAGATTGGATGACTTCCATCATCCAGTATCTAAAGGAATGACTGCTTCCAGAAGACAAAAATCATGCCAAGAGAATTCGAATTAGGGTAACTCGGTATCTAATTCTTAAAGAAAAGCTTTATCGAAGGTCCTACATGCAACCTATCCTGCGGTGCTAAACTCTAGAAGAGACCCACTATGTCCTAGCCGAGTTATATAAAGGGATCTGTGGCAACCACAATAGCGGAAGGACCATAGCTTACCGAGAACTAACTCAAGGCTACAACTGGCCTTGTATGTTAAAACAGGTTAAGGAATATGTCCAGAGGTGTGACAAATGTCAATGATTTGCCTCATACCAACACCAACCTCATCATGAACTTATCCTTATCGCCATTCCTTAGCCTTTTGCTTAATGGGGAATGGATATTGTAAGGTCATTGCCAAAGTCTCCTCAGAATAGAAGATTCCTGCTGGTCGCCATCGACTATTTCTCCAAATATGTAGAGGTTGAACCATTAACCCATATCACAGAGGTGGAAGTAAAGAACTTCACATGAAAAAATATAGTATACAAGTTCAGTATACCCCATGTCATCATTTCAGACAATGAGACACAATTTGTTGGGAAGGTGTTCGAAAAGTTCTATAAAGACCTGCACATCAGTCATCACTTCTCTTCTCTAGGGCATCCCCCAAGCTAATTGGCAAGCCGAAGGCTACCAAGCCCATTATTCTCGACGCCATTAAGAGAATGTTGAAAGAAGCCAAAGGAAGATGAGTCGAAGAACTCCCAAGAGTACTCTGGGCCTACCGAACTACCTAGAAGGACCTCAACTGTAAAAACACCATTCTCACTCGCCTATGGCACCGAGGTAGTCATTCTCGTCAAAATTGGCATGCTGAGTCTTAGGACAGACTGCTTTGACTAAGGGACCAACAACTAGTAACTCGCGGAGAATCTAAACCTACTTGAAGAAAGACTGTGAGCAAGCTCGAATTAGGAACAAAGTATACCAGCAGAGAATGGATAAATGTTTCAACCAAGGGATAAACCCAATCAACTTCCAGATCAGAGACCTCATCCTAAGAAGGGTGTTTCTAAACACTAAATATCCCACCATGAAAAAACTCTACCCTAATTGGGAAGGACCCTATAAGATAACCAAGATCGTCAGGCTTACGACTTATTGATTGGAAGATTTAACTGGGAATCCTGTACCCAGACCCTTGAAATATTAAACATTTATGCAAGCATTATCAATAAAGAGTTATTTTTGATTCACCTCTGAGTATTTTTATCAATATACAGACCCCTAAAAGGCTTGTATTAATTACATGTGCTATAGGTCTGGTCCATTTCATTTAATGTACAGACCCCTAAAAGCTTTGTATTCACTACAAGTGCTACTAGGTCTGGTCTATTTCATCCAATGTACAGACCCCTAAAAGCCTTGTATTCACTACAAGTGCTACAGGTCTGGTCCATTTCATTCAATGTACAGACCCCTAAAATCCTTGTATCTATTACAGGTGTTATAGGTCTAATCCATTTCATTCAATGTACAGATCCCTAAAAGCCTTAGTTTTCACTACAAGTGCTACGGGTTTGGTCCATTTCATCCAATGTACAGACCCCTAAAAGCCTTATATTCATTACAAGTGCTATAGGTTTGGTCCATTTTATTCAATATACAAGATTGCTAAAAGCCTTGTATTCACTTACAAGTACTACAGGTCTAGTCCTATTTCATCCAATGTACAGACCCCTAAAAGCCTTGTATTCACTACAGGTCTGATCCATTTCACTCAATGTACAGACCTCTAAAAGCATTGTATTCGTTGCAAGTGCTAAAGGTCTGGTCCTATTTCACTCAATGTATAGACTCCTAAAAGCCTTGTATTCACTACAAAGTGCTACAGGTTTGGTCCATTTCATTCAATGTACAGAAGCCTAAAAGCCTTGTATTTATTACAAGTACTATAGGTCTGGTCCATTTCACTCAACGAATAGATTCGTGAAAGCATTACAAGCGCTGAAGGCCTGTTCCAGTTTAGTCAATATACAGATCCCTGGAAGGTCCTAAGTCTGGCCCAATTTATTAAATATACAGATCTCCCAAGGCCTTCCATTTATTATGAATGTCACGGATCTAATCCTACAAATCTTATAACTGAAGCTTGTTTTAATTACAAGTATTGAAGATTCAATTCACAAAGCTTGTTTTAATTATAAGTATTAAAGATCAGTGAACGAAGCATGATTTAACTACAAGTGTTGAAGATCTGTTGACAAAGCTTGTTTTAATTATAAGTATTAGAGATCTGTGAACGAAGCTTGATTTAATTACAAGTGTTGAAGATCTGTTGACAAAGCTTGTTTTAATTGTAAGTATTAGAGATTTGTGAACAAAACTTGTTTTAATTACAAGTGTTGAAGATCAGTTGGTAAAGATTGTTACAAGTATTGGTGATCTTTGGACAAAGCTTGTTTACAAGTATCAAAGGTCAGTACATTATGACTTGTTAATATGCTGACACCTGAAAATCTTTATTTTTTACAAGTATGGCTGCTTTAAGTATCCTGCTATTTCGACCTTTGAAACATCTCATGGGTACTTTGGAATTTCTAATGGCCTGGATAATGAAAAGAATATCAAGTAAGGCACAAGTTCTGAAATAAGTCAAATTTTATCTATATTGGCCCAAAATATGGGAAAGTTACAAGATAGAAACAAAAAAATATATATAATACAAAGATATCCCTAGTCTACTACTGGTTCAGTAGCCTCTGAAGCGTCAGCCTGAGGGAGTTTTGGATTTGCTTCCTTTTTTTCATCCTCTTATACTTCAATCTAAGCTTGGGAGACTTCAATATCATCTACCCTAACTAAATCCAAGTCAGGATACTTCTTGTGCAAAGCTTCACCCTAAAGTTTCGGTACCCATGCTCGATCAGTTCAACACCCAGATCTTGAACTTCAGCCTTCATATCAACTTCAGTTTGAGCTCTAACAACTTCGGTAGTGTCCTGGATCTTTTGAAGGGAGACAGCTTGGAAGTCTGAAAACCTATTTTGAGGTCTTCCAATTCCAGAGCAAGGGCATCACTCTCGGACTACAGGATAGAATAGGAGTTGCCTATTTCCTTCAGATTTTCCTCAGCTGTTGATGCCGAGGACTAAGTTGTTCCCAACTGAAGTCTGGCTTCATCGAGCTCAGATTAGAGGGCGTGAATCTACTCAAAATCCTCAGAAGAGTCCATGATGACCACTAAGCCTGTAGAGACCTGAAAAATGAGAGTAAATTTTTCGTTTTTCCGGTAGAGCATTATTCATGCACCATTTGCCGATAGGGCACTATACATGCACATTTAGACATAAATCATATTTAAAAGAATATTTTGAGTAAGACATAGAAGGAAAATATACTTAGAATGTTCAAATACACCTCCTGTGAAAATTTGAGCTTGTTCGGAGACAGTTTTAAAAATTAGACCAAAAAGGCATCCCGGGTGGAATCGGCCAGACCCGGTCGCAGGCGAAAATAATTCTTTTTGAAAATTTTCATTAAAATAATTTTAAGAACTTTAACTAAAACAAAATATCGAATTGAGGCAATTCGGGATGGGTTGTAAGTGTAACGGGATCTTGGATTCATTAAGGGCAAAAGGGTCATTTTGCACCTTTGCCCCTCCACTATAAATATAAGCCCTTAGAGTTAAAAAAAAAAAAAAAAAATCACATTTTGGTCTGGAGAAATAGTAGAATACGCTGCAGGGAGAGAAAAATAAAGAGAAAACCTAGGTTTTCAAATCTTCAAGCTTCCAAAACACACTTCTAGGCTTAGATTTTCATAAGACTTCCTTTTAGGAAGTCGTTCCCCACGTCAAGGGATACATTCTCACCGACTCAATTCGGCGGCATAGTGAACACAACTCCCAAGGGTTGATAAAAACCCTTTTAGGTATGATATTTTGCTAAGTAAGGAATAGGGTTAAGTTTAGGAGTGTTTTTATAAGTTGATTGTATGACTTACATGCTTATTTGTTGTTAGAGAACTACCTAGCTTATAGTTACTTTGAAAACCTAGGGTCGGTACCTTATGTACTTATGTATTTATTGAGAATTTGGCAAAGTGATAAACATGAACCATGACTATATGTATAATTCATTGTATTCTAGCTTATGTTCATGTAGACAAAATCTTGTAGTTTTGAAGTTATGATTTATTCAATGTGTTTGGTATTTTGTGTATTTGTGCAATCTTTGAGAACTGTGTAAGGTTGTGAATATGTGATATGTTTATATGTATAATTGATTGGATTGCATGCTAGGTTCATGTAGACAAAGTTTTATGGTTCAAAGGTTATTGTTACTTTAAGTATAATGCATTATTTAAAGCATGCTTCATATGTTTGATAAAATGCTTCATTGAGATTGCATTATTGCATAGTAAAATCAAATCATATTAGCATATGGTGAATCCTTTGAAACATGGGGTGAGTTGAGCACTTTGGTGCTATACATTATGAGGGTGCAGATCCTTGTGATGAAAAACCCAAAATTGGCCATTGATACTCATGCCAACATGGGACGGACCGTGAAGTGAGACATACGATTGATACTCGTGTCCAACGGGGAAGGGCCGTGAAGCGAGACATGGGTGTGGCATAGAGTTTGCATGGGTGTGTCATACATATTGTTAATGCATTGTATTAATGAATTGGAAGGCATGTAGATTATAACTGTACACTTGCTACATGCCACGCCTTAATCTTGTTCTTCCTTACATTAGCATTGTGTCATACCAGTAATTGAGCTGACCCTTCGTGGGATATCATATTACAGATAAGGCTCCCAATACTTGAGACTTGATGAAGTCTTGAAAGAAGGAGGGGAAAAGAACTTGGAAGGATATTTGGCCCTTAGGGCATATTTTGTACGTATGTGCATAAGCCCTAAAATACTTGTGTTTTAATTTAGAAGAATGGTGAATTATAAGCCTTGGGCCAAATTTGTGATATAAGGGCTTAAGCCCAAATGACATGTGGGATATGTTTGTTTAATGTGCCTTACATATATATATATATATATGTTGAAAGAAATGAATATATGTTTAATTTTAAAGAATTGTGGCCATCGAGTGAGGATGGATTGTGATGTGTTTATATATATGAACAGTTGCAAACTATTAGGTGAAAAAATTCTTAGAAAACAAAAGAGGTTATATCAAAATTTTGTGAAATTAAAAGAGCTATTAAATGGGTAAAATACCCATGAATAAAGTGGGAAAAAGTGCCACAAACGTGGGGGTTAAAAGTCTTGAGGAAATAGGTCAAAACTTAGAAAAATTAGCTGCAATCGCTACAAGAAAAATTTAGATATAGGAAAAATCCAGTTGCAGTAATTCTACTGTTACTACAAGTAAACCTGAAAAAAAAATCAGATCTTGGACAGCCTACCCTGGCCCATGCCACGCCCTACCTGCGTGCTCACAGCCCTACTCGCCCCACTAGGTGCGTAGCGCCCTACCATGCCCTACTGCTGCCTTGTCATGACACCAGCCCCTTGACACCCCCTGACACCTGCCTCTTTGGCCACCTTTTTGGGCCATGTTTGGGCACCCTATTGGGCCATGTTTGGCCAACCTTTGAGCTATGTTTGACCACCCTTTTAGGGCTATGTTTGGCCACTTCCTTAGGCCAATTTTGATAGACCTTTTGACCTATTTTTGGCCCATGCCTTAGGGCATTTTGGGGCCCATTTGGGCCATTATTCCAAGACATATTTAAAAACATTTTTGGGACCATCATGGAGACTATTGGGTCATGTTTGGGCACCCTATTGGGCCATTATTCCAAGGCTACCTTTTCGGGTCCATGTTTGGGCATCCTATTAGGGCCATGTTTGGCCAACCTTTGAGCTATGTTTGACCACCTTTTTAGGGCTATGTTTGGCCACTTCCTTAGGCCAATTTTGATAGACCTGTTGACCTATTTTTGGCCCATGCCTTAGGGCATTTTGGGGTCCATTTGGGCCATTATTCCAAGGCATATTTAAAGATATTTTTGGGACCATCATGGAGACTACATTTGAATATGACTTAAACTATATTGAACATAAATTGGAAGGGACGTTTGAGTGATATTAGGAGACTATTTTGGTTAAGTCATTTAGCAAGTCTTCATTTTAAATTTTGGGAAAACTTGGGAAAAATGAATGAATAATCAATTAACCCACCTTAAAGACCTTCCATTTACGTTTCTTATTTCATTTCATTCACTCCCCGCGTTTGTGGAAATTCAGGGCGTGACAAAGCCATGCATAGCTTGAAAAGAAAAAAGCAACACAATCAGGTCAGAATATGTTATAGAACTAGGAAGGTAAAAAAAAAAAAGATGAAGGAAAGAATTCTTCAGACTTACCCTCATATGGAAGGCCATCATATCTTTGGCGATCTTCTACACTTTCAGACCTTTAAACTTGTTTGGGCCTATCGCCCAAGAATCCTCATAAGCCTTTTTCACGGCCAATGGGCCGGAAGTTATCAGGCACTGGAGAAACAAGCAATAGACTTGCCTCTATTCTTCTTTGGAGCTACAGGCGCAGGAAGGAAGCAGGGGCTTCTAAACTGGGGAAACCCCTAGATCCTCTAACTCAATCCTATTAGAGGAGTTAGATAGTAGCCTCCTTCTCTTCACTTGAAGAGGAGGCTCGGCATGGGAAGAGCTCTCCCAAACCTTCTTTTTTTTCTTCCCTGGAGCCCATCCAAACACCAAGGATTTCTTCAAGCTCTTAGACCTATCCCGTACTAGGCCAGCCTTTATTAGATTGTTGGGGCAGAGGATGGCATCGTGAGAGCGATTGCTGGTCTAAAGAGCGTCATGTACTTCTGCTGAAGATCGACGGTGAAAATTGACCTCTTCCAAGCTCTCTTATTTGCACAAAACATGGGATTAGATCAACAACACACAATCGAAAAACCCCAAAAAACATAAATGCAAAATACAAAGGGGACATCACCCTTGCATCCTAATCTTCTATGGGAAAGTTAAAATTTGGCTTTCAAAGTCCTTGAACTCCCATCCTCCTTTTACAAAGAAGTACCACTTCTTCCAAGTCTTATTGGAAGTGGGTACAGAAGAGAGAGGTCTGAAGCCCTTGTTAAAAGACATGTAAAACATGCCCACTGACTTTAAATACTTCAAATCCATGTTGCTCCTTATCAATGGGAGGTTCACCTCGACATTATTTAAATGACCTAAAACTATGAACCCCAGTAGGTGCCTCCAGCTGTTTATGTTCAAATCGGAGGGGCATATATTGAACCAACTGAAAAATTCCCTAATTAAGGGATGAAAGGGAAACCTAACCCTTATTTCAAACCTATTCAAGGTAAACACATATTTCACCTTGCTCGATGTCAAAGGGACAGGTCCATGGGCCCTGGTACCCTACAGGACACGTTGGTAGGGAAGTCAAAAGCAGCCCTCAGAGTATCTATCATGCCCTGAGTCGTGGCTGCTTTCTCCTTCTTCCCTTTTGGAAGGTCTACCCAAGGTTTCCCTTGCAATATTCCTAGGCTTGACAAAAGCCTCTACTATCATAAGTTTAGAACTAGGGTTCGGGTTTGCTAACAATCCTAGTTTCTAAATCCCCTGATGGGCTACTATCTATAAGATTTACATCCGATTAATCATACATTTCTATAGATTCTTCTATTTCATAGCCAGTACTTAACTGAGCATCAATAGTCGACATGGCAGAAATTGAGGAGAAGTAGAAGAAGATTTAAGGAAGCAAAGAAAAGATATGTATGAGTGAACCAAACCTAACCACAGATTTGATCGGAGTTAGACTTCTTATGCCAAAAATCGCCTTACTCGAAGTTTTCTTTTAAAGAAATATGATGAGACGTTCAGGCAGCGAAGAAATGATGAAAGGATGGGCGTCAATGTACTCCCCCTCCTTTTATAGGGGATTAACAAATGGCGTAATGGAGGCCTTCGATTCTGAACCAGTCATGGCGGTTAAGGAAATAATTGTAACACCCCGACCTAATTAATTAATAATTAGTTCGCTAATTATTAATTAGTACCGATTTAAAGAATGCATTAAGGGAATTAATCATAATCCCGGTGGTCACGATAGACCAATTAAACAATTAAACCTATTTGGAGAAGAGGGTGTGATACCCGAACCTAATTATCAATTAGTTAGGTAAAATAATGTCGTTTTAACACTAACGGAACCCGAATTAGCTAATTTCAGAAATCTGAAATAAATAATAAATGACACGGAACCTGTGACACTGAAGATAATCGAAATACGAAACTCTCGGAAGAAACCGCATCGAAAACGGAGCTCCGAATAAGGAGATATCGCAGAAATAGCCAAAATAGATTTTGGTGACAACCAAACATGGCCTTAACCAAAAATGTGAAAAAAATGGCCAAACGAGGGCAAGGGAATTGAACCCTTGACCCTTGAGTGGAAAGAAATCTCATCCAAAAAAAAAATAGCCATGTAGGCTGCCAATGTTTTGTGCCTATATATGCAAAAGAAACATATATAACACCTTGTTATTTTGCTCCACCTCAAATTGGACCAATGAGGTTACATGCAAACCCCATATGATTGATTGAATCAGCTCCCATCAGCCACATGAACCCTATACTGACCCGTATCACCACACCTTGAGCCTATAACCGTATGCATATAGAGATATGTATGTATAGATATGTATATATTATACATAATATTGTGAGTCTCTTGGTCAAAAAGAGAGGGCTGCTAATGAGATATCAGAACTGTTATGGAGCGTGAGACTGGTCTGTTAGAGAGAGTTAGGGGCATTGTGTGAGAAATCTATGTGAGGTCAAGCATGGTGTGTATAGCATGGTATATACAATTTTTTTGAGAACATGCATGTGTATGTCTTCATGGAGATGCACCAAAGGAAGGTGGAACTGAGCACTGGGTGACCAGTCTGAGGCACGACTAGGGCACAACCGAGGTGTCTGGACCGAGCCGAGTAGGAGCAGTGGCCTGAACCAAGAGGTATAACTTTTTTTTAACTAGAAAATCTTCTGTTTGAGCTGATACTGTTTTGATGGTTTTTAATCCATATAAGCCGTCTATATGAACTCCTGTGAGGCTAAGGGACTGTTATAGGTTAACTGGGAGGTTCGGATAGGCTTGAAAACCCATTGACTGTACACCAACCTCTATGGCCGACCACTTTCAAAGTGGGTCTGAACCAACTAAAGTTGAGCTTTAGTTCTGCATATAGGAGCATGTATAAATGATGCAAGGATTCCAAATCCGTTGGAATCAACCAAAATGACCAAGAAACGGCCATGCTAGAGCAAACGATAGTCTGATCGAAAAACCGAAATGGGTCACTGAAAATCGTAAATTTTGAGGTTTAAAATAGCCATAAAATGATGCCTAACGTCCCAGGATTTGTTTGATACAAAAATCTTGAAAAACGGCCAAGCAATCTGAGAGAAACAGTGGGAAAATCGGTTACAGGACTGCATCGGCGCCGGAGAAGACAGCCGGCACAAGTCGCCGAAAAAGCGCGCAGGGAAATGGGTCTTTTAAGTGATCAGGGCCGGATCTGGATCGGGTTCAGGTCAAAACCGACCCACCCGCAAATCAGGGTAACCCAAAACAGTAGCGTATTGGTTATAAGTAAATCAATTTGAAATTGGAATCAGTCTGTTTGGGTACAGGGATATGAAATTGAAATTGGAATAGGGGATGATCGAAACACGGATAAGAGGAAATTGGGGTTAACAGGGATAACATTATCCGGTTTTCTGAAGGAAGTGAACCGGTTGGTTCTTGAGGATTTTGGACCGGTTCAGCTAGTTGAACCCTAAACCAAACGGTTCTGAACCCCTAATTTATGAAATTAGTTTTAAACCCCAAATGTTTTCTGAAATTATGGTTTAACCCCAACTATTTTGGAATATTGTACAGTGGCCAGATTTTTGAGAAACTGTTCATTTAAGCCCCTGAAAAATTAATTAAATAATAAAATAATTATTTTATTAAATAAGGTAAAATTATAATTTTACCCCTGGACATTAAATATGTCAAACGAAGTCCAAATAAATTAAATAGATAGTGCATTTTTACTATTTCGGGCATTCTGGACTCAATGGTGGAGTCCGAATTGGGAAATTAAGTCCCAAATAATATAGACCTGTAAGTGACAAATGACTGTACTGCCCCTGATGATACCCAGGGTCAATTAAACATAAAAGATAGTCCAATTTAACTATGTCGAACACTCTGGACCTAATGGTGAGGTCCATTTTATGAAATGGAGTGCCGAAAAAATATGACCCATGAAATTACCGAATTACCCCTGATACTGTACGAAGCCCAAATGAAGTCGGATTGGGACGAAATTGATACCGATAAAGCCCAAACACTCGTGAAACTGTACATATGATTAAATGATGAATCAGGGTCAGAATTTCATGAAACATAAAATGACCAAAATACCCCTAAGCATGGTAAGTGCAAAGTAGAGGTCGAATAAGGGTCAATCTGATCTAATGAATTATCATAAGCACAATTATGAAAATCGAAGGGCTAAATATGACTTCAGAACAGTCAACGTGTAAAATAAAAAATGACCGATGTGTCTCGATGATCAAAAATAGATACCAAATGAAGTCCAAAGGACTCAAAAATTTATATGTATGATATGTGGACTATTCTAAGGACCATGATAGGGTCCAGGGGCAAGAATGACAAAATTATCATTTTACCCCTAAGGAAAAATAAGTGCTTAATTGATAATGACTGGAGTCAAAATGACTTAAAATATTATTCGGACAGCTGCTAAGCCTATTTAAGGAATTTAATAAAATAAGTTGAAACCCAATGAGTGGGTAATAGGCCAATGAACTTAATTAGGCCATCTGATAGACTCCTATGATATTGAATAAGACACGAATGAATGAATTCTGATCTGTCTGAAATTAATGATGATTATTCAGGCTATGCAAGGATACGCCTGAGGTATCTGGAGATCATCAGAGTATTTGTAAATGGAGAATATGACACTAAGAAACCGAGGTAAGTAAATCTGAACTTTGTTGTGTGGTTATTCCCAACCAGTCACGTTCATTTCTATATGCTGCCAAATTTGTACCCTATCACTACCTGATGTACTTGATTTGAGCCAATCGACTTGTGGTTATCGGTTATGCCTGATCTTTGGATTTGACTTGCTTGCTTACATTGTTGTGAGATTGATCATTGATATTTGAGTATCATTGCACTATCATACCATGACCTAGTCTTGAGATATATCCTGTTGATCGAAATCTTGTTATTCCACACACTTCGTGTTTTGTTGATTGTGATATCAATTGCTTTGTACGGTTGTACATTCGGTGTGAAATTTTATTGGTCATGATATTTGGTATGTACCTGGGGTTGTGCTCAGTCACAATGGCCCATCTATTCACAGATTGCGTGGGGGAAAGACCTTTAGGGTCTTGTATGTCCTTCAGGACTTGTAGAGAAAAGAGCTCTAACGCTTTTCAGAGAGCCCGAGGAACTGTGGTAGGATCTGAGCATGCGTTTTAGTGGGAGTATGCCGAGCCCCGGGTGATTCATGCATATCTGGGTTATTAGAACTCGATGATGATTTATTCTTGTAATCGTTGAATGATCATATTCTATGTCCTGTGAATGATCATATTATTGAAATCATGTTATACTTTACTTGATGATCATGTATCTTTGGTACTCGTTGAATGATCATAACCTGTGCAAGCATGTCATACTTTTGATTGGCTATCGTAATTGTTGTGGCAGCAGATTATCATGATTGGCTAGATCCCAGTTGTTGGATTCGTTATTACTATCTTCTTATATCTTATTTTGGGATAAGCCTTTTGGACCTTCGGGTCATTGTTACACATCTTGGTGACTGGCTATGTATTTCTTGTTGCTCATTTGGCTATTGGCTATCTGTTATCCCTTTCTCCTATTGTTCTTGTGGACTAACCCAGACCCATGGCAAAGCTAAGAATTTACTTGCTGAGCTTGTTTAAGCTCATTCCTATTTAGTCTAACATTTTTCAGGTGACACCTATGCGGGATGAAACGCAATGAGATAACTAATGGAACTAGTGATGCACAATGAACGACATTGACGGTATGAACTCCAAGTCAAAGATTGAACGTAAACACTATAAGGTTAAGTTCATAATTTGTATTATAATATTACATCATTAGTGATGAGGTTAGCCTAGTATGTTGGATCACTATGATTACATTGTACTTGGAGACATTCTGATTGTTGATCATTGGAAATGAGTTTTGGTCAGCTGAATTGTATTGGTGTGACTTCTGCTTAAGTAATTCATTGTTATAGAATGGATGCATTGGAGCATATGTATTGACACTTTAGAGATATTTGGTGACTGATTCTAGACATGCTCTGATGACTTTGGATCAATTGCAATTACAATTTAAAAAGGTTTTAATTTCAGCTGTTTTGACCCTACATTTAAAGTGCAATTCATTGTAAAGTTCAGACGTTGCCTTTGGTTGGTCGCATTGACGGTGGGAAAAATCGGCAAGGTGGCCAACTAGCATCACGTCCTCGAGATCCGCGTAGGGTGGGTTTTGAGGCGTGACAATAATGGCCTCATAATTTCAACCGACGGTTGACGTAATAAATGTCACATCAACGGCTATCGTAGAAAATAGAGCGACACATTTATAACTACCATGCATGACTATTCAGAAACCCTAACCTCAGCTCTTTATCCTGCAAGACTAAGGCTCGGGGGGAGTAACTGATGTACCATTAAGTGACAAATCAATTCAAAACATGACACGTGTGTCACGACTCTAAATCCGGCCCATGTGGATCAAGGGTTCGTGATCAGCCATCGAGGCCTTTTTCAATGATCATAATGCTTTCCTCATTCCCATTTAATCATATGTAGCAGAATAAAATTCTTTTTCTATTACAAAAGCGTCAATACACAAGTCAACATCAATCATTTATATATACATTCCATAGTAACTACAAAAATACATGATGTAAATTTTTCAAAGCCTGTTGATGCCATATTCGATGTACAGTCCAAAATTACCAACAACTACATCATGACTAGCAAAATCCTAATACAAAAAAGGGTTCATAGCTTTATAAGTTTCTGGCTATCCTGACTAAACCTGCTATTTCTTTGTCGATATTGTTACCTGAAATGTATTGGATAAAAATCCGTATGAGCTCAACAGCTCATGAGTATTCTATATCATACCAAGGGTTTCAAAACTATTATATAATTCAATATTGAAATATCAATGATCAAATATCATATTTTATCTTAATTATAGAATACAAGATAATGGTATCAAATTCACTTCCAATAAATCCCAATTCAATGGCAATCGTAAATCGATATTCAATAACATAGTTCGATATATCAAAATCACAGTTTAATAACATATTTCAATAAATCATAGTTCAATGAATCATAGTTCGATAAATCATAGCTCAATAACATAATTCGATAAATCATAGTTCGATAACATAATTCGATGTATCATAGTTCGATAACATAAGTCAATAAATCATAGTTCGATAACTCAAAATCATAGTTTGATAAATCATATTCAATATTCATATTTAAATTCGTATATTTCACTTCTATGGCCAGTAAATCGGACCCTCGCTGACTGAGATCGATAGACTAGTTCGATATGCCGTATCACACCGGCTCACCACAATATACCCTGTGGCAAGGTTCGATAAGTCACAACCTATTCGATAGTGACCAATCATAGAAGAGTGTTCTATCCAAAGCATCAAAATCATATCCAAAATCAATAATCATCAATAACAGTTCAATTACTCAAATCAAAGTTCCTTATTTGGTATTTAGTTAAGACAGTTCAAACATTTGTAAGAAGGTCATATAATATTTGAGTATCTTACAATCACATTCTCTTAAGTCAAAGAAGACAATATAGTGGTCAATGGATCATTCAAAACATATACAGTATAGCTGTTAAACAAAGGATATAAGGAAAATAATATCATATGTCGATACATCCTAAAAGAGTTCAATATTTATATCTATAATGAAAACTTCTACCTCAATATGGTATGAAACACTCACTTGAAATCCAAGGGCTTTTACTAAAAAATATTTCCTTTAGTTGAAGGTTCCTAAATCACATTTCAAAGTCTGGTTACATTCTTGTCATTTAAATCTCTTTCTATTCTAGTTACCTTTTCTTGGTAGCCTCTTCTATACTTTTTAAATATATTCTTCTGGTAGCTTCATTAAATCATAAGGTGTAATGTTATAACTTTACATGTTTACTTGTCATATTTTTTCATACTTTATTTCATAATATAGACCTCACCATTGAGTCTAGGACATCAAAGAAAGTTGGTTTAGGCTTTTACGGATTTCAATTTGGACTTTGGTACTAAAAAGGGCAAAACGGTCATTTTGCTCTTTTACGTGTCTTTTATTCCCAGAACCTCTTTTCATAATTTTGACAACACTATTGGATTCGGAAGGCATGAGATAATAAAAATTGACTATTTATTTGCCTCGTTTGGAATTTGTTTGACCCACTTTTGAGTTAGGGGTATTTTCGTAATTTTTTTTAAAATCAATTTTTTTGTTTGTGCCTTAGTACAGTTTTTCAGAACTTCTGGGGTCGGTTTATAATTTCCAATAGTTCTGGTCTAAACTAGTGGGTTCACAGTCAAGAACCCTAAACCATCCCAACTATCACTGAATCAACCGGTTCAGTCTATTCTAAAGAACTGGATTACAATATCTGAATTTCCTACCCTAACCACAGTTTGGATAGCCCTTAATCCAATTTCAAATTTTTTATATCCATAGCCAAATAGTCTAAATGACTTATTATTTAAAACCTAAATGACACAGTTTTAGGACCCGTTAGCGCGTGCGGTCTGGTTCTGACCCGACCCGATCCAACCCTAACCGAAACCCAGTCCAATCTAGACCCGATAAACCCCTCAATTTTTTGATCGTCTTCTCCGATGAGAATTCTGGCCACAGTCGTCGGAACAGTGAAACTACCACTGATCCTAGTGATTTTCACGTCCAAAACTCACTGTTTTTACACCAAATGAATTCTGGGACTTCAAGAAATGTTTTTAGAACAATTTTAGTCTTCAAATAACTAAATTCGCGACACCCATTTCCCATTTTTTCGGCGTTACACTGGCGAGAGAATAATTGGCTATTCCGTAGCCATTTTTGGACCATTTTTAATCGTTCAAGTTACGTTGAGTTCCTAAAAATGTTTCCTACTTGTTTCCAATCCTAGAATTAAGATTGATTCAGTGTATGAAAATCCACCATGGTTGACCGTGTATAGCAGTATCGGTTTCTAGGTTTTCTCTTCATGTTTTATCTTTAAGCACCTCTAATCAGCATCTATAATAACTTAAAGAAAAATTTAAATTTAAAAATACTTGATTTTTAACACAGCTTCAAACTTTCAAACAATTTTCCTTTTTCTGCTTCCTGCTCCTCCTTATGCGCCTCAGTTTTTCTTTTCTCTCTTTCACACCTCCTTTCTCTCCCTCAAACTTCTCTCTTTTAATTTATCTAATCGACCCTATGGTCGGTGGCTTTGCTAGCTGGTAACATGAAGAACGTCACACACGCACACCTGCACACATGGCTGCGTGCATGCAACCATTCATTCTCTCTCTTCCAATTCTCTTTTTTTCTACACTTTTCTACCTTATTCCACTTATTTCCTTCAGTCCTTCTACTGCTTTCTTCTTACCTCATTTCTTTTTATTTTTTTTTATTTCCTTTATACTTATATATATATATATACACATATATATTACTTAACCGTACTCATATATATAATTATATACATATATTTCATATATACATATATATGTATACATATATTTCAATTACATGTATAGATATATATATATATATATATATATATTTAAATATGTGTGCGTTATCACGTAAAAATTAGGCTCTCGGTGCGACGGCACCTAGGGGTACTTGGGACTAGCCTACCTCTCGTACCCATGTGTCATAATTAAACATAATAGTCTAACGTACGTCCAATTTATTTATGTCATATATTGGCTTATAGTTCGAGCTTACATTTCATAGGCTCGATCCAACGCGGGTCGAGTACTGCCTAATTCAGGGTCGAGGTTATTATACGTGTATGTACAAAACTCTTCAGAGTACAGATAATGAAAGGTACGCGTGGCAAGAATAGTAGAGTATCTACAGGAATAGGTTCCAAACTGGTCACCGTCCTTTCATATCCTATAAACCTCAAAATAAGGAAATAGAGTTCAATATGGCAACTATTATCTTCGGATATCTACGGATCCCTACTTTTATGGTTCCAAATCCTATTTAACTTAAGAGATCCATAATCTATAAATAAGACCATAAGGTACGCTTTCAATTCATGTTTAATTATTCCTTTTCAATTATAGTCTTTCTATTTACTGACTTTATCATCGGAGCGGCTACCATCGAAGCCTATCCGGTGACCCTCTGGTTTCGAATTCTAGATAGGTAGTGAAGGACGGGAGCCCCTCTGATCAAAAAGAGCAACATCATTAACTAATGATTTACGTTAAGTGTTAAAGAAAATAGGTCAATGAACTCAAGAAATGATTGACCAAAGTTTGAATAAAAATGAAGAGAATCAACATCATAAAATTATTCTTACAATATCAAAGCATCAAGTCAAAGTCAATAGAGTATTCATGCCCAAAGAAATCAAGTGAAGACTTTTATTTTTATGTTGGGTGTCTGAGTGATTTAGGATTGATTGATCAAAACATAACAGTTAAAGTATTTAAGTGATCAATTAAAATTCAATCACATAAGTAATTTTTCTAAAGCATAACAAAGTTAGAAACTAAGTTTTAAAAAATCGGAAGACTTGAAAAAGGAAAAACAATAAACAAATAAACATTAAAGCTAAACTGCTAAAATCAGTCGATCGGGTTTCCTAATTCAATTGGCTGAATTGTGTTCATAAAAACATACCTATTGTATCTATATAAGATTCAGTCGACTAAACAAGCATTTTGTTCATAAGGCCTCAACATACTGTCAAATTCAGTTGACCAAATTGAACTATCAATCGACTGAACTATGATTTCTTTTTACTCAACAAAATGACACTGGAAGATTCAGTCAATTGAACCTTATATTCAGTCGACTGAATGGCATTTTACAAAGAACAACTTCTACCCTTTGGACAATTCAGTCAAGTCTTTCAGTCAACTGAACTACGAATCTTTTATTCAATAAAATGACACTGGAATAATCAATCGACTGAACCTTATATTTAGTCAACTGCATAACTTTTTACAAAGAACAATATCTACCTTTTGGACAATTCAGTTGAGTCTTTTAGTCGACTGAACTACGATTCACTTGACTAAATGATGAACTCAGTCGACTGATGTCACGACAGCGAAACCCACCCTCTAAGAATCTTGAATCGCAAACCCCAACCTGACACTGTTGCCGAATCGGGTGTCGTTTGAAACTTGAAACTGCGAAAACTCAATCAGTGCCTACTAACATGCAATAAATATCATAACATAAATAGTGAAAGTCTTTAAATAAAAGTTGCATGTATATAAAACCTAGTTCTCAAAATACAGACTTTAAAAAGTCTAATACATTACATCCACAAAACGTGAATGACATGAGAGAGCTACAAGACTGTACTGAATATTATACATTACATTTATCTCAAAAATATCCACTGCTATCTAGCTGACTGCTACTGCTACTGCTACTACTACTGCTACTACTCCTCTACAGCTTCCTTTCCTGAAATGTTTTAGTAAGTTGGGATGAGCTGACTTAAGCTCAGTAAGTAATTCTCTTTTGCTCTGCCATGTGTACAAGAATATAGAAAGCATTATCCATAAAAGAACTAGGATAAATGCAAATGTGCTAGCTAGTTCAAAAAAATATAGAACTCATCAAGAAATATCAAATGGTAGGAACTTAAATGATAAAGCAATGAAAATCTGTCTAATAATATAATCATACTACTACAGTCATGAGCTGTCTCAAGAATAATCATATGCACTCAATAAAAAGCTGTGAAATCTCATGATCAATGGTATAACATGATCATCTATGAAATACAATAAATGATAGTGATATCAACAAAAAGAGATACACTGGTAGGGCCCAAAAATCCCCCTTGAGCTAGTATTCAGTTCCATTCGGGCTATATGAATACTGCTCTGTATACAATGTGACTCTACGCCCTATGCCTCGCATAGCAACGTAGTTGGTGTTCCTCTTGGAACCTGGACCCGAAGGTCATAAATAACATCAAATGGAGATGTTACTGAGCACAAATCCAGGTACTAATAATATATCGGGATCATGCTATCTTCTACGAAGAGTATAGTGGAATCATAACTGGTTCTAGGCAATCTGACGTAACGATAGTTTTCGAGGTTATAGTTACTAGACTGCTTCGAATATAACTGTTTGGCCCTTCACGGCCCTAGGTACAAGTGTACAAAAAGAACTCTATGCACAAGCGTACAATCATGATCAAGATATATATAGAAATCAATAAATGTTTCCCATATGATAGGGCAATATCAATGTGGATCAATAAGCACTGGTATGTATAGAATACAATAGGCAATATACAAAAGAACTATTGACATGGCTTGAAATGTAACACATGCAGAGATCATATATTACTTACCTCTTTCTGTATCTGTCTAGAAGGTCAAACCGTCTTTTCTTTTTCTCTTGGTGTTCTTATGATTCAAGAAATTCATCTTCAGTCTATATATATCTATATAACTCATGCTATTCATCAAATTTTATCTCTTTACTATGGGTATCTCTTTTACTTAAATAGACTCTACTGCTGAATCTAGAATGTCGAACAATGTCGGTTTAGGCTTTCGCAAAATTCAATTCGGAACTTCGGTACTAAAAAGGGCAAAACGATCATTTTGCACTTTTATGAGGTTCTTACTTCTCAGGATCTCTTTTCATAAATCAAACTCCACAATTGAGTCTGGAATGCTCGAAATAATAAAAATTCACTATTCTTTTACTTAAATCGAAATCCATTTGACTACTTTTTGACTTAGGGGCATTTTAGTAATTTTCTCTTTAAATTAAATATTATTTTATTCACTTGGGGTCAAAATTATAATTATCATAAATTCTAGGTCAATTTCTAATTTACAGAAATTTTTATTCTAATTTGGAATACCCAAACAACGGATATCCCCCAAACCTTGGATAAGCTATTTTTGTTCCTATTTCAATTTAATTTTAATTCACTATCCTTGCATCCAAATAGCCCCAAATCACTTTTAAAAAATCACCCAAAGCTGCACCGTTTTAGTATTTAACCCATATTGGTTGGACGGGTCGACCCAATCCGAACCCATGACCCAACTCAACTTAAAACACCAACACGCACAACATGCACCAAGCGCTGCCCAATCGTGCGCCGGTTGTCTTCTCCAGCCATGATGGCCATTTTTCAGTGACATTTCGACGTCCGACCAATAGGGGTCCTCTTCTACTCCTCATGGGCTTTCCATATCTACCCTCGAAATTCAGTTTCAATCACCGGAAGGCCTCGAAAAAATGGAGTTGTAGCCAGCTCCGGTGACTTTCCAACGATCTAATTTTTCACTATTTCATGGCTTTTTAGCCATTATTTTGAGCCCAAATTTTACCTACAAGTTGCTGCACCTATGGGCAACAATTCCCTATTCATAAAACTAAGCTAAATCGATCAAAAACCCAATGACCCGAAATTTTCCTTCAAACTTTAATTTGGTTTTTCTCACTCATTTCTTAACCAAATGGGTTGCAGTTTCTTCCTAAATTCACCATTTTTTGTATAAAATTTAACCATGAAATTATTTCTAAGCTTTAAGCAATTCTATAAAAAAAAAAAAACTCAGCAATTGAAACTTAAAAATTACAGAGAGTTTTCTCACATTTTCTTTTGTTGTTCTTTCTTTGTTTCTACTTTTGAATCTCTCTAAGTGCTCATAGCTTCTCTACTTTGCTTCTATTTTTCTGTTTTTCTCTCAACTCAAACACATATATACAAACAACTCCAACCCCCCCCCACGATTCCTCTCTTTCCTTCCCACTTGCTGCCCCTTTCCTTGACTTTCTTTCTTGATCTTTTCTTTTCTTTTTTTGTTTTCTTTTCTTTCTTTAATTAAATAGGAGATATTTATATATATATATATATATATACAATATAATATATTTACACACACTAAACACACCAAACACACACTTTGGCCGACTCTTTTTTCCTACCTTCTTTGTTTTCTTGGCTTCACTTTAATTTGATATTTGTATACATATAATATATAAGACACACACACTACACACACATTTCCGACACTCTGCACACTTTATTTTTCTTTTCTTTTCTTCCTCCACTTGCATGCTTCATGCATGCATTTGTGTGTATATATATATACATATATAAAATCAGCTTTATATATATATATATTATACTTATATAATACATATACATACGTATACCATATATATTATTATGCTTATATCTATATATATATTATCTCATATATATATTCTTGTATTTATTAAAATATACTGTACACGTATATCGAGGCATGTACTGGCCTACGTGCACGATTCTCTGTACTACTCGAGTTTATCGTACGGTACTCTTAGGGTAGTTGAGATTTGCTTGTAATTCACTTAACGTATATTTAAATATCATAATCGCTCTATTTGTGACTCTCACTATTCTTCTCAAACTACGTGCCTATTACTATACATGACTTTCTACTATAGTTCGGGTCTAGTTTGGTATTACATTTCTCGGCTCGGTCTACTCATACTTAGCTTTTCTAAATCTCATAATTCTCTAAGATTATAGCTTTTATTATTTACCTCGATATTCGTACCCATTTACTGTATACTATTCATTGGGATAGTTCAGTATATTTTGAGGTCTATTGTTTTTGGTCTGAATCTAGTCTCGGTTTACTTTTGATACTATGCTCATAGCTTAGTCAAATCTCAGTATTATTATTTGACTCTTTTAGGATATAAATGAATTTATTCTATTTTATTCGGAACTCATATTCAGGTACAACTGGTATTATACTACTCGACCTGACCTATCTCGATTTACGTGTCATATTCTAAGTCTGGTTGTTATAGGTGAATTTGTCGATCTGGAGCATTTAAATTCAAATTTTAAACATCTAAAAGTGGGAGAAACGATTATTTTCAAATTCAAACGGTTATATTCTTACAAAGCCTATAAATAGAAGTTGTTAGAAGTATTAATAATTATCCTTAACATTCACAAGCTTGTTTTCACTCTCAAATCTCTCTAGTAACTTGAGATCTTATTTATTTTCAGATCTAGATCTTAAAGTTCTCTCAGCTCTTAAATACTCAAACTTTTATTGATCAATCTTTAGAAAGTGAACTTATTTGTACCATTTAGCTTTTAAGAAAGCATTCTTTGGTGAAAAATCTTTGCATCACCTCATTGTGAGAGAGTTGAGAGTAGGTGCCACCCAATGAGGTAAAAGGATATTATTTTGCTAGAAAAAAGAATGAGGAACTCTTGTTGTAAAAGTTTGACCTCCATCTGCAAGGAGATTAATATAGTAGAAAAATTCAAGTGGAGATACGTGAATCAAAGACATAGAAAATTTTTCAAACTTCATAAATTATTGTGTTTACTCTTTCTATTCTTTACTTATTTGTACATATTTAGCATTCATATTTAAAATTTGTAAAAATAACTAATATTTATAAAATATTCTATTCACCCTCCTTTAAGACAAATATTTGAACAACATATATATTTATACACTAAAAGCTCTAGGCAACCGTTTAGTGCTTCTTTTGGGGAGTAAACTTTGCAGAGCAAGTCAAAAGGCGAGGCTTAAAAGGACTTGGAAGTAAACTTTGAAGGGGAAGCCAAAGAGAGAATATTTGTACCCAAGAAGCTGATGTCAACACATCAATTAGGTTTTATTTTCTCTCTCTCTCTCTTCTTGGTTATGGCCATAAATATGCATATACATATACATAAGCATATATATGACCAAGAAGCTGAATGGGGAGAGAAGAATTCCTAGTACCAGGTTTGGTAGATGAGCAATGGTGGAATAATCAAAACTACTGAGTCGTGGGAATTAGTCCAACCAATCATTCAATTGAATTATTCAACGTCAGAACAAGACAACGTTGGGGTTGTTCTGCTTTTTCATTTCAACTCTCACGTGCTACGACACCGTTGCAAATGTAAACGACATAGCTTCAGTCCACCTGCAGGCAGGAGCCAAGTTCCAATTATTTTACTAATTCAACTCAAATTCCCACTAAATATGGTTTCACACAAGGTCGAAAATAGATTTATATTCTGCCAAAACTCTAAACTTAAAAACAACTATATATATTGCTCTCTGAAATTATTCAAATGAAGAAAAAATAAAGAAAGAGAAAAATAATAGCTCTAAAATAAATAACATTCTATTTAGTCGGCTTGTCAAATTGACTTACTATTTGAGTTAATTTGGGTGAGTTTCGGAATAAATTTTGAAAAATAGATTCTGAGTATTTGGATAAAATTAGTTTTATGTTGATAGAATAGCTTATTAAGTATTTGATTAAAATTATTCGAACGGATTCTAACTCATGAAAGTCTATTTTATCCTTCATATATTATTGAGGGTTGTTTGGTAGTATCTTATAAAATTAAGTTATTAAAATTTAATTTTATAATCAGAAAGAATGGTATTACATCATTATTTTATTATTATAAATTAAAATTATTTATTATTTTATTTAATTGAGTTAAAATAAATATTGATTGGCAGGAAAATAGAATGAGTTAACATTGAAATTATAAATATTTTTAATTTGTGAATCTTAGACTTCTAGTTATTACAAAAAAAAAAAAATTATGGTTATTCCTTGGTCCTTCTGAATGAACAAGAATGATTATATACTTAATTATTAATAAACATTATTTTGTTGGAAATAATGAATTCCCAATTAAGCTAATGAAACAGAGGCATTGCAGTTGAAACTTCCACTCATTCTTTGAAGAAGAATTCGACACTTAACTTTGCCAAATTTTCTCATACCAAAAAAAGAAAATTAGAAGAAAAGAAAAATCATGCTTAAATCTTTGGCGGATAAATGAAAAAAATTTCCTGTCACAAACCCAGATAGTGCCAGCTTGAAATCCTCTCCATTACTTAGATTTCTCCCTTTTCTTAACAAAATTTAAATGTGTGACATGTGAAATAAAAAATGAATCGGATAATAGGTCTTTTGCTTAACTAGTATAACATTCAATTCAAAAAGTGTTAATTCAAAAAGTACTTAAATTTTTTATTGACAAAATTATCTCTTCATTATAAAAATTCAAAAAATACAAAACATCAATGATGCTCTCTCTTGCCACATCATCACCTAAAACAGAAAATACTCTTTGTCCCAAAACAGAGAAAAGTCTCTGTCGCAAAATAGAGATTTTAATAATTTTTTTAAATAAAAAAATATTACATATGTTTTTAACAATGCATCAATTAACTTTTGTTTCTTAAGAAAGTGGTAATATTTCAAAATTGAAAAAAACAAAAAAATTAGATAAAAAAATAATAAACTAAAGGAATTAAAAATTCACAATTAAATATAAACTCAAGGAAAAAACAATTACTTATGCCTTAATTATTAGAATCTAATCATAGGTTAATATTATGAAAGTTCTTAAAAATTATATTCTCAAAAACAAACAAACTAAAATACTAATTGTTATTTTTTTTACTACCTTCATACTCAACACAAAATTTTAAAATATTTAAATTTTAAATTTATTAATAAAATTAGAAGAGAATTTAAGATACCCAAATTTTAGTTTTGGTAAAACATAAAACTTTTGAAAAGTCAAAACATCAAACAAAAGTTAATAGTATTAGAAAAAAATATATATTAATATTTGAAGTGTTTATCGAAAACGATTTAGTTTATTAGATTAAAAAAATAAAAAATATTACATAGGTCAATATAATATAATGTAAAAAAAATAAAATAAAGAGCCTCTCTAAAATGTTTTGTTTGTTGGTTTAAAAAATAAATTAGATAAATTAATTTTCATGATGTTGTAAAATCAGTATTTGGAAAAGAAGAAAAAAGTTTATTAATAATATAAAAAATAAATAATAACTTATAATATCAATAAAATAATAAAAAAGAAGAGGTAAAATTATTATTGAGGAACAGAAAATTAATTTATTTATTTTTAATTTATGAAATAAATATGTCCTTTGCACCGGGAATGGAGACCCTTGTTAGTGCATGTCCCCTATCTGTTGTCATTTCATGCTAAGGTGGCGGCTTCTGATTGAATCTTTTAAGATCTTTTCAACGTAACAGTGAATTAAAATAGTAGAAGTATCTTTTTCATTTTTTTCTTTTATTCCTTCCCTTCTTTGGGCAAGTGTGACTAAAGAAGGATCTAAGGATCATTTAATAAGATTTTCATTTAATTT
This sequence comes from Nyssa sinensis, assembly GCA_008638375.1. NCBI lineage: Eukaryota > Viridiplantae > Streptophyta > Magnoliopsida > Cornales > Nyssaceae > Nyssa > Nyssa sinensis. The sequence continues at coordinate 52,730,496 of CM018031.1, read as the reverse complement.
TGTGTTTTGTTTCTCAAGAGATAGCTAATTAAATGACCATAAAACAAAAGTGGTGTTATTTGGTTCAAAATGTTAAAGTTTAATTAATCAATCAACTAAAAACAGTAGAATAGCAACAAGATTTTATTAGCTTCAATTATATTATTGTTTATTAAAACTATTTTATATGATAGTCATTGTTATTTGTATATTTTATTCTTATGATCGAACATATGATGAATATTAAAATAATAATAATTGTCATCTAAATTTTTTTTTCTTTATCAAGAATTTAGTCTTACAAAAAATTGTCTTATTCTTAAATATAAAAGGAAATGGAATAAAAATTACATAGAATGAAAATGATATAGAATGAAAATATCATAGAATGAAATAAAGATTATTCATTTTTTCTTAAATATAATAGGAAATAAAATAAAAATGACATAGAATGAAAATGTCATACAATGAAATAAAGATTATTCATTTAAGACAAAAGAATGCTTATAATAATTTTTAATGAAATGTTCAGCTACATTCATGAAACAATTTCATAAAGTGATCTCCAAAATATTTTCATAACACAAAACGGTGCTAGAAAGTTGAAGGTGACAACTTAACTGGGACTGTCTCTCTCTAACTTTTATGTGTGTGTATATATATATATATACAATAACTTTGTTAGGAGGTTAAATACTATAACTTCAATATTGTATTAGAGAGAGAAAGAGAGTGGATGTGTGTGTAGTTATTAATGATTTAACGGATTAGGTCTTTAAAGAGTATTATCCAACGGATCTCTACCCGACCCATTTAATTAGTTTTTAACGAGTCTGGATCTTATGTAAACGGATCCGAATCTGAATCTGGGTCAAGCTGGATCAGACCCAGCCCATTTACTGACCTAGATCATAACTCCAAAATGCATTTGAACTCTACATCAGGACCAAACGCTCTCAGTTCATCCCGCAAACTAATGTAATGCATGTTTAAGTAGACAGTGAAAACGGGTCTTTTGAAAAAATTATTTTAACGTCTGTTTTAATTTTAAAAATATTTGAATTGACCTTTTAAAAAATTTAAATAAATATTTAATTATTTTAAAATTCTGTTTGAAACATAAAAAATTTAAAATCGACGTAAAAACATACAGACATCATCTGGAATCTGACACCCATTGCCGTGATCTGCCACCGGCGGTTGACCAAGTTGCAATTTGCGTAGCCTCTTTGATAAAGGACTCAGTCGCACTTGTAATTAGAACATCCAAGTTTATGAGCTTTTATAGAAAACAAATCAGTGTAGTCGCATGTATACACACACATACATGTGTTTTTATATACATACATACATACATACATACAAACAAAGAAGGAAAAAAAATCAGTAATAAAAATCAAATAAGACCAAAAACTGACAAAAAGAACAATTCTGTCTCTCTCTCTCATGAGGAGAAAAGTCAGCAATAAAAATCAAATAAGACCAAAAAAAAGAGCAATTCTCCCTCTCCCTCTCTCTCTCCATGACTTGCTCTACTCTCTCTCTCAACAACTCTCTCTCTCTCTTCTCCTCACACAATGCCACAACATTGCCCTGTCTCTCCATTGACCTTATCTAAGTTATTTTCATATGCTCTCTAACTATCTAGGTGTACGTAGTCTCCTCTAGTGTCATTATTTTTTTTTAACTATATATACACCATTTGTCTTTATATATATATATATATATATATATATATACACACACACACATGTTTATTACTTAATATAAAAACAAAAATTTCATCCACCTCTTTTTTTTTATCTTTCATTCTGCAGTGCACTCATTTTTTTCATTTATTTATTTTTCAAAGCCTTCTTTTTAATGAGATAAGGCTGTGAAATTTGTTAGTTTTAAACTTGATTGTAATTTTAGAAATTTTAAAAGATGAATCACAAATTTTTGTCAAATAGGTCTATATTTTTCTTTGACACACCCGCACTCTCAAGGTTCTGTCAACTTGCTTCTCTTATTTAATTTTATCCCACAGTTTATAAATTCTTTTATTTATTTATTTGCTGAAATCTCTTCTCCAATGAAATAAGATAGCGAATTTTATAAATTTCAAACTTGATTAAAATTTTAAGAGTTTTTTTGTGAATCCCACAAATTAAATAGAAGAATTATAAACTTTTGTCCAATAAATTTTTTATATTTTTATTTTATATATCAAACTAGAACATGACATATACATACATATATATATATATATATATTGATACCATGGTAGAGGAAGAAAAGAACAATGGAGGAAGAAAATTTGAATTATTATTAATGTATATACACGTTTTATTATAAGAAATCAAATCTATATCACTTATTTAAGAAAAGATGTATAATTTTTTATTTTTATTTTATGATTATACAAATCAATTGACTTGTGACTTAATTTTTAAAATAGAAAACCATGACACATACATACATACATACATTCATAGAAGGGAGAAAAGTCAGTAAAAAAATCAAATAAGACCAAAAACTGACAAAAAGAGCAATTCTCTCTCTCTCCATGACTTGCTCTACTCTCTCTCTCTCTCCTCCTCACACAATGCCACAACATTGCTCTGTCTCTCTTCTAGACTACTACTTGTATATCGAAACTAACATGGAAGCATTGTTTCGCAGAAACTGCAAGAAAAGAGAGCTTGAAAGAGCCCGTTTATAAGCCTAGATCATAACTCCAAAATGCATTTGAACTCTACAGTAGGACCAAACGCTCCCAATCCATCCTGCAAACTAATGTATGAATGGTGTAAATAGACTTTTTTAAAAAAATTACTTTTAACATTCTTTTTATTTTAAAAATATTTGAATTTACGTTTAAAAAAGTCTAAACAAATATTTAATTATTTCAAAACTTCATTTTGGAACGTGAGAAATTTAAAATGAACCTTCAAACACAGCCGACATCGTCTGGAATCTGACACCCATTGCCGTGATCTGTACCGGCGGTTGACCTAATTGCAATTGCGTAGCCCCTTGGATCAAAGACTCACTCGCACTTGTAATTAGAACTGATGCTGCACTTTTTGACTCGCAACACGTGAGGGCTCCGTGACCTGTAGAACACTCAGAGAGATGATCAGAGGACCACCGGATTGGCTCCGGCGGTAGCCGCTCCGATGCTTAAGTAAGTAAGGGAATTGAAAGACTGTATTGAAAGCCAACGAATGAGCATCCCAGTAAAAGCGTACCTCTAGGGTTTAATATATAAGCCGTGGCTTTCCTAAGTTAATTAGGATTCGATGCCATGAATATAGGGATATGATCATCAGAGATTGTAGTTACCTTCTGGATCCTTGAGCCGTAGATGGAGATAATAATAAATAGTAGTTTCCGCATTGAAGACCGTTTCCTTATTCCCCGCTTGACAGTTGTTAAGGAAACCATAAGATTGGATCCATATGAAGTGTTGAATAAATATTGTCCAGAACGGAAGGTCTGGAAGATGTATATATGAGAATGCCTTGAAGGCTTCATCTGTACTGTATGACCGAGTTTATCGGCTCTGAATGATATATAAATAAGAATGCCCTGAAGGCTTGTGGCTGCTCTGTATGATAGACATATATGAGAATACCCTGAAGGCTTGTGGCTGTTCTATATGATTGAAATTGTCAGCTCTGTAGGATCGAGATTTGTTAACTCAGTGGGCACACGTGTCTCAAAGTGATTGGTGTGTCTGTTTGTGGTTTATCAGCTACTCCCCCCCGAGCCCTTGTTGAAAGCTAGGGTTTTAACTAGGGTTGAGGGTTTTGTGAAGAGTCATACGTTTTGCTTTCCCATCTCTCAAGACGTCAGTTTAACGCGTCATTTATTGCGCAGCCGATACTTGAGAATTCATCATTACTCTCAACCGTTGTGTCGGCTCGTCTTGGAAGGCTCATATTTCGAATGTGTATATAAAGAGAGGGAAAGGTCTTTCATATCTTTCTTCTGCGTTTACTTCTACAGTACCAGACCGCCATTTGACATATCCTGAAGTTTGGAGGTTACCCGGTGTTCATAATCCTTTACTGATCTCAGGTTCGACTTTTAGTCTCCTTCTACACTCCTTCTCATTTGTTTCATTTCTTTCTCTTGTTCGCCATGTCTGGCTTAGAATCACACTCTGGTTTGGGAAGTCCTTCTGAGACCGATCCTCAAATGCAATTGGTGAGAGTTGATGAAAATAGGCTGGTAGATCCTCCCTCTAGTCCGGGGGTTAGGATTGTTGATGCTTTTGATGAGCCCCCGAATAGGGCTGGTGAGACTTCTGGTCAATCTGGTCACACAGAGGAGGGTGAGAGTGTAATTACTGAAAGTATGTTGAAGGAGTTATGAGCGAAGTTCAAACTTCCCAATAATGTAACTTTCAGGGTCCCAGATTCTCAGGATCGCCCGGGCGATGTTAGAGAGGGGGAAATCTGTGCCTATCTGGCCTGGTTTGAAATGGGTCTTACACTCCCCTTTCCTGATATAATAAAACAATTCTTTTGTTGGTTTGACCTTTGCCCCGCAGACTTGAACCTTAACAATTGGAGACATCTGTTGAGCTTTATTGTGTTAGGGCATATGAATAATATCGAGGTGTCCCTTGACTTGATCCGTAGCAATATGGATCTAAAATTTCAAAAGGCGGAGGGTCTTTTTTATATGTCTTTCGATAGTAGGTTCAGACCCCTTAGTTCTGTGCCCTCCTCCAACAAGACCTGGAAGAAATGGTACTTCTTTATTAAAGGAGGATGGGAATTCAAGAACTTCGAGGGTCAACCTTCCACATTCCCTTGAACCACTGGGCCAAGGGGTGAGGCTCAACTTTTTCGTGGCTGCGTTGACTCCGTTTTGTTTGCCAATTTGTTGAACTGATTAATTTCTGTGCTTGCTTTGCAGTTAAGAGTGCGTGGAAGAGACCAGACTTCTCTTCTTCGATTCAGAAACAATATAAGAAGCTCTTGAAGCCCAGCATTAGGGACCATTCTTCCATTGTCAACCCTGATAAATTAATGGCTGCCAGGGGTAGTGTCGAGGAGATTGTTGATAATGTGATGGCTCAGTGGGAGTCCGGGCCATCACCGTCCGTGGCGACGGGGGAGGCTTCCTCTCCAATGGTTCCTCCCGTTCCGAAGAAGCGGAGGCTAGTTTTGTCTTCTCCCGAGCCTGCTGAAAGGGAGGAAGAGGCTCCTGTCCCTATCACGGTGGTTCCTCCAATCCCGTCTCGTCGAGCGGATAAGGGGGCATCATCATCGGTGGCTCCTGATGTTGCTGGTCAGGGGGCCAAGAAGATTCTGAGTGACTTCTGGGCCAAAGGCTCAGTTAAATTAAGCCTCAGGTGTCGGGGAAGCTTCTTGCTGACTTGACCGCTCTTCAGGTTAAGGTGAGCTCGTCAAGCCCATACTTTTATTTCCTTTAAGCATTTATACTGGTGTTGAATCGTTTTCTTTGTGTTATGCAGACCTTACATACCCTTTCTGCTTTGGTGGAGGTTTCTCTATCTGTGGAGGAGCTTGACCAACTTAGGGCCAATCTGGACGATCTGGGACTCCAGCTTGGTACTGCTCGGTCGGAGGCTCACGACTCTGCGGAGAAGTTGAAGGAGTGTCAGAACTCCTTGACAGTGATGGAGTCGGAGAGGAACCTTGCCGTTGAGCGGGCAAAGAGGTTGCAGGTGGAGATAAATGGCTTGCGGTACCAGCACCGTAGACAGCTCGATGAAGCCGTGGAGCAGGCATTGATGGACAATGAGGAGGAGATGAGGTCGAAGCTGGAAGGAATGGCCCATCGTTTGATTACGTTTGGGTTTAATAACTTCCGCTCTCGGCTTCTTGCCAAGTTTCCTAACCTAGACGTCTCCTCCATTGTGCCGCCTGGATCTGAACCTTCAGAGGTTGTCATCCAGGGTGAAGTGGCTGATGTCCTCCCTGCCAATCCCACGGAAGAGGTTGTACCGACTGAAGTGGTTGATACTGCTCCTGCTGATCCTTCTCCGGTTGCTGATCCTGTTCCTGCTGATCAGGCTTAGGATGAATATTTTGCTATCTTTCAATGCATTTGGAGCATACATTTGTTAATGGAACAATCTTTTGGTTAATGCTCGTTTCCTTTGTTATATTGTTCTGTAGTATTTATGCATGTCTTGAGTTTTGTTGCTCTATGGTGCCTCAACATGTAGTTGATAGTGGTAAGTGTTGCTAGTAGCGCTGCTCTGGAGTTTAGTGTATGCCAGATTAGATTTTCCTCTGTAGGTAGCTGTGTTCCGATCTTCTTTACTTGTCTTAGGTCAGTAATTGGAGACTTCTTTTTTGAAGTATTTCAAAGCTGACCGTTCTGAATCCGAAGACATAATAATAAGCGGATACCTTGTGATTGTAGTTTGGTTGATCAGAACTTCTGCTTCTAGACCTGTTAAAAATCACGACACGTCATAGTTGATGGACCTCTGTTGTACACGTGGCCCTCTAAGCTTTAATGACATGGAGAAACCGTCACGTCATATACGTGGAAAAGATTAAAAGCCTGTGTATTACGTGTATGGCTCTGCCTTTTGCTTCTCCCGAGAGGGTGGTTTAATACTCCATTTATTGCACCTCCGTCGTTTGGGATTTCGAAGCTAGCACTTCGCTTAACCGTTGTGACGGTTCAACTGTGTGGCCTTTGGTCTTCCAGTGTCTATATTTATGAAAACGATGGCATACGGTTGCGCTCAACCCTTTCGCTCCCCGAATCGTTTGTAAGAGAGATCTTTATATGCTGCCGGAGTTTTTCCACTCGTCCGGAGATGATGGATGATTCCTTGCCTGAGTTAGGAATAATTAAACTGTGGCTGAGAGTTAAATTTCCCTTATTTTCAGTCTCCAAGGAAGGTTCGAAGGAGGCACAAGTTTTCTTGTTTCCTCTGGCATCCGGTCGAGATGTCTCCGATTGGTGGTAGCCCCTCCCTGATTCAACCGAGGCCTGGAGCGTTGGTGATGAAGATGAAGGCGACTTGCCTCCTCTTCCTTATGCCCTGTCAGAGACCCTCGCTCCAAGTGGCTGGGGTGAAACAGACGGTGTAGAAGAAGATTGAAGATGGGTTGCCTCCTCCCTCTTGTAACTTGGCAGTGACAACTACTCTGAGGGAGATGAATGGGGGCCGCCTCCTCCCCTTTGTGACTTGGCAGGAACCCTTGCTTCAATTGGCTGGGGCGTTATGCCGATTACAAAGGTGGAGAATGAAAAGTCTCCTGAGGCCCAGAGCCCTCATCGTCCGTTGGTTATGAGACCAGTGATAGTGATGATGAAATGGCCTGGGCACTTCTTGATGCAGATTGGGGTTCAGGGCTCCTTCCTCTCAAATGGAGCCTGACAGCGGCGGTAATGAAAATTTGGCTCCTGTGCCCCTTTATCATCCCAGGAGAAGAGTCGTTATGTTGCCAAGCGTAGCTTCTGTAATAGCTTCTGTAGTGGTGTCTTTGTACTGATGTAAATCTTCTGAATTATCAATAAAATTAGATTTCTTCTTCTCAGATCTGATGTTTTCTGTGAATGTGCTCTTTTGTAGCTTAAACACTTTCTTGTGCATTTCTGATTGTTCTGAGAATAAATCAAAGAAACTTTAGAAAAAATGTCTGAATCGAAGTACTTTTACCCCTGGTCGGAACCATAATACTTGTTTGTTTGACAGACAAACCAAATAATTATAAGTGTCAGATCTAAGGTGTTCCGATCTAGGAAACTTTAGTTTGTAGATGCCCGGTACTTCTGTTTGTGGATGGGCTGAATCATAGAATCTGTAGATTGGAGACGGACCATGCTCGGAAGGCCTGTATATAAGAGTAATCCAAGCTCTGTAGGCCTGCGTATCTAGAGAATAAACCAAGTATTTAAGATCTGTATATCATGGACCAAGCTCTGAAGGCTTGTGCATTTATAAATGGACCGAGTAAAAACTCGTACATTATGGACCAGGCTCTGGAGGCCTGTGCATTAACAGATGGACCAAGTCATAAGACTTGTGCATTAATAGATGGACCGAGTGAAAACTCGTACATTATGGACCAGGCTCTGGAGGCCTGTGCATTGATAGATGGACCAAGTCATAAGACTTGTGCATTAATAGATGGACCGAGTGAAAACTCATACATTATGGACCAGGCTCTGGAGGCCTGTGCATTAATTGATGGACCAAGTCATAAGACTTGTGCATTAATAGATGGACCGAGTGAAAACTCGTACATTATGGACCAGGCTCTGGAGGCCTGTGCATTGATAGATGGACCAAGTCATAAGACTTGTGCATTAATAGATGGACCGAGTGAAAACTCATACATTATGGACCAGGCTCTGGAGGCCTGTGCATTAATTGATGGACCAAGTCATAAGACTTGTGCATTAATAGATGGACCGAGTGAAAACTCGTACATTATGGACCAGGCTCTGAAGGCCTGTGCATTAACAGATGGACCAAGTCATAAGACTTGTGCATTAATAGATGGACCGAGTGAAAACTCGTACATTACGGACCATGCTCTGGAGGCCTGTGCATTAACAGATAGACCAAGTCATAAGACTTGTGCATTAATAGATGGACCGAGTGAAAACTCGTACATTATGGACCAGGCTCTGGAGGCCTGTGCATTAATTGATGGACCGAGTGAAAACTCGTACATTATGGACCAGGCTCTGGAGGCCTGTGCATTAATAGATGAACAGTTTATGGAAGTAAAAAGAAATCTTCTTTGATAATACTTCCGCAAGTGTTCTACGTTCCATGGCCTAGGAACAGGTTTCCCAGTCATGTCTTCAAGCCAGTAAGTGGTAGGTCGAACGACCTTTGTTACTTTGTAGGGGCCTTCCCAATTTGGTGACAACTTTCCCATGGTGGGATCCTTGGTGTTTTGAAAAACTCTTCTTAAGACGAAGTCTCCAACTTGAAAGTTGACTGTCTTAAGTCCTACCTTGGATTTGTTGACCATTCTCTGCTGATAAGCTTCCATCCTGATGCTGGCTTGATCCCTTCTTTCTTCGAGCAAATCCAAGTTTTCCATCAGCTGCTGATCATTAGATTCTTGCTCGAAGGCCTCAGTCCTCAGAGTTGGCATACCGATCTCAACCGGAATTACTGCTTCTGTTCCATAGGCTAGTGAGAAGGGAGTTCAGAGGTGGGAGTTCTTCTGGTTGTTCTGTAGGCCCAAAGGACTCCAGGGAGTTCTTCTGCCCATTTTCCTTTGGCCTGTTCCAACCTCTTCTTTAACTCGTCAAGGATTGTTCGGTTGGTGACCTCTGCTTGCCGTTTGCTTGCGGATGGCCTAGAGAGGCAAAGTGCTGCCTGATGTTGAGATTTTCGCAGAATGCCTTGAAACCTTTACCAGTGAATTGTGTCCCATTGTCCGAGATAATTACACGTGGTATGCCAAACCTGCAGACAATGTTCTTCCAGGTGAAGCTTTCGACTTCCTTTTCTATAATATGCGTTAAAGGCTCGGCTTCGGCCCATTTAGAGAAGTAGTCGATGGCCACCAAGAGGTACTTCCTGTTTGGAGGTGCTCGTGGTAACGGGCCCACAATGTCCATTCCCCATTGAGCAAAGGGCCAGGGACTAGGAATCGGGATAAGCTCGTGCTGAGGCTGATGTTGGTACGGGGCGAATCTCTGGCACTTGTCGCACTTCCGAACATATTCTTTAGCCTGCTTTAACATGCCGGGCCAGTAGTAGCCCTGCGATAGAGCTCGGTGGGCTATAGTTCTGCCCCCATTATGATTCCCGCAGATTCCCTTATGTATCTCAGCCCAGACATACTATGATTCGTCTGGGGCTAAGCATTTTAGCAGAGGTTGAGAATACGACCTTCTGTAAAGCTTGTTGTTCAGGATTAGGTACCGAGCCGCTCTGATTCGGATTCTTCTGGCTTTGTTTTTGTCCTTTGAGAGGAGACCGGACCTAAGATACTGAAGGATCGGGGTCATCCAGTTCTGGGGCTGTTCGTCAATTTGAACGACTTGTGCTTCCTCGATGCTGGATCCTGGCTGAAAAGAGATTTTAATTGTGGAGTCTGCTTCAGATTTGAGGCGGGAGGCCATGTTAGCTAGAGCATCTGCTCTGTAATTCTGGTTTCTCTCAATTTTCTGGATGGTAAACGTCTGGAAGGAATTCTTCAAGTGGCTCACCAGTTCGGAATACCGAAGCATCCTGTCATCTTTGATGGCAAATTCTCCCAAGACTTGGCTTACTACCAGTTGGGAGTCAGAGAAGACATCGAGGTTCTGAGCCTCGCATTCCAAGGCAAGTTTCATCCCTAAGATTAGGGCTTCATATTCGGCTTCATTATTAGAAGCTCTGAACCCCAGGCTGACTGCTTTTTCTGATGTGAGCCCATCGGGGGACTGTAGCACCAGACCTACCCCTGATCCTTGATCGGTTGACGATCCATCAATGTACAGCAGCCAGGTTCCCAAAGTCTCGGTGACTTGTGCTTTGATCTGAAGTGCCGGGGTGAACTCGGCTACGAAGTCGGCTAAGGCTTGCCCTTTGATGGAGTTCCGGGGTACATATGCTATGTCGAACTCCCCTAGCTCCACAGACCACTTTACCAATCTTCCCGATACTTCAGGTTTCCTCAGTACTGACTTCAGGGGATAGGCAGTTGGGATCTCGATTGGATGGGCCTGGAAATAAGGTCGAAGCTTCCGAGCTGATATAACCAAGGCATAGGCCAGCTTCTCTATTTCTGGGTATCTTTTCTCCGTGTCAAGTAGTGCCTTACTGACGTAGAATATAGGCCTCTGTACTCCTCTGTCTTGTCTAATTAGTGCGGAGCGGACCGCGTTCTCGGAGACTGCAAGGTACAGGAGCAGCTTTTCTCCTTGTACTGGTTTTGACAGGAGCTCTAGAGAAGCTAGATACTCCTTCAGTTCTTGAAAGGACTGCTCGCATTCTTCTGTCTATTGCAAAGTCTTGCCGCCCTTCAGAGCTTTGAAGAAAGGTAGGCAGCGGTCGGTGGACTTGGATATAAATCTGCTCAGTGCTGCAATTCTGCCGTTCAGTGCCTGAATCTCCTTTCTGGTTCTTGGTGACTTCAGCCCAATCAGGGCTTGGATCTGAGTGGGATCTGCTTCGATACCTCTTTGAGAGACGATGTATCCCAAGAATTTTCCCTTCGTAACTCCGAAGGTACATTTCGAGGGGTTGAGCTTCATCCTGTGTTGTCTGAGGATATCGAAGGTCTGGGCCAAGTGCTGGAGGTGACTGTCTTTCTGAAGGCTCTTTACCAGCATGTCGTCGATGTAAACCTCCATGGTGCTACCGAGTAGTGGGCTGAACATCTTGTTCACCAACCGCTGATAAGTGGCTCCAGCATTCTTCAAACCGAAAGGCATCACTCTGTAGCAATAGAGTCCTCTTTCGGTTATGAAGGCAGTCCTCTCTTGATCTGAAGGGTACATCTGGATCTGGTTGTATCCAGAGTATGCGTCCATGAAACTCATAAGTTCATGCCCTGCAGTGGCGTCAACCAGTTGGTCTATTCTCGGCAGTGGAAAACTGTCTTTGGGGCATGCTTTGTTGAGGTCTGTATAGTCAACACAGACTCTCCACTTGCCGTTCTTCTTCTTAACAAGCACGGTGTTGGCTAGCCACTTGGGATAGAAAACTTCCCGTATCATCCTGGCGTCCAGCAGCCTCTAGACTTCTTCGTTTATAATCCGATGCCGATCAGGGGCAATCGGCCTTCTCTTCTGTCTGACTGGGGGGTGATCCGGATCTGACTATCTTTTCCTGCTTTGTATGTGTAAGGTCTGGGCCGATGTACAAATAACGCCCCTCTGCTTCTGAACTGACCAGTATTTTAATGGGCTCGCCAATAGGTTTGGCTCGGCTGTCACGTCCCCTTGGACTCAGGGGTTCTTCAACGCTGGAGGGGCAATCTTCCACCTCGGGAGTGTGAGTGAAGACCGGATCTGCACAGTCTCGAGTGTACTGTAATTGCTATTTCAGAGCTTTCTCCTTGAGGGCAATAGCGTGACACTCTCGGGAGGTTAGCTGACATCCTCGGACCGAGTGTACGCTCTGGTTGTGGACGTACTTCAGACACTGATGAAGGGTCGAAGTGACTGCCCCTATCTGATGCAACCAGGGTCTCCTGATTATGACGTTGTAGGGAGACTTCATGTTCAGCACCATGTATTCCGTGATGGTGGTCTTCTGTCCTTCACCTTCTCCTACAGTGGTAGGAAGGTCAACTCTTCCCAGTGGGGTGCTGAGGTTGCCATCAAAAGCTGCCATCACGACAGTGGTGGGCTTGACGTTGTCCTGGTCTATGCCCATCTGTTTAAGCAGTTCATGGAACAGAATGTTGACTGAGTTGCCAGTGTCGACCAGGACTCTTCTAGTCTCGAAATTGGCGATTCTGAGGGTAATAACGAGGGCATCACTGTGAGGGCAGTGTACCCCTGCTAGATCTTTCTCGGTGAACTGGATCTCCGGCCCTGGCTTGAGCCTCTTTTCGATGTTGGAGATCTGCAGGACGTTTGGGGCGGTTCTGGCCTCCCGAGCATATCTCTTTCTTGCCCTGTTGGACATTCCTGTAACAGGGGAGTCAGCATGGAGGACGTAGATGACGTGATTGTTCTGCCTCTAAGGCTCGTTTCGTCCTTCCCTCTGCTTCTGCCTCTGTTTGGGCCTCTGATCTGGCCGCTGCTGAGGCTTGTCCTCTTGGGGGTTCTGTCGTCCGTCCTGCTTGACGAACTCCCGAAGACGTCCCTTCTTTATGAGCTGCTCTATCTCATATCGGAGGGTCCTGCAAGAGTTAGTTGTATGTCCATGATCTTTATGGAAATTACAATACTTACTTTGGTCCCGCAGGCTGGGATCTCCCTTGACTGGCTCCGGCCACCTCAGGTTTTCCTGATCTCTGATCTGCCGGAGTACCTGGTTCGGAGTGGTGTTTAGGGGAGTGAAGTTGGTGAACTCCCTTGGTGCGGAGTTGTACACAACTCTGGGAGCTGTTCTCTTCTCTGGGCTCCTGGCCCTCTTTTTGTTGGAGTCTCTTCTGTGATCCTCCTTCTTGTGATCCTCCCACTTCGGATTATCCCTCTGGGTCTAATCCTTGCCCTTCTGGGCTGAGCGGTTGGCCTCTTCCAGGTTGATATATTTTCTGGCCCGATCCATTAGTGCCGCCATATCGGTTGGAGGGCTCTTTGTCAAGGAATCTCTGAACCCACCTTGGGCAAGCCCGGCCGTAAGGGCTGCTACGAGGAATTTCGGGCTGCAATCCGTGATCTCAGTGAGTTCGGTGTTGAAGCGTGCAATGTAGGCTCGGAAGGATTCCTCCCTGGTCTGCTTTACATTCAGCAGGAATTCTGGCCCCCTTCTGAGCCTCCTGCTGGTCATAAACCTGTCCAAGAACTGCCTACCGAGCTCGTAGAAGCTGGTAACGGAGTTCGGGGGGAGGTTGTGGAACCACTTCAAAGCAGTTCCCTTTAAGCTGGTGATGAACGTCCGGCACATGAAAGCATCCGAAGCTCCGTGAAGGGCCATCGTATGCTGGTAATGAGAAAGGTGATCTCCTGGATCTCCAGATCCGTCATAGAGAGTGAACTTGGGCACCATGAACTTTCTGGGCCTCTCTTCTGACATGATAGCGTGAGTGAACGGAGTGGCCAGTCTTCCGAGCAGCCTGGCCAGTTCGTCTTGTTCTGGAAGGTGCTGAGGTCCCCTCATGGTGACTGTCCGGTCTATTGACTCGGCAATTTCCTCTACCCTCCGCGGGTCTTTGACTCTGACATCTTGTGAACCCTGTCTGATAGCCTCGGTTTCAGGGTAGTAGGGTTGATTACGCCCTTCAGACGGAGGAGGAATCTGAACCGGAGGGACTGGTGCTGCATGATAAGGTTCCTGCGGTGCCGGCGGTGCTTCCGAAACCCTAGGAGTTGGGGCTCGAGTAGTGCTTCGGTAATGCACGTCGGGAATGAAAGCGGATGTTCCCCAGCCAGGAACCGTTGATGGTTGTGGATATCGACCAGCGCGAGCAACGCCGGAGGGGTGCCCAGGCAGGTTAGTTGGAGCCTGCGCATGGGATTCGGCGTTCTCTGTAGCAACAGGAGGTTGCGTCCCTACAGCGAAGTTGACCGGCGGGCTAGGAGAACCCGTCACTTGGTTCTGTGTAAGTGTCGCCAGCGTTCTAGTGATGGTAAGCAGCTGTTCCTGCACCAGTTCATTGTGTCGTTTTATGGCTTCGATCTCTTGTCGCATGGGATTGGCCGCTGGCCCCCTTGTGCGGGGAGCAGGCGGCTGACGTTGAGTGTTTTGCGTATTCTGAGCATTTTGTCGTGGTCGGAGATTTGGTGCCATGGTTTTCCGGTGGGGAAAAAGATGAGTTTTATGAGTAGAGCACTTTGGAGATTAGTCGTTTCCCACAGACGGCGCCAAACTGATGCTGCACTTTTTGACTCGCAACACGTGAGGGCTCCGTGACCTGTAAAACACTCAGAGAGATGATCAGAGGACCACCGGATTGGCTCCGGCGGTAGCCGCTCCGATGCTTAAGTAAGTAAGGGAATTGAAAGACTGTATTGAAAGCCAAAGAATGAGCATCCCAGTAAAAGCATACCTCTAGGGTTTAATATATAAGCCGTGGCTTTCCTAAGTTAATTAGGATTAGATGCCATGAATATAGGGATATGATCATCGGAGATTGTAGTTACCTTCTGGATCCTTGAGCCGTAGATGGAGATAATAATAAATAGTAGTTTCCGCATTGAAGACCGTTTCCTTATTCCCCGCTTGACAGTTGTTAAGGAAACCATAAGATTGGATCCATATGAAGTGTTGAATAAATATTGTCCAGAACGGAAGGTCTGGAAGATGTATATATGAGAATGCCTTGAAGGCTTCATCTGTACTGTATGACCGAGTTTATCGGCTCTGAATGATATATAAATAAGAATGCCCTGAAGGCTTGTGGCTGCTCTGTATGATAGACATATATGAGAATACCCTGAAGGCTTGTGGCTGTTCTGTATGATCGAAATTGTCAGCTCTGTAGGATCGAGATTTGTTAACTCAGTGGGCACACGTGTCTCAAAGTGATTGGTGTGTCTGTTTGTGGTATATCAAGAACATTCAAGTTCTGAGCCTTTATAGAAAACAAATCAGTGTAATCGCACGTATACACACACATACATGTGTTTATATATATATACATACATACATACATACATACAAACAAACAAAGAAGGGAGAAAAGTCCGTAATAAAACTCAAATGAAGACCAAAAACTGACTAAAAGAGCAATTCTCTCTCTCTCTCTCGCTTTCTCCATGACTTGCTCTACTCTCTCTCTCTATCTCTCCTCCTCACACGATGCCATAACATTGCTCTGTCTCTCTTCTAGACGTCTACTTATATATAGAAATTAACAGAGAAGCATTCTTTCGCAGAAACTGCAAGAAAAGAGAGCTTGAAAGAGCAGAGGGTAGTGACTTTTTCTACTTCTTCTGTTACGGGGTAGGGAGAGAGTAAGAGAATAAATGTATTGAAAATTCAAGGGCATTCATTAGAAAATATCTATCTATCTAAACACACACACACACACACAGACACATATATATATAAAGAGAGAGAGAGAGAGAGAGAGAGAGAGAGAGAGAGAGAGAGAGAGAGAGAGAGAGAGAGAGAGAGCAGATCAAGGAGGTTTCATTGAGACAATTAGGCCAATTATCATCTTATCCCCTGTTTTGAGTCATAACTAGTACTCTGTTTTAAGCTAGAAGGATAAAGAGTTCTATTAACAATTATATTCTCAAAAACAAACAAACAAACTAAAATATTAATTGTTATATTTTTTTACTACCTTCATACTCAACACAAAATTTTAAAATATTTAAATTTTAAATTTATTAATAAAATTAGAAGAGAATTTAAGATACCCAAATTTTAGTTTTGGTAAAACATAAAACTTTTGAAAAGTCAAAACATCAAACAAATGTTAATAGTATTAGAAAAAAAATATATATTAATATTTGAAGTGTTTATTGAAAATGATTTAGTTTATTAGATTCAAAAAATCAAAAATATTACATAAGTCAATATAATATAATATAAAAAAAAAAATTAAAGAGCCTCTCTAAAATGTTTTGTTTGTCTGTTTAAAAAATAAATTTAATTAATTAATTTTTATGATTTTATAAAGTCAGTATTTAAAAAAGAAGAAAAAATTTTATTAATAATATAAATAATAAATAATAACTTATAATATAAATAAAATAATAAAAAAGAAGAGGTTAAATTATCAATTCTATTATTGAGGAACAGAAAATTAATTTATTTTTTTTAATTTATGAAACAAATACTCCTTCCGTCCCATTTTAAGAGTCATTTATCACTATTCATTTTAAGAGTTTCATTTGAAAAGTTAACGTACTTTTAAGTTATAAATTTTTAAAATTACCATTTATTATACTTAATGTAAACATGATTTACAATTAAATGAGGGTAATATGAAAAATTTAAATAGTTTCAAAATAATAAAACAATACTTTCAAAAAAGTTAGAATGACCAAAAGGGACTATTATTTTAGAACGGAGGGGGTATGTCCTTTGCATCGGGAATGGGGACCCTTGTTTGTGTGTGTCTCCTATCTATTGTCATTTCATGCTAAGGTGGTGGCTTCTGATTGAATCTTTTAAGATCTTTTCAACGTAACAGTGAATTAAAATAATAATGCTAGGCTTACTTAAAAACTCTACCAAATATAACACTGTCAACTTATGAAAGTAAACACTTTTGGTAAAATATGAAAGTAAAACTAGCATTGCTCGAATTAAAATAGTAGAAGTATCTTTTTCTTTTTTCTTTTATTCCTTCTGTTCTTTGGGCAAGTGTGATTAAAGAAGGATCTAAGGATCATTTAAAAAGATTTTCTTTTAATTTTGTGTTTTTTTTTTTCTCAAGAGATAGCTAATTAAATGACCATAAAACAAAAGTGGTGTTATTTGGTTCAAAATGTTAAAGTTTAATTAATCAATCAACTAAAAACAGTAGAATAGCAACAAGATTAAACAGTAGAATAGAAACAAGATTTTATTAGCTTTATTTATATTATTGTTTATTAAAACTGTTCCATGTAATAGTCATTATTATTTGTATATTTTGTTCTTATGATCGGATGCATGATGAATACTAAAATGACAATAATTGTCATCTAATTTTTTTTTTATCAAGAATTTAGGCGTACAAAATTTTTTTTATTCTTAAATATAATAGAAAATAGAATAAAAATAACATAGAATAAAAATGATATAGAATGATAATGTCATAAAATGAAATAAAGATTATTCACTTATTCCTAAATATAATAGGAAATGAAATAAAAATGACATAGAATGAAAATGATATACAATGAAAATGTCATAAAATGCAATAAAGATTATTCATTCAAGACAAAAGAATGCTTATAATAATTTTTAATGAAATGTTCAGCTAGATTCATGAAATAATTTCATAAAGTGATATCCAAATCATTTTCATAACACAAGACGGTGCTAGAAAGTTAAAGATGATAACTTTACTGAGGCTCTATCTCTCTAACTTTTATGTATTAGAGACAACTTTGTTAGAATATTAAATACTCTAACTTCAATATTGTATTAGAGAGAGAGAGAAAGAGAGAGAGTGTGTGCGCGTGTGTGTGCTTGTTAATGATTTAACGAGTTGAGTTTTTTATGGGTATTATTCAACGGATCTATACCCGGTCCATTTAATTAGTTTTTAACGAGTCTGGATCTTATGTAAACGGATTTGAATCTAAATCCAAGTCAAGCCAAATCGGGCCCGACCCATTTACAAGCCTAGACCGTAACTCCGAAATGCATTTGAACTCCACAGCAGGACCAAACACTCCCGGTCCATCCCCCAAACTAATATCGTAGTTGTTTGGGTAGATAGTAAAAATGGACCTGTTAGAAAACTTATTTTAATTAATATTCATTTTGATTTTAAAAATGCCTGAATTAAAATCGACACAAACTAACATAAAAAATTTAAAATTAAAGTAAAAACACACGAACATCATATGGAATCTGGCACCCATTGCCGTGATCTGTCACCCGCGGTTGACCTAATTGCACTTTGCGTAGCCTCTTTGATAAAAGACTCACTCACACTAGTAATTAGAACATCCGAGTTTCTGAGCCTTTATAAAAAACAAATCAGTGTAGTCGCACGTATACATACACATACATGTGTTTTTATATACATATATACATACATACAAACAAAGAAGGGAGAAAAGTCAGTAATAAACCAAATAAAACCAAAAACTGACAAAAAGAGCAATTCTCTCTCTCTCTCTCATGAGGAGAAAAGTTAGTAATAAAAATCAAATAAGACCAAAAAAAAGAGCAATTCTCTCTCTCTCTCCATGACTTGCTCTACTCTCTCGCTCCATGACTTGGTCTACTCTCTCTCTCTCAACAACTCTCTCTCTCTCTTCTCCTCACACAATGCCACAACATTGCCCTGTCTCTCTTCTAGACTTCTACTTGTATATAGAAATTAACAGAGAAGCATTGTTTCGCAGAAACTGCAAGAAAAGAGAGCTTGAAAGAGCAGAGGGTAGTGACTTTTTCTACTTCTGTTTCTGGGTAGGGAGAGAGTAAGAGATTAGATGTATTGAAAATTCAAGTGCATTCATTAGAAAATATCTATCTATCTATAAACACACACACACACACACACACATATTAGATGTATTGAAACTTCAAGTGCATTCATTAGAAAATATCTATCTATCTAAACATACACACACACACACACACATATATATTTATATATATATATAGAGAGAGAGAGAGAGAAAGAGAGAGAGAGAGAGAGAGAGAGAGAGAGCAGATCAAGGAGGTTTCAGTGAGACAATTAGGCCAATTATCATCTTATCCCCTGTTTTGAGTCCCTGTTTTATACTCTGTTTTAAGCTAGAAGGATACAGAGTTTTAGTGAGAGAAATGGCCCAGGTTTCTTCGAATACTCTGATTCTAGAGTCCTTCCAAGGGACGAGAGCAGACATAGCAGGGCAACTTGGATTGATGTGGGAATTGATCAAAACACCATTAATAGTTCCACTGCTAACCCTTTGTGTATATATATGCCTGGCCATGTCGCTGATGCTATTCATAGAGCGGTTATACATGGGTGTGGTGATCATTCTCGTCAAACTCTTCTGGAAAAAGCCAGATAACCGATACAAATGGGAGCCAATTCGCGAAGACTTAGAAATCGGCAATTCGGCTTTCCCAGTAGTCCTTGTTCAAATGCCAATGTTCAATGAAAAAGAGGTTTCCTCTCTCTCTCTCTCTCTCTCTCTGTTCTTTTGGTTACCATGTGATTTGGCATTGTTGAGTTTCTTGGTTTTTGGTTTCTGAGTATGTAAGAAAAAGCTGAAATTTGGTGTTTATTTTCTGTGCTGTGTTTGGGTCAGGTTTACAAGATCTCTATTGGAGCTGCTTGTGGACTTTCATGGCCGTCTGATCGTCTTGTGATTCAAGTACTTGATGATTCTACTGACCCTGCTATCAAGGTACTCAAAAATCAAAGCCAGCCATCCAAACAATCCTTTGCTAAGAAACAAATAGAAGCAGAAAAAGAAAACTAAAATGTCTCTTCATGAAATTAAGTTCAGTTACAGTTTCTCTGTTTTACAGTACCCAATTTCAGTAACATCTTTCCTTTTTAGGCCAAATTGTTGAATTCCTGTTCTGTGTTATTGTTAATACAATCATTTTCTTCACTTAACAAGCTTTTTTTCCACTAAAATTGTTGAATTTCTTGTTTCGTCTTCATCTCAATCTCCTAATCCAATCATTTTAGATCTGGTTCTGTTATCTTTTCTATTTAGCATGCCATTTATTCCAAGACCAACCAATGTATGATCTGGGTTGTGTTGATTTCATCATTGAAAAGTATCTTAATGCTGCAGGATTTGGTGGAAAAAGAATGCCTGAGGTGGGCTAGCAAAGGGCTTAACATAACGTACCAAATTAGAGAAAACAGAACAGGTTACAAAGCCGGTGCTCTCAAGGAAGGGTTGAAGCGTGACTATGTCAAAGACTGCGAATTCGTCGCCATTTTTGACGCCGACTTCCGGCCTGAACCCGACTTTCTCCGGCGAGCCATCCCTTTTCTTGTGTACAACCGTGAAATTGCCCTTGTTCAGGCTCGTTGGAGGTTTGGTAAGCTTCAAAACTTAACCTTGATTAAGCTCTTTTTGTCTAAGCCTTAATAACCCACATTAATGACCTTATTTAAGTTATTTTCATATGCTCTCCAACTATCTAGGTGTACGTAGTCTCCTCTAGTGTCATTATTTTTTTAACTATATATACACCATTTGCCTTTATATATATATATATATATATATATATATACATACATGTTTATTACTTAATATAAAAACAAAAATTTCATCCACCTCTTTTTTTTTTTTTTCCTTTCATTCTGCAGTGCACTCATTTTTTTCATTTATTTATTTTTCAAAGCCTTCTTTTTAATGAGATAAGGTTGTGAAAGGAAAGAACACCGAAAAAAGAAAATTAAATTATTATTATTATGTGTGCATTTTATTATAAAAATACAATTTTTTTTTTTTTTATAATCATACAAATTAATTGACTTGTAACTTAAATTTAAAAAAAAATTATCGACATATTATTTATATCATCTGTCATAAGTTAATTTATAGGATAATGAAAGAAATTCATGCATTCATATTATCGACGGTAGGGGAGTTAATTTTTAACACGACTCGAACACGATACGAAGTTAACGGGTTTGAGTTTAGCATAAATGAGTTTGGATCATAAACAGGTTGACACGTATAATACGATTAATTAACAAGTCGTGTTTGAGTTTTACTAGTGTCAGTCCGTTTAACACAACTTAGCACGTTTAATTATAAAATATATTATGAGTTAAGGTAATTCGTCTCACATCAAATATTTATCAAGGTTTTGAGATTTTTTATTTATAAAAGAGGTTTCTATTTTAATTTGACCCATATCCAAAATTACTAAAGTTAAAAATTATCTATACATATTAAAAAATAAGTAAATTTTTTTATTTAAAAAATAAAAAAAGTTAAATAAACAGATTAAGTGTGTCGACACGTGTAAGTATTTAATAAATGAGTTAGGTTTGGGTTTTGAAACTTGACACGATTAGTTAATAGTGTCGAATTAGGGTTCATACATATTTTTGAATATATATATTTTGACACTATCCGAATGCGATACGATAATACGAATTGACACCATAATTAACGAGTTCGTTGTGGACTGTACAAGCATCCTTCGAAACATCCAAGTAATCACGAATGGGACCACCCACTGGCCGTCCTGATTGCGACACTTGTTTGTCTTACAACCGCTAATCATGGTTGGGATCAAGAAATGAGAAAAGTACAAGTAGACGAAATTGTGATTAGTTAGTCATTAATAGACATGCGCACTGATAATTAAGACAATCCCATAATTAAATAAAGTAATATTTATGTATGTCAGTTAATATTGATTGAAATTCAGTGAAAGAAAATGTCGGTTCAAATGACGTAAGTGTCCAGACCTTTTGCTGAAAGTGTCAGGGAACAGGCATGGATATCAGGGGTAATTTTGTCATTTTCTTCACAGAGAACAAACTGTCGTTCATTTGCCTTTTACTTTATCAGATCAACCATGTGGTATGTCAAATTATATAAAGTTCATGGGTAGATTTGTCATTTTATCACCAACTCCACGTGCTTCACTGCTGCTGTACTACAAGTTGAGTTGGGGGACGTCAGGCTCTCAGTGACTCAGTCCATTCACCCACACTTGGCAGTACTTAGGTCGATATATATATGTGCACATATATATTAACCATACGGTAACAATAAAAATAAAAATTACAAAAGTAATCGAGTTTATTCCTTAACTAAATCAATAATTGACTTAGTTAAATAATAAACTCGATTATTTTAAAAATTTTCTAAAATAAAAATTGCATAACTCTTTTTGGTCCCATCATCTCATGAAAACTAGTTTGGAATTTGAAAGTTTTGAAAAAAAAAAATAGTTGTTTCATTATTTAAATATTCAAGAAATAGGTGAGAAAAAAATCATTGTCATTTATTTAAATAATACAAATGAGATAAGTGGTATTATTTTATTCATTTTTTTCTTTTTCCTTCAAATTATCTCATTCAAAAACGAGAGTATGACATTTTCAACTCAACAAAAATAATCATAACATTACCCCAACATGAAAATATTTTTAGTGGAATTGCACTACTAAACGGAGTGAGTTCTTACATTTTTATGTATAATAATGTTTCTTTTTTTCGAAATAAATTTTGGGTTTAGCATATATATATATATATATATATATATATTGATGTATCGATGATGATTATAAATCAAGGAATGGTGATTATTATGTTGCAGTGAACGCGGATGAGTGCTTAATGACAAGGATGCAAGAGATGTCGTTGGATTACCATTTCACGGTCGAGCAAGAAGTGGGCTCATCTACTCATGCCTTCTTTGGTTTTAATGGTAAACTCCCCTACTGTATTTGCTAATCTTAGTCTAGTCCAGGTAAGCATTTTTTAGTGGGTCTACAGTAATATTTTATCATGTATATTATAATTCATCGAAAAAGATTAATCATAACATACATGACATGTATATTATAATTCATCAAAAAAGATTAATCATAACATACATGACATGACAACAATGAAAAAGTACAATAACACAACGGTGGAAAAATTATTCATCAGCACCCGAGACTAATGAATTCCTTTTTCACAATAGTATGTCACTTCAATTCACGAATTTTTCAGTCTTTCTCATCTTAATTTTTCACTCTTTCACACAAGTGGACCCCACTAACGAGATCCACTTAATAGGTAAAAAAGGTAACTTGAGATTTTTTTTATGGTCAAGCAAATCAGATATAGACATGTGAGTTATGTCACGTGTCTAAATTTGATTTGTATGACCATAAAAATACTTTATGTTATCTTACTACTGAACTTTTCTCAGCAGTATGAGAGGATAGAAAACAAATTAAGGTGAATTTTAGCATTTTTGTTAATTCAATAAGTCCTTAATTAAGCCTTGCTCTTTTGGAAAGAACCACATATTGATGAACACATGCTTAACTACATTTCA
The DNA here is from genome assembly GCA_008638375.1 of Nyssa sinensis. NCBI lineage: Eukaryota > Viridiplantae > Streptophyta > Magnoliopsida > Cornales > Nyssaceae > Nyssa > Nyssa sinensis. The sequence goes on along the minus strand of CM018031.1, from coordinate 52,707,320 downwards.
AAAGCAACATTTTATGTTGACCTATTGGTTGAAACATGCTAGAAACAATGGTTCTAAGAATTTGCTATCTGATAAATGGTGACTAGTTGGAGATATATACAGATTTATGATGTTGAGTGTGATTGGGAGTTGTGAAAAGCTTGGGTAACAATCAAATAATCAATTGTTGAAGAAGTTAGATCATTCTTTCCAATTGCTCTAGAGCCTATATATATACCAGCTTTTTCATGATAATGAGTTAATGACTCTTTTAACAAAACTAAAAAAAGTCCAATAAATAGCATTCATGTTTTCTGATATGTTTTTCAAATTCATTTTCATAATAATCAACAAAGCAAACCTGTCAACCACATGGATTCTATGTGACATTAAATGTTTTTCATAAAATGCATATACGAAAAATAATGCAGGGACCGCTGGTGTATGGAGAATTGCTGCTATCAATGAGGCCGGTGGGTGGAAGGACAGGACAACAGTTGAGGATATGGATCTTGCTGTCCGGGCTAGTCTCAAGGGCTGGAAATTTCTTTACCTTGGCGACCTGCAGGTGTTTGTTTGTTTAATTTTCTGTGTATGTATATGCTGTATATAAGGCGTGATGATTTTCTATTCACTGTGCAGTGACCCTTTTGCTTCAAGGGATGTTAATAACACTTTTTACTAATTTAGAAGTGACCCAAAAAAGAAGTTTTACTTGTGATAATGCATGAAATATGAGGGCAATGAAATTATTATATATATAATTCTGCTAAAGCACAATTAAAGGCTCTATAAACTCTGTTTTAATACAAAAAAAACTGTTTATTTATTCGACAGGTGAAAAGTGAACTTCCTAGTACTTTCAAAGCTTTCCGTTATCAGCAACATAGATGGTCCTGTGGTCCTGCTAATTTGTTCAGGAAAATGGTGATGGAAATCATTAAAAACAAGGTTAGTTTATTCATATGATCTATGGTAGAAAATATACTTGAAAATTTTAAAATAAGGAATTAAGTTGCTAGCTAATCAAATTTTTTATTTCAAAAAATAAATTCTGCAGAAAGTATCATTGTGGAAGAAGGTTTATGTGATCTACAGCTTCTTCTTTGTTCGGAAGATCATAGCTCATATGATTACCTTCTTCTTTTATTGTGTTGTACTTCCATTGACCATTTTGGTTCCTGAAGTTTATGTTCCAATATGGGGGGCTGTTTACATTCCTTCCATCATCACCGCTCTGAATGCAGTTGGGACACCAAGGTCTACTATACTTACCAAATTCCTTCCTTTTTCATACATTCTCCCCATGAGACAATCTTCTAGCAGAAGCAAAAGCTATTATGCCACATTACTTAAAAACTTTTTCAACTTGAACTTTCAGGTCAATCCACCTACTATTTTACTGGATTCTTTTTGAGAATGTGATGTCTCTACACCGGACTAAGGCATCCTTTATTGGTCTGCTAGAAGCAGGGAGAGCTAATGAATGGGTTGTCACTGAAAAACTAGGAGATGCTCTCAAGAACAAATCAAACACAAAAGGGCCAAAGAGACCGCGATTCAGGATTGGAGACGGGTGAAAATTTCCTTACAACTTTCAATTTACCTGCATAGCAATGAACTCTTTCTTTTTGGGGGCAATTGCATAATGCTGCTAGCATGTGTGCATGCACACAGTCACCAATTCCCCCATAGCCATATAACCAAATTCACATAGCTAAGGAAATATTTATCTTGGCAACATACCAAATATACTTATCCCAGCAATAATAATCTGAGATTTTGCTTTCTTCATTACGTTAGTTAAGAATCTTCAAAATGGTATATTTTAAAAAAGATAGCAAAGAGGTTAGTGATCTAATTATTTTTTAATTTCTTGTTGGTATATTTAGGAAGCTTTCATTCAGTTGAGAATTTATAACAACATTCAAATTGATTCAGGGTAGTCTTCAATGATAAGACATCTAAAAAATGTATTTTCTTCTTAAATGAATGGTGCTTGCATATTTATTTCATGTAATTTCTATTTATATTGCTTCATGGTCTACAGGATTAATCTATTGGAGCTAGGGTTCGCAGCATTCCTCTTCTTCTGTGGATCCTATGATTTTCTCTATGGGAAGAACTACTACTTTATATACCTCTTCCTCCAAACCATGACTTTTACTCTCGTGGGATTTGGATACATCGGCACTATTGTCCCTAGCTCTTAGCGGCAACACAGTCAGCCACACACATTGGCACAATTCTCACTAGCATTCACCTTACCGTGTACCACAGCATATATATTGCTTTTTGCTAGCAACATTTGATTGCATTTGTTACCATTCAGCTTGGAAAAACAAGGAAAAATCATTCATCATCTTGAGCAGAAAAATACAAACAGACCATTTCTTGGAACACCTTTTCTGACCAATAGGAAAACACCAAAAGAAAATGCAAAAGAAAATTAAAAAATTGGTGTCATCACGTGAGCAGGCTATACAGTCAAGAAAGGTTGATGAAGCAGAAACAGCACATGGATTTAGAGAACAGTTCAATGATTTTTTTACCTTAAATAGATTGTCTGTAATTGTGAGACGTTGTATTTCTAGCTTGTTGAGTCTCCAATTAGTTAGTTTTCCTTAGCTAGGAGAGTTGATAAGCTGATGGCGAAAGGCCCAAACTTGTAACCATAGATTTATCAGTTAGTATGTCTTCGTCTGTTTCTTTGGTTATATATGATTGTATTAGAATTCTTATGGATCTAAAGAAATAAGATGAAGGATGGTGTTTGATAGCCTCAATGATTTCTTTCTGTTGTTCCTTTTTTCTGAAATTAACACATTGCTAATTAGAGTTTCTCTGCAATGGTTCATGAGAAAAATCACAAAATTATTCTCAGGTTTCTGAACGTTCCCCAGTTTTCATCAAGCATATAGATCCTGAATTTCTCTCACAAACTTGACTAATTTTTACTGAAACAAATTTAAAATACTGAAAGCTTTACTGATCTAAAATCCCATATACCTGAATATCTGAAATGGGCCTTTGTAACCTATTTCAACTATTTTGGACAAAAATACCCTTAAAAGTGACAGCAGAACTGTAAATCAAAATGGAGTCATTTGTTCACTGTAAGAAGCAACCAGTTCATTTGCTCAAATTCATGTCACTTTTGCTCTTATTGGTTTCATATACTATTAAATGATGCCATATAGGTAGTGCATCACAGTTTTGTGCTATTTGGGCATCAAAATAATGTTATTTTGGTATTGGGTTTTAATTTCAATTTGAACAATGTCATTTAACATATATTATTAAACTTAGAATGACACAATAAGAAATCATTTGAAAGAAAGGAATGATACCGTCTTGAATTGTGTTGTTTTCATTTCTCAAGCAAATGCTTTTTCTATATATGCAAATAACCAAAAATGGATTCTTCCTGAATTGCAGAAACTTCTGAATTCAGAAAAAAAAAAAGCCTCATGGATGCCCTGCGGCAAAGAGTCAGTTTCTAAATAAGGAATTTTTTGCAATTCAAAAAGAAGCATGGCTTCATTAGATATGGTCTTTTATCTTAAAGGGGAAAATAGGTGACAGAAAAACTGATTTCACACCAAGCAGATTGGTTTTTCACTTTTTCTTCTTTAAAAAAATGCAAGAATCTGCATAATCCCCAAACTAATTCCTTCTTAGCCAACCAAAAAAAAAATGAAAAGAAAATTAAAAAGAAAAAGTTCCCACTATTAAGTTAGTTTGATGCCAAACAAATCTTAAATCTTGAAATTACTGTGCTACAACTCCAAAAACCCTTTATATAATTGTTCTTGTTTAAGTTCAACTTTGTTAAAAAAAATATATAATGCATAGAACTCGAATGATCAACCCAACCAAGCTTAATGGCTTATAAATTACTCAAAAGAAAAAAAAAAAAAAAGAAGATTATTTGGAAGCATGAGATCACTTGTTGGAGTTGTTACTATAAATTCTGAACAAGCTAGTGCTGTTAAGCCAAGTGTCCTGACATGCCAAGCATGATCTGCCATTATTGCTAATCCATCTTGTTCACAAATACTATAATAGGGAACATCTTCATTGCTGCCTTCCATGACTTGTCCCAGTTCTTTGATGCCTCTGACATTATTTATTTATTTTTACCATTTTATCCTACTTTTCAATCCTGTGCATTACTGCTGATAGTGTTATATTTTCCATTACCCCTAAGCATTTGAAGGGTACTTTTGTTATAAAAGATTCAAAATATTATAAATAATTAATATAATATCAGACCCTTTTGGGTTTCTTGATAGCTTTGGGAAGGCCAAATCTTTTTGTTTAAGTTAAACCTCAGAAGTTAAAAAAACAGTGGTTTTTTAGCATATAGTACTTCTTTGATGAACTTTTTAGCTTTTATTATAGGTTATGGAAACTTCCAAAAGAATGTGTGCCAAGCTTATTATCTTTAAAGAAATGCCAGAATATTTAACTTGCAAAACTCTATGATGCATAGTGTATAGTTTAATATTGCAAACCAATCAAAATTGTGGTATAATAATCACATAATATAGCCGACAATCAAATGTGATATGTGACAAAGCTGTCTGTTGAGTTGCAATAACGTATGTTTCTGTTCAACAAAGAAGAATGAAATGGATGTTACGTTTATTTGAGACAACCTCTACTGGGAGTGGGGACCTCCTGTCTACCTCCTTAGAAGTTAGAAATTGCTATTTCTGCATTTACATGATGACAAGGTTTAACAGACAAGAAAAGGCAAAAGAAAAATAGTTTATTGATGGATTATACATATATATATATATATATATATATATATAAAAGTATGATAGAGTAGCTAGCTAGAGAGATAATATGATGTTCTATACAAGGTGAGAATTTTATACAAATCTACACGCCCACATCTATATATTGCAGACTTTACTGAGATGGTAAATTAACATGAGATAAATGGAAGTGGCATACTTTTAATAACAATAGCTTTGAAAGTAGTCTTGTACATGAAGAGATGGCACATTGAAGTAACAGAGTGCAAGAGCAATAGCGAGAGTGCAGGCCGGCTAAAGGGTAAGGCCAGTAAAGCCTTAGCTTTAGGCCTCTAATTTTTTAGGCCTCATAATTTTTTTTATATTTAAAAAATATATATTTATTATAATAAAATAAATAAATCTTTTTGTCTTCTTAATTTCTCTCTTTTATTATACAACTATCACCTAATAGCTACTTTTTTATAGTATTTATTATCTTCTCGTTTATCTCATTTTGCTTTTTCTAATAATTAACGTTCTTATTTTTTTATTTATAAAATTCTTTTTTTAAGTCTAAAAAGAACTCTGCAACCTAACGACCTGCTATATTTTTTGAAGCATACACTGCAACCTAGCATTTTGGCAACCGCTTCTGAGCTTCTCTCTTTTTTTCTTTTCCTCCTTTCTCTATTTAGCGCCCAGCCGTTTCTTTTCTTTTTTTCTCTTTTCTTTTCCTGCTCTGCGCACTAGCCACTTTCTCTTCCCTTGTTTGCTTCAGCCGTCCTTTCTTCTTTATTTTATTTCCTTTAGCTACTTGCTCCTTTTCTCTTTTTTTTTCTTGCCCAGCGACGCCGCCGCTTTATTTTATTGGCTTTGGGCCTTGCTGACTTTGGTCTTTGGCGTAAGCCAAATTGACAAATTCTTCCTTTTATATTTTGGCATTTTGCATCTATTTTGTTTACTGTATTAGACTTTGACATTTTGCAAGTGAAGCCATTTGGAGTTGGCAAGTTGCTGTGCGTGAGCCGTGAACAAGTTTTTCAAAAGTAAAATTAATAAAATCTTACTTAAGATCAACAATGTCTCAAGAAAGATTAAGTGGATTGGCAATACTATCAATTGAAAAATAAATGTTAGAAGAAATTCATTATAAGAATTTAATTAGTAATTTTGCATATCAAAAAGCTAGAAAAATAAATTTTAAATAAAAAATTTATAAAATTTTAATAAATAAAAAAGTCTCATTTTACAATTTTGCTTTAGGCTTCTGAATGTGTTGAGCCGCCCCTGCAAGAGTAAGACTAAATCTTGATGTGACTGGGTAAGTGAGTGAGTGAGGAAGAGTAAGAGTAAATCCTGACTTAATTACAGAATGCAAGAGCGAGAGTAAGAGTCAATCCTGATGTAATTAGGTAAATGAATGAGCAAGAGTAAGAGTGAACTCTGACGTAACTTGGTGAGTAAGTAAAGGTAAGAGTGATTCTTGATGTAACTGGGTGAGTGAGTAAGGGTAAGAGTGATTCTTGAGTGATTAAGTGAGAAGAGAAAAAATGAATCCTGACATAATTTGATTAGTGAGTAAAAACTTTTCAGAGGGAGAGATTTGAATTCAAGATTGATACCATTTGATCTAAAACTTTAAGTTGCTAGCGAATGGCCCAAAAATGTATATCAAGCTATCAAGTCTTCATTGATTAAATTACGGAAGAAAAAAAAGTCTCCATTTGTTTGCACTGGTTATGGACTTGTAAGAAAATTATTAATTTATTAATGCTATAATTTTAGTTGAGACTCAAAAGGACATTGTAAAAATGAAAAGAATCAAAAATAGAATAGCTCAAAAGTAATGTTGCCCAGAGCTAATCTCTTACTGATCTCCTTTGTTGCTTATGCCTCTCAATCCTGGCCTCTCAGTTGGTTTTTCTTCTTTCTATAGATAAAAACACCTTTGTTGTTAATATCAAAATAAACTAATGTTGAGTCAGTAATAGCCTTCTGAAAAGATGGGTGGATATAGCTTCTTGATTTTCCATTCTCTCTTTTATGATTTTGAACTTAAAGCAAAGCTAAAGATACGCCAGGAGATGAATGCCAACAACGGCTATCTGACTGTATTGAGCTAAAAGAAGCCACTACCAAGACCCTTTTCCATAATCTCTCAAATTTGGGCACCACCAATCCACTATATCTTTTTCTAATGTCACAAGTTTTGAATTTTTAGTGTTTTCTTTAGAGTAAAATTTGCCTGGACTTTTGGAATAACGTTGTAGAAGGATTGCCCAAAAAATGGCGTCATCCTCTCTCTGGGATTTCGATGAGCCTGTTTTGATTGATCAAACACACACACGTATGACCTGTCTTCTTTTAATAAGATTGAAGCAATGTGCTGACTTAAGTGAGTGGTCCAATTTTAAGAACCCAAAACAGTCGCACACAAATAGGTTGATTGAGGGGTCTTCTCACTCTGCATGTTCGACCCATTGCTCAAATACTAATATTGACTCATTGGGTGCTCTTTTCCCCCCACTGCCCTTAATTTGGGTATGTTAGGGCCACCTCGTGGTAATATTGGGCATCACAGTGACCAACATCATATGCTCTGCTCATTGAACTTTAGAAAACTGTTTTTTCACCTTTTCCTCACATCTGTCCTCAACTTCCAAAGTCATATACCCACTAAATTCAAGTGCTATGGAAGTTTACAGCTTTTAGACATCAAGCACTGTCTGGAACACACACATTTAAGTCAGTTGAATCAGCAGACTATAGTTTTTTTTAGTAGGACTAGCCCAAAACTCTTGCCCTGTTCATGTAGACTTGAATAGTCCTATTACTATTGGTACTATTTGGAGATTTACAATGAAATGCAGGCAAAATGTTGATAGAAAGTGTTGTTAGTAAAAATTGCCAATGTCTGTAATTCAGCAAGAATGACCTACATAAGGGTATCGACAAGGTGCTCTTGGCCCAAAGCTACGATCAAGTCAGTAAAAATTTGTAAATGCAGGCAACTTATTGACTTGATCATTGGAGAGCATACACAGTTTTTGTGAATAAAAAGTCACGGTCCCTTTTAAGGGTGCCTTATCCCTTTATTTACAAGGATAGAGAGTTTTTGGGTATGGAGTTTCCTTCTTGTAGTAGAAGTTATTACTTGCTTCTCAAGTTAAAGATTAAAGAAGACTCCTACCAATTGAGATAAGATTCATTCTCTAATTAGAAAACTTTTTCTTTTAAATTTATTCTTTGCAAGTAATTAAGATTGAGAGTACACGTGTCGCATCCATAATAGTGAGGTATATTTTTACCTTATCAGAAAGTGTAAATAAACCTTCTACTTAACTCAACAAATCTGGTTGGGGTACATGAATCACAACATTTTAATATGTTATTTGCATATTTTTGGAAGAAAAGAGAAGAAAATGATACAATAAAGTTCATGATTTTCAATTAGCAACGAGTACATTATATGATAATATGTCTTTTAATGACACTTTGTCATATGTACTAACACATTACTACGTCACTGTACTAGAAGCACAACTAATCATTGAGCAACCCCAAGTGTCAAATGTAACGCCAAAAATCAACCTCCATCATTGGCTCAGATTATTCCTGCGGGCTGTGGGCTGCCCATGGCATATCCATCAATGTTCAACTTCACAAAAAATAATTTGGAGAGAAATCCAAATTAAATAATTTTTTTATAAATTTTAAAATTAAATAACTTGAAATATATAACTCCATTTTTCATAAAAAAAATTATATATTTGGATTCCTAAAATTAAAATCTATCAAACAAAATCCATATTGTATCAGAAATTTTGTCAAAAATATTTATACTTTTTTTACAGAACTAAAACAAAAAATATTCTTTGCCCCAAAACAGAGAAAAGTCTCTGTCGCAAAACAAAGAAATTTCTTAAATTTCTTAAATAAAAAAATATTACATATGTTTTTAATAATGCATCAACTAACTTTTGTTTATTAAGAAAGTGGTAATATTTTAACATTGATAAAACAAAAAAATTAGATAAAAAAATAATCAACTAAAGGAAAAGAGAATTGCTTATGCTTTAATTGTTCAATCTAATCATTAGTTAATATTATAAAAGTCCATAACAATTATATTCTCAAAAACAAACTAACTAACTAAAATATTAATTGTTATATTGAGAATCAGAATATTAATTTTTTTTTTTTTAATTTATGAAACAAATATGTCCTTTGCAGGGGAATGGGACCCTTGTTAGTTCGTGTCCCTTATCTGTTGTCATTTCATGCCAAGGTGGCGGCTTCTGATTGAATCTTTTAAGATCTTTTCAACGTAACAATGAATTAAAATAGTAGAAGTATCTTTTTCTTTTTTTCTTTTATTCCTTCTGTTCTTTGGGCAAGTGTGATTAAAGAAGGATCTAAGGATCATTTAATAAGATTTGCATTTAATTTTGTGTTTTGTTTCTGAGGAGATAGCTAATTAAATGACCATAAAACAGAAGTGGTGTTATTTGGTTATGTTGGAATTGTGTCTCACATCGCCCATATACAGTCCCGTTGTGCTGTTTATAAGGCCTATCTTTCCTCTACTTAACACCATGGTTTTAGGTAGCAGGGGCCTTCTATGGCTGGGCCTCTTTACATGGTATCAGAGCCTTCTATGGGCGCTCCGGGTCAGGGGGTGTGTTGGAATTATGTCCCACATCGCCCATATACAGTCCCGTTGTGTTGTTTATAAGGCCTATCTTCCCTCTACTTAACACCATGGTTTTAGGTAGCAGGGGCCTTCTATGGCTGGGCCTCTTTACAGGTTCAAAATGTTAAATTTTAATTAATCAATCAGCTAAAAACAGTACAATAGCAACAACATTTTATTAGCTTCAATTATATTATTATTTATTAAAACTGTTTTATGTAATAGTCATTATTGTTTGTATATTTCTTTCTTACGATCGGACACATGATGAATAGCAAAATGACAATAATTATCATCTAAATTTTTTTTTGATTTTTATCAAGAATTTAGGCCTCTAGAAAATTGCCTTATTCCTAAATATAATAAGAAATAGAATAAAAATAACATAGAATAACAATGATATAGAATTAAAATGTCATAAAATAAAATAAAGGTTATTCACTTATTCCTAAATATAATAAAAAAAATGAAATAAAAATGACATAGAATGAAAATGATATACAATGAAAATTTCATAGAATGAAATAAAGATTATTCATCCAAAACAAAAGAATACTTATAATAATTTTTAATGAAATGTTTAGCTAGATTCAAGAAATAATTTCATAAAGTAATATTCAAAACATTTTCATAGCACAAGACGGTGCTAGAAAGTTGAAGATGACAACTTTACTGAGACTCTATCTCTCTAACTTTTATGTTTTAGAAACAACTTTGTTAAGAGGTTAAATACTCTAACTTCAATATTGTATTAGAGAGAGAGAAAGAGTGTGTGTGTGTGTGTGTGTGTGCTTGTTAATGATTTAACGAGTTGGGTCTTTAACAGGTATTATCCAAAGGATCTATACCCGGCCCATTTAATTAGTTTTTAACGAATCTGAATCGTATGTAAACGGATCTGAGTCTAAATTCGAGTCAAGCCAAATCGGACCCGACCCGTTTACAAGCCTAGATCATAACTCCAAAATACATTTGAATTCCATAGTAGGACCAAACGCTTCCAATCCATCCCACAAACTAATGTCGTGCTCGTTTAGGTGGACAGTGAAAACGGACCTTTTGGAAAAATTATTTTAATTAAAGTTCGTTTTGATTTTGAAAATGTATGAATTAAAATCGACGCAAACTAACGTGAAAAATTCCAAATCAACGTAAAAACACACAAACATCATATGGAATCTGACACCCATTGTTGTGATCTGTCACCGGCGGTTGACCTAATTACAATTTGCGTAGCCTCTTTGATAAGAGACTCACTCGTACTTGTAATTAGAACATCCAAGTTTTTGAGCCTTTATAGAAAACAAATCAGTGTAGTCGCACGTATACACACACATACATGTGTTTTTATATACATACATACATACATACATACATACATACAAAGAAGGAAGAAAAGTCAGTAATAAAAATCAAATAAGACCAAAAACTGACAAAAGAGCAATTCTGTCTCTATCTCTCTCTTTCTTTGTCTCTCTCTCTCTCATGAGGAGAAAAGCCAGTAGTAAAAATCAAATAAGACAAAAAAAGAAGAAGAGCAATTCTCTTTTTCTCTCCATGACTTGCTCTACTCTCTCTCTCTCTCTCTCTCTTTCTCTCTCTCTTCTCCTCACACAATGCCACAACATTGCTCTATCTCTCTTCTAGACTACTATTTGTATATAGAAATTAACAGAGAAGCATTGTTTTGCAAGAAACTGCAAGAAAAGAGAGCTTGAAAGAGCAGAGGTTAGTGACTTTTTCTACTTCTGTTTCTTGGTAGGGAGAGAGTAGGAGAATTAGATGTTGTGAGCCAATTAAACCAAGGTATTATATTTTTAGTAGGATTTTTAAAGTTGAGTCATGGTAGTGGTAGGATTTGATTTATTTTAATCCTAATAAGACTAGGAGTCCTTGTCATAGTAGGAATGGTATTTTAATTCAATTAGGATTAAAAATCCTAATTGCATTAGGGTTAGGCTTTATATAATTATATATATATATATGGATGTAAGCATGTAAGGGGGGCGGTGAGCCAAAAAGCCCAAGTCATGCGATAAGCTACCGTGAGATTGTTCATCAATAATATTTCTAGTTTTTGCCATTGTCATTCTGTTTCTCAATAAGCTTGTTACATATCATTCCAACAAAAAATCAACCTTTTTAATTTTGTCTTATTCTCTTTCATTACTCTTATCAAAGAAACTACCAAATACAAGAGATTAAAAGAGTTGGCTTACCAGTAAAGTCCAGTAGCTTCCGTGGAAAGGCAGAATCGCTGTGTGGGTAAATTCTCCACCAACAACAAATACATAAATTCCATATTTGATATTTGTTTGTTTTCTTTCAAGATATTTTTTTGGGTCCAACAATTGGTATCAGAGCCTGGTTTCTTTGTTCGTGAAGATGACTTCACTTATTTGTACGGTTTACAAATTTGATGGAAAATCTTCTTTTCATATTTGGGAGAATACGATGATAATCTTTTTTTGTTCAAGTGGTTTGACAACAAAGTTCATTAAGGAAGAGCTTGCAGAAGATGCAGATGAGTCAACAAGGCAAGTACACTTTAAAACTTTAAATTGTATTCATCAAGCTTTAGATATTTCTGTTCTTAGTAAAATTTTCCATGTTCAGTCTGCGAAACAAGCATGGGATATTCTTAAAAAAATATATGTTGGTGTTGATAAGGTGAAAAATGCTAGATTACAAAAACTGCATAGAGATTTTGAGTTGTTTCATATGGAAAAATCAGAAACTATTTCTGAGTATTTTTTGCGGACCACGGCACTTGTTAATGAGATGAGGACTAATGGCGAACAGATAGCAAACCGTCAAATTGTTGAAAAAATTCTTCGAAGCTTGACACTGCGGTTTGAATATAAAGTGACAGCTATTGAAGAGTCGGCTAACTTGGAGTCCATGATAGTAGATGAATTACAGGGTTCATTGACAGTTCATGAACAACGCTTGAATGAGAGATCAAAAAATTCAGTTGAGGAAGCTTTGCAAGCTCAATTAAATTTAAAGAATGAAAAAGGTGAGTCTCAAAATAATGTAGGATTTAATCACCGTTTTCAAGGCTACCAAAATAGAGGGTAGAATCACAACAATAGAGGAGACAGAGGCAATAATGGGCAAAACAGATTTGGTGAAGGAAGAGGCAGAGGTAACCAGTGGCAGAACAACAATCAGTGGCAGAACAATAATCAGTGGCAAAATAATAATTGACAGAACAGAGCAGTCCAAGGAAGAGTGGATGGTAACAATTCTAATCCACAATCTCATAAATCCAATATTCAATGTTTTAATTGTGGCAAATTTAGGCATAAAAAGTCTGAGTACAGATCTAGAAGGCCGAATAATAGAGATCATCAAGCTAATATTGCTGAAAATAATCCTGGTGGTAATAATGAAGTAGAAACTGTGTTGTTGGCTTGTAATGTTATGGAAAATGATGATGGTGCTAAGTGGTATTTAGACATTGGTTGTAGTAATCACATGTGTGGTGAGAAAGACATGTTTTCTGATTTGGATGAGTCCGTTCGATCAGAGGTAAAGTTTGAAAATAATTCAAAGATACCCGTGATGGGTAAAGGTAGAATAGCAATCAGATTGAAAAATGGGTCTCACAAGTATATTTCAGATATGTTTTATGTACCAGGTTTGTAACAAAATTTGTTGAGTATGGGGCAACTTTCAGAAAGAGGTTATGATATGCGAATCCACCATGGAGTTTGCACAATCAATGATGATCGTATGAGGCTAATAACAAAGGTAAACATGACTCCAAAGCATTTATTTCCATTGAGTATTAAATGTGAGAATTTACCTTGCTTTAGTTCTATGATTGATGATGATAGTTGGTTATGGCATATGCGTTTTGGGCATGTAAATTTTGGCAGTCTTAATTTTCTTGCTAAAAAACATTGGGTTTCTGGTTTGCCTACTGTTGATATCCCAAATAGAGTTTGTGAAACTTGTGTTATGGGAAAGAAACATAGAGATGTTTTTCCTACAAGAAATTCATAGAGAGCCAAGAGGCCTTTGGAGTTGATACATTCAGATTTATGCTCAGTGGAAGTACCTTCTAAATGGTGGCAGTAGGTACTTTATTACTTTCATTGATGACTTTAGCAGAAAAACATGGGTTTATTTTTTGCAACATAAATCTGATGCTTGTGACACTTTTAAAAAATTCAAAGCCTATGTTGAAAAGCGAAGTGAATTTTAAATTAAAACTTTGAGAACTGATAAGGGTACAGAGTATCTTGTTTGTGATGATTTTTTGGAGAAACATGGTATTAGACATCAGTTGACTGTTAGATATACTCCACAGCAAAACGGAGTGGCGGAAAGAAAGAATAGAACTGTTATGAATATGGTTAGATGCATGTTGAAATTTAAAAATTGCCTAAAGGATTTTAGGCTGAAGCGGTTGCTTGTGCTATTTATGTTTTGAATATGTGCCCTACTAGAAGTGTTTCTAACAAAACCCCACAAGAAGCTTGGAGTGGACAGAAGCCTGACATTAAACACCTAAGGGTGTTTGGATGCAATGCATATACTCATGTGCCAGATCATCTTAGAAAGAAACTTAATGATAGAGGTGAAAAGTGTATTTTTATTGGCTACAGTCAATTGTCAAAAGCCTACAAGTTGTATAATCCAATAACAGAGAAGGTGGTTATTAGTTATGATGTGACTTTTGATGAGCAAGGAGTTTGGGATTGGTCTCAAAATTATCAAATCCAGCCACCTTTAATTTTTAATAATGCAGATCCGCAAATTGAAGTACAAAGTGAGCCTCAGATTAGTGATCCTCCATCTTCAGATGTGTCATTATCTCATGCAGAGTCCTCTAGGTGTTCTCAACGCCAACACCACTTGCCTGCTCATTTACAAGATTATGTTGTTGGTAATGATAATGAGCCAACTAATGAAGATTTAATGAATTTTTCTTTATTTGCAGATTGTGATCTAGTGACTTTTAAAAAAGCCTTTCGTGATAATCATTGGATTAAAGCCATGGATGATGAGATCCATGCAATTGAGAAGAACAACACATGGCAATTTACTACTCTTCTTAGTGGTAAGAAACCAATTGGTGTGAAGTAGGTGTACAAGACAAAGTACAAGCCCAATGGTGAGGTAGATCGCTTTATAGCAAGATTGGTAGCTAAGGGTTACAAAGAAAAGCCAAGTATTGATTATTTTGAGGTATTTGCTCCTATTGCTAGACTTGATACAGTTCGTATGTTTGTTTCTCTTGCTGCTCAAAATAATTGGAGAATTTTTCAAATGGATGTTAAATCTGCTTTCTTGAATAGTGTACTTGAAGAAGAGATTTATGTTGAGCAACTTGTCGGCGATGTGATAAAAGGGCATGAAAACAAAGTTCTTAGATTGAATAAGGCCTTGTATGGATTAAAGCAAGCTCCTAAAGCAGGGTATACACGCATTGATTCTTATTTTGTTGAGCATGGTTTTGAGAGATGTCCTTATAGCATACTTTATATGTCAAGTCTAATTCACATGGTGATATTCTTATTATGTGCTTATATGTTGATGATTTGATATTTACTAGCAATAATCCAAGGTTGATTTCAGAATTCAGGGATGCTATAATAGCTCACTTTGAGATGATAGATATGGGACTAATGTCTTATTTCTTGGTATTGAAGTTGTTCAAACAGATGGTGGAATTTTTTTTTCACAGAAAAAGTATGCCAGTGACATTTTGAAAAGGTTCAGGATGGACAAGTCCAATCCAATTTTGACTCCAGTTGAGGAGAGGTTGAAGTTTGTGCGAGATGGTACAGGTGATCTGGTGAATCCAACCTACTTTAAAAGATTGGTGGGAAGCTTGAGATATTTGACTTCTACTAGGCCATATATTATGTTTGGTGTTGGGTTGATTAGTAGATTTATGAAGACTCCACATCAATCTCACTTGCAAGCTGCTAAACGGATTTTGCGATACATTAGAGGTACAAAGTGATGGTATTTTTTACTCATCTTCTAACAGTTTGGAACTTGTTGGATATACAGATAGTGATTGGGCAGGTGATACTGAGATGCGAAAGAGTACTTCAAGATATGTCTTCCATCTTAGTTCTGGTGTGTTATCTTGGTCTTCTAAAAAGCAGCAGATTATTGCTCTTTCAACAATAGAGGCAGAGTACATTGCAACAGGGAATACTGCTACTCAAGCGGTTTGGTTACGACAGATGCTTGGTATTCTACAATACAATCAAGATGGTCTTACAACAATACTTTATGATAGCAAGTCAGCCATTGCATTGACGAAGAATCCAGTTTTTCATGGGAGAAGTAAGCACATTGATATCAAGTTTCACTTCATTCATGACTTGGTAAATGACAAAGAGATCGAGCTCGAATTTTGTCATTTTGAAGAACAAGTTACAGATATTTTTACAAAGCCACTCAAGACAAATTTCTTTTTGAAGTTGAAGAGATTACTTGGCATGGTGAAACTTGAAGACCTTGGTTTAAGAGAGGCAATGTGAGCCAATTAAACCAAGGTATTATATTTTTAGTAGGATTTTTAAAGTTAAGTCATGGTAGTGGTAAGATTTGATTTATTCTAATCCTAATGAGACTAGGAGTCCTTGTCCTAGTGGGAGTGATATTTTAATTCAATTAGAATTAGAAATCTTAATTGTATTAGGATTAGGTTTTATATAATTTATATATATATATATATATATATATATGAATGTAAGCACGTAAAGGGGGTGGTGAACCAAAAAGCCTAAGTCATGCGATAAGCTACGGTAAGATTGTTCATCAATAATATTTCTAGTTTTTGCCATTGTCATTCTGTTTCTCAATTAGCTTATTACATATCATTCCAACAACAAATTAGTCATTTTAATTTTGTTTTATTCTCTTTCATTATTCTTAATTCTTATCAAAGCAACTACATAATACAAGAGATTAAAAGAGTTGGCTTACCATTAAAATCCAGCAGCTTCTGTGAAAAGGCAGAATTGCTGTGTCGGTAAATTCTCCACCAACAACAAATACATAACTTCCATATTTGATATTTGTTTGTTTTCTTTCAAGATATTTTTTTGGGTCCAACAGATGTATTGAAAATTCAAGTGCATTCATTAGAAAATATCTATCTATCTAAACACACACACACACATCTATATATATATATAGAGAGAGAGAGAGAGGGAGAGCACAGATCAAGGAGGTTTCAGTGAGACAATTAGGCCAATTATCATCTTATCCCCTGTTTTGAGTCCCTGTTTTATATTCTGTTTTAAGCTAGACGTATACAGAATTTTAGTGAGAGAAATGGCCCAGGTTTCTTCGAATACTCTGATTCCAGAGTCCTTCCAGGGGACGAGAGCAGACATAGCAGGGCAACTTGGATTGATGTGGGAACTGATCAAAACACCATTAATAGTTCCACTGCTAACCCTTTGTGTATATATATGCCTGGCCATGTCGCTGATGCTATTCATAGAGCGGTTATACATGGGTGTGGTGATCATTCTCGTCAAACTCTTCTGGAAAAAGCCAGATAACCGATACAAATGGGAGCCAATTCGCGAAGACTTAGAAATCGGCAATTTGGCTTTCCCAGTAGTCCTTGTTCAAATCCCAATGTTCAATGAGAAAGAGGTTTCCTCTCTCTCTCTCTCTCTCTCTCTCTCTCTCTCTCTCTCTCTCTGTTCTTTTGGTTACCATGTGATTTGGCATTGTTGAGTTTCTTGGTTTTTGGTTTCTGAGTATGTAAGAAAAAGCTGGAATTTGGTGTTTATTTTCTGTGCTGTGTTTGGGTCAGGTTTACAAGATCTCTATTGGAGCTGCTTGTGGACTTTCATGGCCGTCTGATCGTCTTGTGATTCAAGTACTTGATGATTCTACTGACCCTGCTATCAAGGTACTCAAAAATCAAAGCCAGCCATCCAAACAATCCTTTGCTAAGAAACAAATAGAAGCAGAAAAAGAAAACTAAAATGTCTCTTCATGAAATTAAGTTCAGTTACTGTTTCTCTGTTTTACAGTACCCAATTTCAGTAACATCTTTCCTTGTTAGGCCAAATTGTTGAATTCCTGTTCTGTGTTATTGTTAATACAATCATTTTCTTCACTTAACAAGCTTTTTTTCCACTAAAATTGTTGAATTTCTTGTTTCGTCTTCATCTCAATCTCCTACTCCAGTCATTTTAGATCTGGTTGTGTTATCTTTTCTATTTAGTATGCCATTATTCCAAGAGCAACCAATGTATGATCTGGGTTGTGTTGATTTCATCATTGAAAAGTATCTTAATGCTGCAGGATTTGGTGGAAAAAGAATGCCTGAGGTGGGCTAGCAAAGGGCTTAACATAACATACCCAATTAGAGAAAACAGAACAGGTTACAAAGCCGGTGCTCTCAAAGAAGGGTTGAAGAGTGACTGTGTCAAAGACTGCGAATTCGTCGCCATTTTCGACGCCGACTTCCGGCCTGAACCCGACTTTCTCCGTCGAGCCATCCCTTTTCTTGTGTACAACCGTGAAATTGCCCTTGTTCAGGCTCGTTGGAGGTTTGGTAAGCTTCAAAACTTCAAAATTATTTTAATTAAACTTCGTTTTGATTTTGAAAATGTCTGAATTAAAATCACGCAAACTAACATGAAAAACTCAAGATCAACGTAAAAACACACAAACATCATCTGGAATCTGATACCCATTGCCATGATCTAATTGCAGTGATCAAACATCACTGGCGGTTGACCTAATTGCAATTTGCGTAGACTCTTTGATAAAAGACTCACTCGCACTTGTAATTAGAACATCCAAGTTTCTGAGCCTTTATAGAAAACAAATCAGTGTAGTCGCACGTATACACACACATACAGGTGTTTTTATATGCATACATACATACAAATAAAGAAGGGAGAAAAAAAAAAGAGCAATTCTCTCTCTCTCTCCATGACGTGCTCTACTCTCTCTCTCTCTCAACGACTCTCTCTCTCTCTTCTCCTCACACAATGCCACAACATTGCTCTGTCTCTCCATTGACCTTATTTAAGTTATTTTCATATGCTCTCTAACTATCTAGGTGTACGTAGTCTCTTCTAGTGTCATTATTTTTTTTAACTATATATACACCATTTGCCTTTATATATATACACACATGTTTATTACTTAATATAAAAACAAAAATTTCATCCACTTCTTTTTTTTTTTTTTTTATCTTTCATTCTGCAGTGCACTCATTTTTTTCATTTATTTATTTTTCAAAGCCTTCTTTTTAATGAGATAAGGCTGTGAAATTTGTAAGTTTTAAACTTTATTGTAATTTTAGAAATTTTAAAAGATGAATCACAAATTTTTGTCAAATAGGTTTATATTTTTCTTTGACACACCCGCACTCTCAAGGTTCTATCAACTTGCTTCTCTTATTTAATTTTATCTTACAGTTTATAAATTCTTTTATTTATTTATTTGCTGAAATCTCTTCTCCCGATGAAATAAGATAGCGAATTTTATAAATTTCAAACTTGATTAAAATTTTAAGAATTTTTTTGTGAATCCCACAAATTAAATAGAAGAATTATAAACTTTTGTCCAATAAATTTTTATATTTTTATTTCATATATCAAACTATCATCTCTAATAGTTTTAGCTTATGAAAAGTCACGCGTCTTGTCACTTCGCCTTCCCAAGCGTCCGTTGATGTGGCATTAATGTGCATCCGTCGTTTGGGCTTTCGAGGCCACTACTTCCATTAACCGCAGTGACGGTTCGGCTGGATGGGCCCCTATTTTTGCAAACCTATATAAGGAGGGAACCTATGTAAGGAGGGGATGGGTATGCGTATGCCCCTTCCCTCCATCATTTCCTTTGCTCTCAAAAGAATCCCCCACCGTCGATATCAGA
The DNA here is from genome assembly GCA_008638375.1 of Nyssa sinensis. Taxonomy (NCBI): domain Eukaryota; kingdom Viridiplantae; phylum Streptophyta; class Magnoliopsida; order Cornales; family Nyssaceae; genus Nyssa; species Nyssa sinensis. The sequence goes on along the minus strand of CM018031.1, from coordinate 52,688,015 downwards.
GTGACCAGAGTTTTTGACGAAGTCGCCGCCGTTCGAAGCTCCCTCCTCTGGTCGTCCTTCAGGTTCGATTTGGCTCTCTCTCTCTCTCTCTCTCTCTTTCATCTATTTTCTTTCTGTTTACTTTTTGTTCTTTTTCTCCTCCTTCTGTTTCTTTTTCTTTTTATCTATCATGTCAGTTTTCGATGCCCTTTCCAGCATTGGCTATGGCACAGGAAGCTCCTTGGAGTCTACTGTGCCATCCCAAGTTTTCATTGTGAGTAGTAGTTCTTCCGGTGGTGCCGAAAATAAGGCAATAGAGTCTCCCTCTAGTCCTGGAGTTAGGATCGTAGATGCATTCATTGAGCCTAGGAACAGAGTAGGGGAGACCTCTGGCAGGCCCTCCCAAAGAGAGGAAGGAGAAAGCGCTATTACTTAGGTCATGCTTGACGACCTGAGGGCTGCTTTCGAATTCCCTTCAAACGTGGCCTGCAAAGCCTGTAGTTCTCTAGATCGCCCTTCCGACGTCCGTTCAGGCGAGATCTGTGTTTATCTCGCGTGGTTTGAGATGGGACTTAGATTCTCCCTTCCTCCTTTGGTTAGTTAGTTCTTCAAATGGTTTAATATCTGCCCTACCGACCTCAACCTCAATAGTTGGAGACCCCTGTTAGGGTTTATAGTGTTAGGACACCTGAACGGTGTTGAGGTAGGCCTTGACCTAATCCGTAGCAATATGGATATAAAGCACATAAGGTCGGAGGGCCTTTATTATATGTCCTTTGACAAGGGGTTCAAACCCTTCTCCTCAGTGCCAACTTCCAATAAGACTTGGAAGAAGTGGTACTTCTTCTGAGGAAGAGGATGGGAGTTGGAGGACTTCCAGGATCAGATCTCGACATTTTTCTAGAGTACCAGGATTAAGGGTGAGACCCCCCTTCTAAATACATCTCTGTTTTTGCATATTTTTCTTCTTCATTGCTTGCCTAATCTTTGTGTTCATGACTTCTGTGCAAATAAAAGTGCTTAGAAAAGGTCAATCTTTACGGTTGATCTTTAAGACAAGTACCGTCAGCTCCTTCAGACCAGCAATAGAGCTCACACCGTTATCCTCACACCAGAGAACCTGATGGATGCTCGTCTAATGGCCTCTCGAGCTGTCAATCTTAAAAAGTCCCTGATGTCCAAGTGGGCTCTAGGGCAAAAGAAGAAGACGGTAGGGGAGCCTTCTTCTCCTGCCGAATCTCCTTTTCAAGTGAAGAGGAGGAAGCTCCTCTCGAGCTCCCTAGACTGCACCCCTGCTAAGGATGTGAAGGAGCCCCCCATTCCAGTGGCAGCTCTCCCCCCTACCCCTGAAGTCCCGAGCAGGCAAAGGGGGAAAGGGAAGGCAGTTGTTGCTACTGCCGATGTGCCTGATGACTCCAGCTACTTAACCGCAAAGAAGGAATTTGAAGAGTTCTGGGCTACTGACCCAAAGTAGTATAAGGGGCAGAATGCGGAGAAGATTACCACAGATCTTCTATCCCTTCTGATGAAGGTAGCTTCCAAGCTCTTTTCCTTCTTTTTTTGTTTTTGAAACTTTACTTTTTACTTGTTCTGACTTGTTTGTGTTCTTCTATGCAGACCATGCATGGCCTTGCTGCCATTGTGGAAACTTCTATGGATCTGGAGATGATTGACAATCTCTAGTCCGAGCTGGATGAGACCAAGCTACAGCTGGGAATAGCCTAGTTTGCTGCCTTTACTGTTGAGGAGAAGCTGAAGGAGGCGGCGAACTCCTTGTCCATCATGGAGTCTGAACGGGACTCCCTTACTCGGACGTTGGATGACCTTCAAAAGAGGTTTGACGACTTCCAAGCTACCTCTATTCAGAAGACCCAAGACGCAGTCGAATCTACCAAGGCCCAGATCGAAGCAGAAATGAAGGCTGAAGTTGAGGAGATAGGTGAGGAGCTGATCGAGCATGGGTACAATACCTTCAGAACAAAGCTCCTCGTGAAATACCTCGACCTTGATCTGACTGGTATTGATACTACCGAAGTCCTTCCAGCCGAGGTTGAGGTTCAGAACGATGATGATGAGGTAGCACCTCCCGATCTTCCCTTGGTAGAAGTACCTACTCAAGCTGGTATAGATGCAGCATGCTGAATTTGAGGAGAACGAAGGAAGAGAGTGACGACGACATGGGACCAAATGACTTCTTCCTCGTTCGGATCAGTAGAACCAACGGAAGAGAGTGATGATGACATGGAATAGAACGGCCTCTTCCTTGTTCGGACCAACTGTAGTCTAGGATTTTTGCTTTTGTACTTTGCTCTTTTGTAAACCTTCCATTCTGATGTAATCCTTTATCAATTATCAATGAAATTAAATTTTTCTAGAGTTGGTGTACTTTACATTGCAAAGCACTTTTGTTGATTGTCACTTCAGAGTAACAACACTTATAAATTTTGTAAATTGGTCAATAATATGCCAAGTTTGCAATGGACTTCAGCACTGTTCCAACCTATCGCTGTTCTGTAACATAACTTTGGTCTTTCAGTCTTTAAGCTTGCGATTAAATCAAGTAAAGATGTTCGGGGGTTGAATGAACTTCAGATTTCCCCTTTAACTTTTAACTGAGCGTGAACTGAGTGCTATCTTCCGAGCAAGGAGACTAGTAATTATATGGTAACTAGATAAATCCTTCGTAATCATAACTTCTATCATCAGAACTGGTAATAACTGAATAGGAAGACTTGTAATGGTAATCGAACAAATCTTCTGTTAATAGAACTGGTAACAACAGAGTAGGACTGAATTCAAACCCAGTAACCATCGCTGATAATCTTCCTTAAAAGATACTCCAGGCCTTTATTGCTTATAAGGTTCTTCTTCAGAAATCACTGATCGCTTATCCAGATCTTTATATATATATATATATATATATATACATACTATATATATAATATATTAATTTTATTAATAATATATTAATTTTATTAATTTTAATATATATATATATATATATATTATAATTTTAAACGGATCGGACCGAATTAACAGACCGGATATTCGGTTATTAACAGATTCGGATACGGATTAACATTCACCTGATCCGTCGGATTAATGGATCGGATCGGATCAGATTTCTTATTAAACGGATCAGATTCGGATCGGCTCTAATCCGGTCCGAATTCAATCCATTTACAGCCCTATGTGGTACGTCAAATTATATAAAGTTCATGGGTAGATTTGTCATTTTATTACCACCTCCACGTGCTTCACTGCTGTTGTACTACAAGTTGAGTTGGGGGGGCGTCAGGCACCTAGTGACTCAGTCCATTCACCCACACTTAGCAAAACTTAGGTTGATATATATATATATATATATATATATATATATATGCGCATATATATTATTCATACGGTAAAAATAAAAATAAAATCCCCAAAGTAATTGGAGAATTTCCTACTGACGCGGCATTTGTTTTTTTAAGTCATGTGAAGAACAAAAACAAAAAAGAAAATGAACGGGTTTTTTGGATTTTGTTTTTATTAAAAGCATACTAGGATAAGTATTTGTTCATGAACAAATAGCAGCTCGGCAACTCAACAGCCACGGTGGAGCTCATTCGGTGGCCCATGATAGATAATTGAGTCTTGTGCATTTGTAATGAGAAATTTTTGATTGGAATGGATGTATACGTTTAAGTAGAAGAAGTTATTTTTGTTTCTACTATAAAATGATTAATTAAATTTATTAACTTAGTTAAGTAATAAACTCAATTATTTCAAAGATTTTTTAAAATAAAAATTACATCAAACTCTTTTTTGTCTTGTCATCTCATGAAAACTCCCAAGCAATTAAAGTTTGAAATTTGAAAATTTTGAAAGAAAAAAATATTATTATTTTTTTTATTTAAATATTCAAGAAATAGGTGAGAAAAAAATCATTGTCATGTATTTAAATAATACAAATGAGATAAGTAGCATTATTTTATTCAATTTTTTCTTTTTCCTTCAAATTATCTCATTCAAAAACGATAGTATGACATTTTCAACTCAACAAAAATAATCATAACATTCCCACAACATGAAAATATTATTAGTGGAATAGCACTACTAAACGGAGTGAGCTCTTACATTTTTAAGTATAATAATGTTTCTTTTTTTCGAAATAAATTTTGGGTTTTGCATATATATATATATATATATTGATGTATCGATGATGATTATAAATCAAGGAATGGTGATTATTATGTTGCAGTAAACGCGGATGAGTGCTTAATGACAAGGATGCAAGAGATGTCGTTGGATTACCATTTCACGGTCGAGCAAGAAGTGGGCTCATCTACTCATGCCTTCTTTGGTTTCAACGGTAAACTCCCCCACTGTAGAGGGATTTTTTAGTGGGTCTACAATAATATTTTATCATGTATATTATAATTCATTGAAAAGGATTAATCATAGCATACATGACATGACAACAATGAAAAAGTACAGTAACACAATGGTGGAAAAATTATTCATCCGCACTCGAGACTAATGAATTATTTTTTCACAATAGTATGTTAGTTCCATTCACAAATTTTTTCGTCTTTCTCATCTTAATTTTTCACTCTTTCACATGAGTGGAGCCCACTAACGAGATCCACAGTTAATAGGTAAAAAAGGTAACTTGAGATTTTTTTTATGGCCAGACAAATCAGATATAGACATGTGAGTTATGTCATGTGTCTAAATTTGATTTGTATGACCATAAAAATACTTTATGCTATCTTACCACTGAACTTTTCTCCAGCAGTATGAGAGCATAGAAAACAAATTAAGGTGAATTTTAGCATTTTTGTTAATTCAATAAGTCCTTAATTAAGCCTTCCTCTTTTGGAAAGAACCACATATTGATGAACACATGCTTGACTACATTTCAAAAGCAACATTTTATGTTGACCTATTGGTTGATACATGCTAGAAACAATGGTTCTAAGAATTTGCTATCTGATAAATGGTGACTAGTTGGAGATATATACAGATTTATGATGTTGAGTGTGACTGGGAGTTGTGAAAAGCTTGGGTAACAATCAAATAATCAATTGTTGAAGAAGTTAGATCATTCTTTCAAATTACTCTAGAGCCTATATATATACCAGCTTTTTCATGATAATGAGTTAATGACTCTTTAACAAAACTAAAAAAAGACCAATAAATAGCATTAATGTTTTCTGATATGTTTTTCAAATTCATTTTCATAATAATCAACAAAGCAAACCTGTCAACCACATGGATTCTATGTGATATTAAATGTTTTTCATGAAATGCGTATACAAAAAATAATGCAGGGACTGCTGGTGTATGGAGAATTGCTGCTATCAATGAGGCCGGTGGGTGGAAGGACAGGACAACAGTTGAGGATATGGATCTTGCTGTCCGGGCTAGTCTCAAGGGCTGGAAATTTCTTTATCTTGGTGACCTGCAGGTGTTTGTTTGTTTAATTTTCTGTGTATGTATATGCTGTATATAAGGCGCGCGTGATGATTTTCTATTCACAGTGTAGTGACCCTTTTGCTTCAAGGGATGTTAATAACACTTTTTACTAATTTACAAGTGCCCAAAAAAGAAGTTTTACAGTTGTGATAATGCATGACATATGAGGGCAATGAAATTATTATATATATACTTCTGCTAAGCACAATTGAAGGCTCTATCAACTCTGTTTTAATGCAAAAAAAAAACTGTTTATTTTTTCGACAGGTGAAAAGTGAACTTCCTAGTACTTTCAAAGCTTTCCGTTATCAGCAACATAGATGGTCCTGTGGTCCTGCTAATTTGTTCAGGAAAATGGTGATGGAAATCATTAAAAACAAGGTTAGTTTATTCATATGATCCATGGCAGAAAATATACTTGAAAATTTTAAAAATATGGAACTAAGTTGCTAGCTAATCAATTTTTTTATTTCAAAAAATAAATTCTGCAGAAAGTATCATTGTGTAAGAAGGTTTATGTGATCTACAACTTCTTCTTTGTTCGGAAGATCATAGCTCATATGATCACCTTCTTCTTTTTTTGTGTTGTACTTCCATTGACCATTTTGGTTCCTGAAGTTTGTGTTCCAATATGGGGGGCTGTTTACATTCCTTCCATCATCGCCACTCTGAATGCAGTTGGGACACCAAGGTCTACTATACTTACCAAATTCCTTCCTTTTTCATACATTCTCCCCATGAGACAATCTTCTAGCAGAAGCAAAAGCTATTATGCCACATTACTTAAAAACTTTTTCAACTTGAACTTTCAGGTCAATCCACCTACTATTTTACTTAATTCTTTTTGAGACTGTGATGTCTCTACACCGGACTAAGGCATCCTTTATTGGTCTGCTAGAAGCAGGGAGAGCTAATGAATGGGTTGTCACTGAAAAACTAGGAGATGCTCTCAAGAACAAATCAAACACAAAAGGACCAAAGAGACCGCGATTCAGGATTGGAGACAGGTGAAAATTTCCTTACAACTTTCAATTTACCTGCATAGCAATGAACTCTTTCTTTTTGGGGGCAATTGCATAATGCTGCTAGCATGTGTGCATGCACACAGTCACCAATTCCCCCATAGCCATATAACCAAATTCACATATCTAAGGGAATATTTATCTTGGCAACATACCAAATATACTTATCGTAGCAATAATAATTTGAGATTTTGCTTTCTCCATTACGTTACTTAAGAATCTTCAAAATGGTATATTTTAAAAAAGATAGCAAAGAGGTTAGAGATCTAATTATTTTTTAATTTCTTCTTAGTATATTTACGAAGCTTTCATTCAGTTGAGAATTTATAACAATATTCAAATTTGGAAGTGTGAATGCTCTTCTTCATTGGTATACGATATCGCTAAAGAGTGTTTCGGTTTATTCTCAAATTGATTCTGGGTAGTCATCAATGATAAGACATCTAAAAAATGTATTTTCTTCTTAAATGAATGGTGCTTGCATATTTATTTCATGTAATTTCTATTTATATTGCTTCATGGTCTACAGGATTAATCTATTGGAGCTTGGGTTCGCAGCGTTCCTCTTCTTCTGTGGATCCTATGATTTTCTCTATGGGAAGAACTACTACTTTATATACCTCTTCCTCCAAACCATAACTGTTACTCTCGTGGGATTTGGATACATCGGCACTATTTGTTAGAAATAAAGTATATCAGTATTTTAGTTTTGTAAAACAGAAACTTACTTTGGAAAACAGAATATCAATTGAAGTGAAAACAAGAACAAAATTTCTAGTTTAATGAAAACAGTAGCAGGAACTATTTTCTTACAAAAGCAGAACCTAATCTGTTTGCAGAAATAATAAAACAATAGAAATAACTAAATATAAAACAAAATTATGCTGAATTAAAACAACAGAAATAATAAAACATAATTGAAACAGAACCTATTTGCAGAACACGAATTTTGCAGAATACAGAAATAACTGATCAAGTCTTGTGTTGGACACAATGTCCTTAAGACAATTTATTGCCCTCTCAGTGGTGTTAACGAGTTCTTGGCAATATGTCTCTTAGGATAAAATGATCTACCAACACACAAGCAAGCACTACTAATGTGTTCTGTCGAACCAGAACTATGCAAAACTCTCTCTCAAAATGAAGACGAAGATGATATGTTATGAATGAATTGGAATGCAGAATGCTTGTGATCGTGTCTTATTTATAGACTTGCTCATGCCTGTTTGGTACAGGCATGAAGCTTGGGTCGTGTCTGTTCATGGCGAATAGACACAGTTGCGTCTATGGAGAAGATGCCCATTCAGTCAAACAACGCTTCCAAAACTACAACGTTTTGGACTCCCAACGGTAACCATATGCACGTCGCAAAATGACAATGGTGCGGGGCGGCGGTGCGCGACTACGTTTCAGGTTTGAAAAATTTTAAATAAATTTTCTCTAAAAAGATATATACACAGCAGACCCAAGCCCAAAACCCGAACCTGAGCCCGGCCCGACCAGGTTCGGTGTGGGGCTGGGTGACAGCGGTGCGCGCGCGCGTGTAGTGAACCAAGCATGTACTAGGTCCTCCCTCCTCCACAAAACATGGGTGCCCCTTGGGGCCCAAACCCCCCTCCATGGTAGGTGTATATATACTTTTTAAAAGCCTTGTACCCATCCTATGTGGGACACAAGCTTTTTGCACAAGCTTTAAGCTTTTGTTACCATTTCCAAGTGGTGATGTTTGGAGGTAATTTCTCATTCACTCCTTAATGGTTTTGAGCAACCCAATATATAATTTTCATCTCCTCATGGAGGAGAACACATTCCCATATGGACTCACTAAAATTAATTTGTGGGACCCACTTTAATTTTAGCTCAAAGATAGCTAATTATAATGCTCAAACCCATTTTTTCAACAATCCCCCACATGAATGAAATTGACTGAAAGTAATGCAAATGACATGTAGATACTAAGAGAGAGTTCAGTTGAAAATTTTCTGTATAGAGGAAGGTAGCTTGTGGCCTTGAACCTTCTCTTGTAAAATGCTATCGGGGTTACTGATTGATCAGTGAACATGATGTCTTGAACTGTTCAATCGTTTGTGTAAACCAAGACAATAACATTCACACAAAATCTTTCCTGACACAATTGGTTCTCACGATTGTGTTCGTTTTGGCCCTGAACAATTCCTGGTTTCATGAATGCTCCTAGAGAATTTAGCCTTTATCATTCTCATAGAACCGACCCAGTTCACACTCACATAGGTGATTTCTTATTTAGAGTATTTTGCTATACCCCACTTGTCTTCAATAAGATATAAGAATCATTAAAAGCTTTGCTTACCCTTTTCAATGCTGCAGGCATCACTATTCTAATCATAGGAATAGGTAGGAGATTTGATCTTCATAGTGATCTCAATGAGTCACACACAACTCGGTTGTCCCTTTTAACCTAGATCTTGGGATCTCTAGTCAGTTAGGTTGGGTTGCCATTATGGCGACTCTTTAGTGTATAGGCTTTCAACCCATTCCCCTCAATGATTTACTTACTTGTTCTCTAGTCAAACCTTTAGTTAACGGATCTGCAATGTTATCTTTTGACCTTATGTATTCAATGGTCATAATACCATTAGAGAGAAGTTGTTTTATGGTATTATGTCTTCGACGAATATGTCGAGACTTACCGTTATACATATGACTCTGTGCCCTACCAATCGCTGATTGACTATCGCAATGAATATAGATAGCGGGCACAGGTTTTGGCTACATTGGAATATCTTCTAGGAAGTGACGAAGCCACTCAGCGTTTTTCCTAACTTTATTTTGTGCAATAAACTCATATTCTATTGTGGATCTAGCAATGCACGTTTGCTTAAAAGATTTTCAAGACACTGCTCCACCACCAAGTGTAAATAGATAGCCACTTGTGGACTTGAGTCTTTGGTGTCGGATATCCAATTTGCGTTGCAATATCCTTCAAGGACTGCTGAATATCTTGAGTAGTGCAATCCAAAGTTTTGAGTGTATTTAAAATACCTCAAAACCCTATCTATCGCCTTCCAATGGTCTGGACCTGGATTACTTGTGTATCAGCTTAATTTGTTGATAGCGTAAGCTATGTCTGGATGGGTACAATTCATGACATACATTAGGCTGTCAATTATTTGTGCATATTCTAGTTGTGATATGCTTTTACCATTATTCTTAGATAAATGTAGATTTACATCTACAGGTGTTCTCGCTGGCCTGCTATCATCTAGTTTAAATTTCTTGAGAATTTTCTCAATATAATGTGATTGAGATAATATCAGTCCATCTGACGTTCTAAAGATCTTTATCCCAAGTATAATATCGGCAACACCTAAGTCTTTCATGTCAAACTTATTGTTTAACATTTTCTTGGTAGCTTTAATGACTTCATTATTACTACCCATAATGGGCATATCATCAACATAGAGACAAATAATGACAAAACCATGTTTGGTGTTCTCGACATATACACATTTGTCACACTCATTGATTTTGAACCCATTTAACATCATTACACTGTCAAATTTCTCATGCCACTGCTTTGGTGCTTATTTTAATCCATATAGGGATTTAACAAGCCGACAAACTTTCATTTCTTAACCTGGAACAATAAACCCTTCGGGTTGTTCCATATATATTTCTTCATCCAAATCACCACTTAAGAAAGCTGTCTTTACATCCATTTGATGTATCTCAAGATTATGTATAGCTGATATAGCTATTAACATTCGAATGGATGATATTCTTGTAACTGATGAATATGTATCAAAATAGTCCAAGCCTTCCTTTTGCTTGTAACCTTTGATAACTAGCCGAGCTTTATATTTGTCAATAGATCCGTCTGCCTTCATTTTCTTCTTGAATATCCACTTATATCCGAAAGGTTTAGAACCAGGTGGAAGATCCACTAGTTCCCACGTATGATTTTGCAGAATGGATTCTACTTCATCATTAATAACCTATTTCCAATATGGAGCTTTAGGGCTCGGCATTGCTTCTTTAAAGCTTTGAGGCTCATCTTCTAATAATTACGTTAGAAAATTTGGACCAAATGATTTTGATGTTCTACCTCTTTTGCTGCATCTAGGTTCATCGTCATCTTGTTGGTCTTGACTACTGCTTATTGTAGTATTATGAGCTCTTTTAATTGAACTCGACTCTTCTGTTGATTTGTAAGGAAATACATGTTCAAAGAACGATGCATTCCTTGACTCAATAATAGTATTGACATGCATATCGAAAATTTCTGATTTATGAATCAGAAAGTGATATGCAGTACTATTATGAGCATACCCAATGAAAACACAATCAACTATTTTTGGTCCTATTTTAACCTTTTTAGGTATAGGTACCGCCATTTTAGCCAAACACCCCCACACTTTTAAGTATTTGTAAGAAGGTCTTCGACCTTTCCACAACTCGTAAGGGGATTTATTGATTTTTTTTTGAGGTATTCGGTTAAGAATATAATTTGTGAAAAGAATTGCTTCCCCCCACAAAATTCTGAGGTAGTCCAGAACTTAATAACAATGCATTCATCATTTATTTTAAAGTTCTGTTCTTATGTTCAGCAGCCCCATTTTGTTGAGGTGAATAGGGTGCAATTGTTTGGTGTATGATACCATATTAAGAACAGAATTCACCAAAAGGTGCTTCATATTCTCCACCTCTATCACTTCTTATCACCTTGATTTTTCTATCAAGTTAGTTCTCAACCTCATTCTTGAAATGTTTAAACATTTCCAATGCCTCATCTTTACTTCTCAATAAGTAAACATAACAGTATCTTGTGCAATTATCAATGAATGTAAGAAAATATTTCTTACCACCTCTAGTTTTAATAAATTTCAAATCACAAATATCTGAATGTATTAATTCCAGAGGTTCACTATTCCTTTCAATTGATTGAAAAGAAGTTCTTATAAGTTTAGATTCCACACAAATCTCACATTTATGATTTGAATCTGTTTCAAATTTAGGCAAACATTCCATATTAATTAATCTATGCAATGTATCATAATTAACATGTCCTAATCTACAATGCCACACATTTGAAGACTCAAGCATATAAGTAGAAGATGTGTTCTTATTATTAATATTCTTAGTAGGAGCTACAATGGTGATTACATTCATTTTCAAGAGCCCATTGCTTTTATACCCCTTCCCCACATACATCCCATTTTTTGTAAGGATAAACTTGTCTGAGACAAAGACCAACTTGAAGCCCTTTTTACTCAACAATGATCCAGACACTAGGTTCTTTCGAATATCTGGCACATGCAACATATCATTGAGAGTAAGTTCCTTGCCCGATGTCATCTTCAATACCACTTTTCCTTGGCTTTCAGCCTTGGAAGAAGAAGAATTGCCCATGAAGAGTTGTTCTCCATTATCTATGCTATGATATGATAAAAACATTTTCTTATCTAAGCAAACATGACGAGTAGCCCCTATGTCCACCCATCATTTCTTGGTATTGCTGCTAATGAAGTTCACCTCGGAGACTACGACTAAGAGGTTTATGTCTGAGACATCGTCTGAAAGGGCGTCCACTTCAGTCACATTGGCTTGAGGGCGTTTCTTGGGTGGATTTCCTTGGTCCTTGTGGCTGCGGCAATCCTTAGCACGGTGCCCTTGCTTATTGCACACATAGCACTTGCCTTGGAACTTTTTAGTAGGACCTTGTTTGGGACCATTGCCATTGTGCTTCCTCTTCTTGTTATTGCGAGAGCTCTGCCCTTGTTCCACAACATTGGCTTTGGATTCCATGATGGCCTTGCCTGCCTTCTTTTCAGATGCACGATTGCCTTCTGATTGGTGCAAAACTGCAAGTGCACAGTATCGCATTTTTATAGTAAAGTGATGAGTAGAGTATCGTCCTCAGGGATTGGTAACTTACTTTTGACAAATACCGAAATTATACTAATCTCAACTTTATCTAGAA